>JAKZAP010000004.1:26487221-27931910 GCA_023053575.1 Branchinecta lynchi
TCTTTTTTGTATTTTTACTCCGTCTTTATCTTTGTGAGTGTATGATGGGTCATAAATTAATTGTTATAATTATTATTATTATTATTATTGGTCGATATGTGTTCCCTTGATTTTTGTACTGCCGCTGAGATAGCTAACTAGGCTATATTAGCAGGATGGACCGCTGTCCTTCAGAAAGTAGACCGAAGGTTTAGATGGGATAAAAAAAAACTGAATTTTCATTGTACTTCTTCGTGCGGAGTGAAAGAGCTATCGACAGGAGAACCAAAAACTCCCGGTCTGCAGTCTGACGCTCTAATGGTTCACCGAACCTTCTCTGTGTTATATTGAGACTTACCGACAATACACAATTACTTGACTGAACAAAAAATAAAGATCAGAAATTGATTCAGCGAGTGTTCTTCATTCAAGAATGAAATTTAATTTTCTACCAAATTCTCGGTTTGCCCAGATTCCGGGTAAAGTTCTTGTCCGGCGAGAAAATTAGTTTATGACCTGGATTCAACATGTCATCTCACCCTTTATCGACTATCTTATTGGGACTACTCAATTGCTTTTGAAATATTCGTTTCGCCCCTTAATTTGAAACCCTTCCCCACCCCCAAATATAGGGCTACGGAGCCCATCTACGAACTTTATCTGTACTTAGACTAAAAAAATCCTCACACCAAAATATCTCAATCCTTCCGAGAATTATCGTGCTAACAGATGGGCGGACGGACAAACTTTAAGACGTCACAGGTATCCCTAATTGACGTTTTGGGATCCAAATATGGAGAGACGACGCGTGCGACCGAAGTAGGTCACATCTCCGAGACAACAAAGCGTTGGTCCAGTCTGAATGCTAATTTGTCTGAGCAGCGGCCAACTTCTAATCTCGTGCAACGGCTTGCGGTCTGGCAAGCTCCCTGCATCTCGATCGACTAAAAAGAGGCACGGCACGGCACGAAATAATGTTGGAGGCACGAAAACTAAAATGAGGCACGACAACTAAAAGTGCCCTTTTCAAGCTTCGAGGTGAGGAACAGGACCAATGTTCTACCGTGCCTTCTTTTTAGGCTGTGAAGTTAAGAACTCTCACTTACTTGTCTACTTCTACTACTTGCTAATCTCTTTTATTACTGGTGCATCCTGCGCCATGCCGTGCCTCTTTTTAGTCGACCCCCCGTGCATCGGCTGTTTTTCTGACTTCACCTGATACTTGCTTACTGTCCAAAACCTTAATTTGACACTCTGCTAGCTTCGTAGGGCGAAGTAAATTGCTTTTGAAAGCGAATCCACGAGGAAAGTGAAAGTGGTATGTCCGGAACGGCTTTCCATGATTCTTGCGGGGATCAACTATAAAGAGGCACGGCACAGGCAAAAAGAGGCATGAGAGGCAAGAAGAAGCATGGTGCAGAAGCCATGAGTAATAAAAAGAGATTAGCAAGTATTATGAGTAGACAAGTAAGTGAGAGTTCGTAACTCCGGAGCCTAAAAGCAGGCACGTTAGAACATTGTTCCTGCCCCTCACTTTGAAGCCTGAAAGGGCACTTTTAGTTTCAGTGCCTCTTTTTAGTAGTCGTGCCTCCTACACTTTGTCGTGCCGTGCCGTGCCTCTTCTTAGTCGATGCCGCTCCTGCGCGTGGTGGACTTCGCTTAGCTTTCGAAAAAGCAAAACTGTAGGAACTCCCGCATCGTCTTAATATCTTTCGATACTGACAGGACCCCGAAGGTAACAGATAATGTTAATTTCGACAAACAATTCCCGCAGCCGCTATTCCGTCAAAGGGTTTAGTGAAGGGAATTCGAAAGAGCCTGCATTCGCGTCGCTTTTTGTGTTCTGCATTAAGAGTTTGAGAATTTCTTCTGGTGCTGGCTCTATCAGCCATATAACCACCACGTAGGCGAGAATACTTGTAAAGGGACTTAGGGGTGAAATCTGTCAGTACGACAACGAAACAAAATATGTCAGTACGACATGGGCGCTTTTAACCATTCTTTCTTACGGATTTACGACTATTATACCGTGTTACTTATTCCGTACAACAGATTAAGAAAAGAAGACGGGGTCTACTGCAGCTACGAATTATGAGGACGCTGAAGTCAAAACCAAACAGTGTATAGCAATATCACTCACCTGGCCATGAGTAATCGGGTATTTTCAGCGAACAGGTTTGGGACCATTTTTTCTTTATCGTTGGGTATGACAGGTGGTAAGAATTCGATGATCAAATTTGTGCCAAACTTCGTCATGGTCAGCCACAAAATCTTTAACCTGGGAAATACAAAAATAAACTTCTCATATATGCTTGAAGAAGTGTTTGCAAAAAAATTGCAAATCCTTCGGACTACGGCGACTGATGAAACCCATATGGTATTTTTTTCAACAAGCTTTTAATAAAGCTCAATCTGTAGGCTACTTGGCTGAAAACATTAGTTGACTAGCTTTGACTAGCCTAACAATAGTTGACTCGCCGTCCACGCTGCCGTTTCCCTTATTAACAATTTACTGCTCGTCGCACCCTCAATACATGTTCTTTTTAACCACTTGTAAACAGAAGTGATGGAGCAAAAAGGAAGAAGAAGAAAACAGAGGAAATAGAGGATGTGGAAAGAAGCGATGAAGAAGCAACGGCATTGCGGCATCAACCATTGATATTATCTACAGCCCCTAGTCCGGCATCTTCCTCTCTCTCTCTCTTATATCTCTACAGCTTATCGGATAAGACAGTTAGCCAAATCCAGTACAAACCGAATAACAAATAAGGAACTTCCATGAAATGATCTACCAAAAGGATGTAGCATACTGGGTGGAAGTAGCCTTCGCATGTCATGATCGCCAAAATGACGCCACATCACATGGGAGCTATAACACATCACATGGTGGACTTGTACCGTGACCTATAAACCAGAGAAATGTTTTTCGAATATAATTTAGAAGTCTGCGTGCCTCCGACAATAGAGTCCCAGACTTCTAAATTATATTCGAAAAAATTGGTCACGGTACAAGTCCCTTGTGTAAAGTGCCATCTATGTATTATTATTAATTTCCGTGACATGGGGATTTGAACTGGTTAGGGGAATTTGCCTTCGGGCGGGATCACTGTTCATATGGCCGGCTTCTACTAGACAATTGTAGTGGTTTGCGAACTCTGTTCACAAGCCCCCGGTAGCTCAAAAGGTAAGAGCACCTGCCTTGTAAGCAGAGGGTCCTGGGTTCAAATCCCGGCTGGGGAGCATTTTTGTCTTTCACTTCTTATAAACTGTCTTGCACTGTCAGAAGTTTCATGACAGATAGCACAAGGCTGCGCCGTTTTAACAAGACATGGGATGTAATCATTTGTGATTCTGAAAATGTTATGCGTAGCAAGTATTGCCAGGAAGAGACGAAAAAATGCCGAAAAGGCATCTGCTTACTTTTCTGAGATCCTCCCGACGAACAAAGAAGTCAGCAGATGCTTTTTCGGCGTTTTTTCACGTCTTCCTGGCTATGTTTATTGTGGATAACATGTAATGAATAATATTTTCAAAATCACAACAGACTACCAGGGGCTTCACGACTGGGGGAGGGGGGTAGTTGGTTTTTCTGAAAATCAGGGGATTTTTCTGAAAATCAGTCGATTTTTTTCAAAAATGTCATTTTTGTTGTTGAAAACAGTCTTTTTTTCTGCAGAAAAAGTCGGTAAAAATTACCAGCCAGTCGGTAAACGCCTCGTCCCCCCTAAACATTCTGGCTAGTAACGGCTCTGCAGATTACATCCTAAACGTTTTCTGTTGAACCTACGCATCCTTGTGTTATCTGTTATGAAACTTCAGACAGTGTGGTAATCAGTTTTCTGGAATAATATGGTGGAGAAAAAAATACATAAAAATGGCATAGCACATTATACCCTTTGATAAGCCATATATATTTTGACGATACTGACCGAGACTTCCTGCCGATTTCCGACCGAACTACTAGTCCAGCAAAAAAAAAAATTCAAAAACAAAACCAGCGTATCTCCTTATCCCTATAAAGAACAACTAATCAAATTTGAATAAAAGTTTGACTTAAAAAAATCCGATTACAACCGGATTCCGGAATAATTATATGACCGGGTAAAAAACCCTGGTCAAATACCGACTCAGCCTCTCTTCTTACCCCTTAATCTGTCATCTAATCGAACTTTTGCTTTTAACAAATTTTCCGGTTTTGGCGGATCGGCGAACTAGTTGTCCCGCGAGAAAATGATTTTCACCATCGTGTTCGGTATGGCTTTTTACCTATTAATCAAACATTTAATCAACTTCAAATTAAACTTTTACTTTTAACCAACTTTCCGGTTTTCGCCGGATTTCGGGCTAACTACATGTTCGGCGAGAAAATTGTTTTCACCATCGAGTTCAGCATGTCTTCTTACCCCTAAATCGACCATTTAATCAACTTCAAAGAAAACTTTTACTTTTAACCAATTTTCCGGATTTTGCCGGATTCCGGACGAACTACTTGTCCGGCGTGAAAACGGTTTTCACTATCGTGCTCAACATGCCTTCTTACCCCATAATCAACTATCACATTAGCTTTTTAAAAATATTTTGTTTGTCCCTTTATTTGAACCCCCACCCCTAAATATGGAGCTACATAGCCCATCTACGAACTTGACCTTACCCTTGACCCAATGAATCCTCACACCAAGTTTCATCAAAATATCTCATTGCCTTCAAGAGTTATCGTGCTTACAGACGGACAGACGGAGGGACTGACAGACGGACATTTTTGCGATGTCATAGGTATCCCTCCACTTACGTGTTGGGATCCCAAAAAGCGAACGAAGCATATATCTAGGGTAGTAGTTTGATTATTTTTTTTCTTTTCATTTACTCCTTAATTTCGAAGTATTAAAGTATTTGATTCATGTGGGTCGAGAAGGTGGGAGACACCATCATTTTTGGTGGGTCGACTTTTACGAACACTCTGTTACAGGGCCGTATCAAGGGGGTTGACCCCCCCCCCCTCGAAACTACAAAAATTATCATTTTTACAGGCTTTTCCCTCTGATCTTTGTCTTTTTTTTACTTTTTTGTCCGACCAGCTGGTAACCCCCCCCCCCCCCCCCGAAATAAATTCCTGGATGCGGTCGTGCTCTTTTACCTTTATTTTCCTCAAAATCCTCCCGGTAGCCAACGTTATCCACAAATTACTTGAACACAATTCACTCCTGAAATCAAGTCGGCCATTGCTAATTAGTTATTCATTGATCTCCCGGTGATGGTCAAAAGATTTACTAAAACCTTCGAGAAGATCGAGTGGCGTGTAAGAGGATTAAAACAACTAAGTATATCACTATGTGGACGTTTAGATATGTCGGAAGAAGAAATCATCAGCCAGTTTGACATTTTTTGGTCTCGAAAGCTGAATATTATTTAGCTCAGTTTCAGAATCTTCAAGAAATCACTATAACGAATTTAGCATAGTTTACGGCGTTTGTATAGTGTGATCTAGTTTACATCCTTAATTCTTTGGACTTACAGGAATTAACAAAATATAACAAACAGAAAACAAAATACTTAAAGAAATCGATAATGCAAATAATTTGTTAAATTTTTCTACACATTTTCCATATGCCTGCTACAATAAAAACGTTTTGTTCGATCCATAGTCAAACCAAGATCCCAGCCTCTCATGATGGGCGCTACCGACCCGCGCCGCTAGATGACCGAGCGGTCGGATCGAGTCGTGGCTTCATCTCGGGTCTTGGGGGGGGGGGGTAGCCGTTGCAAGGGCTAGAATGCTTATGATATAACTCCTTTAACTTTCCTATGAATTCGCAGTTCAACTTAGTTAATTTAATTAAAGTAATGAAGTTTGATATCTGTTTACTTCAGAAAAATACATCCACCGATTAGCTGTGGTCTGCTCGCAACACTCAGAGCCAAATTTCGATGTGCAACGCCTAACACAAGGATGCGCAGTTTCAACATTTCAGAACAACACCTCTCTCGTCACAATCTGAGGTTATAAAATCTGCCTTGTTATAACACTAATGAGAACAACATCTACTTCGTCGTGACGGATACGGCCACAACACCTTACGCTCCTTAATAGTAACGCTATAACATTTGCAAAACATAACAGATAACATCCCCAGTGTTGTCAGCCGGGCATCCTTGCGCTATCTGTTTTGTAACTTAGTAAGTACGTCAATTTTCGTTCAGCAGTTCCTGTGGTTGATTGACTGATTGATTGGATTTAACAAACAAAAAAACAGGCGGATCTCCCAACGGCCAACATGCCAAAAGCTCAGTTCAGGAATGGAAAGCAAGTGCACTGTCAGAAGCATAACAGATAACAAAATGATACCCATCTTCAACAGACAACACTTGGGATGTTGTCTATTGTGATTGTCAAAAACGTTATATATTAAATGCTATGTGTAACAAGCATTGCCAGGAAGAGCTGAAAAAGCATCTGCTGACTTTTCCGATATCATGATGACGAACAAAAGTCAGCAGATGCTTTTTCGGCTCATACTGTCAATGCTTGTTGTGCATAACATTTAATGCATAGGTTATAGTTATGATTATAGTTATATTTTGTCTGGTTTAAGGGTCCCTTCAGAAGAAACGGTGCGTGACCTCGGTGTTCGTTTTGATACTCAACTAAAGTTTGAAAAGCATGTTTCGGAAATTGTGAAAAATGCAAATTATCGTCTGCTTACTTTAAAAAGAAGTTTTAGTAAGTTCAATCTCCGGAACTTTATGTTATTATACAAATCCCTGGTGCGCCCTATCGTTGAATACAACACTTCAGTCTGGTTTCCTTTAAATGTCACTGATGAAAACCGAGTAGAAAAAGTTCAGAGAAGGGCGACCAGGTTGGTCCCATACCTTCAACACCTTTCATATCCACAGCGGCTTACTCGACTTCAGCTCCCATCATTAAAGTTTCGAAGGCGCCGAAGTGACATAATTAACGCGTTTCGGATAATTAAAGGAGCAGATGATGTTGACCCCAATTCATTTTTGAAATTCAGTCACTACCCCACAACCCGCCAGCACCCTTACAAACTGTACCCTCCGAAACCACATAAGAAAATTGGCCAGTGTTCATTCGTCAATAGGGTAACGGAACCGTGGAACAGTTTGCCAGCGGAAGTTGTTGATTCAAGCAGTATTCAAACGTTTAAGCGTGGTATCGTCGACACCCCATTTTACTCAGTTGCTTTTGTAGTTTGAAAATTTGTTTACTTTTGTAGTGTATCAGTTTATGTGTGTGAAGCATATGTAATCTGTTTGTACTTGTGTAAGTAACGGCGACAAGCTAAAAGCTTAACGCTAAATGAAATAATAAAATAATAAATAGGTTTGATAGTGCAAAACAGATACTTGAGCTGAATTTTATTAGGGCTATATTCGGCCCTTCTTGCAAGGGTCCTCTTCACGCTCAAGCCGCTCAGACTGGAAAGTTAAATTGTGCTAATAAAATCCAGCTGACGTATCCGTTTTGCGCTGTCAAATATGATTCGCAGTCAGCCCAGGCTGAAGGAATATTTATAATGCATAACGTTTTCGAAATCACAACAGATAACATCCTAAGTGGTGTTTGTTGCAACTACGCATCCGTATGTTGTCTGTTATGAAACTTCTGACAGTGCTGGGAGCTTGACGATACCAAGGGCCCATGATTTTTCAGTTATCGCTACCACTTCCTATGACTTTCGAAGCTTGGTAGTACTAAACTACGATGACCCAGTTGAGATTTTATTCCCCTTCTTGGCAAGCAGACTACAGCCGTAACAAAAATAAAACAACATGAACTAACCGGTTTCCAACCAGTAAACGTGATTAGCGGTTATTATGGACTGATGAAATACTTCCTCCTGAAGCTCCAGTATTGCAATCTTCTCGACACCGGTCACGAGTAACTAGTTTTGTACACTTGTTTTATGATCCCCACGTTTTATCTTCATTAGCTTTGTAACGTGATTAGCAAGCACTGAACACACCCGAGTGATGAAAGATGTATGGAGAGGCACAGTTTATTCCGGAGGCAAGTAAACGGATCGAAAGAACCTCCATACAGGTAGTCAATTCCATGACAACTCGCCACACCGACAAGTCGCCACACAGACATGTCGCCACACCGATAACTTGCCACAGCGTCATTTCGCCAAAGGGACGACTCGCCCAGAAACGACTTGCCACACGACCAACTCGTCACATGGACAACTCGCTACAAAAATAATGTTTTAGGTAAACAAAAAAAGAAAAAAATATTCCAGAAATACGATTGACATTTAGCTTCAGTTGACCCAGCGGAATCAGTTTTTAATCCGCACATAATAACCGTATGTCGCAGTTAAATATAAACACATAGCGATGGGAATTCAGTCTTGTTTTAAGATGTCCAGAGACGCACCGATCGAGTAGGCGGACATCTTCCACGAACCACAACAACATAGAAGGTTGGCGTCTCAGCTTTAACCAGCTCATAGGATTAAGCCACCCAAGTCTTTGGCATTGCCTGAAAGGTTTCAAGATCGAAGACAATTCGCGAAAGACCGACCTGGACCACATCAAGGCAGGTTGCTCTCCCCCTCGGACAAAGAAACAATGCTTGAAGACTAACCAGAGAATCGAGAGATTTTTCAGTAGGTATAACCGTAGCAGTGCTCTTGGTTTATTGAGAGGCATTGCCCATAATTATCTGCTCCATTAGGAATTTTGTTCGAATAAATAGTAATTGAATGAAGTACTTTATACTATAAATGTGGCCAGATGTCGCACTGTGGCAAGATGTTTATGTGTCAGCTTATCACTGTGGCAAGTTGTCGATGTGGCGAGCTATCGGTGTGGCAGGTTGTCGCTGTGGCGAGTAGTCGGTTCCCAGCTGCCACTGTGGCGAGATGTCCCGAGAGGAGTTAGTGGAATGCCAATGCTCGGGATACGTCAACGCCATCTGTCATCGATCGGAAATGGTTTTCAGGGAAGAGCTTTTTTTCACGCTCTCTAGGGTTGACTAAAGCCGCGCTTGATTTACCCTTGTCTCGGTCCCGCCTCAGTCCTGTCAGCTAAATGCCGTTTTATTTGTCATTTCAGCTGACAATTGTCAGTGGTCATTGCACCATGAATGATGACATGATCTTGGAGCAAGTTTGGGTTGCTCCAGGTTGATTTTGTCTCAGGTTGATTTCTCGACTGCGATTTATTTACGATGCTAGTCCTTTGATTCCTTCACCTGACAGGGCTAAACGAAACGGCTTAAAAGCGTGACAAAGCAGTAACTA
The DNA here is from genome assembly GCA_023053575.1 of Branchinecta lynchi. Lineage (NCBI taxonomy): Eukaryota > Metazoa > Arthropoda > Branchiopoda > Anostraca > Branchinectidae > Branchinecta > Branchinecta lynchi. The sequence continues at coordinate 26,496,470 of JAKZAP010000004.1, forward strand.
AGAAGACGAGACTGAGACAAGGAGAACTCAAATCGGACGCAGCTTAAAAACAGATAAACGACTTAATACAAAAAAAAAGGTCACGCAGTCGACACAAATTGTCGCTAATGCCACTGACCCCGCAAGATTAACTAACAGACGCAATGCTTTTGGCTAAAAAAAAAAACTACCGTAGATCTGCTGACGCGGAATAAAAAGTGTGCAGAAATGCCCTCGGAACCACGGGCCATATTTATGAATTATAAGCGACCGCAGTTTAACTTACACTCCGGGTCCGTCCCAAGTCCAAGTAAGAGTATCTAATCCGTCGGTGTAATGGAGGCAAACTGGCTGAACAGGAACCGCAGCGCAGAATCCGCCTGGTTTGAACGTAAGGAGGGCCTGCCGATTCGAGCATGTGCCTTCGGGAAACACCATAACCTGGAATGAAGGAACATGCTAACAAATAAATTTACTGTTTACATCTAATGGTACGCAAAATACAGAGGAGAGGCTTTCTTACATAGATTGCAGCCTTTGGCTCAAGTGCCATATAGTAGCCGTAATGTCCGTCGGTCGGTCTGTCCCACCCGAAATAATTCAAGTCATTGTATCATGGGACATTTTTCCAATCGTAAACAACTGAAAACAACTGGAAACGATCGTAAACAGCTGTTGTTTTTTTTTACGATTGGAAACAGTCGTTTAAATTGTTTACGATTGTAAACAAGTTGTTTCCAATACTTTGCGATTGTAAACAGTTGTTAAAGATTCGTGTTTTTACGATTGGAAACAATCGGTTTCAATGGTAAAAATACAATAGTTAACAACTGTTCACAATCGTAAACAACTGTTTAAAATCGTAAAAACTGTTTCCAATCGTAAAAAAACAATCATTAATCGTAAACAACTGTTTACAATCGTTAACAACTGTTTACAATCGTAAACAACTGTTTACAATCGTAAACAACTGTTTCCAATCGTAAAAAAAAATTTGTTTACGATCGTTTCCAATTGTTTACGATTGGAAAAATGTCCCATAATACAATGACTCGAATTATTTCCATACGGGCAGCTTTGCTAGTTCGGGTACTTTCCCATAAGCTGGAACTACAAAACTTGGCATGCGAATAGAGGAGCTGCCCAAATACTCAAAGCCAATCCTTCTTTTCCCGGATCCGATCATCTGTGTGGGTGTTGATGGAGCAAAATTCGAGATCTTGTGACCCGTGCAAGCGAAAGGGTGGTGAATTGAGTGAAACTTGATGTCTGTTTACAGTCCGTTGTCCAAAATGTTCCATTATCCTTCAGAACCGCATCCGACCACAGTGGGGAGTTGGGGGGGGAGTCCGGAAATGCTCTAACATTATTTGCTATAAGACTTATGTGCGCCCTGCAGTTGAATACTGTTGTCTGCTATGGCACTGCACTCTGAGTCAAGAACAAAATGACAGACTAGAAAATGTTCAGAAATGGGCTTGTAAAATAATACTTGGATATGAACATGTTGATTAAGAAACAAGCCGAGAAAAACTCGGATTACAACTCCTATCAGAACTGCACCATGACTTAGTCAAGAAATTCGGAAGGAAGTGCTTGTCAACAGAAAAGCACAGGGACATTCTGCCAGACTACGCAGTACGGTTAAGAATGGCACCAGAACGGCAAATAAATTAACGCTACAAAACCCACCTAGTCACTCTTCATAGATTCCGAGTCATTTGTGCCATGTTTTGTGAAGTTTTTAACAAGTGAAGACACGTATAATCTTTTGACAATTAATCCAGTATAACTTTTCTCGAACAGGTATGTAGTGTATATCTTCCTATGTCTCACCGGTAGTTAAATCATGACAATGAGTTTTGAGTTTTGTAGAGGTTGTTACAATATCGTATCAGCCTCCGAAGAGGATGATACGAAGCAGTATCAACATCCGCAGAAGTTCATCGAGAACTTCTCCTCAACTACTGAAAAGTAGAACCTGACATCCAAAAAAAGAAGTAAAAGACATCATTTTCAGAAAGAAAAGCAAAAAGAACATTAAAAATATCCAGAAAAATTGTGAAAAACATTAGAGAAAAAATGTTCAAAACTGAAAGAAAATATTGATTTCCTAGCCAACCACCCTGTGACATACCTTGTTACAATCACATTCCTAACGAAAATGCAACTTGTCAACTGAAACAACACCACTCTCAGCTTATTTCTTCTACTCTTCACAAGGCAGCTATTGAGGAATTACCAGTCTTTTTTATCGATGTTGCTCTGATTAAACAGCCATTAATTAAAACTTCAGTGTTGCCACTTTTTCTGATCGAACCTGTGACTTTTGGCTGGAAAAAACAATGAAATTCTGGCACCTATGAAACTTGGTCCTTTTCACCAACTGCCAACGAGAAACCTCGCGTTATCATCGTCATAATTATACGCCTCAAGTTGTATGCTTCATTTTTCCATTTACTGGTAAGGAACAGGTCGCAAAGTTCTTGATCGCTTTGACAAATCACAGAATTCTGCAACCGGTGGCAACACCGGTTTAAGGTTGATTAATTTTTATCTCTCTAAGAGTACGCCTTGATAAATTCGATCTATCGAGTCCGCCGCTAGATGGCATCTGCTTCGACACGAATGAAAAAGATGGGCTGGATAAGGTTTGTATTGTTATAATTTGAAATGCACGGGTCACAACAGTAGTCATTTTCACATTTTTGTAGTAGGCTAGAGTTGCCATTTCACTAAACAAAAATTCCCTACAAAAGTAGCAAATAAGTATTACCAAGCAAAGAAGATTAAGTAGGCTACTACCTAAACAAAAGTTCTGTTCGAAAAAGTTATAATGATTAACATACCTCCATCTCGGCTCATGTCAGAATAACAACCTCGACGGCCATTTAAAAATAACAGCATCGCCTTCGGCTCGGTAGATATTTTTCATAACCTACCTCACCTTCGGCTCGGATAGGTTATTTGCAATGACCGTCTCGCTGTTATTTTTCGATATCAACCTCGATGTCTGAAGTTAACCTTTAATAACATATTATATATTTTGATGTTTGCCATATTAATTATGTTACAAAAGCTGTGACGTCATACAAATGAAAATGAATACTATAATTATATAATATAATTGATTAATTATATTTGGGTTAAGTTGACAATCATATGTTATCAAGTTGTAAAACAGATATTCAGGAATAAATACGGTGATTGATTGATTGATTGTTCCACTCGAATCTGAAAATTTTCGGGGAATTTCCAGGACCCCGCTCCACCTCCCCACGGAGACCGTATCCCGTCCAGACCTGCAACAACATAGCTAGGGCCCATGGCCATTGTACCTTCCACACTGTCAGAAGTTTCATAACAGATAACACAAGGATGCGCGGTTTCAACAGACAACACTTGGGATGTAATCTGTTGTGATTTTGAGAAAGTTATGCATTCAAAGTAATGCATAACAGGTATTGCCAGGAAGAGCTGAAAAACTGCTGAAAAAGCATCTGCTGATTTTTCCAATTCCATGACGACAAACAAAAAAGGGATCGTGTTAGAGCATTTCCGGACCCCCCCCCCCCCCCCCCCAAACTCCCCACTGTGGTCGGATGCGGTTCTGAAGGATAATGGAACATTTTGGACAACGGACTGTAAACAGCCATCAAGTTTCACTCAATTCACCACCCTTTCGCTTGCACGGGTCACAAGAACTCGAGTTTTGCTCCATCCACACCCACACGGATGATCGGATCCGGGAAAAGAAGGATTGGTTTTGAGTATTTGGGCAGCTCCTCTATTCGCATGCCAAGTTTTGTAGTTCCAGCTTATGGGAAAGTACCCGAACTAGCAAAGCTGCGGTAATGGAAATAATTCGAGTCATTGTATTATGGGTACTATTTTTTTTGTACGATTGGAAACAGTTGTTTACGATTGTAAACAGTTGTTAACGATTGTAAACAGTTGTTTACGATTAGCGATTGTTTTTTTACGATTGGAAACAGTTTTTACGATTTTAAACAGTTGTTTACGATTGTGAACAGTTGTTAACTATTGTTTTTGTACCTTCACGAAAGAAGCCAGTGTGTCCAGCTAAGTCAAGAAGACATCTCAACGTCACTGAACATCACCTGTGGAGCGGCGAAGGGAGGCAAACTAGGATCTCTCGCTTTAATTGTAGTGACAAACAAGCTCATCATTGAGTATCCAAATCGCTACAAATTTGCAGACGATTTGAATGCTGCCATCTTTCGACCTCTTTCCGATCCACATTCCAAAGATCCTGTGAAGACCTTGTTGGCGGAGATCAACTCTAAAGCAGCAACTCAAAACTAACATTAAGCATTGAAAAAAGCATCATCTTCAAGATCAACTTTCGAAAACGTAGTCAAGGTACTTGGCGTCCTCATCGATGATGACTTAAAATGGGGATCGAAGATAAATGCACTTTGTACACCGTCTTCTACGGTCCTGCTTCTACGGTCCTTCAATCAACTCAAACGGTTTGGCTTTAAAACTTACAAATTGCTTACAAATTACAAATTGTCGCTTCCCAGATCCGACCATCCCTTAAAGTACTCATCTTAACCCCAAAGTATAAAAAATACTTTACGTAAAACCTACATTTTCATGGTCCCCTTGGGCCCATGATCATTTTTGGATGATTACAGAAAAAAAAAAAATTACCAAGCGGTACAATCTCATGATTTCCAAGGACCCATCGTCATTCTTATTTAAAAAGTCTTGCAAGTGTCATATGAGCTTCCAGCTCTTGTTTTTATTTGCTGCGGCCACGCAAATTTTAACATCTTTCAGTGATTCCAAATATGCCGCTTTCAGGAGCCTCACTCTACGCAAACTTAACAATTTCTCCTAACATCGTATCATATTAATTAATCTTTTACTACGCGACGACAATAACCCTAAATCTCTTTTAATAACTAGACTATTTGTTCTTATGCTTACTGCAAACACCCTCTTAAGATACTGCAACCGGATTGGTTCCAATTTTTGTCCTTGCTGGAGTTCCCAAATTTTGGAGCCGTAATGCAGAGCAGTGATTACTTTAGTTGAAAACAGCTGCTTGTGCATTATCATGTCCTTTATTTTTCCCCGGATCACTACCGACTACGGCATAGGCCCCTCGTTCCCCTTTCCTCTCACTTATTCCTATTTGTTTCCCAAACTTACCATTATAAGATAATCTCACACCTAAATAATACAAAATCCTCCCGAATCTCCAAAACTTCTCCTTTATATACTGCTTTTTCCCTCTCTCTCTCACTTGTCCACCTTTCCTAAATACCATCATCAACGACTTACTCACGTTAAGGCTCAACTGCTTCTTTATAAGGTAGGCTAATCCTCGGTCCTCTCTAAAAAAAAATTGCAATTTCTCCGGAGAATCAGCACACAACACTGTGTCATCAGCAAACAAAAGGGCACATAGTTGACAATATCTAAACTGAATCCACCAAAACATCATGATACAGAGAAAATAGCATCAAGACAGGCAGCACCCTTGTTTCACTCCCAAAACTGAAAAAATTATCCCTGAAAACTTCCCAGCCACCCTTACCACAAACTCCGTTACTTCATACATGGAAACTAATAACAAAACAAAAGGATGCGGTAATCCCATATTCAATAATTCATCCATCAAGAGATCCCTCCTAACATTATCAAACGCCGCTTTTAAATCCAAAAATACAACATACAACCTCTTTTCCCAATATATTTTCTTATTAAACTATTCAACACAAAAATCTGGTCTATCGTACTGTACCCTTTCCGGAACCCTGCCTGCACCGGGGACTCTCTCTGTACTTTCCTGGTTCAATCTCGATCGGGGATTTTTACAGGGGACAGGAAGTGCCCGATTCGAGTGAGACTTGACGATGGTGGGAACAACTGCGCCAGACATGGCAATTATATCTGACCTCCTTGGCGGGTTGAAGGGGGCAGGAAACTTTCCGGAAGTACTCCGGCCCAAAACTTGGTTTAGTCTGCGAAAAACCTGTCAAACGTGCGAACGGTCACGAGCTAACTGGTCTAACACCACCCAGCAGCAAGCTCAGAACCGGTCGAATACTTACTTGTCTTGTGCGTCAATGCAATCTGACGAGCCTGAGCTCAGTAATTTAAACTTGCCAAACACTGCCAATGATGACGAGCGAGTTCACCTGGCAGTCGCCAATTCCACGGGAGATTTCGATATAATATCTTTATCAGAAGCCGATGAGCTGCTTTTAGCCTGCAGCTGTACCCTTAAACAATTTCTGCCAGCAACGCATAGCAACACAATAAAGGCCCATTCACAACGGGTTTTTAGCTAATAGTCGGTACCAGCCAGTTCCGGAAATCGCTGTGAGACCAAGAATTAGCTGGTTTTCCGCCGTTCGCAATTGATACTGCTGCCAATTCCGGATACCAGCTAGTCTCGCACCCAAGTTGGAATCAGTTCGACTTTTCAGGGTAGGCTACTAGCCAATCAGATTATTTTGGGGAATATTCAGGAATATTCTGCTTGGCTAGTTTTAGATAAATAGATAAAATCCCAACCACTCCTTGCTGTAGAGTAGAGTAGAGTAGATTTTCAATTCTAAAAAGTAACTTTCACAGCGTGAACGCCGAATTTGACTTCTACGTCCAAACATAACTAAACACTCGAATCAATTTGTCAGTTCAATAATAATTGCAACACAATTCGTAACAAATTTATCAGCTGACACAAAACTTATCTACAACAATTTACACGATAGGCTCATTCGGCGAACATTTTGCCAAAAACTTCTAAAACAAATCTTCAAAACCAGTGAATTTAGGTCATTGTTACTCGGTTTGACGTGGTTTCGCATTAGCCAATCTGAACATTCCTGAGTACTTCCGTAAGTAATTTGATTGGCTAGTACCCCGAAAAGTTGAACTGATTTCAACTTGGGTGCGAGACTAGCTGGTACCCGAAACTGGCACCAATATCAATCGCGAACGGCAGAAACCCAGCTAATTCTCGGTCTCAGAGCGATTTCCGGAACAGAGACACTAGAACATACCTGTCGCCACTCCGACACTGTTGGCGTTGTCCTTCTAATTATTTCCTTTAACGTATTCTGCCGCGAATTTTCGTCATCCCGGGCGACGTAGATCGGCTGGCAATAATTCATGATGGCTGCAGTAAAAAGGAATAATTAAAAACGAAAACGATTCAAGTTTTCTTTGACCCATATGGGTTCTATGACATCTGCTTACACGGTCCAGGTCCGCAAAACTATAAAGTTCACTTTTACTCAATGGCTGACGAACCGCTCTCTCCAGAAAAGCCAAGCAGAATATAATCTTTAACTTCAGCGAGCCAAGGGCGTCACGACTAGGGGGGGGGGGGGGCGAATGTTGTCGGCCAGTCGGTAAAAAATAGCCGAGTCGGCGCGAAGCACCGTGATTTCTCGTAAAACAGTCGATTTTTGTCTTGGAAACAGTCGATTGTTTTTGAAAACATTCAGTTTCTCGTAAAAATAGTCGTTTTCTCTTAAAAATAGTATTTTTTCTTAAAATCAGCCGATTTTAGTCTTTTTATCTGCAAAAACAGTCGATAAAAGGACCAGCCAGTCGGTAAATACCTTGCCCTCCCTGAAAAGAAATAGAAAATCGTGATTTTCGGGGTTTTTTGGATTTAGTTTGGATTTTAGTTGGATTTTATGATTTAGTTTTTTGTTTTTTTTTTCGCTGAGGACGGTTTTCCGGAAGCGCAACCGAAATATCCGAATTTCTATTTATCCCTCGCATATCATCCTGGAGGGATAATTAGCTGATCAAGAAAAAACCCCGAAAATCACGGTTTCTATTTCTTTCGTAATGAATGGTCAGCTTGGCTTCAAACCCTTATGCCCTCCCTCGAAAGATTTTGGCTAGTAACGCCTCGTCAGCGAGCTAATCTTCTATTTTCTTTTAATCTGAGGCGGTTCCTTTAAAAACAAAATTATTTGGGTCTCTTTTTCAGCCCCTCTATGAATATAACCTAACGTTGCGGACGCACAGACGAAGTAAAAAAAATTATTTGGGTCTCTTTTTCAGCCCCTATATGAATATAACCTGGTCCCACAAACTTGATTGTCTTTTAACATGGGAAAAGGGTATACCTACTATGAAACAGGTTTGTGGTACTTTCCACTTGAGTTTAACGGTACTAAAACCCGTTAAGAGCAGATATACGCTTTCCCTATGTTAAGTGAAATATATGTTTCAAGTTTGTCCGACCAACTCGACAGTAGCGGGAAAATTCCAAGATACCCATTTGTAGTACCTTTTATTAGTTGTTTGGGCGTAAGGCGTGAAAAACGCCAAAACGGTAGGATTATTTTTACATATTCAAGCGATGGATTATGGACAAACAGCAAAATGCAGCCTGGAGAAGACCGGAAATCTGCACGATCCGATTGTCAGGATCAAGAAGTCCAATAAATTTTCCATTGTTAGGATCCCATCGAAACCTTTGGTCTTGTTAAAGCCGACACGCCGTTTGCTACCGGCTGGAAACAGGAAAAAGGGTTACAGCCTGAGAAAAACAACTTAGTTCAAATCATGCTTTCACTGTCTGACCACTCATCGATTTTTAAACTGTGTTGCCTAATACCCTACCCCCCCCCCCCCCCCCACCCATAAACTGAATCCAAGACCGGGTTTCTCCGGGGTTTTCTGGGAAATGGGTTTTCATCCTATCTTTGATCTAGGAAAACTACATGCACTTTCTCAGTAGTACCAGATGACAGAGAATACAGACCTCGGTCAATCTGAGTGACTGGAAGAGAGGTAACTGAAAGTTACAAACGGCGGACGAAAATACGGGTTTAGGGATACAGCTTGCTGCTCTGAGCACAGCGGTTATACAATTAATAAGAACCCCGAAGTAGATCGGAAAACGGTTGCGTGTGGGGGGGGGGGGGGTCTTCCGGGATGCATAACTCCTCAACAATACCACGAATAATTTACGTGATTGAGAACATGTACCCTAAATTTTCTATTTCGGATTTCAACCATTAATATATATATATTTTATTTATAACCCGCCAAATACAGAATGTGGTAGCGGAGTAAAGGGAATAAATTCTAAGCGCGGTGAAGGGTAAAAAGCAATGGCTCGATCTCACAAGCAGTATAGCGCAACCATACACCAAGTTCGTCACGTTGGCTGTCCCTAGCGCTTGCTAGTGAAGCGGTTTACCAGTAAAAACAAGACCATATGTTTCGATGGGATCCCAAAAATCTAACATTTGATTCAATCAATTGGGTCGTTTCTTTGCCATTCAGTCTTCGTCAGATTCCTGGAACATTTTACTGCTAAAATAAAGTTCAAAAATGGATTCAGCATGTCTCCTTGCCCCGGTACCGAATCTCTAATCGATTTCAGAAACAACTTCGAGCTTTAACCAAATTTCCAGTTTCAGCCGAATTCGTGATGAATCATTTGTCCAGCAAGAAAATTAAGTTCAGATATAGATTCAGAGGACCTCCTTAACCCCTCAATGATTATCTTATTAGCTTATATGAAATAGGCTACATATTTTTACTGTAAATTCAAAACCCCTCCTCTGCCTCTAAAGATAGGACTAAGGACCCATCTACGACCTGTACTTTACCAGTGAATCCTCATTGAATAATATCCTCGCTTGAACAACAAATTTCCTCGTAACAACCCCTTCGACCTTCGATTACACTAGGTCTCGCCGACGTCCATAGAATGAACAAGGGAATGTCGCAATCCGCGCGCAGAGCCATAATGGTTTGAGAATAAAGGAGTAGGGAATGCTATAGCCAAAAACTGGTCGACACATTATGTGTCCGGTTTTCGCCGGATTCCGGGTGAGCTACTTGTCCGGTAAGAAAATAACTTTCGTATTCGGATTCAGCATGTCGCCTTGCCCCTAAACCAACTATTTCAATAGCTTTAAAGAAATAAAAAAAGTTCTCTCCCCTTAATCCCCCACCCCTAAATATAGGGCTACAGAGCCCATCTACGAGCCTGACCTTACCCTTGACACAAAGAATCCTCACACCAAGTTTCATCAAAATATCTCATTCCCTTCGAAAGTTTTCGTGCTCACAGACAGACGCACAACTTTTACGATGTCAGAGGTATCCGTCCACTTACGCTTTGGAATCCCAACAAACAAGACCAAAGGTGTCGATGGGATCCCAAAATCTAATATTTGTTCCAGACAATAGGGTCTTGTCTTCGCCAGATCCACTCTTCGCCAGGCTAATCATCAGAGAAAACCAAGTTCAGATATAACTCTATAAGCCATATTTATTTTGACGATACTGACCGAGACTTCCTGCTTTACTTCTGCGAAGTTTCCGTTTCGCCCGAATTCTGAGCAAATTACTAGTCCAGCAAAAAAAGAAAATTCAGAAACAAATCCAGCGTCAAATCCTTGTAAAGAACATCTACCTGTAAAGGTAATCAACTTTGAATAAAAGTTTGAATTAAACAAAAAATCCGGTTACAACCGGATTCCGGACTAATTACATGTCTGGGTAAAAATGATTGTCATATACAGACTCGGCCTCTCTTCTTACCCCTTAATCTGTCATTGAATCAAACTTTTGCTTTTAACAAATTTTCCGGTTTTGGCCGGATTCCGGGCGAACCATCGTGTTCAGTATGTCTTTTCACCCCTAAATCGAATATTTAACCAACTTCAAATGAAACTTTTACTTTTAACCAACTTTCCGTTTTTTGTCGGATTCCGGACAAACTACTTGTTCGATGAGAAAATGATTTCCACCATCGTGTTCAGCATGTCTTCTTACACCAAAATCAGCTATTTAATCAACTTCAAATAAAACTTTAACTTTTAACCAACTTTCCGGTTTTTGCCGGATTCCGGACGAACTAATTGTCCGGCGAGAAAATAGTTTTCACTATAGAAAATAGTATTGACTACACCCCATAATCGACTGTCACAGTAGCTGTTTAAAAATATTTTGTTTGTCCCTTAATTTGAACCCCCTCCTCGACCTCTAAATATAGGGCTACAGAGCCCATCTACGAACTTGATCTTACCCTTGACCCAATACCCTTGACCCAATGAATCCTCACACCAAGTTTCATCAAAATATCTCATTCCCTTCGAGAGTTATAGCGCGCACAGACTGACAGACGGACGGACAACTTTTGCGATGTCATAGGTATCCCTCCACTTACGTTTTGGGATCCCAAAAACAAGACCACAGGTTTCGATCGGATCCCAAAAATGTAATATCTGATGCAGGCAATTGCATTCTTGTAGATAGGCCTATCCGGGAAATCTAATTCTTTTACTTTTACGTATTAACATTGGTACTATTAAAATTTAGGAATAGATTAATCCCAATGGCTAGTCACCTGAGAAAACCAAGTTCAGGTATGGAATCAGCATGTGTGTTTACGAGAAATGTAATACGTCATATCTACTTTGACGAAACTGATCGAAACTTCCTGCCTTACTTCTGCCAAATATCTGGTACATTTACATCGAATCTCTAAACTTTCGACAAAAACTTTTAAGATTTTCCGGTTTCGGCAGGATTCCGGGCGGACTATATGTCGGGGTTAAAAATAGTTTTCATCTATGTATTCAGCATATTTTCAGACACCTAAGTCAATCATTTAATCAACTTCAAATAAAACTTTTACTTTTAACAAATTTTCCCGTTTTGGCCGGATTCCCAGCGAACTGCTTGTCCGGGTAGAAAACAATTGTCATATGCGGATTCAGCACGTCTTCTTATCACTAAATCGAACATTTAATCAACTTCAAATAACACTTTTACTTTTAACAAATTTTCCCGTTTTGGCCGGATTCCGGACCAACTAATTGTCCGGCGAAAAAAACAACTTATGGATTGGATATGGATGGACAAGCAGATATGGATTCAGCAGGTCTCCTTACCTCTAGATCGACTATTTCGCTGAATAAAAAAATGTCGTCCCTTAATCTTCCCTTATCTCTAAATATGGGGCTACAGGGCTCAACGAACTTGACCTGAACTTAGACCCAAAGAGTCCTCATGCCAAGTCTGAATAAAATATACCGACCCCTTCGCGAGTTATCGTGCTAACAGACGGACAGAAGGATGGCCAGAAGTACAACTTTTACTCAATCATAGGTATCCCGTCACTTACGTTTTGGGATCTCAAAAAAACTTCCCTCCTTTTAACGAACTGCATACTAATACTGCCTTGCTAGCGACAGTTCCGGCACACAAAGACTAATTGCTACAGCCATGACCCTTGACAATTCAGGCTGTCTTCCGCATTCTAGCAACACGCGACTTTAAAACTAATCTAACGGCCTGTCACGGGCTCTGCAGTTCAGGCTCAGATGACAATCAAAAACTGTTTGGTTATAGGTAGTAAAAAAAGGGTTAAGCAAAAGCGCCCAGAGGGGGGGGGGATAAAGCTCCCAGTGTGGGGCGTATAACATATACGTGGCGTATCCGCAGCATATGACGTGCGGGGCAACCCTTCTCATTGAAATTATTGGAGATGTACCTTGGTTTAATCAAGCAAGATATGAACAGAAATACGGCTCCATGTCTCCAGACTTCGTCAAAAAATTCAACATAATTCTCACAAATGAGAATCTTCTCATGGATTTGACATCTCCAGAAAGGTACATATCAAATATATGGGGTGGAGGGGCCCTGTCAGGCCGTATCCAGGAATTTATTTCGGAGGGGGGGGGGGGGGTGCCTTTCGGGGGGGGGGGGCCTGCTGGTCGGACAAAAAAGTACAAAAAACACATAGATCAGAGGGAAGAGCCTATAAAAATCATTAATTTTGTATGTTTGGGGGGGCGAACCCCCTAACCCCCCCCCCCCCCCCCCCACCTGGATGCGGCCTTGGCCCCTGTATTGAGGTCTTGCGTAGTGAGATGTAATCATAATTGAACAAACAGTGGGATACATTACTTTTATCCATAAGTATACTGTTAGCTTTTCATATTAAAGTTTAGCTGAAAAGCTGAAATAGGACAATTTAGTCACGCATAACTTATTCACTTCGTTACTTAGTTGCTTCGCTATTCACGAATAACCGATTTTACTACAGTGGAATTTTCCTGTCAGTTGTGTGGTACCTCTATGCGTACCTCAAAACGATTGACGAAAAATAAGTGTTCATAAAGTTAATTACCTTCTGCGAGCTGATTACTGAAAAACCGCGATTGTATTGGGATTCATATTTACCGCGTCATAGATACAAAAATAAGTTGGCTTTCAGTTAAACTTTAAGGTATAGCTAGAGGGTATGTAGTGGAAGTTTAATGGTGTTTAGGGGAGGGGTTGTCTATTTAAAAGAAAAAAGAATATGAATACGCTGAGTTTCCTCTGAAAACTTTGGTTTGACTGGGACGGACAGAAAAATAATCGGGTGGGTGTTGTCGGGCCTATGAAAGACTGACACCTCAGGATCTGTAGGCCTATCAAGCTCATGTGACCATCTAAGCTTCGGGTCTCGATTGAAAAGGGTAGGGTCCCAACAGTAACTGTTACTGCAATTAATTTCTTTGAACGATACTGTAGCCTATGCCAGAAACCACTCCGTAAATTAAACTTTTGAACTGTTAAGTATCGAACTAGCTGCTTTCTCTTGCAACTGGTTTAAGTACAGCATAATGAGTTGCGAAAAAGTGCGATAACTTACTTCCAATTATGGACGATCTACTTTCTTCAGAACGGCAAATTAAGTGAGGAAGCCCCATCCATAACCCAACGGCCAGATCTGCAAAAGATGAATGTGGCGCAACGACGAGGACTGGCGCTTCTTCCCTAGAGGCTTGCTGCCCCTTAACTGACACGTTCAGTCCAAAAATCTTAAAACCCAGCCGACCGACGAAGGATATGTATTTCGCCAAGCACCTGCAAGAAAAGTAAAGAATGCATCAAGATTGAACAAGACCGAACTTTTCGATCGGATCCCAAAAACTCAATATTTATTGGATTTCTTGATCCAAACAGTCAATCTTGATTCCCGTTTTTTGCCAGGCCCCTTAAACATGTGTATCTCCTTATCCATATAAAGAACATCTACTCAACTTCAAGTAAAACTTTAACTTCTAAAAACAAAATCCGGTTTCTACCAGATTCCGAACGAACATATGACCGGTAAAAAAAAAGATTGTCATATACAGATTCAGCGTCTCTTCTTACCCTTATATCTGTCATCTAATCAACTTCAAATACAACTTTTGCTTTTATTTCCAAACTTTGGCCTGATTCCGGGCGAACAAGTTGTCCGGGTAGAAATTACTTTTCACATAAGTGTTCAGCATGTTTTCTTACCCCTAAATCAACTTCGTCCTTCTATCAACTTCGAATAACCAGGACCCGGATTCCAGGCGAACTACTTGTCTGATGACAAAATGGTTTTCACCATCGTGTTCAGCATGTCTTCTTACTTCATAATCGAACATCTAATCAACTTCAAATAAAACTTTTACTTTTTTGCAAACTTTCCGGTTTTGGCCGGATTCCGGGCGAATTACTTGTTCGATGACAAAATGGTTTTAACCATCGTGTTCAGCATGTCTTCTTATTCCGTAATAATAAACTCTTGACCCAAAGAATCCTCACACCAAGTTTCATCAAAATATCTCATTCCCTTCGAGAGTTAATAGCGCGCACAAAGGGACAACTTTAGCGATGTCATAAGTATCCCGCCACTTACGTTTTGGGATCCCAAGAAGCAGTAGGCCCATTGTCTACTAGTTAAAGTAAAACAAGAGAGACAAACCCTGGATTTGTGTGTCCGAATCCACCATAAACGGCCCCAGAATATTATCCATATTAATATTTCTCAGTTGCATACTGCAGTGGTTCTAGACCTGTCGATTGACTTATATCTGCGAGACAAATATATTATTATGACATTATATTTATGAGAAAATCTATATTTATGACAAAAAACAGCTTTGTCCTTCACATGTTTTTGTAATAAAGTGAAAATTACTAACTGGAAAGCAACTAAAATCCGATCAGGAAAATTAGTAAACAACTGTTGTTGACCCCCAGCAAGGGCACAATGATTGAGAAGAGTAGGTTCATCTGACCACTCTCGCCGTCACCAGCTGTGCACCCTTTCCTGGCAAACACCGAAATCGACGGTGCAACCACCGGTACCGTCGACGATATAATAATAATAATAATGATAATTTCTTTATGAACGATCATACACTCACAAAGAGAAAGACGGAGTACAAATACAAAAAGAGGAACAAGTAATATACAGAAAGACATAACACCATACAAAAAGCACACGAAACTAATTCTTAACAAATTAACCTAATAACGAAAAATAAATAAATAAAAAGAAAGAACAACAACAACGATAAAAAAAGCAGAACTAAAACAGAAAACCCTTCCAAGGGTGACCTTGGACCCTTCCAAAAACCATTTCCTATAGGCTGTTCATCTTTCAAACGCTTCTCTAAATCTCTTCTTCTTGTCTTCTAACACGTGGCAACCGGTGCCCGCTGGTCTCAGCCGGTGCCGGAACCGGGCACTTGCTGTACCCCACAAATCGAGAGTGAGCAACCCCTCGGCAATATGCTCTTGTTTCTGGGTACTGTACTAGAGTTGCGTGTTGTTAACGGTGCTGTGGCTAAAGTTGAGCCAGTTTGCCATTTTTGAGGATCATGTCCAGTCGTTGGAGCTCTGTCTTCAAAAAGGCGGATGTGTTCGAGTGCAATAACCGAGAAAAACAAGCAAATCTCTTCAGGCTTAAAGGACCTGTCTTACCTATAATAGTAATGCAACCTACTTCCATAATCACCCCAATCTCGTACGGTACATTCTAACCCTTCTAACAAAACCAAGCTGATTTTCTAACTTGCCGTGTTTTGCTGCATTCGTTGTGTATCACGCTGTCGACGGCTGTCTGCGAGAAGTTTTTCCATCAGAAAAACGGTTATGCAAATTGCTTCCCTGTTTTCGCTACAAGTCAACGGGTCTCGGAAAATTCTTAAAACAGCCAAAAACGTGGGTTAATTGAAAGCACAGCCTAGTTTTAAAGTATTCAAATATTTTTAAATACTTTAAGTTGAAGAGTAAATAGTACGAGAGGTCCTTTAACTTCCCCCATGGATAAAAAACACTATCCGCAATAACTTCTATCACTGCCGTATTAAACCCTGTATACTGTTGTCTTTTGTTCATATCTGTTGATTTCTACTCAATATTGAGCCTACTCGGCCTGCATCGGACAGGCCTATGTGAATATATTATTCATGCAACTTACTGTAATCGATTTAACACGGGTCGGCTTCGTACACAACCAAAGTGCACTCTACTTTAGGGTACTGAAGTCCGTAGCCCAACCTGTACTTCGAGATCCTCTGTTTCAAAACAAACCAAGGTCACGACCAAACAAATAAATAAAAAGATCAATTTTAAATAGCAAGCCGAACAGAGTCACAACGCCATGGCGTAGGTATGACCGATTAAAAATACCGGAGTGTGGGGGGAGGGAGTGATTTTTTTTTCTTTCAATTCTACTCTTGCTGTAATTCTGTTAATATTTCTGTTTTGCAGTTAGTGATCGGGCAGGACCAGTATTTTCATCCAGATAAAAAAAAGACTGACATGTATTGCTAAATGCACTCATCCCCGCCACGTTAGCTACACCGAGATCAACTGATCAGTGCTTCCACTCGACCCTCTCTAAAAACAAGACCAAAGGTTTTGATGGGATCCCAAAAATGTATCATTTGATTCAATACAATTGGGTCATGTCTTCGCCATTCAGTCTTCGTCAGATTCCTTGACTGTTAACTAAAGTTCAAAAATGGATTCAGCATGTCTCCTTGCCCCCACAACGAATCTCTCGTCGATTTCAAAAACAACTTCGAGCTTCAACCAGATTGCCAGTTTCAGTCGAATTCGTGATGAACCATTTGGCCAGCAAGAATACTATGTTCCGACTTGGATTCAGCGGACCTCCTTAACCCCTCAACGAATATCTTATTAGCTTATAAACATACTTGTTTTACCGTAAATTCAAAACCCCTCCTCTGCCTCTAAAGATAGGACTAAAGGACCCATCTACGAACTTGACCTGTACTTTACCAGTGAATCCTAATTGAAAAACATCCTCGCTTGAACAGCATATTTCCTCGTTTGAACATTACATATCAACCCCTTACGAGCTTCGATTACATTAGATCTCTCCCACGTTCATGGAATAAACAAATAAATGTCATCATCCACGCGCGTAGACCTATACCGGTTTGAGAATAAAGGGGTAGGGACTGCTATAGCCGAAAGTTGGTCGACAAATTTTGTGTCCGGTTTCCGCCTGATTCCGCGTGAACTACTTGTCCGTCAAGACAATAACTTTCATATTCGGATCAGCGTGTCTCCTTACCCCTCAATCAACTATCTCAATATCTGAAACCCCTCCCCCACCCTTAAATATAGGGCTACAGAGCCCGTCTACGAAATCGACGTTTCCCTTGACTCAAAGGATCCTCCCACAAAGCTTCATCAAAATATCTCATTCCCTTCGAGAGTTATCGCGCTTACAGACGGACAAACGGACGGAAAAGTTTTGCGATGTCATAGGTATCCCTCCCCTTACGTTTTGGGATCCCACAAATTAACAGCCTCCAGGGGTGTCGCTATGGGGGTGCTGGGGGGCTGGCAGTGCGCCCGAAGAAATCAGTAAGGGTAGTTCACGGTTACCAAGAAACTGAGTAGACATCTACCTCTGACCTAGGCCGTTCTGGGTTCTCGAGCGTTTGAGACTTCAGGAACAGGATTCTCAGCCGCATGTTTCGACCTTGCCAGATTGACAATTTTAACACGATCTGTTATGCACCAATAACTCTTAATTCATGTAAAAATCAGGCCGATTTTGCTTGTGGCGTACAGTTTTAAGAATTTGTTAGTTTCTAGTTAGTTAGTGTGACGTTTAAATTTAAATCGGCTTCGTAAGCAATGAGCGACGGTGTATGACGGGCCTGATAGTTGCAACATCTCATTTTTGTTTTGTTTTGTTTTTAACTTTTTTCTGGATATCAGTACTTCTTTTTCGGAAAAAAGTCAAACTGAAGAACATTACCAACTTCCAGCTAGAAGTCTCACATTTTCTGGATTAGTCATCAACAAAGACAGACGGGCAGATCCGTGCTAAATGGCCCTTAATTTCATTTTGGATCCGAAAAGACGTATTCTGATCATACAAGGATTTCACAAAATAATTTTGCCCGCGGCGCCTTTTGTAGTTGGCTCTATTTACTGGAAGCTCGCGTCATTTCATTCATGTTTTAGGCTTAGAATTTCCGGGCTTTGGTCACCTTAAAATCTAGATTTTATTGGCGGAAGTAATGTTTTGCTCGAGAAAAGTCAGAGCCTACTGACAAAATTTCGCCTGCGTCGCTCATTTTCATTCTGTCTGATATCCAGTCATTAGAACTGCTATGGTGGGCATTGCGTTAGCGAAGTCAGCTACATGTTATTAGAGTTTCGGCCCTTCTTGGCAAGGGTCCTCTTCAGGTTCAAGCCGCTCAAGGTGGAAAATGAGCTTGTGGAAAAAGAATTAAAGGTTCTTCTTTAAATATCTGATTGTGTGAACTTCTTCTCTGAAAATTGGTTGGAGTTAAAGCTGGTGCCGTGGTTTTATTTTGGACACGGCTGCTGTTCTTACTGTTCGATTGGGTCGTCGAAAGGGTAGAGATTCTTCTGTATTTTGATTTTTGAGTCAACTGTCTCTTCTTCATCTTTCCAGCTAGATGGATACTTGTCGGCGGCATGATGGGCTATTCTTTACTTTGGTGATAGATATTCCTTCAGCCCAAGCTGACTACAAATCATATTTGACGGTGCAAAACGGATAATTCCTATTATTACAAATGACATTTACCCTAAATTTCTGTATTTTCGCACAGTTTCCAGCATGCGATGCTGTGTTTCTTGGCAATTGTTTCGAACTGGTACGACTCTTGAGCCTTGCTGGAAATCTCTCGTAGATTTTGAGGTAGTCACCTCCCACGCCCGAGCCTTCAAACCACCCTTGAGCTCGTAGATACGAAGGCTTCGTCAGACTTCGACGCTTGCAAGTATGTCATGTTTTATTACTAAATGTGCGGCAAAAAGCTAAAATGTGCGGCAGGCGCCCTGCCACCCCCCTCGATTCGAGTTTTGGCTAGCCCCTGGCAGCCTCTCCCAATAAAGTAGATAAAAGTAGAAAAGGCGGGCTTAATGCAGGAGTAAAGCTACCACCCTGCCCGTTATTTCACATGTCAATGCTTAATGAGCCCATTTATTTTCAACCTTTCCCTTCAAGAATAATTAAAAAATTAAAAAAATAAAAAAATCCTTCTTCTTCTATAATACAGAGTTTCTTTATAAAACTCTTTTATAAAACAATATTTTGTTGGAACTGTGCAACGCAGGCAAATTATTTTAAAATCGTCCTCTTTTCTCAGAAAATTACAGATATTTTTTTCAAGCCAGATTGTGTTAAAATTGTGTGCTGCAGGCAAAAATCCAGACAAAAAATACTTGTTTCTGTTAAAATACTGAGACTTCTGTGCAAATTGTGCACAACAGGCAAAAAGTTCAAAAATCTGACTGTTTTCGATGAGCCTACAGATATTTTTGCCCAAAACCAGATTGTGTTCAAAATGCGCACCGCAGGCAAA
The DNA here is from genome assembly GCA_023053575.1 of Branchinecta lynchi. Taxonomy (NCBI): domain Eukaryota; kingdom Metazoa; phylum Arthropoda; class Branchiopoda; order Anostraca; family Branchinectidae; genus Branchinecta; species Branchinecta lynchi. The sequence continues at coordinate 26,516,116 of JAKZAP010000004.1, forward strand.
AATTCATCCTGTTTTCTGCTAAAATATGGAGGTCTTTGTAGAAAACACAACTGTGTGCTGACTGTGTACAACAGGAAAAAAACAGCATGTTTTCTGCTTAAATAATTCGTTATTCTGTTCAAACTGCGCGCCACAGGCCAAAACAATCGACCATCCGTCTTTTTCATTGTTAAATTGAGAGAATTTTATACAAAACCAGGTGGTTTTCCAAACCGCACTGTGTCACTGATATAAACTTCTTTTCTGCTTGGTGATCCATCCAAAAGACAAAAAAGAGTAGAAATAAAGTATCAAAAGGCCAAAAACAGTAGAAATAAAGTAGTAAAGTAGATTAGAAAATTATAAAGTAAAATGGCCCAAAATACAGTATTATACTTTGCAATAAAGTAGAAGTGGAAGCACTGCTTGCACAGGTCACAAGATCTCGAATTTTGCTCCCTCCCCTCCCATAGGGATGATCGGATCCTGGAAAAGTCTGCAACTGATCTACGAATTGAAAAACGCCAGTCCGCTAAAGATGTCCCTAGACAACCGGTCTAGACGGGTTTCATATTACGAGATGGCAGTGACTGGTAACGTAACGTAACGCAGACATTCTCAGAATGTCTTGAAGCCGAGACAAACATCTATCACGGAGTACTTCGGGTGAAAAGCCTCTGGAAGTAGCAACGCTCCCGCGAGATAAATGCAGACCTTCAAATTATCATTTAATGAACACTATTTGATTTGAAAACTTATCCTATGTGAACATCGCTTGGGGCCCGAACTATCAGGGATCAACGCATTTACCAATACAAAGGAACTATTCGTGTCATGTCTAAAGGAGTACTTGATCAACGATTATTAGTTACGTTTTTGATCCGAATTCTCCTCCGCGATTCTCCTCAGACGAAGTGAATTCTCCTTTTCTTCCGTTTTCGTCAGAATCGAGAACGGGGAAAGCCTCGCGATTCGGGATCGACTAAAAATGGGAAGGGAACGGAACGACACGGTGCAGGAGGAACGCGTACTAAAAACGGGAACGCGTACTAAAAACGGGAACAATGTACTAAAATCGGGAACTTTGCACCAGGAGGAACACTACTAAAAGGGGGAATGCTGCACCGTCGTTCCTTTTTTTAGTAGTTTACGAACCAAGTACTAAAATCGAAAATGCCGGATCCTGTTCTTGGCACTTGGTTCCTTTTTCGTGAGAACCAATTACTAAAAACGGGAATGCAGGGCCATCAAAATTTTGACAGGAAAATGGAGCGAAGAACAGGGGTCCTGCGTTCCCATTTTTAGTAACTGGTTGTTATGGAAATAGAACTCGAGTGCCAAGAACAGGGATCCTGCATTCCCGTTTTTAATAATTGGTTATCATGAAAATAGAGCCAAGAACAGGGGTCCTGTATTCCTGTTTTTAGTACTTGTTCTTCCTGCTGTAAGTACTAAAAAAAAGGGCTCTTTGTAAAACACGGAAAAGTTCCGTTCCCTTCCCGTTTAGCAAACTACTAAAAAAATGGAAGGACAGTGCAGCGTTCCGCCTTTTAGTAGTGTTCCTCCTGGTGCAACGCTCCCGACTTGAGTAGGTTGTTCCCGTTTTTAGTGCGCGTTCCCATTTTTAGTACGCGTTCCTCCTGTACCGTGTCGTTCTGGTCCCTTCCCGTTTTTAGTCGATCCCTCGCGATTCTGCATAAACACGTATACCGAGTTGCGGACGAGTTGCAAAATTACTGTTTTTGATGGAGAAGTCAGAGGAGCAAAAACGGTAATTTGTACGAGAATCGAGAATTCAGAAGCGAAAATTCGGAACGGCGATTCGTTCAAAAACGCAACTATTGTCTAGCCACCATTGAGGAACCAATTATCACCGTCACTAGACAAGGGGGAAGTGTGCAACGTTCTTCTGCATTTCAAAGCCAAATCTAAAGCGGTACTCTATCAGAAAATAGTTCCAACCCTCACTCCCATCACGGAACTATTAGTCGCAGTCACCCCAATATAAAAAAAATCATAATAAAGTGTGGTATACTCAGCCCAAGTCAAACCTCAAGGATTCTTATAACAAAATCATTTCCAGCCCCCGTCCCAGGTCTGTCCCGGTCGAATGTTTGTCCGAATGTTTATCGGCACATTTTTTAGTCCGACGGCACAAACCTAAAGCCCCCCCCCCCCCAACGATAAAAGGCTAGTGCCGCCACTGCGGAGTAGGTGGTAAAAAAGGTAAAGGTGTAGCGTTAGCTTGGCGGTGCTGGTCACGGATACTAAGCAGGAACTGCGGATACTAAGTAGGAACTGCACATTCGATGGGGGTTTGAAACACGTTAAAAGCTAGAGCTTGTATGGTAGGTATAGAAAAATGTTTCCGGAAAAAAGGCAGAATTAAAAATTTCGCCTGCGGCGCTTATTTAAGTAAATTTCCCACCAGCATAGAATAGAACCGGTGTAAAACTAACTGTAAGGCATCAGTTCAGATTATTCCTTAAATGTAATTTCGTATATTAAAGTTCACATGTTGGCTTTTCATTTCAGCTTTCGCTAAAAAGCGAAACTACCAGCTACTGTACCTAGAACAAGTTAAAGAAAGCGCCTTTCTATACCTACCATACAAGCTCTAGCTTTTAACGTGTTTCAAACCCCGAAGAATCTCATTCTAGAACGCCAACTAAATGATCTTCCGATCTTCCAAACAGAGAATACTACAAAATGCGCCGCAGGTGATTCTTTAAAAATAAAACTAATTGTAATGCATCAGTTGAGGCAATTCCTTTAATGTAATTTCGTCTATTAAAGTCCACATATCCGGCTTTTCATTTCAGCTTTCGCTAAAAAAAGAAGCTTCCAACGACTGTGCCCAGAGCAAGTTAAAGTAAGCGCCGCCGGCGTTTTTTTAATCTGCCTTTCTTCCGGAAACATTTTGATCATTCGCCTTTTCGTTTCAACTTTAGCTAAAAAACGAAGCGTCCAAGAAATTATACACAGATTATACACAGAATAAGTTGAACTAAGCGCCGCATGCGATTTTTTTTTAATCTGTATTTTTTCCGTAAAAATTTGCGCAAGAAAAAAGTTTTGCAGAATTTGATTTCTTACATATAAAAAGAACCGGATGTGCCGAAAGAATACAGACGCCCGAGGAAAGCATTCAGAATTCAATTTTTTCTGTGTTTTGCCCGACACGACTGTGAAAATCTGTATTTCTTACATGTAAACAGAAGCCGATGTGCCGACGAGACTTACAACTTTCGGGATGCGGCCGATAAACGTTTACAGAATTTGATTTCTTACGTGTAAAAAGAACCTGATGTGCCGACGGGAATACCGATGCCCGATAAAACCATACAGCATTTGATTAATATACGTTTTGCCCGACTGGACTAAACCGAAGTTGATTTCTGACGTTTACAAACATCCTGTTGTACAGACGAGACTTTCTGGGTGCGCCAACCCAATGCGCCAACGAGTCGACCGACGCCCAACAAAAGCATACAAAATTGTATTTCTTCTGTATTCCTTATGTATACAAAGAACCCGACGTGCCGATGACAATACCGAGGCCCGACAAAAGCATGGAGAATTCTATTTTTTCTGTGATTTGTCTGACAGATATTTGCAGGATTTTTTTTTCTTGTGTATAAAAAGTACTCGATGTGCCGACGAGTCGACCGACGCTCGACAAAAGCATAAGAAATTATATTTCTTCTGTGTTTGCCGGCGCTTCACCCGACGAAAGTACTTTTTAAAGACCTTTGGGGTACCCCCCTAGTGACGCCCCTGCTACTCCCTCCATGAAACTATTTTCTCCTCCATCAGAAAAGTAAAGTAACTAATTTTCGTTCTCACTGCAAAAGCGTGTGAAATTTGGGGATCAGCTAAAATCTGCCACTAAAGAGTGTAAACGGTAACTCGTGCTAACATGACATTATAAAGGAAGCTCTGTTATTAGTTCGACCACATTAACTGCCGTGATGGCATGACTGGGACGCATCCACTCAACAGCGTTGATAGGGTTTGAACAGAGGAGAGCTATAGGAGTGGGAGTGCACCGATACCGAGAATGTAAATTCATCCAATAGATGATTTTATCTCCTGTCTATAAGTTCCTTCCAGTACCTTTTGTTTTCCATCGGGTCAATGAAAGAGCATACCGCACATTTTCGGACAGCTCTTGGATTCACACAGAAGATATTATCATGTTGGCGGGAACCATTACGCTAACATTAAATTATTCAACCACAATTCCTAGGGGTACTAGAGACTATAGGTGTGCGACCTAGTTCTTCACAAAGGCTTTCTATCCTCCAAAAGAGCGATCCTTTTCTCCTCGTCTGGCCACTACCGGGTGAGGTGATAATGGGCGTTTTTGGGGTAAAAGCCTCATGGTGGGTTTACACACTGCGTAAAATCCGAGCGTACTTTGAAATTCGAGCGTGTTTTACGCACGTTTTGAGCTTGAAAATATTTCTAGCAATACGGATTTTTTCAAATACGTTCGTATTGCTGGAAATGGATCTCAAAATACGTCCGTATTGCTAGAAATCGGATTTCAAAATTCGTCCGTATTGCTAGAAATCGGATTTCAAAATACGCTCGGATTTTACGCAGTGTGTAAATGGGCCATCAGTAGTAGAACCAGCCGCAGTCTTCTGCTGTAGAACTCATAGTAGATACTATAGTAGAACCCTGTAGAACCGGCCTCCCGACCAGGTTCTAAGCAGTTCGCACTGATTAAGTAAAGTCAGACTGATTTAGTATCGCATGATTCAGTAAAGTCAGACAATGTTGAGTACAAAACGGTTTAAAACACTACGGAGTAGTAACAGTGAGTTCAAAAACGCCTCAGCAAATAAAAAAGAGTCAACTTGTGAGCCTGGCAGTAAAGGTTCGGCTTGGAACATCCGTATTTTTCCTTCAGATTAAAGGGGTTTCGGCTCTTGTTTTTAAAACACACCTCGCAAAATTTACTGTTTATGTTCCAATGTGCAAAATCTGGCTAGGCCCGATGAAAAATTCATCTCAGAATAGTAGTATGAAGTTGTACGAAAACGTAGCATGGAGTACTAACTGATGCTACTACATGCTTCTACTTTATGGCTACCGTGTTACTGCATTCTACTGCATGCTACTATTAGCAAGACTGGATGCTCCTAGAGCAAGACAGGGTGCTACTTGATTGGCCTACTTGAGATTGGACCAGTCCGAGGCCCATTAAAGGATAGTACTCTTTACTATTACACATCACTAGATGCAACTTTTTCGTACAACTATCATACAACTCGCAGGCTACAAATTTTTCATCTGGGGTCTACTGTAAAATTAAGATGTGCTTTTAGCTGGTTTTGGCTGTTTTAAGCTTTTTCCCAGACCCATTGCTTTCCAGTAAAGCTTCAGAAAATCGGTTTTGTGCATCAATAGTTTGCTGGGAGTATAATGCGCATGGAAACTAGCGAATCGTGGCAAGGGTAAAGGGGTTGTGGGTTCAGAATGTCAATATGAAATGCTGGTCTCCAGACTAAAGAATGTTGTCGTGTTTATTTACATTGTTTTGTTTAAGTGTTTTAATATGTATATTTTTACTCATACTCCGCTGTTACGCAAAAAGCGGGTCATAAATAAATAAATTATTTTTTTTTATTTTTTTTTAAGAATTAATGAATGCAGTTAATATTTCATACTGGGTCCGAATGAACTGCTATTTTCGAAAGAGCGCGCGCCATCTGGCGGAAGAGGGGAGACTGCCGAGAAGCCCTTTGTGAACGGGATCGACTAAAAAGAGGCGCGGCACGGCAGCAAGTAGTGGAAGTAGACATGTGAGTGAGAGTTCATAACTCTAGAGCCTGGAAGAAGGCATGTTAGAGCATTGTTCCCGCTCCTCACTCTGGAGCCTGAAAGGGCCCATTTAGTTTCCTGGCATCTTGTTAGTCCTCGTGCCTCCTACACTATGTCGCGCCGCGCCTCTTTTAGTCGATGCCCTTGTGAACGACTATCAACAGCAGATCGTCTATAGGGGAAACATACCTTCTAGTACCGCTCAATGGCTTGTCTCTCATTTCTTTTTCGGGAACTCCCCAGGTTCCAATCGCTGCAAGAATCCAACCAGCCAGGAGGCATAGTACAAGTCCAATCACTCGCAGCGGCAGAACGAATACAGTGAAAAGCGCAACCTAAATAATTCAATTCAGTTTACTTTATTTAACGGTCTTTGAAAACCATAAGAAAAACAAATAAAACACTAAAAAAATACAACACCCAAAACAATCAAGTCGAACGGGCTCCAGGTGGAACCTGGGTCACCCGCAGAGACCGCTCCCATTCCAAACACAGGCAGAGACAATCTCAAAAGCGGAGCAGATGCAGCCCGCACAAGTGGATTAGACGACCTGAGAACCCTACTCTGCAAAGAAAGAATGTTTCTCCTCCTTAGTTCAGGAAAAGAAGGTTCCGCCACCAGAAAACAACCAGAAGCAATAAAAGGGAACCATTTTCTCAAAGTGCACCGACATGACTGGCAGCCTTGTCCTGGTCACACAAACTGCGTTTTGCGCCAGTAAACAATGCGTCTCGAATCTCGACGCACAAGGCGTATTCTCGCCGTTCTCCGAGGACTCCTTTTGACGAGTGCGTATTTGTTTGTCACAGGGACTCACTCCCCGTATTCTCGCGAGTCCCCACGGGGAACGCTCCGGTTATCATCATCATCATAAAAAAGGACTCCCTTTCAGATTCGAAGGGTAATAAATTTTTGCTGGTGTTGATACAATGTAAAACTAATAGAAACAATCAGAATAAACAAAACCAAAAATAAAGTGGATCCAGACTAATCTCGTCAACTGCCTATTTTTTAGTCGAATAAAATCCATTTTGGAAGCATTCCCCGTGTTCTCTTTTTCTTCCGCGTGGAGTGACTCCCTCTATTCTCGCCGTTCCCCTTGATTCCCCGAACAGTCCTCGGTGAAGGGCGAGAATACACCTATAGCTTTTTCGCGATAAGGTGGTCCGGAAATAGTGCTTTCAAAAATACCCGAGCTTGCCTAGTGCAATTAGGGATTTTCTTGTCAGCGATTGCCGACTTCGGAAATTTTTCGAAAAAGTTTAAACAAATGTTCGCCGTGCAATAACTTAGATGCTGACAATCCCAGAGAAATCAAGTTTGGCAGCCCCTTTCTAGCAAATTTTCAAGACAAAACAAAAATTAATGTCCGTCATCCCTAGAAAATCATGGCTACCGTTGAAAAGGATTTTGCAGTATTTGCTACTGGGATTAACCTTGTATCTAAATAGATAATACTATCACCAATTCGGGTTAATCTTATCTCAGTAGAGATAAGATTAACCCCAGTAGCAATTACTGCTGTTAACTTTAATCCTTACTCGGAGGAATTTTTTACAGTGTAGCGTTCAAAAGGATTTGTAAAGAGGGAGATTTGAGAGTTAGTAGACCAGACATGTCGCACCACTGGGGGGGGGGGGGGGGGCAGTGATAAGAAAGAGAGAAAAGGAAGAATGAAGTAGTAAAAAGCAAGAACAGCCTTAAAGCTGAATAGATTATATTTGCTTCTGCGCCAGCTGCATGCAGTCCTATGTGCGAACCAAGAGGGCAAGCCAGTTACTACGTGACTATTTACAAAACGTGTGCTTAAACCAAGAAGAAGAGGCCCACCCACTCTTCTTCAGAGCAGTGAACCATGTACTTTAACGACGACATGTCTAGTCCGTCGGAGTTGCTTAAGCACGTATCGGTGCTGAGAGGTTACATATATAATCACTTGAATCCAGAAGGAACCAAATAATATAAAGGACGACAAATTAAAAAGGAAACTGAGTCGTTATACAAGTTACGATGTTTCGCTGTGACACAATAGCCCGCAAAGAGTGTGGCCGCGCTTTGTTTAACATAGGGTTCGTTCCAGCTCCACTTTGGAGTACCTACGTTTGACGTCACAAATTAACTACTACCTGGAACTGTCGAAGTTACTCCGGGACGAGATAACGTGTGTTACTTAATAAGAAGAGATGGGACTGCACGGGGAAGGATGAACAGAAAAAAATTGTTAGTTTTTGCTGCAAAAGAACGGCTTGATAATTATTTTGAAACAGATTCTTCAAGTGAAGGAGAAGAGGAGCTAATGCTTGAGGCTTGTTAATGGAGCCTTGGCATTGACTATAACTGTTAATTCTTTGTCTCTATCCGGTTGTCTTTCTGGTCGCTAAATCCTTCACATATAATTGTTTCCTAGCCGGAATCGCAATAGTCTTTCCTGTTCTCGTGCACATTTTTTAGCACAACGTTTAGTCCTTATCGGGAATGCACCTCGAGAATCGAAAAAGCGCCGTAATCTGAAGCGTCATTTCTGTAAAATGAACGCCGCAATACTCCTTACGGGCTAATAGATAGATAGATAGATGTTTAATGAAGCCCTTTTTTTAGATTTTCCATTACTTTATTATCTTGATTATTCCAGAATATCACAAGTGAAGCCCTTACATATGTAGCCTGTCAGGTATGTGCTTGACTGACCGTCCGGCAATACCTAGTAACGTCAAACTCCGAATGTACATTGGATCAACAGCAACAAATTTGGCTAAGAAATCTGCAAACCGTCTTGAAGAGATACAGTTTAACAATCGTAAACCGTCACATCCTATGAAGTTGGCAACACTAATTCTACACTCGAGGAGAATGCGGCAATTGGGAGTATGTCGAGGCCGTCAACTACGGAAAACTTCCTTCTTTATTCTTGGTGATCGCCAACTTCTCAACTCAATCGCAACTGACGTCAATGAACGAAGGTGAAAACTAATACTAAGTACCTAATACCACGGACCTCTCCCCAACCCCTCAAACACAGTCTGAAAAACCCTTAAAGGACCTGTCTTACCTATGATACTAACGCAACCTACTTCATATAATCACTCCATATTTCTAAACCCGGAGACCCCAATTTCCACGCTGATTTTCTCACTTGCCGTATTTTGCTACCTTCGATGTGGTTCACGCTGTCGACGGTTGTCTGCGAGAAGTGTTTCCATTAGAAAAAAAAGTAATGTAAATTGTTTCACTATCTTCGCTGTAAGTCAAACGGTCTCGGAAAAGGCTTAAAACAGCCAAAATCGTGTTTTTTTGTTGAAAGCGCAGCCTAGTTTTAAGTATTCGAGTATTTTAAAATACTGTAAGTTGAAGAGTAAATAGTGCGAGGGGTCCTTTAAACACGGAAACTCTTACACCAAATTGTGGAGTGATTTCCTACACGATCATGGACGGTCCCGCGGTAATTAAGCCTAGTCAACACAAAAAAGCTAAACAGCACCCTAGCGGTCCCTAGGTCAGGCGAACTTGATCACCATGGTATCGAAGACATGAGCCAAGTCAGGGACTTACCCTTAGCTTAACAGCAGGGGTGAGAAATATCCTGTGGTAAAACGGGTTCAGTTCTGTGTCACTTTGTTCTGGCACAAATATCACTTCTTCGTGGCATTGTAGACCCATGACGAAGCACGTGTATCCAATACTGCCTTGCGATCTCGGATCCTCAGAATCAAATGCCAGTTCTTGGAGCTGGAAGAAACGCACCGGGTGAGCTTTTATGAAACTTGTTTACGTCCACTACCGTCACCACCATAGGATCGGCTCTACCACGCATGCACGTCCGCGAAATCTCACGTGGAAGACACCAGAATCGGCTAGTGCGGGTTGAAATCACGGCGAAGGAAGAACCTCATTTGGTTCGACCACAAAAGAGCAATAGTCGATATCGTATTACTTCCTACTAAAATTGTATGACTAACCGTGGTGTAGTAAAACCATTAGCTTCATGAACTATATTCGAAACTACTTACCACCCGACGATTAGAGAACCAAGTAGAAAAGACAGACGGTGTGTCCAGGCGTCTTACTGGCTGAGCTGACTAAAAATCACCATCCTCTATGTTTGCGCTACTGGGCTTATGGTTGGGGCTCCCACAGACCTGGAAAGCAACCCACTTCCACACAGGTCACGCTCGATCCGAACCATTCCCACGGCATTCAAAATCCAGTGGACCACGCTAAAGGAAAGCGAACCACATAAAGGACGCTTTATCTAATTTCGTACATTTTCCCCCAAACCTGTATGTTGAACACCGCGTGAGCTACAGTAACCACGACGACAGCTAAATCTTTTAGCGTTCTCTTCGGTCGTGCTGTTATCGATTCGGTAAGGCCTTGTTAGGCGTACCACCCTGAACCCGATTAGTGACCGATGTAGTGTTGTCGGTCCCTATAGGGGTGTCCAAACTAGGCTTTCTCATTATGCCTGTTCTCTTAGCAAGAAAAAATCCCTGTATGGTGCGATGGTAACAGGCCCGTATCCAGGAATTTATTTCGAAAAGGGGGGGGGCTGTTCGCCTTTCGGGGGGGGGGGGGGAGGTGCCTGTCGTTCGGAGCAAAAAGTACAAAAAAGACATAGATCAGAGGGAAAAGCCTATACAAATGGTTATTTTTGTATGTTTCGGGGGGGGGGGGGGGGTAAACCCCCTAAGCCCCCCCCCCTGGATACGGCCTTGGATGGTAATATATTCTTTTCTTTTTAGACAGATCTACTTCTCGTACATATTCTGTTTCACTTGTGTTCTTTCCTTTTCCATACTCCAATTTCTGGATTACGTCCATTGTAGCGGGTTAATCAAATATATTCATTCACTCTATCACACACGCCTTTCCATACTTGTTTTCCCACTATTCTTTTTCGCAACCTAAAAGATGATTTCAAGGGCATTTAAAGCTCAACGACCTCCTTAAAAAAACAAAGCAATGCACGCAGCCCTATGGAAACAGCCCTATCAAACCAATAGTAACAAGCTGAGCAGAGATCTGCTGATGTCTGTAGAGACTTTAGTGATTAGTAGGCACGTGGCAGTCACTGGTAGTCTATTGAAAGATAGAGATATTTTTATCCGTGAAAAAACCTGAACGAAGTGTATAATAAAACAACAAGAGCTACGAGCTCACATGGCACTTGTTACGAGTAGGTGGTACAAGAAAATATAAAAGAACTTCACAAAACACAAGCCATCCAAAAATGAGGTTCGGACCTAGAATTAGGAATCTAGTTTCACCCAAGTCTGAAAATTTCCGACATCACCTCCAAGCCATCGCCAACCTCCAAGTTTCAACCCAAGAAATCCACTCGCTATGTCCCTAGATGTGCCCAAGATTTCCGGTACCCCCTTCCAACTCCCCACGCGGCCGAATCTGGTCTGACTCCTAACTGGATCCTCTGAAGCATTTTCTCTTACCACCTATCTTTCACTCGAATTTGAGCAAATCCCCCCCCCCCCCCACCGTGGTTGGACCCGGTTTCAACCTTCAAATGTGTCATCTAGAACATATGATCTCTATACCTTCCAAGTCTCATTCAAATCACTCCACTTCTTTGGCCCTTATGCTATCCACATAATTTCCGTGACTCCCCTTCCAACTCCGCCCACCGTGGCTGAATATGTCTCGGAAGCATAAATGTCGTATCTCTGACTTATCCTCTTCCCGTTCATCAACTTTGACTGGAATCGGAGCAGAGCCTGTCTGCAAATATCCGAGTCCCCTTTCCCCCCCCCCCCAGCCTTTGCCAGATCCTATTCGGAAGCCAAATACCAAATCAAGGTCGCTTAAACTCGGCACTGTCCAACTCTTTCACAGTGTCCGAATCTGATCCGGTTATGTCAGTGATGTATAGGACTTGCACGCTTGTTCTTCCCACCGAGTTTTACCCAGATCCCTCCACTCTAAGCGTTTTCCGGCTCCCGCCAAAGTAACCGGATCCGATCCGGAGTTGAACAGGGTCGTCTGAGACTCGGCGACTTTCCAAATATCAAGTTTCATTAATATCCGATTACCCGTTGGAAAGTTATAAATACCTCAAGATACCGGATTCCCCTTCCTCCAATTCTTCCCGGACCTGACAGGGAACATCTGAGACGACAGTTCTGTATCCTCTATCTCTATCGCACGATGGTCGGATCGAGGAAACGACTAATCTCAAGTCAATTTCTTCGGGTCCCTGACACGCCTACCAAGTTTCATCATCCTAAGACATCAGAAAGTACCGAACTCGCGCGATCACTAGAAATCCTGCCCCCCCCCCCCCAACTCTCCCACAGTGCCCGAATTCCATACTATTACGTCAATGACGTATCTAGAACTTGTGCTTGTTCTTCCCACCAAGTTTCATCCCGATCCCTCCAAGCGTTTCCAAAGATTTCCGGTTCTCCCCCGCCAACTCCTTCCAATGTCACCGGATCCGGTCCGGATTTAAAGCATCTGAGGCACGAGGTCTTTCTAAATATCAAGTTTCATTTAAATCCGATAGTTGTTCTATAACCGAGCTTGCCACTAGATTCCGGATTTCCGATCCCTATACTCCCCCGCGATGGTCAGATCCGTTCCGTTTATGTCATTCATGTAAGCAGGACTTGTGGTTGTTCATCCAACCAAGTTTTCTCCCGAACCCTCCACTCTAAGCGTTTCCCAAGATTTCCGCCCCCCCCCCCCTCCAACTCCCCCAATATTACCGGATCCGGTCTGGATTTAAAATGGGGCGGGACATCTGACACAAGTTTCATTAAAATCCGATCATCCGTTCACAAGTTAGAAATACATCACTTTCCAGATTCCCTCTCCCCCCCCCCCCCAAGTGGTCGGATCGGAGAAATGACTATTCGCTATCAAGTTGTTCGGGTCCCTTACACGCTTGCCAATCTTCATCATCCTAGTACATTAGGAAGTACCGAAGTCGCGGGATCACTAGAAATCCCCCCCCCCCCCCCCAACTACCCACAGTGAATGGATCCGGTCCGGTTCTGTCAATTACATATCTAGGGCTTGTGCTTGTTTTTTTCCACCAAGTTTCATCCCGATCTCCACACTACGCGTTTTCCAAGATTTCCGGTTTCCCCCTTCCAACTCACCCCAATGCCACCGGATCGGGTCTGGATTTAAAACGGGATGTACGAGATACAATGTCTTTCCATGCATCAAGTTTCATTAAGATCCGATCACCCGTTTGTCAGTTAAAAATAACTCATTTTCCGGATTCCCTCTCCCTCCACTCACTCCCCCCCCCCAGATGGTCGGATCGGGGGAGCGACTATTTATAATTTAATCTGGTCCGGTCCCTGATACACCTGCCAAGTTTCATCGTCCTAGCTTATCTGGAAGTGCCCGAACTAGCAAAACCGGGACAGACAGACCGATGGACCGACGGACAGAAATTGCGATAGCTATATGCCACTTGACCGAAGGGCAAGTGCCATAAACATCATAACCTGTACCGGTATCTATACTTCTACAACAAATAAACTGTCTAAGCTGGAAGGATTGTCACGAAGGTCTTGACCCCGTGTACAACCTTTCCTTCCTCTCTTCTTGTGCCCCCCCCCCCCCCCCACTCCTTCCTCATTCCGAAAATTACAAAACTCACGCCTGCTAGGCTGGTTGCCTTACCTGCTTAGGTCAAGTGCTCTCTTGCCGTTTCCTGCTCATACCCCCCCCCCCCCCCCGCCTGTGATGTGAAACATTTCCATACATCATTCCGTTAAGCGCGAAGAAATGGTAACGAAGATTGGACATTACGCGAAGAAACAGTCGCAAACTCGGACGGCCAAAGAGCAAGCAAGGGGTGTTGCTGACGCTAATCACTGGTATGCCGCAACAAACTGACGTCAGTCGTTTGACAAAGCAAGAAGTGCGTAAACAGACAGGACATTATCGCAAAATAGAAGAGGCGTGGCAAAAGTTGTCTTTAGAGATTTAATAATTCTTTTAACAAGAAGATCTTAAAGGACAGTTGAAAGCCTAGTTTTCCGTATTTTTGGGGGGATCCCAAATGACATCGCAAAAGTTTTCCGTCAGTCCGTCTGTCCGCACGATAACTCTCGAAGGGATTGAGATATTTTGATGAGACTTGATGGGAGGATTTTGGTCAAAGTACAGGTAAAGAAGATGTGGGTTTCAAATTAAGGGACACAAAAATATATTTTGAAAGCTATCGAGATAGTCGATATAGGGCCAAGGAGTCGTGCTGAGTCCAAATATGAAATTTATTTTGCGCCGGACAATTTGTTCGGCTGGAATCCGGTCGAAACCGGAGAATTTGTTAAAAGTAAAAATTTTATTTAAATTTGATAAGATATTCGGTTTTTGGGTAGGAAGACATGTTGAATTCGAATATGACAATCATTTTCTCACCGGACGTATAGATCGCTCGGAATCCCGACTGAAACCGGAAAATTTGCCGGAATATATCTGAACTTAGTGAGATTCAGCTGGCGTATCCGTTTTGTACTGTCAAATACGAACGTAGTAAAAATGTTTAAGAAGTCTGTTGAAGACCGAATATCTACAAGAGCGAATTGTCGGGAGCAAATATTAAAATTTGTGGGATCCTGTCGAAACCTTCGGTCTTGTTCTCAGTAGCTATCGTCATCACGAGCCGCCAAGTCTATACTGGGAAGCCTAACCCAATAAATGAAGGAATGATTTTTTTTTTTTAATTTTATTATAAATAAAATACTTTCTTTATTTTATTGTAAATAAGATAATGACGATATGGATGAATTTTAGAAAACAGCTAATCAAAGTTCCTTTATATTTTATGAAGGAATGATTTTTTTTTTTAATTTTATTATAAATAAAATACTTTATTTATTTTATTGTAAATAAGATAATGACGATATGGATGAATTTTAGAAAACAGCTAATCAAAGTTCCTTTATATTTTAGTTCAGCGTTTAGTGTGCACAGCATCTGGCACTGGGTAACCAGCGTTTGGCACAGCCTCAGATCTGGTTTATCTATTTTTGGCACTTAAAAAATTACTAACTCACCCACCCTTGGACACGTATCAGGTATTTATTTCAAATATTCGGCCTGGTAGAGGTAGAAACTTAACGAGGCTGAGGAAAAGCTAGTTCAGAAAGTTCTTGGACGACCACACACCCATGATTACCAATCCTTTGCGCTCAACGGATGACCAACGACTAACTCGCCATTTACGATTTTTCACTTGTATCGTTGCAGGCTTACGTAGATCGCTGTTTGTCTTTTCTCTCTGTTTTTTCTTTCATTTGTTCCGCATGCGTTACATTTTGAGTTTTTAGTGGAGTGTTCCTTGGAACAATCCACTACTGCGAGCGCTGTAGCAGCTTTCGGCTCCAGGGTTGGTCACCAAGAACCAGGGTGTACGAGTTGCTTGACCAGAACTGGACACAGGACGATGAAATTCGTTGTACATTTAAGTCTTAAGATTGGGAAATTGCTTTGAAAGTTGTACCTCCCCCATCCGCCACGTTTATGGGCAACTGGGCCCAGATTGCCCAGGAGTAAAGTTCGTTACCCTTGACAGGAATCAACTGGTATCAAATACATACTTGGTATACTAGTGCGATATTGGGGTCTAGTTGTGCCTTTTGAGGTCCCACCCCCCAGCAAAGCACGGTTCAGGGGCAAATGGGCCCAGATTGCAGAGTGAAGAACGTTCATAACTTGACCAGAACTGGACATAGGTAGATCCCTGTACATGTAGATCCTAGGGCTGGGAAATTGCTTTGAAAGTTGCACTTCCCCCACCCAACTCGTCCATGGGCAACTGGGCCCAGATTGCCCAGGAGTAAAGTTCGTTACTCGTGACAGGAATCAACAGGTATCAGGTTGAAACTTGCTAGGATTGTGAGCATTGAGGTCTCTTTTTACTTCTTGAGGATCCCAAACCCCATCCGCACTTGGTTTAGGGGCAATTGGGCCCAGGTGGCCCATTTTATAATGTTTTTAACTTGACAATAACCGGAAATAAGGCAATTAAATTCCTTTGTGCTTTTGGATCATAGGGGTTGGAGAGAGTTGGACCACCCCCACCCTCCCCGTTCATGGGCAAGTGGGCCCAAACTGCCCATGAAAAAAGTTTTTGGCCGTGACTGGTATCAAACTCTAAGCTGGTAAGGTAAAAGAGGTGTACATACGCGTTTGATGGGTCAAGACCTCCCCCCCCCCCGCCGCCTGGGTCCAGATTTCCCTTGAGTTAAGTTCGTCTTTGACAGGTCTCAAGTCCAACTCTTGTATCTTTGAGGAGAAAAATCTATGGATGAGGATTTGGTGATTTGGTGTAACAGCAATAAATAAGACGACGCGACTTACTTTAATCTTTAATTACCAGTTGGAAACTGGACTGTTTTGTCATATGATCGATGATATGCCGTTCTTAATGAATTGTCACAAAGGGGGCATTAGACTGCTACGATTTGGTTTATTGCGCTTGTTATTACCTTGCTAATGAAAGAGGTTCAAATGGTGGGACTGGCTGACAGACCATTCTCAGTGTTCGAAGTCAAGCTATTCGTGCAAGATCTTCAAAATTTCTATGGATTTACTGGCGGTTTGTTTACTTTTAAAGCTTTTAAAGTGGGATGATTACAAATTAGGTTATTTCAATACTTGTTTGGTTATTGGGGATGATAAATGTCTTGGTTCTAAAGCTATCTGTATATAAAGTGAGATAAACATTTTACTTTTACACTCCACGTCTGAGCGCTTGCGCACTTGTTCTATTCGTTTGTACTTCTTCACCTGTGTTCGGTTTCCTTTGCTATTCATATGGCTAGTTGTTTTTTTTTGCACTGAATCGTGTTAAAAGACAATACATGCCTGGTATCCTGCTGAAGTCTTTTAGCTAAGCTTGGAAGATAAGACACAATAAATATACACACAATAAGGAAACAGCTTGCGTCACTTTTTTATGAGTGTATTATATATTTTGTAATCATCAATATCTCTGGGTATTGCATGGAAATCAAGAAATGACTCGCGAAGCACCAAGAACAAATAATCACAAGAGCTTCCGTCTCCTTGTCTCTGTAATACAACCATGCGGAGTTGAATATATTCTCGATACCCTGCCCAATGCAAAGGAGCGGATGGTAGGAGCTACGCGGAACATCATAATTCGTTACCTCTACAAACAGCTATATCGCAGTAGAGCCCCGGAGAAGAAATGTCCTTGCGGACTGTGCGGACCTTAACAGCTGATTGGTGGTCTATCAGCGCGACGCGCTGCATAGCGGGCCCTCCAGCCCTGCTACAGTTTTTCCTCTGGTATGCACAGCGGCGAAGAGGGAAATAGACGGGTATCAGCTCAAAGCTCAGCAAGTACCTCTAGCTTGTAGGGGTAAGAGATTCGGGCCTTATCCAATCTCAAGCTTCTGGACACAAACCTTCACTCTATTGCGTGTCACCGTCAATACGAGCCAAAATTGCACGCATGAAATATCCTTGTCTAGCACAGCAACCACTCTGAAATCCGATGAACTTGGTAAATGTGCAGTGCTAAGTATTTAGTGATTATTCAGTCAACCCAAATGCGTGAAAAATCTCTGCCCTGTCAAAGACCCAATCGAGCAGCAGAAAAAGCAGCTGTGTCCAAAATGAAATCAAAGCGTACCAACTTTAACTCCAAGCAACTCTCACAAAGAAATTCACCCCATCAGATACCTACGGCTAAGCTAGAATCTTTAGTTGTTTTTTTTACCACAAGTTCATTTTCTAGTTTCAGCCTGAAGAGGACCCTTGCCAAGAAGAGCCGAAATATAGCTATTATTAATTGCGGCTGAATCCTCCGTTTTGCACTGTCAAATACGATTATTCACTGTGCTACTGGAAGGAATTAAGATTTCAGGCAAGCAAAGCACCTTGCGGGTAGAGGCCTGAATGTATGTGCGGTTTCTTCAGTGTTTACGACATTCACTGAAGGAAAAGGTTGCTGGCATCACGATACGCTGTACAGATGTGAGCAGGTATTAGGCAGAGAGAGCATATTGAGGACCCCTTCAAAAATACACCATTGGCAAATTACAGGACACTTGTGGCTTATACCATCGAAATGAAGTTCCATAAAAGAAATTGTTGCATACTGCTTTATTTAAATAAAAACTCTAGGCACAACTTTCAAGGAAGGGTTAGCAGATCCAACTGGCAGTTAATACTTCGCTAATTGTTCCACAAGAAAAATACGCACAATTCATCAGTTTGGCTGGCTAATGTGGATATAATGACCACCGTAAAAGTCAAACTGATTCCCAAAAAGATCACAAACATGAGAATACCGGAAGCACTAAACTAAAACTTTAGTTCACACTGACTTAGTGAGTTACTATATACCCAATCTATGACATAATGATTACAACTAAACTGCACCCTTCACCTACGCTTTATGCTGGCTATTTTCTTTTGAATATTTCGCCTGAAAAAGTGCCATATTCTGTCAGTCGTGAGGAAATTTTGCAAAATCTTTTCCGTGCAAGTTTCCAACAAATTTACAGATATACCAAAAAGTAACCAGTAAGATCCTACTTCAATTGGTCCTTCCCTTCAGTGTGACTAGTCCCCTAACATGGGTAGCGTCTCCGGAATAAAATACTTTCTGTAAATTAGGACTCGGATCTTAACGAGTTCAGCGGCACTAGGACTTCAGCTCAAGAAAGCAAATGTGATGAAACTTTCTCCAAACAGTGGACGAAAGCTACCGTACGCTAAACTTTCAACAAAAAGTTCACAATTCAGATAAGTGATGAAAATCAACTCTGCAAGATAACCCAAAATTTAAACGAACCTTGCAGAACCTAAAGAAAATCTTGAGGACATTGATAAATATCGTCCTCAGGTCTTTCTCTAGCTAATTCTATGGTCCATACGTCAAAGACGTATAGGAAGTATGGTATTTATGGGATAAGATCCAGACGTCATTTATAATTTAAACTTTACAGTACCCACGTAAGCCAGTGTGAGCAAAGGAGCGACGGGGGAACCCAGGCTGATTGGAAGAGCTAGCTGTATTCCACAAAATGGGATCAACTAAAAAGAGGCACGGCACGGCAGTGTAGGAGGCATGAGTACTAAAAAGAGGCATGGAAACTAAAATGTCCCTTTCAGGCTTCCGAGTGAGGGGCAGAATGTTCTAACGTGCCTTCTTCGAGGCTCTTGAGTTAGAAACTCTCACTTACTTGTCTATTTCTACTACTTGCTAATCTCTTTTATTACTCGTGCCACCTGCGCCATGCCGTGCCTCTTTTTAGTCCATCCCCCACAAAATGTAAAAAAAATAGCCGCTGGGGTAATGTTCTCGAATTCTTCCGTGAAACTTCCGTTGGTCAGATTACAAAACCGGGTCAGAGTTTAAAGAACGACATTAGATACATGCATACACCCAGGAGGCAAAACAATACATTTTTACAAAAGAAATCTCTACTACCAACCATTTCTGCCAAGAAATTCGAGAGCTAAACCACAACGAGTTACAGAAAACCCATAAAAGCAAGAAAACAACGAACACTCATAAACACAAAAAATACTCCCAGCAAATACTGACAAAAGTGGTATTAGCATATTAAACGACAGAAATGTAGCTTGCCTTCAAAGTGGCCGCAGTTGGCAAGTACAAGTAAATAGATCTCTCTTGTGACGAGCAACTAAGCATCGAAAATCACACTTTGTTCGAGAACAGTGCAAGTCACACCTGTTTCGCACCCGTAATCCTTGTACCCAAAGCGAAGAGATTGGAGAGGAGACTTCGTTCCGGCTACGCGAGAAACACTTGCTCATCAGATTACTGACCTATTATCCAATAGTTCACAGCACGCTCACTACCAACGGTGCCTGCTGATCCAATTGCTTCGCCTATGGTCAAGATCCATCCAAAATTAATTGGCACTATTTCGGGGGAGGGGGGGGGGACCCTGTCTGTATTTCTGAATCTGCCTCACTGGCGACCTTCGTTGGACACTTTCAAAAAGCAAAATGCAAAGTAATAACTGAGGCATGTTCCAAAACTATTTTAAATTTACGCCAAAAAGAGTAATTAAATTTAGTGCCTGTGTAACAAACTTGTCAATTTTGGGGGGTCCAAAATTGACCCCCCCCCCCCTCCCCTTTAGATTTCCTGAAATAGCGCCACTGCATGAAAGGCTTCCTCTCATCATTAGTAAGATTCAGATAAGTTATAGTCAGTGGATCAATTTTACTTGACAATGCAATATCGGATGTCCTCTTCCAATATAAGGGCTCTCGAAGGGTCTTCGCAAGTCACAAGTCTGAAATATTGTCAAATAAATCTGACTTCGTCCCAGATACCTTACTCCAAAAGTAACACACAAAGACACACAGCTTCCCTTTTTTAACAAGATTTACCCCTTTCTTGCACTCCTGTTGAGTAGTAGCCCCCCTATCCTTGGGAAACACCTTCACTGGACGCAGGGCCTGAATTTCGACCGACCTGGGCCGCACTTTTGCGTTTGCTGGTCAAAAATAGTTCTAATAATACTAATCAGTAAGTCCACTAAGACTTTTGCGATGTTTCGACACGTCTTGATAAGGGTTGATAACTTCAGGCTAAAGCTAGAAATATGCTACCTGCTATAATCATATTCCTAACTACCGTGTCAAAAATGGCCAAAAACAGCAGAATTTCAGCTGAGTTACCCGCTTAGTTCCATGAAACATGATTCGATCTCAGCTCGGGCTGAAGGAAAATGAAAAATAATTCAACTTTTAACTCTGGAATTCCGACGGAGAAACTCGGCAGGAACTGGCAGTACGTCCATAGCTTTGAAGCTAGATGACTGCCTCTCAATAATTCTTCTGCGTCTACCCTGAGGAGAGCGGATACAAGATGAGGATTTGTTTCCCCACACTCGAGCTGAAACTTTCTTAGTGAACCGTTCCACTGCTGATCTTCTGTGGTCTAGATTAGTAGTGTCTGCAGAAGCTTGGATCAGGTTTTGGGAACAGGTTTTCAGTGAACGTGGTCGAGCTAAACTTGAAGAGACTTCGTGCCACGCTGTCAGTCGTTGTCACTTTCCGAATGCAAGACTAGAAATTTTCAAGCATCGTCCATCGTCACTGGTGATCTTCTGTGGTCCAGATTAGTGGTGTGCGCACAAGCATGGATAAGGCTTTGGCAACAGGTTTTAGTGAACGTGTCGAGCTAAACTTGAAGCGACTTCATACCACATTGTCGGTCGTTGTCACGTTCTCCCTTTCTGGATACACGAGTTGGAATTTTCTTAGTACTGGCCGTCCAGCCGTTCTACTGATGATCTTCTCTGGTCCGGGATAGCAGTGTTGGCAGAAGTACGGATCGGGTTTTGTGAACAGGTTTCCGGTTAACGCCCTCACGTGTCGAGCTAAACTTGAAGAGACGTGATGCCACATTGTCGGTCGACGTCACTTTCCGAGTAGACGAGTTAAAATTTACTTGTATCAATCACGTGTATCTGAAGTATCACATCAATCTTAGTGTATCTTAATATCAGTTACGTGTCGAGCAGAACTCGAGGCGACGTCGTGCCGCATTGTTAGCAAGTGTTTCCGTGATAGGTAAAACCGAAAGTCTCACAATATCGAGATTCAAAAGAAAAAATTCACGTTTTCATATACCTGCTTGAAATCTATTACTCATGGATATTTCTGAAATTACGTCAACATCTGCGGCAACACAGTAAATCAGGTTGCAACATAACGACGGATGAACCAAACGGCGCAGATTCGAGCGCAAGTTTCCTCCTACGTTCCTAACCAGATTTTTCTCGCTACAACTTGAACAACGGTTTTACGATCAGAGCAATTGTAGGCTACTAAAAGCAAGCAGAATCCTGTGCCCGTATCGAAGCTCCAGTGTCCTGCCTTGGATGTGGTGCGGGAAGCGAATTCGACCATTCATTGCTGACCACCACGAGAGTACTCGGAAAATCTAGTCCAAGACAGCTTTGATGAAATCGCTATCACGCGAATTTGCGACGGACCTGGCGGTTTATATGGGGGGGGGGAGGGGCAATCCTGAACTCGAGGCAACGTTGTTTGAGCCACACTTTCCTCAATCCCACGTAAACAAAAAGACCGAGCGGCGAACACGGCAACACCAGACTTTCGGATATTAAACTAGTGACCTGCCAACAGTTCTCAATTACTGGTACTGTGCACATGCTCAGAGAAGCTGCCTGTGGATACCGCCTAGTACACTCCGAAGCCGGCCACACAATCGCAAAGCCCGGATTGTCAACGTAAGACTGAGCTGGGTATTTTCGGTAAAAAATAAGTGCACACAATAAGACAGAGAATACACAAAACGATTTACAACTATTTAGTTGGGCAGGTGGTAGGTGCAAGGGCGGAAGCCCCTTCCTACTTACCTATAAAGTGGTGTAATGTCCAACCTCGTAATTAAACGCTCTTTTAATCTATTTAGGGACACTCTCCTGGATTCATTCATATTTACGCACAAAGCTGCATCACTGCAAGACGCAACCACAGACTCCATTCAGCAGGAACACAATCACTCGAAGCGACGAACTGTCATAACACAGGGACTAATCTGCGGGTGTTTCCCGATTCGGCTTGCAAAACATACCGCCAACAAGTTTCTTGGTAGAAGTCTGGCAGCTTAGAGACTTGCAGTTTGGGAAGACGATCAGAGTCGGGCGGCTGCGGACTGGAATTACTGCCAGAATTTTCAGCACTATCACCAGTCATCGTCATCAATCCGTATAGAAAAGTTCAGATTTTTTTCCAGCGATGGTGAAAGTGCAGAAATCCAGCCGAGAAAACCTGATCGTCTGTCCCTACCCTTGTTGGTTGAAAGAGACCGAGCAAGTGCCTTATCTAGCTGGCAGGGGCGTACGACTGTAGGAAGATTTCGAAAAATTTGGCATATTCTGGCTTCTTCTGTACTTTCTCGACCAAGTCGTCTGCAAAAAAAATTTATAATTGTAAGCTAGAGAACAGTTTATTCCAAATGCTGTTTTTGGGATCCCCAAACGTAAGTGCGGAAGCTTCCAACGAAGCTTCCAACGACTGTACCAAGGCAAGTTAAACCAAGCCCCGCAGGCGAAATTTTTTTAATCTATTTTTTTCCTGAAAATTCAGCTTTAGTATACATACCTATGACATCGCAAAAGTTGTCCGTCCGTCCATCCGTCTGTCAGCACGATAACTCTCGAAGGGAAGGTCGAGTTCGTAGATGGGCCCGATAGCTGCATATTTAGGGGAGGGGTTTCAAATTAAGGGGAGAAAAAAAATATTTTTTAAAAGCTAATGAGATAGCTGATTACGGGGTAAGACGACATGCTGAACACAAATCTGAAAACCATTTTCTTGCCGGACAAGTAGTTCACCCGGAATCCGGCTAAAACCGGTAAGTTTGTTAAAAGTAAAAGTTTTATCTGAAGTTGATCAGATATCCGATTTAGGGGTAAGGAGACATGCTGAATCCGAATATGAAAATGATTTTCACGTCGGACAAGTAGATCGGCCGGAATCCGGCAAAACCGGAAAGTTTGTAAAAAATAAAAGAATAATCTGAAGTTGATTAGAGGTTCGATTTAAGGATAGTGAAACATGTTGAATCCGAATATGAAAATTATTTTGTCGCCAGACAAGCAGATCGCCCGGAATCCGCCATAGCCGGAAAAACTTTAAAAGTAATAGTTTTATATGAATTTCATTAGGTGTTCGATTTACGGGTAAGAAGACATGCTGAATTCGTGTATGACAATCATTTTATACCTGCACAAATTTCACCACGAATCCTGATGAAATCAGAAAATTTGTTAAAAGTTGAAGTTTTATCTGAAGTTGATTAGAGGTTCGACATGGTGGTATGGAGATACGCTGAATCTGTTTTTGCAAGACAAGTAATTTGCCCGGAATCCGGCTGAAACCGGAAATTTGGCAGAAGTAAGGCAGGAACTTTCGTCAAAGTAGACATGACGCAGGCTATAGTGGTAAATTCAAATGCTGAATCCATATTTGAACTTCGTCTTCTCCATTGATTACCACTGGACCTCTACAAGACCCGATTGTCTGTAAATATTACATTTTTGGGATCCCATCGAAACCTTTGGTCTTGTTATCAGGGAGGCTACAAACATTAGAGAGATCTTTACTTAAAACGGTCGCTACTTTACTAGAAAACTACCGACCGACCTAGGATAATAGAGTGACTCTTCAAAAAAAGGTGAATAACTCGTTTTCCCTGAGACAGCAGATGAGGAAACCATGTTCAGATATGGATTCAACAAGCATGTTTACTCCAATTTCTTAATATCTAATCGACTTCAAAAAGGTCTTTTACAGAATTTTTTTTTTTTTTAACCAAATTCCTCCTATTTTAGCAGCATTCCCGGCGAACCTTACAATCCAAATTTCTAAGTTTTTGCAAATTTTGCCAGCTTATCCGTCAAGGAAATTAAGTTAAAAATTCGATTCAGCATGTCTCCTGATCCCGGTACCGAATCTGTAATCGACTTCAGAAACACACTTTGAGCTTCAACCAAATTTCCAGTTTTTGCAGAATTCCTGGTGAATCATTTGTCCGGCAAGAAAACTAAGTTCGAGTATGAATTCAGTGAGCCTCTCATTAGCTTATAAAACATATTTGTTTTTACCCTTAACTCGAAACCCCCTCCTCTTGCCTCTAAATATAGGGCTAAAAGACCCATCTACGGACTTGGCCTTTACTTTTCCAGTGAATGCTTCTACGAAGTTTGAACAATATTTATCAACCCCTTCGACCCCCCCCCCCCCCCCCAGTCTTCAATTAGACCCATTTAGCTTTAAATATTCTTTGAGCCCAAGCTGACTTTGAAACATTTATTCAAACAAAGTTTACAACGGATACGTCAGCTACGATTCGTCATCAGCGATATTTCGGCTCTTCTTGGCAAGGGTTCTCGTCAGGCTGTCAATCCTCTTGTTCAACTTCGGGGAAGGAAATAAACCTGTAATAAAATCCGATTTTATTACAGGTTTATTTCCTTTATTCAAACAATGTTTACAACGGATACGTCAGCTAGATACGTCAGCTACGATTCTTTGTCAGCGATATTTCGGCCCTTCTTGGCAAGGGTCCTCGTCAGACTGTCAATCCTCTGGTTCAACTTCGGGGAAGGAAACAAACCTGTAATAAATTTAAAAAAATTTATTACAGGTTGTTTTTTTTTATTACAGGTTGGGCAAGGTCGGGCAAGTAACTATTTCCAAGTTAGTTTGGTCGAGTCCCTGATATGACTGCCAAGTTTCATCGTCCTAGCATATCTGGAAGTACCCTAAATCGCAAACACCGGACTGACCGACCGACCGACAGACCGACGGAAATGTGATCGGTATAAATATTCTTTGAGTCCAAGCTGACTTTGAAACATTTATTCAAACAATGTTTACAACGGATACGTCAGCTATGATTTTTCATCAGCGATATTTCGGCCCTTCTTGGCAAGGGTCCTCATCAGGCTGTCAATTCTCTAGATCAACTGCGGGGAAGGAAACAAACCTGTAATCAAACCTGTTTACAACCTGTTTACAGGTTTGTTTCCTTCCCCGCAGTTGATCTAGAGGATTGACAGCCTGACGAGGACCCTTGCCAAGAAGGGCCGAAATATCGTTGATGAAAAATCATAGCTGACGTATCCGTTGTAAGCATTGTTTGAATAAGTGATCGGTATATGGCACTTGGCCGGAAGGCAAGTGACATAAAAACAAATAATTTCCATATTCGGATTCAGCATGTGTTCCTACCCCTGAATCGAATATTTAATCAACTTAAGATACAACTATTACTTTTTAAAAAATTTCCTGTTTTTGATGGATTCCTGGTGAGCTAATTGTCCGGCGAGAAAATAATTTTCATATTCAGATTCAGCATGTTTCCTTACCCCGAAATCGACTTTCTCATTAGCTTTTAAAAATACTTTTTTGTCGTCACTTAATTTGAAACCCCTCCCTCACCCCTAAATGTAGGGCTACAAAGCCCATCTTCGAATTTTACCTGTACTTTGACCCGAAGAGTCATCATGCCAACTTTGAACAAAATATCCCATTCCCTTCGAAAGTTTCGGATACGGAAACGGAGAAACGGACAGACGCACAACTTTTGCGATGTCATAGGTATCCCTCACTTACGTTGGGATCCCAAAGACATTCGTTTTTTCTGCAAAAACAGCCGTTAAAACCGATCAGCTAGTCGGTAAATACATTGCCCCCCTCCCCGAATATTTTGGCTAGTAACGCCTCTGCAGCCCATGACAAACTCCAGTCGCCCTATGCCAAATCTGTGGGTGTACCCAACGTGCGGTGTGTCTATCTAGAAATTAAGAATATGAGTTTCGCACAGTGTAAGGTGCAACACTTTTGTGGGTTTTGGGATACCTATCACATCGCAAAAGTTGTCCGTCTGTTAGTACGATAACTTTCGAAGGGTTTGAAATTTGGCATGATTACTCTCTGGGTCAAAGTACAGGTCAAGTTCGAAGAAGCTCTATATTTAGGGGTGGGGGAGGGGTTTCATATATTCAAACAATGTTTACAATGGATATGGGCTGTGAAAGTTCCGTACTTCCTAGATAAACATTCTTTGAGCCCAATCTGACTCTGAATTTGGGCTCAAAGAATATTTATCTAATTAAGGGACGACAAAAAAATAGTTTTTAAACTAATGAGATAGTCGATATAGGGGTAAGGAGACATGCTCAATCGGATTATGAAAATTATCTTCTCGCCGGACAAGTAGTTCACCCGGAATCGGGCAAAACCCGGAAATTTTTGAAAAAATAAAAGTAGTATCTGAAGTTGATTAGATGTTCGATTCAGGGGTAGGAACACATGATGAAACTGAATATGAAAATTATTTTCACGCCGGACAAATAGTTCGCGCTAAATCTAGAAATTCAGCATGAAGTTTTAACACAGTCGATATAGACTCAGGAGACATGCTGTTGCAACTTTAGAACATGCTAATGATAAACAGAAAGTGTATGCGATCAAGTTTAGTTATCTCCAAAGTCACAACCGGCATTTACTGAGTCGAAACTCAGAATGCATCCGACAACTATCTGGTAACAATTTAATGAAATTTGTTGACCGATTTTCGAGTCCCTACCCTACCCCTTTATTCACATCATGCGAAAGCTCTGCGCCTGGGTGACGCCAGTTTGTTTAATCTATGGACCCAGGAGGGTGGTGACTGAAGTTTATTGGATTGGAGTGACTTCGGTCGCGTGTGTATGCGCAAAGTTAATTGGGTTTAATAGAAGACTGTTAGCGTAGCGTACGTATTCTTTGGGTTTTGGATTGTCGGGGGGTCGAAGGGGTTGATATATGTTGTTCAAACTTCGTATAACGATTCACTGGCAGTCCAGGCAAGTCCGTAGATGGGTCCTTCAGCCATATTTTTAGAGTCAGAGGAGGGGGTTTCGAATTAAGGGTAAAAACAAATTTATAAGCTAATGAGATATTCGCTTAAGGGGCAAGGAGGCTCATTGAATCCATATATGAACTTAGTTTTCTTGCCGGACAAATGATTCACCAGAAATTCGGCCAAAACTGGAAATTTGGTTGAAGCTAAAAGTTTTTTTCTGAAGACGATTGGAGATTCGGTATCGGGAATATCGGGATAAGAAGATCTGCCGATTCGAATTTTGAACTTTATTTCCTTGGGAAATGTTGCTGGGAGAATTTGGAATGATGGGAAAATTTGCAAAACCTGGAAATTTGGATTGAAAGGTTCGGCTCTCAGTGTCACTGATCTTTTGCTCTGCATGCAGTTCACCGGGAATGCTGCTAAAATACGAGGATGGGCAGAAGCAGTCCGCCTTCTCTCCCCTCTCTCCTCTCGACTCACTCGATCGACCCGGGATTTCGTAAAAAGAAAAAAAATTATGAAGACATATTTGAAGTCGATTAGAAATGAGATATTGGAGTAAACATGCTTGGTGAATCCATATCTGAACTTGGTTTTCTCATTCGATTAGTTGTATGGCCGTAAGCAAAAAAATTCCAAACGGTATAAAAATGTTAAAGGGGTCTGGCGAAGACTCGGAAATGTACAACACTGGATTGTCTGGATCAACAAGTCTGATAAATATTAAACTTTTGGGATCCCATTGAAATCGGGAATCTAGAGGCGAGGAAAATTTTTAACAAAGCATCTGATCTGAATGAAAGTGGTTAAATGACAAAAGCATATGTTTCAGACAAGGGCGTACCGGACCGGATATCCTATGATACGTGAGTTCGGGTACTTCGAAATGGCCTATAACGACGAAACTTGTCGGGGACCCTATCGATTGACTTAAAAATTGTCAATTCTCTGATCCGACCATCCACGGGAAGCGGGGGGGGGGGGGGGGGGGCGGGATCTTGAGCGTAACCTTCAAAGAGTTATCTGATCCGGATGAAACCTGACAGATGGCAAAAGCACATGTCCAGAAGTTCCGTTCTGGATCCGGCAACTGTGGGGGTGTTGGATATAATGTGAACGGTTACATGGAGGGATCCAGACCGTCCTTGAGAGAAAGATAAGCATGAGCCCTAGTTTTACCACTTATTATATCATGATCGGTCCCAGGCACTGTGAGTGTTTGGGGGGGGGGGGACTGGGATTTGGTAAAGTTTGTAACATGGATACCTCTCGAACGAGTGATCCGATATGGATGAAACTTGACGATTGGAAAGAGCACATTTTCCAGATGCCCTGTTTAACAGTCTGCGCTAGGTTAAGGAGGTGAGGAGAGATGGTTACCTTGGGTACGAATCGGTTCTGGATTGCCATGAGGTTCAGTTGTCTTCTAATTATCTAATATTGATTTTGTTTTAATTATCTTTATATAGTTGGTTGTGTATAGTATTGCATTTGTGTTTGTCCCTTTTCTTTTTTGTTCCCAATATAATTATGCTAAGTAATCAAATTATTGACTCCTGCCACAAACAAATCTGTATAGATTTTCACGTGGCAGGTCTGTTATGGTACTGAACTTTTTCTTTTTGTAAAATTCAATTACATATTAAATTTCTCTCTCTCTCTCTCTCTAGATTCGGCCACTGCGGGGGGAGTTCGAGCTGGGATCCCAGGAAATCTTGTGACATGCATCACTCGCGTACCCGAACGAGTGATCTGATATGGACGATACTTGACGATTGGCAACAAAACATCTTCCAGATGCGCTGTTAACAGTCTCCCCCAGATCCGGCCACTGCGGGGGAAATTCGAGCTGGGATCCTAGAAATCTTGCGACATGCGCCACTCTCGAACCCGAACGAGGGATCCGACATGGATGAAACTTGACGATTGGCAAGAAATTTTTTTCCAGATGACCTGTTAACAGTCTGCACTAGATCCTGCCACTGGGGGGGGGGGGAGTTCGAACTGGGATCCTGGAGATCTTGTGACATGCATCACTCTCGAATCAGCGATCCGATTCGGATGGAACTGGATTGCTGGCAAGGTCACATTTCTTAGATGTTCAGTAACAGGTCCGGACCAGAGTCGGGCACCTTGAAGGGAGGGGGGGGGGGGGTGAGGGGTCCTGGTAATCTTGTGGAACACTAAAGCGAGGAGAGACCGGGACAGACCTTGTCGAACAGGACTATCATATCCTTCGGGGGAGCTGGAGGAGAGTTTCGGAAGAGCCAGGAGACTCTGACAGAGCGAACTTGGCTGATATGCATGCTAACTACCTTTGCAAGTGCCATATGATCATATAACTTCTGTTAGTCTTCTCGCCGAGTCACGACATCGCAAGTACATACAGCATTTGCAACATGGTGAAAGAAAGTAGATGCCAACCACGTTCGAAAGCGTTCAAACTGCTCAACCAACCCATGAAGAGATGGACGCACATCCTAATGCGGCCGCTCTCGCCTAAATCCAGAAAGCCTCATAGAGAAAACACTACCGAGCTTCAATCCAATATTTTCATCCTACCCCCTACATACCCTTGGTCACAGAAAATCAACGCACGACACGAAAATCATCCATCCTTCTAGGCTTAATTCGTCTATAGCTGCTTAAGAACAAACAGAAGAAGACAAAACATACACTGTCGGTGCTCAGCCGGCGAAGGTGTATTAACCCGTACAGTAATTAACATTTCCGCCACAAAAAAGATAAGCTATACCACTAGAACCTAGTCAAAAAAGTCATGTAGGTCACGGTCAACTGGATATTCAAGCACTGTTTGTTTTTTTTCGCAGGCGCGCCCCGCCATATACCCGAACAGAGGCGAACAATACCCGAATCTGACGAAGGTATAGAATAGCAAAACTAACACTAAAATAACACGGCTAATGAGATGAATATCTAGAAACTATATGCAAGATGCAAATCCGTGGTATGCAAATAATCAATATCATTCTTTCGTTGGCGAACAAGAACACAGGATTTGATGGGATCTCAGAGAACAAATAAGTATCCTTAGGCTTCATCCAGACAATCGGTTTTGTAGATTCCAGGTCTTCGCTAGACCCCTTAAGCATGTTATTTATCCTTCATCAAACGCTTGAAAATGTGCAAAACTTTTCTTGCTTGTCGGGATCCCAAAACGTAAGTCGGGGGATACCTATGACTTCGTGACTTTGGGAATACCTGTGACTTTGACCTGAAGTTGATTAGATGTTCGATTTAGGGGTAAGAAGACATGCTGGTCATTTATAATAAAAAAAATCATTTTCTTGTCGCAAAAGTAGATCGCCCGGAATCCGGCCAAAACCGGAAAGTTTACTAAAAGTAAAAGTTGTACCTGAAGTTGATTAGATGTTCGATTTAGAGGTAAGAAGACATGCTGAAATTTATGTGAAAATCATTTTCTTGTCGCAAAAGTAGATCGCCTGGAATCCGGCCAGAACGGATTTTTTTTTGAAAGTAAATGTTTTATTTGAAGATGATTGGATGTTCGATATATGGGTAGGAGATGTGCTGAATCAGTTTTTGAGCTAAAAAAAATAGGCTGAAACCGAAAATGGGGCAGAAGTATAAGACAGGGAAGTTTTGAATAAATATTTTTTCAGCCCAAGCTGACTGCGAATCATAACAGATAGTGCAAAAAGGATACGTCAGCTCAATTTTAACAGAGCTATATTTCGGCACTTCTTGGCAAGGGTCCTCTTCAGGCTCAAAACCACTCAAGTTGGAAAAACTAACTTGTGGGAAACACGTTCGTTTATAAATAAAACCTAATTTAATATTTAACTCCCGAGCAATGATGCGATTCGGACGAAATATCACACAGACTTTTAAAGCACAACTCCTACTAGAAATCATCTTTTCACTATGAAATGAATCAGCAAAAAAAAAATTTCTCGAAAATACCATTACTTTCCATCTGAATTTAGCAATTTTCTTGTTAGCGCTTGACGACTCTGCACAGCTTTCCTGCTCTCCGACGCGGCGGCTGGGCGCAAAAACATTTGAATACTGAACGCGCCGTGGATAACAAGACTAAAGGTTTCGATGGGATCCCAAAAATGTAATGTTTATCAGACTTCTTGATCCAGACAATCGAATCTTGTACATTTCCTCCGAGTCTTCACTAGACCCTTTAAAATTTTTTCTATTTATCCATAGTCAACCGCTTGAATATGTAGCCTACGATTTTTTTTTGTTACTGTTTTGAAGTTTTTTGCTTACGGCAAAACAACTAATCAAATGAGGAAACCAAGTTCAGACACGGATTCAACAAGCATGTTTACTCCAATATCTCATATCCAATTGACCTCAAAAAGGTCTTTTAATTTTTTTTTTTTTTTTTTTACCAAATTCCTCGTATTTTAGCGGCAGACCATCCAGAGCAAAAGATCTAGTGACGCTGAGAGCCGAACCTTTCAATGCAAATTTCCATGTTTTTGCAAATTTTTGCCAGCTTATCCGTCAAGGAAATAAAGTTCAAAATTCGATTCAGCATGTCTCCTTATCCCGAATCTCTAATCGACTTTAGAAACAACTTTGAGCTTCAACCAAACTTCCAGTTTTGGCTTAATTCGATCCTTAATTCGATTGTCCGACAAGAAAACTAAGTTCAGATATGGATTCAGTGAGCCTCCTTGCCCCTTTAACGAATTCCTCGTTAGCTTATAAAACATATTTGTTTTTACCCTTACTTCAAAACCCCCTAATGGGCTAAAGGGCCCCTCTACGGCTTGGCCTGTACTTTGCCAGTGATCCTTCCACGAATTTGAACAACATATATCAAACCCTTCGACCCCCCCCCCTCCCCCGACAATCCGAAACCCAAATAATACGTACGCTAGGTTTAAACAGTCGTCTAATAAACCCAATTAACTTTGGGTGTATATGTGCGAGCGAAGTCATCATCCCCCCTGGATGTATAGATTAAATGGAGTTTGCTTGGGTGAGTAAAGGGGTAGGGTAGGGACTGGTCAATGGTAAAAAATTTATCAACAGATTTTGTTAAACTATTCCCAGATAGTTGTCGGATGCATTCTAACTTTTCGACCCAGTAAATGCCGGTTGGGAATTTAAGGATAGCTAAACTGATCGCATACACTTTTTGTTTATGATGAGTATGTTCGAAAGTTGCAACAGCATGTCTTCTCACTCTATATCGACTATGGTAAAACTTCATGCTAAATTTCCGGATTCAGTGCAAACTACTTGTCCGACGTGAAAATAATTTTCACATTCGGATTCAGCATGTGAATCGAACATCTAATCAACTTCAGATACAACTTTTATTTTTCCCAAAATTTTGCTGGATTCCGAGTGGACTACTTGTCCGGCACGAACATAACTTTCATATTCGGATTCAGCATGTTTCCTTACCGTCCCATATCAAACCCCTCTCCACCCCTAAATATAGGGCTACAGAGCCCATCTTCGAACCTGACCTGTACTTCGACCCAAAGAGTCATCGTGCCAAATTTGAACAAAATATCTCAACCCCTATCGTGCTAACAGACGGACGGACGGACAACCTTTGCGATGTCATAGGTATCTCTCCAATTACGTTTTGGGATCCCAAAAAGTACGGAAACTAAGAAAATAAAATCGTCAAAAACAGAAAATTCCCATATCCGTGTGTGTGAATGAGTTATAAGCGGACATTGAAGATTCTGGCAAACTTTGCGTTATGTAACGGGCAAAACTAAGCACGGCCGAAAAGGCACTACAAATTCGTAGGCACAAAACGAAACAATGGAGAAAGATGGGAATTTCAAAAGCTTATAATTCCATAAGGGAGCTAGGTATATTATAAAAGGCAGAATAAGCAAGAGGGGTCCTTTAAGTGGTGAACGTAGTGATGATGAAAGTGTAGTCCATTTGATGCGTGTGTTTGTGGAACTGAATGAATGGAGAAAAGATGAAGGAATAATGTTTTTCGAGTGTGAAAAGGCTGGGGCGTTACTTGAGGCTTGCGACGGAGGATAGAACGAATTTCTGGAGTAGAGGGTAGTTTTACTGAAAAAGAAGCTTATTTTTACATCTGAAATTTAAATACACTGAATTATTTTGGCTCACCTAATGAATTTTGCAATTTTTTTTACCCGGGGGACTAGTAATAACGCTCAGAATGTGCGCTGCTTGCACGAGGACCCAAAGCTCTTCCAGACGCGGAGACGGTACGGTAAGCCTGGTTCGGTAAATTGGAGGAAGTAAGTCCTGTGAAGGGAATAGGAAAGTGATGATGAAGTAGCCTATATCTTTTGGTTATAGGTATTTTTCGACAGTTGTTGGGGGACAAGCACATAGAGGTACCAGAAATCCAAAAGAATTCCATGAAATCGATTTTCTGTGTATAGCGCACACACCCATTTTTAACGGGTGTTCAGGCCTACTTAACTAAAGAAGTGGAGACCTTATCCCTATTCAATTAAATGTTAACCGTATCCTTATTCCCTTAATGTATTCAA
Source organism: Branchinecta lynchi (assembly GCA_023053575.1). Lineage (NCBI taxonomy): Eukaryota > Metazoa > Arthropoda > Branchiopoda > Anostraca > Branchinectidae > Branchinecta > Branchinecta lynchi. The sequence goes on from JAKZAP010000004.1 coordinate 26,549,810, forward strand.
ACAATTTTTGTTGCCATGACCTTCGGGTTTCACCGGCAGTAAATTCATTCATTCATTTATGAACACTTTCCCGTTCTTCGACATACTTTACTAATATCATGTTCCCACGACATGTGTTCAAGGGTATTCCACTACGTAACCCTAAATGAAACCTCTTTTCCCCCTCCCCATGATTTGGAGCCCCACCTGTTCACTGCCTGGTATGGGGACGAATGGCACCTTCTTCGTCTTAAAGCACAACTCTTACTAGAAATGATCTTGTGCCTATGTAATAGGCCAGAAAAAATGCTTTCCGAAAATAACATTACTTTCTACCTAGAATTAGCGATTTTCTTGTTAGCGCTTGTCGACTGTAGCCAGCCTTCCTGCACTCCAACGCGGCAGCTGGGCGCAAAACCTTTGAAACAGAACCCACCGTGGTACAAAACTGGGTAACGTAAGCAAATAAAATAATTAAAAAACAGAAGATTCTTATATCCTTAGGTGTGAAAGAGTTGTAAGCGGAGGCTAAAGATTCCGGCAAACTTTACGTTGTGTGACGAGCAAAACTCGGCAATGCCGAAAAAGCGCTTAAAATCCGTAGGCACTAAACGAAACCATTGAGAAAAGTGGAATTTTAATAACTTATAATTCCGTAAGGGAGCTAGGTATGTTATAAAAGGCAGAATAAGCAAAAGGGTCTTTTACGGGTTACAGAACCCCAACATTGTTGAAAGTATCATTTTTTTTTAGTTTTGGGTTAAGCCAAATCCATTAATACGTAAATTTACAGCGCGCAGAGAGCATCCTACTTTATGTCGTAGCTGCACGCAGGCCCGTATCCAGGAATTTATTTCGGGGGGGGGGGGGGGGGTTGCCTGGTGGTCAGAGAAAAAAGTACAGAAAACACATAGATCAGAGGGAAAAGCCAATAAAAATCGTTATTTTTGTATGTTCCGGGGGAGGGGGTTTCAACCCCCTAACTCCCCCTGGATACGGCCTTTGGCTGTACGCCATCTAGCGGAAACCGAGCAAACTAGGAAGGGGAGAGAATATGGTTGACATACAGTGGTATTGCAATGCTACTGTTGATTTGTATCAAGTAAAGAATTCAGGAAATCCGACCTGCAAAATGATCTTTAGTCCCGATTTTACACGCGAATACCTACGCGCACTCGTAAACCCCTTCTGGCTCTCTATATCTACCTTGAAGAAAGGCGTACCGCCCCCCAATCACCTCTCAGATACGAGACTTTTCTCTAGTTAACAAATTTTGCTAGAACGTCCAGTTCGAGGAACCCACATTCTGCAAAAGTCCAAGCTGTTCAAATTTCAAAATATCTCGTCAAGACGTAAGCTAAAGATGACACTGAAGATGGATCGGATCCAACTATTTTAAGTGATTCGCAAATCGATTTCTTGCACAAACGAACGAAATTCGGAGTCAAGGACAGACCCTCTTCATGCCCAAACTGGCATATCTAGAATCAAAACTTGTGTTGTATAGCGAGAATAACGCGGGAGACACGTAAACAATAACAACCCCAAACTATGTGCGATTCACGTACTACCCCCACGGGGCCCCTTTGCATAACTGATGGCAGCGACTTGACTCTTAATCCCCGCAGACACCGCTGTACCAAAGATGAATGAACTACTGTATCCAACGGTGCGGAAAGATGATCAGGTCAAAGGTCCTGCCAGGACATAATCATATGTCCCACTGTAAAACTTTCGTCACGATTTACGAATATCCGGTCAGGGTCGGACTGTCGAGGACTGAAATTTCCTGTCAGGATATTTAGCACCATTTTTAGTTCCGTGGCGAATTTTTATAAAAGGAAATTCGGCTGGGAAAAAACCTGATCTTCCATTCTCTACACAAGATCCACTAGTGTCGAAGAATCAATCGGAAACCGCAGGAAACAACCAATCGCGGCTTCTTCAGTTAAGTGCCACAGCACTCAAGGGACATTTCATAAGTAGCGAACTGAAAACTGCTTACAACACCGGCGCTCTTCCCATGTGAGCTACCGAGGGGCTTCTGAACAGAGGTTCCTAGACCACTATAGCAGTCTGGTAGAAGCCGGCCACAGGAACAGCGCCCGAATTTGATAATAATACGTAAATGGCACTTTACACAAGGGACCATGACCAATAAGTCAGAAACAGTTTTTTTCGAAATTAATTTCGAAGCCTAGGACTACACGTATTTTTACAAGGGACTCTCCCCACATATCTTGCTCATCCGCTAGATAGCGGCAGGGTTTTCGCATCGAACTCCTGCTGGGTTTAGCATTGCTTAGGGTTAGTTTCCACTTAAAACAGATTTTCGTGCCGCTCCGACAATACAAATTTACCTCGCTTCGGGGCCCAAGTAGGACCTAACTAAACCTGTATTCATTTGGGAGTCACCTACCTTTGTATGGCGCCGAAAAATATGACCGAAGTCAAACCTAGCAAATATTGACTGAATACCTTAGCGCATACGTCATTTTACGAGTGAGAAAATTGTACACACGTGCATTAGACGTGTGGAAATATGGGAGAATCCGGATTCGAGTCCAGGATTCGGCCTTTTGGCCGGATCCAATCTTCTGCTTTGCAGGCTGGACTCGAATTCGGACTCAAATTCCTTTAACCTTACGAATACGCTCAAATTTCTAGTCTACATCCTTCCAATTTACGTTTCCCAATTTTTACACACTGGGTTTAGGCAATCCAACTTTTTATCTAACCACACACTATCCTCAGTAATATGCCACGTTATCTGATTACCTTAGACATCAGTGCTTTCTGTCACCTCTGATTTTTAAACTACAACTTATGTCAACGATTTGGTTTTTGTCAAGGTCGGATCCAAATCAGGATTCGAATCCTCAGCAGGAAATGGTGGATTCGGATTAGTACCTAGCCCTAGGTTCGGTTTAAATCCTTTGATGATCAGATACGCCCATCTCTCGACGTAGGTACATATATATCCGTGCAATATCATCGAACGGAATATCTGTATATTACCTTAGGTAATGGGTTGAGACCGTGGGGAAGTTTAATATTAATAATTATAGCCTAAAATATGGCTAAGCTCGTGTTTTGATAAGGGATTGCCAGATTATCCACTGGTGTACCGTTTATACCTACATTAAAAAACTCTTTAACCTTAGCGATAGTACAGTAACAAAGTCCGAAGTAAAGTGAATTGTATAACGTTATTTTTGTATTGTTATAGTTGAAAGGCATGTATATTTAGACGATTGGAGGATGACACTCAAGCTACACATTATGCATTATTCTCATTTTATTAGTACCCTGTGATATTCGCGATGATAGCGGTTAGCGTAATGCATTCAACAGTGAACTGCGGATTAGCACTTGAATGAAGGATTATGACGAATACTATTCGTGAAAAAAAAAACCCAGTTAAACTTTGAAGGATAATCAAGCAGATAATGCATAGCGTGCATTTATACATTTCTTTTTCTCCTTTTTAGCGGAGTGTTCCTTGGAACAATCCACTATTGCGAGCGCTGTAGCAGCTGTCAGTATTCGGTTTCCAGTTTTCACCGTATTTTGTGGAGCTCGTAGCTCGTGAACCAGTGCAAGTATCAAGTTCAAACTTGGTATACTAGTGGGTATTGGGGTCTAGTTGTGCCTTTTGTGGTCCCACCTCCACCCCCGCCCGGTTCAGGGGCAAATGGGCCCAGATTGCCCAGTTAATAATGTTCATAACTTGACCAGAACTGGACGTAGGACGATAAAATTCCTTGTACATGTAGATCCTAGGGCTGGAAATTGCTTTGAAAGTTGCACCTCCCCCACCCACCACGTTCACGGGCAGCTGGGCCCAGATTTTCCTTGGGCTAATCTCGTCTTTGACAGGTCTCAAGTACAACTCTTGTATATTTGGTGTAACAGCAACAAATAAGACAACGCGACGTACTTTAATCTTTAATTACCAGTTGGAAACTGGACTGTTTTGTCATATGATCGATGATATGCCGTTCTTAATAAATTGTGACAAAGGGGGCATTAGGCTGCTACGATTTGGTCTATTGCACTTGTTATTACCTTGATAATGCAAAAGAGGTTCAAAGGGTGGGACTGGCTGACAGACCATTCAGTGTTCGAAGTCAAGCTATTCGTGCAAGATGTTCAAAATTTCTATGGATTTACTGACGGTTTGGCTTAAATCATTAATGATAATAAGAAGACGTAGCCAGCTGATGCATTAATTCCATATGTGGAATAACTGAGCAACAGATTAATTCATTATAACACACTAGGGTGGAGACAGTGGATATTCCAGCTCGGTTTGTTACATTTGACCCAGATGGGCGGGAGGAGGGTGCTAGAAATAACTATAAGCAAGCATAAGAAACTGTGTCTCTAAAAGTCACTAAAAGTTATCATAGACCAAACACTGTAAAAAGTATCTCGGAGTAAGGATTAAAGTTAACTGCAACATTTGCTCAGCATTTGCATCAGCATTTGCTATTCGTACGAGATATAAGATTATTATTTCGTATGAATCTCAGTAGAGATAAAATGAATTACAGAAGCAGATACTGCAGTTAACTTTAGGCCTTACTCGGAGATACTTTTACACTGCACTGAGCGGTTGGTTGGCATTCCAGGAGTAGGCTACAGTGATTTAGTGACACAGAGAGGCGAATGTACCCCTAAGTGATTTAGCGACACAGAGAAGCGAATGTACCCCTAAAGCAGGAACAGACTACGGAGCCATAAACACAAATAATTTATCAATTTCACGGACATTGTGATATTGATTCTATGAACTGTGTTTCCAGTTCACGCAACCATAAACGTTGAATGTTCCCAAAAATAAATTTTATTCTATTTTCAAACATAACATGAATTCTTCCGATTATACTGAATTTTATTTTCTCAAAACTTTGAAGCCCTTGAGCTACCGGAGCTACCGCTAAACATGAGTATTTTTCGCTCAAACTTTTGCTACAGTCTTTTTATATTATAAGGAACAACTTACCGGCGTAAGACATGAAAGAATAAAAAATCAAAAAAAATCTGTCATATGACTTCCACCCTGCAACATACGTTGTTACCTACAAATGTTTACTACCCATGAAACAAGAGCTACGAGCTCATATGGCACTTGTTACGAGTAGGCACGGCTCGGTTACGTCAATGATATATCTAGTGTTTGCTAGGTGTCTTCCCACCAAGTTTCATCTCGATCCCTCCACTCATAGCGTTTTCCAATATTTCCGGTTCTCCCCTCCAGCTCCCCCCAAAAGTCACCGGATCAGGTCCGGATTTTAAGTGGGTCGTCTGAGGCATGAGGTCTTTCCAAATATCAAGTTTCATCGAGATCCGGTCACCCGTTCAAAAGTTATAAATACCTCAAGATTCCGGATTCCCCCTCCCTCAACTCCCCCAACAGTGCCCGAATCGGCTCGGTCATGTCAATGATGTATCTAGTGTTTGCTAGGTGTCTTCCCACCAAGTTTCATCTCGATCCCTCCACTCATAGCGTTTCCCAAGATTTCCGGTTAACCCCTCCAGCTCCCCCAAAAGTCACCGGATCCCGTCCGGATTTTAAGTGGGTCGTCTGAGGCATGAGGCCTTTCTAAATATCAAGTTCCATCGAGATCCGATCACCCGTTCAAAAGTTATAAATACCTCAAGATTCCGGATTCCCCCTCCCTCCACTCCCCCCACAGTGCCCGAATTGGCTCGGTTATGTCAATGATGTATCTTCACACCAAGTTTCATCTCGATCCCTCCACTCACAGCGTTTCCCAAGATTTCCGGTTGCCCCCTCAAGCTCCCCCCAAAAGTCACCGGATCCGGTCCGGATTTTAAGTACGTCGTCTGAGGCATGAGGTCGTTCCAAATATCAAGTTCCATCGAGATCCGATCACCCGTTAAAAAGTTATAAATACCTCAAGATTCCGGATTCCCCTCCCTCCACTCCCCCGACAGTGCCCGAATCGGCTCGGTCATGTCAATGATGTATCTAGTGTTTACTAGGTGTCTTCCCACCAAGTTTCATCTCGACCCCTCCACTCATAGCGTTTCCCAAGATTTCCGGTTGCCTCCTCCAGCTCCCCCCAAAAGTCACCGGATCCGGTCCGGATTTTAAGTGGGTCGTCTGAGGCATGAGGTCTTTCCAAATATCAAGTTCCATCGAGATCCGATCACCCCTTCAAAAGTTATAAATACCTCAAGATTCCGGATTCCCCCTCCCTCCACTCCCCCCCACAGTACCCGAATCGGCTCGGTTATGTCAATGATGTATCTAGTGTTTGCTAGGTGTCTTCCCACCAAGTTTCATCTCGATCCCTCCACTCATAGCGTTTCCCAAAATTTCCGGTTGCCCGCTCCAGCTCCCCCCAAAAGTCACCGGATCCGGTCCGGATTTTAAGTACGTCGTCTGAGGCATGAGGCCTTTCCAAATATCAAGTTCCATCGAGATCCGATCACCCTTTCAAAAGTTATAAATACCTCAAGGTTCCGGATTCCCCCTCCCTCCACTCCCCCCCCCACAGTGCCCGAATCGGCTCGGTTATGTCAATGATGTATCTAGTGTTTGCTAGGTGTCTTCCCACCAAGTTTCATCTCGATCCCTCCACTCATAGCGTTTCCCAAGATTTCCGGTTGCCCCCTCCAGCTCCCCCCCCAAAAGTCATCGGATCCGGTCCGGATTTTAAGTGGGTCGTCTGAGGCATGAGGTCGTTCCAAATATTAAGTTTCATCGAGATCCGATCATCCGTTCAAAAGTTATAAATACCTCAAGATTCCGGATTCCCCCTCCCTCCACTCCCCCCCACAGTACCCGAATCGGCTCGGTTATGTCAATGATGTATCTAGTGTTTGCTAGGTGTCTTCCCACCAAGTTTCATCTCGATCCCTCCACTCATAGCGTTTCCCAAGATTTCCGGTTGCCCCCTCCAGCTCCCCCCAAAAGTCACCGGATCCGGTCCGGATTTTAGGTACGTCGTCTGAGGCATGAGGTCTTTCCAAATATCAAGTTCCATCGAGATCCGATCACCCGTTCAAAAGTTATAAATACCTCAAGGTTCCGGATTCCCCCTCCCTCCACTCCCCCCCACAGAGCCCGAATCGGCTCGGTTATGTCAATGATGTATCTAGTGTTTGCTAGGTGTCTTCCGACCAAGTTTCATCTCGATCTCTCCACTCATAGCGTTTCCCAAGATTTCCGGTTGCCCCCTCCAGCTCCCCCCAAAAGTCACCGGATCCGGTCCGGATTTTAAGTGGGTCGTCTGAGGCATGAGGACGTTCCAAATATCAAGTTTCATCGAGATCCGATCACCCGTTCAAAAGTTAAAAATACCTCAAGATTCCGGATTCCCCCTCCCTCCACTCCCCCCACGGTGCTCGGATCGGGGAAGTGACTATTTCCAACTTAATCATTTGGGGTCCCTGATACGCTTGCCAAGTTTTATCGTCCTAGCTTATCTGGAAGTGCCCGAACTAGCAAAACCTGGACAGACCGACAGACCGACGGACGGACAGAAATTGCGATCGCTATATGGCACTTGGCCGAAGGGCAAGTGCCATAAAAAGGTAAGGAAAACATATGGCGAATACTTAAGCGCGTTGCTCGAGACCTACAACTAAAATGGACTATAGCCAAAATGATTCTGCTCGTAATTAACCAACTGACATAATATTGCCAAACATGTAAAGCTCAATAGTAAAGAAACGGAAAACTAAAGCAGCCAGGAGTAAAAAAAAAAAAGAATCATCCACTGTCAGCAAAGCGACAACAAGCGGCGGGGCGACTATCAAGATAGGTGCCCAGAGAACGCGAATTCGCGTTCGTCCAGGCAAATTTGACGTCGCTGGCGGCAAAAATTTGCTTCGCTAGTCAAAAATTTCGCGTCGCCTCAGTTCGCGCTGAGGAAATTCAGGAGATCAACAATCAACCTAATAGTAGAGTATGCAACCAGATATGGAGTACATAACCATAAAGTTGACTTTTTCCCTTATTTTCATTGTAGACCTACTTTTCGTATCCATGTATACGTATCTAGTCCTGGCGAATTCGTTCCCGTATTCGCTGCCAGTGGGGTCAACGAAACAATTCGCTGAGCGGCGCGAAAGAACAAAATTCTTTGGCGGGAAAAATTCGCGTTCTGTGGGCACCTATCTTTATGCCTATTGTGGACGAAGCCTATCATACGTTTATAGAGTCTCAGACCGCTCGTTATTCATTATTTCTCCGGCATATTGCCATTCATTCCGTTATGTCATTTACGTGTCTGTATATAAAATGGGTCGGACCCAGTATTTTGTTCAGTTGTTACGAGAGTTCTGCATAGCGAAATTCACGCCTCAAGAGCTAACTATAGAGAGATTTCACCCTACCCGATGAAAACGGATATTGCTAAATCATCGTCACGAGATCACAACAACAAAATTTAACATTGGGAGGTATAGGACTTTCAACTTTGAAATTAAATTATCGGGGTTTTATCATCATTCTGAGCCAGGGACTTGCTGGAAATGTTAATTGGGCTATTCCTTAACCGTATAATTCTCTTTTTGCAAATGAGTTTCCATGGAAGTACGAGCTTGAAGGCTTCAAAGTTTGATCATAAAAACGGAGTCTCGAATCCTATTGGTCGGCGATGACGCGGATTTGAAAAAATGTGCCATAATTAACCAATAGGACGAGACTCCGTCATTGTTTACAAACTTTGACGCCTTTAAACTCTTACTTCCGTGGAAACTCCTTTGCAAAGATAGAATTATACGGTTAAGGAAAAGCCCAATTAACATTTCCAGCAAGTCCCTGGCTCAGAATGATGATACAACGCCGATAATTTAATTTCAAATTAGAAAGTCCTATACTTTCTAATGATACATTTTTTGGCGACGATCCCGTCCGTTTTCGTCGGGTATGGTGCAATCTCTCTATGGTGCACGTGATCTTAGGCGCAGTAAACGGCAGAGCCATCTGACGGGAAAAATCTCACCATACTGAACATCACCTACCACTTTACATTGCTAAGGAGAATATCACTGCCAAAAGAGAGGAAATACAGGGAACCAGAGCTGTTCCAGACATCTTTAGAGCAACAACTTGTAAAGTAGGGCGATTTTTCGTAGGGCTCAACTTGTATGTACCGTTAGGAAGGGAGCCAAAGGAAGATGAGAAAAGATCCATATGGGCTTAAAGGACACCTGAATGAAGAGTACCAAGTATCATCCCTATCTGTATGACGTCCGTTAACATTGCCTGCAGAAAACCCAATCCAAATACGAAATATCGTTTCCAAGCTATGATTTTTGCTCCATTTTGCATCTGTCCTTATTTCAGTACCGAGCAATTTTAGAAATGAACAAATGTCTCCAATCAACCCTTCTTCTGGAATATTTTTTAACCAGATAAGCCCAAACGTATATCTAGAAGAAATTCTAATACGATCCGGCCAGCGCTGTACAAGATTTGAATGAATTGCGCTTTTTGTCTTGGAGTCTGCATGTGCAAACCTCCGGAAACAATCATCCCTATTTTGAAAACGTCACGCTCAGGAGAAGAATGCTCTCCGTGTCCATGTCCGTAAATGCATTCTCCATGGTGTGTTCAAGTATGGTTTCATTGTTCAGGTGTCCTTTAAAGGACCTGTCTTACCTATAATACTAACGCAACCTACTTCCATAATCACTCCATATATTTCTAGGAGACCCCAAATTCGTACGGTACATTCTAACCTCTGTAACAAAACCACGCTGATTTGCTCACTTGCCGTATTTTGCTACCTTCGATGTGTATCACGCTTTCGACGGTTGTCTGCGAGAAGTTTCCCATCAGAAAAATCGGTTATGTAAATTGTTTCCCTGTCTTCGCTATAAGTCAACGGGTCTGGTAAAGGCTTAAAACAGCCAAAACGGTGGGTTATTTGTTGAAAGCGCAGCCTAGTTTTAAAGTATTCAAATATTTCAAAGTATAGTAAGTTGAAGAGTAAATAGTGCGAGGGGTCCTTTAAACAGAGCGAAGAATCGACTTCAGTCAATCACAAAAGAACCGAAATGGAAAGAAAGAGTAACTAAGTTCCAATCTTACCATACGAAATCTCCGTATCTTCAGAAAGGCCAAAGATGGGGCATTTCAGGGAGGCGGTGGAGCCGGCGAAAGATTTCTCCATTGCGTAGGTAACGTCAGCAAAATTGATAAAACCTTTGGACCCACGATCCAACAGCTAAAAGAGAAGATACTAAAAAAAACTATTCTTAAAATGCTAGTGAACGAATGAATAAAATAGTGAAAGTATTCTCACTGCTTTTGGTCCGGATCATTATTTATTCAGTCGGTTGATAGTACTGACTGTCCTTAAAGGACATAGTTTTGTTTTTCGAAAATATGGTTAGTTTGAGCAGAAAACAACGGCAAAAACAAATTATTAAAAGAAATAAAAACTGCCTAATACTTATTTTTTTACTTTTATTATGAGCCACACTGAATATTTTTCTTTCACTTTGATTTCAATGGCGAGATCTACTTTGCGAGTTTGGGAGGTCCACCCCAAAGACAGTAAAAGTGGGAAAGACCGGAAACTCCCGTAAGCCCCATGAGTCACAACAATCAGCGCCGTTTAGCGGATGTTATTTCGTTAAAAAATCGCTCTGTTGACAATTTCTTCCATCGCTTTCCGCAGAATCATCATCAAAGCACGTTTTGCTTATGATGAGCATTCTCTCTCCGTTCAGATTTCCTCTTTAACTGGAATAAAAAACAAGTAGGAAAAGAATAAATCGCTTTTATATGGAAAAATGTCGAATTCACGATTTTGAATCAGTTAATGTTGACAGACATTGCCTACTCACGCCCTCTTGGTTTGATTATATTAATTCATCTACCGCTGGAAATTGGACAAAGTCCAAACGCTAGGCGGCGTTCCAATCGATTTTCAGAGACCCGATTTTAGCGAAGTCACCGGTCTTTCCCACTATTATTGTCTTTGGTCCACCCTTGTACTTGTAAATCACGCAGGTAGATGGCCACAACGGTCGTATCGAGGCTTTGTATGAACTATGCTTCAAAGTGGGTGGTCCAAACATTCCGATTGTGAGAATAATTCCAAACACTCATTTAGAAAAATACAAAAAATTTTTAACTCAAAAAAGAATATTTCCACTGCATGTGACAATACCTGTTATTTTTTTTCTTCGCAATTAAGTATCCTTGAAGTTAATGCTGAGCATTTCCCGTTATTTTTGTGTTGTTGTTTTTGGGATCCCAAAACGTAAGTTAAAAGGTTAATCATCTGAGAAAAACAAGTTCAGTTATTGAATCAGCATGTGTGTTTACCCCTATAAGTCATCTGTGTTTTGACTAAAACTTCCTGAGACTTCTGCCAATTTCCCGGTTTCGGCAGAACTCCGGAACTACTTTTCCGGCGAAAAAAGAAAGGTCAGTAACGAACTCAGCGTATCTTCTTTCCCCAATATCGAACATCTAATCAACTTCAAATAAAAATTCAACTTATAAAAAATTTTCCGGCTCCAGCCGGATTCCCGTCGAACTATATGTCCGGGTAAAAAATGACTGTCATACACGGATTTACATCTCTTTACCCTTAAATCGAATATCTAATCAACTACAAATAAAACTCTAATTTTCGGTTTTGGACGGATTCCGGGCGAACTACTTGTCTAGGTAAAAAATTGTTTTCACATTAGTGTTCAGCATGTCTTCTTATCCCTAAATCGAACATCTATTTAACTCCAAATAAAACTTTTACTTTTAACAAACTTTACGGTTTTGGCCGGATTCCGGGCGAACTACTTGTTCGGCGAGAAAATCATTTTCACCATTGTGTTCAGCATGGATTCCTACCCCTAAACCGAACATCTAATGAACTTCAAATAAGACTTTTACTTTTAACAGACTTTCCAGTTTTGGCCGGATTCCGGGCTAACTACTTGTCCGGTGTAAAACGGTTTTCAGCATCGTGTTTAGCATGTCTTCTTACCCCTAAATCGAACATCTAATCAACTTCAAATAAAACTTTTACTTTTAACAAACTTTCCGGTTTTGGCCGGATTCCGGGCGAACTACTTTTCCGATGACAAAATAGTTTTCACCATCGTGTCCAACATGTCTTCTTACCCCATAATCGACAATCACATTATCTGTTTTAAAATATTTCATTTGCCGCTTAATTTAAAACCCCTCCCCAACCCCTAAAAGTAAGGCTAAATAGCCCATCTACGAATTTGACCTTACTCTTGACCCAAATAATCCTCACACCTAGTTTCATCAAAATATCTCATTCCTTCGAGAGTTGTGCACACTGACGGACAGACGGATAATTTTTGCGATGTCATAGGTATCCCGCCACTTACGTTTTGGGATCCCAAAAAGGTTTTCATATAAATCTTCAGCATGTTTTATTACCCCTAAATCAACTATCTCATTAGCTGTTTAAACAAAATTGTTCGACCATTAATTTGAAACCCCTCCCCCAACCCGAAATGTTGAGCTACATAGCCCATCTACGAACTCGACCTTTCCCTTGACCCAAAGAGTCCTCAAACAAAGTTTCATAAAAAAATCTCGTTCCCTTCGAGAGTTATCGTGCTTACAGACAGACAACTTTTGCGATGTCATAGGTATCCCTCCACTTATGTTTCGGGATCCCAAAAAAAACAGATGTTAGAACTGGAAAAGATGGTTCAAACGCGAATGTTACTAATTAAACACAAAGCGCGGAACCTAAAATGTCACGTGACAAAGTGTCGACTGTATTACGAATTGGCCTTGTCATGTCGAAGGCACATAAAACCGCCTGGATCTAGTTTAAATTGCTGGCAACCCCAACCACATTAATGTCTGTTGGTATAGCAGCGTGAAGTAACACGTATTTTGTTGCGTGAGTCCCGGTACAGCGTGAGAATACGTAAAGCGGAACTGGCGACGTTCCAATCTAAATTCATCAGCCAGTGTGGTTAAGGTTTTTATTTCCAGTTTGTATCCAAGTCGCATAAAAGCTAACGCTAATGTGTGAGAATAGGAAGGTTTAAAACGGAGTGTCCCATTAAAGGACACGTCGTACTTATGATAGCAATTGTGTTGCTGGAGCAACACTTTGGTTTTGTTATTCTTTTATTTTCATATTTTTTCGGATCCCAAAACGTAAGTGGAGGGATACCTATGACATCGCAAAAGTTGTCCGTCTGTCCGTCCGTCTGTAAGCACGATAACTCTCCAAGGGAATGAGATATTTTGACGAAATTGGTGTGAGGACTCGTTGGGTCGTCGGACCAGTCAAGTTCGTAGATGGGCTTTGTAGCCCTACATTTAGGGGTGGGGGAGGGGGTTGAAATTAAGGGGCAAACAAAATATTTTGAAACAGCTAATGTGATAGTCGACTATGGGGTAAGAAGACATGCTGAGCACGATGGTGAAAACCATTTTGGCATCGGAAGAGTAGTTCGCCCCGGAATCCGGCCAAAACCGGAAAGTTTGTTAAAAGTAAAAGTTTTATTTGAAGTTGATTAGATGTTCGATTTAGGGGTAGGAAGAGATGCTGAAGACGATGGTGAAAACCATTTTCTCGACGGACAAGTAGTTCGCCCGGAATCCGGCCGAAACGGGAAAGTTTGTTAAGATTAAAAGTTTTATTTCAAGTTGATCAGATGTTCGATTTAGGGCAAGAAGACATGCTGAACACTTATGTGAAAACAATTTTCTATCCGGACATCTAGTTCGCCCGGAATCCGGCGAAAACCGGAAAGTTGGTTAAAAGCAAAAGTTCGATTAGATGATAGATTAAGGGGTAAGAAGAGAGGCTGAGTCGGATATGACAATGGTTTTTTACCCGGACATATAATTATTCCGGAATCCGGTTGTAACCGGATTTAAGTCAAACTTTTATTCGAAGTTGATTAGATGTTCTGTATAGGGATAAGGAGATACGCTGGTTTTGTTTCTGTATTTTTTTTTTGCTGGACTAGTAGTTCGCTCGGAATCGGCAGGAAGTCTCGGTCAGTATCGTCAAAATAGATATGGCTTATAGAGGTATATCTGAACTTGGTTTTCTCTTATGATTAGCCTGTCCAAGACTGGATCTGGCGAAGACAAGACTCGATTGTCTGAATCTAATATTAGATTTTTGGGATCCCATCGACACCTTTGGTCTTGTTTTTCTAGTTGGCCGATTTCAGCTGACTGCTGAATTTGAAATTTTTTTTGGTCTAACCTCTGTGGTTTCTACAGAAAGTGCGGATCTTAGGCCGGATTGACGGATATGACAATTCATTTTGGAAAGCTCCTTAGAACTTTAGCCTGGGTCGAGAAAGGATGGTTTTGCTTGTCCTCCAGCTAGAGCCTACAGTATGCCAAGTGAAGTGGGGTTGTATAATCTATATCAGAGAGGACTATCTGAAGTTCTGCGGCCAAGCTTTCGGTCACCAAACCATGTTTCTGCTCTCGATGGTCAAGCTCCGTTCTAGCAAGCAAGCAGGCAGACACCAGTTTCAAACTGAAGATGGGCTAGATGGGCTAAATTCTAAGTGCTAAATGTGTGCGGCAGTTCCCCGGCCCCACAGCCCATATATCTTCTTTGAGTGGTAAATAGAACAAGAGCTACGAGCTCATATGGCACTTTTTACGAGTAGGTTGTGCGCGAAACGAAAGTAAATCAGAGCATTTTTCCGGAAATTCCGGTACCCCTTCCAACCGTGCTCGGATCCGGTCCAGACCCTAAAATATACCATCTAAGGCATACGATCTCTCTACTTTCCAAGTTTCATTCAAATCACTACACTCGTTTAACCCATATGCGAGATACAACATTTCCGGGACTCCCCCTCCGACTTCACCCACTGTGGCCTAATACGACTCGGGACACATAAACTTCGCGTCCCTAACATATCCTCTTCCCGTCTATCAGGTCTAACTCGAATCGGAGCATATCTTAAAATTTCCGGTTCCTGCTTCCTCCTCCTCCTACTTTGGTCGGATACGGTTCGGACGCCAAATGACAAATCTAGGCCGCATATGCTTGGAACTGTCCAACTTGCATCCCATTCGGGCCATCCGTTTCGTACCTGTGGATGTCACAAGGCCGCCCCCCCCCCAACTCCTCCAACCATGGCCGCATGGCGTTCAGACACGTGCTGTGCATATCTACGTCGACAGTTCTTATCAGTCATAAAGTCTCGCTTGAATCGAACCATTTGTTCGCAACCTACGGAAGTCAGTAATTTCCGGATTCCCCCTCCCTCAACTCCCCCAAAAATGATCTGACCCAGGAACGAAAGTCTTCCTAGGGGATTGTGTCGGGTTTGGTTTGTCTATTTGGTCGGATCACTATGCCTGCCAAATTTTATCGTCCTTGGCGCATCTGGAAGTATCCTAACTCGCGATAACCAGAATTCCGGGAAACCCTCTCCAACTCCCCCCACAGAGCTCCGATACGATCTGGTTCTGTCAAATTACATATCTAGGGCTAGTGCTTGTTCTTCCCACCAATTTTCATCCCAATCCCTCCACTCTAAGCGTTTCGAACGATTTCTGGTTCCCCCCTCTAACTCCCCCTCCCCCCAATGTCACCGAATCGGTCCTGAGTTAAAATGGGATGTCTGAGGCACGAGGAGTTTCTAAAGATCAAGTTTTATTTAAATCCCATCACCATCACCAGTTCAATAGCTGAGCTTGCCACCAGATTCCGGATTCCCCATCCCTCCAGGCCCCCTTCCCCAAATGGTCGATCGGGGAAACGACTATTCTCAAGTCAATCTGTTCGGGTCCCTGACCCACCTGCCAAGTTTCATCGTCCTAGCACATCAGGAAGTACCGAACTCGCAGGATCCGAATAGCAATTCGGATCCCCACCCCAACTCCCCCAGAGTGAGCGGATCCGGACCGGATCCGCGGTTATGTCAATCACGCATCTAGGACTTGTGCTTGTTCTGTCCACCAAATTTCATCCCAATCTCTCCACTTTAGGCGTTTCCAAAGATTTCCGGTCCCCCCCCGCTCCAAGTCCCCCCAATGTCACCGGATCCGGTCCGGATTTAAAATAAAACGTCTGAGAAAGGAGGACTTTCTATATATCAAGTTTCATTAAGATCTGATCACGCAGTGTAAGTAAAAAATACCTAACTTTTCAGGATTCCTCCTCCCTCCACCCCCCCCCCCCCCCCCACCCCACCCCAGATGCTCTGATCGGGGAAGTGACTATTTCCAACTTAATCATTTGGGGTCCCTGATACGCCTGCCAAGTTTCACCGTCCTAGCTTATGTGGAAGTGCCCGAACTAGCAAAACCTGCACAGACCGACGGACGGATAGAAATTGCGATCGCTATATGGCACTTGGCCGAAGGGCAAGTGCCCTTCGGCTTGTTCTTACTAGGCATTTCTGTTCGGTATTTCTGCCGAGTTTATCCTTCCATTTCTTGCACTTGGGACTGAGGAAGAGAAATGGTATCAGACGTACCTCTTAGAATTAAAATTTCTTTCGTTGCTAAAGAAATTAGAGCTTATCGGTTGCTCCTTTCTAAGAGGTGATATTAGAAAGTTGGCCTACGGCAAATATGTCAGCTTTAACTAATACAGACAGAATTTTTTTCAACGGTGAGCGATAGCCCTTCGTGGGCTGATCAATGTATATGTCATCCTTTTTTTTGTACAAGAATTCCTTCATGAGATAAACCATTTTTAAAGTTTCGAGGGCTTGACAACTTCAGCGGTAAGGTACACACTGAAGCAAAAAAAAGACGGATCCCAATTCTCACATATGTCAGGAACTGGTTAGTAACAGTCGGTTGTTATACCATAACCATCGTTAAGGATTTGCAACATTAGCTAGTTGGTGTACATATTATTTGTTTCCAGTGTATTTGATTTCACAGACAATTTGATACCATTTCTATTAGGGACTCGTAATCAAGATTCGGTGCTAAAGCACTATCATCATCACGAGGGGCTAGAAACTTGTGCAAATTAGTGCACATTTTATTTGAATCTCGACAAATCTGAGGGTAAGAAAATTCCTCGCAATGGTAAATCACTGTAACCAAATTAAGTGTTTACATAAGGATACAAATGACAATATAAAACAACGACGCAGCTTCGCAATAATTAGTTTAGTGGCGGCATCTATGGTATTCTCATTCTCCAACGGTACGGATAGCTTTGTGATACAACTAGGTTATATAAGATTATGAGCGAAGTTTTCATCAGATGCGTTGTCTGCGACTGAAAAGGATGAAGTCCAGCTGGCTGGAAAGTCAATACAAAAATTTTAATCCCTTACTTTACTTTTTTTTTTGTTTTTCAATGGCGACTAATAGCCTTTGATAATGTGAATTACAGACAGTATTATCGGTTTTTTTTTAAGAACAACTCTTCCTGTTACGATGGTTGACAACTTCATCGTTTAACCGTTAGCTAAGAAACAGGCTCCCGAGTATTCTATCCGAAGACTGGGCATGCAAATTTTGCCAAGATTGTCAAACAGGGCAAAGGATATGTGGAAAGGACAAGAGAACAAGGGAAGAGGTCAAAAACAGCCGAAGTCCTGCGTAATTTTCCGTAATCATAGATAAGTAGCAGCCTTCTCTTACCGTTCTGAGATAGTATCTCAGAACATCTTAGCAGAAAGAATATGTAGAGCGATGTGTCCTTTAAAAACAATCCAATTCTGCGGCCGCCCAAGCCGGTTTTCGGTTTCTACTGTTTTCTGGTCGAGCTTATTCCGTTTTTAGCACATGTCAAAAGTAATGTATATTACACACAGACCGTTCCGTTCCTTCTAAATCTCGACAGAAATGTTCAAAAATACCACATTTTCCAAAGTGCGGGAAATCCTGGTGGGATGTAAGAAAGAATCCAGGTAGAAAATTACCGCCAGGGTGTCCAAACACACAAAAATAGAAAAGGGGCTTTCTTGTGTTACTTCTCTTACCTCAAACGTAGTTTTCAAGTTTTCCTCCGTATTTGCAGGCTGCGATATAGAGATTTGGCCGACTACAAACTTCTTAAAGGTCAGGGCTCCTGATCCATCCTGAAAAAAAGAAAAAAACTGAATTCAGGTTCCCTCATTTCTCAGAAATGCTGCCACAGTTTTTGAGCTGGATGACCACAGTCGGTAATGGATGAGAAGTGGAACCTATCCTATCCCAAATGTCAGAACCGCGACAGCCGAATTACACTACACTATCCCCCATTATTCGGTCGGATTTCTAAATCAACTGAATCCCGGTCGGACCTGTGCAAAAAATTCAGTGGATCACACTTCTCTGTCAAAGCCACGGTTTTACTCAGATTAAAAATATCATCTGCATAATTTAGTAGCGACTCCGCATAGTCATAACATAGAGGTAGTAAGACGGAGGTTCTATCTGATTATTTATTCTTGCTACCATCATATTCCGCTGACCAACCCAAACCCAATACTCACCGCGTCATATATCTTGAAGACATGCAGAAGGCAAGGGTTGTTCACCGGGATCTGCAGATACGCGGCGAAATCCTCGAGACGAATCATACCCTCTTCCTTGTTCGCAATGTCGGCAAATCTCTCCAACAAATTCGTTTCCAACTCTTTCTGATCAATTCTACGGGAAAAAAGGAACTGTCAGTTCGCGCAATAGGTGTGAATACAAACTGGGATGGCAGACAGGAAGTATTGACACAAATCTCAGGACAAAAGATATGCGCCGCGCTGAGGATAAAATACCTCCTCGAGTGATAAGTATCTTTTGTGACGTCACAGGAGATTCTGCTACCTGGCTTTTAGCTAGAGCGTGTGCTGAGCTCGCCTGAGCTATGCTCCCCCAAAATAGCTAAAACTTCAAGAATATGCAGTGTTGCACAAATTATGTCGCAGTACCATACTGTCGTGACGTAAATGGTAACGTCATGTGATGAGGACCTAAGATAGGGAACGTGTCCGAAAGCTTTTTGGAGCTGTAAATGCTGCATTAATGCTGCATTTTCTTTTTTTTTGTCCGAAAGCTGTTACCTTTTTTTCTTCTCTGACACTTCTAGAATACCAAAATTTAAGTCAGGAAGAAGAAGAAGAAAAAAGAATTAGCTGTATAAAGCTGACAAAATGGATGAGCTACTGATATCCAACCTTCTTATCTTTCCTTTCTTCGTTGGCCATGATCGCCAGTTGTCTTAAATTTGGTATTTTTGCCGAATTGTCAGTTGTCTTTTTGAATTTGTTACGTTTGCCGCCGAAAACACTGAGAGAATCGCCGTACTCCTCAGTTTCTTCATGAAAATTTAGCATTCTTGCTGAATTTGTCGATGAATTTTATGCTGAATTAATGCTGCATTAATTGAGCGAAAATTTAAGTCCGAAAGCGAAATGCTGAATTAATTCAGCATTTTCGTTCGTTTCGGAGTTTTCGGACACGTTCAGGATTTGATTGTCCCTAGGACGGTTATAAATGTAAACGGGACCGACGCCTCGCTGACCACTGGGCTCAATATAGCAAGTAAGTAATTTATTTCTGACCTGCCATTTGAAAAGCGGAGTATGTAAAATAAAATAAAAGAATTAATAAAACACAGCAAAAACAATTTACAATTTTTCATTCATCGTCCAGAAAAGAATGTAGAGTGTCATGTGCTGGCTAGGCCCCTCTGTCCATGATTTTTGGCAGAGCCGACGAAATTTCCAAAAGTGTGACGCTTGCATCTTTAACTTCGAAACTCTCTGTTAGCATGTGACTGTAGTATAACTTCGGCAAATAAAGCAGGTGCTTCGCGTACGGTACTTAAAATAGATTCTCATCTTCTGCAACGCCTTCTTCCGTAGAACGTGTGCGACACCAAAGCGAAATAAAATGGATGGAGCACAAAAAGAGCTGTATAAATTTCCTAAGGCTTTCCGATTATAAAATATAAGGTTTGAAGCCAAGCTGACCATTCATTACGAAAGGTATGAATGGTTATGGTTGACCATTCATTACGAAAGGTATGAATGGTTGTGGTTGAAAGGTATGAATGATTGTGGTGGGTTTTATGATTTAGTTTTGTTTTGTTTTTCGCTCAGGACGGTTTGCCGGAAGTGCAACCGAAATATCCGAATTTATATTTATCCCTCGCACATCATCCTAGAGGGATAATTAGCTGATTAAGAAAAAAACCCGAAAATCACGGTTTTCTATTTCTTTTCCGATTATACCGCCGACGGTTCGGGACGATGCGTCCATAAGCAGCACCGATTGATGTACATAGGTCTTTAAGATTCGAAGAGCAAAAACTCAATATATTCATAGAAAAATATTCACCGGTAGGAATAAACTACAATTTTTCGTGTTCTACGACCTCCAGTGATACAACCAAACTCAACGATTTTTACCCTTGGATGGTACGTATCTTTTTATACCTAGATATATATCTTTTAAGGACCTCGCGGTGTCAGATATGAGTGTGGCACAGGGTCAACAGGTACAGGACGGCAATCTCTTAAAGTTTAACTGAAAATATCTTAGATAGGACAATCTAGTTACACATCACTTATTCACTTACAGAAGCTAGAAAACCTGGCGAAAATGCGTTACTTCGTTGCCCCAATATTCACGAATATTCATTTTTCAAATAGTGGAATTTCCTTGTCTGATTTGTATGCTCTATGGGCTTGTATCTGTCTTGTATGCTCGACGAAAACGATTTTCAAGAAATAAGTGTTCGTGCAGTGGAATGGTTACCTTACGGAATGATTAACTTCCGTAAGCTGATCATTGGCGACTGAAACGCCGCGCATGTATTGAGATTTGAGATACAGTTTTTCTGCGTCATAGTATAAATTTGCGTTGTGAAGACGACCGTAGATATTCTGAACGTCATTCTGGAGCAAATAGTGAAAAATAAAAAGATCCCTTAACACAATCCAAGAAATGCAGTGTATTCAGTTAAATGATCCAAAAATAAGTTGGCTTTTCATTTAAACTTCAAGGGTTGGGCGAAAGCCAGCAGCATAAGCTGAAGGATACTACGGGGACCACAATAAAGATAAGGGCGGAAAGGATCTCCTAAAGGATGGGCGAAAGCCAGCAGAAAAATCCAGGGACTTCGTCTTAGGGTACTCCGGAGACCACTAGCAAAGATACGAATATTTCCAAAAATGGCATTAAGCAATTAAAATGTCAAGTTAATTTTGTATGGATTACATATGGCAAACTGGCTAGAAACATTATTATTATTATTCTTGCCGAATATACCTTTTCGACCGTAACGTATCAAATTATTTCCAAAAGCAGTAAATGCCTGGGAATGCCGGGAATGAGAATTTCCTTTCATGGAACATCAGTGTAACGATCTTTGTTTCGATTTATTTTTTGTTTTGTTTATCCTGTTTTTCAACATTTTTGATCAAATACTAACAGCCAAGAGAAGGGGCGTAATTCTTAAACAAGAAAAGTTTTTGAAAATTCAAAAACAAGAAATTATTAAACAAAGAATACTTGAGCATAAGCTGCGTTGACTCCGACGTGGTTTGCCTGGTTACCTGAAAGTCTAACTGAAAAGCCAACTTATTTTTGTATCATTTAACTGAATACACTGGATTGTTTGGATTGTGATAAGCAGGGACGTCACGAGGGGGGGGGCGCAGTGCCCCCCCTCTGTTTCTGGCATTCCGTCAAATTTTCGCCGAAGGCGAAAATTCGGTCAATGCCTGTTTTATCAAATCTTGTGTACCCACATTTCCAAGTTAGGCGATTTAACGTGTTTATTGGTTCCCATTCTTTATTAAATTCGGTAAATAACCTAACTTTTATTCAGTCCGAATCGATTTCACCGCATTCGGTACGTCCCTACCCTACGTAAATTCGGTTATTTTAACGTATTAACTTGGTCACACTCGTTAGCGAATTCGGTTGTTCACCAGACTTTTCTCAAGTCTGTATCTGTTCTACCGCATTCGGTCAGTCCTTTTCATAATTCGGTCATTAATCAGATTCACTTGGTTCTGATTCGTGACCGAATTCGACAATTCATCCAACTTTTGTTCAGTCCGAGTCAATTTCGCCGCATTTGGTACGTCCCTCCGTAAAGTCTGTTATTTAACGTATTAATTTTGTCACACTCGTTACCGAATTCAGTTGTTCACCGGACTTTTCTCAAGTCCGTATCTGTTCTACCGCATTCGGTCCGTCCATTTCATAATTCGATCATTAATCAGATTCATTTGGTTCTGATTCGTGACCGAATTCGACAATTCATCCAACTTTTGTTCAGTCCGAGTCAATTTCCACCGCATTTGGTACGTCCCTACGTAAATTCGGTTATTTAACGTATTAATTTGGTCAAACTCGCTAGCGAATTCGGTTGTTCACCGGATTTTTCTCAAGCCCGTTTCTGCTCTATCGCATTAGGTCAGTCCATTTCATAATTCGGTAATTAATCAGATTCATTTGGTTCTGATTCGTGACCGAATTCGGCAATTCACCTGATTTTTGTTTGGTCCGCATCTATTACCAGACTTACCACATTCGGTTGTTTTAGGTGGTTCTACCAAGAGCTTTATTCCATTCCGAAATTCGTTCGTTATACCGCTCCCGATCTGCTCCTTATTTTTTTTTGTTAGCTTTTCGGTAGTAGGAATTCATTATTTGGTTCACCCCAGTTACTGAGCTTGGTAATTTAAGTGGCATTTATTTAGCTCATATTCTTTACCATTTAACGGTAGCTTCAGCTGGTTTCCATTCATTACTTAACTTATACTTATAATGATAGCAGAACTTCAGGAATAAGCACGCCTCTTGACGTGAAAACTAGCCTATTTTTGTTAGCTGTAAATTCAGAATAAATGTACTTTACATCTACTTTACCCTGGATGGACCCTTTTTTCACCAGACAGCTCTGTGGTTTAATAGGTAGCCTTGGGATGGCAAGAACGCACTTTGATCATGAGTGTTTCCAAAATATTTCGCCTGCGGCATGTCTAGCAGTCTTCACTATTTAGAAGAAAGGTACGTCATTTAGTTGGCGTTTGAGGCTTGGAATATTGGGGGGCTTGAACCACGTTAAAAGCTAGAATGTGTCAGGAAAAAGGTGGATTAAAAAAAAATTGTATGTGGCGCTTTAGTTTTTCCTGGCTACAGCTATTCACGAAGTTGTCGCTTGGCAGCAACTGCGTTTTTTGTTGGCACATTTTCAAGTCCTGTTGGCAAAACTGAACGTCCCCGAAAGGTAAAAGGCTAGTGGCGGCGAGAATTTTCTCTTTAGACTTGATTTTCTACACCCTATGTAACTTTTTATATTGTAGCTTCTTGAAGCCAACTCGCTGTGTTTTAGAAACAAATTATAAATTCGGTCAATATCAAGTCCGATTCCGTCAATTTTTACCAGGTTCCCCCCCCCCCCGGATGAAGAAAGGCTCGGGACGCCCCTGGTGATAAGGGAAATTTTTTTTCCCGTCTCTATTTGCTCTAGGATGACGCTCCGAATACTTACAGCCGTCCTCACAACGCAAAATTCTACTATGACGCGGAAAATTTGAATCTGAAAACGCGGCTTTTTAGTAGCCAGTAACCAGCTCGCGGAAGGTAGCTCACTGCCTGAACACTTATTTTTGGGATCCCAAAACGTAAGTGGAGGGATACCTATGATATCGAAAAGTTGTCCGTCTGTCCGTCCGTCCGTCTGTAAGCACGATAACTCTCGAAGGGAATGAGATATTTTGATGAAACTTGGTGTGAGGATTCGTTGGGTCGTCGGGCCAGTCAAGTTCGTAGATGGGCTTTGTAGCCCTATATTTAGGGGTGGGGGAGGGGTTTCAAATTAAGTGGCAAACAAAATATTTTGAAACAGCTAATGTGATGGTCGATTATGGGGTAAGAAGACATGCTGAACACGATGGTGAAAACCATTTTGTCATCGAACATGTATTTCGCCCGGAATCCGGGCAAAACCGGAAAGTTTGTTAAAAGTAAAAGTTTTTATTTTGAGTTGATTAGATGTTCGATTCAGGGGTAGGAAGACATGCTGAACACGGTGGTGAAAACCATTTTCTCGACGGACAAGTAGTTCGCCCGGAATCCGGCCCAAACCGGAAAGTTTGTTAAAAGTAAAAGTTTAATTTTAAGTTGATTAGATGTTCGATTTAGGGGTAGGAAGACACGCTGAACACGGTGGTGAAAACCATTTTCTCGACGGACAAGTAGTAGTTCGCCCGGAATCCGGCCCAAACCGGAAAGTTTGTTAAAATTAAAAGTTGAAACTGAAGTTGATTAGATGTTCGATTTAGGGCAAGAAGACATGCTGAACACTTATGAAAAAACAATTTTCTATCCGGACATGTAGTTCGCCCTGGATCCGGCCAAAACCGGAAAATTGGTAGAAGTTAAAGTTTTATTTCTAGTTGATTAGACAACCGATTTAGGGGTAAGAAGAGATGCTGAATCCGTCTGTGACAATCATATTTTAACCAGACATATAGTTCGACCGGAATCCGGCTGGAGTCGGAAAATTTGTTATAAGTTAAATTTTTCTTTGAAGTTGGGGCAGTGGTGAGAGTGCTGAAGATTGCTTAGTGCCTGAACAAAAAAAAATCATAAATCTTTCTCATAAGGCGTACAGCAAAAATACAAGAGCATAGAGGTACACAAATAACGCGGAAATTCCAATATTTGAAAATCGATTATTCACGAATAGCGGAACAACGAAGTAACACATTTTCGGCGGGTCTTCAAGCCAATTTAAGTGGATAAGTGATGGGTAACTACATTGTCCTTTTCAGTTAAACTTTAAGTGAATAACTACTGGGTAACTGGATTGTCCTATCTGAGCCCTTTTCGGTTACCTAAAGACTATTCTCTGGCTTTCTAATGATTCCGAACGATCCTACGAAGGCTCCGTCTTTTCCATTAGAGTGTTCCCTTGTGTTGTTCCCCTGTGATAATTTATGAAAATTTGACTATGTTAAAGCACAATTGTATATAATTATGTTTGGCGAGAGAACAAATATTCGGTTTTTTGTTAATACCGTAAGGAATGTTTTTGAAGAATAAAGACTGATTGATTGATTGACTGGCCAACTGACATACTAGCTCTCAACTATGAGCACAAGAAACTGCAGCTGCTGTTCGACCAGATCTGTCTGGACAATGGCTTTAATCGGTACGAAATGTGCAACAACAGTGCTTTTTTATGCCCATAGGAGCTTTGGCGCTATTATAAAAGTGAGTGACAGCAGGTGTATTCCAAACTCCAATCGTAGAGATATGCTTCTTTTTAATATTAGGCAACCTTGGTTTTGTTTTTCCCCTCCAAGACAGATAAATGGGAATGACAAAAGTTGCGTTTTTGATCGAAGTTTTGTCCGCCGTTAGCGTAGCTGGTTGCTTAATTTCCGTTTTCAAATTCCGTTTTCAGCATACTCTCGGTTTTCACCACACCACCCCCTTACCCCCCTGTTTATGTGCTAGTGTTTTTGTATGTATAATTATTTTAGTATTTTTTTTCCTTCTTTTTCTTAATTGTACTACACTTGTTTTTCCTCTGGAATTTGTGGGTTAGAAATAAATTATTATTATTATTATTAGATGCCTTCGAAGTTCACCGTCTGCTTAATTACTGTTTTTACGACTACGGCGATACTTGACCGGTTGACGTTTCTTCGACGAAGCTCACGAAGTTCGACGGTCAGAGTTTGAAGGGCGAAGAAACTGTGACCGGCGACCGAAAACGGCAATTAAACAAATACTTTTGAGGTTGAAGGTAACGTCAAACTTAGATCAAAAACGCAACTAAACTAAGAAATTAATATCAATTAAGAGCCAAGTCTTTCAGCTTTCAAAGGATGAAATCAAAGCTACAAAAAGTAATGCAAAGGCGCTGAATGGTAAGTAAAGGTACGGAATAAACTGATCATTATTTAGAGCCGAGAGGTAAAGAGTGGCATGGCTGGTCAAATAAACCGTCTAGGTAACTGCGGATTGCTCAGATGCTATCTGATTGCACGTTCTAATGTTTGTAATTCTAAAGAAAAGTTCAAATTGTGTTAGGTGTCAAAATTCTAGAAAAATAAGACTGACTTACAAGGAATTGATTCTCAGTTACTTTAATAATATTAAAGTAACTAGTAAATAGTATTGCATTTATGTTTTTTCCTTTTTCTTTTTTCATCCCAATACAATTATGCAAAGTGATTATATTACTGAGTCCTGCCACTAACAAATCTGTATGGATTTTCACGTGGCAGGTCTGTTATGATATTGAACCTTTTTTTTTGTAAAATTCCATTATGTATTAAATTTGTCTCTCTCTATCTTACTAAGAACAGAATTATTCGTCAATAATATAGATAATTTGGAATGTATAATAACAAGGATTTAATAAGAAGAAAGATCAGCTGATATCTGTCAAAGCTAGTAAGTTGGAGAATGGCAGACTGCAAAATACTCCATATTGGTAAAGACGCCAAAATAAACTTTTGATCCAATATTGTATTTTAGTGGGTGCTAACAATAATAATAATAATTTATTTTTAACCCAGAAATCGTACAAGACGAAAACAGTGGAGTAAAAAAGAACATATGAAGACATAATTAGGCAAAACACTACACATACAAACAAAATCTACTTAAGAGTCAAACAGACGAATAAGACCATGAGAGGGCGACATCATGATAGTTTGATACGCCCAGTGTCCTTTAAATTACTGTTTGCGTTCAGTACTTTGCATGGATATTTGCTACGTTTAATTTTCATCGTACTTTTCGGCTACGTTCAAAGTGCAGAGACGTTAAAGGACCCCTCGCACTATTTACTCTTCAACTTACAGTATTTTGAAATATTTGAATACTTTAAAACTATGCTGTGTTTTCAACAAATAACGCACGGTATTGCCTGTTTTAAGCCTTTTCCGAGACCCGCTGACTTGTGGCGAAAACAGGGGAACAATTTACGTAATTGGTTTTCCTGATGGAAAAAATTCTCGCAGACGACCGTCGACAGCGTAATACACATCGAATGTAGCAAACACTGCAAGTGAGAAAATCAGCGTGGTTTCGTTAGAGGGGTTAGAATGTACCGTACGAAGTTGGGGTCTCCGGGTTTAGAAATATATGGAGTGATTATGGAATTAAGTTGCATTAGTATTATAGGTAAGGCAAGTCCTTTAAAATTTACATACAAATTGTGTGCCAATCGTCACTAAAAGTCAGGGGCGTCACTAGTCTTTTGCCATTGGGGGTGGGGGGGGGGGGGCGTCGAGTTTTGAAGCAGAAGTTGTGTCAAAATTTTGGACTAAAACTCCTTGAACATCCAACTCTCCGATCCCTTTTACCCCCTGATTTTGAGGTTGAAGGCCCAACGCCACCAAGGCAAGTATCCACCTAAGTCCCGAAGCTCATGCCGATCGCATGTAACAGGGAAAGATATTGTAATAGCTTCATTCCGAAATTTGTGGATTTTTACAATAATGTTATTTTGTCTTAGTTATTTTGTTATGAATTTTATTTTGGTTGTTGATTTCAATGATTTACCTTTTATTTTGATTAAGAATTTGATTTTAACAATTGTTGTATATATTACCTGACAATGGTCAAACAATTTGGTTGGACAACTACGAAATTTTGTACCTGAATTATACAATAAATCTAATCTAAGTTTGTGCCAACGGACTAAAAGATTTGCCGACTAAACACAACCTTGCCGCCAAGTTTCCCGCCAGCGGAGAATAGGACCGGTGTAAAACTAATTGTAATGAATCAGCTGAGACTTGTCCTCTAATGTTTAAATTCACAAATTTTGGCTTTTCATTTCAGAACTACGGTACTGTACATCTTGAGAAAGTACAAAAAAGGATATTTCTTTTTTCAAAAACTGAAAGATCAGGGCTTGGCCGATTATGTTTGGTCTTGCTAAACAGCGTAGTCAGATGCAATTCTTATTCCGAGGGTGACAATGAACTTTTAAAGTACATGGCTCTGATCTTTTAAAGTTTAACTGAAAAAGGCTGAGATAGGGCAATCTAGTTACCCATCACTTATTCACTTAAAGTTTAACTGAACAGGCAACTTATTTTTACATCTTAGATTCAAATACATTGAACTATTACAACACCTATTGGGGATTTTCATTCTGTCCACAGTAGTCTTCAGTAGGGACGTTGGGAATGTGGACGCTTTCCCATGGTGAATCCGTCCACAATTCGCCCGCGAAAATCACTAGCTAGTGCTATCACTAGCTAGCACTAGTTTTTGGCACTGCAGACTGCAGACACTTCTTTGTTTATTTGATACACAATTTATTTACTCGTTTGCTGCTGGTATTGTTGCCAAATGTTCCAGGCACCATAGAGATATCACAAAAACGGGAAGAGCAGCAAGCACAATGGGATAATCGATTATTTGGAAATATCAGAAAAACAAACTAACGCTTTTTCATCGGGTTTTCAAGATTATTTAAGCGAACAAGTGATGGGTAACTAGACTGTCGTATCCTAGCCCTTTTCGGTTAAACTTTAAAGGGGCTCGAAGACCCGATGAAAATACGTTACTTGGTTGCTCAAATATTCAGAAATAATAGATTTTCGAATACTGTACTTTCCCTGTCCGATCTGTGGTAGTTCTATGCGCTTGTACCTGTGTTATATGCTTGAAGAAAATTTTACTAAGTAGCCTTCACCGAGCTCACCACTGGCTAATGAAAAGCCGCTTGTGTTTATATTCAAATCTTCCGCGTCATAGTAGAATTTGCGTTGTGGGAACGGCTGTAGATATTCTGAACGTCACTACTAGAGCAGATAGTTGAAAATCAGAAAATCCCTAAGCGGGATCCAAATAGTTCAGTGTATCCAGCTGAACGATACAAAAATTTAAGTTGCCTGCTTAGAACTGTAAAGAACAGGGCTCCAGCTCTTACTCGTCAAACGCAAGGACCTGTTGCTGGAAAGCCAGTATAGCCCACATCAAAGACATATTTTGAGTCATTGAGTGTGTTCCACCCTTCTAACAATAGTTACTATTAGTAACTATTTCCGTTCCATCCTCACGAAAAGTTACTACGCTGACCGTTCCAACCTTGTCGGAATAGTAACTAATAGTTACTATTTGCTTACCGTGCTCGGGAGCGTAGTAAGTAACGTGATTGGTCGGATTCGCCCCTGGCGTGAGATCCTGCTGGAAAATAGAAAAATCGTTCCAACCTTGACGGCAAAAAGTCAGAATTCGTGACGTCATGCGTAGTAACTACGGTAAGTAGGGTGGAACACTCTCATTATCAACCGTGAGCGAGAGTCAGCTTGAGCGGGAACCCTTGCCCCTCAATGACGGACCATGGAAATTGTTTGGCTAGGGCTGACATAGTCCCTTATTTCAGACTTCCCTACACCATCTAGCGGAGCACCTGTCTTAAGTTATCGTACCCGCTTGCGGGTGAGGGAAGTAATTACCCATGCTTTGCCTTCAGTAACGCTGCTTCCACTAGACCAACATCACTGGGAAGACCTAGCTTCCGAGCTTTCGACATCAGCCTACAGTCTTCATAGGTGTAGTCAACGACAGGTACGTCTAGACACCTAAAAAAAACTAAATAAAAAAAGGTCCATAATAAGTTGTTCATAATATTCACAAGGCTTTCTTCTACCTATCTTTTAAAGAAGTGGTTCCCAACCTTTTCCGTACCGCGTACCCCTAAACAAGGTTCGAAAAGATTGCGTACCCCCTATTTCAGAACGTGAAAAAGACGATAAGTATTATCATAAATGATAAAGCATACATGTGTAAAAATATATACAAAATCAATGAGGCAATCACTAGAGGCTGCTTTACAGCAACAATTGTGTCCAATCTCGGCTCGACGTCATTAGCGGCATATTTTTTACAGTCCACCTAATTCTGCGTTTGGTTTTGATTTTCTCCATGCTTTCATCAAGCTGCATCGCATACTTTTTCGTTAGCTTAATTCGCAACCTGAACGACAATATCACCTGCAATGTCTTCGATTCTTCTTAAAACAATAATGTTTTACACAGGAACAAATTTTACGGCAGTAGGCTAGCTCTTTTTGAATCAACATTATTTAACTGACTTTCACTAGGGCTTGGAATCCGAGGCACGGGTTTGAATCATGCACGGGTTGACAACATCCATCCCCCTAAAATGGTCGGCTAAAGAACAGAGTCGGCGCGAAGCGCCGCGATTTTCGTTAAATCAGTTATTTAAAAAAAAAAGAATGTCGGTAAAAATGACCTGTCGGACAGTAAAAATACCTTGCCCCTTAAGATACATTTTGGCTGGTGATGCCTCTGCTGGTAATATTAGGCTTTCGGCAATCAAAAATGGGTGAGGCGAGATTTTGAAGCTACAGACTAAATCAGTTTTGGTTCCTTAGCGTACCCCTTGCAAGGGTCTCGCGTACCCCTTGGGGTACGCGTACCACCGGTTGGGAACCGCTCCTTTAGAGGGTTCGCCTGAAAAGCAATTCTTTTCCTTCGTACAGTATCTCAGAAAACTATTCATATTCGGCCTGTCTAGTAATTTCAGACCTTTGGTGCTGCGAACTATTCTAACTAAACCTTCAACGATCCCAACTTGCTCGACACCGAACATACAAAACGCAAAAGCTTTACACATCGTGAATGGTCTTGTCCGGAGCTTGAAAACCGTCGTGCACTTTAAGGTATTGACTAAACTTTAGCCGATTATCTACGGAAAATTCGATTAAATTAATGTTCCAGAACATATTTTTGTATCTATACACAGAGAGCCGAGCGGCCAGCGAGACGCCGGTTGCGTTTACACTTATAAACCTTTCTAGGGACAATCAGTTCCGTTAGTAAATGGAAAATATACTTTTCGTGACGTCACGACCCGTTGATAATCGGCTAAAGTTCAGTCAACGCCCATTAAATCGTCAACGCTTCTGGAGTCCAGGCTAACTCTCCGTACATCTAAACTTCAAATGCGATTTTTGCGGGCGCAGTTTCGATGTAGTTTCACTGCAGTTTGGCGTACTTTGTTTTAGTTCTGAAACTACAGTCGCCTATCTGGAATGGACAAATAGAAAGGTACAAAGCCAGTACGAAGAAAAACTTTTAGACGAACTAAAAAAAAGACCGAAACTACATCCAACAAAACGCGACTTTAGCTCTGAATCACGGCCGGAGGGGTCTCACGACTCTTTCTACGGGGGTTCAAGTGGGGTTGCGGTTGATTTCCACTGTCAACGAAATACGCCTCGCGTGAGAGCGATGAAGTAACTGCATAATTCGGAAGTACAGCCCACTCTGAAAGACGTTCCTACGAACCTATACCATGTACGGTGTGATAAGGACAGCAAAGACAGACATGTGGATCACAAGAACTGAAAGATGAGCCCAGAAATTCAGCCTAAAACTTACTTTGCCATTTCTCTCCTCACATTACTGGCAAAGAGATCACAAGAGATCACAAGAACTGAAAGATGAGCCCAGAAATTCAGCCTAAAACTTACTTTGCCATTTCTCTCCTCACATTACTGGCAAAGAGATCACAAGAACTGAAAGATGAGCCCAGAAATTCAGCCTAAAACTTACTTTGCCATTTCTCTCCTCACATTACTGGCAAAGAGATCACAAGAGATCACAAGAACTGAAAGATGAGCCCAGAAATTCAGCCTAAAACTTACTTTGCCATTTCTCTCCTCACATTACTGGCAAAGAGATCACAAGAGATCACAAGAACTGAAAGATGAGCCCAGAAATTCAGCCTAAAACTTACTTTGCCATTTCTCTCCTCACATTACTGGCAAAGAGATCACAAGAGATCACAAGAACTGAAAGATGAGCCCAGAAATTCAGCCTAAAACTTACTTTGCCATTTCTCTCCTCACATTACTGGCAAAGAGATCACAAGAACTGAAAGATGAGCCCAGAAATTCAGCCTAAAACTTACTTTGCCATTTCTCTCCTCACATTACTGGCAAAGAGATCACAAGAGATCACAAGAACTGAAAGATGAGCCCAGAAATTCAGCCTAAAACTTACTTTGCCATTTCTCTCCTCACATTACTGGCAAAGAGATCACAAGAGATCACAAGAACTGAAAGATGAGCCCAGAAATTCAGCCTAAAACTTACTTTGCCATTTCTCTCCTCACATTACTGGCAAAGAGATCACAAGAACTGAAAGATGAGCCCAGAAATTCAGCCTAAAACTTACTTTGCCATTTCTCTCCTCACATTACTGGCAAAGAGGATGGGATTCCGCTTTTCTTCCTCTGACGGCACGTACGGCGGCAAGAACTCTATCTCAGCGTAGGTCGCAAACTGCGTCATTGTATACCACAAAATTTCAAGCCTGAAAAAAAGTTAAGTAAATTCAAAGCTCTAGGGATTACGGAAGTTCTAAAATGGATGAATGAATGAGTTTATTTCCAAAAAGCCCGTGGGGCCATGGCAGGAAAACAAAATAATTATAAAATAACAATCAAAATGCAAAATTTACACCAAAAGGAGGGAGCCCTTACTACAAAAAACGCTCCCGATGCTCCATAGCCTGCTTCAGCAACCTCCCAAGCGGACGAAGGTCATCAACATTTTTTTTTTAAGGAAGGAAGGAATTTATTTCTTCAACATTTCTACAACATATTGAACATATTCTTAAACCAATAGCCTGTCTCAATATGTGACAACAGGTCACCTGTGCAAGACGGACATCAAATTATCAAAATCTATTGATCAGTTTTTTTTTTTTTTCTATACCCTTAGTGAGACTTTAACTCACTCCAAATCAGCTTTCCTCACTCAAACACCCCTATCCTACCCAATTCCCATTCCCCTCCCGAATCCTGCCCCAACCTTCATTAAACAACCAACTCAATTACCCAACAAATATTTTTTTAATCTGTTCTTAAACAATAAATGATTATCAGACTCCCTAATTCTTCCCCATAACCTTAACCAGATCCTCTTCCTCCATCCTATCATGCCCAAAAATATTGTTAAGCAGTCAATACAAGATCCAAAATATCCTCCCCTAGTGAACCAAACATCGGACAGAAGTAAGGACCAGAATTTCTCTCCTCACATTCCTGGGAAAAGAGGATGGTCCAATTCCAATTCGAGCATTCACAAACCACATGGTTATCCATCAGTTACCACGGTGGTCGGACCGTGGTATCTGAATATCAGATACCACGATAACTGGCCAGATACCACGAAAATGCAAAAACGCCTTTTGACCATGGTATCAGATTCCACGGTAACTGCGAAAACGGCTTTAGACCACGGTATCAGATACCATGGTATCTGCAAAAACGCAGCTATTTATACCGCCGTGGATAAGCGCATTACGGTTTAATGAGTTAGAACGCCCTCAATATTACCTGAGCCTCGTTTTTGTTACAATAGCGCTGCCGCATTGCTGCTGCAGCACTTCTTTGCTTTTGCATAATATGCGTTTTCGGATTCGCTGCAGTGCAAAAACGGATGTAGAAAGAATCAGTCCGGAATCGGCCGAGAAGTGGACCTGCAGAAGCAACAAAAACGAGGCTCTGATCTGAACGACGACAAAGGGTAAAAGACCGCAAAGACTCACGCTCCAGGTCCACTCCATGTCCACGACAGCGTGTTCAATCTGTTTGGATATTTCAGGCATACCGGTTGGACAGGTACGCCGGCGTAAAACGCTCCAGGTTTGAAGGTGATCAAAGCTTTTCCGTTGGTACAAGTTCCCTCGGGAAATATAAGAATCTGCAAAGAAGGAAGGGTAGAAGCCAGCCAGAACAGTATTCTAGAAAATCCTTTGATTGAATGAGAACTATATATAAAACTATATATAATTATTTGAATCGACAACAATAAGAAAAGCCTTATTCAGTACCGTTTTTCCCCCCAATTAGTTAACATCATTTATTTTTCTAAGATAGACCCCCCCCCCCTTAGGAAAGTAAAACAAAACGTCAGTCTAACTCCATAAGATAACGTAAAAGATGACAAAGACGTTCCCTTGACATAGAAACAAGAGTTATAAGCTCATATGGCACTTCCAAGCTTTTTAGCATGTAAGAGGAGGGTGGTTGGGTCGTTTTTGTACTGGGATACGAATGAAGTGTCGCCTTGTAAACCGTATCGTTTGATCAGAACACGTCCTCTTGTCAATAATCAAGTTCCATTCGGATCTCGTCACCAATTCGAAAGTTATGCATGGCCCAGCATTCCTGATTCCCCTTCTCTCCACACACCACAAGATGGAAGAGGCTACTTCCATGTCAATGTGACTGGGTCCCTAAAATGCCGGTCAAGCTTTATCGTCCTAATGCATCTGGAAGTACCTTAACTCTTGATCACTGGAATTCCGGGAACACCCCCAACGCACAGTGCGCCGATTCGGTCCGTGTCTCTCAAAAATTTTCTAGAACTGCTCGAAAGTGCTTGTTTTCACTTTGCAGTTAAGATACGCACTTTAAGCAGGCTAGAAATGAATTTGTAAGCAAAATATTTCAGGCAAAAACCATCATGGGCCCTTGGGGATCTTGAAACATGTATCGTTTCTTAAAACTGTTTTTTGCACTTATCGGATCCTGTCGCACTTGAAACGAGATATCTGAGATGTTTCATTAACATCCGACCACCCGTTCAAAAGTTCGACACATCTCAAGATTCCAGATCCCCCCTCCCTCCACTCCCCACGATGGTCAAATCGGAGAAACGACTGTTCTAAATTTACAAATGTTGAGTCCCTAATATGCCCGCCAAGTTTCATCGTCCTCGCACATGTGTAAGCATCTATCACCGGCATTCCAGAACCTTCCCTCCAACTCCCCCCACAGTAATCGGATCCGGTCCGGTCCTGCCAACTATATTTCTAGGGCTAGGGCTTGTTCTTTCCACCAAGTTTCATCCCGATCCGTCCACCCTGAAAATGTGACACGATCCCCCCCCCCCCCCCCCAAAGGCACCGGATCCACTCCCGACTTGAACAACATCCAAATATCAAGTTTCATTAAAATCCGATTCCCCGTTCGAACGTTATAAATACGTCAATATTCCTGATTCCCCCTCCCTCCACACCCCCTACGGTGGTGGATCGGGGAAGTATTTCTAAGTTAGTTTGGTCGGGTCTCTAATATGCTTGCCAAGTTTCTAGCACATCTGAAAGTACCCTAACTTGCGGTCACCAGACTGACCGAGCGACAGACCCACCGACGGAAAAGTGATCGGTATCTGGCACTTGGCCGGAAGGCAAGTGCCATAAAAACGGAACGTCGAAGTTACGCCTTCGACGTATGATCTGTCACGCCGTTGCACGCACCCTCGTGAGAAGATAAATTGTCCAACGCGAAAACTATTGTCGGCTCAAGTTGGCTTGACTGAAACAAACAGCGAGTCCCCAGAGGACTAGGTATCGTTCCAGTAACTTATTATTGTTACAATTCTTGCTATTATATTACTGCCGTTCCAGAGCCCGCCGTAATCAGTAAATTGCTCCTCCCACTTATTATTTTCGTTCCACGACTGTTACGATCATAAGTGATAATAACTATCGGTTCTGCAGGAACTCCCGTAAGAGCGATGACGTATTTTCGCGTTGTTATTATTTTCGGTCCAGAGAGCGTGATAACTACCACAATACGGCGCTCGCCCCTCCTCTTATCATGCTGACGAAATTACAGCCTCTTCAACCGCCACCGCTAGCATGATAGCACCCGTCTTACTAACCTGTTGCCAATTATCGTCGGACGTTGCTCGTCTTACCATTTCCTTCACCGTGTTCGCTCGCGAATTAGGGTCATCTCTCACTACGTAAATCGGCTGTGTGTAATTTATCAGGGCTAGAGAGAAACAAAGGTTAGCGGAACCGTGCACTTTTGATTCAAGGAGGGCATTGAATGAACCAAGTTGTACGCCCCCCCCCCCTCCTTTCCTTCCCGAAATCCCCTGTTCACTGTCCACGAAAAAGTACAGAAATATTCATCGCGTTAGCAACTCAATTTTGCGACCAGATAACTAGCCGTGTCCAAAATAAAGCTGTAAAATTGAATTTGCCTGACACGCTACGTGTTCTGTACCAAGTTCAAATCTTAAGCTACCGCCTGGATAAGACCATTGTCAAGGACCGCCGAGACATCGCCAAATAACAAGACCAAATGTTTCGATGGGATCCCAAAAATATAACATTTGATCCAGACAATTGGGGCTAATCATCAGAGAAATCCAAGTTCAGATATACCTACATAAGCCATATCTATTTTGACGATACTGACTAAAACTTCCTGCTTTACTTCTGCAAAATTTCTTGTTTCGAACTACTTGTCCAGCAAAA
The DNA here is from genome assembly GCA_023053575.1 of Branchinecta lynchi. NCBI lineage: Eukaryota > Metazoa > Arthropoda > Branchiopoda > Anostraca > Branchinectidae > Branchinecta > Branchinecta lynchi. The sequence continues at coordinate 26,586,017 of JAKZAP010000004.1, forward strand.
AAAGAAAATTCAGAAACGAATCCATCGTATCTATAATAAATCGTATCGTATAAAGAACAGGTAATCAACTTCAAATAAAACTTTAACTTATAAAAAAAAAATCCGGTTACAACCGGATTCCGGACGAATTTTATGTACCGGTAAAAAAAATGTTCATACAAACTCAACGTCTCTTCTTACCCTAAATCTGTCAACTAATACACTTCAAATAAAGGTTTTGCTTTTAACAAATTTTCCGGTTTTGGCCGGATTTCGGGCGAACTAGTTCTCCGGGTAGAAAATGCTTTTCACTTAAGTGTTCAGCATGTCTTCTTACACCTAAATCGAACATTTCAAATGAATCCAAATGAAACTTTTACTTTTAACCAACTTTCCGGTTGTTACATAGATGGCACTTTACACAAGGGACTTGTACCGTAAAACAGTTTTCGAATATAATTTAGAAGTCTAGGACTCCATTGTCGGAGCCACGTAGACATACCAGGACCCACAAGCAGAGGGTCCTGGGTTCAAATCCCGGCTGAGGAGCATTATTCTTTGAGCCCAAGCTGACTTTGAAACATTTATTCAAACAATGTTTACAACGGATACGTCAGCTACGATTCTTCGTCAGCGATATTTCGGCCCTTCTTGGCAAGGGTCCTCGTCAGGCTGTCAGTCCTCTGGTTCAACTTCGGGGAAGGAAACAAACCTGTAATCTGATTACAGGTTTATTACAGGTTTGTAACAAATCGAAGAATCGTAGCTGACGTATCCGTTGTAAACATTGTTTGAATAAATGAGGAGCATTTTTCTCTATCAGTTCACTACTTATAAAATGTTTCCGGTTTTTAAATATTCTTTGAGCCCAAGCTGACTTTGAAACATTTATTCCAGCAATGTTTTCAACGGATACTTCAGCTAAGATTCTTCATAAGCGATATTTCGGCCCTTCTTGGCAAGGGTCCTCGTCAGGCTTTCAGTCCTCTTGTTCAACTTCGGGGAAAGAAACAAACCTGTAATCAAGAAGGGCCGAAATATCGCTTATGAAGAATCTTAGCTGACGTATCCGTTGAAAACATTGCTGGAATAAAAGTTTCCGGTTTTTGCCAGATTCCGGACAAACTACTTGTCCGGCGAGAAAATGGTTTTCACCATCGTGTTCAGCATACCGTCTTACCCCATAATCGTCTATCACATTAGCTGTTTAGAAATATTTTGTTTGCCCCTTAATCTGAACCCCCTCCTCCACCCCTAAATGTAGGACTACAGAGCCCATCTACGAACTCGACCTTACTCTTGACCCAAAGAACCCTCACACCAACTTTCATCAAAATTCCCTTAGAGTGTTATCGTGCTCACAGACGGACGGAGAGACGGGAGGACGGACGGACAGACGGACAACTTTTGCGATGTCATAGGTATCCCTCCACTTAAGTTTTGGGATCCCAAAAACAATTCAGCCGACTAATCCTCTTAATGACAACTAACATATGCTACACAATACGTTCCTGCACTTCTAGCTAAAGAGTTCTGACTCTCGTCTTCAGAGCCTGGACAAAATATAACTACAGAGGGGGGGGGGCAGTCAGTCAGTCCGTACTGATCCTAAACGACTCGAAAAAGGACTAGAGTTGACGGTTAAGCGAGGAAGGGGACAGGGAAGGGATCATAGAATGCTTTTCTTTCGCTCCCCCGCAGCAAGGGGGAGCGAATGCCAAATCGACCATATTTTCGTCGTACGAAGACGTGGTTCGGCATACGGACTTCAGATGGCATTTATAAAAAATTTTGTATCCTAGTCACTACTACAGGAGTGCTGCGTGAAGCCGCCACCCTAAACTCCTATTTTTGGGAAATGACTTAGGGAAAAAGAGTAAAGGTTGAGATAAAATCCAGTGGAGTATCCTGAAAGGAAGCTTAGAACCTTCACTTTCTGCTGGTACCATAGTTTACTTGTAATTGTTCAAGGCTAAGCTGGAGAACACGAAAGAATATAGGCACCCAAGTGATCATGAAGTCGCCCACTTTGCTAAAAATAATATTTTGCTACATGGTGAAGTTAGAGGCCAGCTGTTTGGTCAGAGAGGTTCCTTGACCTTTTGCAAATAACAAAATTTGGTGTTTTCTTGGAATTTGCATGATTTTTCTGGGGGTGGCAGCTTCATGATCCAAGGTGGCAGGATCATGTACCATGGCCAATTGGGGGGTGGGCGGTGCCATAGTAAGGGCAGCTTCATGCAACACTCCTGTACCAGAGACTGTTCCAATTCATATACTTCAGCGTCTAGTCTGGATGTTGGCAGGCCCTGAGCAATGATAAGACAAAGCAATGGTGAACCAATCGGAAAGAGCAGCGACTGAAGAAAATAATACACTACCCTACTAAAGCAACGCTAACAGGCGATGTAGAATCAACCCACAGCTGTTATTTTTCCGAAAACCCTATTTTAACAGGTCAAGGCAACCAAATATTTGATGAGGAGCAGTTTGCTTAACAAAATCCAAGATACTCTCCGCCCTCGGCTAATTAAGAATTTAAAGATACACACAAAAACAAACAGCAAACAGCTAAACAGACAAGCTCAATGACAGTTGGAACCAGAGCCACCACCAAAATCGCGGGCATTGTGATTAGGGGGGAGGGTGGGGTGGGGCTTAACCTGGTGGCTTTGTTTCAATCAGGTGCCTCTGGCTGCCAAACCGCTTATTTCTGATTTCACAGTTAACTTGGGGCCTAAGACCTTTTGCATTGAGGAAACTGTACAAGTCGGTTGTGGAAAGCACAATTTTATATGCTGTTCCAGTTTGGATCGCTGCTCTTAAGAAAAAACATATTCTGAGAAAACTAAAATCAGCTCAACGAATTTCGATGTTGGCAATCTCCAAATCTTTTCGTAGCGCACAGTCAGAAGTAATAACAGCTATTTCTGGCGTGTTACCTATTCACATTAGAGCTTTTAAACTGACTGCATTAAGATATGCTCGCAAAGGCCGCCCTCAAAATTGGCCGATGTTTACTCCACCTTCTTTCCCTTTAGTTCAAAGATCACCTCTTCATAGTATTTTTACAGATGAAGTTCTTTCTGAATTGTTTGGACACAGTATTTTTGATAATAATTTTATTTTAAACCGTCAGTTTCTAAAATCTAAGTTATATGAAATGTGGTATAGAGATTTTCAAAATTCAGTTAGCTACTGGCCAAGCCGTTTCTTTTCAAGTACAAATGATTTAATTGCTGCTTCTTCTTTTGAACCAAAATACCAGTTGACACAATTTATTACCGGCCATTGTCGTCTTAATAGTTTCCTGCATAGAATTGGTAAAGCTCCTTCTAGCTTGTGTTATTGTTGCCAAATTCCTGAAACTTGCAGCCATCTTTTATTTGAATGTCCTTTATTTTACACTCAGCGAATGTCCTTGTATTTGTGTTTATCTCAACTAGGTCTTAGCTTTCCTTTTAGTCTGAATTTAGCAGTGAGTAATAAGTATGTTAGAAATCTTGTTATTGTTTTTTTTAAAAGAACTAGGAGATTAGAAATTTCGTAGTTGGTGATCATTGGTTGCGTCATCACTTTTCTTCAGTCGAGACTTTATGATTAGATTAGTGTTTTATTTTTGATGTCATGTAGTTTTAGTTTAGTATACAGAGTGAAATACCTTGTTTGGTTTACTCACGATTAAATACTTACTTACTGGGGCGTGCTAAGCACCATTAAAGAAATGAAAGCGACCAGAGGTGCAGCGGAAGTTAAAACTTTTGCAAAAATGCTGAGCCAAATACTATGGCAGGACACGATCTGGTACTCCGAACAACATTCATCCATGAGGTTGTTACATTTGTGTTGTAGTTGTATCTCAGCGTCATCATCCGTGGCAACTCCCTCACCAACGAGGTCAATATCAATGAGTTTAGTTTGGCAACGGAACGATAGCGGAATGGGATGAACTGTTCGTACGAAAGCTAAGAACCAGAACGGACCTTACATGACGATCGAGGGTGATAGATATCCCGTCAGAACTTTAACATGCAAATTGGTGCTACACACTTACTGCCAAAGAGCCAAGTCGCGCGACTTTCATCTCGACTAATCAAATGCGGAAGGGTGATCCAATAGATAATCATGGCGTCAGCGAAAGTCGTGTGCGGTCCTACCACCACCAGAGGCGCTTCTGACCTCGCTGCAAGCCGACCCTTGACTCGAACTTGGTAGCCGGAGATTCGGAAGGCCAGGCGACCGCAGAAATTAATCCCACTGGCAAATGAGCTGTCACACATAAAGCAACATCAAGTGAGAGAAAGTTAGGGCCTACTAAGAAAAAACTGGGGGAACTGCGAGGGTAGCTTACCTTCCTCGTACCTTAAAAAGTAGGATTACTGACGTGCAGAAGCAAGACTTACTTGTCAGGTTATGTTCCCAATTAATCTTCAAGGTTAGGTGACCAATCAGGAGAGGGTAAAACAATACTACAATGGATCGACCAGATTTCGTACGTGAGAATTTTTGGGGGAGGGGAAACATAGGAAGGGACTGGACAGATTGGACACAACAGATTTCAAATCTAAACATGTACAGTTTCACTGTAGCTGAAAACAGTACTCGCATTTAAGAATCCTTTTTTTTTTCGATTAGTTTTCCGGGACCACTGTCGTCCTTTCCTGCCAACGAACCAGATTTCCGGGCACGGTCTTCGGTTGACGGTGATGGCACCGGAGTTCTTCATCGTGCATTAGATATGGTTGAGTGAGTAACAACCAAGCTATAAGGGATTGCTAAGCTTGGAACTGGCGGGGAGGCAGGCGGTAAAAGGGGCTAGGAAGAGGGTTTTCAAACTTCAAAGTAGGATAAAATAAATCCATGCAACAAACTCATACTTCACGCAAAAGTCATGCAAAGGTGAGAAAACAGCGGTGGGTTGAACCTTTTCGCCCAATGCTTTACAACTACTAGCATCTACGAGAACTCTGTCGCTAGAATAGGTACAAGGAAAGAAGCTACTCTCTAGTAGAGCTCAAATGGCTACCAATTCGGAAAGAAGAAAAAAGAGGAAGTGTACGAATCGCCAAGCTCACTGAAACCAGGCCAGTCCTACCGTCATTCCAAAAACTGATTGTTTACAACGCCGTGTTGATCAAGTTGATCAAGATCGGACAGTCGCAGACTAGAATTCCTCCCAGGACTTTCGGTACCATCAAAAGATTCCGAGATTTTAAAGGCTAAAGAGCCCCAAGACTACGGTAAAGGACTGGCTGATACCAAAACTTTGACGATTTCGTTCAAAAAGACGCGTTGACAAGAGATGAAATCATCCCATCATAGTTCGGACAGAAAAACCATAGCTAGATTTCGAGCATCACCACCAACTCTGTACCGAAAGGTTACGACGTAGTCCAGCCTTTCTGCAAGGGACTGATGCAAGTTGAGTATGCCTGAGACATTATTGGTACGGAGAGACCCAGGGTTGGTCACCAAGAACCAAGGTGTACGAGTTACTTCAGGATACTTTCGAGTTACTCAGGTTACATTGGGTTACATTGCATTGGGTTACACTGGGTTACTTTGGGTTACATTAGGTTACATTGGGTTACTTTGAGATACTTTTCGGTTACTTTCCAGGGTGTAAGAAGTTACTTTTGGTGACCAACCCTGGGGAGAGACCACCAGGATTAACCATTCAATTTCTACACAGCTGAGAAAATCTTAAACTTCTATGTACGGTGCAACACAGAAAATGAAGTGTCGCAAATCCTGACAGGAATTCCAGTCCAACCCTGCCCGTCTGTCCGAACTATTAGGAGTAGCTTTCTGCTCTAGTCAACACTTTCAAAAAAATATCTAACGGGTAGCCTAGTACTTTCATACTTCCGAAAAATGGAACTCTTTCCACGTCATCCTTGGCAACAATGCTCGGTGATCCCAGGAACACGACAGCCAAGGCGTCGTAAAACGTTGTATGAGAAGCAAGGGCGAGGATAGGAGCTTCACTCGCAGCTGCCTGCTTCCCTCGCACACGAACTTTGTAAAAACTGGAGCAGTAGAAGAGCCACACCATTATTTGTGATATAACGGCGCGAAGGGTTCTTAGAAAATAAAAGCGACGGGTGAAGTTACAGGCGGCAACGGCCAATCCAAGATCTAGGCAACTTTTACCCGCGTCCCTAAATAAAAGACGACAGTCATATTTAATGTGAAAAGCTGGGGTTATCTCTTCACAGAAGTGTTCAGACTTTTTAGTCTGAACACTTCCTGAACCGTTGTATGTCCAAATTCAATCAGACAAAAACTTTCGTTTATCCGTTTTGGAAGGAATTCTTTGAACTCTATTAAGCCTGCTAGGATGTTCAGCGTCCATAAACATAAAGTTCAAGTTCAAGTTCAAGTTTTTTTATTTTACAGAAAAATACAAACAGATGACACAAGCACTGTGGAGAAAAACAATTCGAACATGCAGTGCTTGTTAAAGGTCCTTATGGACGTCGTTTGGGTGGATGGTTATGAGCTCGACGGAAGTGAAAAATGCCATTGGCTGTCGCTATCTTCACGAACATTACGGAGCCCGACACGAAGATGCACTTTTGTGCAACAGTGCTACATGAGCGCCGCTGAACAACGTTTCGTGTTCAGCTAAGTCCTGAAGTCATCTATTATACAAAAATGACGTTGAGGTGGAAGGCATCCACGATACAACGCATATCAGGATGACATCTTGTCCCGTTGAACGACGCCGTCCACGCAAAGAGTCCCCTCGGTGCATTCCAGTCTTACTCAAAACAGTTTGTGACTGAAGCAGGAGGTACTTGTCAATGTACACAAATATCAAGCAGAAGGGAAAGAACTCTCCGCCAGTAAAGGGTAGTACCACCACAGTTCTTAGGATGCTAGTCAGAACCGGAATAAGACTACGTATTCTGAATTTCGCACTTAAATATTATACCGTTTCAGTGTTATGGTACTTGGAGACTACTCTGGCCCAGAACTGTTACTAGCAAAAAAAATGAGGGGGGGGGGGGGGGGGGGGGGCAAGGTGTTTTTACCTAGTGGCTGGTCAATTTTACCGACTGTTTTTTAAAGGACCCATTGCAGTATTTACCCTTCAACTTACAGTTTCTTAAAATATTTGAATACTTTAAAACTAGGTTGTGCTTTCAAGGAGTAACCCACGGTTTTGGCTGTTTTAAAGCCTTTTCCGAGACCCGGTGACTTATTAGCGGAAACAGGGAAACAATCTACATAACCGGTTTTACCGGTTTTTCTGATGGAAAAATTTCTCGCAGACAACCATCGATAGCGCGATACACATCGAAGGTAGCAAAACACGGCAAGTGAGAAAATTAGCGTGGTTCTGTTAGAGGGGTCAGAATGTACCGTACGAAATTGGGGTATCTGGGTTTATAAATATATGGAGTGATTAAGGAAGTAGGCTGCGTTAGTAACAAGAGCTGGAATCTCATATGGCACTTGCAAGGCTGGGTCATATGGAAGTGATGGTCAATTTTCTTTTTCCCATTTTTCGGTGAAGATACGCCAAACTTGCAAGGCTGGGTCAGAAGATGGAAGTGTTCGTCAAAAGTTTTTTTTCACTTTTTTGGTTAAGATGCGCACTTTAAGGTTGCTAAAAATTAATTTCTAAGCAAAACCCTTGAGGCAAAAAGTATCATGTGCTCTTGGCGATCGTGAGAAAGTAAATTTGCTTAAAAGTATTTTTTGCACTCTGCGGTTAAGATAAGTTCTTTAAGGGATGGACGGATCGGAGAAGTGACGATCTCTAACCCAATGATGTCAAGTTCTTAATGCTCCAACAAATCGTCCAAGCACATCTAGAAGTACTTTAACTCACGATCACCGGAATTCCGGACCCCCCCCCCCCCCTCGGTACCCAAGGACTTGTGCCTGTACTTCCCACCAAGTTTCATCCTGATCCCCTCCACTCTATGCGTGTCACAAGATTTCCGGTTCTCCCTCCACACCCCTCCCCCCAGTTCATCGGATCCGGTCCTGAATTGAAATGGGACATCTGAGACATGAGGTCTATCAAGATATCAAGTTTCATTAAGATCCGACAACCCGTCCGACAGTTATACATGCCCCTATTTTCCGAATTCCGCCACTTCCCCCTCCCCCCACGATGGTTGGATTGGGCAAGTGACTATGTCCAAGTTAGTTTGGTCGGGGCCCTAATATGCCTACCAAGTTTCATCGTCCTAGCACTTCTGTAAGTACCCTAACTCGAGAAGAGTGGACCGACAGACCGACCGAACGAAAAGTGATCGGTATACGGTGAGCGGAGCTGCAAACACCATAAAAACGAACATTTGTACGAAAAACCGACGGTTTTTCTGAAATATTGATAGTTTTTACGAAATAGAAGTTTGGATATGCATGTGCTTAGAGACTTCACTGTCGGATAAATATGCATCGGAATGTTCCCAGGATATAAATAAAGGAAAAGAAGCACAACCAGGTTATCTTCTCAAAGTGCATGTCGGAAACCATTTTGCGATGGTCCTTCGGGCAAGTGGCACTCAAACATTTACTTGATTAGCAAACCCAACAATAGCTGCGTTTTCGATCGAAGTTTTGTTCGCAGTTAGCGTGGCCGGTTGCTTAATTTCCGTTTTCAAACGCCGTCAAGTTCACCGTTTGCTTAATTAGTGTTTTTACGACTCGGGCAATCCTTACTCGGTATCTTCGACGATTCAAGCAAACTTAGAACTTACTAGGTACTAGCTGACGACAGTCAACAGTGACTTGACTTCAATTGTGACCCAAGTGTTTTTTTTTTTTTTTTTTTTTTTTCAATCAATCAATCAAGTGTTAATCCGAATAGCTAAAAGCTAGAAAAGGAATACAAATTTTCAAAATACACAGACACACAAGAAACAATTTAACTAATACACTTACAAGAAATTACCAGAAATAAATGATGGAATGAAACTACGTAAAAATTGGGTAGAAGAATTAGCCGGATATGGGGAAAATTTATTGCCAGTATTTCAAAGATACAAGTGTTTGTATCTTTGACATGCCAGTGCTATTCGTTTTTCGATAATCATGGCTAATTAATAAACTTGATTTGATTTGATTTGAAGTTAAACGGTCGACTTTGAGGTTGGATCAAAAACGCAACTAACGATAATACGGAAAATTTAACTTATAGCCAAGAAGAAAAGAAGCCTAGTTTCACGTCCGAAATGAACGCACCCACAATGACAATAGATTTAACACTTACCGCCTCCAACCAGTCAAGGGTCTTTCTCTAAGGTCTTTTTCTGGGACACCCATCAAACCTATACAGGCAAGTGCCCATGATATGACGAGGCAGACCATCACACAAACAACTCGAAGCGGGAGCACCGTAAGTGACATAACCAGGATCTGCAATGACAGCAAATGATAGGAATGCTGTCAGTTGGTTTACTGGCCTAGCAGCGCTTGAGCAATCTAGGAAACTTAAAGGAACAAGACATTTAAGAAATATCGCAGACAAGAACCAATGGGAACTTTATTTTTTTTTCTGATCTACGTGAACCTGGAAAATTGGAAATTGGAAAAACTGAAGGCAGTAAGAGAACATACACTAGATGTATCATTTTTTGTGCCCAGGCTAGATTCGGTGGTGAGAGCTCGAGGAACCAAGTTATAAAATAAATCTAAGTAATACCCACTTTTTCCTACCATGAGGAAAAGTGAACAACTCATTAAGAATTTGATTTAAACTAAACTGAAAATGTTTGCATGAAAATTTTGAACAGGTTACCTAGCATGAGGCAAGTGAACAACTTTTTAAGCAGTTGATTTAAACTAAATTTTGCATGAACATTTTGGACAGGTTACCAAGAATTGAAACCTAAGACTTACCTTGCATTTGTCCCAGTTTGAAAGGTGGATTGAGTGGCAAAAAGGGTTTGGTCTTTCAAGTTCATGTATAGAAACAGGAGTCACAGTGTCTCCTTTCGCCGCTGGAATCCGCTTCCGTAAAATATTCTCAGACATCTTTCTTCGTACCAAACATCAGCTGACTAAAAACAAAACAAAAATGCTAACAGATTCTGAAGAAGAACAAGTGCGCAAGGGCTCAAATGTGAAGTGCGAATGTAAAATGTTTATCACGTGTTATATATGAACAGAGTTAGTACCAAGATATTTGACATACACAATATCAAAACAAGTACCGACCTAATTTGATTCCTCCCGGTTAAGGAAGTGACGATAAAGTTTTTCAGGTAGTTTAAAAGCTTCAGAAGTAAAAACAAGAGCTACGAGCTCATACGGCACTTGATACGAGTATGTGCTACGTAAATAGTAGACGAGAAATCCAAATACCCCGCCATCTAAAAATGCGGTTCGGACCTATAAATACGATATCTACTTTCACTAAAGTCTGAGCATTTCCGTCGTCTCGGATCACCTAGGCAAATGACTTTTCTACCTTCCAAGTTTCAACCCTAAAGGTCCACTCGTTTGGATCTTTCACATGCCACACGGAATCCGGGCCCCCCTCCAACGTCCCCTACCGAGTCCGAATCTGGTTCGGACTTCTGACTACTAAATGGATCATCTGAAGCATTTTCTCATACCACCCATCAAGTTTCACTCAAGTCTGAGTGTTTTTAACACGCCTGCAAAGTTTCATCGTTCTTAGAATAGCTGGAACTATCCAAACTGGCGATCCCTGGAATTCCGGGAAACACCTCCAACTCCCCCGACAGAGCCCCGATACGATCTGGTTCTGTCAATTACGTATCTAAGGCTAATGCTTGTTCTTCTCACCAAGTTCCATCCCAATCCGTCAACTTAAGCGTTTCACGAGATTTTCGATCCCCCCCCCCTCCCCCCACGAGTATCTGATTCGACCAGGACTTGACATGGAACATCTGAGACGATAGCTCTTTCCACTCGCCAAGTTTCATTCCATTCCGATCACCCGTTCAAAAGTTTTGCATGCCACCAGATTCCGGGCTCCCCATCCCTCCAATCGCCCCACGGTGGTTGGATCTAGGAAACGACTATTATCAATTCAATCTGTTCGGGTCCCTGACATGTCTTCCAAGTTCCACTTTCCTAGCACATCCGGAAGTACCGAACTAGCAGAGTCACCGACATTCCGGACCCCCCCCCCTCGACCCCCCACAGGGTCCGAATCTGGTCCAGTTATGTCAACGATGTGTCTAGGACTTGCACTTGTTCTTCCTACCAAGTTTCATCCCGATCCCTCCACTCTAAGCGTTTCCCAAGATTTCCGGTTCCTCCCCTCTAGCTCCCCCAAAGTCACCGGATCCGGTTCGGATTTAAATTGGGTCGTCTGAGACACGGGGTCCTTCCAAATATCAAGTTTCATTAAGATCCGATCACCCGTTCAAAAGTTATAAATTCCTCTATATTCCGGATTCCCCCTGCCGCCACTCCCCCCACGATGCTCGGATCGGGGAAGTGACTATTTCCAACTTAATCGTTTGGGGTCCCTAATATGCCTGCCAAGTTTCATCGTCCTAGCTTATGTGGAAGTGCCCAAACTAGAAAAACACGGACAGACGACCGCCTGACCGACCGACGGACGGATGGACGGAAATTGCGATCGCTATATGGCACTTGGCCGAAAAAAATCATTTAGAAACCCAATCCATCTTGCCAGTCAGTCCAACTCTTTGAACCTCTTTTCAATTAGCAAGGTAATAACACTGGCAATGAACCAATCGTAGCAGCCTAATAACGCCTCCGTTACAACTTCATTAAGAACGGCAGACCTCAATCGTATGACATAACCGTCCAGTTTTCATCTTTTCATTAAGGCCCAATGCTTGTTCTCCTCACCAAGTTCCATCCCAATCCATCGACTCTAAGAGTTGATGGATCTCTAAGAGTTTCCTCCTGTAATACCCCCAAATGTCCGGATCCAGTCCAAATGTGAAATGGGGCGTCTGAGACACAACTCATTTTAAATGTAAAATTTCATTTAAATCTGATCACCCGTCAAAAGCTGTGCAAGCCACTAAATTCGGCATCATCCCTCCACTCTCCCCATGATGGTCACATCACGGCAAACAACTATTCTCAAGTCAATTTCTTCTGGTCCCTGACACGCCTGCCAAGTTTCATCATCCTAGCACATCAGGAAGTACCGAACTCGCGGTATCACTAGAGTTCTGGATGCCCCCCCCCCCCCTCCACCCGACTCCCCCGCAGTGACCGGATCCAGTTATGGCAATCACATATCCAGGACTTGTGCTTGTTCTACCCCCCAAGTTGCATCCCAATCCATCGACTCCTAAGCCTTTCCCAAGATTTCAGTGTTGACTAAACCTAAGCAGATTATTTACTGTCCATGACGTCACCTTCTCATGACGTATCAAATCGAGCAGATAGCAAAGGAACAGTAGCAACTGAGTTGAGCAAAACTTTGAAATTTCTCTGTTCATACAGCCAATGCCTTGCCTTCTGAATTCTTTACAGAGAAGATTGGAAAACTTGACATTACAAATAAGTTGAGTGAGAGGCATAGTAAATAGTTTGACCAGCTGACTATTAGTCAACAGGTCATAGTTCTAACAATATTTGCGTTTTTGCAGATACCAACCAAGGTCTAAAGTCGTTTTTTACAGTTACCGTGGTATCTGATACCACGGTCCAAAGGAGTTTTTGCAGTTATTGTGGTTTGTGGCCATTCATTGTGGTGTCTGATATTGAGTCTGAGATACCAAAGTCTGACCGTGGTATCTGAAAAGTCATCTCAATCAATCAATCATTTATTAATACCAAAAATATCCATTGGATAGCATAGGCTGACGACAAAGTAATCATACACTACACTAGTAGTCTAGTCATCTCACTTTTATCAAATTTTGTCAATTGGTGGGAAAGAAGTTTGTCACTCAGTGATGTAACTGGATATCAGTTTTTCCTTTGGGATGACTTAGATAAGTGCAATTTTGGCAGTAGCCGTTTTTGCTCAGCAACCTGCTTCTCTTACAAATTCTATCATTTACTTTGGATTAAGTACTACCTGTAATCACAGAAAGTGAGTGCCCCAAGTGAGATTTTTTTTCCTTTTTCCTGCCAAATTTAATTTCCATCCAGAGGCTAGCTTTTAATAGTTGAGTTTTGTTCGACTTTTAACTTTCCTTTTCGATGGGTTTTTACTTTTTTTGCGTTTTCCTAAAATGGTCCTAAGCACTGTTTGATAATTTCCCGTTTTTGTCAAAAAGGCAAACGCCGACTTTCGCCTTTTCCCTCGGCTTTTTGCAAAAAGGCAAACTTGGTAGGTGACCAGGTTACGCTCACCTTTTGGCTTTTTGTCTTCACAGAATTTGCAAGAGTTTGAAAATAAAAACAAGACCAAAGGTGTCGATGGGATCCCAAAAATCTAATATTTGATTCAGACAATCGAGTCTTGTCTTCGCCAGATCCAGTCTTGGACAGGCTAATTATCAGAGAAAACCAAGTTCAGATATACCTCTATAAACCATATCTATTTTGACGATACTGACCGGGACTTCCTGCCGATTTCCGAGCGAACTACTAGCCGAGCAAACAAAAAAAATCCAGAAACAAAACCAGCGTATCTCCTTATCCCTATAAAGAACATCTAATCAACTTTGAATAAAAGTTTGACTTAAAAATTATATGTCCGGGTAAAAAAACATCGTCATAAACCGACTCAGCCCCCCTTCTTACCCCTTAATCTGTCATCTACTCGAACTTTTGCTTTTAACAAATTTTCCGGTTTTGGCCGGATTCCGGGCGAACTACTTGTCCGTCAAGAAAATGATTTTCACCATCGTCTTCAGCATGTCTTCCTACCCCTAAATCGAACATCTAATCAACTTCAAATAAAACTTTCACTTTTAACAAACTTTCCGGTTTTGGCCGGATCCGGGCGAACTACTCGTCCGATGACAAAATGATTTTCCCCATCGTGCTCAGCATGTCTTCTTACCCCATAATCGACTATCAAACTATCAACTCGAAATAAAACTTCTAATTTTCCGGTTTCGGCCGGATTACGGGCGTACTACTTATCCTTCGAGAAAATGGTTTTCACCATCGTCTTCAGCATGTCTTCTTACCCCTAAATCGAACATCTAATCAACTTCAAATAAAACTTTTACTTTTAACAAACTTTCCGGTTTTGGCCGGATTCCGGGCGAACTACTCGTCCGATGACAAAATAGTTTTCACCATCGTGCTCAGCATGTCTTCTTACCCTATAATCGACTATCACATTAGCTGTTTCAAAATATTTTGTTTGCCCCTTAATTTAAACCCCCTCCCCCACCCCTAAATGTAGGGCTACATAGCCCATCTACGAACTTGACTGGTCCGACGACCCAACGAACCCTCACACCAAGTTTCATCAAAATATCTCACTCCCTTCGAGAGTTATCGTGCTTACAGACGGACGGACAGACGGACGGACGGACGGACGGACGGACGGACAGACGGACAACTTTTGCGATGTCATAGGTATCCCTCCACTTACGTTTTGGGATCCCAAAAAGCGACTCCCTACTATGTTTCATCAGATATTCCTCAAGCCATAGCTCAATGGCAGGACTTTCTAGTCATGATTTACTGATGGAAAACTCACACCCTGTCTTTCCTGAAAGTGAAACAACGCCTTTTCAGCTAGAAAACAGTCAAACGGAAAGAAAATTTTCTTTTCATAACAGTCTACTGAATCCAAGCTGAATGTTTATCCGAGCTTTGAAAGATTCCTTGGCTGATTTTTCCAATTAAGATTTGCCATTTTCGAGTTCCAGTTCCAAGGTTTTGTGGGTTCTATTTGTGTTATGCACTTTTCACCTTGCAATCACTGTATAGTCTTCCCTTTCACACTGATGTTTAAATATATATAGTCAAAATCTTTTCTGGTCTCACCACAGCCCAACATTAAACTTTCAGTCTTTGCTGGGCTCAAAGCCATTTACTCAGAGGATTTATATTCTGATTTGTTTTCAAACTTTGTGCTACTGTTTCCTTCTTCTTGTATCCTCTGCACGACCAAGTTGCTGTCTCCTTGTTGCTGCTTACTCGAATTTCTCCCAGATTTTCATGACATCAGCTGTAACGTCACAGGCCGTACATAATCGGCTAAGGTTTTAGTCAACACCAAGATTTCTGGTTCCCCCTCCAACTCCTGTCTAACTCCCCCAATGTCACCGGATCCAGTTCGGATTTAAAATGGGATGCCTGAGACATGAGATCTTTCTATGTACCAAGTTTCATTAACACCTGATCTTCCATTCTTAAGTTAAAAATACCTCAATTTTCCGGTCGGATTGTGGAAATAACTATTTCGATTTAGATCTGCAAAGTTTAATCTTCGTAGCTTATGTGGAAGTGCTCGAATTAGCAAAACCAGGACCGATGGACTGACAGATGGACGGACAGAAATTGGGATCGCTATATGGCACTTGGCCGAAATCAACAACACTGCACTCTGGCTAGCTGGGTTCCTTTCAAACAAGACTGTCTTAGTTCTGACATGTTCTGTCCTCTACCAGGATACATGACTTGTGATTTTTTAGTCTGGATGACAATGTGAGTACAGTAAATAGTTGCGTTTTTTTTTTGGCTTTTGCCTTTTCGTTTCAGCTTTGAATTTTTATTGTTTTCAGGCCTTTTTTAACATTCTCGCGTTTTCGCAAGTTGCCGTTAATAATAAGGACTTTTCACTTTTCTCGGATGAAAACGCTATTTTGACAAATGCCATTTTATTTGCACTTCAAATTTTTCATCTTTAAAATCCGAGACAGTCTCAAAATACTGATTTTCACTTTGAATCAAATTCCTCTTTTATTGTATTTGTGGATAAACTGGCTAAAGTAGCGAGGCAAAAAGCCAACAGGAGAGCGTAGCTTGGTCACCTACCAAGTTTGCTTTTTTGCAAAAAGCAGAGGGAAAAGACGAAAGTCGGCATTTGCCTTTTTGACAAAAACGGGAAATTGTCAAACAGTGCTTAGGACCATTTTACGAAAACGCAAAAAAAGTAAAAAGCCGTCGAAAAGGCGAGTGAAAAGTCAAACAAAAATGCAACTAATACTTACAGATACAGTTTTGTGTTTTGTGTTGATTATTGGAGCTTCCAGAATTTCTTCTCTATGCTCCCTTACAGATACAGTTTTAGCCTTTTTTCCTAAGTCGTATTTTATTCTTCTTCGTCTTCAGGACACATAAATTGGCGTCCCCTCGATGCTTTGCAAAGCGTTAGATGGCCTTTGTGCCGACGAAGCTTGACACATACGACGTTGGAAAGTGTGTAACGAACGGTAGATGGCCACTGCGTTGACAAAGACAATATCATGTGAGACTAGCATATTTACGGAAAAGGGAGCTACCTGTGGAGTAGACACAAAATATGAGAAGACACGACAGTGGAGAGAGTCCCCCTTTTCTTCCTTTGTTTACGTCCTTTTTCGTGAGAGTAATAAGAACGGGCGGGGTGCTTTGCAACGGGAACCTAGAGAATTGGTTAGGACCGTCCAAAGATAAAATGTGGATTTTATTTTCCAGATTGACAAAGGCCTGAGGCGAATTCTCGCCGTTCTCCGAGGACTCCTTTTGAGGAGTTCCTGCGGTTTTTTTTTTACCCAGGTTCTCACTCCCCGCATTCTCACGAGTCCCCACGGGCGGGAAATGCTCCGATTATCATCACCATCAGCAAAAAAGCCAACCTTTCAAATTTGGTGGGGAATCGGTTTTGTGAGTTGCTGGTGTTCCTGTACTTGGAAAACAGATAAAATGGTTTGATAGAATTCCTGAGATCAATATTTTAGCCCCCCCCCCCCCCCATAAATTCAACCGAACAGGTATTTATGTTCGTTTGTGCCTTATTTTATTCGTAATTTTAACTGTCATAATATCAATCAGCCGTGATTTGTAATTTGTTACGTTGACGATCCGTAGCTAGCAGTTGTAAATGTTATTAAGAAACAACACAAAAAGAGTTATTATTATATTGAGTTTGGTTTGAAACTGATTTTGAGAAATCAATTTTGTTCATTTTGATTACGATTTTTTGTTTGAAAGTAATAAGAATGTAAAATTAAGTCAGAACAACCGGAAAACCAAAACCAAGAATAAAGTGGATCCTGACAGATTCCGTCACCTGCATTCCCCATGTTCTCTCTGTTTTCCGTCCGCAGAGTCCACGTGGAGTCATTCCCTCTACTATCGCCGTTCCCCTTGATTCACCAAGGAGTTCTCGGGAAACAGCGAGAATACGCCTATAGGGCATTCAAAGCCTATTAGTGTAGACTACGTTTAGTCTATTTAAAAAAAAATAAACCTGTATATATATATTTTATGTCTACACTTGTGGCGCATCACCTCGGGTTGGTCCATTCGGAGGAAAAAAGATGACCGCCAAATCGTTATCGTCCGAATTGCTGTCATCAAATACTGCATAACCTGCTGGCATAATTCCACTCTCCCATATCTGTGGTGGCTGCGCCACCTCTCGTTTGATTCCCTCTGCTTTATCCCCGCTTGGATATTCATCCGCCTGATTGCCCGGCTCCTCCGGCCGTTCCAGCGGAACAAACTGATCGCCTACATTTGTGCCATCAAGGTTGTCAGTCTGTCGCCTATAGCCGTCGGGACTCTCTTCAGGTGAAATGAGCGGTCCTTCGTCAGGTCCCTCACCCGTTGACGGGGGACCAACCGGTGGACGAGCAGGAAGACCCGGACCTGCTCCAAGTTGAGGTTGTGTACCAGGTTGTTGGGGGGGCCTAATTGGACTGACTATGACCGGTCTTTTGCCATCACCTCCGGATCCGCCACTTCCTGGACTTGTTCCACCGCCGCCTCCGGATCCGCCACTACCTGGTCTTGTTCCGCCACCTCCTCCAGATCCACCACTGCCCGGTCTGGTTCCGCCAGTCCCTCCAGATCCACCACTCCCTCCGGATCCGCCACTTCCTCCGGATCCGCCACTTCCTCCGGATCCGCCACTTCCTGGTCTTGTTCCACCACCCCCTCCGGATCCGCCACTGCCGGGTCTTGCTCCACCACCCCCTCCGGATCCGCCACTACCTGGTCTTGTTCCACCACCCCCTCCGGATCCGCCACTGCCGGGTCTTGTTCCACCACCCCCTCCAGATCCGCCACTGCCGGGTCTTGTTCCACCACCCCCTCCGGATCCGCCACTGCCGGGTCTTGTTCCACCACCCCCTCCGGATCCGCCACTGCCCGGTCTTGTTCCAGCACCCCCTCCGGATCCGCCAGTCCCTACGGATCCAGCGCCCCCTCCAGTTCCGCCACTACCTGGTCTTGTTCCACCACTCCCTCCGGATCCGCCACTGATGGGTCTTATTCCACCGCCCCCTCCGGATCCTTGACCAGGTCTCTTGGTAGGACCAGATGGCCTTTCATAATCGTCTTCTTGCTGACGCGATTGTGACACAGGCTTCTTCGCAACCGGTGGTAAAACTATGATCACCTTGGGCTGGGAGTCAGTGGTTACAGAACCAGAAGATTCAGGACGTATGACATGTTGACTAGCTTGTTGGGGCGGAATCCCCTCACCTATACCACAAGGGGGAGGTAAGGCGTATCCTGGGCGAGGAGGTGAAGGTTGCTGAAGGTACTGCTGTTGCCGGAATAACCATTGACTGTACAACTCTTGTCGGTAGTACCGATCCCGATACTGGTTCTGCCGTGGATAGTCGAGTCCAAAAAGCGATGCTAGGAGACCGAACGTTCTTGGCTTTCGCACACCATTCTCGGACGATTCCCTAGCTTCTCCGACAAGTGGAACCGCTGCTGAGCTGCACAGGGCGACGCATAAGATCTACAATATGAGAAAGAGGAAATGAGTCAGTTCTATCGCCAATTGGTAAAATCAAGACCCTTAGTTCTAGACAGAGGAAAGCATAACCCGAAGCCCTTGTAATTTATAGCTTCTCCCCCCCCCCCCCCTTTATCTCTGAGCTAGGAGAATACTTTTCGGACTTCCGGACACAGAAAATCGTGGCTAAAAGATTTCCAGAATTCGGTGACTTGCAATATAATCCTTATAAACCACATGGCGATATCCATCAGGTAATTCTTTATAATTGAGATCATTAATAAAATTCCGACTTTGACCAGATTTGACCGGAGGTGAGGGTAATTTTTTTTTTGTTCCGATACATCATGTCTTTTTCCGGTACACCAGCCTTCCAACAGCTCCAACCAGTTTTACCAGATATATTTTGTACTCCCTCCTTCTCTCCGACTACCGCAAAACCCCTGATCCGCTGAGAAAACCTAGAACAAATAGTTATGATACAACAACAACGTACATTCTTACCCCCAAACCAAAGCTCTAATATACTTCAGAATTCAAGTCACTTCAACCAAATATCCGGTTTTGACGGATTCCGGGCGCACAGCTTATCCAGTGAGAAAATCAAATCCACAGACGGATTCAGTGCGTATTTTTACACCTTTGTCGAACCTCTGATCAACTTAACCTCTAATCAACCGGTTTTGTCCAGATTGTGGGTCAAGTACTTGTCCGACACGAAAACAAAGTTCAGAGATGTATTCAGCATACCTCCTTACGCATATTTTGAACCTCTAATCTACTTCATAAACAAGACCAAAGGTTTCGATGGGATCCCAAAAGTTCAATATTTGATCCAGACATTGGGTCTTGTCTTCGCCAGATCCAGTTTTCGTCAGACTCCTTGAACATTTTTACTATTGAAATTTAGAAACAGATTAAGGCCAAATAGCTAATCGTATGAGAAAACCAAGTTCAGATGTGGATTCAGGAGGTGTATTTACCCATATAAGTCATATCTATTTTGACGAAACAGATCAAAACTTCTTGCCTTACTTCTGCCAATTTTCCGGCAACTACTTGTCCGGCAAAATAATAAAGCTCAAAAATGAATTCAGCGTATCTCCTTACTCCTATATCCAACATCTAATCAACTTCAAATAAAACTTTAACTTATAACAAATTTTCCGGTTTCAGCCGGATTACAGGTGAACTACATACTACATGTCCGGGTAAAAATTTATTGTCATATACGGATTCAGCATCTCTTCTTGCCCCTAAATCGGACATCTAATCAACTGCACATACAACTTTTGCTTTTAACAAATATTCCGGTTTTGGCCGGATTCAGGGTGAACTACTTGTCCGGGTAGAAAATGATTTTCACATTTATTCAGCATGTCTTCGTACCCCTAAATCGAACATCTAACCAATTTCAAATAAAACTTTTACTTTTAACAAACTTTCCGCTTTTGTCCGGATTCCAGGCGAACTACTTGTCCAGCAGGAAATGGTTTTCATAATCGTGTTCAGCATGTCTTCTTACTCCTTCATCGATTATCTCATTAAATGTTTAAAAATATTTTGTTTGTCCCTTAATTTGACCCCCACCCCCACCCCTAAATGTAGGGCTACAGAGTCCATCTACGAACTCGACTTTTCCCTTGACCCAAAGGATCCTGAGTTCCTGACACCAATTTTAATCAAAATATCTCCTTCCCTTCGAAAGTATCGTGCTCTCAGCCGGACAACTTTTGCGATGTCGCAGCTATCCCTCCACTTACGTTTTGGGATCCCAAAAATATTAATTTTTACCGAATTTCCAGTTTTGGTTGGATTTTTGGTGAACTACTTGCCCGACAGGAGAAAGTAATTTTACCAATATTTAGTTTATGCCGGATTTTGTCAGAACTGTAAGCAAATAAAATCTGTCAGCAAAATAAAGTCCAGATGTGGGTTCCGCATGTCTTCCTACCTCTACATCGGCTATCTAATTAGCTTGAAAACTTATTTGTGTGCCCTTTAATTTGAACACCCCTCCATCACCACTAAATGCAGGGCTACGGGGCCCATCTACGAGCTCGACTTGTACTTTAACCGAAAGTTTTCTCAAACCAAGTTTGAACAAGATATCTCAATCCCTTCGAGAGTGATCGTGCTACCAGACAGACGGACGGACACACTTTATGACATTATAGGTATCCCATCACTAACGTTTTGGAATCCCAAAAACCTACCGTGTTGCTTAAAGCTTTTCACCTTCTTTGCCTGTGTGCAAAACTGCCACCTTTTTGCTCGATGCATCACTGATTGGGCATTACTGAGCCTTTCTGCTTATATCTCATACTTAGGCCTGTACTTAAGGTTAACGAAAAAGGCAGCTTAATTTTAGATCTGATTTTTGAATATACTGAGTTATTTGACTCGTCTAAGATATTTTGTAATTTTTCATCCGGGGCTCTAGTAACAAGACCAAAGGTTTCGATGGGATCCCAAAAATTCAATATCTGATCCAGACAACTGGGTCTTGTCTTAGCCAGATCCAGTCTTCGCCAGACTCCTTGAACATTTTTACAATTAAAATTCAGAAACAGATTAAGGCCAAATAGCTAATCACCTGAGAAAACCAAGTTCAGATTTGGATTCAGCATGTGTGTTTACCCCTATAAGTCATATCTGTTTTGACGAAAACTTCCTGCCACTTCTGCCAATTTCCCGGTTCCGGCCGAACTCCAGAACTACTTGTCCGGCGAAAAAAGAAAGCTCAAAGACGAAATCAGGGTATCTTCTTTCCCCAGTAATGAACATCTAATCAACTTCAAATAGAAATTTAGCTTATAACAAATTTTCCGATTCCAGCCGGATTCCGGTCGAACTATATGTCCGGGTAAAATACGATTGTCACACAGGGACTCAGCATCTCTTCTTACCCCTAAATCGCTTATCTAATCAACTAGAAATAAAACTTTGACTTCCAACAGTTTTCCGGTTTTGGCCGGATTCCGGACGAACTACATGTCCGGGTAGAAACTTGTTTTCACATAAGTGTTCAGCATGTCTTCTTGCCCTAAATCGAACATCCAATCAACTCCAAATTAAACTTTTAATTTTGACAAGCTTTCCGGTTTGGGCCGGATTCCGGTCGAAATACTTGTCCGTCGAGAAAATAGTTTTCACCATCGTCTTCAGCATGTCTCCCTACCTCTAAATCGAACATTTAATCAACTTCAAATAAAACTTTTACTTTCAACAAACTTTCCGGTTTGGGCCGGATTCCGGGCGAAATACTTGTCCATCGAGAAAATAGTTTGTACCATCGTCTTCAGCATGTCTTCCTACCCATAAATCGAACATCTAATCAACTTCAAATAAAACATTTACTTTCAACAAACTTTCCGGTTTTGGCCGGATTCCGGGCGAACTACTTGTCCGATGACAAAATGGTTTTCACCATCGTGCTCAGCATGTCTTCTTACCCCATAATCGACTATCACATTAGCTGTTTCAAAATATTTTGTTTGTCCTTTAATTTCAATCCCCTCCCCCACCCCTAAATGTAGAGCTACAAAGCCCATCTACGAACTTGACTGGTCCGACGACCCAACGAACCTTCTCACCAAGTTTCATCAAAATATCTCATTCCCTTCGAGAGTTATCGTGCTTACAGACGGACGGACGGACGGACAGACGGACAACTTTTGCGATGTCATAGGTATCCCTCCACTTACGTTTTGGGATCCCAAAAACGTTCAGAATGTGCGCTGCTTGCACGACAACCCGAAATTCCTCCAGTCGCGGAAAATTCAAATTCCAACAGAAGTCCGCACTTCCAGGTGTTACGTATGCTTAGCTCGAGAGGTTGGAGGGAAGAACTCCTCTGAAGGGAGTCGGAAAGTGATTATAAGCTATGTCTTTTTGACGTTTTCACAATTCCGAAAGAATTAGTTTGTCCGATCAAATCGATTATCGCATTTTTATCGGGTTTTCAGGCCTGCCGAATAGGGCTGAGAACTGACAATCTGAAACATATCAATTATTTACTTTAATAGGCCTGAAGATCCGATAAGAATGTGTTATTTCGTGTATCCACTATCTACAAACCTCTATAGGCATATTTTCGCCGTTCCCCGAGGATTCCACTTGAGGAGTCTCCGCGTTTTTCTTTGTCCCGGGGAGTCACTCCCCGTGTTCTCGCAAGTCCTCGCTGGCGGGGAATGCTCCGATTATCATCACCATCATCAAAAAGGACTCCCTTTCAGATTCGGAGGGGAATCGATTTTTGCTGATGTTGGTGCAATGTTAAATTAAATAAAATTAATCAGAATAAACAAAACCAGAAATAAAGTGGATCCCAACTAATTTCTCAACTGCATTTTTTTTTTCGTACCAAATTTACTTTGGAAGCATTCCCAGTATTCTCGCTGTTTCTGTACGCGGAGTCCGCGTCGAGTGACTCCCTCTATTCTCGCCGTTCCCTTCGATTCCCCGAGGTGCTCCCGGGGAACGGCGAGAATACGCCTTATTTGCTCGTCTCTCTATGCTTGAAATGTATAGCAACAACAAAGGAGCCGTTGCTGAACACTACACTAAAAATTAGGGATTCCTTTGGCCAAGTGGCATGTAGCGATCGCAATTTCTGTCCGTCCATCGGTCTGTCGGTCGGGCGGTCGGTACAGGTTTTGCTAGTTTGGTACAGGTTTTGCTTCCACACAAGCTAGGACGATGAAACTTGGCAGGCATGTCAGGGACCACAAATGATTAAGTTGGAAATAGTCACTTCCCCGATCCGTGCATTACGGGGAGTGGATTGAGGGGGAACCTGGAATCTTGAGGTATTTATAGCTTTTGAACGGGTGATCGGATCTTATTGAAATTTGATATTTGGAAAGATCTCGTGCCTCAGAAGATCCGCTTAAAATCCGAACAGGATCCGGTGACTCTGGGGGGAGGCGGAGGGGGGGAATCGGAAATAGCTGGTGGGAAGTACAAGCGCAAGTCCTAGATACATCGTTGACATAACCGGACCAGATTCGGGCACCGTGGGGGGAGCTGGGGGGGGGGTGGAATCAGTGATCCCGCGAATTCGGTACTAGGACCGTGAAATTCGGTAGGCATATCGGGGACCCGAACAGACTACCTTGAGGATAGTCGTATCCCTGATCCGACCATCGTGGGGAGAGTGGAGGGATGGGGAATCTGGAATCTAGTGGCATGCATAACTTTTGAACAGGTGAACAAATTTGAACGAAACTTGGCAAGTGGAAAGAGCTATCGTCTCAGATGCTCCGTCGATCGCAATTTCTGTCCGTCCGTCTGTCTGTCTGTCGGTCGGTCCGGGATTGCTAGTTCGGGCACTTCCACATAAATTAGGACGGCGTGCCAGGGACTCCAAATGATAAAGTTGGAAATAATCACTTCCACGGTCCAAGCATCGTGGGGGAGTGGAGGGAGGTGGAATCCTGAATCTTGAGATATTTATAACTTTTGAACGGACCTTAATGGAATTTGATATTTCAAAGATCTCGTGCCTTTAGCCTGTTTCGAGATGATTTATGATTGATTTTGTAAGTAGTGAACTGAAAGACAAAAATGCTCCTCAGCCGGGATTTGAACCCAGGACCCTCTGCTTACAAGGCAGTCGCTCTACCAACTGAGGTACCGAGGGGCTTGAGAACAGAGTTCGCAAACCACTATAGTAGTCTGGTAGAAGCCAGCCATAGGAACAGTGATCCCGCCCTAGACTTGGATCCTAGAATGGAGTCCTAGACTTCTAGTGCAATCTATGTATCATCATTTATGACTGATTTTTTAGTCTCACGATAGAGCTTACGACTGTCTCGTAATATACGACTAGTAAATCTGTTTACAAAATACGACAAGAAAAAAGTCATTTGTAGGAAAATTAACAATGTCGGTGTCGCTCAGAGCGTGTTCCACCCTTCTAACAATAGTTACTATTAGTTACTATTTCCGTTCCATCCTCACGAAAAGTTACTACGCTGACCGTTCCAACCTTGTCGGAATAGTAACTAATAGTTACTATTTGCTTACCATGCTCGGGAGCGTAGTAAGCGTAGTAACTACGCATCTCTGTAACGTGATTGGTCGGATTCACGCCTGGCGTAAGATCCTGCTGGAAAATAGAAAAATCGTTCCAGCCTTGACGGCAAAAAACCATAATTCGTGACGTCATGCGTAGTAACTACGGTAAGTAGGGTGGAACACGCTCTCAGGCAAGCAACGTACGACTGTCATTCTGACAAACTCAGAACAGAGTGGTGCCAATCTGACAAGTTGATAGCATACGACTATAGAAAATCTCTTCGTAGCCGTAAGACTAGAAACAGGTCGTTTGTGGGCGAAACTCAAGTTTATAAGCTCAAAACATACGACTGAGAGTACGATTCTCTGAAGCATGGGGGATGAGCCCCCTCCCCTACTTGGAACCGCCCCTAGTGTCTTAAAACATTTCCAAAGTCTGCTCAGGCCTGCCACATAGTGGGATGGATATTTTCGCATTTTTAAACAGTCATTTAAAAAGTAAATTTTTGAGGCCCGATCGTCTTCTCTGCTATTTGATGAGTCTTTTTGATTTTTGCATTTGCCATGTCATGCGATTATTTTCTTGTATTTCTCTGTTGCATTATATCGGCGTGATTAAACGCACACATTCATTGGTCGATAATGATTCTAACAAGAAGCTGAATGTACGGGTCACATTGTAGTAGAAGCCAGTAGAAAACCTCGGAAAAAGCATTGTAATGTAATGTAAAGTTTATTTTTCACCCATCGTACAGGAAAGAGAAAATGATGGAGTATGGTATGTAAAGAAGAAAGTAGAGAAAAAAAATCAGAAAAAGATCACACAACAAAGAAAAACAAAGCGCAAATCACAGAAAGAAAGTAGAAACAAAAAACACAGAAAAAGATCACACATTATGTATCTAAGACAAACACTTACAGTTAGAGCAATAATCCTGAGCATTTCTGGCATGGGTTTGAAGCTACGGAAAAGCAACTATGCCATGCTAAATCAATATGATGCTAAATCAGTATGAGAGCTTACACGAGTGAATCCTTTGCGCCTGATCGGCTTACGATCATACGGTTATGAACAATAATTAATTTACATAATACTCCCTTCGCTTTGATCCCCCTTCAATTAGCTTGTAGATCGTGGGTCTATCTATAGAATACCTTGATCGAGGGTGGCTAAATAAAGAAGTTGGGTTTCACGACAACCCAAGGACACGGAACAAGTATACAAAACAAATTGCGTCCCGAACATTCTGCGAACTGTTTAGCAATATTTCGATCACGTTCAGGTATCAACCTTGAAAGACACGGTAGCGAATCCAGAATCATCATAGTCGATTGAGTCCCCCCTGGGAGCATTACTCATTCAAAGGACAGTGCTGAATACAGATATACGAAACAGATGTGTAACATGAAGGTAAGCCGGATGTTTTTTTTTAAATGCAATGTCGGGCAACACCGAGCCTAGCCTTTTCGTCCGCACATGTCAAGGACTTCGGTTGGAACCTGTGGAAAACCAAATAGATGAAACCAAATCAATTTTCTACCTGTTCAAAGTAAAGCGCAGAGCACCTTCTGTTTTTGTTGTGCCCGTCTCCTAATGTGTAATTTAGAGACGAAGAAAGTTCTTATTGGTTTTCTTAGTTCCTCAGTTTTCGGAATGCAGAGGAGATATTGATCGGCACTATTTCCTGAACCAATGCATCTTTTAACCCATAAAATATGTCGATATGCCTCTCCCAAATCCTTATCTTTTTTTTTGCATCCCATACTCGTAATTTAGGCAGCTCGTCGACGAATTTGGTTGATTATGGACCCGTCATTGAAATACGAACTAAATAATCCGAACCTATGCTAGCACGAAAAAATTCACAACACCAGCAAGCAGACCTAAAACTGGCCCCCGAATCTTGGTCGAACCTATACAGTTTGACTGCTTGATTTTTAAGTGTAGAAAAGTAGTATATTTCTGTTTATTCGATTTTTAAAATATGAGAAGGTTCATAGTAATGAAGAAAAGGTATTTGATGGTTGTAAAGTATGGTAGGTTAAAGTAAAAATTCTTAGATTTTTTTTTTTTTAAGCTATATTCGTGTGTGACATTAATAGGGAAAGATTAGGGTGAGTAGGGTTTAATGGCATCGAGGGAGGAGGAGACGTAGCATCAAGCTGGTTTCAAATCTAGTTTGAAAACTGTTAAGAAATTGCTACGCGGGAATAAAAAAAAGTTATATATTAAAATAAAGACAGTCCTGAATCAAGTTTCATAGAAAAAAACACAAAAGCTCCCTTATGTGTCCTCTGCGGGTAACGCTTATAAAACAGAAATCGCCTTGTCCATTTGAGTAAGTATTTCGAGAGATAGGTAGGGCTTACAGATATCTTGCGGTAACGAAGTAACACGACCTCCTTTATAACGCACAAAGCAGGCGAGCCTGATACTTCCCTCATTTCAAAGCTTTCCCGATAGCCTTTGACCATGTGTATACGTCTCCAATAACATTTAATCTGTTATTTGATAACTTTTTTTTTTTTAGGTAATTCAGACTCTTTTACTGGTTGCTGCATGCGCAAATGCCGTTCCAGCGCCATCTAGAGAGAAACGGTCTGATGCGAACCCACAAACGAGCACAGAAGTTATTGATATCGTTAGAACCATTACGCCATCCCTGGACAGTCCAATAAGTGGAGAGTCTCACTTTCATTACGAATCCAAAGAAACCGTTGTGACTCCACCCCAGCGTAAGAGACGTTCCATGTTGCGACCCATCCGCAGTCCCCAGGACAGCAACGAAATCAACCCTGATGACCTCGCGAGGGAAAGACAGAAACTTGACGATGATCGAAAAAAAATAGAAGACGATCGCCGTAAAAACGAAGAAGAGAGGCAAAATATAGAACAAGAGAGGCAGAAAAATCAAGAACAGGAAGAACGAAATAAGCAAGAACGTGAGAAAATGGACGAAACGAGGAGGGAGCTTGAAGACGAGAGAAAACGCAATGAAGACGAAAAGAAGAGGAATCAAGACGAACAGAGAAGGAGAGAGGAAGATGAACAAGATAGGAAGAAGGATGATGGTGGCAGAAGGAGGAACAAAGACGACGATAAGCGTAGAAAAGATGATGATGGAAACCGACACAACGAAGACCAGGACCAACCAGACAACGACGAAGACCAGGACCAACCAGACAACGACAAAGACCAGGACCAACCAGACAACGGCGAAGACCAGGATCAACCAGACAACGACGGTAATGGCGAAAGTAAAGCAGAAGGAAAAGAAGAAGAAGACAAGCCAACGACGAAGAAGCCGCAAAGACGACCAGTGCCGGGTAAAGGGCAGCAGAATAGACCGAAAGAACAAAGCAGACCTGACCAAGGTAAGAAGCCTTACACAGGCAAACCAGACCAAGGCGGTAAACCCGATGGCGAGGATTGTGACTACCACATCTACATAGTGCAGATACCCGATCAGCCACACGCACAATCCCCGCCACACGCACAATCCCCGTCACAGCCCCGTCCACAAAATCAAGGGAATCGCCGTCCAGCCCCTCGACCTCCAGCGCGTCCCGTTCGCCCGCAGGGACTACAGCAACCGATTTCGAATCCTTGGTGGCCTTTCTATCCCTACTGATATTAACACCAATAAATCCAACATTTTCCGACGCTTGTGATCTTTATACCGGCTTGTTACTGCTTTTTATTAATTTATGTTTGTATTATAATCAAAATATACGACCACGCATGTTTTCTAAATTCCGCCTGCGGACCCGACTGTTCACAGCTGCATTGTCGTTAATCAGCCAGTCTATACCAAAGCGTTGGCCGCGCTGGACTCTGTCGGAGCCCAAGAACTCCACGACAGCGTATATAGCAGCAGGCGTACGCGTTTCCGTAACGTACCGCATTTTGAGTTATGGTGCATTTACACACTGCGTAAAATCTGAGCGTATTTTGAAATCCGAGCGTATTTTACGCACGTTTTGAACTTGAAAACATTTCTAGCAATACGGACGTATTTGAGAAATCGGTCCGTTTTGTATCTAAATACGGCCGTTTTGCTAGATATCTTTTCAAGCTCAAAACGTGCGTAAAATACGCTCGGATTTCGAAATACGCTCGGATTTTACGCAGTGTGTAAACCCACCGTTAATGCTGATCAAGAGTTCCTGGCCGAACCGAAAAATAAACTAAATTTTCCGCACGGGATTGATCACTGTACCGAAAGTCCTCGCATGAATTCAGTCCATGATGTTGAATGCAGTAAGGTTCCATCAAGACGAAGCACCTGCTGCTGCTGGAAATCGAAACGTTGCTTCCAGCCGCACTTTATAGGACAACAGGGAGTCTGGGACTAAGTCTCCTAAAGCCCAAAAGTGATCTTCGCCTGAATCAGGCTTTCATTTTCAGCTTTTTAATTCCGGTGGGGGTCCCGAACGTGAATACTATTGGTCTTATAAAACTTCGGTCTTCGCCGCCTCAAGTAAACTTTCTCTATTTTACTAACTTCGACTCTTATGCTGTGGACAGCTAAGACGACCAGGGTTGGCTGATCGCGGATTGGAATTCCTGCCCCGATATTCCCCACCACTGTCACTTCAATACGGAAGAGTGGAGATCATTCTACTTAATAACGAAAATGCAAGAGATCCTACCGGAGAACCAGATCATCTGTGACTCCATGAACTAGATCTGTTACTTAATTCTTTGGCCTCAATTTTCTCTCTTTCCGGGATTGCGACCTTTTATCTCTGGGAGTCGAAACTTCGTGTACTTCATGTCTGTACGCTGCACCGTAGTCTTTCTCTTCAAAGATTCCCAGCATCTGCCTGTGGACAGACGATCCACTTTTCCCCGTAAGCTTTTCTGCGCTCTCCTCATAAAGTTGAAATATCTAAGCTTTTCCGTACGGAACTGATGATTGGGACGAAAACCCTATCCGGAGTCTTAGAACGTGTCCGAAAGCTTTTCGGTGCTGTAAATGCTGCATTAACGCTGCATTTTCTGTTCTTTTTTGTCCGAAAGCTGTACCTTTTTTTCTTTTCTGACACTTCTAGAATACCAGAAACTTAAGTCAGGAAGAAGAAGAAGAAAAAACAATTAGCTGTATAAAGCTGACAAAATGGATCAGATACTGATATCCATCCTTCTTATCTTTCCTTTCTTCGTTGGCCATGATCGCCAGTTGTCTTAAAATTTGGAATGTTTGCCGAATTGTCAGTTGTCTTTTTGGGATCCCAAAACGTAAGTGGAGGGATACCTATGACATTGCAAAAGTTGTCCGTCTGTCCGTTCCTCCGTCCGTCTGTAAGCACGATAACTCTCGAAGGGAATGAGAAATTTTGATGAAACTGTGTGAGGATTCCTTGGGTCGTCGGACCAGTCAAGTTCGTAGATGGGCTTTGTAGCCCTACATTTAGGGGTGGGGGAGGGGTTTCAAATTAAGGGGCAAACAAAGTATTTTGAAACAGCTAATTTTGGGTAAGAAGACATGCTGAGCACGATGGTGAAAACCATTTTGTCATCGAACAAGTAGTTCGCCCGGAATCCGGCCAAAACCGGAAAGTTTGTTAAAAATAAAGGTTTTATTTTAAGTTGATTAGATGTTCGATTTAGGGGTAGGAAGGCATGCTGAAGACGATGGTGAAAACCATTTTCTCGACGGACAAGTAGTTTGCCCGGAATCCGGCCTAAACCGGAAAGTTTGTTAAAAGTAAAAGTTTTATTTTAAGTAGATTAGATGTTCGATTTAGGGGTAGGAAGACACGCTGAACACGGTTGTGAAAACCATTTTCTATCCGGACATGTAGTTCGCCCGGAATCCGGCCAAAACCGGAAAATTGGTAGAAGTTAAAGTTTTATTTATAGTTGATTAGATAATCGATTTAGGGGTAAGGAGAGATTCTGAATCCGTGTGTGACAATCATATTTTACCCGGACATATAGTTCGACCGGAATCCGGCTGGAGTCGGAAAATTTGTTATAAGTTAAATCTTTATTTGAAGTTGATTAGATGTTCATTATTGGGGAAAGAAGATACCCTGAGTTCATTTTTGAGCTTTCTTTTTTTCGCCAGACAATTAGTTCTGGAGTTTGGCCGAAACCGGAAAATCGGCGGTAGTGGCAGGAAGTTTTTCTCAGATGATTAGCTATTTGGCCTTAATCTGTTTCTCAATTTTAATTGTAAAAATGTTCAAGGAGTCTGGCGATGACTGGATCTGGCTAAGACAAGACCCAGTTGTCTGGATCAGATATTGAATTTTTGGGAACCCATCGAAACCTTTGGTCTTCTTGAATTTGTTATGTTTGCCGCCGAAAACACTGAGAGAATCGCCGTACTCCCCAGGTTCTTCATGAAAATTCAGCATTAAATTTAGCATTCTTGATGAATTTTTCGATGAATTTTATGATGAATTAATGCTGCATTAACTGAGCGAAAATCTAAGTCCGAAAGCGAAATGCTAGACAAAATGCTAAATTAATTCAGCATTTTCGGACACGTTCTTACTTTGCGACCAACCGGCCCCGACCATAAAATTCCTTCCATATTGGTTATTTTTGTGCAGCTAATGTAGTGTTTACACGGACAAGAAATCCCGTCGAGAAAAAAGGAATTCCGGTCGACTCGAAAGAATTCCATTCGTGAAGATGACTAGAAAAAAAGTCGAGCGGGGCGGGAACCCTTTCATGATGAAAGGAATGCCGTACTACTTGAAAGGAATCTTCTCGGCAGCACTGGTAAAAAGTACTAACAAAAAGTCTAGCTAGCTTTTGAGAGAAGCAATCGTCAGTACTGATGTCATACATGCTCTCAAAACATTTTTTTATTGGCTGGTGAATTTGTTTTTGTCAGATTTTCTGGTTTGAAGAATTATTTTTGTTTCCCTCTATGTGTAAACATAATCTTGTCACCGAGATTGGATTCTGTTCCAGTTTTCCTGCACCTGTAGACGCTGCATAAAAATGCGCTAGGATAAAGTAAACAATGACACGTTACTTACTGGTATACTCTTATGCCTAGCCATGCTTACAACTATTTAAAACGCCTCTGCCTCTGTGTGTGCTATGCCCAACTCTGTTCTGTAAAACTTCATCAAGTTTGTTAATCCCGCCTTTCGACTTCAGTGCCGACTTCTCCACAGAGCTAAATGCCCACTCGGTATAAACCGAAAGCTTAATCGCTTAATCCCCCTTCAGATAATTTATACCAAGATCTAACGTGTGAATGTTATGGGTTCTCTAGCACATCTATCGGCAATTCGTCATTGGATTTCGCTGAGAGACAGGTCTCTTTGAAATTAAAATTAGTTTGAAGGCGTCAAAGTTTGTTAAACAAAGACGGAGTCTCGTCCTATTGGTCGATTATGACACGTTTGTTCATATCCCCGTCAACGCCGACCAATGCGATTCGAGACTCAGTTTTTGTGTTCAAACTTTGTAGCCTTCAAGCTCTTACTTCCATGGAAACTCTTTTACAAAAATAGAATTATACGTTTAAGGAATATCCCAATGAACATTTCCAGCAAGTCCCTGGCTCAGAATGATGATAAAACGCTGATAATTTAATTTCAAATTTGAAAGTCCTATATTTCCTAATGTTTAATTTTTTCGTTACGATCCCGTCCGTTTTCGTCGGGTATGGTGCAATCTCTCTATGGAGTATTCGATTAGCAATTTGGCTATTGGCGGTTCGATTTAGCCTTGTCCCGGTCCTGTCAGCGAAATGCCGTTTTATTTAACTGCCTTGTCCGCTTCATGCCGTTTTATTTGTCCTGTCAGCTGACAATTGTCAGTGTCCTGTCAGCAGAGACGTTACTAGCCAAAATGTTTGAGGGGGGGGACGAGGCATTTACCGACTGGCTGGTAATTTTTACCGACTTTTTCTGCAGAAAAAACGACTGTTTTCAACAACAGAAATGACTTTTTTGAAAAAAATCGACTGATTTTCAGAAAAACCGACCATTTTGACGAAAAATCGACCAACTTTCAGAAATACGACTGTTTTCCTGAAAAAAAATCAACTGCTTAGACGAAAAATGGCGGCGCTTCCCGCCGACTCGGTTATTTTTACCGACAGCATTGGGGGGGACGTCCCCCCTACCCCCCCCCCCCCCACACAGTCGTGATACCCCTGCCTCTCAGACAGGACGCCGTGAGAGCCTGTCCACACTGGGCTCAAAACGGCGCAGATTTGACAATCTGCGCGGATTTCTTTGCTGAAAATGGGTCTACAAATCTGCGCAGATTGGGTCGGTCGCCGGAGAGGTTCTGAAAATCGTCAGGGGACGTGACAGTTGATGATGGCTTTGGGGCAGCTTCGGGATAATGACCAGACTGCAATTAGGGGTTTAAAATCGATACTTGACCAGTTTTGCAACAATCCAGTTTTAATTATGTTGGGCTAGTGTGAACTATCACCAGTTTGTTTCCAACATCTCAGGATTAAACTAAGCTATCTGGTGAGACAGGTAAAGCATTTCTAGATGTAAAATGCCGTCAGTCACATCTTTTCTTTGTTTTCTGACAAAAAATAACAAAGAGGCCTGTCCTTTTTTCAAGTGATTTTCCTTTCTTCAAGTGAAAAAAAGTACTTACTTAAATAATGTTAACAGCACACAAAAAGTACCAGCATATTTCCTGGAACATAATCAGAAATGCTGTTTCGTTCTAAGCGATCTCCTGAATTTAAAACAACAACACTGAGAATCAGGTGTATCTTGTACTTTTCTTTTTTTTTAAATTTAGCAACTCAAAAAGCTGCCTTTTCTGCTTTTCATGGATCTAGTGTGACCACTTCGGCGCCTAATTCTACGCAGAAATAAGCCGAGTGTGACCCAAGCTCTGAATCTCGTAGAATGTTTCGGTCCTGTCTCGGGTAGATTTCTCGACTGCGATTTATTTGCGATGCTGTCCGCCGAGTCATTCACCTGATAGGGCTAAATAAAACGGGTTTAAACCGTGACAAGGCAGTAACAAGAACACAGGACCGAAACAAGGAGGACTCAAACTGAACGCAGCTGGAAGTTCCCCGCCATTTTCCGCCAATCATGAGCAGGTTCGCCAAAGCTAGCCATGATACAGAAGGAGGGTTTACCGTTTGAGTTCGCTTTCGAGGACTCGACCTTCCAGTTACGGGCAGCAAGGTAAACTATCTTCAAGGTCAATAATATAGAAAATTTATTTCGTATAACTAAAATATCACAATTCCGGAAAATATATCACAAAAAAGAACAGTACAGTTCCAGTTCTCTAAAAGGCAAATTCAAGTCGATCACAGTTTTCAAAATTCACCTTCGGAAAAACGGTGGCATACCAAACCCTCCCCCCACCATACCATACGGCCTAGGTCCATAAGGATCATAATATTCTTCTACAACAACTGAGGGACCTCCACCGAAGGAACCTCCACCGAAGGGAGCTCCACCATAGAATCCTCCCCCATGAGGTCCAAGTCCAAGCCCAGCACCGAATCCGAAGCCAGGCAGGTATCCGAAACGTTTCTTCCTGGTCTCTCCGCTGTTCTCCAACTTTCTGGTTTCTACATTGTCGGTGCTCCGCTTCCGCCTTTCGGAGGATTCTGGTGCAACTTCGTGAATCTCTTCGCTGCTGCTGCTATCATCCTGGTGCTCATCAGACTCGTTAAGAGCAACTGCTTCAGCGGAGTCGCTCTCCATGTTCACGGACTGACGCTTTCGCCTGAAGTACGGGTATGGCTGCTGATAGCTGAAGTCTTGGTAAGGATCTCTGTATGTGTCGATGGTGATCTGTGATGAGCGGTACATTCCGTCTTCATAGTCATCATCGTCGTCTTCAATGATGATCGTTTGACGTTTCTTTTTAGATTCGTCGTTGTTGGCTGTAGGCCACGGCTTCTGGTCAGCTGACGACATGTCAAGAGAAACCTTAGCCGACTCCGATCCCTCTTCGAAGCTTATTGCCGACTTGCTGTCGTCTTGGCTGGCACCACCTGCTGGGGTTTCATCAGGATTGGAGTCGGCCTGCCGTTTTCTTAAAGGGATGATGACGTCAACAGGCTCGACAGGCATGTTGATCTCTACCGTGTCTGATATGACCTCAATAGGAGAAAAAATTTCAGAAACAGGCGAGTGAATCACCGCAGACTCCTCCATACTGGGTACAGGGCCTTCGACGAGGATAGCAGGCTCGTCACCTGCTGCAACAGCAACAAGTGGTTCATCGTCTATGAACAGCAAGTCCCGTCGAGTTCTTGCTTGTGCACGTGCACTGTCTGCAGCCTGCTCGGCCTGAGTGCGCATGTTGCCGGCGGCGTCTCTGACGTTTCCGGCGGCGTCTCTGACGTTTCCAGCGGCATCTTTCACTTTTTGGCCAACCTGATCTGCTTTTTGTCGAAGTCCACTTGTGGCATCCTTGGCTGTCTGTGCGACGTTTTCCCATCCTTCCTTTATCGCCTGGCCGACTGGTCTCTCAGTGCTGAAAAGAAACACGACAATTACAGAGGCGTTACTAGCCAAACAAATTTTTTTGGGGGGCAAGGTATTTAACGACTGGCAGGTCGTTTTTACCGATTGTTTTAGCAGAAAAAAAAACTACTGTTTTTAAGAGAAAACGACATTTTAAACGAAAAATCGACTGGTTTTAAGAAAATCGACTGTCTTCTTAAAAAAATCGTCTATTTTCAAAGAAAATCGACTCTTTTGAAGAATTTTCTCTATTTTTGAGGCCGACAACGTTGGGGGGGGGGTCCCCCTTCCTCCTACCCGTACGTGACGCCCCTGGACAATTAGCTTGATCTTTCTTCATAAGAAATCACTTGCCAACAACCGTCTGGTAATTTATGCATCACAGCATAGAATATTTTCATTTTGATGGAATGTTTCTTTCCCAAATGTACGACCCTAAATGTTTCAAAAGAACTGTGTAGAGGCTTTGTGGCCTTTTTTTTTGCAATATATTATTATTATTATTATTATTATATAGAACACGAACATCTGAGACGTAGGTGTAAGATGGGTTAGTGTGTTCCATCCTACTTACCATAGGTACTACGCATGACGTCACGAATTTTGGCGGGTCAAGGCTAGAATGCATTTTTCTATTTTTCGTAAAACTATCAATCCACGGGGCAACCCAGCCGATCAAGGTTCAAGGTTTTTTTATTCTTACTTTATCTAATACATAAACATTAACAATACTATATTCTGCACTTGCAATTATTTCAGGGTTTGAACCGGAGAGAAGAAAAATATCGAATGGTTCAGTGGTCGCGCTACACAGATCCGTAGTACCACGCTTACTACGTTCCCGAGCATGGTCAACAAATAGTCACCATTATTTTTTATTTCGAGACGGTGGAACGGCCAGCGTTGTAACTTGTTCGTGAGGTTGGAACGGAAATGGTAACTACTAGTTACTGTTGATAGAAGGGTGGAACACACTCATCCGGTGTATTTTATTGCCCCAGAAACGACTGTCCCAAGTTACATGGTCAAGCTTTCATTCGTTCAAACCAAATTTCTGTTTTCGAGTGGAAAGCTCCGTTCTAGCAGGCAGGCACTCAGTTGAAAGCTTAAGATAGACTAACAGAAGGCGTGCGAAAGTTGCCTGATCCCTTAGCCAAAATATCACTTTCGAATAAACTAAAAATATAAACAGAAAAAATCCCGCCGGGCCGAAATTGCTGCCATCAACCGTTACTCGCCATTTCTATTCCTGATCCCTGTTGGGTCTATCATCCTACTTCTGCGTTTGTGAGAATGAGAAATAAATTAACAAAAGTAGAGCAATTCCCCAGGCTGCCATCTACCACTACTACTCATTTCTATTCGTGAATGTTTAATGAATTGTATCCATAGAAATGATTATAAGGAGTTAAGAGCAGTGCCACTGACTAGATTCTATAAGACTATGTTGATGCCGACTATTTTTTTTTATAGTGAGCGGTAGATAGTCTTGTTGCCGAAAAGAGAACGAGTTGTAGGCTATCACATCCTTCATCCCATTGTTCGGGATGAGCACCGGAATAGGAATTTCAGTTGTGAACCCCGTTCGTATCCCGTTTGGGAGCAGATCTTAGCCAAACCGCCCTATTTCGACGAAATGGATGAAAAAAAGAAAAAATCAGTCATGTAACTGCAACGGAAACTCATTAATTGACATTGACTCAGAAAAGAAAATTTATAAAGCTTTGCTCAGTGCTAAGAAGGAACTAAACAAAGTGTTCCAAAAACTTCACGGTGCCCACAACGGAAATCTAGTTGTTTTCTTTATAAAAAGCCATTTCTCTGAGTCTACTTTCACGAGCTAGGCTAGGGTCCCGGGACGAACGATCGACAGTCACTGAGCTGGGACTAGCCTTCCAAAAATAAAAATAAAAACTCGTCGCTTACTTGAATCCGGGGTCCAACGATTTCAGGCCAGTTTTAATCTCTTCTCCAAAGGAAGGCTGCGCCTCGTTCTCTCTTGCTTTCTGCTGAGTATACATCAACTCCAAGCCACCTTGCGGTGGGAGCTTGGCTCCTTCATTCCCCCACTGCGAAGTTGGTTTCGCTACGGATCTGACATCTTCAGGAGAAAACAGCTGACCCTGCTCGTTTCGGTTCACCTCACGGTTGTCCGGCTCAGCCTGGCGTCTGCGCCGTTGTCGTACATCTTGAGCTACCTTTTCGGCAGAACTTTTCGCATCTTCCATGGTTCTGGTTGCTCCGGCTTTTAGGTTTCCAGCCGCGTCTTTCACTTGCTGGCCAGTTTGTTCAGCCTTGTGACGAAGGCCGCTCGTGGCGTCGTGCGCCTTCTGCGCCACCGTGTCCCAGCTTTCCTTGATGGACTGACCGATCGGACGCTCTGTGCTGAAAGAAATCAGAAAAATCCATCAATACTCTATCTGACTAAGTCCAAAACACGCTACTGGTCCTCAGGAAGAAGGAGTAAGCGTCTCCGTAACAACTCAAACTCAGACTCAATCCTGTGTCAAACAATCATGGCGATCTTTGGGAGCAGCTGTGACACCACTTCTGCTTTTCTTCCGCTAGGTACCCGGAGAGGCCGGAGATTTTGCGTCGGCAAGGAGAAATAGTCATCAAGAGTATTACTCCAGTTCAAGCACAACTTGGTGGGCGGTAAGAGCAAACGCCCTAGATGTCCGGTTTATGTGTCCAAATGGCATCGTACTGTGGTGGGGTGAATGGAGGGAGATGCCCTGAAATCTTTAACATGCGTAGAGACCGAACGGACTGTACGACTGGGATGAAACTTGGATCCTACAAAGCTCAGGGATCTAGATAGATATTTCATTTTGAAGTTCGGACCGTTGGTAAGGACAGGTAAGGTAAGGTAAGTCTCAGATGCTCCATTTAACAGTCTGGACAGGATGCAGGGACTGTTGGGGGATTGGAATGAAAACTCGTGGCTCAATTAGAATCGAGGGATCAAGCCTTACGTGTACATTTACACTGCGGGGGAGTTTGAAGGGCCTGGATATGTCAAACACTTGGTCCGATTTGAATTGAATTTTATACTTGACAAGAGCACATGCTTCAAAATTTACATTTCTCCGTTCGGACCGTATGCAACCATTAGCTTCCAGTCCCTGTTCTGCCAGAATTAAGAAATGTATGATGAAACTATCTACACTATGCGCGACTAAGCAAATATAGGCAGCTAGAGCGCAGGCTGCTAGACCGTATTATCCTATTACCCATTTGGATTGTTCTTCATTACCTCTCGTCTTAGCCAACTCCTGCATCATGAAGACAAAATAAGTTTGGTTCGTTGTCGTTATGCTATTCAATCAAAGGAAAGTAACTTTACCACACCTCTGACCGAGAAGTAATGACAAAATTGACAGTAATATAAGCCACTTACTTAAATCCAGGGTCAAGTGACTTGAAGCCTGTTTTGATCTCTTCCCCAAATGATGGCTGTTCTTCGTATTCTCTTGCCTTCTGCTGCATGAACATCAGCTCAAGCCCACCTTGGGGAGGAAGTGCAGATCCCCGATATCCCCACTGGGACGTTGGCTTCGCCTTTGATCTGACATCTTCTGGTGAATAAAGCCCCTTTTTCTCGTCCCGCTCTGGTTGGTCCTGGGTTTGGTCTTCAGCTTGACGCCTATGCCGAATGTCCTGGGCCACCTTGTCCATGGTGTTTCGGGTCTCGTCAACCGGTTTAGACACACCAGACTTAACGGTATCAGCAACGTTGCGGGCAGTGTCAACAGCAGTGTCCTTGATATTTCCAGCTATGTCAGATACCTGAGACCCCAGTTGCCCAGCTTTTTCCATCAGCGATCGTTTGAGCGCAAAGAAACCTTCGCGAAGCTTCAAGGTCTGTTGTTTAGCCCATTCGGCAACCTCATCCGCACTTTGCTGGACCACTTCTGAAGTTTTGTCCACTCCTTCCTGAAGGGGGGCGTCACGAGTCTGTCGGATCTTGTCGCTGACTTCTTTCATCATGTTAACTGCTTGGTCTACTACGCTTTCAGCTTTATGGGCAGCGTCATGCCCGACCTCCTGGGACGCTTCTCCGAGCTTTCCTGCAGCCTGCTGCATTACACCGGCCGCTTGAGCTGTTGCAGCCGTCTTGCTCAACGTCCCGGCCTTTTCGAGTGCGGCATCTTTGATGGCATCGAAGCCCTCTTTCAGCTTCCCTCCTTGCTCTTCCATCCATTTACGACCTTCCTCGCCGACGTTTTCTTGGACAACCTTCTTAAGCTGGTCTCCTTGTTCGGCTGCTTTTTCCAGACCTTCTTTTAATTTTTCGCCGGCGCTGGCAACAAGCTCTTTTACATCATCGGAAATCTGGCGACGTTGACGGAGCTTGTGAGATTGGTCTTCCGCCGCTTTCCTCACATCCTCTGCTTGCTGGAAAACCGTGTCGGCGGCGCTCGATGTTTTCTCTCTGAGCGTTTGAATTCCACCCGTCACCTTGTCTCTTTGCCGCTCCAGCCACTCCTTGCTCTCCTCACCAAACGGCTTTTCGGTCCTGCAATAATTAAAATGAGAACCCTTCAACAGTTCATTGGGGGGGGGGGGGGGGGGGGGGGGGGGGGGTTGCAGGTATTCAAATCTAGTCGGGAAAGACCGCCCGTCCCGCCGCCGACCCCCCAGACCATGATCATCTGTTTATTTATTTATTCATTTACTTCCCTAAAATATATAAACAAAACTATACCCCAACTATACCCTGTCTGCACCATAATATCAGAAACCTTAGTTGCATTTTTGCATTTACTATTACCACGGTAAAAGGATATGCGTTGTGTCGTTTTTGCAGTTATCGTGGTATCTGACACTACATTTGCTTTGCTAAAATGACAATTGCCACATTTGCCCTTTTAGAAGTCACCCCAAAAGAATAATTTGAATCCACTCACATCACCAGTGCCAGATTCTTCCCCACAAATTTGACAAAAAAAAACTTGAGATCCAAAGTCCATAACACGTCAGTGATCCTCAGGAAAAACGAGTAAACGTCTCACTAACGACTCATTCAACAACTCAAATCCTGTGTTAACCAATCACGGCGATCTTTGGGAGCAGATGTGATACGATTCCGGCTCTTCCGCTAGATACCCGGCGATTTTGCATCGGCAAGGAGAGTCAGTCATCAAGATTATTAGCGTGAGATGACTTTTCCAGATCCCACGGACAG
This sequence comes from Branchinecta lynchi, assembly GCA_023053575.1. Lineage (NCBI taxonomy): Eukaryota > Metazoa > Arthropoda > Branchiopoda > Anostraca > Branchinectidae > Branchinecta > Branchinecta lynchi. The sequence goes on from JAKZAP010000004.1 coordinate 26,626,432, forward strand.
TGACTACGGTCGGGACATTAACTGGCCAGATACTCAATAGCTGCAAAAAGGATGATTTTGATCGTGAATGAGACACAATGATATCTGCAAAACCGCAACTCCTGTATACCATTAACCACACATTACCTCCCTCCCCAATTGATCACAGCCCGTCGGGGTGCGTCGTGGAACTCTCAAAAGCCGGTTTAAAATAATAATTTATTATATTTACTTATATGAGCAAATCAAACAGAAAAGCACTGAATTACTGTTAGTCCTACACTCTGCCTCTTGCATGTTTCAGGGGGATGCAGCATAGCTATCGGATTGATGCCCCGTCCCCAGTACGGACACGTAATTCGTAATTCGATTTTAGACATTTGTATGACCGGTTTTTAAGACGTTTTAGGAAACTCCTCTCTCATTGCCTGTTCATAACAAATAAAAAACGGGAGATGGATTTATCCATCCCAGATTCGATGAACGGGTTGAAGCAGGAAGCTCTAAAAACCGCTAAAAACCGGTCTTGAAAACGGGTCAAGACAGATTTACGAGCAGCTCCGTAGTGGGGACCTGGCATGAGGAATTAAGTCGTTAAATTTTCACTGAACGAGTCCATGGAGTTAATTGTAACATTGGTCAACAATGAAGGTACTTACGGTAGTCCAGGATCCAGCTTCGATATTCCTGATTTAATCTCCTCTGCGAAAGAAGGCTGAACTTCCTGTTCTCGCTGCTTCTGTTGCGCGTGCATAAGCTCCAGAGCACCCTGTGGGGGAAGACCCATACCCTCCGAATTCTCCCGAGTATTCGAAGTTCCATGGGTCTGACTCGACTCCTGGCCGTTCTGGTTCTGGCTGCTCTCTTGGGTTATCTGCGCTTGTTCCTCGTTCTTCATCGGCCATGATATCGATTGATGTATTAAAACCGTCACAAGAAGAAACAGAATTGGTTTCATCCCTAAAAAGAAACGATTCACTAAGAGCGTGTTCCACCCTTCTAACAATAGTTACTATTTCCATTCCATCCTCACGAAAAGTTACTACGCTGACCGTTCCAACCTTGTCGGAATAGTAACTAATAGTTACTATTTGCTTATCATGCTCGGGAGCGTAGTAACTCCTTTACTACGCATCTCTGTAACGTGATTGGTCGGATTGGCCCGTGGCGTGAGATCCTGCTGGAAAATAGAATAATCGTTCCAGCCTTGACGGCAAAAAGCCAGAATTCGTGACGGCATGCGAAGTAACTACGGTAAGTAGGATGGAATACGCTCTAAGTATAAGACGCAAGTATTTGAGCCTAGTCGAGCAATAGTTGCGTTTTTGCAGATACCATGGTATCTGATACCACGATGGTCAAAAACGCGTTTTTGCAGTTACCGTGGTATCTGGCAAGGTACCGTGGTATCTAATATTCAGAACTGGCAAGGCGCCGTGGTATCTAATATTCAGACACCTTTTTGCAGTTACCGTGGTATCTGGCAAGGTACCGTGGTATCTAATATTCAGAACTGGCTAGGTGCCGTGGTATCTAATACTCAGAAACCACGGTAAGTGCGAACACCACTTTAGACCGTGGTATCAGATACCACGACAAATGCAAAAACGACTAATTGCAGATCCAGATACCGTGGTAACAGATACCATGGTATCTGCAAAAACGCAACTAATGGCGGGTGTCACTGCCCGAAAGATGGACTAGGCCTACGACAAATTCAACCCGATTACCGTCCCCTGAACAGGGGACAGGGTGTGTACACACCCTGAGCTAAGATCAAATTTTTACTTGTGGCCGGAATAGGAGTCTGGCAAAGAACGGCCGAAATATCGGCGAATACTAAATTTGAGTCCATTTACGCCAAACATTGATGATTGCAGCTTCGGCTGCAAGACTAATTAGCAGACACGCTATTTTGACCTATTTTAGCCTTTTTGCTCAGTTATTACTCTAGCTTGTCTGCGTGTTTGCTTTTCGTCTTTAAAAGAGGAGTGACGTTCAAAACATTCCTATCAAAATACGGTAGAATAGCCTACTATATTATATATACACTGCGAAAAGTTTGATAACATTTGACACATTGACGCGCATCCATTACGCGAGACATAAACTTTCCGTCCAACTTTAGGATCATTGTATTCTACCCATATGTTAGGTCCTCTACTGATCATACAGGTAAAACCATAACTAATAACGAATAAAGTCGTCGCATAGGATTATATCCCAACACTGGACAAAGGTTCACCTTCCGACGTCAACGAAGAGCCGCAATTTTGTTCTCTAGTACTAGTAGCGTACATGGAGGAATTGTATTATTGGGATCCCAAAACGTAAGTGGAGGGATACCTATGACATCGCAACAAAAGTTGTCCGTCTGTCCGTCCAGATATGCTGAACACGGTGATGAAAACCATTTTGTCATCGGACAAGTAGTCTCGGAATCCGGCCAAAACCGGAAAATTTGTTAAAAGTAAAACTTTTATTTGAAGCTGATTAGATATTCGATATAGAGGTAAGAAGACATGCTCAACACGACGGTGAAAACCATTTTTTTCGCCGGACAAGTATGTAGCCCGGAATCCGGCCAAAACTGGAAAGTCTTTTAAAAGTAAAAGTTTTGTTTGAAGTTGATAAGATATTCGATTTAGGGGTACAAATACATGCTGAAAATGATGGTGAAAACCATTTTCTCGCAGGGCAAAAAGTTCGCCCGGAATTCGGCCAAAACCGGAAAGTTTGTTAAAAGTATAAGTTTTGTCTGAAGTTGATTAGATGTTCGATTTAGGGGTAAGAAGACATACTGAACACTTATTTGAAAAGTATTTTCTACCCGGACAACTTGTTCGCCCGGAATCAGGGCGAAACCGGAAAATTTGTTAAAATCAGAAGTTTTATTTGAAGTTGATTAGATGACATATTTAGGGGTAAGAAGACGCGCTGAATCTGTATATGACAATCTTTTTTTTACCGGGACATATAGCTTGTTCGGAATCCGGTTGAAACCGGATTTTCTTATAAGAAGTTTTGCTTGAAGTTGATTAGACGTTCTTTATACGGATAAGGAGATACGCTAAATTCGCTGCTAAACTATTTATTTTTCTGGACAAATATGGTAGTTCGTTCGCAATTGTCTGGATCAAGTATTAGATTTTTGGGATCCCATCGAAACCTTTGGTCTTGTTATTAGTACAGTCCGCTTCTGTGCACGTTATCTTTCATCCATTTGTTGTGACAAAAGTTTAATTTTTCAGTCGCTCATGGTCTAAAGAACCTGTACAGTAGAGGCATACTCATGTGAGCATTTGTTGGCTTCGAACAATGCCATTTTCAGGCACGTGTTGTGACTAAAGTTACCTACAATACCATTCCGACAACGTAACTAATCAAGGCACCTTGGAAATAGCTGAATAGGTATTTTAGATCTTCGGTGTGCCATTATATACGTTAAATAACGAGCCAAGTACTTTTACTGTACATTACTCAGGTCTATGGGGCTGACTTAAAGGACACCTTTTGCCTATTCTGTCTTTTATTATATAACTAACTCCCTTATGGAATTATAAGCTTCTAAAATCCCCACACTTTCTCCGTTGTTCCAGTATGTGCCTACGAATCTTTAGCGCTTTTTCGGACGTGCCGAGTTTTCCCCGTTAAACAACGCAAAGCTTGCCTGAATCTTCGACGTCTGCTGACCTTTCACACACAAGGGTATGAGAATCCTCTGGTTTTGACTTCTTTTATTTGCTTCATATTCCTACTTTTTAACCACGGCGCGTTCATTTTTCAAACGTTTTGCGCCCAGTCGCCACATTGGGGAGCAGGAAGACTGGATAGGATTAACAAGCGCTAGCAAGAAAATCGCTAAATTCAGATGAAAAGTAGGGGTACTTCCAAAAAATCATTTCTAGTAAGCTATGTGCTTTAATGGATTACATTCAACTGGAATACTGGACTACACTACACCTCCATATAAAGGCATGTATCGAACAAATGCCTGAACAGTTGGTGACCTAAGAACGGTTAAAACTGTAATCACAGTCGAGGGGTTAGGAACTCCTCGGAACTTGCTGTACACTCTTTCCCGAGAGCCACCAGCCGAAACCAGAAGTGCCGCCAAAACCAATAGTGCAGGCACCGGTGCCGAACACAAATTGGGCGATTCATTTTTAATATGCTGATTTTATTAGTCTTAACAATGCGGCAATCGGTGCCGGCAGGGTCGAGCACCGGGAATTTGCAATCAAGCTTGCTTTACATCAAAACCGAGAGTAGACAACCCCTCGATCCAGAGGTGTTAATAGCCAAAATGCTTGGGGGGGGACGAGGCATTTACCGACTGGCGGGTAATTTTTACCGACTTTTTCTGCAGAAACACGACTGTTTTCAACAACAAAAATGATATTTTTGGAAAAAATTGACTGATTATCGGGAAATCCGTTAATTTTCAGAAAAAAAACAACTATTTTGACGAAAAATCGACCAATTTTCAGAAAAACCGACTACTTTCATGAAAAAAAATCAACTGTTTTGACGAAAAATGGCGGCGCTTCGCGCCAACTCTGTCATTTTTTACCGACTGGCCGACAGCATTCGGGGGGCGTCCCCCCCCCCAGTCGTGACGCCCCTGCCTCGATCACACTTCACGTATATAAACAGAATTAAAGCATAAGAAAGTACCTCCCAAAGTAAAATTAATTCAGGAAAAAAAAACCCATAGGTAAAACAAATTAGACTAGCCACAGATAAAGAGAATAATATGTTTGAACCTTAGGCAATACTTCTTGAACTAGAACCCGGCGGGATCTCATATGTGACCAAGCCCGGCCGGTCGAAAATATCTCTAGCCTCACCTTGTATTAAACTTCCTATTACACTTTTGTCCTCTTTGATCCGCTCTCAATTCCACTGTGTATCTTATCTCTCGTCTATCTTTACTAACTTGCTTGTTCGCATCACTTCATATAAATGAACGCTAAAGGTGACACTCCTGCGGGCCATTTTAGTCACAAAGGGAGAGGGTGAAAATCGGTTCTTGGTACTACTGGTTACGTCATCAACAACGTAAACAAATCGGAAAATACAACCCTCGTGGGAAATTCCTAATCCAAGCCAAAATCGTTGTTATTGACAGTCTGACTGATGAAGCGTAGCAATTTTCTCGTCCAGCTGGGATCTAAGCAAACTAAAGCTAAAGAAAGTGGATAACCCGAACACTGAAACTGATATCCTACCGTAGTTAGTAACGAAACCAGTCTCAGATCAAACAATTACTTCCTTGCGAAAAAGCCTAGTGACACTGTCATTTTCATGTGTCTGAAAATCAACCTCCGAAGGATTTTGGCTCCGTTGCTAACTTTTCAGTTCATTCTTCGAAAACATTTCGAACGTTCAAGCGAATGGAACTGATTGCCCCCCCCCCCCCCCCCCCCCCCCCTGCCAACTGACGAAATTGGCCTAGCTCTGGAACGTCCCTGAAAAAGTCCTCATGACAAGACGTCCCCAGATTTAGCAGTTTGTCTTCGTATCAGGCCCATGATTACATAGAATACTTTCAAAGTTTTGCATAGATTTGGGGACTAGGGCTTATGGGCAGGGAAAATGATGTGGGACCATTGATGTAGTTAGGGTTTAATCATAATGCACCGGGATAACCAGAAGAGGATATTTTGCAACAATAATTTACAAACAAATTTCCGGTTTCAACCGGATTCCGGACGAATTATATGTCCGGGTGAAAAACGATTGTCATATACAGACTCAGCGTCTCATTAGCCCTAAATTTGTCATCTAATCAACTTCAAATAAAACTTTTGCTTTTAACAAATTTTCCGGTTTTGGCAAGATTCCGGGCCAACTATTTGTCCGGGTAGAAAATGCTTTTCATATGAGTGTTCAGCATGCCTTATTACTTCTAAATCTGTCATCTAATCAACTTCAAATAAAACTCTTAATTTTAACCAACTTTCTGTTTTTTGCCGGATTCCGGACGAACGACTTGTCCGAAGAGAAAATGGTTTTCATCATCGCGTTCAGCATGTCTTCTTACCCCTAAATCAAACATCTAATAAACTTCAAATAAAACTTTTACTTTTAACCAACTATCCGGTTTTTGCCGGATTCCGGACAAACTACTTGTCCGGCGAGAAAATGGTTTTCACCATCGTGGTCAGCATGTCTTCTTACCCCTAAACTTAACATTTAATCAACTTCAAATGAAACTTTTACTTTTAACCAACTTTCCGGTTTTTAAATATTCTTTGAGCCCAAGCTGACTTTGAAACATTTATTCAAACAATGTTTGATGTTTCACACCAACATTGTTTGAATAAATGTTTTCGTTTTTTGCCGGATTCCGGGCGAACTACTTGTCGGACGAGAAGATGTTTTGCGTATTCGTGTTCAGCATGTCTTCTTACCCCATAATCGACTATCACATTAGCTGTTTAAAAATATTTTGTTTGTCCCTTAATTTGAACCACTTCCCCCACCCCTAAATATAGGGCTACAGAGCCCATGTACTAACTTGACCTTACACTTGACCCAAAGAATCTTCACACCAAGTTTCATCAAAATATATCATTCCCTTCGAGAGTTATCGTGCTGATAGACGGACGGACGGACAACTTTTGCAATGTCATAGGTATCCCTCCACTTACGTTTTGGGATCCCGAAAAGAACAATTCAGAAACGAACTCGAATAATTGTTATAGACAGACTCAGCGTCTTTTCTTAGCCCTAAATCTGTCATCCAAACAACTTCAAATAAAACTTACGCTTTTAAAAAAATTCCGGCTTCGTCGAATTCCGGGCGAACTAGTTGTCTGGCGAGAAAATGGTTTTCATCATCCTGTTCAGCATGTCTGCTTACCCCATAATCGAACATCTAATTATCTTCAAATAAAGCGTTTAATTTTAACCAACTTTCCGGCTTTTGCCGGATTCTGGACGAACTCCTTGTCCGGCGAGAAAATGGTTTTCATCATCGTGTTTAGCATGTTTTCTTACCCAATAATCACATTAGCTGTTAAAAATATTTTGTTTGTCCAGTAATTTGAACCCCCTCCACACCCCTAAATATAGGGCTACAGAGCCCCTCTACGAACTTGACCTTACCCGTGACCCAAAGAATCCTCACACCAAGTTTCATCAAAATACCTCATTCCCTTCGAGAGTTATCGTGCTGACAGACGGACGGAAAGACGGACAACTTTTGTGATGTCATATGTATCCCTCCACTTACGTTTGGGGATCCCAAAAAGCAGACACAACAAACCTCTATTCCCATGGCTTGGTCGTAGACCCAATCTGCTTTCAATGATCCGAGGCCTGACAAAGAGATTGAATTCCGAAAACAGGCTATTCTTTTTCCCAAAATCCCAAAACGTAAGTGGAGGGATACCTACGACATCTTAAAAGTTGTCCGTCTGTAGGCACGATGACACTCGAAGGGAATAGGTATTTTGAAGAAACTTGGTGTGAGGACTCTTTGGGTCAAGGGAGAGGCCGAGTTCATAGATGGGCCTGTAGCTCAACATTTAGGGGTGGGGGAGGGGTTTAAAATTATGGGGCGAAGAATTTTTTAACAGCCAATGAGATAGCCAATTTAGGGGTAAGAGGACATGCTAAACATGAATATGAAAACTATTTTCTCGCCGGACCTTCCGACGTCAACGAAGAGCCGCAATTTTGTTCTCTGGTGCTAGTAGCGTACATTTTCTTGGAGGAATTGTATTATTGGGATCCCAAAACGTAAGTGGAGGGATACCTATGACATCGCACCAAAAGTTGTCCGTCTGTCCGTCCAGACATGCTGAACACGGTGGTGAAAACCATTTTGTCATCGGACTCAGAAATCCGGCCAAAACCGGAAAATTTGTTAAAAGTAAAACTTTTATTTGAAGCTGATTAGATATTCGATATAGAGGTAAGAAGACATGCTGAACACGACGGTGAAAACCATTTTTTTCGCCGGACAAGTAGTTAGTCTTTCGCACCAAAAGTTGTCCATCTGTCCGTCCAGACATGCTGAACACGGTGGTGAAAACCATTTTGTCATCGGACTCGGAAATCCGGCCCAAACCGGAAAATTTGTTAAAAGTAAAAGTTTTATTTGAAGTTGATTAGATATTCGATTTAGGGGTAAAAAGACATGCTGAAAATGATGGTGAAAACCATTTTCTCGCAGGGCAAAAAGTTCGCCCGGAATCCGGCCAAAATCGGAAAGTTTGTTAAAAGTAAAAGTTTTTATCTAAAGTTGATTAGATACTCGATTTAGGGGTAAGAAGACATGCTGGACATTATACGAAAATCATTTCTTGTCGGACAAGCAGTTCGCCCGGAATCCGTCCGAAACCGGAAAAATTTGTTAAAAGTAAAAGTTTTATCTGAAGTTGATTAGATTTTCGATTTAGGGGTAAGAAGAAATGCTGAATCCGCTTTTGATAATCATTTTCTACCCGGACATATAGTTCGCCCGCAATCCGGCTGAAACCAGACAATTTATTAAAAGTTAAAGTTTATCTGAAGTTAATTAGATTTTCGATATAGGGGTAAGGTGATACATTGATTTCGTTTTTGAGCTTTAGTTTTTGCCGGGCAAGTAGTTCTCCTGGAATCCGGTTGAAACTGGAGATTTGGCAGAAGTAAGGCAGGAAGATTTGATCAGTTTCTTTTTCCCAAAGTAGATATGAGACAGCCTAGGGGTAAATACACACATCGGGAGTCCATATCTGAACTTGGTTTTCTTAGATGATTAGCAATTGACCTTCTTCTGTTTCCAAATCTTAATAGTAAAAGAGTTCAGCGAGTCTGGTGAAGCCGGATATCTACAAGACCAAATTGCCCGGATCAAATATAAAATTTCTGGGATCCCATCGAAACCTTTGGTCTTGTCTATTAGTGAACTATGTTTTAGCAGGGGACGTTCTTACACGTTTTGGCACGTGAACCCTCTTCACGGGCAAGTTCTGCTAGGGTATGCTTGGTCTTCTGCAGACAACCAGAAAGAGCTCCTTAAGACGACGACGGAAGTGAATTAACTTTTACAGAAACGAATCGCACAAAATTTGCGGTAACACTCATAATGCTCACTAAACATGACCACAACTCGTAATGCCCTCGGTTCAGAATGCCTACGCCTCAAAATGTCCACGGCTCAAAACGCCCACGGTTCAGAATGCCAACGATTGACGACTCGGCTGCAAGATCTATCCGCGCAGTTATTACGATCCCAGCTGCTTTAGAAGCTTAAGGCAGAAATGACACAAAACCATCCTTCTGATAACGATCATAATCTCTATCTGTCCGTGTCTATTTGGGGTATTCAGTCCGTAGCAGAGGCGTTACTAGCCAAAACGTTTGGGGAGGGGGGGGGGGGGGAACGAGACATTTACCGACTGGCTGGTAATTTTTACCGACTTTTTCTGCAGAAAAAAAGACTGTCTTCGACAACAAAAATTACGTTTTCGAAAAAAATCGACTGATTTTCAGAAAAATCCAGTGATTTTCAGAAAAAACGACTATTTTGACGAAAAATAACCAACTTTCAGAAAAACCGACTGTTTTCACGAAGAAAAAATCAACTGTTTTGACGAAAAATCGCGGCGCTTCGCGCTGACTCGGTAATTTTCTACAGACTGGCCAACAGCATTGGGGGGGGGGGGGCGTCCCCCCCTCCCCCCCCCCCCCCCCCCCCAGTCGTGACGCCCCTGGTCCGTAGTAAACTGCAATTAGGGTGAGCAAAGAAAGGAGTAGATCGAGTATCAGAATGGCGATACTCGTATGTTAAACTGGTATAATCTCAATTATAATATTATTAAAAATTATGAATCCCAAACAGCGATCTTAAAACTGTTATTTTTATTTAAGCAATAATTCTTACCTTATACTTTCTCCTTTTCTGTCTGAACATTTATGACATTTCTTCTGTAGGCTACTTTCACGCAAACAATTCTGAACTGATCAACAAACAACAAATTTGTTTTTCAATACCTTTTCCTTGGTTATCCTGTCCCCTATAGTCTCGTTGTCATTTCTGGCCTCCCCTGTGGACGGTCTGAGCCGTCGGCATTTTGAACTGTTGGCTTTTTGAGCCGTCAACGTTTTGGACGATTGCTATTTCGGGGTCTTCGACTAGCTTACTTGTGGGCATTTTTAGTCGTGGGCATTCTGAGTCGTGGGCATTTCGAACCGTGGACATTCTGAGCGTGAACATTGTGGAATATTTGGGCTTAAACATCATGATGATTTTGGGCGCAACCACGGAGTGGCTGTCACTGACCTGTCTCTCTCCCGCGCGCACTATCATCAATTATTTAACAATACTATATATATTTATGTAGAATATACTATTTTCTATATTTATGCGCATTTAAATCTCACTGGTTATCTCTTATCTCGCTATTCCCCTGTTTCTGTTCGTTGAAGGGCCGGAGTAATAAAATAAATTGTTACTTTTGTTATTATTTTTTGAACAATAAAGCTGTCGCAAAATTTCTCACGACATGCTTAGAACTTCTACTATTTTGACAAGTTATGGCTGGCCGTACCACTCTCACTCGGTTATGGAAGCAATGGCAAATCTGACTGATTACGAGCAGGTACAAACTTTTACTTTCTTGAAACGAAATGCTTCCTTAACGAGGAAAGCCAGGTCACTTCAAGTCTATTGCGACACTGATACACTAATGGGAGTTCAAGGGTTTGGCCCAGGAAACAGATGAGAAGTAAAACTTACCCCCCCCCCCCCTCATAAGCTGAATTAAACTGAGCTCGCTGGTCGACTAGCTTACAACGGAATAGAATATGAGAAGGGTGGTTCCCAAAATCCCCACGATCTTTTTGCCAGCTCTCGCAAATGCCCACGGTTCAAAATGCCCAAAATTGAAGCTGTAGACACCGATATCGGAATCGTCAGAACGGCCCAAAATGCCGACAGTTTAAAATGGTCACAGGGGAAGCTGAAATCGTCCTGGTTCATAGTGCCGACGACTCAACTGTCGGCAAGGGAGGTCAAAATGTCCTGGGACAACGGACAACGAGATTACAAGGGGCAGATTACATGGAGAGATATTAAAAGAGATTATTGTATTGTTGATCAAATCATTACTGTTTGCGCGAACGAACGAAGAAATGCTATACAAAATTGTTCCAACAAATAAAGCGATAGTTTGTGATTCAGTTTGTTTTTGTCAGAATTTGGTATTACAGTAATTGAACAAGTTCATACTCGTTCATCGTGCGATTATCGCCATTCTGATACTCGGTCTGCTCCTTTAGTTTCTCAATCATCACTGGTTCCAGTTTACTACAGACTGAACACCTCAAACAATTCAATCGTGGTCATTTTGAGTCGTGGGCATTGTGATCGTGGGCATCAGGGGCGTCGCAAGGGGGGGTGCAGCACCCCCCCACCTTTTCGAGATTCGGTAAAATTTTGGGCCGCATTCCCAAAATTTTACTAAAATTGTTCGGTATTTTTTCGATTTACGGGGATTCAGTAGTTATACAGAATAATAGGCTATCTATACAAATCTCTTCGGTATAATGGTCGGGATTCGGTATAATTGCCAGTATTCGGTAGTTATCACGAATTTGGTGAGAGAATTTACTGAAATCATTTGGTAATTTTTCGATGCCGGAATTATTCGGTATATTTATGGAGATTCCGCAGTTACACAGACTCCCGAATAAGCTATTGGTTCAGAATTATTCGGTGTCATGACTGGGATTCGGTAATTTATTAAGTATAATTTCCAGGATTCGGAAGTTAACCACGAATCCTGACTTTGTTCCGGTTTCGACGAAAGTATACCGAATATGAATATTGTTCGGTAATCTTTCGATACCAAAACAATTCGGTATAATAACCAGGATACGGTGGTTATACAGAATCCCGAACACGCTATCGGTCTAAACTTATTCGGTATAATAACTGGGATTCGGTAACTTATTCGTTGTAATTGCCAGGATTCGGAAGCTACCACGAACCTCGAAACTCAGAAGAGGTCGAGTGAAGCACTGGTCGCAGACAAAAGGGATGATCCGTGATATCATCGATAGTTCTTACTTTTATTTTGGATCCCAAAAAGAATATCTAATCATAAATATTTCGAAAATTCCGCCTGCAGCACTTTTCGTAAGGTTCTCTATTTTGTGGAAGGGCGCGTCCTTTGACGGGGGTTTTAAGCCAGTTCTAGGATTGAGATTTCTAAACATTAAAAGCTAGAATTTGAATGGAAATTAAATTTGGCAGGAAAAAGCAAACAAAATTTCGCCTGTGGCGCTCACTTTATGTTATCATAGGTAGTATATTGACTAGACTACAGTTGCTGCAGCTGCCGGAACGTCGTTCCATCCGTTTTCCAGAGCCTTTTAAGAGTCTCGGTATTTCGTCAACGGTAAATGATAGAATATGTAAGAGAAGCAGTTAAATTTTAGCCTACAAAAACAAAAAAAAATGGATTTCGAAATTTTTCGCCTGTGGCGCTTGATTTAATCTTCTATTGGCTATAATAGATAGTATATGTTACTGCAATCATGCCCGGCAACGTATTCTCCATGTGGGCTTCGCCAAAACGCCGCCTAATAGTTGGCTTATCGTCGTTCATGCTCCCTTTTATTGTTACTCTTCCTACGTAATCGTTTCTGTTCCATAATTTAAAGCTCAAATTCTTAGTTCTAGGATTCGGTAAAAATTTTGAAAGATTCGGTAAAATTTTGGCTCTGCACCCCCCCCCCCCCCACCGAAAATGCACTTGCGACGCCCCTGGTGGGCATTATGAGTGTTAGTTAGCCAATGAGAATACAGCCATTTTCTGCCATCGCCGGATATTTTTCCGAAGAGGACGCTTTGTCGTCTTTGGTTTAAGAGGCTGAGGTTACCAGTTTACAGTATCTCGCCGACTTATTAGCCTTCAGTATCTCGCTAACTGCTAATTAGCCTACGCTACGGATGCCGGACACCCCTCATCACATTAGAAGGGTTACAAAGCCGGTGTCCTACGATTCTTATCGCTCTTGCGGTATGGCCGATGGTAGGGGGTAGCCAAAGGACTACGGCCTTGTAGGTTTCTGGGTTTCAGTTTCAGGATACTGTGCTCTGCTTATATTCTCATGGAATCCGAAGTCAGGTTCTTAAAATTATCAGAGTGGCTTGAGGGAAAATTTTCCCCCAAAAAAGCCGGATAAGTCAGGGGGTCGGAAATTGTTCCCAAAACCTGCATACACCTTCCACCAAGGCCGTATCCAGGGGGGGGGGGGGGGGTGAAACCCCCCACAAAACATACAAAAATAATGATTTGTATGGACTTTTCCCTCTGATCTATGTCTTTTTTGTCCGACCCACAGGCAACCTCACCCCCGAAAGGCACCCCCCCCCCAAATAAATTTCTGGATACGGGCCTACCTTCCCCACAGTATTATTTTGAACGTGTCCGAAACGAACGAAAATGCTGAATTAATTCAGGATTTTATGCAGCATTTTGCTTTCGGACTTAAATTCTCAGTTAATGCAACATTAATTCAGCATAAGATTCGTCGAAAAATTCAGCAAAGATGTAAATTTTATGCTGAATTTTCAAGGAGAAACTAGGGAGCACGGCGATTCTCCTATTATCTTCCTACAGTCTTTTTCTTTCTAGAACAAATTACCACAAACAATTTTCGTAATGTTATCTAGGTCGAATTCCCGCCTGAGCGGCGACAAACTTTACGGAGCATACTTTGCGAAAAACTTTACGAAGTCTGAGTCGTCCTTATAGCTAATTCTTTTTTTCTTCTTCTTCTTCCCAACCTACATTTCGGTATTCTAGAAGTGTCAGAGAAGAAATAAAGGTAACAGCTTTCGGACAAAAATACAAAAATATGCAGCATTAAATGCAGCATTTACAGCAATAAAAAGCTTTCGGACACGTTCTTCATGTGGATGTACCAACTTTCACCGGATTATTACAGAGACAAGTTATGCTTCTTTTAACAGTGTCTGTCAGCCAAAGTAACTAATTAGATGCTCTTAAGAGCGCCGGGATGGTATTATGGGTCCTACCTTATAACCAAAAACTACACTGTTCAAAGCAAGTAACTGTTCAAAGAAATATAGCTCTACTATAGACCAACAAAAACGACGACTTTTGGAATGTTTTATTGAGAACCATCCGAAAGCACAAATTACAAACTCAAGATTATCCTGGCGATTGACCAAAAGCCGCCAAAATACCCAATCGGCTTTGTCCGTCGCATGTTTTTATTATCGTACGATCGTAATGTCTGTTCCTTTGTCTCACATTCACTAGTTCGGACACTTGCACATAAGCTAGGGCAATGAAACTTGGCAGCACCTTCAGGACACAACCCAATATTCAACGAAACCTTCTTTTACCGGATCCGTGTGGTAGTGGAAGTCGGAATCTTTGATTGCGTAAGTTGGAGAGGGATTATCCGATTCGAGTGAAACTTGTTAGGTTGTAAAAAGCAGATCAAAGAACTATTCCGTTTATGCGTCTGAGAGCTTGGTCACACTTGACTCATTTCCTGGCTTTCGGGTAGCAAAAGTAGAAACGAGAATAAGAACACGATATAAATAATTCTGAACGCTGTCGTTTTTGGGATCTCAAAACGTAAGTGGAGGGATACCTATGACATCGCAAAAATGTCCGTCTGTCCGTCCGCCTGTAAGCACGATAACTCTCGAAGGCAATGAGATATTTTGATGAAACTTGGTGTGAGGATTCATTGGGTCAAGGGTAAGGTCAAGTTCGTAGATGGGTTATGTAGCTCCATATTTAGGGGTGGGGGAGGGGGTTCAAATTAAGGGACAAACAAATATTTTTAAACAGCTAATGTGATAGTCGATTATGGGGTAAGAGGACAAGCTGAACACGATGGTTTTCTCGCCGAACATGTAGTTAGTCCGAAATCCGGCGAAAACCGGAAAGTTGGTTAAAAGTAAAAGTTTAATTTGAAGTTGATTAATTAAGACGTTTTCCGGAAGTACTTCGATTCGAGTGAAACTTGATAGGGCATCTGAAAAAATGCCCTAGACGGGTAATTTATGTGTCTAAATCGTAACTGGACACGGTGGGCGAGCTGGAAGGGGGCTTCCATTTGTGACTCATGAAGGGAGGATGAAACGTTATGTCGTCTGAAGTTTGGACCGGGCACTACCTCTGTGGGGGGAGGTGAAGGGGGGTCCCTGAAATTTTCTGGAAGTGCTCCGATTCGAGTGAAATTTGGTGGGCGGTATAAAAATATGCTCTAGATGTGAAAATCATGTGTCCTTATCGGATACAACCACTGTGGGGGAGTTGTTGGAGGGGGGGATCTTCCAAAAATGGTACAATTCGAGTGAAATTGAAGGGTGGTAAGGAGTAAATACTCTAGATATGACACTGTGTCCGAATTGCATTTGGACACGGTGTGAGAGGTTGAGATCACCAAAATTTCTCGGCTCGGGCGACATGGGTGTTGCAGGGGGGGGGGGCAAAGCTTGGTAAGGGAGATGTCCATAACCCGGATCTTAATCCGGCTACCGTGAACGACTTTGAACGACCTTTGAAGTGCCATATGCGCTACACCTTCAGCTCTTGTTTGAACAGAACGAAACTGATTTGAAATAGAAATGAACTGAACCTCTTTCAATGATAAATCTTTTTCGGTTCCAAAACGAAACTAAACTTCTATCGAAGTAAAATAGTTTTTGGGATCCCAAACAAAGGTAAGGGACACCTATGTCATCGTGAATGTATGTCCGTCTGTCCACCTGTCTGTATACGCACGATAACAATGGAGATAACATGCTCGTTCACCGACACTGGCCGCTCGGTCTTTCTTCACAAAAACGAGATTAAGTGGCATTTGGTTTTGTAGGTGTTACACGAAGCTGGACGTTAGCTGATAAGTTTCAGCTGGACCAATCCGTTTAGCACCGAAGAAACATGATTTGCAATCAGCTTGGGTCGAATTAATACTTATCCCAGAGAAAAAGATGCAGAACATACGTTAATTATTCTGCCAACTACATAACGGAAGTCAGTCAGGTAGAAAGATAACGCAGTCAAACATTTTACATTTCACACGCGGGATGTCACGGCAGATCCAATAAAGAAAAGCTAACAAGAGCTACGAGCTCATATGGCACTTGTTACGAGTAGGCACGTAGGCAAGAAAGAAGATGAGAACGTCACAAAATACCCCCTTCAACCTCCGAGGACCGGACCTAGAAATAGGATATCTAGTTACACATAAAATGATCACCTAAAGCATCTTGTCTTACCGGCTATCACGTTTCGCTTGAGTCTGATCACACCTCCCCTCCACCTTGTTCAGATCCGGCCCGGACCCTAAACTATGTCATCTAGGGAACATCGTATCTCTACTCGTCAAGTTTCATTCAAATCCCTCCACTCGTTTCACCCATATGCGAGCTAAAAAATTTACGGGACTCCCCCTCCAACTCCCCACACTGTGGCCAAATACGACTAGGACACATAGACGTTGGATCACTGACATCTCCTCTTCTCACTCTTCAAGTTTGAGTTCAATCGAAGCATATCTGCAAATTTCCGGTTTCCGGTTCATCCTCCTCCTACCCTGGCCGGATCCACTCTCAACCGTAAAAAACAAACTAGGTCTCATAAAATCGGTATTTTCAATTCTTCCCACCAAGTTTCATCTCGATCCCACCACTCATGGCGTTTTCCAAGATTTCCGGTTGCCCCCTCCAGCTTCCCCAAAAATCACCGGATCATGTCCGGATTTTAAGTGGGTCGTCTGAGGCATGAGGTCTTTCCAAATATCAAGTTTCATCGAGATCCGATCACCCGTTCAAAAGTTATAAATACCTCAAGATTCCGGATTCCCCCTCCCTCCACTCCCCAAACAGTGCCCGAATCGGCTTGGTTATGTCAATGATGTAGGTGTTAGGTGTCTTCCCACCAAGTTTCATCTCGATCCCTCCACTCATAGCGTTTCACAAGATTTCCGGTTGCCCCCTCCAGCTCCCCCAAAAGTCACCGGATCCGGTCCGGATTTTAAATGGGCCGTCTGAGGCATGAGGTCTTTCCAAATATCATAGAGATCCGATCACCCGTTCAAAAGTTATGACGCTATGTATTGACGTAAAAACGACCCATCGGCTTGTCCGTTATCTGTTTTTTAGATTATATTGAATTAAATATTCCGGATTCTCCCTCCCTCCACTCCCCCACGGTGCTCGGATGGGGGGAAGTGACTATTCCAACTTAATCATTTGGGGTCCCTGATATGCCTGCCAAGTTTCATCGTCCTAGCTTATGTGGAAGTGCCCGAACTAGCAAAACCTTGACAGTACGACGGACGGACAGAAATTGCGATCACCACGTGGCAAAACGTACCTGCAGTTATTCCGCCATGAAATGATAATTCATTCAGAGCGTGTTCCACCCTTCTAATAATGAAATTTAATAATGTGAAATTTTTTCGTTCCAACGTCGTGAGAAGTTACTACGCTGACCGTTCCGACCTTGTCGAAATAGTAACTGACAGTAACTATTTGCTTACCACGCTTGGGAGCGTAGTATCTCTGTGATGTGATTGGCCGGATTAGCCCATGGCAGAATATTCTGCTGAAAATAGAAAAATACATTCCAGGCTTGACGCCAAAAAAAACAGAATTCGTGACGTCCTACGTAGTAACTACGGTGAGTAGGGTGGAACACGCTCTCAAGATCAGCGTACTTTACAGATGGTAAGTTTGCTTAAGGCGATTCTGGCGACCTAATACGTATTCTCGCCGTTCCCCGAGGAGTCCTTGGATAATCGAAGGGAGCGGCGAGAATAGATGGAGTCTCTCTACGCGAACTCCGCTTAGGAAAACAACGAGAAAACGGGGAATTCTTCTAAAATGGATTTTGTTGCAAAAAAAAAATTCAGTTGATGAAATTAGTCTGGATCCACTTTATTTTTGGTTTTGTTTATTCTGATTGTTTCCAATTAAATTTACATTGCACCAACACCAGCAAAAATTGATTCCCCTACGAACATTCGTCCATGGGGACTTGCGAGAACAAGTCCCCGGGACAAACAAAAACGCGGGGACTCCTCAAGTGGAGTCCTCGGGGAACGGCGAGAATTCGCCTCGGATTCGCTTTGCCTTTCGTTGCGCCTTTACAGCTTCTCGCTGACTTGCCGAGATCACTTTCGACTTTCGACTCACGCAGTGAATTTACTTTCCACGTCACTGGTGGAAAGTAGCGGAGCGCAAGAACAGCTCTGGAAGGCAAAGTGAGTTTCAGAACACGCGGCGCATAAACTAGCGCGCTTTCCAGGTCGCCAGAATCACCCTTTTTGGGATCCCAAAACGTAAGTGGAGGGATACCTATGACATCGCAAAAGTTGTCCGTCTGTCCGTCCGTCCGTCCGTCCGTCCGTCTGTCCGTCCGTCTGTAAGCACGATAACTCTCGAAGGGAATGAGATATTTTGATGAAACTTGGTGTGAGGGTTCGTTGGGTCGTCAGACCAGTCAAGTTCGTAGATGGGCTTTGTAGCTCTACATTTAGGGGTGGGGGAGGGGATTCAAATTAAGGGACAAACAAAATATTTTGAAACAGCTAATGTGATAGTCGATTATGGGGTAAGAAGACATGCTGAACACGATGGTGAAAACCATTTTGTCATCGGACAAGTAGTTCGCCCGGAATCCGGCCAAAACCGGAAAGTTTGTTGAAAGTAAAAGTTTTATTTGAAGTTGATTAGATGTTCGATTTAGGGGTAGGAAGACATGCTGAAGACGATGGTGAAAATTATTTTCTCGACGGACAAGTATTTCGCCCGGAATCCGGCCCAAACCGTAAAGTTTGTTGAAAGTAAAAGTTTTATTTGAAATTGATTAGATGTTCGATTTAGGGGTAGCAAGACATGCTGAAGACGATGGTGAAAACCATTTTCTCGATGGACAAGTATTTCGCCCGGAATCCGGCCCAAACCGGAAAGTTTGTTGAAAGTAAAAGTTTTATTTGAAGTTGATTAAATGTTCGATTTAGAGGTAGGGAGACATGCTGAAGACGATGGTGAAAACTATTTTCTCGACGGACAAGTATTTCGACCGGAATCCGGCCCAAACCGGAAAGTTTGTCAAAATTAAAAGTTTTATTTGGAGTTGATTAGATGTTCGATTTAGGGCAAGAAGACATGCTAAACACTTATGTGAAAACAAGTTTCTACCCTGACATGTAGTTCGTCCGGAATCCGGCCAAAACCGGAAAACTGTTGGAAGTCAAAGTTTTATTTCTAGTTGATTAGATAAGCGATTTAGGGGTAAGAAGAGATGCTGAGTCCCTGTGTGACAATCGTAATTTACCCGGACATATAGTTCGACCGGAATCCGGCTGGAATCGGAAAATTTGTTATAAGCTAAATTTCTATTTGAAGTTGATTAGATGTTCATTACTGGGGAAAGAAGATACCCTGATTTCGTCTTTGAGCTTTCTTTTTTCGCCGGACAAGTAGTTCTGGAGTTCGGCCGGAACCGGGAAATTGGCAGAAGTGGCAGGAAGTTTTGTCAAAACAGATATGACTTATAGGGGTAAACACACATGCTGAATCCAAATCTGAACTTGGTTTTCTCAGGTGATTAGCTATTTGGCCTTAATCTGTTTCTGAATTTTAATTGTAAAAATGTTCAAGGAGTCTGGCGAAGACTGGATCTGGCTAAGACAAGACCCAGTTGTCTGGATCAGATATTGAATTTTTGGGATCCCATCGAAACCTTTGGTCTTGTTTTCTAAGATTGTGCAGCTTCAAATCTGAAACATAGGTAACGTTTGTCTCGAATAGTGTGATGACACAAGTGCGCTAGTTATCTCACTGGTCAAAATCATACGTCCTAGCTCCAGTGAGGACTGCAAGCCGGCTATGGCCCTCGATGTACATCAACAACGAGTCACAGCGAATCATTGTACAAGACTCCGCACTTACGAAGGATAGAAATCAATAAATACACAAAGAAACATAAAAGGATATGGGCTCACGACAAGTTTAGTGGAAACGACATAAACAACAAGACCAAAGGTGTCGATGGGATCCCAAAAATCTAAGATTTGATCCAGACAATTCGGTCTTGTCTTCGCCAGGCTAATCATCAGAGAAAACCGAGTTCACATATTCTATCTACCTATCTATACCTCTATAAGCCATATCTATTTTGACGATATTGACCGGAACTTCCTGCTTTACTACTGCCAAATTTGCGGTTTCGCCCGAATTCCGAGCGAACTACTAGTCTAGCAAAAAAAGAAAAATTCAGAAACGAAGCCGGCGTATCTCCTTATCCAAGAAATCTAATCAACTTTAAATGAAATTTTGACTTAAAAAAAAATGCGGGTACAAGCGGATTCCGGACTAATTATATATCCGGGTAAAAAATGATCATTATATACAGACTCAGCGTCTCTTCTTACCCCTAAATATATCATCTAATCAACTTCAGATAAAGCTTTTACTTTTAACATATTTTCCGGTTTTGGCCGGATTGCAGGCGGACTAGTTGTCCGGCGATAAAATGGTTTTCACCATCGGGTTCAGCATGTCTTCTTACCCATAAATCAAACATTTAATCAACTTCAAACGAAACTGTTACTTTTAACCAACTTTCCGGTTTTGGCCGGATTCCGGACGAACTGCTTGTCCGGCGACAAATGATTTTCACCATCATGCTCAGTATGTCTTCTTACCCCTAAATCAAACATTTAATCAACTACAAATGAAACTTTTACTTTTAACCAACTTTCCGGTTTTTGCCGGATTCGGGACGAACTAATCGTCCAGCGAGAAAATGATTTTCACCATCGTGCTCAGCATGTCTTCTTACTCTTAAATCAAACATTAAATCAACTTCAAATGAAACTTTTACTTTTAACAAACTTTCCGGTTTTTACCGGATTACGGACGAACTACTTGTCCGGCGAGAAAATGATTGTCACCATCGTGCTCAGCATGTCTTCTTACCCCATAATCGACCATCACATTAGCTGTTTAAAAATATTTTGTTTGTCCCTTAAACTGAACCCCCTCCCCCCTCCCCAAATATAGGGCTACAGAGCCCATCTACGAACTCGACCTTACCCTGCGGACGGATGTCATAGGTATCCCTCCCAAAAACTTAGACCTCCGACCAGACTAACACTTAAAGGACCTGACTTACCTATTATACTAACGCAACCTACTTCCATAATCACTCCATATATTTCTAAACCCGGAGACCCCAATGTCGTACGGTACATTCTAACCCCTCAAAGAAAACCACGCTGATTTCCTCACTTGCCGTGTTTTGCTACCTTCGATGTGTATCAAGCTGTCGACTACTGTCTGCGAGAAGTTTAGTTTCCCTGTTTTCGCTAGAAGTCAACGGGTCTAGGAAAAGGCTTAAAGGCACAGAAAACTTGATTACGCAACTTTCCGCCATCAAACCGACCTGGGGGGCTTAGATAAAGATACAGGGACTTATTGTCGACATGACCCCCCTTCTTTGTTATCTCGAACCCCCTCCTTAGTGTTCCCAAAGCTAGCTGGCAGGCCCTTGCCCCTTATGCACTGTAAAAGTTCGCCTTTGGCCGTGTTTTGGCCACAGTATCGGGATAGTAGTCAAGACGTCGTGCGTTCGATTCCTACTCCCGGCACAGAAACCTTTTTTTTTTTTTTTCTACTACCTCAGAAGTCGAATTCTCGGAAACTGCAATGGTCCTAACGAGAATTTTTCTTACTCTCAATATCGACTTGGGGTACATTCTTGATATGTCAGCTAGCTCCCCGAGTCAAGTTTGAGTCAAGTTTTCTGTTCCTTTAAAACAGCCAAAAAACATGGGTTATTTGTTGAAAGCACAGCCTAGTTTTAAAGTATTCAAATACTGCAATAGCAAATAGTGCGAGAGGTCCTTTAAAGAAAGTTTCGTTGCAATTTAAACCAGTCACCATGGCGATGAAACCGTCACGGGTGTCACTAACTTCACCGGTACGGTCCCGCTACCCGTCTATCAAAGTCCCTCAGCGACGACGTGGACTTTATCTGTCGACTAACACTCAATTTCTGCATATCCCTTGTAAAGTGAACATATGGGTCAGCCGACCCGCCATCTACGGACTCGAGGAACTTCTTCTCTCCTCGCGGTTTGCAGCGAATGTTGTCAAGTTTTCGGAACTGCGGAGGTAGTAAGTTCGGCACGTCCTGTTGGGTAAGATAGCACATTAAGCTAGTTCAAATAGAACATGTTGCGAAAAAAAGATGCGGTAAAAGTAGACAGTAAGATTAAGCGATTCTAAATCGCTCTGTATTAGATACAAGTAGTATTAATAAATTGCAGCACAAGTCCTTAGGACTTTCTTTTTGCTGCAATGGGATATTAGTAGTGTTATTTTATTTTATTTTTAATGTTTTTGGTTAAAAATAAAAACCCTACCTACCTACCTAAAAGCTGAAAAGATGAATTCGTGCAGTCTCGTTCAATGCAAGGATGGGCGAATCCGATCATGAATGGATTCGAATCCGAATCCAGGACTAAGTATGAATCCGAATCGAATCCACCATTTCGTGCTGAGGATTCGAATCCCGAATTAAATCCGGATTCGAATCGGACCTTCACAAAAATCAAATCATGTACATAGGTAACAGTTTAAAAATCAGAGGAGACAAAAAAGCACTAATACCCAGAGATGGGCGATCCAAATCTGGATTCGGATCGAATCCAGGATTCGTCCTTTTGGCCGGATGCAAATATGGCTTCCAATCTTCTGCTTGTCCGGCTGGATTCGGATTCGGATTTGGGTTCCAAACCTTGAATCTTACGAATCAGCTCCAGTTTCTCATCTTTTCCTAGTTAATACATAGGAGTACTCGCCGTTCCCCGAGGACTCCACTTGAGGAGTCCCCGCGTTTTTGTTTGTCCCGGGGACTCACTCCCCGTATTCTCGCGAGTCCCCACGGACGGGGAATGCTCCGATTATCATCACGATCATCAATAAGGACTCCCTTTCAGATTCGGAAGGGAATCAATTTTGGTGGTGTTGGTGCAATGTAAAATTAATGAAAAACAATCAGAATAAACGAAACCAAAAATAAAATGGATCCCGACTAATTTCGTCAACTACATATTACTTTTTCGAACAAAATCCATTTCGGAAGCATTCCCCGTGTTCTCGCTATTTTTGTACGCGGAGTCCTCGTGGAGTGACTCCCTCTATTCTCGCCGTTCTTTTCGATTCCCCGAGGAGTCCTCGCGGAACGGCGAGAATACGCCTATACTGTGCTTGAAGGAACAGAAAACTTGACTCAAAGTTGACTCGGGGAGCTAGCTGACATATCAAGAATGTACCCTGAGTCAATATTGAGAGTAAGAAAAATTCTCGTTGCGACCATTGCAGTTTCCGGGCAGTTCCCGAAAATTCGACTTTTGAGTTAGTAGAAAAAAAGCAAAAGGTTTGTGTGGCGGGAGTAGGAATCGAACGCACGACCTCTTGACTACTATCCCGATACTATGGCCGAAACACGGCCAAAGGCGAACTTTTACAGTGCATAAGTGCATAATTACAGTGCATAAGGCAGCTAGCTTTCGGAACACTAAGGAGGGGGTTCGAGATAACAAAGAAGGGGGGTCCTGTCGACAATAAGTCCGTGTATCTTTATCTAAGCCCCTAAGGTCGGTTTGATGGCTGAAAGTTGCGTAGTCAAGTTTTCTGTGCATTTAAGGCATACTATAACAAGCACACATGAAAACCTAGAAATATGGTACATACCGTTTCATTTGCTTTCGGTGTCAGTGATTTTTGTCCCCTCTGATTTTTAAACTGTTGCCTATGTACATGATTCGATTTTTGTTAAGGTCGGATTTGAATCCGGATTCAATACGGGATTCGAATCCTCAGCAGGAAATTGTGGATTCAGATACAGAACCTAAAGCAAATGAGACGTATATAAACCATATTTCTAGACTTGCATGTGTGCGTGTTATAGTATGCCTTAAACACAGTATGTATGTATTCATTGGGAAAAGATGAGAAACCGGAGCTGATTCTTAAGATACAAGGTTTATAATCCGACCGAATCCGAATCCAGCCTGACAGGCAGAAGATTCGAATCCGGCCAAAAGCACGAATCCTGGATTCATCACGAATCCGGATTCGCCCATCTCTGATCCCAATGTCACCCCATTATTTTCCAATATTTTCGATTTAGTATGTTGTCTAATCGCATTATTTTCCACTTACATCTATTTTCCGGTATAAGTCCCCCACTTCAGATCCCATTAGAAGTATATCGCATTTCTGAAGTGATAAAGGTGTATATCTGTTTAGTAAATAACCCTCCTCTATCACTTCTTCTACTTGAGAGCAAACTTTTTACTTAGCGCTTGCAAAACATCACGGAATACTACTGGGTCCCTTCTTCCCATATTCTCGGTAAACATGTTTCTACAGATCTAACCAATCCGGGGAAAGGGCCTGACCTTATCTCTAATGTATGAGGTAAGCGGGGCTAGCCTGTTAAGGAAAACAAGAAAGGTCAGACCAGGGAATTCCCGGACGGCCCACTGTCCCAGACCCAGTCCCTCATTCTAATTCAGGCTCTTCGTCGCAACATGTCGCTGGGCATGGGGCTGAAGTGGAGCGAAGCAGTTTTTCTCCGTTGGGCGACACCGTCTTTGCTCGGCGAATCCCCGTTGTGCGACCTTTTTACGTCACAAAAAAGCAAAGACTACCCATTAAATCGTCTCTCTTTATGTGATGACTGACTAACAGACATTTAACTGCGCGACCATCTTAGACTGTTTCCTCCGTTTTTCAGATTCAGCATCTCCAGGCAGACGTCTCTCGAGAAACGGCAGTACATAGAGCGTGTTCCACCCTTCTAACAATAGTAACTATTTTCATTCCAGCCCCGTGAAAAGTTACTACGCTGACCGTTCTACCTTCTCGAAATAACAACTAATAGCAAGAACAAATAATCTGACAGAACCTCCGTCTCCCTATCTTTGTAATATGACTATGCGGAGTCGGATATTTCCCCATACCCTGTCCGCTACGAACGAGCGGAGGTTACTAGCTTCGCGCCACATCACGTTTCGTTACCTCTACAAATAGCTAAATCGCTGTTAAGTCGCTGGTGAGGAAAAGTAGGAGTCAAAGCTAATTGGTTCGGCGGAAAAAACGGGTTGGTTAAACGGGTATACACATCAGCTCAAAGCTAGAGTAAATACCTCTAGGTCCGTTCAATTGTGTCAGGGTTTTCATAGTCGCTGCATGCGACTGCAGAAGACAGAAGTTCTATCTGATTATTCGTTCTTGCTAATAGTAACTATTTGCTTACCACGCTCGGGAGCGTAGTGTGGTAACTAAGAATCTATGTGCTGTGATTGGCCGGGTTAGCCCGCGGCACGATATTTTGCTGAAAATAGAAAAATGCACTCCAGCCTTGACACCAAGAAGCCAGAATTTGTAACGTCATGCGTCGTAACTATGGTGAGTAGGGTGGAACACGCTCATAATCACTGAGATTTTTCTGAAGAAAACATTTAACTAGCCCTCCCCCCCCGCCCCTCCAATTTGACTCGCCCCTGTGTACCATCCGCCAGAAGTAGGCCGAGGAAGGATACTACTACAAGGCCCTTGAGATGCGCCTTTCGTTATTAAAACCCCATCTGATCCCCCGATTATGTGATATTCTCCCTCCCTCCTATTCTCTTATATGTATTCGACCCCAGCGAAAGAAATCCCAGAAAATCCCCAAACTAGCACCTGTGGCCCCTCTTCATGAAAGATATAGAAGGAGTTTTGTTCCAGCATTTGTTGAGTTGTACAATAACCGATAAGTTAGTCCTTTATAGTGTCTTTTTGGGACCCCAAAACGCAAGTGGAGGGATACCTATGACATCGCAAAAGTTGTCCGTCTGTCCGTCCGTCAGTCAGCACAATAACTCTCGAAGGAAATGAAATATTTTGATGAAACATGGTGTGAGGATTCTTTGAGTGAAGGGGAAGGTCAGTTCATAGACGGGCTCTGCAGCCCTCAATTTAGGGGTGCGGGAGGTGGTTCAAATTAAGGGGCAAACATAATATTTTTAAACAGCTAATATGATAGTCGATTAAGAGGTAAGAAGACATGCTGAACACGATGGCGAAAACCATTTTCTCGTCGGACAACTAGTTCGCCCGGAATCCGGCCAAACCGGAAAATTTGTTAAAAGCGAAAGTTTTATTTTAAGTTGATTAGATGACAGATTTAGGGCTAAGAAAATGTGATGAGTCTGTATATGACAAACATTTTTAACCCGGACATATAATTCGTCCGGAATCCGGTTGAAACCGGAAATTTTATAAGTTAAAGTTTTATTTGAAGTTAATAGATGTTCTTTATACGGATAAGGAGATACGCTGAATTCGTTTCCAAATTGTTCTTTTTTTGCTCGACAGGTAGTTCGCTCGGAATTCGGCCGAAACCGGAAATTTGGCAAAAGTAAAGCAGGAAGTTTCGATCATTATCGTCAAAATAGATATGGCTTATCTCAGATGATTAGCGTGGCAAAGACTTGATCTGGCAAAGACAAGACCCAATTGTCTGGATCAAATATTAGATTTTTGGAATCCCATTGAAACCTTAGGTCTTGTTTCTTTTGTGACAAGACTATACAGTAATAGGGCGTTATGTTATTCATCATTTTTTTTATGAAGAAAAGGTCAAATTCGGCGGAAACGCTGTGACAGATGCTTTAGAAAAATAAAATTCTATTATATTCTATGCACTGCGCTTGGAAACGGAAGTAATGGAAAATGTAACAAGATCCACTCACAATACTCCTGTTGGCGGCCGTATCATCTTCTTCACATCTCAAACAGTCCAAAAGGATCAATGACCCTTGCCTAGCTCTTGTCAAGGCTCTCTCGATCAGCTCATCCCTCAGACGCACTAAGTGAACAACCGTCTTGGCGGCACCCATCAACAGATGGTTCGGCAGAGGCCTATCTCTCCAGATGGCTTCGTCATTCTGAAATTTCAGAAGGTTCAGATATACTGGCTCTAATTCCTGCTTTTAGCTTACCCTTGTTCGCAATGAGGTTAAGTTTGAAAACCAGGGCTACAATCATCGAAATCTGTCAAGAAGAACTCTGAATTTTTAAGGAAGAAGAAAATAAGAAGAAGCGGGCCATTAGTACTTCACCTTTACCCGCGAGATCCAATCTTATTTCCGAAAATGGGACTTCGCACAGTATATCTAATTTGAGAGGTTCTTCATTTTAAAATCAGCTACCTTTTAATCAGCTCCCCTTTAAATTCATTTTAAAATTAGCATCACCTAGGTCCGAGCGTTTCTGCATTTAAACATTATCTTGGTTGTGAGTCAGGAATGACCAATCACGAAACAGCACAGATTGACTGCGTATCGTTGTAGAAAACTGATTACGTCACTGTCTGGTTTCTCGTATCCAAGGGGGCAGAAGACACAGGAAGAGGAACAAGAGCAGGAGTGACGTTAGCTTACTAAGTTAGAACGAATAAATTAAGTCAGTAGCTGCGTTTTTGCAGATACCATGGTATCTGTTCCCACGGTAATTCGATCTGCAATTATTAGTCGAGTGTCCCTTGGAACAATCCACTATTGCGAGCGCTGTAGCAGCTTTCGGTTTTCGGTTTCCGGTTTTCACCGTATTTTGTGGAGCTCATAACTCGTGAACCAGTGCAAGGACTAAGTTCAAATTTGGTACGCTAGTGGGTATTGGGGTCTAGTTGTGCCTTTTGGGGGTCCCCCCCCCACCCCAAACCGGTTCAGGGGCAAATGGGCCCAGATTGCCCATTTTTTAATGTTTTTAATTTGACAATAACTGGAGATAAGGCGACGAAATTCCTGTGTGCTTTTACATCATAGGGACTGGGGAGAGTTGAACCACCCCCACCCTCCCCGTTCATGGGCAAGTGGGCACAAAATTGCCCATGAACAAAGTTTTTGACCCGTGACTGGAATCTAACTCTAAGCTGGTATACTTGAGGAAAACAGGTGTAAATACGCATTTTGAGGGTCCCGACCCCCCCCCCCCCCCCTCATTCATGGGCAGCTGGGCCCAGATTTCCCATGAGTTAAGTTCGTATATGACAGGTCTTAAGTCCAACTCGTGTATATTTGCGGAGATATATCTATGGATGAGGATTTGGTGTAACAGCAACAAATAAGACGACGCGACGTACTTTAATCTCTGATGAACAGTTGGAAACTTGACTGTTTTGTCATATGATCGATGATATGCCGTTCTTAATGAATCGTGACAAAGGGGGCATTGGCTGCTACGATTTAGTTTATTACACTTGTTATTACCTTGGTGTAAAGGGTCGGACTGGCTGGCAGACCATTCAGTGCAAAGAATATCTACACCTGATTCAGTGTTCGAACTAATGTTATTCGTGCAAGATTTTCAACATTTCTTTGGATTTATACTGGCGGTTTGTTTACATAAAGCTTTTAAAGTAAGATGATTAGAAATTAGGTTATTTCAATACTTGTTTGGTTATTGGGGATGAGAAATGTCTTGATTCTAAAGCTGTTGTATATAAAATGTGATAAACATTTTACTTTTACACTCCATGTCTGAGCGCTTGCGCACTTGTTCGTTTTTGAAGTTACTGTGGTGTCTGATACCACGATTGCTCCACAAAAACGACAAATAACGAAATTGCGCTTTTTGAAGTCATCCCAAAAGAAAAACTGATATCCATTTAAAATACTAAGTTACAAACTTCTTTCTGACCAATTTGACAAAATCCTAGTCTCTATTGTTGGTCATGATGAAATGAGATGAAATTTCAGATACCAGGATCACTATCACGGTCGGACCGTGGTATCTGAATATCAGATACCACGATAACTGCAAAACGACTGTAGACCGTGGTATCAGATACCATATCAGATACCGCAGCTAGTGTAACAACCCAACAGAGCAGAGAAATTTAGAACTTGCATGTTTGCAGTTCTCGAGATCAGTGCCGGAGTTCCAAACAGGCACAGTTCAGTTACAGTAGTGATGATCATCCCCCTCTAGTGGCCGAAATCCAGACTAGTTCGTTCTATGTCATCCCATTAGTGCGCAACCCCGAGACCCCCAGAAATGAAGTTTTCCGCGGATTAGTACCCGCCGGTTGAGGGGGCCCACAACTTTGACGGCCTATGGGAATCTTAACGGTTTAATCCGGCATAGCTCTCAATAAAGCTTAAAGTAGAACTGAAAGCTGATACTGTTCCAGTGTTTTCCTTCTCAACAAGAAGCTCCATCAGCACTCCACCTATTTCCGATCTTCCTTTCACAGTTGTTTCCAGCGTTTTGCTTTTTAGAAAAAATAAAACCTTCCCATGGCGAAAATTTTCAAAATTAAGCCCCGCCTCTCTCGTCGTTTTCGATTGCTTCAGTCCCAAGTACGGACAGCACAAATCAATCAAAGACAGCATTCACTGTCGAAGTTAGTGAAGACTGCGTGTAATAGGCAGTGTACTATACTTTCACAGTGAAGAGACTCGGGGAATTTGAACTGGATGCCCCAGCTGTAAGTCTGTGGTCTCGAACCGGAAACTAGAGAGATAGCCTCTTCAGTGGACCTTTAAAAAAGAGATAAAAAAATATTCCGACTTACCATTCCTTCTCGAACTCGGGGAAAGTAATTATGAGACGGTTTGATGTCCAAAAAATGCGCCAATAGGTGAGGCAAACCATACACATATTTGGAGAAATACCCTTCTCGACCATAATGCTCGTTTGCAGCGAAGGCCTGTAAATGTAGGGTTATCAGTTTACAAAGGCCGTGAACAAGCTAATGTGAAACATGACTTGATTCATTTACTGCTACCTCACAACAAGACGGGACGTTTAAACAGGCGCAGAAGCTCACTACGGTATCTGACTAAAGAGTAACTTGAAAAGCTTAATATGAAAATGTTATATGTACACAGAGATTCAGGAGGGTTGGGCGTAATAGGCTTTAGACAAACTTGTAAGTCCCTTTTCTTAAGGAACTTATGTGAACAAATTGTGAAAGAAGAAGCCTCCACTGCGATACTGCGTGGGTGGTTATTGCTGATTTTAAATGAACTGAACGAGGAGGGAGCCGAAAAAATAGCGATAAATAATAATAATAATAATATAATGCAAAAATAAGGCACATGGCCTCAACAAAAATGAGCAACAAATTATAAACTAAATTTCTCTTCTAAACATTTCTGGGCTAAATGCCCTTAGGCCATAGTAGCTGTCGAGCCTGGATTTGAAAGCGTCAATGGACGGGGAACTGATGACCTCTTCCGGCAAAGCATTCCATTCTTCCACTACAGGAGTGCTGCGTGAAGCCGCCACCCTAAACTCCTATTTTCTGGAAATGACTTAGGGAAAAAGAGTAACGGTTGAGATAAAATTCAGTGGAGTATCCTGAAAGGAAGCTTAGAACCTTCACTTTCTGCTGGTACCATAGTTTACTTGTAATTGTTCAAGGCTAAGCTAGAGAACACGAAAGAATGTAGGCACCCAAGTGATCATGAAGTCGCCCACTTTGCTAAAAATAGTATTTTGCTACATGGTGAAGTTAGAGGCCAGCTGTTTGGTCAGAGAGGTTCCTTGACCTTTTGCAAATAAAAAAATTTGCTGTTTTCTTGGAATTTGCATGATTTTTCTGGGGTGGCAGCTTCATGATCCAAGGTGGCAGGATCATGTACCATGGCCAATTGGGGGGTGGGCGGTGCCATAGTAAGGGCAGCTTCATGCAACACTCCTGTATTCGGTTCTGGAACGTCCAGCGACCAATGTCTTTGACAAATCGCTGTCCCTTCAACTTGAGTGAATGACCACGAAGGCGGCTCTGATTGAACTGTACGATTTGCTCGGCTGAAACATTATCGTAAAAACTGTGGCAAAGTTTATAGAGCTCAATCAGGTAGCCTCGCAGGAACAGCACCAATCAGAGCTGTAGCTAGATTGCTATGGAAAGCAAAAGAAACAGGAGCCATGAAAGACGGCATCGACAAGAAAGAGCGAAAAGATATAATAGACAATATTCTAAGAACCCAAGAAGAGATCGATTTTAGTGCTAGAAGGAGAGAGACTTTCATTGATTTTGAAATGGCATTTAAAAATCTACATGAGATACCATGTGGAAATGAGTGTAAGGATATTGCATTTTCTGTAATTCATAGAATCCTACCATACAGAGATCAAATGAGTCGGTTTTTGCACTCGGAGAGCCCGAAATGTACATTGTGTGACAAGGATGTAAATGAAGGCATCATACATGAATTTTTTGAATGCCCTGCTAATGGAAAATTGTTTGATGAACTGTTTAGAATAGCTAAGAGGGTATATGTGTAACAACGCTGGAAGAAAAGAAAAGGTTTGTGAAACTATCTTTTATTATTGAGGAAAAGAAGAAGTTGGCGTCTTTATGCTTTCTGGTTACAATGTGTGCATGCATGTTGAAAGAAAAGGAAAAGAAAAAAAGCTATTCGTATTCGGTTGTTGGCTTTCAAATTATGTGAAAATGATGAGCAATAGTCGCAAATAGCGTGATAAGATGGATGTGGAATGGTTGATTGATCTGCCTCTATGAATAAAATGTCGAAGAATTGAAAAACTTGTATTTCAAGTATCAACATTATGTGTTAAAGTTTAAATTAAAATTATTATGTATTTTTGTTTAATTATGTAATAGTTTTAGGTTTATTTGGGTTGCAATATTATAGCAGCGAAAGTAGTTGTGTTGTTTAAATCTAAATTAGTAAAAAATTTCATGGTTGAAATGTTTCTTGTTTTTTCTTGTTTTTAATTTTTTTTTTGTAAACTAAAAAAATCGTCCTTCTTGTTGTAAAAGTAGGATCTTTTGAGCGTAAATCATACTCATTATTTATAGGAGGGGTTCACTAGGACGGAAGGGCACCCTTCCTGCGGACGTTGTATTTTTTTATTTTTTATTTTTCTGGTTTTGTTATTGTAGGGTACCTGGTCGGAAAGTCTGCTTTTTCGCTGTTATAATTAAAATATAAATAACATTGGTTTTAAAGTATAAGGGAAAATTAAGAGGTTTCGGAGAATAATTTTATTGTGAAATGGTTAAGAAATGAATTATGAAAATTAAAGTTAATTGTTTACAAAATGTAGAAAATAAAATAAATATGGTTTAGGGGCAGATTGGAAGCTTTTATGTTTGTTTTTAAAATTTACAGTAGGCTAAAGATTAAAGTAAATACAGTGATTTGCAATTATGGATTTTGGAGTTTAATTTTAGCTTATAGGGGACTGCTGGTGTTTCTTTCGTTTTTATTTGTAGAAGTTCTTTATGTGTAGAGGTGGTGATTCGTAGAAAAAGGTTTATAATTGTATTAAAATAAGAATAAATAATTAAGATTGGTAAATTTAAATTAAAACAATTAAATTAAGTAGTTGAAATGGAGAAGTTAAAATGTATTAAAGTTTGTATGTTTGTTTAGAAAGAGTAGGTGACGTTAAAGAGATTAAGGAAATATTAACGTCACCGAATGGAAGAGGCCCAAAGTCGTCGCCCAAAAAGTAAATATTCAAAATGTTTGAAAGATGATACGCGGGTCTTAAAAAAAAGAAAAGAAAAAAAAAGAGTAACTTTTGTATCTCTACTGTTACCCTTAAACTTTTTACGCATCCTTCAATGAAAAAAAAAAAAAAATGTATCTTGCCAACAACCGGTTTAACGGTTCTCTGAAGAGCGTATCCTTTTAATAAAATCGAATCGAACAAATCGGAGGTCTAAAGCGAGGGGCGTGGCTCAACTGTGAAAAGACTCTAGGGAAGTTTGGGTTTGGCTTTAGAGCAAATGCAAGAAAACAACTGTGAAATGAAATTAGAAAACACGCGGATCGGTGATGGCGCTTATCATTGTGGAGGGACATAACGAAAAAGTGTCGGGTGTCAGTTCTGTTTTAAATACAGTAGCCCTTTGATCAGCACGTCACTAGAACTGTGTGAACAACAGAGTATACATAGTAGTGAACATTATCAGTAATGAACCAGTGTGTAATTTTTAACGGTTTTCGATTATCATTTTTTTTTTTTTTTGCAACGCGGTCTTGAATAGGTATAACTAACAATGACATAACATATATATCCGCACTTTCACCTAAAAAACTTTCCCATTTCTTACAGTTTAAAAGAACAAGATCAAAGGTTTCGATGGGATCCCACAAATTTAATATCTCATCCAGACAATTGGGTCCTGTCTTCTCCAGACTCCTTAAGCATTTTTACTAAAACAAAACAGAAACAGATTAAGGCCAAATAGCTAATCATCTTAGAAAACCAAGTTCGGTTATGGATTGAGCATGTGTGTTTACTCCTATAAGTCATATTTGTTTTGACGAAACTGATCGAAACTTCCTGCCTTAGCATACTTCCGCCAAACTTCCAGTTTCCGCCGAATTCGGTAACTGCTTATCCGAAACAATAAGAAAGCTCAAAAACGAATCCAGCCCTACCCTTAGCCGAATCCAGCCCTAGCCCTACCTTACCCCTATATCGAACATCTAATCAACTTCAAATAAAGCTTCACAACTCATGACAAATTTTCCGGTTTCAACCGGATTCCGGGCGAACTACGCGTCCGAGTAAAAAACGGTTGTCATATACGGATTCAGCATCTCTTCTTACCCCTAAGTCGGAATCTAATCAACTACAAATAAGACTTTCGCTTTTAAAATATTTTCCGGATTCGGCCGGATTCCGGGCGACCTACTTGTCCGAGGAAAAAATAGTTTTAACAATTGTGTTCAGCATGTCTTTCTACCCCTAAATCGAACATCTAATCAACTTCAAATAAAACTTTTGCTTTTAACAAATTTTCCGGTTTTGGCCGGATTCCGGGCGAACTACTTATCCGGCGAGAAAATGGTCATATTCGTGTTCAGCATGTCTTCTTACATCTTAATCGACTATTTCATTAGCTGTTTGAAATATTTTGTTTGTCCCTTTATTTGAACACCCTCCCCCACCCCTAAATGTAGGGCTACAGAGCCCATCTACGAACTCCCAGCAAGTTTCATCAAAATATCTCATTTACTTCGAGAGTTATCGTGCTTACAGACGGACGGGACGGACAGCTTTTGCGATGTCATAGGTATCCCTCCACTTACGTTTCGGGATCCCAAAAATATCTTCAAACTATCTTGCTAACGACAGACCTATCCCGGTCACCGTTTGCTTAAACATTCTCCAAGTAATAAGCTGAATAGCGCTATACACGACGCTTTACGTCTTAGTACACACGCATGTTCAAGTGGGAACCCAAAAGGTTCTTATCAATGCAAATTCCGGTGTTGCTACGCTGATACAATTTTAGAGTTTGTAAAGATCAGAAAAAGTGTC
This sequence comes from Branchinecta lynchi, assembly GCA_023053575.1. NCBI lineage: Eukaryota > Metazoa > Arthropoda > Branchiopoda > Anostraca > Branchinectidae > Branchinecta > Branchinecta lynchi. The sequence continues at coordinate 26,660,786 of JAKZAP010000004.1, forward strand.
CTTAGTACTACTTGAAGTTCACGAGTACAACTTGACGCCGAATCTATTGTAAAAAGCAATTAAATCTATGGATGGACATCACTGGTCCTCGAACTAACAATAAGCAGTCGTAACAGAACAAAACGTGTTCTTTTGAAGAAAAGTTGTTTCTTCAGCTACAAACAAAGTAGAACTTTAGTGCTTCCCGTGGCAACCCTGACGAGGCTGCTCCTTTTCCTCGGCCCTCTGGCGGAACCAACCAAGCGATCTGATTGGCCTTGCATAAGCGAGAATAGAACGCGAGTCTATTCTCCTTATTACGGCGCGCTCCGAGGAAGAGAGGAATCTGTAATAAACCTTATACGCCGTAATACACCTTATAACACTTATATTTGGACAATGCATTAGTGCATTGCAGGGGGGTTGTATTTGGTGAGGTGCGCAGCAGCGGTCACGAAGATCACGAGCTCCACAAGAGAAAGTCCGAACATAGAAAGAATTTTCTATGGCTCTGGCTGGACTACATTGTAAATGACGACGCATACGCATGAAGTTTTTAAAATACCTCCTTTTCCTGCAACATCTTGCAGGAATTCTGAATTAGAATAAAATATAATAAGAGCGACTATCCAATTACTGTCCATTCATTCACAGGCGTTTGTTCACTTTCCCCAATAACTTCAAGAAAAGAGATCTAGTAGCAACTAGCAAAAAGCAAAAAGGGTCCAAAGTCAAGACCCAGTTTTGCAGCTACTTACCAAAGTATCGTCAACATTGCTGAGGCTTACGCCGTAAATATGTGCAAGAATATCCGCAAGCCCTTGACAGTTGTGAACGACTTTTTTCACTCGATCCGATTCCAAAATATCGCCCAGACTTGGTCCTTCCGATCCTTTCCGAACGAAGGCAGCCTTCCCCAAGGCTAAAAGGTCAAATAGGAAGACATAGCATCCAGCCGCAACTGCAAGAATACAGGGAGTGCCGTGCCTGGATACGACTTTCTCCCCTAGCACGGAGATGGCGATTTCTTTTTCGTACTGTATGTTTTCCACCTGAAACACATGAGGATTGTTCATTCCAATTTTAGCTGCGTTCGATTTGAGTCCTCCTTGACCGTGTTCCATCCTACTTACCGTAGTTACTACGCATGACGTCACAAATTCTGGCTTTTTGCCGTCAAGGCTGGAACGATTTTTCTATTTTCCAGCAGGATCTCACGCCAGGGGCGAATCCGACCAACCACGTTACAGAGATGCGTAGTTACTACGCTTACTACGCTCCCGAGCATGGTAAGCAAATAGTAACTATTAGTTACTATTCCGACAAGGTTGGAACGGTCAGCGTAGTAACTTTTCGTGAGGATAGAACGGAAATAGTAACTAATAGTTACTATTTGTGGAAGGGTGGAACACGCTCCTTGTCTCGGTCTCGTCTTCTTGTTACTGCTTGTCACGCTTTAAAGCCGTTTTATTTAACCTTGTCATGTGAATGAATCAACGGACTAGCATCACAAATAATCAAAGTGAAGAAATCAACCCGAGACAGCACCAAACTTGCTCCAAGATTATGCCATCATTCATGGTGCAATGTCCACTGACAATACGTCCTTTATAAAATCCGATGGCGAATTGCCGCCAGACGCGATAGAGGAACAATAACAATCACACGTGAGATCTGGGTATAAGTTATCTGACGCGTGAATGAGCGATTAGGCTTTCGCTTCATATCGAGTCGCGCATTAGCCCCGTGGAAAAGACAGCCAGCACTCAGCACTGAAGTGGGAAGTCAGAAATGACAAACTTGATGACGCTTTGACAGAACAGAGTTGGGTAAAGCAAAAGGAGGGGGAGAGGCATTTTAAACAGTTTTAAACATGGTTAGGCCTAAGAGGAATTGAAAATAGCAAAATAAACCTGGATAAACGTACACAAAGAAGCAACGTGTTTTCGTTTTCTTCATGATAGCGCACCTAGCGGCCAAAAAAGAACTAATCTGAGAGGAATTTTATGAGGGGCGTATTGTCAGCGGAAAGGACAAATAAAACGGCATTAACCGTACAAGGCAATCAAATAAAACGGCATTTGGCTGAATAGGACTGAGACAGGACCGAAACAAGGGTAAATCGTGCACGGCTTTGTCAAAGACGTCGGACGTTTGGACACAGAGTGGTCGTCACGTGGAGCTACATATCTGCAAGAACAAAATAATCAGATAGAAACTCTCTTTGGTCACATGGGTGACTACGAACATCCCGACAAAACTGAGCGGAGCTAGAGGTAATTCGTCTAGCTTTGAGTTGATACCCGCCTACTTCCGTCTTCGCGCGTTACTCACCGCAGAGCAGTAAGTGCAGGAGGCACGCTAACCCGCTCTGGAGCGCATTCAGAGAACCAATCGGTTTTTACTTTGAAAGTTTCTTCGACGCGATTTCACAGCGTTATGGCTATTTGTAGCGGTAACGAAAAGGGATGTGCCGCGTAGCTCCTAATGTCCGCTCGTTTGCATCTGGCAGGGTGCGGGGAAATATTCGACACGCATGGTCACATTACAAAGATAGGGAGACGGAGGTTCTATCTGATTTTTTATTTTTGCTATCAGGCGAATACGACGTAGCAGAATCGGTCAACGAGTCGACATCTTGTAGACAGCTTGAACCTGGACTTGTTTTCGGTCTCAAAATTTCGCCGAGAGCTTTGATTATTTGTGGTGGCAAATAGTTTCCACTCATTATAGTTCTTGATAGCAAAGAACCACTGTCAAGCCTCTACAAGACTCTTCGAAGAATAATGACTCTGCAATTGATGTTTAAAGTTTAACCGAAAAGGGCTGAGCGAGGACAGTCTAACAATAATAATAATATAATATAATTGTAATAATAAGGCTTTCGCCTCTAGTCTAGTTACCCATCATTTATTAACTGAATATGCTTGAAGACCCGATGAAAATGCGTTACTTACGCTGATCCGCTATTGACGGATAATCGATTTTCGCATAATGGATTTCCCTGCTCGATTTTTTATACCTTTACGCGCGTGTACCTGTGTTGTTTGCTTGACGAATGCGATTTACGAAAAATAAGTGTTCACGAAGTGAGTAGTGTTCACCGAGCTCGCCACTTACCGCTGAAAAGCAGCGTTTGTGTTTGTCTTTTCACAATATAAATAATTCAGTTGAACGATACGAAAAATGTTGGCTTTTCAGTTAAACTTTAACTAAATATTCATTGAGCCCAAGCTGACTTTGAAACATTGTTTGAATACATAAACTTTAACTGCTATTTTTTCAAATACTGACTAGTTCCGAATCCGTAATGATGAACAGATCTCTTTCCGTTTTGGTTTTGCATTCTACGTCTGAAGTCGCATTCTCGCCGTTCCCCAAGGACTCCCCAGAGAATCAAGTGGAACAGCGAGAATAGAGGGAGTCATTTCACGCAAACCAACAAGAACCCAGGGAATGCTTCGAAAATGGATGTTGTTCAAAAAACAAATATGCAGTTGAGGAGATTAGTCTGGATCAACTTTATTTTTGGTTTTGTTTATTCTGATTGTTTTAATTAATTTTACATTGCACCAACACCAGCAAAAATTGATTCCCCTCCGAATCTGAAAGGGAGTCCTTTTTGACGATGGCGATGATAACCGAAGCATTCCCCATTCGTGGGGACTGGCGAGAGTCCCCGGGACAAACAAAAATGCGGGGACTCCTCAGAGTCCTCGGGGAATGGCGAGAATACACCTTTAGCTTTATCCTATATTTGTAGTTACACTGTCTCCAAATAGGCAGTGAACGTAACAGTCTTTTTAGAGTACTACTTCCAGCATTAACCAAACCTTACTTTGCATACGTGCAGTAGGCCTACAGGAGCTGGCATGTCGGCAACCACTCACGATAATCTGGAAATTGTCGGGAGTATCTGATTGCCGCGAGCTAATTCACTGTTGGGTTGTTTATTTCCTTATGCTACTTTAAAGCACAAAGGACATCATTTTGTATCTTTCAGCTGATTTATACCTGGCCTATAGCTTATCTTCACATGAAAGCCGCTTACGGCTGGTTTGAGCCTCGTTTTTGTTGCAATAGCGCTGCCGCATCGCTGCTGCGGCACTTCTTTACTTCTGCAGAAGATGCGTTTTGGATTCACTGACTGCACGATTTCTTCTTGGCTGAAGCAGCACCTTGCAGGGAAGCACGGACTTGGTCGGTAAACAAGTCAACGATTCTCGAGAAGCGCTGCCGTCTTCCTCGGAAGCAGGCAGTGCAAAAACGAATGTAGAAAGAATCATCCCGGAAGCGACCGAGAAGTGGACCTGCAGCGTGAAACAAAAACGAGGCTCCGATGACTTTAGTATGGTTCTTACACTATCAGAAGTTTCATAACAGACAACAGAAGGATTTGGGATGTTATCTGTTGTGTTGGAAAACGTTATACATGAAATGTTATGCATAACAAGCATTGCCAGGAAGAACCAAAAAAAGGCCAAAAAAGCAGCTATTGCCTTTTTTGTTTGCGTCATGATCTCTGAAAATTCAGCAGATGCTTTTTCGCGATTTTTCGGCTCTTCCTGATGGCAACGTTTGTTATGCATAACATTTTCAAACACAACAGACAACATCCGAAGTGTTTTCTGTTACGCATTGTCTGTTATGAAGGTTCTGACAGTGTATTCGGGATTTTCAAAATGTACGAACAAGGCAAAGATATTTGGCAATGACAACATCTGACAACAAGCAGCTGATTCCTAACATGTCCGTTTCTGTTTACCTGGATAAAAATGCTGTTGGAGAAGTTAGTGACGGCTTGTTTTTCTAAAATTGTCGACGTTAATGGTCTGAATTATTTTGCACTTGTTTCCTTTTCGTTGTTAATGTACGAAAGCACAACATGAATTGTCAATTTAAGCATACAGGCTTTCGGAACCAAACTCTGGATCTTGTGACGTCATATGCTCATAGAAGTTCCAGTCGTCAGGATAATACTACACTGGTAAGTTTCTATTTTTCATCTTAGAAGTACTTACCCTTACTATTATTATGAATGTCTTTTCTTATTTTATATAGCTTTGTATCTCGAAATCAGTTGCTACTTCATTAGTGCCCTGTTAATTCGCAAGAGAGTTTCTTTTAACGGGGAGAGGTGCAATAAAGAAGATCCACTGGCTACATCAAGAAATGCTTACCGCTCTGAAGAGTTCGTCTCCAACTTCGTCGACGAAAATATAGTCAATATCAAAGTCGTCGTCGTTCGCATTTGTAAGGGAATGTCCTGAAAAAAAAGAGCATAAGTGAGCCGCGGAGCAGGATAAACCCTGTCCTGAAGTTTTAAAGTTTAACTGAAAGGGAAAAGTTATTTTTGTATCATTTAACTGAATTCACTGCATTATTTGAATTGTGTAAAGGGATTTTTATGTTTCACTATTTGGTCTAGAATGACGTTCAGAATATCTACGGTCTCAATAAGTAAGTAAGTAAGTAAGTTTATTTATAACCCACAAAATGTTTTACAACATAAGAGTGTGGAGTAGAAGAGATAAATTGAAATAAAAAGAAAAGAACAAGAGACAACAAGAAAATAACATACAAACAGACAATACGCATCAACTATCAGCCAAAAAGTCTAATCAGTCGGTGATGCGGCAACAGACGTAGACAAGACTTCTGACGGAAATCAGAATGCAAATCTTGCAGCCGTGACAAAATGTCAGTAGCTCCGTAAGATTTAATAATCTTCGAATTACTGTGGGACCGGGGCAGATACAGAAGAAACTTACAGTAACGGAAATAATCTATCCTTATTATGGATAGATCCCGTTTATCAAAAATATCAAACAGACCAACCGAGAAAAGCACAGACGGGTCGCAAAAAGAAGCATAAAGTTTTGCTAGAGCTGTTCTTCTGTACTTGCCCCGATTTGCTACAATCTTCGCGTACCCTATTTGTAGCTTACGCTTAATGTCGACAAGTGCAGTACTGCGGAAAGACGGAAAGGAACTCGTTACTGTAATACCCAACCATCTAAGAGAAACAACGTGGGGAATCTTAAATACCTGGCAATCTAGTGGACCAGGGGAAGGAGAACCGTTAAAATGCAGATATTCACACTTATCGACATTCAGTCGCAGACCAATATTCCCAATCGAAACGTATCTTTTCAGTGGCCAGTGATCATCTTGCAGACGGTAGCTCACTGCATAAACACTTATATTTCGTAAATCGTTTTCGTCAAGCATACAACACAGGTACAAGCGCATACAAGAACAATAAAAGAAATAGAAAACCGTGATTTTCGGGAGTTTTTCTTGATCAGCTAATTATCCCTCTAGGTGATGTGCGAGGGATAAATATAAATTCGGATATTTCGGTTGCACTTCCGGCAAACCGTCCTCAGCGAAAAACAACACAAAATCATAAAATCCACCACAATCACAACAGGAGAACGATGCGGAACCAACAAACAATAAGACGAGATGTAACTAAAATCCACACTAGGAAACTAGGAAAAGTCGGAAACCCTCGCCGCCGAATATGATCTAACAGCCGGTTGTTGCTTACAGTGGCGTTACTAGCCACAATGTTTTTTTTTGGGGGGGGGGGGGAAGAGGCATTTATCGACTGGCTGGTAATTTTTACCGATTTTTACTGCAGAAAAAAGAACTGTTTTCAACAACAAAAATTACATTTTTGAAAAAAACGACCAATTTTCAGAAAAACCGACTGTCATGAAAAAATCAACTGTTTTGATGCAGATAAAAATAAAATAACGAAAGATAAAATGTGCGTGTTAAAAGTGTATATGCACAAAATCACCGTTTTCTATTTCTTTCGTAATGAATGGTCAGCTTGGCTTCAAACCTTGTATACAAGAACAACAAATCCGACAGGGAAAGTCCACTATTTGAAAATAGATAATTGAATGAATGAAACGCTTTTATTCCGCGAAAATGACGAGACAAGAAAAAGGTTAAAGGTTAAAGCATTTACAATACGTACATTTAAACTTTCTAATCCTAGTGCACATCATCGTAACACTCAAACTAAAACAATAGATTTACAAATATACAAATAAACATTAATAAATACGAAATACCAAAGAAGTACTTTTTTATTATTTTGTTTTGTATCAAACAGGGCAACAGCTTACAAAGTTCTAGGCCCGGCTCAAATGGTGGCGAAGATGACTGTAACTAGCATTTATTTTGTCTTGCTTTTTAGAGCTCACATGGATCGGATCCTTCAAACGTAGATAATGTATCATCGACCGATTTGAATAATACCGGTTATGCTTGCACAGCCACTTGCCAAATTTGAAAAAAGAAGTTCTAATGTGAGAAAGGTTTGACGAAGACAGAAAGGGGAAGACAGAGCTACCGATAAGTACTTGAGGAAGAGCCACAGTGTTAAAAATTCTGGCGAGAGTCTTTCGAGATAAGAACTCTCTCAGGCAAATGACCGCACCATAACTGGCGCGCAGCCGGTTCTCTATGCCTAGTTTAAGCAAAGAAGTAACGCATTTTCATCGGGTCTTCAGGCCTCTTTAAGTGAACAAGTAATCGGTAGCTATACTATCCTATCTCAGCCCTTTTCGGTTAAAATTTAAAGAATTTCCGAAAACCTGATGAATATAGATTATATTTTTATTTTTTATTTTTTATATTTTTTGTATGGTCGATTTTAAAGTGAAAGCTCTAGGCTGCATGAGCAAGGTAGCCCATTCGCTCTTTGCACAGCGAGATCGTACAAAAGCAGAGTCGTCAAGGTGGTTAGGTGCGACTTAATGCCGAAAAGTAACCCATCCACAGATGAAGGTGGACAAGTACTAATGACCTATTATAAGTAACTGCGAGTCGATGTCAAATTTAAAATCTTGACAAAAAAAGGATTAACTTAGGGGAATTGAGTATCCTGTTGGAATGAAATTCTCCTCTTCCGACTGGACAATATCATAACAGCTTACCATTTTGGTCACTGATTGCCGGCATCGGTTTGCGATTCGTCAATATTCCAATATCTATGTCATTCCTCACCGATCTCAAATGTGCTGGAACTTCCTTAGCTTTTTTGGCCCTCTCGTGAACCCCAATATTTCTGGGCAGATCCACAGATGCGAATTTCTCTAAATCGGCAGGCTGAGGTGGCACTGCCTTGGGACTGGAAGTGTCAGCGGGCGCGGTGACGTGGACTGCAAGGAAGGTAAGAAACTTAATAGTTGCGTTTTTGATCCGAATTCTCCTTGCGATTCTCCTCGCAATTCTATTTCGTGTTTTTGGGCTATTCAGATGAAGCCAATTCTCCTTTTCCTGCGTTTCTGTCAGAATCGAGAACGGGGTTTTTGATCCGAATTCTCCTTGGGATTCTCCTCGCAACTCTCCTATTTCGCGGTTTTGGGCTATTGAGATGAGGCGGATTCTCCTTTTCTTTCGTTTTTGTCAGAATCGCGAACGGGGAAAGCCTCGCGATCCTGCAGAATCGAGAAGTTGCTCCGATGGTGAATTCTCGATTCTCCTCTCTTCGTTCTCCTCGCTGATTGGTCAACAGAGTGCTTTTTTCAATGTGCATAAACACGTATACCGGGTTGCGGACGAGCTGCCAAATTAGTGTTTTTGTCAAAAGCGAGAATGGAGAAGCCAGAGGAGCAAAAACGCAAAAACGCTTACCATGGTATCTGATACCACGGTCGGTTACTGTCGTACGATATCTGATACTCAGATACCACGATCTCCACTGTGGTAACTGATCGTGGTAGCTTGATACTTATGACATGAGTGGATTTAAGTATTTCTTTTGGAAAATATAAAAAGAGTGATTTAGGCAATTTGTCGTTTTTTATTTGCCGTGGTATCAGATTCAATGGTCTGCAAAACGCAACTCATAGAGAGGTGGTGGAATCGCTGTTAGGCATCATTTTGCTTACCAGAAACCAGGTCTCTAGCTTGTACTCTATACTGTGAAAGCTTCTGACCATCCATTTCGACATCCCGTAGCATCAAGGATGAGGGAAACACTTGGGTCACAACCCCAACTACTTCTGACTGTTTCAATCGCAGGACCACTTTACTCCCAACCCAGAGAGGGTTCAGCTTCAAATCCATTCGTGCGACGAAGCTTGCAAATCTAAAAGTAAAATATGTGTCTCAGACAGGTCTCAGGATACCAAGCTTTCGATGATCATTCTCTCGCTATCTGGACACTTAGGATCCATGATAATCTTTGATAAACGACTAAAGAATTGTGCTTGATTTATTCCTCCGCGGCGATTCTCTGGCGATTCTCTTACGACATTGGCAGATGTATTCGAAAACAGAGTTATGGCGTGTTACAACACGCTTCCACCTGAGTTAGTAATAAGTGATTGTATCACTGTTTTCAGTTTAATTCAGTTTACTTTATTTTTCCAAAAATTCTTCGTTCAAGGACCTGTCTTACCTGTAATAATGCAACCTACTTCCACAATCACTCAACATATTTACAAACCCAGAGACTCCAATTTCGTGCGGTACATTCTAAAGTAAGTAAGTAAGTAATTTATTTATGACCCACCTTTGAAACGCTATAGATGACGTTGGTGTCAAAATCAGCGTTGGAACCGCCGTGAGCGGAGTCGATGGAGTGACGCGTGGAGTTGACCGAGTGAACCCAAATGAGATCGAAAATGCAAATGGGGCCAGGCGAGTACGAAGTTATGCAAACCAAACTTCTGGAGTCCAAGGTAACTTTTCTAATACTAGCACTCGTCGCAGAACAAATGAGGGAAGTAGTGGTACGTCCCGGCGTGGAGCTTTAGGTGCTGCAAATGTTCGCCGTGTAACGGTTATCGGTTCTATTATAAGCGGTAACGTCGGCGGACTCCGTTCCTCCCTTGACAAAAAAATACTACCGATTTTTGTGGCGAGACTTGCCGCTGACACTCAACCCCAGTCTTTGGCAGCTTCGGTGGCACGTAAGCTTAGCAAAAACCGCCTCTTTTAAAGTCGAATTTCCAGCTGTTCATATCACTAGTGTTATGGATTCAAAGTTCTGGCCAACGGGAGTGCTTGTGAGAAAATTCTACAACCGACCGTCTGAAACCCGTGACGACCAGAGCCAAGTGCACTCAAACGAACTGCCGAATGTCTCTTAAATGTGTTTCTTATAACTGTAGCTCGCTTCGGTCAAGTACGCATGAGCTGTTGTTGCTATTCGCGGAATATGATGTACTGTTTCTACAGGAATTATGGCTATTTGAGTCAGATTTGAGTATTCTACAAAACCTTCATCGTGATTTTTTTGGTTCTGGGGTTTCTCCAGTTAAAGATACTGAGTTACTTATTGGGCGGCCGTTTGGAGGAGTTGCACTACTATGGAGAAAATCTCTGGGTCGTAATGCAAAGGTTGTTAAGTTGAATGATGATAGGCTAATCGGTTTACAACTTAATTTGAATAGTTGTATGTTGCTTTTTGTTAACATTTATATGCCATCAGCACAGGCCGATACTGATGCTGAATATATCGATTGCCTTAGTCGTCTTCAGGTTATCCTCGATTGTGGTACGTATGAGCAGGTCTGTATACTTGGTGATTGGAATGCGAATTCGAGGAAAAGGTCCCCTTTTTTTCTCGAGGTTGAGCGTTTTGTACATGATAATTCCCTGATTATTGCCGACTGTGAGTTTTTACCGAGTGATTCGTATACTTATGTGAGTGATTCCCACGTTGGAGTGGTGTCATGGCTTGATCATGTTGATGCGAGCCGAAACATGAGTAGTACTATTTGTTCTTGGTAGTACATTGAATGTTGACCTTCTACGAACGCAAGTGGTCTTTTCGCCCGATTGTCGTACTCGAACTGATTGTCTAAAGCTTCTGAAGAAAATTTGATGGAATATTTGCGTGAGACGAGAGATGAGATTAGTAAAATTGATATGGAGGATGAAGCTCTAACCTGTAGATCCCTAAACTGTACCAACCCCCAACACATAGCTTCTCTTACATGTATATATACTTTGTTTCTTTCTATTTTGACTTTTGCTGGGACTAAGTGTTTACCGTCAGTTGCTGGACATTCATCTACTCAGTCGTTTGGGGGCGTTCCGGGGTGGAGGGATTACCTTATACCACTGTATACAGCTTCAAGGGAAGCTTTTTTACGGTGGGTTGGTAGTGGTAGGCCTCCGGAGGGCCCTGTGGCTGAGGATATGAAGGTTAAGTGCAGGACGTTTAAGTATCGGAAGAGGTGGTGTAAACGGAATGTAAATAATTTAAAGGCTGAAGGTTTGGCAAAGAGTATTTTAGAAGGAAATACTTCATTGTTTTGGAAAAATATTCGGAAGCTATTTTCTTATAGAAATTGTCTAGCTTCTTGCATTGATGGTATTGTATGCGAGGGTGGTATTGCGGAGTTATGGGCTGGGAAGTTCCGTGCTTTATTTAATTCTGTTGAAAGTTCGAGTAGTTTTCTAGAAGATTTACGAACGGAAAAGTTGATTAGTTGTATTGAAGCTTCTGAAGTTGAATTTGCACTCAAGAATTTGGATTCGGCTAAGGTAGGAGGAGGTGATGGTATTTCTGTAAAGCATTTAAAATATGCTTCAGATTTGAAGCTAGCACGACTTGCACGCTTTTTTACTGGTTTTGTGAACCATGGTGTTCTGCCTTCGTCATTGATGAATGTTGAATCGGTGCCAATCTGTAAGAATAAGGCGGGAGATGTAACATCTTCTGATAAGTATCATCCTATTGCCATAGCAACGGTGTTATCTAAGCTTTTAGAGAAGTGTCTTCTTGTAAAGCTTTCAGCATTTTTGGGGACATCTTGTCATCAGTTTGGATTTAAAAAAAGATCCGGTGTTGATTTTGCTATTTTTCTTCTATGGTTTATTGTAGAATATTTTTGTTTTTTTTCTACACCTGTTTACGCTTGTTTTATTGACTCTGCCAAAGCGTTTGACAGAGTTAATCATGCTAAATGAAAATTTTGCTTGAAAGAGGTGTTCCTGTTCAGTATGTAAAGTTGTAGGGGTTCTGGTTTAGAAATCAGCGGTTTTCTGTGAGGTGAGGGAACACTCTTAGTACGGATTTCACTCTGGGAAATGGTTTAAGGCAAGGGGGTATACTTTCTCCTATTTTGTACAGTGTGTATGTGGATACTCTGTCAGTCCGACTTAGGTCTGTTCTGACTGGTTGCTACATCGCAGGACAATGCTTGAATCATCTTCTGTTTGCGGATGACCTTGTAAAACCTTTCCCAGACTATGTTTGGTTTAAATCGGCTACTCGCAATTTGTGATGTGTTTGCCGGTGAGTATGATGTGATTTTTAACATTTCGAAAACGTATGCTATGGCTTTTATTCCGACTGGATGAATGAATGTATTCCCAAAAAAAAAGCACTATGGGCCACAGCGGGACAAAATATAAAAATAAACAAGCACTCCAACTGCAATGTACCTATCAAATATTCAACACTCAACTCATACTTATAATAACTAAATAACTATTAAACAAACTAACACCTATCCCTACCACAACATCAACCTACAATAAAACGTTCACGGTGCTCCATGGCAACCTTCAGGAATCTACCCAACCGACGCAACTCTTGGAACACTTTACTACCCATCAAATCTTTCAAAGACCACTCTTGAATAACCTCCTTACCAAAAACTTCTCTCGTGAAACAAGAAATTTATTTGAGTGGGCGGAACATTACTTTTGTTGATGAATTCCGTTACCTTGGATTTATTTTAAAAAGGATCTTAGAGATGATCGCCATATTTCTGAGACTATGAAAAGATTTTGTAAAAGAGCAAATTCTTTGGTTTGGAAATTTGGTTTCCTTAACGAGGATATCAAGATACGGTTGTATAAAACATTTTGCTACCTGATTTTTTTCCTAGGCCTAGTTAAGAATGCTAGAGAGGGTTCACTATCAAGATTACAGGTTGTGTATAACAGTGCTATAAGGAAACTGCTTCGCCTGCCACGTAGATGTAGTGTTAGTGAAGTTCTAGTGGCAAAAGTTGTTTTACATTGAAAGAGCTCCAGCGGAAAGCTTGTGTGTCTCTATTTATTCGCCTCAATAAGAGTGATAATGATCTTGTACAGTTGGCCGCAAAACCTATCTTCTATAATCTTGGAGTGTGGAAGGCACTTTTATCTGATTGTTTTGCTTTGGCCGAGTAATAAGTAGTTAGCGGTTGCTTTGTTGATGTGTTAGTTTTCCTTATTAATTATTTATTTTTTGTTAGATTATGGCTTTTTTTTTGCTGATTTAAATACATCATTCAATATTTCCATAAAAGATAACGATAGCCCCGCAAACTATTGTACAGATTTTTATAGAAATTTAAGACCATCGTTAGTTGCCAAAGAAATCGGTCGAGTTGTTTAAAAAACCATTACCCACAGGTAACTTTTCCACTAAAACGTACAGAGAATGCAGGTAGTGGTGGTTAAAATTTGCAGAAAATTAGCAGCGAGTTAAAAACAAGACATCGTTTGTCAATTGCGAGGTATGTTCAGGGCGTTGCGAGGGGGGGGGGGGGGGAGCACCGCCCCCATTTTTGAGATCTGGTAAAAAAAAAAAAAATTGTGCCGGAGTCCCAAAATCTTACTAAGACTATTCGGTTATTTTTCGATCTCAGAACTTTTCGGTATATTTACGGCGATTCGGTAGTTATAATGAATCCCGAATAGGCTATCGGTACAAATATACTCGGTATACTAATCTGTATTCGGAGAGAATGTAGGTAGTGGTGGCTAAAATTTGCAGAAAATTTGCAGCGAGTCAAAAACAAATTATGACATCGTTTGTCAATTGCGAGGTATGTTCAGGAGCGTTGCGAGGAGGGGGAGCACCCCCCCCCCCTTTTTGAGATCTGGTAAAAACAATTGTGCCGGAGGCCCAAAGTCTTACTAATACTATTCGGTAATTTTTCGATGCCAGAAATTCGGTATATTTATGGAGATTCGGTAGGTGGCCTACACAGAATCCCGAATACGCTTTCGGTCCAAAATTATTCAGTATCATATTGAGATTTGGTAATTTATTCGGTATAATCCTCAGGATTCGGTAGTTGCTGAATCCCGACTTTAGGTCTAGCTTCGGCAAAATTATACCGAATCCGAATATTATTCGGTAGTTTTCCGATGTCAGAACTATTCCGTACAATTACGGATTCGGTAGTTATACAGAATCCCGAATAGGCTATCGGTCCAAAATTACTGGGTATTATAACTGGGATTTATTCTATTATTCTGTATAATTGCCAGGATTCGGTAGTTGCCAAGAACCCCTAACACCGGTCCGATTTCGAAGACATTTTACCGAATCCCGAATATTAGTCCATAATTATTCACTATACGCTTCTCCGGAATTCCGAACTTTGGTCAAATATCGACGTCAATCCTGAAATCCGGTGACCGCAATGACTTGCTGCAGAGAATGGTACTCTCAGTCAGCTTGCCAGAATTACATGAAGGTAGTTACCAAACTTTGAATTTCACAGTCGGGCTTGTACCGAAATCTTTCTGACCGCGGAGAGGACGAATTTCGGAATTTTTGTCTGCGGCGCATATATTCAAAGTTTTTGCTTCTGTGCAAAATCTTGTATTTTGACAGAGGCAGGTTTCTAAAAAACTCAGGCAGGGGAAGGTTTGGACAATTCAGATTTGTAAGCACTGAGAAGAGGTCAAGTGAAGCACTGGCCACAGACAAAAGAACTGATCTATGATTTCATCGGTAGTTCTTACTTTTACTTTGGATCGCTCTAATCGTAAATATTTCCAAAAAACTTCACCTGCGGCGCCTTTCGCGGTATTCTTTATTTTGTGGAAGGGTGCGTCATTTAGCTCGGGTTTTAAACTAGTTTTAGGCTTGGGATTTGAGAGACATTAAAAGATAGAACCTGCACGGAAATAGTTAAATTTGGCAGGAAAAAGCGAACTAAAAAAAAACTTCGCCTGCGGCACTCATTTTAGGCGGTAATGGGTAGTATTGGGTAGCCTACAGTAGCTACAAGCTGTTGCGGGACGTCGCTCCAACCGGTTTCGATGCTTCTGGAAACTATTGGGATGTTGCGGTGTTTAATCCACGGTAAAAGATAGAATTCATATGTGAAGTAGTTAAAGTTTGTGGGAAAAAAAACAAATCAGATATCCCTTCAGCCCAAGCTGACTGCGAACCATATTTGATGGTGCAAAACTTATACGTCAGCTGAATTTTATTAGAGCTATATTTCGGTCCTTCTTGGCAAAGGTCCTTCTTGGCAAGCCGCTCAGTTGGAAAAACGAACTTGTGGAAAAAACAAATACAGAAAAACCAAATTATAAAAACCAAATATAGCTCTAATAAAATTCAGCTGACGCATCCGTTTTGCACTATCAAATATAAAAAAAAAAATCGCCAGCGGCGCTCGATTTAATTTTGTCTTGGGCAAAGTAAATAAAAGCTGCTACTGGAATCGTGCCCGACAATATACTGTCCAAATGGGCTTCGCAAAAAGACGCCTAGTAGCTCTCCAACCATTTTCAAGCTGTCCTTTAGTCTTACTCTTTGTACCTAATCTTTTATATTTACAATTTAAAGCTCAAATTCTAAGTTTCTAGGATTCAGTAGATTTTTTAAAGATTCAGTAAAGAGTAAAGATTTTGTCTCCCCCCCCCCAACGGAAATGCAATTGTCGACGCCCCTGATCAGGTTTGCCAGAGAGAATATTCAATATAAGTCGCACAACTTATGTATCCAAACTGCCACCGCTCTTTCAACCTCGTCCATTTTTTGCGGTAAACCACGGACTAACCCGCAGTTTTCTTGACAGGACCATACTCACTTGAATGTGATACGGTAATTTACAACCAGTTTATATGCAATACTCACTTGATGTCCTGTTTAATCTTTTTTCTTCTCGTCAGGAGTGGAAAACGCTTTGAAAAGGAATGCACCAAGGATGAAATGAAGAATCACAACGGAAAGCACTGCAGCTGAAACAGAGCTTGAGGTGGCACCGAGACCGAGTATACCTGAAAACATAAGGACAAAAACTATAATATCATCAATGCATTTAGTTTTTTTATCAGTGTACTTCTCTGACAGATGGCAGTGTAAGCAATCAAGTGACCCAGACAATAGAAGACTATCAGAACAGATATCCAACAAAATAGGAGGAGCTAAAAGGAATACTCCTTTCACTTCGCACTGCTGGTCGCGGTAGATTTTTCATTCGGTAGCCTGTCTTATTTGGAGACATGTTAAGACAGTCCATAGTGTTTCATTTGCCCGTGACACATACATATATAGTCCCTTATGTATATTCACAAATACAAGGACAATTCAATTTGGCGGTGCAAAACGGATAAATCAGCTACATTTTATTAGAGCTATATTTCGGCCCTTCTAAATATAGGCCCTTCAAAATATAACCCTAATAAAATGTAGCTAGTCTTCCACCGCCAAATATGATTCGCAGTCAGCTTGGGCTGAGGACTATCTATCAATTTGGGTTAACTCAATGCCACAAGTAACAACTGCATACGACATTTTTGGAAATTTTGGTAGAAGAAAGTAACTTGAAAGTTAAGAGAGCTGAAACGAGTCAAGCTGAGCAGAACACTGGGATAGTGCAACAACTTCTTTACGTACCATGCCATGCAGAGAGATGCATATAACTGTTTCTAGTTCACTCGTACAGAAGCTACTGTGCGATCGTTTACGAATATTATATATATAGTATAGGCTATTATTATTATAAAGAGCGCAAACGCATGCCTCAACATTCTACCTACCTACTACCTTATACCATTTGTGACATGTAACGAAAATTTACTTATATCGGATTTGCACACCTTCGTCACTAATGTTCGACCTACTTCCCTTGGAACCGAATCATCAGTACATGACTCGACAAGCCTTAAGCACAATGGACACTTCTATTGAGTTACTTTGTATTAAATGCTTCACAAATATACATTTCCGACTTCCTTTAGAAGGCGCTACGAAAATCGGCCGTTTTCTTGTTATCCCTTGTCTTTACCTCTCTGACATTTCGGCGATCCAAATCTTAGGAGCTGGGATATCGTGGCAGGAAATTCAAAACTCCCAGCAATGCTTGATAGAAAAGAATATATTTGAGATGTCACCAAAGTCAAGCCGCTGATGCAGTTTACCTGATTGTTCTAGTGTTTCATCAGAAGTTCCAGAGCTTAAAGTGCCTATTAAAAGTTTTTCTTTGTGGAATAGTGTTGTGAAGCTTCATTAGCTTGCTTTATAAAATGTACCAGAATATACAATAAGCTTATAAAAAATTACATAGCTAAAAAAATCATTCAAAAACAAAGAACCTATTCAAATCTGAATTATACAAGGTGATTTATGCATAAAATAAAGATCTACTAAGTATTACAAGAAACATCACTTTTATCTTTGTCCAAGCTAGTAAGTTGAGCATGTACTGGCCAAAGAAATTACACTTTGAAATATCACAGAGAGGAAACTGTTGAAAAAGCTGCTGATCTAGGGGGTAAGCATTGTTCCTAGGTTGTTACAGAGTGGGATTGGGGTAGTATAATGTGCCCATTGAACTTTAAGCGTTTATCAGCCTCTAGTCAGATGTGAACGGTCCCGGTTTTCTCTATTGACTAAAAAATTTAATAAACACAAAAATTATAAGAAGGGATTGTCTGCGGGTACCATAGAGAAAAAATTATATCAGTAATTATTAAACTAAAGGATAAGTTATCAGCAACTCCGTCGTAACTGATGTACGCTAAGAAAGGTTGTAGCGTACGCGAATTTCATCTGACTAATTTCATCTTATTCCTGAAGCACTGCAATGATTAGAAGTAAAACTTATGTAATGAGTGGCAACCAGCTGAAGCGACTGTAAATGGTACAAGAGCTAAATAAATACCAATTAAATTACCGAGCTCAGTAACTGGGCTTAACCAAATAATGAATTCCTACTACCGAAAAACTAACTAAAAAAATAAGGAACAGATCGGGATCGGTAAAATAACCAAATTTCTTAATTTCAACCTAAAACAACAGAGTGTGGCAAATCCGGTAATAGATACGGTTTAAAAAAAATCAGGTTCATTACCGAATTCGATCCCAAATCAGAACCAAATGAATCTGATTAATCACCGAATTATGAAATGAACCGATCAAATGCGATAGATAAATACTAATTAAATTACCGAGCTCAGTAACTGGGCTGAACCAAATGATGAATTGGTACTACCGAAAAACTAACAAAAAAAAAACAAGAAACAGATCGGGAGCGGTAAAACAACCGAATTTCGTAATGGAATAAAACTCTTGTTAGAACCACCTAAAACAACCGAGTGGGGTAAATCTGGTAATAGCTCCAGACTAAACAAAAAAAAATCCGGTGAATTACCGAACTCGGTCACAAATCAGGACCAAACGTATCTGAGTAATCACCGAATAATGAAATGAACTGACCAAATGCAATAGAACAGATGTGGACTTGAGAAAAGTTACCGAATTCGGTAACGAACGAGACCAAATAAACACGTTAAATCACCGAATTTACGAAGGGACGCACCGAATGCAATAAAAATGATGCGGTCTGAATAAAAGTTGTACGAATTACCAAATTCCATAAAGAATTGGAACCAATACACGTTAAATCACCCAATTTCTAAACATGAGGAGAAAACATTTTATAAAACGGGCTGTACGACTTTCGACCGAATGCCTCAAACGTAGGGGGGGGGGGCTGCGCCCCTTCCTACCCCCCCCCCCCCCCCCCCCCCTGGGACGCCCTGCATATGGCTATTATTAAATTGCCTGGATACACCTCACCCGATTCTGAAAAATAAGTGCAAAATCCATTTGCAATTTCCAAATCTTCTTTCAGCAAATCTCCATTCGGCGAGGTGATTACATTCGAGATTTCTTCTTTATTGCTGTTTTTTATGGGGTGAAAGAATTCCATTTATTATTTTCAGCATTGCTCGTGCGTCGTCTTGTTTAAGTCAAATGCAGATAAATAATAGTTTCTTCTTAATTCTTATTTATTTTTATTCACTGTTGCCCAGTATTCTTTGACGAGTTCATCGTTTACAGGAGAAGGGTATTTTATTTTTCGAATGTACTGGTTATTTCTCAAATTTACTGTATCTCAGCATTAAACCAAGGTAGTTCCTGCCAGATGGGTTTTACAGAATCTCTGGTTTTAGAACACAACACGAATCTAGACATTGACTAATCTTTTCAATAAACAATGAATATGCATTTTCTACATAGTCCATTCTCAAAACCAGTTCCCAATCTATGGTCGAAATAAATGTGTTTGGTTTCTCACAACTTTAAGCGCAAAAACTGAGCAAATCCTCATAAGGGTTTTCGCTTATTACATCACAATTCTGCTCATGCATTCTTATCGCAACATAATTTAAAAACGGTCTGGTCCTGGAGAAACAAGTGCTCCCGAAAAACATACTCTCTGATACCATGTCTGTGGCAAAAATAAACTGCTGATTAATGTGGCACTCCCAACATTCTAATCACCAAGTTGTAAAAATGCACATTATATTTTACCACATTATATTTTAATGCCAGATTTTAACTTTAACTAGCGAATTCAAATGCTCAGCTCATAGGATCTGTACACTGTCCCGCATTGTCCTAGTTCCTAAAGTAATAGAGTAATTTGTGAATGTCAATGTTTACACGGAGAGGATAATTTTTTTTCCTGAAACCAGAAACTCTGACAAAAATAAATTACTAGCCAGTAAAACAAATGCTCTTCACCTTTGAACATTATCTGTAAAGGGATAGAGAGAGGGGGGCCATCCCAAAAGATTTTTGCTTTTTCTACTGCTGGAAGCTTATTTTTTAACCAATACACTCGGTTTTACGGTCAAGGGAGAGCAGACAATGGACATTCTATGGTGAATTTATGGAAATTTTAGGAGTCAAGGTAAACCCTTCGCAGCCCTAAAACCAGTAGACTCTCAGTCGTTTGGGATAGACCCCACCACAGGGCGAAAGGGGACAGGGTAGGGTCCAATCCGGATGGGTTAAAAATTCCAGCTATTTATTTGAAAAGCAACATAGAAAACACAGAATGACCAGATTTTCAACTATATAAGCATAAATGTGCACCCTCATCACCTAACATTATAGGCAGAAAGGTCGTATCCAAATACTAGGCCTCTCATTGACCTTTCAATTCCTCCTGTGAACTGACGGACTGGTAGTCTAAGCTCAATATCGGTTAGATCTATCTCTGCTATATCAACTTGCTCTTGGAAAATAATTTCTCTCCAATTCTGCGCAGAAAATTCAGTATAGCACATTCGTTTCTTATTTCTACAATTTCTCCTGCATAAAAATGGCAGAATTTAGCTTAAGGTTAAGTCGAGACATAAATCTCAGAATCCGCAAGGTTGAAGGTCATAGTTATCTTTGGTTAACAAGGGGCGATACCAAACGCTCAAAACACGTTCGGAATAGTCCTATCAAACGTTCGGAATCGCCCCAGACAGAAACAAAAAAAATTGAATGCCGGCCGTGGTCAAACCCCTCGGCAGATCACAATGAAAATTGTGAGAGCAACAAAATTTCAAGGACTCACAAAACTTGCATAGTTCGTCCAACTGATTTGAAACTTCCGCCAAATGGGTGCTAGGTAGAGGCAATCTAGCGTTAGTTTTAGAGTGAAAACACTGCATGCTAGGTGGTGAAAAAATTGAAGGTTAGGTTTCGCCCGCCTATCCCCTACTCATGCAAAATGAAGACAAAATTTACAAGATCCCCAATTTGTCTGCAATAACTGAAGAAACTAGAAAACGGCTAAGGGATTTGTGGTAGACTAAGATGGTCTTAGTAGCCTACAGTACAGAATTTAGCTATGCTGTGATGCTGTCCCAAGGCGTTTTTCTTAGTGCCATATATTACTGAGTATCTGTCGGAGAAACAAAGTGTGTGCACAACTCAACGACAGTCTAGTACACTAGCCCCATTTCAGGCACAGTGCTCAAACGTCTAGCACCATGCCTGGGTGCTAGACGTTCAAGCACTGTACCTTGGATTTCATGTATGGTGCATGGATTTCAGTATACAGTGCATACAGAAAAAACACAGTTTCTGTCATCACAACTGAGCACCGGCTCGGACAGGGCTGAAATTACTACTATGAATTAGAGAAATCAAAGACAATCCTTTGTATATTTTTCAGAACAAAAACAAAAGGGCTCTAATGATGATGGAGATGAAAAACCTAACAGCACCCTATCTATTTTCCATGTATTTTTCCTATCTATTCCCCAAGAGCCAATATTCTGGTTGGCTGCTAGGTAGAAAAAGCTGAGGCACAGGACACTTTGCATGCAAAACCCTTGACTATGTAGAAAAGGAAATGAGGTTTTTCACATCTGTCATCAGCCGAGCCCTTTTGTTTTTGTTGTGAAAAGTATATAAAGGATTGTCTTTGATTTCTCTAATTCATGGTTGTAATTTCAGCCCTGTCCGAGCTGGTGCTCAGTTGTTATGCCAGAAACTGTGTTTTTGATGCATGCACTGTATACTGAATTCCATGCACCATACATGAAATCCAAGGTACAGTGCTTGAACGTCTGGCACCCAGGCATGGTGCTAGACGTTTGAGCACCGTGCCTGAAAAGGGGCTTGTGTACTAGACTGACTCAACGAGCAAGTTGAACTCTCAGAAATGCCATTTTATATGCAGTAATTAGAATGTTGGGAAACAAAAATAAATTCCTGATAAAATCTCAGGAAACAGAAGCAGGTCGCTAAAAAGTAACAAGTCAGTGCGAAGCACAGCGATTTTTCTTTGAAACAGTTGTTTTTCCAGAAAATCAATTGTTTTTGCGAGAAAATCAGTTAATTTTTTAGTCGGGTTTTCCTGAAAATTAGTCGACATTTTTTGAAACTGTCATTTTCTTCCTGAAGACAGTTGTTTTTTCTGCGAAACCAGTTGGTGAGAATTACCACCCAGTCGGTAAATTCATTGCCCCCCCCCCCCAAACATATTGGCTACAGGAGTGCTGCGTGAAGCCGCCACCCTAAACTCCTTTTTTTGGGAAATGACTTTGGGAAAAAGAGTAAAGGTTGAGATAAAATTCAGTGGAGTATCCTGAAAGGAAGCTTAGAACCTTCACTTTCTGCTGGTACCATAGTTTACTTGTAATTGTTCAAGGCTAAGCTAGAGAACACGAAAGAATTTAGGCACCCAAGTGATCATGAAGTCGCCCACTTTGCTAAAAATAGTATTTTGCTACATGGTGAAGTTAGAGGCCAGCTGTTTGGTCCAGGTTTAGTCAGAGAGGTTACTTGACCTTTTGCAAATAACAAAATTTGCTGTTTTCTTGGAATTTGCATGATTTTTCTGGGGTGGCAGCTTCATGATCCAAGGTGGCAGGATCATGTACCATGGCCAATTGGGGGGTGGGCTGTGCCATAGTAAGGGCAGCTTCATGCAACACTCCTGTAGTAATGCCTCTGGCACTGATAAAACTAACCTTCAAATATGACAGCCTTTGACGAAAAGAAAACAGAGACTGGAAGAAGCAAGAGGGCCAAAACGTATTTTAGAACTGTAATGAAGAGATGAGCTTCAGAATCCATGGGAAAACTCACGTGAACTTTAGTTTTCAAATTGTGTCACGTGTTGTAGACTGCGTCGCAATCAGGCTTTCTCAAATTCACCGACTGCGCCAAGTTTGAAAAATACATTAAAATGCCTATATTAGTGACAAGCACTGCCTTATCCGCTAAGGAAATAGTCGCGTGAAAACAATTTTTTATTTTAGAAATATCGTTCAAATCAAAAAGCTCCCAATTTTTTCCCAACAGTACGCTTTTGAACGTGCTGTGCTCTATCCTTCTAACAATAGTGAGCGTGTCCGAAAGGGCACTGTCTATAGGGAACCGGGAGTCGTACTTTATGTCCCATGGGCTGCGGAACCGGTAGTTCTCACGGAAAGTAAACCATATGAGCTGCGATTCCGGGATCTGACGTCATTGACTAACGGAAACTTAGTAAGTGGAAATAGCCCACTGAAACTTCACCGCACCAGCTTCTCGTCCCGTAGTTTCACGGAATTGTTTAATCAGAAGCAAGGCAGCCGGTAGTTCAGACCGGAATCTGCACAATCGGAGCTTGTGTTCAGGTAGTGTCTACGTGGAATACGGAACTCACGGAATAGTTTGGATGAGAGCTAGGATGCCGGGATTTTCACTGACTTTGAGAAAATAACATGGGAAAAACTACCGGTACCCATATATTGAGAGCTAAGGTACCGGTAGAAACAACTATTTGATTGAAAATGACCAGCTCACGGACACAAATGGCTATGAGCTAGGGTTCCAGTAGTGCAAAAAAAAAAAAAAAAAAGAGATGGAAGCTCATATGGCACTCACAAGGCTGGGTGAGATGGTCAAAAGTTTCGTCCTGGTCCCTCCACTCTATGCATGTCACAAGATGTCCGGTTCTCCCCTCCGACCCCCCCCCCCCCTTCCAGTTCATCGGATCCTGTCTGGACTTGAAGTGGGACATTTTGAGACATGAGGTCTTTCAAGATATCAAGTTTCGTTAAGATCTGGTAACCCACTCGAAAGTTATGCGTGCTACTAATTTCCTGATTCTGCCGTCTCCCCCTCCCCCCACGATAGTCAGATCGGGCAAGTGACTGTTTCCGAGTTAATCTGGTCGGGTCCCTGAGATGCCTGCCAAGTTGTGTCGTCCTAGCCCTCCTAGAAGTATATTAACTACGGATCGCCGGAATTCCGGAACCCCCTCCCCCCCCCCCCCCACAGTTTCCGAATCCGGTCCAGTCCTGTCAGTGATGTATCTAGAGCATGTGCTTGTTCTTCGCACCAAGTTTCATCCCCATCGCTCCACTCTGAGACTTTCGACGATTTCCGGTTCTGCCCTCCAACTCCCTCCCCCCCCCAGATTCTTCGGATCCTGCCCGGACTTGAAATGAGACATCGAAGACACGAGATCTTTCCAGATATCAAGTTTCATTAAGATCCAATCACCCGTTCGAAAGATATGCATGTCCCTATTTTCCGGATTCCGACACCTCCCCCTCCCCCCACGATGCTCGGATCGGGCAAGTGACAATTTCCAAGTTAGTTTGATCGGGTCTCTTTATATGCTTGCCAAGTTTTATCGTCCTAGCCCACCTGGAAGTACATTAACTACAGATCGCCGGAACTCCGGACCCCTTCCCTCCAACTCCCCCCCCCCAGTGTCAGAATCCTCTCCAGTTCTGTCAGTGATGTATCTAGAGCTTGTTCTTACCACCAAGTTTCATCCCGATCACTCCACTCTTGAGAGTTTCACACGATTTCCGGTTCCCCCTCCTACTACCCCCAGATTCATCGGATCCGGTCCGGACTCGAAATGAGACATCTGTGACGCGAGATCTTTTCAGATATTAAGTTTCATTATGATTACCCGTTCGAAAGTTATGAATGTCCCTGTTTTCCGGATTCCACCACCTCTACCTCCCCCCACGGTGGTCCGATCAGGCAAATGACTATTTCCAAGCTAGTTTGGTCGGGTCCCTGATATGCCTGCCAAGTTTCATCGTCCTAGCATGTCTGGAAGTACCCGAACTCGCAAACACCGGACTAACCGACGGAAATGTGATCGGTATATGGCACTTGGCCGGAAGGCAAGTGCCATAAAAATTGAACTCAAGAACCCGTGTCAATGCAGACTAAGAAACCGGAAAGTGAATAGATAGATATTTAATCCATAAAAGCCAACAAGGGCCACCGCACCACACCAACAAAAGAAAAAAGATATAACAACAAGAATACTATGCCAATATTTAAATTTACAGGGATGTACAATTTTTGTGTGCTAACCCTATCCGGAGGAACCTTCCAAGTAGTTGAATAGCCTGGAAACTGTTCTCTTTCATTCTCTCAATTATCCACTCACTCCAAACAACTCTTGTCTCAACCAATTCAATTCCTCACATACTCCCACAAAATGGCTCATACTTTCATTACCGCATTCACACATAGATCAAGAGTAAGGACCAATTTTAACCCTGACTTTACCCAGATACTTAATGGAACCAAACTCCTGCGGGCTAGGGTACCGGTAGTCAGGGGCGTCGCAAGGGGGGGGGGGTGCAGCACCCACCCACCTTTTTGAGATTCGGTAAAATTGTTCGGTATTTTTTCGATTTACGGGGATTCGGTAGTTATACAGAATCCTAAATAGGCTATCTGTACAAATCTCTTCGGTATAATGATCGGGATTCGGTATAATTGCCCGTATTCGGTGGTTATCACGACTTTGGTTTGAGAATTTACTGAAATCATTTCGTAATTTTTCGATGCCGGAACTATTCGGTATATTTATGGAGATTCCGTAGTTACACAGACTCCCGAATAAGGTATTGGTTCAAAATTATTCGGTATCATGATTCGGATTCAGTAATTTATTCAGTATGATTTCCAGGATTAGGAAGTTAACCACGAATCCTGATTTTTCTCCAGTTTCGACGAAAATATACCGAATATAAATATTGTTCGGTAGTCTTTCGACAGCAAAACAATTCGGTATAGTAACCGGGATACGGTAGTTATACAGAATCCTGAACGCGCTATCGGTCTAAACTTATTCAGTATAATAACTGGGATTCGGTAACTTATTCGTTGCCCTTGCCAGGATTCGGAAGTTACCACGAACCTCGAAACTCAGAGGAGGTCGAGTCAAGCACTGGTCGCAGACAAAAGGGATGATCTGTGATATCATTGATAGTCCTTACTTTTACTTGGATCCCAAAAAGAATATCTAATCACATATATTTAGAAAATTCCGCCTGCAGCACTTTCGTAACATTCTCTATTTTGTGAAAGGGCGCGTCATTTGACGGGGTTTTTAAGCCAGTTTTAGGATTGAGGTTTCATAAAAGCTAGAATTTGGATGGAAATTAAATTTGGCAGGAAAAATCAAAAAAAAATTTCGCCTGCGGCGCTCACTTTATGTGATCATAGGTAGTATATTGACTAGAACACAGTTCCTGCTGCCGGAGCGTCGCTCCATCTATTTTCTGGAACTTCTTAGTCTCCGTATTTCATCAACGGTAAATGATAGAATTTGTAAGAGAACCAGTTAAATTTTCGCCTACAAAAAAAAAATGGATTTCGAAAATTTTCGCCTGCGGCGCTCGATTTAAATTTTCTACAGGCTATAATAGATAGTAGCTGTTCCTGCAATCATGCCCGGAATATATTCTCCACGTGGGCTTCGCCAAAACACCGCCTAATAGTTGGCGTATCGTCGTTCATGCTGCCTTTTATTGTTACTCTTCCTACGTAATCGTTTATGTTCCATAATAAGATTCGGTAAAATTTTGGCTCTGCACCCCCCCACCGAAAATGCACTGGCGACGCCCCTGCCGGTAGTGCCAAACTTAAAACTACAACTCACAGACATGTGTGAATATGGACTGTGAGTCCGGTAAAGCTCATGGAATGATTGAATCCAACTTCCATGAGTGTAATTTTGGTACTACCGGTACCCTAGCCCACAGGAGTTGGGTTCCATGATCCAATATTCACTTTCCGGTTTCCTAGTCTGCATCGACACGGGTTCGTGAGTTCAATTTTTTTTTTGTGCGCTACCGGAACCCTAGCCATCTGTGTCCGTGAGCTAGTCATTTTAGCTCTCAATATATGGGTTCCAGTAGTAAAATTTTTTCCTATGTTATTTCCTCTAAGCAGAAATTCATGACAGGTAAGGTCATGAGTTTCTGCTCTAAGTCAGTGAAAATCCCGGCATCCTAGCTCTCATCTAAACTATTCCGTGAGTTCTATATTCCAAGTATACATTACCGGAACAAAGGCTCCAATTATACAGTTTCCGGTATAAACTACCGGCTCCCTGGCTTCTGAGTTTACAATTCCGTGTGACTACCGGACGAGAAGCTGGTGCGATGAAGGTTCCGAGGGCTATTTCCATTTACTACTGGAACGGGAGCCAGCACATACAAGTTTCCGTTAGTCAATGACGTCAGACCCCGGAATCGCAGCTCATAATAATGGTTTATTTTCCGTGAGAACTACCGGTTCGGCAGCCCATGGGACATAAAGTACGACTCCCGATTTCCTAGACAGTGCCCTTTCGGACACGCTCACTATTGTTAGAAGGATAGAGCACAGCACGTTCAAAAGCTTACTGTTGGGAAAAAATTGAGAGCTTTTTGGTTTGAACTATTTTTCTAAAAAAAAAAAATGGTCTTCACGCGACTTTTCCTTAGCGGATAAGGCAGATAGTTCGCAGTATCAAGTAGTGCCTGTCACAAATATAGGCATTTTAATTTATTTTTCATACTGACACAATTTGAAAACTAAAGTCCGACTAACGTCGACTCTTTTGGAACTCGGGCCTACGGCGACAATAAAACGAGGCTGCTGAAACAGGACTGAGTAACGCCCACGGTTTACGATTAAATTAATGTTCCAGAGCATATTTGTATGGGCATGAGCAGAGCCGGGCGGTCAGCGAAGCGCCAGATGCGTTCACACTAAAAAACCGCTCTAGTGACAATCATATGCGTTGGGTAAATGGAAAAACAGACTTTTCGTGCGACGTCACGACCCGTAGACAATCCGCTTAACTTAAGTCAACACCCACAGCTCGGCTCCCGTACAGACGTTGAGAATTTCAGACAGTTTTACAAAAGAAAGCGAATCTTTATTTGCACAAAACGCTGAACAACAAAAAAATACGCCTTCCTTCGTTGGGATCCGCTCGACCGGTGTTTACTAAACGAGAAAACAAAATTAGTTAACAGAATTCATTAGCACTGTCACGCTGAAGTTTTGAGCCTGAATACTTCAAATGGAATTCCGACACAAACTTCTGACGACCCCCCAAATTATATTTCGGAACCTAAGCTAGATGCCAAGAGTATCAGAAGAGAAGATTCGGAGTTTGAACTAGCTCAAAGAACGATTCCTACCCTTTTGACCTGTTTTTTATTGTTATTAAATGCCTTCACTGAACACATTCTTTCAATGTAATCTCTGAAACAAAAAGAGTGGGGCATTTACAGCACCCCAAAACCGAACAGTATATACCGCTGCAAGATTGATACCCGATTGAATTAGACCAATTTTGGCACTTCTAAGAAACGTGATATCTTTGTATCCCGTTCGGAAAAGCTAAATAATAATAATTAGCGGATGGCCAGCAGGCAAATTGTAAATATGGTTATAAGGTACTAGAAATAAATCCTCCCGTTAAGACGACACATTACGGAAGGACTTGTGCAAAGCGAATGGTGCTTAAAAAAAACGAATTAAGGTAGGCTAGCTAAAATAAAGGTAAGAGCAATTAAGATATTGCCAAGCGACTGAGCAATATGTGGACAAGGGAAATAAATCAACTGGGTGACTCGGACTAACATGCGACAGGATCGTAAAGACATGACATGCAGAAGAGAAAATAGAACCAACCACCGCATGAGCACGATTTGAAGATCGCAATTTACTTCCCCTAAAATAGAAGTCAACTGTAAACAGAAGTCAATGACGGAAGCACTCTCATAGCATCTAAACCAATTCTGATCTCATGGGTGAAGAGCCGTAAACTCATTTTTGTATATTCCGAAGCCTTAGTTTCATCTGCAACGCTGTACTGGCTAGATAAAGTTCAAAGGAAGGAACACTGCCAGAAGAAACGACTCGAAGAGAATATTGCACCAATCTCAATAAACGAACTGTTAAAAATTGAGACCGATGCCTAGCATCAAATGGCGAATATTATATGTTGTGTTTCACAATCCTATGTATAACCAGCGTTACCACCAGGAAGAACAGAAAAACCGCTAAAAAGTATCTGCCGAGTTTTCCGACATCATGACGATAAGGAATAAAGTCAGTAGATACTTTTTTGGCTCTTCCTAGCAAAGCTTATTATGCATAACATTTCATGCATTACGTTTTCAAACACAACAGCAAACATTTGAAGTGTTATCTGTTATGAAACTTCTGACAGTGTATAAGTAAAACCAAGAAACAGAAATTTGTTGGACCTCAGACGCACGGTACACTTTCATCGGTCAAGCACTTAGTTGCTTCATGACGCGGGAGCTCTGCCTGTCCTCAAGGGAGATCCCGCCCCACAAAACAACTGAGGCAAAACCAGTCAAATGACAGTACTTCATCATTGGCCTACGTCACATTTAGTTACTGAATTGGGCTAGAAGAACAAGTTAAGCTTGGCCTGGTATTAGTTACTGAATTTTGGGTTAGAAGAAATAAGTTAAGATTGGCATGGCAAATACCATCTCATTCCCCTAGTACTTGTCGCTCAGCTCTTGGTCAAAATGAGTTCTTGAGTAGCATTAGCTTACCTTCTTGCCGGCGGCAGCTCCTACTTTGGCTTTCTTGGTGCCTCTGACCTTCTTCATCCTGTTCTTTCTCTCCTTGCGCTGTTTCCTTGTCATCTTCTTCTTCTCGAACATGCCCTTCTGCAAGAGACACAGAAACGTGAGCAATCTCATTACAAAAGTAGTTCCTGATCGTGTGTTCGCACTGTGAAGAGAGTTATGAAAGAAACTGATGAAAAGTTTCTTTCCCAAATGTTCGACCCTAAATGTTTCAAAAGAACTTTGTACCTAAAACCTAACTGTTTTTGCAATATATTATTATTATTACTATTAATTCACAATTCTGCGAGATAAACTAAGATGGTTGTTTTCCAGCTTACTACCTATTGTTACTAAACGGTCTTATCGTGGTACAAATAGTTGGGTTTTTGCAGATACCGTGGCATCTGATACCGCGGTCCAAAATCGTGTTCGCAGTTACCGTGCTATTTGGTACCACTGTCAAAAGGAGTTTTTTCAGTTATCGTGGTATCTGGCCAGTTCGGTGGTATCTGATACCGTGGTAACTGATCGTGGTATCTGAAAAGTCATCTCACTTGTCTAATTGGCTAGAAAGGTGTTTAGCACTTAGTGATGTAAATGAATATCAGTTTTTCTATTGGGACGACTTCGAAAGGTGGAATCTCGGCAATAGCCATTTTTGTAGAGCAACCGTGTATCAGATACCACGATACAAGGCCGTATCCAGGGAAGAGTTGACCCCCCCCCCCCGAAAAATACAAAAATAACGATTTTTATAGGCTTTTTCCTCTGATCTGTTTTTTTGTTCGACCAGCAAGCAAGACACCCCCCCCCCCGAACGCAAAATCCCCCCTCCGGAATAAATTCCTGGATACGGGCCTGCCACGATAACTTCGAAAGCGACTAATTACAGATTCAGTTACCGTTGTAGAAGATACCGTGGTATCTGCAAAAATGCTACCAATATTTAGTTATTCCACGACTCCACGAAGAAGCCGTAGCTCAGAAGTTTTAGTGAATTAGTGAAAAATTAGTAAAAAAAGAAATTTTAGTGGCCAAGAAGAAGTCTGTTTTTGAGACCAAAAAGTGTTAGTGACATTCACTGGGTCAATTAGCGGCGAATTCTGATTCAGCAGGAAATCCAAGTGGTGTAATAAATAGGTATTTAATCCTTTTTTACTGAGATTATGTTTTTATCAGTCATTTGGGAGCACCGTCATCAAAACAGACTGATACAACGGTTCGGTTCCATTAGAAGCACCCAGAAATGGGTGCGACACAAACATGCGGCGGAATAATACCTTTCAACTCCCTATGTACGGTTGGAGAACCGATAGAAGCACTCGTGAAGTACCGTTGAGAGTTTCGACACCAAAGATCGGTCCTGACCCCTTCTGGGGGTCAAGTTTTCCCTTTGTATAAGCTTGCAATTCCAGTCAATATGACTCTTCTCTCCTTATTAAACTGACAAAAGAATGCTCTGTCAGACCAGATTTCTTTCCACTAAGCTTGAGTTTGAATATCCAGAAACCGCTGTGAAAGAATTTAAGCTTGAACTTACTCTTTGAAGCCTGAACTTCGGTTCGAACTTCTTGGCATAGTCAAGGGTGTCATAGATCAGCGCAAATCCAGTGGTCTTTCCACCACCAAAGTTTGTTTTGAATCCGAAGGTGAAAACTACATCTGGTGTTGTTTTGTACATCTTGGCAAGCTTTTCGCCGATCTCAGTCTTAGGCACACTCGATCTGCCTGGGTGGAGTACATCTACAACCTAAAAGAGAGGAAGGAACTTGTCGCAAATTTTCTTTCTAAAAAAAAAAAAAAAAAAACACTGGGAGCTAGACAATCCACAAAGCAGGACTCAGTAGAATTAATGATTGACCTACTGAATGAAGCTGCCTATACGCGTATCCTCGTCGTTCCCCGAGGACTACGCGTTTTTTGCGAGGGGTTGCGCGCTGCTGCCTCATGGTGTACAAGTTCCCTGCCTCATGCCTGCCTCACATGTCTCATGTCTGCCTCATGCCTGCCTCATCGCCCGTTCTGGTGACATGTTTAGGGATTTTTGAAAAATTTTCGCTCAGCTACGAGATCTGTGATGAATAACAAAAAGAGAGAGAGAGCTTCTTATCCCCCCGGGAAATTTGAACTGGGTTGTCCATGCGGATTATTCGAAAGGTAAAATAAATATTTCTTGTTAGTTGATTAATGCCTTTAATAAACCCTGGTAAATTATCTCTGACAGACTTAGGTATACTCAGGACTATTCAAAAGACTACTCAACGACTATTCTTAAGGCAGTCTGTTCGTGTCCCTGATATGCCTACCAAATTCCATCGTCCTAGTACCGAACTCGCGGGATCACCTAATTCCCCCCCCCCCAAACTCCCGCCACAGTGCCCGAATCCGGTCCGGTTCTCTCAACGATGTATCTAGGACTTGTGCTTGTTCTTCCGACCGAGTTTCGTCCCGATCCCTCCACTCTAAGCGTTTCCCAAGATTTCCGGTTCCCCCCTCCATCTCCCCCCAAAGTCACCGGATCCGGTCCGGATTTTAAGTGGGTCGTCTGAGGCACGAGATCTCTCCAAACATCATTGTGTTGCGAGAGCAACACTTTGGTTTTGTCCTGTTTTTTTTTTTTTTTTTTATATACCGCCGATTTCATTTTATTCCTGGTAATTGGTAAGGGTCTAACCTGTGCGGTTTTTACGGAAAGTGTGGACCTTAGGCCGGATTGATGAATATGACATTACATTTTGGAAAGCTCCGTAGAACTCTTGCCTGGGGCCAAAAAGGATGGTTTTTACTTGTCCTCGAGCCAGAGCCTACGGTGTGCGAAGTGAAGAGGAGTTATATAGCCTATGCCAGAGAGGACTATCTGAAGTTGTGCAGCCAACCTTTCGTTTCATCAAACCATGTTTCTGCTTTCGAGTGGAAAGCTCCGCTCTAGCACGCAAGCAGGCAGGCACCAGTTTCAAATTGAAGATGGATTAAAATCTGGTGTTAAATATAGTGTTAGATCTGGTTAAAAAT
Organism: Branchinecta lynchi; assembly: GCA_023053575.1. Classification (NCBI taxonomy): domain Eukaryota; kingdom Metazoa; phylum Arthropoda; class Branchiopoda; order Anostraca; family Branchinectidae; genus Branchinecta; species Branchinecta lynchi. The sequence goes on from JAKZAP010000004.1 coordinate 26,693,144, forward strand.
CTAAAAAAGATCTGGTAAATATAGTGTTAAATTTGGTTTAAATATAAGTGTTAAATATATGCGGCAGTTACCCGTCCCCATAGCCAACATATCTTCTTTGAGTGATAAATAGAAAAATCTAGAGCAAATCAAAAAGTGGCTTTTTACCATGGGTGCGTAAGTGCTGCCATCTATTTTTTCTATCCATGTGTGTTCGCGATATCAGCTGAGTTTATCATTCGTTTTTTTGCACTTGGGTGTGCGGTAGAGAAATGGTATCAGATGTACATCTTAAACTTTAGAACTTCTCTCCTTGCTAAAGAAATTGGAGCTTATCCTTTGCTCCTTTCTAAGTGGTGACGTTTGAAAGTTGGCCTACGGCAAAAAAGTCAACTTTTGAACTAAGACAGGTAGAATTTTTTTTAACGGCAATCGACAGCCGTTGATGAGCTGATCAAAGTATATGGCATCCGTTTTTTGGTACAAAGATTCCTTCGTGAGATACACCAGTTTGAAAGTTTCAAGGGGTTGACAACTTCAGTAGGAATGTACACACGAAACCAACAATAGGCGATAATAGCTGTGAAACATATAGGGGACTTACAGGCGACAGTCGATATATGTTAGCTCATAATCATCTTCGGCAATGAGGGGTTTGCAGCTTTTGCCAGTTGGTGTATCTGGGATTTGTTTCCGGTGTATTCGATGGTAAGAACAATTTGGTTCCCAATTGTAAAACATGCAAGGGTCTTGTAAGTAATAATCGGCTGTTATGCTACAAAAATCTTCAGCGATGAGGGGTTTGCAACTTTTGCTACCTGGTGTATCCATTATTTTTATCCGGTGAACTTGATGTCTATCATGGGAGACGGACGTGTAAGTAAGAATTGGTTCACGAGGGGCTAGAATTTTGTGCAAATTGTTGCATATTGTATTCGATTTATATAAATCTGACGGTAAGAAAGTTTGTATCGATGGTCTATCGCTGTAACCTAGGATTAACTGTTTCCGCAACGGGTACAAACGATAATGTAAAACAATGAGGTAGTTTCGTAATAATTGATAGCGTCATCTATGGTATTTTAATCCTGAAAAGTTAAGGATAGCTTTATAATACCAACTAGATTATATAAGATATTGTTCCAAGTTTTCATCCGTCACGACGTCTACGGATTGAAGAGGATTTAAAAAGCATTTAACCAAAGCGAAGAAACAAAACCAAAGTTTTGCTCTCGCAACACTTCACGTTGCCAGGTCTAGTTTTTCATTGCTATCCGATCACCCGTTCAAAAATAAATACCTCAAGATTCCGGATTCCCCTCCCTCCACTACCCCAACGATGCTCGGATCGGGGAAATGATGCAACACTCATTTGGGGTCCCTGATATGCCTGCCAAGTTTGATCGTCCTTGCGTATGTGGAAGTGCCCGAACTAGCAAAATCCGGACCGACCGACGGACGGACAGAAATTGCAATCGCTATATGGCACTTGGCCGAAAGGCAAGTGCCATAATAACATGTCAAAAATGGCTAAGAAGGCAACCAAAGTTTCGGCGTTCGGCTGAATACAGGGTCGCACATGGATGCATGTTTTCAATTATTATTTCCCCCCCTTCTCCGGATGTAGACAAATATTTTAAGATCTGGGCAGTGAATAAACTTCAAAGAAATGACGTAGGAATGCAAAGAAATTCCGGTAAATTCCAAGGTAAAATCTCGAACAATTCTGGTATAATCTTGGAGCTGCCCCTCCCCACCCCCTCCCTCGACAAGGAAGGGCTCGTGATGCCCCTGGGTCTACTGTAAAACCAGTCAGGGTTTCACACTCAATGACTATGGTGTCAAAACGAACCGTCAAATGTAGGCCAAAATCAAATGGTCAAATGAGAACCTTCTGCAGATTGCGCGCGGGAATTTTTCCATCCCATCCGTTACATTGCAAGATAGGCGAGTTAGACCTCTTATATTACTATCATGATACTCTGTGGCCTGAACAGTACTGTCGGTACTGGGTACTTTCAGAGATTCGCCACAAACGAATTGCTTAATCAATATGTAATATCAAACAAAAATGTTGCGACATTTTGACACTGACATTGCTAAGATTTTTTGGTCCGATGACTTCAATTCTACGCAAGTTGTATTTTCTTTGTGTCTGCCTCACGTGCCTCATGCCTGCCTCACGTGCATCATGCCTGCCTCAAATGCCTCATGCCTGCCTCATGGTGTACACGAAATCGGCCAGTGCGCAACCCCTCGGTTTTTTGTTGTCCCGGGGACTCACTGCCGTATTCTCGCGAGTCCCCGCGGAAGGGGAACGCTCCGATTATCATCACCATGATCAAAAAGGACTCGCTTTCAAACGAGGGGAATCAATTTTTGCTGGAGTTGATGCAATGTAAAATTAATGAGAAACAATCAGAATAAACAAAACCAAAAATAAAGTGGATCCAGACCAATTTTGTCAACTGCAATTTATTTTTAGAACAGAATCCAATTTGGAAGCATTCCCTGTGTTCGCGTGTTTTTCCGTACGCGGAGTCCACGCTTCTCCCCGTTCGCTTCAATTCCCCGTGGAGTCCCCGGGGAACAACGAGAATACGACTTAGACCACATGCAAAGAAAAAATAAAATAGCTTAGGAAGACATTTCTTCAACGTAGTAGCCCCAGGGGAATGTTTCAAATTAAGAGGCTCTCTGCAGCACTTGGGTCATGGAATCCTAATCAAATCTAGCAAGGAGCACGCTCATATCAGCAGGTATAAATAAATAAAATAGCCAAGGAGGCTGTCTTTCCAAAGTTGAAAGTCAAGTGTGTCATAGATCAGTGTCCAGTGGTCTTTCCGCCACCAAAGCTTGTAGAACCAATTTGCTGTTCTGAATCGGAAGGTGAAAACTACAGATGGTGTTGGTTTTTACATCTTGGCTAGCTTTTCGCCCATCTAAATATTGGGCAAACTGGATCTTACTGGGTGGAGTAGATAAAATACTGAGTTATTAAACTTGAGTTATTTTTTCATTATTTGGTTGTGTTAGCAATGGAAAGCCCAAAGAAGAACAAAGCTCCCACTTTTGGACTTATTAATAGTTTATAACACTTACCATCTGCTTTCTGCATAGCAATCGGTTGGTGAGGAACTTCCTGGTTCTGATGGTGGCAGTAGTATCGTTAGTCTAGAAAAATAGGAGATTTACAATCAAAGTCCCGATTTGTTCCCACGAAATGACATCATATTCCAAACATTCGTACTGGTCCAGAGTACGACTAAACTGCAAGTATTTTTGCATTTTAGCAGTAGTTCCCCTTAAAGTTACCACATTTAGTCACAGAGTGATCTAATGATTATGTGTCTTATTGTTGCTGGCAGCAATTTCACACCAAGGTTATTCATCAAACCTTCCCAAAAGGCTTGACAATCATTTAAAACTTACCTTATCAAATAAGACATTTGATATTCTTGTTCTCATTCAAATACATGGTCACCTGGGTTTCAGTTGACCTCTTTCAGATTCTTACGACTGTTTGCCAGGGGTAGGTCTTCACGGAGACCTGGTGGAACCTTCAACTGGAATCTCAGTCCAGGAGGAACTACCCACCATTGAGATGTCGTAGCTGGGGGGATGACTCCTCAGGTGGCAACCTTCTACTGGGATCAATGCCCAGGAGGAATTACAGACCTTTTAGAGTTGATCTTGGTTCAGAAAATAAGAATGATCAGCACAGCAACAACAGTACTTGTTCAGCGAGCGAAGTAAGGTATTTAAAGCACAATCGACACTTGTAATGCCTTATTTTGTATTCGATGCTTCACAAATAAACATTTCCGACTTCCTTTAGAAAGCGCTACGAAAATCAGCCGTTTTCTTGTTATCCCTTGTCTTTACCTCTCTGGCATTTCGGCGATCCAAATCTTAGGAGCTGGGATATCATGGCAGGAAATTCAAAAACTCCCAGCAATGCTTGATAGAAAAGGATATATTTGAGATGTCACCAATAAGTCAAGCCGCAGATGCAGTTTACCTGATTGCTCTTGTGTGTCATCAGAAGTTCCATGTTTTAAGTGCCTATTAAAAGTTTAACCTTGTGGAATAGTGTTGTGAAGCTTGTTTAACTTGCTTTATAAAATGTACCAGAATATGCAATAAGTTTATAAAAAATAACATAGCTACAAAAATCATTCAAAAACAAATAGCCTATTCAAATCTGAATTAGACAAGCTGATTTATGCATAAAATAAAGATCTACTAAGTGTTTTAAGAAACATCACTTTTATCTTTATCCATGCTATCTTTGTCCAGAAGTGCTCCTTGCTGACAGTATTCAATATATTGGACGTGTAACCAGAAATATTCTCTCAATTAGACAGACAAAGCATGGAATAACTTCCTGTATACCAAAAACTGTGTTTTGCCACAGAAATAAAACATAAGGGCACCCTTGCTTGACAGGTGGGAAGTAGTAAGGGGTGCACATAAATTTTCTTTTCATATTTCTGAGGCTAATCTCGAAGTTAGATACATCCGAAACAGACAAAAACAAATTCTCTTAGCTGATCTAATATATGTAATATTTACTTGAACACTGTCTAATCGAAGAGACAAATAAAAAACGCGGGAATGAGCTAACAGCCAAAACTTCTTTCTAGCACAAGACTGAACTGAAATTCTACTTCCAGACTCATGAGCATACTTATGTTCTACTATTACATTTTATTTTAGTTTAAACTATACTGTAATGCCTGCCACTTGGCACAAGAAAAGAAGGAAATGAAGCATCACAGGGACATTCTAAGTTAGAAAACCTTGTTACTAGATTGAAAACATGATGGAAATACAAGTGATCCTGTATTTGCAACCAGTATAAAAGCCCTTTGAATCATCAGTTGTCTGATACGAGTCTGAAATGTTCTTTTCAACAACAATCCAATAGTAATCATTGGGATAAAATAATCATTACTATAATCTTGAACTGAAAAGTTGTGCAATACTACAATAATAAGTCAATGTAAGCGGAGAAGAGAAATAGAAGATATTAACCCAAAATATTGTACATCCGACGAAATTTACCTGGTGGTTAACTAATAGCCTGTGCACATGGGGCTATTCTCAATCAGCGGTTAATATGCGCATAATTAGCAGTTGAAAAAACAAATAAAAGACATCTTTAAATACAAGAGGGGAATCCTAGCTCGAACTGAAACAACCTCTAACCTGGCCTGAATATGTAGAAAGGAAATTTCAGCCCAGTCCCAACAAGGTTCTAACTTTCAAGCAGGAAACCATGAATGACCTAGGACCCGTTTTGGACTACACAGAAGTTTCCTTGTAAGATTTTCAGGCAAATTTTGAGGTTACATAATTTTGAGGTTGGATACCCTCTCTTGTACGTGCCTGTAGGCACTCATTTTCATTAGTCACCAACTGGGATAAAGTAAATCCTTAAGAATGTGACCTTCGATGGAAGTAAGCAGTCTGTAATTAGGTCAAACTTTTAGTTCAAGTACTGTCAGGCCAAAGTACACATAGCGTGATTTTTATATTAAGCATCCCGAGTTCAAATGATTTTGAAACAATACGGAATAATTTTTTATTGTCAACATTTATTTTCTGTTTGTCTGATGTTTCTTTTTTTTCTTTCAAAAAATGAAATTTGATTTCTGCTTACATATTATTTACGTTTCTTGTTAATTTGTAAATAAATATGTTAATTGTATGTTCTTATTTGAATGAATTTCATTTCCTTTTTAACTTAAAATTGCAGAGTGGCCTGAAACCTATCAATAGCTGCGTTCGTTGCACTCCGGGCTGTCACTGGTGTTTAGTCACCAGTGTCCGGTTCTTCCCTTAAAACGCGTTCTTTTGGTTCACCGGCGAGTTGATGAAAACCGGCTAACTCCTCACTGAAGCCGAGCTCACAAGCAGGTTCTGGTTAGTCTGCACTGGTGAGATAAAACCGGACACTGGTTAGTTCAAAAACGGGTTAATTGACTGGTGAGAAGTCACCGGTGGATGCAAAAACGGCTTATAAGAAAAAACGGAGACCACCGGTGAGAACTCCCGTGACAAAGAACGCAGCTAATAATTTTCAGTTTAAGACATTTTTCTAGTTTAAAAACTCCAAGTCATCTATATCAGACTTAAACACACTTGAAAGATGATTCGTTTTATTTTCTATACTGGATTTAAACGGAATAAATATTAGGAATTAGGTTTATCTTTTCCTTTCTCTCGTCAAATGCAAACAGTTGATTTGTTCTAGACAGATCAGCCACTGGTTATGGGCTAACTTTGGTCCCATGTGAACAAGCAGCAGTACGCGGACAGCAGATAAACACGGGCACTACATTAACCAGTTCCTGCTAGCGCCTAGCCAAGAGTTAATCTCGCGCATTTGGTTTAAGCTACCTGATTTTTCTTCCTTGTGACATAATTCTAAATATTGTGCCTCATATATTCAATTCTTCTTCTGAAGCTCACATCTGTCCACTATTGCCATCTAAAAATCAGCAACACAAACCACCAGAAGTGTCAAAACCGAAATGAAGCTGCCCGAGTTTAAGCGCGATTGCCCGTGATTATCTGAGCACAAAAAGGACCACCCATGACTATAGTTTTGGGCACAATATGTGAAAATCAAGTGGAGCATTCTTGTCTGGCAACAGTGGTGTCAAGAAACGGCAAACAGAAGCGTGATCTTCAAACAAATTTTTTAATACAGAAACAAGGTCTGTAAGTTGAGTGGTTTCGTTTTTAAGGTGATTCAAAGCTAAGTGAGGAGTTAACTGCCCAACTACCACCACTCATACCCTATCATAGACGTTGCTTCAGCCAAAGCTGACTGCGAATCACATTTAACAGTGCAAAACCGGTAAATTGGCTACATTTTATTAGAGCAGCTCTAATAAAATGTAGGTGACTTACCCATTTTGAACCATCAAATGAGCAATATCATGTGCACGATGACAAAGTCGTAAAGCACAATTCTTACTAGAAATGATCTTTTCACTATGAAATGGATCAGAACTTTTTCTGAAAACATTTGCGTTCAACCAGATAGCCGGATCTAAGAAAATTCTCGTTGCCGCGTGTTAGCTCTATCCAGCTAACCTGTTCTCCAATGTGGCGGCTAGGTTCAGAAATATTTTCAAACTGATCGCCAGTGGCTAAGAATATGGAACTAAGCAAATTAAATTCACAAGCAGACGATTCTCAGACATAGTGTGAAAAAGTTGCACTGGACGTCACGGGCAAGACCTCGTCACAGCAAAAAAAAAAGCACTACAAATTCATAGGCAGAAAGGAGCAAATGGAAAAGGAATTTGAGGAGCTTATAATCCCATAAGGTAGCTAGCATATTATTAAAGGCAGAACAAGCAAGAGGAGTAGCTTAATTTTTCCGAGCTTAGGGAATTGTCTCAACGTAGAGGGATAGCGCTCAAGCATTACCGCGTAAATTTGCTAAGAGCAAGCTTCTTCGCTTTACAAATAGCCTGATCAAGAGAGATTACATACCATTTTCCGAGATTTGAGCTCCACTCGATGCTTCTCAGCTAGAAATCTTTTCTTCAGCAGTGCAGCGGTGTTACAAGAGCTTAGAAAGAAAAGTTACCAAAAAACGTCCGAAAAATGTACCAACTGACCAAAAATTTGTACCAAGTCCAAAAATTTCCCGCGTGTTGCGCTTCGCGCAACTTCGCGCAACACGCAGATCGTTTTCGATGAACAGTAGCTTACACCAGAAGACATTTTTTTACCCATTTCTTTGCTGAAAATACTTATCAGGCCCTTCTTTCCCCAATCGAGGTCACATTGAGTTTAGCCCCAAAATTAGCATAATATGGGACATGACTCAGTTATTTCACTCACCTGAAAAAGTGACATAACAGAGTCTTTTATTTTTAAAACCGAAACTTGCAGTTAAAATCCATGATTTTGAGCGTGTTCCACCTTACTTACCGTAGTTACTACGCATGACGTCAAAATGTTGGCTTCTTGGCGTAGCTGGAACGCATTTTTAAATGTTCTGTAAAATACACTCCACGGGTCAATCCAGCCAATCACGTGACTGATATCCGTAGTTACCACGCTTTCTATGCTTCCGAACATGGTAAGCAAATAGTTAGGCCGCTATTTTGAACGGTCAACGTGGTAAACTAAAGTATATTCAGGCAATTCATACAACGAAAGCGACAAAAGATAGTATACTAAAGTTTATCATCCGATTTACAAAGAAGGGTGGCACTCGCAGGTGCAGATTTTCAATACCTTCTTCACGTATTTCGCCAGTTATGGTGTGTCACCATGCTCATGGGGACAGGGGCGGTTCGAAGTGCTTCGGCATGGAGGAGGAGGGGTAACAACCTCGAAAATTGCGACAGGCTAATGCTCGGCAAATATATCGTTATATAAGAGCCGATAACAACTATCGTAGCACCCCAGAAGAGCACTAGAGGTAGTAAAGCCGAGTTTATTACATAGACAATCTGACCTTCCGTAAAACAATTAAACTCTTCAGCGTTAAAATGCACCCCAAAATGCCTTGATCGAAATAGTTACTATATGCATTATATACAAACAGATCTATCTCTGCTTACTCGGTCAGTCAGTTTTCCATAATCCATATTGTACCAACTTTGGAAAATCTACCAATAAAAGTTTGATTATGCCATATTGTACCAGCCGAGTTCAAATGTACCAAAATGGTACAATTGTACCACTGTTGGCAACACCGCTGCGAGCGGCAGCGACCACTCAAATTTGGTCACCATCTAGTGAGAATCTTGAGCACTGTCGAGTCGAGAGAGAGTAGTGCAGATGGCTCAGTTCGTCAAGGGCAAAAAACTGTGACCAAGTCCCAAAACACGTCAGTGAACCTCAGGAAGAACCAGAAATGTTGCCCGAACGGCGACTCAAATCCTGTGTCAACCAATAGGCGTACTCTCGCGTTACCCGCGGACTCCACTTGAGGAGTCCCCGCGTTTTTGTTCGTCCCGGGGACTCACTCCCCGTATTCTCGCGAGTACCCACGGACGGGGAATGCTCTGATTATCATCACCATCATCAAATAACTCCCTTTCAGATTCGGGGGGGAATCAATTTTTTATGGCGTTGGTGCAATGTAAAATTAATTAAAAATAATCAGAATAAACAAAACCAAAAATAAAGTGGCTCCAGACTAATTTCGTGAACTGCATATCTATTTTTCGAACAAAATCCATGCTGGAAGCATTCCCCGTGTTCTCGCTGTTTCTGTCCGCGGAGTCCGCGTGGAGTGACTCCCTCTATTCTCGTCCTTCCCTTTAAAAACGGCGAGAATACGCCTAATATACGGCGTTCGTTGGGGACAGCTCTGGTGACGCTTTCGGATCGTCCGCCAGGTAGATGGCGATTCTTCATCGGCACGTAAATCTAGTCGTCAAGAGTATTCTGAAGTTCGCCATAGCAGCCGAATCTGAACGCGTGGTTCCCAAAATCACCACGATGTTTTTGCCCACTCTCACAATGCCCACGCTCAGAATGCCCACGATTAAAATGCCCACGGTTCAAAATGCCCACGATCAAAATGCCCACGACTCGAAATGCCCACGACTCAAAATGCCCACGACCACGAAATGCCGGCGGCTTAAAATGCCGACAGTTCTAGATACCTGGCTAAGTTCGAGTTCGTTTCCACCGAAAACCTGGAATCAACATGATAATGACGGACCTCGGACCACGAACCACGTTGGGGCCTGGCACCAAGTCCTCAACAGACGAATTACAGCCCGACCACGTTTATTTCGACTTCTGCGAGAAGCTCAGACCATCCAAGACGAGATGGAATCAGACCTCCTCCAGATCGGTGCTGAAGCCGACTTCAGACGAAGGAACCGAAGAGTGGTCCGGGAAGACCAGCAAATTCAAGCACTTAAAGAGAAGTTCCAAGGGGGCTCAGTATCAGTCAGAAGCTTCCTCAAGAAAGCATAGCGCTTTTGCGGCATCTAACCACGACGCAATAGGCTACAAATGTTTTTTTAAATAATAATAAACCAGTGTTATATTTATAATTGAGATTATACATGTTCATCAAACGATTATCGTCATTCTGATACTCGGTCTACTCCTCCCGTCACTGAATCACGCCTAATTACAGACTGAAAACCTCAGATTTATCCAATCGTGGGCATTTTGAGTCGTGGTCATTTCGAGTCGTCGGCATTTTGAGTCGTTGGCATTTTGAGCAGTGGGCATTTTGAGTTGTTGGCATTTTTAGTGGGCAATTGAGTCGCGGGCATTATGATCGTAGGCATTTTGAGTGTTAGCCATCTGAACGAGTTGCCTTGCCTCTTCTGCGTACAGCTCGAGGTACAGCTAATAAAGGACTTTCTATATACTTTTCAAGCAATTTCCAATAACACACAACTATAAATCCGTGCTAAGTGTCAACAAGACCAAAGGTTTCGATGGGGTCCCAAATGGGAATATTTGTTGACCTATAGAATACACAGTCGACAGTCGGGTCTTGCAGATGTTCGGTCCTTTCTCCGTAAAGATATTCATTCTAATAGACCACTTAAACAGTTCCACTAGAGGCGTATTCTCGCCGTTCGCCGAATAGAGGGAGTCACTCTACGCGGACTCCGCGTCCAGAAACAGCGAGAACACGGGGAATGCTTCCTAAGTGGATTTTGTTCGAAAAAAATATGCAGTTGACAAAAGTAGTCTGGATCAACTTTATTTTTGGTTTTGTTTATTCTGATTGTTTAGTTTTTAATTTTACATTACATTTTACATTTTAATTAATTTTACATTCCACCAGCACCAGCAAAATTGATTCCCCTCCGTATCTGAAAAGGAGTCCTTTTTGATGACAGTGATGATAATTGGAGCATTCCCCGTCCGTGGGAACTCGCGAGAATACGGGGAGTGAGTCTACGCCTTGGGTAATATTTTGTAGCAAAAGAAAATCAGACAATCAGGTCCATACGTTGTTAATATCCGGTTTTGTCCAGACCGACCAGACTTCGAGCCATTCATCTCAAGCGAGAACAAAAAGTATTTTCCGATTCACTTTAAGTTGTCTTTTTCGAGTACACCAACATTTTCCAGCCAATTTTATCGATATCAGAATTTTTATTTTAATGAGATGGAAAAGTTACCGCCAAAGGTAACTTTTCACATACAGAGGTGCCTGTATGTTCCAGGATACAGGCACCTCTATCGTTCAAGGGGGGTACCTCGAAAGTTGCAGGAAGTTTTAGAACTTTTCTTGACCAACTGTCAAGAAAGACAGATTCGTACAAATCCATTCTTACAAAAATGTAAGAAGACATGCTGAACACTTATGTGTGTTATATATACTTTTCAAGCACGATCTTATCGTCTTTTTACTCAGAGCTTAACTGCACTGTAGCTTACTGCCTTACTGGAGCAAATTTACAATAACACACAACTATAAATCCGTGCTAAGTGTCAACAAGACCAAAGGTTTCGATGGGGTCCCAAAAGGGAATATTTGTTGACCTATAGAATACACAGTCGACAGTCGGGTCTTGCAGATGTTCGGTCCTTTCTCCGTAAAGATATTCATTCTAATAGACCACTTAAACAGTTCCACTAGAGGCGTATTCTCGCCGTTCCCCGAATAGAGGGAGTCACTCTACGCGAACTCCGCGTCCAGAAACAGCGAGAACACGGGGAATGCTTCCTAAATGGATTTTGTTCGAAAAAAATATGCAGTTGACAAAAGTAGTCTGGATCAACTTTATTTTTGGTTTTGTTTATTCTGATTGCTTAGTTTTTAATTTTACATTACATTTTACATTTTAATTAATTTTACATTGCACCAGCACCCCCTCCGTATCTGAAAGGGAGTCCTTTTTGATGACAGTGATGATAATTGGAGCATTACCCGTCCGTACGGACGGGGAGTGAGTCCTCGGGACAAACAAAAACGCGGAGACTCCTCAAGTCGAGTCCTCGGAGAACGGCGAGAATTCGCCTTGGGTAATATTTTGTAGCAAAAGAAAATCAGACAATCAGGTCCATACGCTGTTAATATCCGGTTTTGACCAGACCGACCAGACTTCGAGCCATTCATCTCAAGCGAGAACAAATAGTATTTTCCGATTCACCTTAAGTTGTCTTTTTCGAGTACACCAACATTTTCCAGCCAATTTTACCGACATCAGAATTTTTATTTTAATGAGATGGAAAAGTTACCGCCAAAGGTCCCTGTGTTCCAGGATACAGGCACCTCTATCATTCAAGGGGGGTACCTCGAAAGTTGCAGGAAGTTTTAGAACTTTTCTTGACCAACTGTCAAGAAAGACAGATTCGTACAAATCCATTCTTGCAAAAATGTAAGAAGACATGCTGAACACTTATGTGAAAGATAGTTTTCTACCCGGACAGGTAGTTCGCCCGGAATCCGGCCAAAACCGGAAAATTTGTTAAAAGTAAAAGTTTTATTTGTAGATACATGATTTAGGGGTAAGAAGAGGCTGAATCCGTATGTGACAATCATTTCTTACCTGGAAATATATTTGGCCAGGAATCCGGCTGGAACCGGAAAATGTTGTATAAGTTAAATTTCTCTTTGAAGTTGATTAGATGTTCGAAAGAATATACGCGGAATTCGTTTTGTAGCTTTCTTTTTTCGCCAGACAAGTAGTTCCGTAGTTCGGCCGAAACCGGAAAATTGGCAGAAGTAAGACAGGAAGTTTTCATCAAAATAGATACGGTATGGGTAAACACACATGCTGAATCCATATCTGGACTTGGTTTTCTCAGATGATGAGCTATTTGGACTTCACCTGTTTCTGAATTTTAATAGTAAAAAGGAGGCTGGGGAAGGCTAGATACTAGCCAAAATGTTTAGGGGGGGGGGGGGGGACGAGGCATTTACCGACTGGCTGTTAATTTTTTACCGACTTTTTCTGCAGAAATCCACTGACTTTTAGAAAACCGACTATTTTGACGAAAAATCAAGAAATTTTCAGTAAAAACGTCTGTTTTCATGAAAAGAATCAACTGTTTTGACGAAAAATCGCGGCGCTTCGCCCCGACTCGGTATTTTTACCGACTCGCCAACGGCTTTGGGGGGGGGGGCCCCCTCCCCCACAGTCGTGACGCCTCTGACCAGTTCTAACGTAATCTGACCGCAGTCTAATCGACTCGGTATTTTTACCGACTCGCCAACGGCTTTGGGGGGGGCCCCCTCCCCCACAGTCTTGACGCCTCTGACCAGTTCTAACGTAATCTGACCGCAGTCTAATCGACTGGATTGTCTGGATGAATAAGTCCAATATATGTTCTCTTTGGGATCACATCAAGAATTTTGGCCTTGTTAATGTCGACAATATACACTGCTAGGAGCCAATATGGCAGGCAATAACACTCGAGGGCCAAATGGCAAGAATGACCGAATTACTACGCACGGGTCGCATCTGCGAAGGCAACAGTATTCACTACGCTACTTAGGCTACTACGTTTCGTATCTAACCATTTTCTCGCCGGACACGTAGTTTGTCCGGAATCCGGCAAAACTCGGAAAGTTTGTTACAAGTAAAAGTTTTATTTGATGTTGATTAGATGTGCGGTGAACACTTATGTGAAAATCATTTTCCACCCGGACATGGGACAAGTAGTTCGCCGAAAATCCGGCCAAAACTGGACATTTTTTTAAACGGAAAAGTTTTAATTGTAGTTGATTAGATTATACGATTTAGGGGGTAAGAAGATATGCTGAATCCATATATGACAACCATTTCTTACCGGGAAATATAGTTCGCTCGGAATCCGGCTGGAACCGGAAAATTTGTTAAAATTTAAATTTGTCTTTGAAGTTGATTAGATGTTCGATATAGGAGAAAGTTTATACGCTGAATTTTTTTTTTTGCTTTCTTTTTTCGCCGGACAAGTAGTTCGAGAATTCAACCAAACCTGAAAATTGGCAGAAGTAAGGCAGGAAGTTTTAGTAAAAATGTGTATGACTTGTAGGGTGAAACACACATGCTGAATCTATATCTGAACTTGGTTTTCTTAGATGATTAGCTATTTGGCATTAATCTGTGTCTGAATTTCAATGGTAAAATGTTTAAGGAGTCTGGCGAACACTGGGTTGGGTATGGCAAAGACAATACCCAACTGTCTGGATCAAATACTGAACTCTTGGGGGATCCCACCGAAACCTTTGGTTTTGTTTGTCCTGGATCTAGATTAGTCATCAGTTCTAACATCTCATAAGCTATACCAGTTTGAACAAAATATTTCAACTCCTTCAAAAGTTATCGTGCTAGCAGACGGACAGACAGACGGCCGGCTGGACGGACAGACAGACAATATCATAGCCATCCCATCAGGGATGGTCAGGATTGGTCTTCTAGATACTTTAACTTTCTTCAGCTTAAGTGTCACCGAATGCATTTCTCATCGAGGACTTCTTTCAAGTTCTAGTCGTTTTTAGGATCCCAAAACATTATTGACAGGGATACCTATGACTTCATAAAGTTTATCCGTCTATCTGTCTGTTAGCATGATAACTCTCGTAGGGGTTGAGATATTTTTTTCAAACTTGGTATGAGGGTCCGCTGGACCGAAATACAGGCCTAATTCGTAGATGGGACCTGTAGCCCTATATTTAGGAGAGGGGGAGGGTCTTTCAAATTAAGGGTAAACAAAAATATTCTTGCCACAAATATTTAATCCGCTATCCGGCGAAAACCGGAAATCTCTTTCAAGTTCAAAGGTGTTTCTGGAGTGGAAGTAAAAGGGAAGTAGTAGTAAAAGTAAATACTCAATCCGTATCTAAACTTTAGAAAGTAAGTAAATAAGTAATTAATAAGTAATTTATTTATGACCCGCCATTTTGAAAAGGCGGAGTAAATGAAGAAAATAAACAAAACACATAACACAGAAAAAGACACTTAATTTTCAGTTTTTCACTGAACAGGGGATTCGTTCGGAATCGTGCAACCCGGAATTGATGATAGCAAAAGGTTATTTCGAAGTCGTATAATGCTTTGATCTGGGGCAAGAATGCTTATTATATTCATATATGTTGTTCTTTATCTCAGCCTATCCGTGGAAAACCAGCACTTTTACACTTTCTACACTTCTAATGAGCCTCTCTGTCGGGTCTTTCATGTCGAAATAAAGATAGTAGGACTGAATCCATTTATTTACTTTGTTTTACTCTCAGGTAATAGGTATGATCAGAATCGGAAATAATCTGGAAATTTCATAATGACAAAATCCTCCGATAAAACTTACAAGGTCTTGTGTTATATAAAGAACTTCTTGGTTCTGAATAGTTTTTTTTATTTTCAACTAGCGTCAGTATACCAGTCTTAATCTGACCCTAATCCGGCTAATCTGAGCTGGGTAAAACAACATGTTTATGGGATCTGCAGTGATAGAAAATGTAATCGAGTCGATTGTCTGGTTGAAGAAGTCCAGTAAATGTTCACTTTTGGGATCACATAAAAACTTTGGTCTTGTTAATGTCGACAATATACACTGCTAGGAGCCAATATGACAGGTAATAACATTCGAGGGCCAAATGGCAAGAATGACCGAATTACTACGCATGAGTCGCATCTGCCAAGGCAATAGTATTCACTACGCTACTTACTACAATTCGTATCTAACTAGTGTGGATTCTGCGAAGATTATCGGAGAGCCTAATAGAGGCAGCATATGAGCCATAACATAAGTCTTATAAATTGTTGCATCGTTATGTTGTTGCTTGGCCCAGACAGTGAACCCGATATGATGAAGCAAACTATTCGTCAAGAGTTGACAGTCCCTTGGTTCCTTTAGTCTTCTCCCGCCACTGTTTCGAAGGCGTGCTTTGCATCACAACTATTTCCTCCAGGCATACTAAATTCAAACGGAAAACAAGTATACTATAACCGCAGTATTCCGTAGGGTCGAGTATGTACTGAATTGGGCGAAGTTCAAAAAGAAGGAAGCGGGAAAAGCGTCCAGGAAAATCTTTCCTGTGATCAATGTGACGTGCTGCAAAGAGTTTTAGTCAGTAGTTATGACAGTGCGACTTATACCAAGTGATTAGATTTGTTCACAATGAATCTTAGACGAGTTAGTGAAAGTTTTGGGCTGGTCATTGTCGTCGCCATTTTCGCAGCTATTAGTGATTCAGGTAAGGACTAAACATTGCGATTTTGAAAGGGGAGTTACCCTCGAGATACCTTTTAAGGAAACTTACGAGTTTCCCTTAGTTACCTGATGGTCAGACTGATAGCTTTTGTTATTAATATAGACTACTTTTTCCACTCTTTGTCAAATCAACGCGATGGCTCCAATACTACTCCAATGCTACTCTTACGGACGAGTTTCTTCACGAATCTCCAGCCTTCTGCTGCGAACAAATGGTCATGTTTTTCCGGCCGGATCTTTTGCATTTTCATCACCGAAAAAATCAGCTTATCGGTATGGCGGTTCTTCTTCTACTCTTTTTTTTTAATACAGATAGAAGGTCCTGTCCACTAGCACCCGAACCTGAGTAAAAAAAATCTTACATTATGCAACAGATGCAGTCTGCGTGAACAATTGGGGGCGAAGTTTGCTTTCAGCTCGCCAATTTCAAACCCGGAAGGCCCATACCCTTTTTTTTTTTTTATGTAGTTTCGGCGTACTTTCGCTTAAAAGCCGTTTTATTTGTCCATTCTATTTGCTGTAGTTTCGAACCTGAAACTACGGAGCTCAAACTACAAACTACCTCGCCTACGTAGTTTGGTGTAGTTTGACTTTTCGGAAACAAGAACTTAATAAAACGCAAGTAAGACAAAACAAGAGCCAAACTACAAACTTTGGCAAAACAAAAGTGAATCCAATAAAACGCAACTTAGGATTTTAAAGTAACTGACAAGCCAGCTTGTTATGTTTTACACCTCAATACACCGAATCACTTAGATTGTGATGGAACTGTTAATTTTGCACAATTAACGTTTACAGTGACTTCCAAAATATGGATGGCTTCCCGACCAGGCCAAACTCACAGTATCCTGCGCAATTTGAATTTTTTACAAAAAGGCGCTTTTCCGTACTGTACAATCTGTAGAATGGCTAGCCAGGAATCAAAGACGTTACTGCATTCCTGGATTGTAAAGTGAGTAAGAGCTTGGTCACATTTGGCTCATGGCTTTTTGGGTTGCAAAAGAAAAAGAACAAGATAGAACTAATTCTGAATGTTGTCGTTTTAAATTCAGGAGATCAATTAGAGCAATGCAGCGTGTATGTTACAGGAACCCTAATTGACCCCTAATTGCAGTCTTCTCATTATCCAGAAGCTGCCACAAAGCCCGTCAAATCTCACGTCCCCTAGGGATTTTCAGTTGTTTGTCGAAAAGGCGGTTTTTTGAGCCCAGTGTGACCAAACTCTAAAGCATTGTCCTAATAGGTGTAATAAGGTGTATTACCGCGTATAAGACTTATCACAGATTCCTCTTTTCCTCGGAGCGCGCTGTAATAACGTGAATAAGGAGAATAGACTAGCGTTCTATTCTGGCTTATGCAGGGCCAATCAGATCGCTTGGTTGGTTCCGCCAGCGAGCCGAGGAGAGGCGCAGCGTCGTCAGGGTTGCCAAAGAAAGCACAACAGTTCTACTTTGTTGGAAGCTAAAGAAACAACTTTTCTTAACAAAAACACGTTTTTGTTCTTTTACGACGGGTTTTCGTCAGTTCGAGGATCAATGCTGTCCATCCGTTATTTTAATAGCTTTTTTACAGTATAGTTTGCGTTATATTGCACTCGTGTACTTCAAGTAGTACCAAGAACCTTTTCGGATATTTATAGAGCTCGAAAAATTGTATTACCTTGGCAACACCGGAAGCCGCACTGATAAGAACCTCTTGGGTTGTATTTGAACAGGCGTGTGTATTAAGACGTAAACATCGCGTATAGCGCTATTCACCTTATTACACTTATTAGGACAATGCTTAAGATACGATCCCTCGGCTGAAAAATGCTTATCCTGTAATAGCTAAGTTAATTTTCATGTGTGTGCGTCCTTGATGACCTTTAACATTTTTTTTCGCAGTCGAAGGTATAAACTGTGTCCAGTGTTCGAGTCTTGAAGATTTTCGATGTTCAGAAAAGGCTAACCAAGGGGATTTGCAGTCTCTCCCTTGCTACGGCGTTCAGAACGCACAGTATTGCGTGAAGATGACAGGCGTTTTCGACGGTAAACGACACTACAATCGCACCAATCTATGTACTAACAGTTGCACTGTAAAGTTATCACACTCACCTTATTTTTAGTAAACGGACTGGATTGCTATCAGTGTGACTCCTTGGAAGATTATGACTGCGGTGAGAAGTTCGACTCTCTCCAAGCTAAAACAGTAGCTACTAAGTGTTCGATGCCTAATGCCAAATATTGTATAAAGTCCACTGGCATCTTTGAAGGTGAGCATTTTTGCAACTTGTGACTAATCCAACCGAGGGTATCCTCGTTCCGTATATCTGCTTTGTGTAAATATTCTGCCGCTTTCATTTTTCGTACAGCTGATGATACATCAGTAGAGGTATGCGTCTATGAATGTCAAAGCACATCTCTTTTTCACTATGAAACGGATTTTTCCAAAAATATCATGACTTTCCACCTGAATTTAGCGACTTTCTTGTTAGCGCTTGTCGACTCTATCCAGCCTTCCTGCTCCCCGACACGCCGGATGGGCGCACAACATTTGAAAGCTGACGCACCATGGTTAAAAAGACGGAAAACTAAGCAAATAGAAAAAGGCAAAAACAGAAGATTCTCACATCCTTATGTGAAAGAGTTGTCACTAGACGTTGAATATTCCGGCAAACTTTACATTGTGATGGCCAAAACTCGGCACGGCAGAAAAATTGCTAAAAAATCGCAGCACAAAACGAATCAATGGAGAAAGGTGGCGATTTTAGAAGCTCATAATTCCACAAGGGAGCTAGAGGTATATTTTCAAAGACAGAATAAGCAAGATGGGTCCTTTAATCAACTTTGAACCCAGGGGTTACGCATCCCCCGGCACTTGGTGTACATCCTTTCCTGGAACCAGCGGTGCTGGTTATAAACTCGGCGGTTCATCTTTCAACGTTTCTGAGTATGCTGTTTCCAATATTCTAACACTTGGCAACTACTTTTATACACCAAAATATAGAGTGAACGACCTTTCGCTTGGAACAGTTTTAAGCCAAATGGTGGAACGAGCTACAGAAATACGTTGTTGCCGGCAAGTGCTATTTAAGTTAATAAAGACCCAGAACTCCATTCAGGTATTCTTGGGGGACCTTAATTATCTCTTAGCCTGACTGGAGGTGGACTGTCGTCACAACAAGTGGAGGAAAATCGCACGATAGAAATTTAATGACTTCGGAGGAGCATACCTCTACTGTAAATTAACTGTTTTTCCAGCTCGACTGTAGGATAGTTGTGCCAACTCTTCAGGTAGCCTTCAAGCGACTTCTTATTAGTTACGATCAGGCCCGTAAATTTATTTCGGGTGGGGGGGTCGGACAAAAAAGACATAGATTAGAGGGAAAGGCTTATACAAAATGATTAGTTTTGTATGTTTCGGAGGGGGTTCTACCCCTACCCCCCCTTGAATACGGCACTGGTTACGATCGTTACTATTCTTGTTATTATTGCCGTTCCAGGCCCGCCGTAATAAGTAAATTGTCTCCTCCCACTTATTAGTTTCGTTCCGCGACTGTTACGAACATTACAGTTTACTTATGATGGTCGCGAGCATCATCAGTGATAATAACTATTGGTTTTGCAGAAACTCCTGTAAAGTATTGTCCTAATTGCTGTAATAAGGTGTATTACCGCGTATAAGACTTATTACAGATTCCTCTTTTCCTCGGAGCGCGCTGTAATAAGCCGAATAAGGAGAATAGACTAGCGTTCTATTCTGGCTTATGCAGGGCCAATCAGATCGCTTGGTTGGTTCGCCAGCGGGCCGAGGAGAGGCGCAGCGCCGTCAGCGTTGCCAAGGAAAGCACAACAGTTCTACTTTGTTGGAAGCTAAAGAAACAACTTTTCTTAACAAAAACACGTTTTTGTTCTATTACGACGGCTTTTCGTCAGTTCGAGGATCAATGCTGTCCATCCGTTATTTTAATAGCTTTTTTACAGTATAATTTGCGTTATATTGTACTCGTGTACTTCAAGTAGTACCAAGAACCTTTTCGGATATTTTTAGAGCTCGAAAAATTGTATTACCGTGGCAACACCGGAAGCCGCATTGATAAGAACCTCTTGGGTTGTATTTGAACAGGCGTGTGTGTTAAGACGTAGACATCGCGTATAGCGCTATTCACCTTATTACACCAATTAGGATAATGCTTAAGAGTGATGACGTATGTTCGCGTTGTTATTATTTTCGTTCCAGAGAGCGTGATAACTACCACAATACGGCACTCGCCCATCCTCTTATCATCATAACTTGTAATAACTTCACTGGAACGCTACCTCAGCTGATAGCGTACTTCACATTTACCCTCATAATACTTGCCCACGCAAGCTTCGGTAGGGGATCTGGCCAACGGCCCAAGTGGTAATTATAAAGTGTAAACAAGTATAGTTGGTACTTATCTGTTTCATTTCCAGTTCTGCTTTCTAAAGTATAAGCATATTAAATAAAACACAATGATATCATCTTTTTGCTAAATTACAGAGGAAACGCCGGAGACTCGAACTCTCATCTTCGAGGCATCCCAAGGCTCCGTTCCAACGAGCTTACCTGACTTCGGAAAGGTAGCAGCTACCACATCTCCTTCCTTGAAACCGAAAAGTTTGACTTCCTCTAGCTTTCCACTTTTTTACATCTCTCCTGGAAGAATCTCCTTCCTTGTACAAGAACCTTTCTTGGGTATTCCCGTGATAGGCTGGATCATCAGAACTGTTGTATTTCCAGTTCTGCTTTTCTATTTTCTAAAGTATAAGCACATTAAGTAAAATAAAATGATATCAGTTTTTTATATACTCTTTTAACTGCCTAGTGGCCCGCGATCTATATGCAAGGGGCCTGGTTCTGCCGCTGGCTGTCTTAGTTCAATTCAGTTTTGTTTCCAAACGGGAATTTTCGGTCGTTCAATCGTCAATATAAAATATGTTGTCATTAAAAGGCTAATATATATATATATATATACATGTAATTATACAATTTAACAGTCAGCATTTTTTTTAACTAATTTAAAAAAAAAGAAAAAAGCGGCAAATTCAGGACGTGTCGACGTCTCCTTTGTGCCCCCTCCACTGTCACACTAGACTACTGACGGAAAAATGACCGGTCGGTTCATACTTTTCCCGGTTCCCTTATCGTTATTTCCCCTGCTGATACATGATAAATGTAAAAATTACAGTATTTGATGGAAAACTGTCGTGAAGACTCGACAATTTCCTACCCGAAAAGGGCCTAGAGCTGCCGTGAACAAGACCAAAGGTTTCGATGGGATCCCAGAAATGCAATATTTATTGGACTTTGTGATCCAGACAATTGGGGCTTTTAGAAATCTGGTTCCTTAAAGATTTTACTATTTATCACTAATGAGCCTTTTAAAAATAAATATAAACGATACAGTAGTGGTGTTCTATTAAAAAAATATGACCAAACGGCTCAACTTCAGGAAACAAGACCTAAGGTTTCGATGGGATCCCAAAAATCTATTATTTGATCCAGACAACTGGGTCTTGTCTTCGCCAAATCCAGTCTTCGCCAGGCTAATCATTAGAGAAAACCAAGTTCAGATATACCTCTATAAGCCATATCTATTTTGACGGTACTGACCGAAACTTCATGCTTTACTTCTGCCAAATTTCCGGTTTCGGCTGAATTCCAAGCGAACTACTTGTCCACCAAAAAAAGAAAATTCAGAATTGAATTCAGCGTACCGTATCTCCTTATCCCTATACAGAATATCTAATCAATTTCAAATAAAACTTTAGCTTCTAAAATAAAACCGGTTACAACCGGATTCCGGACGAATTAAATGATTGTCATATACAGACTCAGCGTCTCTTCTTACCCCCAAAATCGGTCATCTAATCAACTTCAAATAAAACTTAGTACTTTTAACAAATTATCTGGTTTTGGCCGGATTCCGGGCGAACTAGTCGTCCGGGTAGAACATACGTTTCACATAAGTGTTCAGCATGTCTACTTACCCATAAATCGAACATTTAATCAACTTCAAATCAAACTTTTACTTTTAACCAACTTTCCGATTTTTGCCGGATTCCCGACACACTACACGTCGAGCGAGAAAATGGTTTTCACCATCGTGTTCAGCATGTCTTCTTACCCCTAAATCGAACATTTAATCAACTTAAAATGAAACTTTTACTTTTAACCAAAAAATATTTTGTTTGCCTCTTAATCCTGAACCCCCTCCCCCATCCCTAAATGTAGAGCTACAGAGCCCATCTACGAACTTGCCTTACCCTTGGCGCAAAGAGTCCTCATATCAAGTTTCATCAAAATATCTCATTCTCTTCGAGAGTTATCGTGCTAACAGACGGACAGACAGACGGACGGACAGACAGAAGGACAATTTTTACGATGTTATAGGTATCCCTCCACTTATGTTTTGGGATCCCAAAAACTGTTACTTTTTACAAATTTTCTGGTTTTGGCCGAATTCCCGGCGAACTATTTGTCCGGTGCAGGTAAAATAATTTGTGTACACGGATTTAGCATGTCTCTTGACCTCTACATTGAACCCCTACTCAACTTCAGATATATCTTTTACTTTCAGTATATTTTTCCGATTTTGGCCGGATTCCCGGCGAACTGTATTTCCAGAGAGAACGTAATTTGCAGACACGGATTTAGCATGTCTCCTTACTTCTGTACCGAACCTCTCATCAACTTTAAGTAATACCTTTACTTTTAACAAATTTCCGGTTTCGGCCGGATTCCGGGCGAGTAAGCTCGAGGAGAAAACAATTCGCATATGCGGTTTCAGCATGTTTCCTTACCCCAGTATTAAACCTCTAATCACCTTCAAGTAAAACCTTTAGTTTTAACAAATTTCCTGTTTTGGCCGGATTCTGGATATTTCTTACATTGCACATGTTGACGATTTGTTGTTTATTTTAAGATCTAAACTCACTTTCTCGTATGATTTTAAAAGTTTCATTATCTTGAACACTGATAAATGTGTATTTCTCCCTTTTAATTCGTCTTCTTCTAACAATAAACTCCAAACTGTTTTAATTTTTCTTTCCAATGTGTGTTCAAAAATCCGTTGGCTCGGTATTTCTATTACAGGAAAAATGTCGACAGCAAGCAGTTCTTGACACTAAAAACAAAATTCAGTCTCGATATGCCAAAATCGTTGCCAACCGCGGAAAATATAACTGCAGAGCTCTTGCCAAGCTCTACGCCATTTACTGCGACCACTCGGCCCTTTACCTTTCTCGACTTGACCCCTGCGGAAGAAAACGGATGTAGCAGCTATTCGAATAGCATACTTCTGCGCGTTGTCGGCAAAACGTCCCCGTGACGAAACATCCCCAAATAATGACCCTTGTCTGGGAAAATGCTATGCGACAGTGTTGGCACATTTGGTTGGTGATGTGGTGCCGACAGCTAGTATTCAGACAAGAATTTGCATTTGTACGTTGGTGAAAACCGTTGGGATGTGCGCGAATCATGTTTTGGCAGCTTTACTCGTATTTCTTAATCAATTTTCCCAGCATAAGGATTTGAAAATAAATGTACAGTAGCCCACGTTACATAACTCTCTTTAGTCGTGTTAGCGCTCTTAACTTTCAGCTACAGCTTCTGTAAAGAGTGAGTGATGCTTCTGGGTCAGTCTACTACCTTACAGAGCTTCGTGGGGTCATTAAAATTTGGAATTACAACAATATTTGCAAGTAAATTAGACCTTATAGCAAATTAAATAGCTTATATCAACTAAATTTGACACATGGTGGTCAAACCAACACTACCGTTGGGATCGGGGTTAAAATTTGGCATAGAAACATCTGTCGCAGTACCATTTCTCATAAATAAAGTTAGGCCTATAAATCAGTAATTAGCCTATAAAAACCGTGGTTAATATTTGGTTGAAAAATAATGGGATATTTGAGTGCTTCGCCAAATTCTAGTATACAATGTTGTGTCGCATCATCATTTTGCAAAGACATATTTTCTCATACATTTTTGGCCTATACTGTTTCAAAAAATTCTATACGGCTTCACAGAAAAGTTGGTGCTTGGAACTTAACGACAATGTGAAGCTCAGTACCCAAGGCAAATTCTGGTAAGGTATAAAAAATCATAAAAATATATTAAGTTGCGAGATACGTGCCCAACCTGGATATAAACCTTTGAATTTCGAGGTCAAGGTCTTTTATAAGGTCAAGACCTCATCTCCAGCTTTGCCACCACCCATATTCAGATTCAGCGTGGTCGATATAGTCGGAAAGTATCGTCAAACTGACTATTTCATTAGCTCTTACAAAAAATTTTGTTGTCCCCTTAATTTGAACCCACACCCCTAAATAAATAGCTACTGAGCCCGTCTATGAACTTGACCTGTCCTTTGATCCAAAGAATCCTGACACCAAGTTTGAACAAAATCACTCCCTTCGAGAGTTAGCGTGCTTACAGACAGACAACGTTTACGAAGTCATAGGTATCCCTCCGCTTTTGGGATCCAAAAAAGCTAAGCGAGTTCCGCCTCTGATTTTGGCTAGTTTATGTAAAATCTGTTCTCTTGTGATTAGGGTTGCCACATCAAAACTATTTAGAGAGTGACGTTTGGCCCAAAACAGAGAGTGAATTAGGAGTGAAGTTTTATTTTCATGAGAAAACATGAAATGGTCAGTTTTTGTCGGAATCGCCTCTGCAAAAATTACACACCTTAGTTTTATTTTAATGAAAGAACTTGAACTTATGGTCGGAATCCCTGCTGTAAAAATGACAGGATTCGACATTTTTTTTAGAAAGAGTGATTTTCATGTCCTACATAGGACAAGAGTGACAAAAACAAAATAGAGTGACTATTCACACTATCGTGCGACATGTGGCAACCCTGCTTGTGATCGGTGGTCGTCGCGTCCGGACTAAACGTGCGAGAATTTGAGCGGAAAGTCAGGGTTATAATGATACTAAAAGCTACAGCTGTAGCTTTTACAATTTTACTATTAAACATTTACTATTTTAGGTCAACTTGGTACAAAACGATTTTGCTCCGACCGCTACCTCCACAATTTCTGCGACTTTATCAGGAGACCAGGTAAAGACCTTCCTTTGATATCCCGCGATCAGATTAAATAAGTTTGTCCATTCTTCGTTACGTTGGTTACTACGCCACCCTAATGCGGCTGAGCTCACTTGAACATAATAAATTAGGCTAACGAGATCACGCCGAAAGACGCTTTTGTGTCTAGAAAAGAGAGGTATCGAACTGGCAATATGGTATAGGCTAATTCGGGACGGGATCCGAGTCGGCTGTAGAACTGGAGTTCCTATGTCTTTGCCGGCGAAATTCACATGAGGACTAATGCGACCAGAAGCGTTCCTTGCCAAAATGTCTGGGGGGAGGGGGGGGGATAAGGTAGTTACCGACTGGCTGGTCATTTTTTACAACTCTTTTCGCAGAAACACTGACTGTTTTTGCAAAAAAACGACCGTTTTGAAAAGATCGACCGACTGCTTTAACAAAAAAATCAACCAGTTTCGTACTTTTATACGATTTGTACCCATGACCTGCCCTTTTTAGTTGATTCGCCTGCACACCGCTGAATTTGCCTTTTTTCCGGAAAAAATTAGCTATACCTCCCATACAAGTTCTAGCTTTCAATGTGCTTCAAACCCCCAAGAATTTCAGTCCTTAAACGCCATCTAAATGAAACAATGTTCTTTCAAATAGAAACACTTGGAAACTCGTCGAAGGCGAATAACAGATATGGAATAACAGATAGCGTATAACACTTTCAAGACTAACACCTTTTCACTTAGAAATAAAGTGTTATGACCAATTAAGTTTACATTATTTCGTGCCTAGATCTCCAACAACACCTTCAATTGGTAAAAATACTAACTGGAACGAAAGAAACATAACAGATAACATCCCAAAGTGTTATCGGTTGAGACCGCGCATCCTTCTGTTGTCGTTATGTAACTTCTGACAGTGTAGTATTTTTACCTATTGAATGTGCTGCTGGAGATCTAGGCACAGAATAGTATAAACTTAATTGGTCATAGTACTTTATTTCTAAGTGAAAAGGTTTTATTCTTGAAAGTGTTATGCGCAGTCTGTTATGAAACTTCTGACAGTGTAACTGTAATGAGTCAGTTGAGATTTTATGTAAGTAATGAGATTTTACTTTAATGTAAATTCGTATATTTAAATTCACAACTTCGGCTTTTCACTTGAGCTATAAAGCGAAGCTTTACCAACGACTGTACCCAGAACAAGTTAAACTAGAAGCACCGCAGGCGAATTTTTGACAAGTTCTAGCTTTTGACGTCTTTCAAACCCCCAAGAATTTCAAGTCTGAAACACTAACTAAATGAAACACCGTTCTTCCAAATAGAGAATACCAAGAAATGTGCCGCAGGCGACAGGTCGTGGAAACGCTGATTAGCGGAGCACCATTTTGCGATCCTAAATAAAAGTATGGCTACGTCTGAAATCACAGATTTGTCCGTCCAAAAAAGTAGTGGCCATCAACAATAAAGTAGGCACAAAGTAGATTTGTTCTGAATTTACAGCCAAAGGAGTAGTCTTTACGTTAAAAAAACATGCTTTACTGGAGTACTACGATCACCATTGCACTGCGTCCCGTCATTTACTCTTCAAGATCATGACCAGATAGAAAATCGCCCAAAAGAAGAAATACGAATCCCAATTTGCCAATAAGTCCTTTTTCGATCATTGGTGTGCAGCCAAGGGAACTAAAAAGGGCAGTTTATGGGTACGAACAGACAAACGATCCACAAATAAAACAAGGAGAACAGGTTTGCCGAATTTTGTCGACAAGGAACGGAATTTAAAAAAAAAAGTGTTTGACGGTGCATGAAAAAAACGACTAGACTTCAACTTTTGGTCTTCGCGCGACAGAAATTCACAGAATCTGATTTGATTTGTTATGTATGCTGAAGATCCCGATTCGCCGACGAGACTTAAAACTATTCTGCAGAATTTGGTTTCTTTTGTGTAAAACCAAAACCGGATAACCGACGAAACTTTCGATTTTCGTCCGACAAAACGTTGCAGTCGTTTGATTTCTTGTGTGTGGAAAATTTCGGTTTGCCGACGAGAGATAAACTTTCGGATTGGCACGACAGAAGTTTACGGAATTTGATTTATTACGTGTAATAAGGTCTCGATCTGCCGAAAAGACTTAAACTTTCCATTTTTACGTATAAGAAGATCCCGATGCGCCGACAAGAATACCGAAGCCCGACTAAAGCATTCAGAATTCGATTCTTCTGGGTTTCTTTTTGCCGACAAGACTGTAAAGACTTTATTTCTTACGTGTAAATAGAAGCCGATGCGCCGACGAAATTAAACTTTCGGGATGCGCCCGATAACGCTTACAGAATCAAATTTCTTACGAGTAAAAAGAACCCGATGTGCCGACGAGAATACCGACGCCCGACAAAACTATACAGCATTTGATTTATTTTATGTTTTGCCGACAAGAATGTACAGAAATTGATTTCTTACATGTAAAAATAATTTGATGTGCCGACGAGACTTAAACTTCCCGGGGCGCCTGACAAACATTCGCAGAACCCGATTTGCCGAAGAGTCAACCGACAAAAGCATACAACATTTTTTCTTCTGTATAAAAAGAACCCGATGTCCCATAGCCTCAGTCTTTGTGCGATTAAGTTATTATATTGTTATTGTAGTTAAACGATTTCAGATGAATGACTATGCCGAAGATAACAGAGTACTAGGTGAGAAACAGTCCCAACTGCTGCATTTCCTGTAAAATAGTAGCTCTACCTGCCTGGAGATTGGTCCGTAGTTATCTAGTGCCATCCGGCCATATTCGTGGTAGTCTGTAAGCACCAATCAGAATAGGATATAAGTATAGCAAGAAAAAATTAAGTTTAACAACAAAATAATGCCGACAACAAAATAGTTCCTTTGTAAAAAAAACCCTGGAAAAAGACATATCGTATGTCTTAATAAAGACATCCAGCCATATTCGTGGTCGTCTGTAAGGACCAGTCAGAATAAGATATAAGTATGGCAAAAACAAATTAAGTGTGGCAACAAAATAGTGCCGACAAGAAAATAGTTCATTTGAAAAAAAAAAAAAAAAATGGAAAAAGATGACAGGATTCCGGCAACTTAAGAAAGCTCTTGCTAAAAAGATATTTTCCCTTCCCCCTAGTTATCCAATTCCATCCAGCCTATTCGTGGTAGTCTGTAACGACCAATCAGAGTAAGATATAATAGCAAGAACAAATTAGGTTTGACAACAAAATAGTGCCTTTGTAAAAAAAAAAAAAGCTGGAAAAAGAAGACAGGATTCCGGCAACTTGAGAAAGCTCTTGCTATAATATATTTCCCTTTTCTAGGAGATGGACGTGAGTACAGATCTTGCCTCTACACGTGCCAAGGCGACGGCTGCAACGGAGCTGCCTCGATGGGACTCAGTATCGCATCAATAATCGTTGCTACGTTACTCCTGCTAGCCTCCCGGATGCAATAACAAACATGCTGTGAATAAAACCGATCTTGCACATTTCAAAACTGCCAATTAGCGGGTGCAATACCTCCTTAGATCTTCTGTACATAATTTTTTATTAAAATTGATTTCTAGAACTGGACTGTAAAAAGTTCCTCCGAGTAAGGAATAAAGTTAACTGCAGTATTTGCTACTTGGATTAATCTGGTCTCTAGGTGGATAAGATTAATCCGAATTACAGATAATCTTATCTCAGTAGATACAGGATTAATCCCAGTAGTAAATACTACAAGATTTTTTTTTACAGTGATAGGCGTCTCTGATCAGCCTTCGCTGTTCCGTGACCGGGTATCTGTTTAAGGTTGTTGTTCAGTCCCCCCCCCCCCCCCCCTGATTACATTAATGGCGCTAGGAAGTTCGGTACCGTAAAGCCGCGTTCGATTCACCAACAGTCATCCACCTACATTATCCTAAAATTGTCTGTAGTGGTTTTCTTCACGGATTGACGTCATTCTCAACGAAAATTTAATTTTTTCGTCGAGCGAATCGAACTACAACAGACGAACCATTTTCATCATCGCTAGAACTTCAAAGGGAATCCTAGAACGAAAAAAAAACATTCGTCGGGAATTTCGATATTGAGCCATTCCAGCGAAACAAAGCCAGGCAAAAAAATCGATTTCTCAGATTTTGACGAAATTTTCTCAGAATGATCTACCAGGGCCCAGGACCTTCCCCAAAAATTTTTTTCGGCGAAAAGGAAATTGTTCGGAATTTTTGGCTAAATATTCCGTTGTTTATGATCGAAAAAGTCAATATTTTTAAAAAATCGACAAAAATCAGGGAAATTCAGCACGACCTTGAAATTTTTTGAGCTTCTTACCTACCTTTACTACGTCAAATCTCGAGATGTTCAAGTATGTAGGTACTCTTTTTTCCTTTTTACGGTAATTTTGACAAGGTAAGGTAAAAAAAAGTGGGTCTTGGTAGATCCACTCCAGAAGAACCGGCCAGATCGCGAAAATTCTGAGATTCCCCATGTTAGAAAACTGAAATTCTTTGGAAAATGCGTTGTTTTAGGACAAAATTAATTAGTCAAACAACCTAAAAATAACAAGTGCGCAAGCACTCAGACGTGGAGTGTGAAAGTAAAATGCTGATCACTTTTTATATACAAACAGCTTGAGCCATTCCGACCCTTTTAACCTGTTTTCGATTAGCAAGGTAATAACAAGCAGGGGTGTCACGACTGGGTGGGGGGGGGGAGGAGGCCCCCCCTAATGTTGTCGGCCGGTCTGTAAAAAATAACCGAGTCGGCGCGAAGCGCCGCGATTTTTCGTCAAAACAGTTAATTTTGTTCATGAAAACAGTCGGTTTTTCCGAAAATAAGCCGATTTTTTTTCTTGAAAACAGTCGTTTTCTTCTTCGAAAACAACATTCGTCAGAGTCCGGACAAATTTTTTTTCGCAGAAAAAAATTTGGGGAAGGTCCTGGACCCTGGTAGATCATTCTGAGAAATTTTCGTCAAAATCTGAGAAATGGATTTTTTTGCCTGGCTTTATTTCGCTGGAATGACCCTATTATCCGACGATTTGTAGAACTACGACTACAGCTTTTAAAGAAAACAACAATAGCGCTACGCTGTTATTGTTGAATCGAACGCGGGCGTAAGTAAGCCAGACTCGCATGCACCGTTTTCACAGTCGGATGCGAATTTCCTCCTTCGCTCCGAAACTTTGGCGCATCGACGCAGCTCGCCCCGTATTCATGCGAATTTCGCATGCGAGATCTAATTGGACCGCGCGTGCTCATAGCTTTACTCCTAGGTTTACTACACTCTATATGACTAAGTCCAAAATACGCAAGTGATCCTCAGGAAGAAAGAGAAAATGTCTCACTAACGACTCAAACCCAACAACTCGAATCCTGTGTCAACCAATCACGGCGATCGTTGGGGAAAGCTGTGGTACCGCTTCCGGCTCTTCCGCTAGGTACACGGCGATTATGCATCGGCAAGGAGACTTAGCCATCAAGAGTAGCGCCAAAACCTATGCTTTCCATACTTTGCAAACGGGCCAAACTCGTAGCGCCGCCCACTACGCTGGTGGCACCTAAAGCGTGACAAACTTACGGGTTTATAAATTTCTAGTAAAGCAAAGGTCCGGTCTGCACACACCAAGGGAACAATCGAGGTCGTATAATCTTTTTGCTCCTTTCAGAATATGAAGTTACAGGAGCCAGCGCTGGTGAACGACTGAATGAGTTTCAGTAAGGACGTTCTCTATCACTAGTGGTGCTAGTATCGCTGCTATTCGAGTGTGTGTCAATTTCGCGAGTCTTGGTGCTATTCTCTAGTGTTGTTTTGGAACAGCCCTTTCAACGGGCTATGCGAAGTCGGGCTGATCGCGCTTATGTTTGCCGACACGCTAGCGTGTATCACTTGGGTCGTTGAGAGGGTCGAGATTTTTCCGCATTTCAGTTTTGGTATCACCTGCACCTTCTTTCCAGCTAAAAAGAACGAACAGGTGACAGGGGCGTCACTAGCCAAAACTCGAGGGGGTGGCTGGGCGCCTACCGGCGCCCTGCCGCCCGTTTCAACTTTTCGTCTCATATGCTATAGTAAAACTCGTGATAACTGCAAGCGTTGGAAACTGAAGATTAGAAGTCTAGTTGTAACTCCGAGCTCAGAAGCGGTTTGAAGGGCTTGGGCGTGGGAGGTGAGTATCTTAAAATATAAGTTAGAAACAATAGCCAAAAAACAGCACTATACCCACAAAACTGTATATCAGACAGAATAAAAATGAGCGCCGCATGCGAAATTTTTGAAGTAGGCCATGGCTTTTTTCGGGCAAAACGCTACTTCTCCGCAACAAAATCTAGCTTTTGTTGCGGCCCAAGCCCCAAAATTCCAAGCCTAAAATTCGAATGAAATGACGCGACATTCCAATAAATAAAGCTTACTACGAAAGGCGCCACAGGCAAATTCTGTGGAATCCTGTATGATCAGAGCGCCTTTTCGGATCCCAAATGAAGTTGAGGGCCACTTAGCAGGATCTGACCGTCTGTTTTTGTTCACGACGAATCAAGAAAAGTGTGAGACATTTATTTGGAAGTTGGATAATGTGCTTCAGTTCGAGCCTTTCTAAAAAAGAAGTACTGATCATCTAGACAAAAAAAACTGAAATGGAGTTGACTTGTTCTGAATTTAGAGTTAAAACACAAAAATAAAAATCAATTGACGTGTTGCAATAATCAAACCTGTCATTAAATCTTCTCTGATTGATCACGAAACCGATTTAGTTTTAAACGTCGGACTGGAGAAAAATTCTTATCATTCAATGGTTTTCTACTAAAATACAAAGGATCTTTGCATGAAACTAATAAATTACTGGAAATGTACGCCACTTGAATCGAGCGACATTAGTACACAACAGATCATGTTAAAACTCAGGTTAAAACTGTGTGCTGCAGGATGAAATTCATGATTCGACAACTCTCTTTTGTCGGTCATGGAAGCTTACATTCAACAATCATACTTCTCATTCTGACAAAATATGATTAAAAACCTCTGAACGACTAGAAATAGTCTGCCTTTCGAAACATGCGACTGAAAATGCAATTCCTCAAGTTTCAAACGCTCGAGAACCCAGAAGAGCCGACGCCTTGGTAACTAGCCTTACTGACTTTTCCGAGCCTACTGCAAGCCCCCCATTTAGCTTTTCTGGGTGGGTGAGCAGTTGTGCTGAATTTTCATGGTCGGGCGCTCTGCGAGCGCCCGTTTTAGCTAAATTTGTGTGGTCGGGCACTCTGCGAGCGCCCGTTTTGGCTATTTTTTTTGTGGTCAGGCTTCGCCGTTTTAGCTTTTTTCCTTTCTTTGAGGGGGCGGTGTACCCCCCCCCCCCATAGCGACGCCCCTGACAGGTGATACCAAAACCAAAATGCGGAAAAGTCTCTACACTCTCGACGACCAAACCGAGCAGCCGTATCCAAAATGAAATCTCAGCGCCAGCTTTAACTCCCAAGCAATCTTCACGAAGAAATTCACAAATAGCCCAAGTCCGGCCCGATAACTCAAGTGTCTCTATCGTGAGCACTTAAACTGTGTGACAATGAGCTTGTCGCACTTGCTCTCTAAGCCTACATTTTTTTTATTTACCCATTTTTGCGGTCGTTTAACGACAATTCTTACGTTCTCTAGTGTTTTTCTTTTTTGTTATTTATGGCACTTGTGCTGAAATAAAGCTAACTGATTAAATTGATTGAAAATGTTGCATCTAGTAATATGTAATAGTAAAGAGCACTAGCATTCAATGTGCCCCAGACTGGGCCAATCTTAAGTAGTAGTATCCACTAGCATCCTGTCTTGCTAACAGTAGCATGCAGTAGAATGCAGTAACAGAGTAGCCTTAAAGTAGAAGCACGTAGTAGCATCAGTTAGTACTCCATGCTACTTTTTCGTACAACTTCATACTACTATTCTGAGATAAAGTTTTTCATCAGGTAAGCAAGAATCTCTAGTTGTTTTTCCACAAGTTCATTTTCCAGATTTGAGCAGATTGAGCCTGAAGAGGACCCTTGCCAAAAAGGGCCGAAATATAGCTTTAATAAAATATAGCTGACGTTTTGCAGCATCAAATAACAGAAACCAAAACACCAGCGCCTAACCTTGCGGGGGCTAACGCCGGGAAACAAGATAAGTGATTAAAATAACGCTTTTGCTATTCATTTACCATCCGGTGAAACTCAACAAATAAAATACGAAAATAGAAATCAAAACAAGCTTCCCCACGCCATTTTCTGGAATTCCTTGAAGTTTATCCCACTATGCGCGCGTCAGTCGGACGCTGCGCCACCTTCTTCTTCCTCATAATCACCGTCGCCATCTTCTTCTTCCACCTGAAACAATGTGGAATGAATGCGTTTATAGTAGTTGCGTCTTTTCAGATACCATGATATCTATTATCACGATAACCGAATCTGCAATTAGTCGTTTTTGCAGTTACCGTGGTATCTGATACACGGTTGCTCTGCAAAAACGATTAATGCCTTATTCGAAGTCATACGAAAAGAAAAACTGATATCCGGTTACATCACTATGTGCTAAACTTCTTTCTCACCAATTTGACAAAATTTGATGAAGTGAGATGACTTTTCAGAGACCAAGATCGGACCATGGTATCTGAATATCAGATACCACGATAACTGGCCAGATACCTTCATATGTCTATCACGATAACTGCAAAAACGACGTAAAACCGTGGCATCAGATATCATGGTATCTGCAAAAACGCAACTAGTGTTGTCACAGAAGTTGCACTTTCGATTCGCAACACGGTCAAGAGGCCGTTTTGTCCGTTGCGAGCTGGGCATGGGTGGCAGATCTACCATGAGTGGTAGCATCTGCTTTCATGACATTAGCTGACGGCTTAAACCATTTTGGCATAGCTTTGGCATAAATCTGGCAACATTCCTATGCAACTGCGAATTCCAGTTTGCGTTAAAGCATGTATCAGATAGCGAGGATACTGGCAAAAACCGGAAAAGCTGTGACTTCATCAGTTGGCAGTGAGGATACAACCGCCTGCAATCAGACCACGGCGCGTCAGACCGTCGCACAAAGAAATGAATTTCGTATCAAAGCGGATTGAAATTATTATATTCCGGATCAAAGCGGATTAAAAATAAACGGATGGGTAAAGACACGACTGCGAAATTAAATGAGCTCGGCTATCCTTTTACAATACATACTACAAAAACGTAAAGTCCAAACAGAACTGTCCACAACCGTTTTTGCAAACCACAGACCAAAACAGTTAAACTCGCATTATATTCATAAATAAATTTTCGAATCGACCTTCAATTCTACATTTTTGGCAGCGATGCCTTTTTCGGCAAAATTGAGACAAACCCAGGAGTAAATTTAGGCATTCAAACAGGTTCCGGAACGTGCGTCCGGTTTCCACCGGACCTGCGCTCTTTCATCCGCCCAAACCCACAGAATAATTACAAATTTGACGCATCACATTTTTTCGCCGGAAAGATATTTTTAAAAACCGAAATGTTATTTAAACAGAACTGGAACCTGATAGCATTTCATTATTTTCCTTCTGCCACAAGCGCCATCATCAGTCCACCTATTTTCGATTTTTCTTTGACGGCTGCTTTCATGCTTTTGCTCTATCGACTATCGCCGCAGCTTTAAAGTTCAATGGGCACATCAAACTACCCCAATCCCACTCTGTAACAACCTAGGAACAAAACTTACCCCCTAGATCAGCAGCTTTTTCATCAGTTTCCTCTCTGTGATATTTCAAAGCGTAATTTTTTGGGCCAGTACATTCTCAATTTACTAGCTTGGACAAAGATAGAAGTGATGTTTCTTATAATACTTAATAGATCTTTATTTTATGCATAAATCAGCTTGTATAATTCAGATTAGAATAGGTTATTTGTTTTTGAATGATTTTTGTAGCTAAGTTGTTTTTATAAGCTTATTGCATATTCTGGTACATTTTATAAAGCAAACTAATCAAGCTTCACAACACTATTCCACAAAGAAAAACTTTTAATAGGCACTTTAAGCCATGGAACTTCTGATGAAACACCAGAACAATCAGGTAAACTGCATATGCGGCTTGGCTTTGGTGACATCTCAAATATATCCTTTTCTATCAAGCATTGCTGGGCGTTTTTGAATTTCCTGCCACGATATCCCAGCTCCTAAGATTTGGATCGCCGAAATACCAGAGAGGTAAAGACAGGGGATAACAAGAAAACGGCCAATTTTCGTAGTGCCTTCTAAAGGAAGTCGGAAATGTTTATTTGTGAAGCATTTAATCCAAAGTAAAGCATTAGAAGTGTCTATTGTGCTTTAAGGCCCTTTTCCGCTACACAATTGTGGGCCACACACTTTATTTGTCGCGGAAACACGATTTTGTGCCACACTGTCGAGCCACGAGTTAAAACTGGCGGAAACGCCATTTTGTCTATTTTTTTGGCAGAAATTTCAAATATCTGAAAATAAAAACAAAATTCATGCAAAATCTCAATGAACAGAACTCCAGGCTTATTTCCTTGCCATTATGTGCAAAAGGGATCCTCAGTTTTAAGTCTATATGCTTGGAAAAGTAGTTAACTGTACTGTTTAGACGCTATTTTGCTGCTTAATTTGAATTTCCCGCCAGAATCGAGCCACAAAATCGACAATCACCTCGCTGTTGTTTGTCGAATTTGAGCCACAAAGCGAGCCACGAAAATCTTGTTGGTCGCGGAAACACATTTGTGGGCCGCACAAAACACCGCGAAAATTTCGAGCCACAAACTGTTTGTAGGAGCACGGAAAAAGACCGATTGTGATGACGAAGGACCAATAAGTGTGACCGAATACGAAGTGTTTCTTGAACTGAAGAAGCTGAGACGGTCGAGATCGTCTTACCCAGGGGAGTTGCCAATCCGACTACTTCGCGAATACTCTCACTTTCTTGCTAAACCGCTAAGTGATATTTTTTTTATTTTTATAACCCGCTGAAAAGACAGAATAGCGGAGTACAAACAAGGAAAAACAACACAAAACACTAAAATTCACTCTAGAAGAAGGGACAAGCCGTGATGTGCGGGGAAGCTGAGATGGGACGTTGTGGACAATTTTTTACTTATGGCCGAAAGTTTCAGCGATATATCCGGAAGCTTGTAACGCGAAATCAGATGTCTGTTTTTATACCAGGGGGGTAGGAAAAGGAGGAATTTTGCATATCGGTAATAACAAGAACGGAGGGAATGAAGATCTTTTTTCTTTAAAACTGAAGAGAGGCCAGAAAGAAATAAGATAGAATGGTCAGTAAAACTGCTGTAAAGTTTACTAAGGGCTTTTTTATTGTATTTCCCACGATTAGCAACGATCTTCGAGTATGATACTTGAACCTTTCTTTTAGCATTATTAACCGATTGAGACCGGAACGATTTGAGGCTGTTAGTATAACCCGCAGATAGTTAACAAATGTTTCGTCCTCTCGAAATTCCCCAATTCTTGGAAAAAATCCTACGTTCGAGTTATACCCAAAACCAAAGCGCCGACATCATGTGATCAGCTGTGTCCCATTTCGATCACGCCTGCGACGGCAAAAGTGGGGAACTAATGGGAGCCCAAAAGCGAGTGCTCACGCTTGTCACGGACTTTCTGAAGGACCGAATACAGTGCGTTTTCCCCCTTTTCGATGATGATGTGTGCTCTGAGTGGACTAAGCTCACTTGTGGTGCCCCCCAGGGTACGAAGCTCGCAGGCTTTATTTTGATATGCCTGATCAACATTCTGCTTTCATCATTTGAAGAGCGATTTAAGTTTGTTGGTGACCTATCATTTATTTTAGAATACCTTGTCGTGAATGGAGCTGCCGAGCCAGAATCCACGGACGACCTATTTCAGTCTTTTTTTTATCAGTGCACGAGTACGATCTTAGTCTAAACGTAAAAAAGTCACAGGTCCTACGGTTCAAACCGCTGAAAAGAGACTTCATATGTCCCGATGTACCTTTCCCTGTAGTAACGTCAGCAAAAATTCTAGGGGTCACCCTGTCGAGTGACTGTTCATTTATTGTTTACATTCAGACTGTAATACAAGAGCTACGAGCTCATATGACACTTGTTACGAGTAGTTGGTACAAGAAAGTAGATGATTATGTCACAAAATCCCCCCTTCACCCCCCCCCCCCCCTAGGATTAGACTTGGAAATAAGGTATCTAATTTCACGCGAGCCTGAGCATTTCATTGCCTCGGATAATCTAGGCAAATGTTTTACCATACTAGTTTGATTCCTAGGACTCCCGTACTATTGCCGGTACGCCTCGCCCTCAAACTTCCTCACCAGGGCCAAATCCGGTTCAGCCACATTTACAGATTATCTAAGGCATCTTCTCGTAGGGGCTATCAGGTTTCACTCAGGTCAAAGCTTTTTTCGGGAAATTTCGGTACCCCCCCCCCCCCCCCCTACCGTGTTCAGATTCCATCCGGACCCTAAAACATGTCATCTAGGACACATGGTCTCAATTCTTTCCAAGTTAAATTCAAATCACTCCATCCGTTTGCCCCTTTACTCGAGCTAAAATTTTTCCGTACCCCCTCTCAACCCACCGTCCAACCCCTCCCACTGTGTTTAAACACGATTAGGACACATAAACTTCGCATCTCTGATGTTTTCTCTTCTCATCCTTCAAGCTTGATTCAAATCGGAACACTTCTGCAAATTTCCGGTTTCCGCCTGACCCTCCTCCTCTACCGTTGCCGGATCCGGTCCGGACGCCAAATAACAAACTAAGCAGCATAAACTCGGTACTGTCCAACTAGCATCCCAGTCAGTCCATTCGTTTGGTTTTTGACCATCTCACAAAGTTTACGGTCCTCCCCTACCCCATTCCAGTTACCCGAGCCAATGCCGCATGTGGTTCGGAGACATATTTTGCATATCTAGCTTATTAGTTCTTATCACCCATAAGGTTTCACTCGAATCGGACCACCCGTTCGCAAACTACGCAAGTCAGTAATTTCCGGATTCCCCTTCCCTTAACTTCCCCCAAAATGGCCGGATCCAGGAACAGAAATTTTCCTAGAACATTATGTCAGGTCTTTAAGTCTCTTTAGTCGGGTCGCTAATATGCCTGCCTAGTTTCATCCTAGCACATCTACAAGTACCCTAGCTTGCGATCACCGGAATTCCTGGAGACCCCTCCGACTCCCCTAAAGAGCTTCGATGTGAAGTGGTTCTGTCAAGGATCTATTTAAGGCTTATGCTTATTCTTCCCACCAAACTCCATCCCGATCCCTCGGCGCTAGGCGTTTCACGAATATTTCGATGTCCCCCTCCCCCCCCCCCAAGTATCGGATATGGTCCGGGCTTGACATGGAACATCTGAGACGACACCTCTTTCCACTTGCCAAGTTTCATTCAAACCGGATCACCCATTCGACAGTTATGACTGCCTCAAGATTCCGGATTCCCCATCCCTCCACTCCCCCCACGATGATCGGATCATGCAAACGACTATTGTCAAGTCAATCTGTTCCAGTCCCTGATATGCCAGCCCAGTTGCATCGTCCTAGTACATCAGGAAGTATCGAACTCACGGATAATCAGAAATCCGGACATCCCCCCCCCCAACTCCCCCCGTAGTGCCCGAATCCGGTCCGGCAATGTCAATGATGTATCCAGGACTGTGCTTGCTCTTCCCACCAAGTTTCATCCTGATCCCTCCATTCTAAGCGTCTCCCAAGATTTCCGGTTCCCCTCTCCAACTCCCCCTGAAGTCACCAGATCCAGCCCGGATTTTATGTCGATCGTCTGAGACAGGAAGTCTTTCGAAATACCAAGTTTCATTAAGGTCCGATAACCCGTTCATGAGTTATAAATACCACAAGATTCCGGATTCCCCCTCCGGCCACTCCCCCCACGATGACCGGATCATGCAAGCGACTATTGTCAAGTCGGTTTATTCAAGTCCCTGATATGCCAACCCAGTTGCATCGTCCTAGTGCATCAGGAAGTACCGAACTCACGTTTAATCAGAAATCCGGACCCCCCCCCCGCAACTCCCCCGATAGTGCTCGAATCCGGTCCGGTTATGTCAATGATGTATCTAGCACTTGTGCTTGCTGTTCCCACCAAGTTTCATCATGATCCCTCCACTCTAAGCATTTCCCAAGATTTCCGGTTCCCCTCTTCAACTCCCCCGAAGTGACCGGATCCGGTCCGGAATTTATGTGGATCGTCTGAGACACGAGGTCTTTCCAAATACCAAGTTTGATTAAGATCCGATCACCCGTTTAAGAGTTATAAATACCTCAAGATTCCGGATTCCCCCTCCATCCACTCCCCCCATGATGCTCGGATCGGGGAAGTGACTATTTCCAACTTAATCATTTGGGGTCCCTGATACGCCTGCCAAGTTTCATCGTCCTAGCTTATGTGGAAGTGCCCGAACTAGCAAAACCCGACCGACAGAAATTACGATCGCTATATGGCACTTGACCGAAGGACAAGTGCCATACAAATCGGGAAATGCATCACTCCAAACGCTCATACAGATGAGGCAGTTTGGTTGCGACCGTGATAGTCTGAAGGCTGCTTACTTGTGTTATGTAAGACCTGTAATCGAGTACGCATGCCCCTTATGGGGCCCTTTCACCCAAAATACAGCATACGTGTCTGACGAAACAGAGCGTGTACAGAAAAGAGCAGTCTCAGTTATACTAGGTCAGCAAGTAACTTCCAGTTCCCATGAATCTCTTCTAACAAACTTATCCCTCCCCTCGCTGCATGAACGTCGTAACATACTAATTCTTAAGTTTGGGTGTAAAATCCTTGCATCTGTCCAACACCGAACTATCCTCCCACTTGCTGCCCCAATAAACAATCCTACGCGTTCGCAGCTGAAACTAAGAACGGTTAAAATCAAAACAAAGAGACGCAGCAACACATTTGTGCCATTTTTCGCAAACATGTTGAATAAAATGTCAGTGTAACTTCAATATTTTTAATATTTAGTATTTATGTAACTCTTGAGTGTTTATAAACCTTACTTGCTTACTTACTTACAAACTTCCTTTCCATGAAGATTTTGGCGTGTTCCACCCTACTTACCGTAGTTACTACGCATAACGTCACGAGTTCTGTCTTATTGACCTCAAGGCGACTTTTCTATTTTCAAGCAGAATATCATGCTACGGGCGAATCCGACCAATTACGTTACAGACATGCGTAGTTACCACGTTTACTACGCTCCCGAGGATGGCTAGCAAATAGTTACTATTTCAAGAAGGTTGGAACGTTCAGCGTAGTAACTTTTCGTGAGGTTGGAACAAAATAGTAACTATTAGTTACTATTGTTATAAGGGTCGAACACGCTCTTTGTCTGTGCATGGCTCAGACAGAAGTACTCCTATCAGAGGCAACGTTTGTTCAACGTTTCAACTAGAGTAAAGGTATGGCTTACAGGCTGTATAATTAGGAGTACATCTATGGCTTATAACTGTATCACAAATCCAACAACAGCTGCGTTCTTTGTCACGGGAGTTCTCATCGGTGGTCTCCGGTTATTCTTATAAGGCGTTTTTACATCCACCGGTAACTACTCACCGGTATTATAACCCGTTTCTGAAGTAACCGGTGTCCAGTTTTATCTTACCGGTGCTGACTAGCCAAAACCTTCTCAGGAGCCCGGCTTTACCGAGAAGTTGGCAATTATTCGTCAACATTTGACGGGTGCCGAATTTAGGCCGTTTTTGCACTCACTGTTGACTAGCCATCGGTCCGGTGGCTAGTCAACGGTGATGGGATGGGATGAAACTACGTAAAAATTGGGTAGAACTATTAGCGGGATATGGGGAAAACTGATTGCCAGTATTCCTCTCGGACCGACGCACGGAAGACGGGAGGGGAGGGGGGAATAGATGGGCAATCTGGGGACAACACGTTATCTTAGCTCCAAATTTGTTGGAAAGAGTATTTCTACGTACAGATAATTCAGGAATGTCAAGTTTAATGAGAGCATCTTCGTATGTAATGTTATGATCACCCAGAATGATTCTCATGGCTCTCTTTTGGACACTTTCCAGGCGATCAGAGAAGAATGCCAAACCGGTGATGCATATCCTAAATGGTGACGGATATAAGTTTTAAAATAACAGAGGAGGCATTTAGTATCCAAACCGAAAGATTTAGGGGTGGAGTATTTGCATTCCTTTTCTAGCTTTTAGCTATTCGGATTAAACTTGACTGACTGAAAAAAAAAAAAAACGTGTTACAAGAGAAAATCGGATTGCTCACAAAGCCAATTTATTTATAAACATCGCACTGGAGGAAAATTCTTATCATTAAACTCTTTTCTATTAAAATACGAAGAGTCTTTTCATGAAACTAACTAATAAATGAAAATGTATGCCAAGAGCAAAATCAGCCTGATTTCTACTTGAATCGCTACAGATTGTGTCAAAACTTGTGTTAGACTGTCCACTGCAGGGTGAAAGTCATAATTTGACAACTATCTTTTGTCGATCGATCGATTTTAATGCGATTCCTTAAAGGCACAGCAAACTTGACTACGCAATTCCGTGTTCCGGCCATAGTATCGGGACAGTA
Organism: Branchinecta lynchi; assembly: GCA_023053575.1. Classification (NCBI taxonomy): domain Eukaryota; kingdom Metazoa; phylum Arthropoda; class Branchiopoda; order Anostraca; family Branchinectidae; genus Branchinecta; species Branchinecta lynchi. The sequence continues at coordinate 26,734,896 of JAKZAP010000004.1, forward strand.
GTCAAGAGGTCGTGCGTTCGATTCCTACTCGCAGCACAAAACCTTTTGCTTTTTTTCTACTAACTCAAACGTCGAATTCTCGGAAACTGCCCAGAAACTGCGATGGTCGTAACGAGAATTTTTCTTACTCTCAATATCGACTCGGGGTACATTCTTGATATGTCGGCTAGCTCCTTGAGTCAAGTTTTCTGTTCCTTTAAGTCTCAAACGCTCGAGCAGCCCGGAGTGCAACGAACGCAGCTAACGTTGAACCAACACGGGTACAGCTGTCAGTCAGGGTGTGCTAGCAACTAAGTAAAAACAACGTACCTCTTCGCCCAGATCGCGCAACCGCTTTCTATAAGCCACCATCTTCGCTTCCTGGTCCGACAGCAGCAACAACAAGTCCTCCTGATCCTTCTTATAAGACTCTAATTCCGACTCGGCCATAATTCTTTCACTCAGCACAGAATCCAACTGATTTTTCACTGAAGCCAGTTCTGTCTTCAACTGCATGTTGTCTGCCATCGACTGCTGCAACTGCTGAGACAGCTGCATCGCCATACTGTAGTAATCATAGTTCTGGGAATACTCGCCACCACCCCCGTAGTTGTAGGCGTACAAATTCTGAAATAACAGGATTTTATCTCAGAAATAAGTATAATGGTTAAAGGACCTCTCGCATTATTCACTCTTCAACTTGCAGTATTTTAAAGTATTTGAATACTTTAAAACTAGGCTGTGCTTTCAACAAATAACCCACGGTTTTGGCCTTTTCCGAGACCCTCTGACTTATAGACTTGTAGACTGACTTACTAGTGAAAACAGGGAAACAAATAAGCTGCGAGCACGTGGTCCGGTTCGAGTGAAACTTTATGGGTGATAAGAACTGATCACCTAGATAAGGAAAACATGCGGCCACGGTTGGGAGAGTTGTAGCAGGGGGGGGGGGGGGGACTTTTTGACATCCACAAAAAAACACCGGGATGGACAGAAAGGGATGCAAGTTGGACTTTACAGAGTTTATGCGGCCTTGATTTTTTATTTGGCGTCTGGATCGAATCCGTCCAGGGTAGGGGGAGGGGGGGGTGAAGCGGGAACCCAAAATTAGCAGATAGGCTACGCTCCGATTCCAGTCAAACTTGATGAACAGGAATAGAACATGTCAGATTGTGGATTTTATGTGTCTGAGTCGTATACAGCCACAGCAAGAGGAGTTGGAAGGGGAGTCCGGGAAATGATGTGGCTCTCATAGGGATCAAACAAGTGTAGCGATTCGAATGAAACTTGGACTGTAGAGAGATCACATGCCGTGGATGACATATTTTAGGGTTCGAACTGGATCCGACCACGACGGCGGAGGGGGGAGAGTTACCGAAAGTTCCCAAAAAACGCTCAGATTTGAATGAAAATTAACAGGCAGTAAGAGAAAATGCTTCAGATAATCTATTTAGGAGTCCAAACCAGATTCGGCCACGGTATGGGGAGTTGGAGGGGGTAGCCGAAATCGTGTGGCACGTCTAGGGGCCAAACGAGTGGACCTACTGGGTTGAAACTTGGAAGGTAGAATACTCATTTGCCCTAGATGATCCGAGGTGATTCCGGTAATGCTCAGACTTGAGTGAAACTAGATTTCCTATTTGTGAGTCCGAATCGCATTTTTGGATGGCAGGCTATTTTGTGACGTTTTCATCTTCTTTCGTGTACCACCTACTCACTCGTACCAAGTGCCATATGAGCTCTTAGCTCTTGTTTCTGATAAAGAACTTCTCGCAGACAACCGTTGACAGCGTGATACACATCGAAGATATCAAAACACGGAAAGTGAGGAAATCAGCGTGATTTTGTTAGAGGGGTTAGAATGTACCGTACGAAATTGGGGTCTCCGGGTTTAAAAATATATGGAGTGATTATGGAAGTGGGTTGCGTTAGTATTATAGGTAAGATAGGTCCTTTAAAATATAAATCCGTGCACGACACGCACTTATTGTTCGACGTCCGTTCAGTTGCTCAAGTCCGATGCAGACATTAGTTGCGTTTTTGCTGATACCATGGTATCTGTTACCACGGTCTAAAGTCGTTTTTGGCAGTTATCGTGGTATCTGATACCACTGTCAAAAAGCATTTCTGCAGTTATCGTGGTATCTGGCTAGTTATCGTGGTATCAGATATTCAGATACTACGGTCCGACTGTGGTAACTGGTCGTGGTATCTGAAAAGTCATCTCACTTTCATCAAATTTTGTCAGATTGATGAAAAGAAGTTTAGCACTTATTGATGTAACTGGATATCTGGGTTTTTCTTGGGATGACTTCGAAAAGTGCAATCTCGGCAATAGTCGTTTTTGCAGAGCACTGTGTATCAGATATCACGATAACTGTAACAAGACCAAAGGTTTCGATGGGATCCCAAAAATTCAATATCTGATCCAGACAACTGGGTCTTGTCTTAGCCAGATCCAGTCTTCGCCAGACTCCTTGAACATTTTTACAATTAAAATTCAGAAAAAGATTAAGGCCAAATAGCTAATCACCCGAGAAAACCAAGTTCAGATTTGGATTCAGCATGTGTGTTTACCCCTATAAGTCATATCTGTTTTGACGAAAACTTCCTGCCACTTCTGCCAATTTCCCGGTTCCGGCCGAACTCCAGAACTACTTGTCCGGCGAAAAAAGAAAGCTCAAACACGAAATCAGGGTATCTTCTTTCCCCAGTAATGAACATCTAATCAACTTCAAATAGAAATTTAGCTTATAACAAATTTTCCGATTCCAGCCGGATTCCGGTCGAACTATATGTCCGGGTAAAATACGATTGTCACACAGGGACTCAGCATCTCTTCTTACCCCTAAATCGCTTATCTAATCAACTAGAAACAAAACCTTGACTTCCAACAGTTTTCCGGTTTTGGCCGGATTCCGGACGAACTACATGTCCGGGTAGACACTTGTTTTCACATAAGTGTTCAGCATGTCTTCTTGCACTAAATCGAACATCTAATCAACTCCAAATAAAACTTTTAATTTTGACAAACTTTCCGGTTTGGGCCGGATTCCGGTCGAAATACTTGTCCGTCGAGAAAATAGTTTTCACCATCGTCTTCAGCATGTCTCCCTACCTCTAAATCGAACATTTAATCAACTTCAAATAAAACTTTTACTTTCAACAAACTTTCCGGTTTGGGCCGGATTCCGGGCGAAATACTTGTCCATCGAGAAAATAGTTTTCACCATCGTCTTCAGCATGTCTTCCTACCCCTAAATCGAACATCTAATCAATTTCAAATAAAACTTTTACTTTCAACAAACTTTCCGGTTTTGGCCGGATTCCGGACGAACTACTTGTCCGATGACAAAATGGTTTTCACCATCGTGTTCGGCATGTCTTCTTACCCCATAATCGACTATCACATTAGCTGTTTCAAAATATTTTGTTTGTCCCTTAATTTGAATCCCCTCCCCCACCCCTAAATGTAGAGCTACAAAGCCCATCTACGAACTTGACTGGTCCGACGACCCAACGAACCCTCACACCAAGTTTCATCAAAATATCTCATTCCCTTCGAGAGTTATCGTGCTTACAGACGGACGGACAGACGGACGGACAACTTTTGCGATGTCATAGGCGAGGGGTCGACGACTCTCCCGGAATGGTGTACACGTCCCGAAGGAATAATCCGGAATGGTCAGGAATAATCCGGAATAGTCAGGAATAATCCGGAATGGTCAGGAATAATCCGGAATGGATTACATTAGATTAGATTAAATTTTATTAGATGGCAGTCTTCTCTATTCTACATAATGTGGTAAAACTATTTTTATGTCGTTCTACATGCCGTTCATACACGGTTCATACGTATACAAAAAATATTCTGCTTACAAAAAACACTCATGCATCATTACTATCCTTTTGCAAGGAAAAATCTCTTCACTGTAGCCATGAATGATGCCAGATGACTCGAATTTCTAACTTCAACTGGAATTATATCCCATACACAGGGTTAGGAATAATCCGGAATGGTCAGGATTATTAGGGTATTACGGAATGGTGTACATAAAAAATTAGAGTCGTCGACCCCTCGGTCATAGGTATCCCTCCACTTACGTTTTGGGATCCCAAAAACGACTAATTGCAGATCCAGTTACCGTGGTAACAGATACCATGGTATCAGCAAATACGCAACTATTACATCTGTCCGATGTGCGAGTGTCTGGATTAGAGTGTGGTTCACATATTTTTGCGACTGTACAGAGCTGAGTAAATGGAGGAAAGAACATTACGCCGTGTGTGAACTTGATGGGTTGTTAAGGTTAAATATTCCTTCAGCCCAAGCTGACTGCGAATCATATTTGATAGTGCAGAACGGACACGTCAGCTGAATTTTATTAGAGCTATGTTTCGGCCCTTCTTGGCAAGGGTCCTCTTCAGGCTCTAAGCCACTGAAGTTAGAAAAACGAAATATTATTCGAAATACAGCTCAAATAAAATTCAGCTGACGTATCCGTTTTATACTATCAAACATGAGTTACTAAGGATTATGTTAAGGAGTGTTTTGCTTCTATGAAGAGAATGGGCCTGTGGTTAGCGACGGAACATAGACGTTGTTTTTTAGAATACAGAAACATGAACAAAATGCAAAAAATAATGTATATAATGTGAGTAGAAAAATATTCTGGAGGATATTTTTGCGTTTGTTTTTGTGACCAACCGTAAACATTGACCATGGTTCATGGCCCTCGGGCTGCTCAGCAATAAATATATCGCATCGTCTTCTCATATTCTGAAGAACTGAATATTCTCAAAACTCTACGGACGGGTTTGTTCTAAAATACTGACTCTTTCGAAGTGCCTTGGGCTATCTGAGAGGGAGAAAGGATTCTGCATTCTCGCTAACTTCAGGGTTCTAGCCTTGAAAGTATTCAATGTTCAGAAAGGGCAAACCCTGTGGTTTGGGATCCCACCGAGATCTTTGTTCCTGTTAAAGATAGGAAAGGCAGATGGCCTATTCAGGAAAAAAAGAACAAGGAAATAATATGGTATCAGTATGGTATATAATTAAATCAAATACTATTTGACTGCGCGAAACGGGTAAGTCAGCTTAGATTTATTCTAGCGATTAATTTATTTTAGTTAAGAAAACTGTGCCAAGATTGGCCGAAATGTCGCTGGCATAATCTCAGTTGACTTATCCGTTGGTTATTTTATCATAATTGTTGTTAATTGTAAATATTATCTTCGAACACTATAGTGACTTTGATCACTGTAATTACTTACAAGTTATATGATTTAGCAGACAAATGGCCATTTGTGGGCCTTAGTGTGGTTTGTAATTTAGCTATTTTATCATAATTGTTGTTAATTATAAATATTATGAATTTTAACACCAGCGATTGCAATCATTGTAATTACTGACAAGTTATGTGATTTGACAGACAAATGGCCATGTATGGGCCTTAGTGTGGTATGTGATTTAGCTCGATATACATTATTCAGGTCTATAGATTATAATTTTTAGTGTATGCATTGTGTACTGGAATGAAGACACTAAACTGAACTGAATTTAACGTACACGAATATTTATTGCCCGTTTGCTTGGATGCTTGTCGAGAAGAATATCGCTACAATAAATCTCAGCTGGCTTATTAATTAATTAAGGCTCTTTAAAATATGATTCGCAGTCGGCTTGGGCTGAAAGAATACTGATAATAGTAAACAAATATGCGGTCGTTGTAGGGGGAACCACGAACCTACTAGACACACACTTTAGCCAAGTATGGTGATTTCTAGCATCTTCTGTGCCCCAAAGTAACGGAATTCAACCCTTAAAGTTTCAGTTTAACGCAAATTCAAACTAAAAATTGGTATCGAAACCGTTACCCTTTATCAGTCAAGTTTAAAACAATTACAAATTTTCAACCTCTTTCCCCCGTCCCTTTTCTTTCGTTTCATTTTTTTCTTTTATAGTCCATGGCCTCGGCTTGTGAATAAATAAATAAACTGATATCCCTTAGCTTAGTAATGAGATCAGACACCTACCTCCATATTAACTGTTGCGGTCCCATTCTGGACAGGGTATGATCCATTTTCCTGTGTACTCGAAGGCAGCTGATTCTGTATAGAAAGACTTTGGATGTTCGTCTCGAGATTGCTCATGTCAGGTGATGCTGAACCGCTTTTCAGCTGATCGATCTGGTACGTTTTCGCGTGAAGCTGGTCCTGAAAATTTGGCAAAAAATTTCAACAACGATTCTTGAATTTTGTATCCTCGATAGTTGGGTTCTCGGCACGCACAACTTTATTCATGGGTTGCATGGGTTCAAGTGGAACTACAGTACACCGTCAATGTTCGTTGGTGAAGGCCTTCCCTCTTTTCCAGAAATTAGGCGCTTTTCTGCTCTTTCTCTGCAGAAGCGCATTCTCGAGTCTCAGAACCCGTTGCTGGTTGTCCTCAGGGTTGTCACATGTCGCACGATAGTGTGAATTGTCACTGTATTTTGTTTTTGTCACTCTTGTCCTACGTAGGATCCGTTTATTGCAATATCTGAGCGAATTGCAGGTTTTATTCGTTCTCTTGACGCTATAGCCATACTTTTTATAGGGCTATGTTGCCCCATGTGTAAATAAGAGTATCAAAATTTACGTGTTACATGTTCTGTCTTCTTGTCTTTTTTTCTTTCTTTTCTTGTCTTTTCTTTCATACTCCATTTGTGACTTGTGTCTTAAAAATGGGAAATAAATGTCATTCATTCATTCATTTAAAAAAGCACTTTATTTCAGAAAATGACCAAATGTGTAATTTTTGCAGCAGGGATTCCAACCAAAAGTGAACATTTCATGAAAACAAATTTCACTCCCAACTAACTCTCTGCTTTGGGCCAAAAGTCACTCTCTAAATATTTTTGATGTGGTAACCCTGATGTCCTGGCTGGGCCACACATGAGGCTGACGCTCCCCATATGGTTGTCGTGGGGGACGTTGCTGTTTTGCAACTTTTCACCGGTTTTCAGTAATGTATTATAGTGTATTCTTGCTAAATTTGTGTAGTTGTTGTTGTTTAAAGATTAATATGGCCTTTGTTGGCCATTGATTTAGTTAAATAAATAAATATATACATTTATTCACATACCCTTCTCAATTCGGCCTATATGCAACGCCAAACCCTAGACTTTTTATTTTTAAAATATTTTTTTTTAAACTTCGTCTTCCCCTTATTATACTGGACTCTAATGAGCCGGGTTAGCCGCTGTCGCGATCCAAACCGGGACGAGCGAACAACTATTCAGTCACAGCGGCAATTCTCACTCCCCAGCACCTGCTGTTCACCCCCTTTCCAGGCACCGATTGAAACCAGCGGCAGGCCATAAATTAGGCGATTCCCGCTTCTGAGCAAACTGATTTAATGTTAAAAAACGTGGCAAAATGTGCAGCCGGCCACGTCGGCCTGCCGGGCACTTGCTGTACACTAAAATCGAGAGTCGGCAGCCCCCTGACACTGACGCGTATGAGCATCCCACAGGTGTGACCTATGAATCACAACCCCACGGTCTTCAATTATATCTTTACTTACTGCTCTATCTACGCGGTGTCGGATTAGAGTTTAACTGAAAAACCAACTTATTTTTGTGTCATTTAATTGAATACACTAAATTATTTAGATTCTGGAAAAGGTTTTTTCATTTTCCACTATCTGCTCCAGTTATGACGTTATCTGCGGCCGTCCCCACAACGTAAATTTCTCAACATAAACGCGGCTTTTCAGTGGGCAGTGGTGAGATTGGTGAAGATTGCTTAGTGCCTGAACAAGAATTCATAATTCTCGTAAGGCATACAACAAAAATACAAGCTCACAGAGGTACTACAAATCACACCGAAATTCCACTATTAGAAAATCGATTATTCGTGAATAGCGTAACAACGAAGTAACGCATTTTCATCGGGCCTTCAAGCCAATTTAAGTGAAAAAGTGACAGATAACTAGATTGTCCCATCCCAGCCCTTTTCGGTCGAGCTTTAAAGGTGCGTGCACAGAAACTAAAGCCCGATAAGAATTCCCACGTAAAAATACGCATACGAATTTCGAGTCATTTTAGGGAGCATTTGGAACATTTGCAGATTAAAGCACCTTCCCCTTTATCTTATCCCGGTAAATCCCCAACTAAAAGCTTGTATTTATTTTTAAATATTTTACAATTAGATCATTTTGTTACATTTTACACATTTCAGCTTCTGTCCGTCGGTCGGTCTGTCGGTCCCGGTTTTGCTAGTTCGGGCACTTCCAGATAAGCTAGGACGATGAAACTTGGAAGGCGTATCAGAGACCGGATCAGATTAAAGTAGAAATACTCGCTTCCCCGATACGACCATCTGGAGGGGAGTGGAGGGAGGGGGAATCCGAAAAAATTAGGAAAAATGAGATATTTTTAGCTTACTAATGGGTGATCGGATCTTAATGAAACTTCACATATGGAAGGACCTCGTGTCTCAGTCATTCCATTTCAAATCCAGACAGGATCCGGTGACACTGGGGGGAGTTGGAGGGGGAAACCGGAAATCTTGGAAAACGCTTAGAGTGGAGAGACCCGGGTGACACTTGGCGGAAAGGACAAGCACAAGTCCTAGATAAGTGACTGACATAATCGGAACGGATCCGCTCATTTTGGGGGGGGGGGGGCGAATTTCTAGTGATCCCGTGAGTTCGGTGCTTCCTGATGTGCTAGGACGATACAAATTGGCAGGCATGTCAGGGACCTGATTGGATTAAACAGGATATATTTACTTCCTCGATCCGACCATCTAGGGGGGAGTGGAGGGAGGAGGAAGCCTCCCTCAATAGCGTTCGGGAGCAAGTGTCTGGCATCACATGCTCATCGTGCAATTCTACCTGATTTTGATACTACAGCAAATAGCAGGCCTAATACGCGACAGAGACAGAGGGACGCTGATTCCCAGAGACTAGAAAGACCACCCATAAACTCGACAGATCGTTACCTGAAATCTTTTGTACCCTATTTTACCCAATATTTTAATTCTAGTTAATTCAAATTATATTTTCAAGTTGTGTACGTGTAGATGAAGTTAAGTCAAATTATATTTTCAAGTTGTACGTGTATGAAATGTCTACTTATGTAATTGTCATAGGTTATTTGTGTGAATGACGATCTAGTGCTAGCGTGTATAATACAAGCTATTAAGGAAATAAAGTACATTATTATTAAAAAAAATTGAGGTATTTTTAACTTGCGAACGGGTGATCGGATCTTGATGAAACTTGATATTTAACATGACCTCGTGTCTCAGAATCCCAGTTTAAATCCGGACTGGATCCGAGGACACTGGGGGGAGTTGGAGGAGGGAATCGGAAATCTTGAGAAACGTTTATTAGTGGATCGGGATGAAACTTGGTGGGAAGAACAAGCATAAGTCCTAGATACGTCATTGACATAACCGGACTGGATCCACGCACTGTGGATGAGTTGGAGGGGGGGGGGGGAGGAATCCGGATTTCTAGCGACCCCGCGAGTTCGGCATACTTCCTGCGATGTACTAGGACGATGAAACTTGGCAGGTATGTCAGGATCCGAACAGATTGACTTAAGAATAGTCGTTTCCCCGATCCGACCATCGTGGGGGGAGTGGATGGATGGGGAGTCCGGAATCTAGTGACATGCATAACTTTTGAACGAGTGATCGGATATGAATGAAACTTGTCAGGTGGAAAGAGTTATCGCCTCAGATGTTCAGTGTCAAGTCGTGGTCGGGTCCGACACCTGTGGGGGATGGCGGGGGAGGGGAACTCAAGAAACACTAAAGCAGAGGGATGGGACGGAACTTAATCGAGAGAACAAGCATTAGGCCTAGATGCGAAACTGACAGAGACAGATGGTTTCGGGGCTCTGTGGGGGGAGTTGGAGGGAGTTTCCTGAAAATACGGGTAGTCGCGAGTTAGAATAGTTCCAGATGTACTAAGACAATCAAACTTTGCAGGTATATCAATGACCCGACTTTACTGACTTAAGAACCTGACACAACATACCCCCGACTTCTGCAAATTGCGAACAAGTGGTCTGATTCAAGTGAAACTTGATGGTTGACAAGGATCGATGACCTAGACTTGTAAAACATGCGTTTGAACTATATGCGACCACGGTTGGGGGAATTGGGGGGGGGGGGGGGCTTTTGACATGCACACAAACCAAATGGATGGACCGAATGAGATGCAAGTTCGACAGTGCAGAGTTTATAATATACGACCTAGATTTGTTATTTGGAGTCCGGCCCGGATTCTGCCATAGGGGGGGGGGGGGGGGGGTACCGGAATTTTTCCAAGTCCTCTTCGGTTACAGTGGGGGGAGTTGGAGGGAGATTGCCGGAAACTTTGAGGCTCGCATAGGGGTCAAATGAGTGCATCAATTTAAATGAAACTTGGGATGTAGAGAGAGTATATACATTAGATGACATATTTTAGGGGTCGAACCGGTGGTGTGTGTGTGGGGGGGGGAGGGGGGTACCGGAATTTTTCAAAAACGCTCAGATTCGAATGAAACTTGATAGACAGTATAAAAGAAGATGCTTTAGATGATCCATTTTTTACTCCGAACCACATTCGGCCCCGGTAGGATGGAGGGAGTACCGGAAACCGTGTAGCACGTCTAGGGATCAAACGGAGTGGATTTATTTGGCTGAAGCTTGGAAGTTTGAACAGTCATGCTACCTAGTTATTATCCCTGCCGGCCCTCAGTGATCAAAATATATTGTCATGAAGTATTTTCGAAATTAAAGAACCTGAACCTGAACCTAAAAGGAAGCTCTATATTATCTAATGGCGCCTGCAAAGAAACAGACGTGAAATTCTTTCCCTTTTCTCGTATCTAGAAACAAATTTTGAATACAAGAATAATTCCAGCTGATGCATTGCAGCTAGTTTTACACCGGCTCTATTATTTGTTGGCGAGGAATGCGCCATAGCCGCGAAGTGGCAACAGTTCGTTTTTGCCGGTACGTGCGAGTCGTATATTGCGATCCAGGAGTCGTCGAAATGAGAGGTCTCACCACCCCTGGCCTGAGTGCTTCGGGCCACCCTTGCTTCTGGGAGCCCGGAAAAGCAGAACTAAGATACGTGAACGGAGGAATTACCTGCAGGGTAGCATTTAGAGACTCGATTTGCCCCAGTCGCGTTCTCAGCTCCTGCAATTCAGCGTCTTGCTGTCGTATCAATTCCTTATATTTTGACAAAAGCGTAATGTCCCCACCAACGCTTCCATTCATGGCATTTGGCTTTGCCAAAAGAGCATGACTAATGGCACCTGCAAAGAAACAAACGTGAAATTCGTTCCCTTTTCTCGGAATATTATGAGGCAGTCGGAAATGAGGCAGAAATCTTTTGCAACAGCGCCACAACTAACAGTGCACCAGCAGCTCTCCCTACTACCAAGAACGTGTTCCACCCTTCCAACAATAGTAGCTATTAGTCAATCAATCGATCAATCAATAATTTATTAACCCATTTAGAAATGGCACAGAACGTGCACATACGAAGTATATGAAAAACAATAAAGGAACCGAGTAAATTATAATACCCGTCTAAAGAAAAGTCAAACTCGGCACGGCGTTGGGCCACAGCCACAAAGGGATCAGTAACACCGTAAAGTTGCGTAACTTTGCGGTTACAAGCCCATGGGGGAAGACCTCAAAGAACAATTTACGAATCGTCCTCAAATCAGATATGCTAAATAACTTCCAAAAAGGAGATAGGGCTAGAATGTGGGGGATTGTATAAGCGCTGTAATGTCTAGCCAAAATATGTCTACTATAACGGGTTTTAGCACTAAGTAATAGACCGTAAGCTGCTCTAGCCTTGGCGCCGAAATGTCCGAGTAGTCCAGACCGGGTGGTAGACCGAGATAAGTTAGGGACGACGAAAGCTGAAGTGTGAGTAGTTACTATTTTCGTTCCAACCTCGTCAAAAGTTACCACGCTGACCGTTCCAACCTTTTCGAAATATTAACTATTTGCTTACCACGCTCGGGAGCGTAATACGCGTGGTAACTACCAATCTCTGTAACGTGATTGGTCCGATAAGCCCGTGGCATGACCTTTTGCTGAAAATCGAAAAATACGTATAAGCCTTGACGCAAAAAAGCCAGAATTTGTAACTATGGTAAGTTGGCTGGAACACGCTCCTCAATCTAGAAACTCAAGACAATTTTCGACTTTAAATCCAGGTTGCCTATTTTCTCACAAGATGGTGGCAGTGAAAGACATCCTAATGCTTGGTTTGGTGTGGCCACCAGCGAGGGGGAAGAATAGAGTGACCCAGGAGCAGGGGCGTCCCGAGCCTTTCTTCATTGGGGGGGGGGGGGGGGGGGGCAAACCTGGTAAAAATTGACCGAATCGGTACCTGATATTTAACTTGATTATAAAACACGGCGAGTTGCCTTCAAGAAGCTATAATGTAAAAAGCTGCATAGTATGTACAAAATCAAGTCTAAAGAGAAAATTTGGCGTGTTTTCGCGCTCTTCCACTTCTGTTTTCTTTTTTTCAGGAATATGCCGTCACTAGCCTTTTACCTTTGGGCGACGTCCAGTTTTGCCAATAGGACTTAAAAATTTGCCGACAAAAACGCAGTTGCTGCCAAGCGACAACGTGTTGAACGGTTGTACCCAGAGAAAATTAAAGCGCCGCAGTCAAAATTTTTTGAATCCGCATCTTTTTTCCGGCAAATCCTAGAATTTAACGTGGTTCAAGCCCCCCAATACTCCAAGCCTCAAACGCCAACTAAATGACGTTCTTCTAAATAGTGAAGACTGCTAAATGTGCCGCAGGCGAACTCTTTTGGAAACACTCATGATCAAAGTGCCTATTTGCTATCCCAAGGCTGCCTAATAAAACCACAGATCTGCCTGGTGAAAAAGGGTTCATCCAGGGTAAAGTAGATGTAAGGTATATTTATTCTGAATTTACAGCGAACAAAAATCGTCCAGCGAGAAAATGGTTTTCACCATCGTGTTCAGCACGTTTTCTTACCCCTAAATCAAACATTTAATCAACTTCAAATGAAACTTTTACTTTTAAAAAACTTTCCGTTTTTTGCCGGATTCCGGACGAACTACTTGTCCGGCGAGAAAATGATTGTCACCATCGTGCTCAGCATGTCTTCTTACCCCATAATCGACTATCCCATTAGTTGTTTAAAAATATTTTGTTTGTCCCTTAAACTGAACCCCCTCCCCCACCCCCAAATATTGGGCTACAGAGCCCATCCACGAACTCGACTTTACCCTGGACCCAAACAATCCTCATACCAAGTTTCATCAAAACATCTCATTCCCTTCGAGAGTTATCGTGCTTACAGACGGACGGACGGACAACTTTTGCGATGTCATAGGTATCCCCCCACTTACGTTTTGGGATCCCAAAAATAAGGAGTAGATCGGGAGCGGTATAACGACCGAATTTCGGAATGGAATAAAGCTCTTGGTAAAACCACCTAAAACAACCGAATGTGGTAAGTCTGGTAACAGATGCGGACCAAACAAAAATCAGGTGAATTACCGAATTCGGTCACGAATCAGAACCAAACGAATCTGATTAATGACCGAATTATGAAATGGACTGACCGAATGCGGCAGAACAGATATGGACTTGAGAAAAAGTCCGCTGAACAACCGAATTCGCTAACGAGAGTGAAGAAATGAATACGTTAAATAACCGAATTTACGTAGGAACGTACCGAATGCGGTGAAATCAACTCGGACTGAATAAAAGTTGGATTATTTACCAGATTCGATAAAGAATGGGAACCAATAAACAGGTTAAATCACCTAATTTAGAAATGTGGATACAACAGATTTTATAAAAAAAAGGCCTCACGGCTTCGCGGTGACGCCTGTTTTGACCGAATTTTCGCCTTCGGCGAACTTACTAACTGGTAGACATGGCTCTGATCTCCCATTTACAGTCTGAACTGGATCAGTGGGGAATTTGAGGGGGGATAGAGGGGAAAATTTGACCAAATGCCCAAAACGTGGGGGGGGGGGGGTCGCTGCCCCCCCCCCGCCCAGGAGAGCCAAGTGAGTGGAATCATTCCGTGTTTCAGTCCCGTTCAGACCAGATCAAAACAACACTAGAGAGTATTGCCAAGACTTAAAAAAATTGACATAAACGAACAGCAGCGACACTAGCACCACTAGCGATGGTGAACGTCCCTACTGAAACTCAATCGTTCGTGCACCAGCGCTGGCTCCAATAACTTCATATTCTGAGCAGAGCAAAAAACGATTCAACATCTCCAGTTTCCTCGATGTGTGCAGCCGGCTTCTTAGCTTTACTAGAAATTTCTAAACCCGCAAGTTTGTCTCGTTTTAAATGACGCAAGCGTAGTGGGCGGCGCTATGAGTATCGCCCGTTTGCGAAGCAAGGAAAGCATCAGTCCTGACGCTACTCCCTAGTGTTATCCTGCAATGATTCAGACAAGCGAGCTGTCTACACGCGTATCGCCTAACCATAGACCATAGCCAAATACATTCCGGTACTATCAACAGTTTTCTTTGTCTTCCGGTGAATAAATAAGGTACGTCGTTCGAACCGGGCTTATCAAATAGATTACCCCAAATTTAACAAGGAGTGTGTAAGCGATGCTGCCTCTAAAGCCACTCGAGTTGATTGTAACTCGAAGAATGAGATGAAGCACACGAGCAGATTGCTTTGTCACCGGAATTTGAGAAGAGGTCCTGATAATTTGAGAGGTTTTCTGCGATGGAAATGGTAACCTGTCTTCCCAATGGAAACACCAACCTGCAACAACTTTCCAGAGGCCCTACGAGGTCATGCATGTTTCACTTCTGGAAGCTGAGTATTCTTCATCTCCCATACTCTGTCTCTACTCTTGTAATCCGTGGCAGGAATCGACGCGCGGACCTACCTTCAGTCAGTCGAAAGAGTTTACAAAACTCGTAGTCGAAGAGCAACTGAGCTTGCTGTGCCACCGATGGCTCAGGTTGCTTTGCGGCGGCAAGGTAAAGCTCATTCCGCTGGACGCGAGAGAGCCGTTCCAAATAGAAGTCGGACCCAATCCGTTTCGATATGAGTTGAGTCAAGGAAGACTAGAAAAACAATCGCTTTGGTACTTCCCTATGAATCGCGCTGTATAAAATCAAAGGGACAATAACCCGGAAGTAACTTTAAGCGGAAGTTCGCTTCAACGCCAGGAAAAATGAACCACGACGTTAGAATTTTAATCATATTACACAAAGGAACAATACAGCTCTAATTGCTGGAATTCACGACGAAGCCAACCGAGGTGTGAAATAGGCTGTAAAACCTCGATGGGAATAGTCTAATCGGAAAAAGTGCTATTGAGGCAGGATGTGAACCCACGATTTTGGGTTGACTGCTCTACCCCGAATGGACACCGTGGACCCTGGACTCTGGCCCCGACTATAGACTTCTTAAGTTAAATCTAATTCAAATTCACTACTAGTTAATTTGTCACGGTTCCCTGCATAACATTCCATCTTAACATAACATTCTTTTTTCATTTCTTCGTAATTCTAGCCTGTTTGTTAGAGGAAGGGGAAGCGGCGAGAGGCCTATTAATCACCAATCCGTTTTGTCACTCCAGATTTAGCAAGCAGACCGGCTGATAAACTGAAACACGCTAGACTACAGGTTTCCCCCCCCCCCCCAAAGCCGTCGGTCAGTCGGTAAAAAATACCGAGCCGGCACGAAGCGCCGCGATTATTCGTCAAAATATTTGATTTGGTTCATGAAAACAGTCGTTTTTTCTGAAATTTGGTCGATTTTTCGTCAAAATAGTCGGTTT
Source organism: Branchinecta lynchi (assembly GCA_023053575.1). Classification (NCBI taxonomy): domain Eukaryota; kingdom Metazoa; phylum Arthropoda; class Branchiopoda; order Anostraca; family Branchinectidae; genus Branchinecta; species Branchinecta lynchi. The sequence continues at coordinate 26,750,696 of JAKZAP010000004.1, forward strand.
TTCTGAAAATTAGTGGATTTTTCCCAAAATCAGTCGATTTTCTTCAAAAATGTCATTTTTTCTGCAGAAAAAGTCGATACAAATTACCAGCCAGTCGGTAAATACCTCGTCCCCCAAAAAAACATTTTGGCTAGTAACGCCTCTGCCCCCCCCCCCCCTCCACGCACAAACCTCAAACAACCTACCTTATCATAGGTTGCAACAGATCCGTCGGTATATAGTAAGCATACGCCTAAGAGGAATGCACACATTCCCTGTAGCAACCCATCGTTCTCCTCATTCTCCGTAGAGCTAATCTGTGACGTCAGGAACGCCATGGCACCGTCCAACTTAAGAAAGGCATTCACAGCTCGAGGGCATCCAGAAAGCCAAGCTGATAGGAGGATCAGGATTCCTACTCGCGTCTGCATGTCCTTTCCCTGCAAAGCCTATAAATTAGTCGGGTCACTACAATTATTGATAACAACAACAAAGACACCCTCTACACAAATTTCCATTCGCCATCTGCCTTATGAAAACCGGATTAAAAAAACAAGGTGATTTGATCGAAACTTTTAAAGCAGAATGGACACTTCTAATGCTTTATTTTGTATTAAATGCTTCACAAATAAACATTTCGGACTTCCTTTAGAAGGCGCTACGAAAATCGGCCGTTTTCTTGCTATCCTTGTCTTTACCTCTCTGGCATTTCGGCGACCCAAACCCTAGGAGCTGGGATATCGTGGCAGGAAATTCAAAAACTCCCAGCAATGCTTGATAGAAAAGGATATATATTGGATGTCACCAATAAGTCAAGCTGCAGATGCAGTTTACCTGATTGTTCTAGTGTTTCATCAGAAGTTTCATATTTTAAGTGCCTATTAAAAATTTTTCTTTGTAGAATAGTATTGTGAAGCTTGATTAACTTGCTTTATAAAATGTACCAGAATATGCAATAAGTTTATAAACAATAACATTGCTACAAACCATTCAAAAACAAATAGCCTATTTAAATCTGAATTAGACAAGCTAATTTATGCATAAAATCTACCAAATGTTATAAGAAACATCACTTGTATCTTTGTCCAAGCTAGTAAATTAAGAATGTACTGGCCCAAAAAATTACGCTTTGAAATATCACAGAGAGGAAACTGTGAAAAAGCTGCTGAGCTAGGGGGTAAGCATTAATCCTAGGTTGTTACAGAGTGGGATTGGGGTAGTTTGATGTGCCCATTGAACTATAAAATTTGGCATAGTTATGATAAGATAAGGCCTGATGATGTCTTCACTTTCAATCACAACGGTCTCAGAGGACACAACTTGAAACTGAGTGGTAAGAAATCCCGAAAAGACATTTGAAGATGGAGCTTTAGAAACCGAATAGTAGAATATTGGAATAAACTCCCAGAAACTGTTGTAAATTCCGAAAATATCGACCAATTCAAAGCAGGTGTCGACTACCACCTGGCTGAAATTCAATTTAGTGTGTAAAGTATCCCGAGAAATGTGTAGAGGTGAAAGCCTTATTATTACAATTATATTAAAAAAGATGATGCTGCTCGCCTTCTTCTCTAGGTTACTCCAGATCCCCTCTTTGTTTACTACCGGATATTCCACAGCAAGCGTCTGCATGTACTTTCCCTGCAAAGCCTATAAATTAGTCAGGTCACAAAAAATCAACGAAGAACCAACGAAAATGGGGTTTGTCATTCGCCAGTACTGAGCGAGAACATTCGTAACTGTTATTCGCAGGTATTTATAATTGTTCCAATTTTGTTTTAATTTTCGGTTTCTTGTTGGTTTTCTGCTCTGGTTTGGTTTTATTGGTTGTCGATCTGCGGTTGATCTTCATACTTATTTTGGCATTTTTCCTCAAAATTTTCTGTCTGCGCTGAAGAAGGGAGGCGGTTGTCCTCCCGAAATATTCATTGGCCTTTACAAACCCCATTTTCGTTGGTTTCTTCGTTGCTTTTTTGTGATATGTCAGGCCACTGTGGTTTACGAAATTCTCTTTAAATTAGTCGGGTCACTACAATTTCTTTCAGTAATTCGCATGGTTTATAATTTTAAAGTAAAAGACCCAGTTTTAATTTTGAAGAAAACGATGACCAACTATTATAAAAAAAAAAGCCCTTCAAACCCGCAACCTGTACCCACTTTTTAACAAGTGAATAATATAGCGCGTGAATAATTGTAATTTAGTTGTCGAAATCTTGTGTATTTTTTATAGTATTTATGTGTCAATGAATGAACCAGATGGTTTAGGCATAGTTCTGTTTTATACATTATTTTGTACTCGTCAGTTCTGAGGAAATAAATAAATAAATTACTGATAACAACAACAAAGACTTTCCCTCCACAAAAAAGATGATGCTGCCGCCTTCTTCTCCTGGTTGCTCGAGATCCCCTCTTTGTTTGCTACCGGATATTCCGCAGCAAGTCTTAGAGCGTGCTCCACCCTACTTACCGTAGTTACTACGCATGACGTCACGACTTCCGGCTTTTTGCCGTTAAGGCTGGAACGACTTTTCTATTTTTCAGCAGGATATCACGCCACGCGCGAATCTGACCAATGACGTTACAGAGATGCGTAGTTACTACGCCCCGAGCATGGTAAGCAAATAGTAACTATTCTGAGAAGGTTGGAACGGTCAGCGTAGTAACTTTTCGTGAGGATGGAACGGAAATAGTAACTAATAGTAACTATTTTTAGAAGGGTGGAACACGCTCTTATGGTACGTGCACACGCAGTCCAATTTTTGCAGTAGGATGCTGTTTCCTCCATTACTCACAACTTTTGACACTTCGCGCGGAAATTTCAGACAAGTGCAGTGCGAACACGACGTTTGCGTCACTGTGGCTCGATCATCATGCGATCGTAGATGGCTCTGGTTCACGCTTAGCAGCAGTCCCAGGGGCCATCCCAATTTAGCTTGTTTGTGCCTGTTTCACGCAGCCAAATGAATGCTGAATCGTAGTGTGTGTTGTTTGTTATTTATAATTTGTATGAAACTGAATTCATTTATGCTACTGATAGTTTCTAAGTATACCGCTCTCTCTCTCTCACTATGGGGAACTTTCAACATGTCCCAGCAAAGGAGTAAATTTGCATCCGACTACGAAAATCTGACTGTATGCACGTACCTTTACAGAATAAAGAACAAGTAAGCCATAAGAACCGCCGTCTCCCCATCTCTTTGTATATTTAGAAGGCTAATTTGTCCTTAATGGTCAACTGTTTATTAGTATGTAAGTGTGTGTCACTGCTAGCCGAACAAATCGGAGTTCTATTGAACGGAAATAGTGACGGTATATTGGCATTGATTGAGCAGTCTTTTTCAACGAGGTTGTTCTTAATGACACGATCACTGGCGGCCTCGTTTGCCACGGCGCTTGCGGCATAGTTTCCGCTTCTTACGGTTGGACAAGAGCTCTTGGGGCGCTGGTCTGTCATCTAGTGTTCTTCCGAGCAAATTTAATGCTACGAGTCTCAAGAAGGTAGATGGCGCTACAGTAAACCGAGGTGAAAACAGTTCTATTAGAGCCCTCTCCGTCGTGTTTTAATTGCATGGTACCCATGTTAGAGAAACTCAGGAGAGCCAACATTGATATTACAAGCACCATCCCGTCATTTGGTTGCGTGAAACAGGCACACACAAGCTAAATTGGGATGGCCTCCGGGACTGCTGCGCAAGTTGATACGTACGCACTTGCTGCAGCTAGGCCTGCTAACAATCAGCATGTTCAGCCAATTGGTGCCCAGGGTCCCAGAGGCACTGCAAAGGAGGCTCATAAAGGGCCGAAGTTTACGATTGGATCGAACGTGATGTCTGTAATCGCCAACATGAGGTCGGTGCTGCAAACTAAGGTATCGAAATTATTTAGTAGCAGGTTTACACCTGAAACTGAGCATAGTGTCGTTGAAAGATTTGTGTCAAACAAGCTTCACTGCAGCTCTGTTAGCTGCTCAGCAGTAGTGACAAACAGTACAGCGAGTGCATCTTTTAAGCTGGTTATTCCAGCTACTATGCGTACGAAAGTGATGTCCCTTGACTTTTGGTCAGCTGGAATTTTGGTGACAACATTCTATGAACCAAGGCCGATAATTTCTCCCCCTAGCGTTGTGTCTGGCCCAGGTGGTCTTTTTGAGGATTAACAAATGTGCGATAAACTCCGTATATCGTCGTTTAATTGCCATTCTATTACACATAATATAGCGGCTGTCAAAGCCCTTTGCGGTGACTGTGATGTGGTATTTTTACAAGAGACAATGCTAATTGATTTTGATTCTAATTTTTTGGATGGCATTCATGCTGATTTTGTTTAACTTGCTGTTTGTGCGACAAAGGCTAACGAGGCACTGCTTCGCGGTAGGCCTAAGGGTTGTCTGGCTAAATTGTGCCGTAAGAGGTTTAGTTCCCTTCTTTCTTTCCCTATTCCTTCTGACGATAGACTTCAGCCTGTCTGCATTCAAGTGGATGGAGTCAGTTGCCTTTTTTTAAACGTTTATTTACCATTTTGTTCGGGTGAAAATCTTCCCGAATTTTCTCTGTATATGGGTAAGTTGGTTTCTTTTTTGAGTGACGAATATACTCACGTATGCTTTGTGGGTGATTTTAACACAAATTGTACTGTGGATACCCTTTTTAGCCGTGAATTGAAAGAAATGATATCTGAGAATGATCTGGTTTGTATTGACGCAGTGTTCTTAGAGCTGTCTACGTTCACATACATGTCCCACAGGGAGTACGTCGTGGCTTGACCACCTTGTGAGTTCAAACGCGTTACACGAGTTGATTTGTAACGTTGGTGTGAGATATGATATATTTGGGTCCGACCACTTTCCGGTTGTGTTTGATATTATGTGTGATTCTCGTTCACAGGAAATCCCGTGTGTTCAGCCTTCTCCGCCCCCAGAGGTTGATTGGGAGGGAGCAAGTTTGACCCAGGTGGAGGCATATGGTATGGAGGTTGAGAGGAGGATTCTTGGACTTGATATTAATTCTATTTTCCATTGTAATTCTTCCCTTTGTACTAACCATGAGCATACTAATGGGCTTGCGGTCTTGTAATGTACTATTATTTCTATCCTAATGGTTAGTGCTTGTCATACACTTCCTCTTCGTGTGCCTAACATTTCGAATAAGCGAAGGGAACTTATCCCCGGGTGGAATCGACACATTCGCCAGAATTATCTATCCGCTCGGGACGCGTTTCTAGTGTGGGTACATGGGGGGCAGTGTATCGGTGATCTCTCCGTTGGTGTAAAAATAATGGTGAGAATTTGAGAACTTTAGCGCTGGCTTGGTGCCTCAGCTCTCTCAAGTTTCCTATGTTTTGGAAAAAAAGTGTCGGCATCTAAAAAGACGTGTACAGCAAAAGCCTCGGACAGAATCGGTAATGCGATTGGTCCTCGTACTATTGCTGAGCTTTGGCGGAGCCATTTCAGTGCAGTATTTACTCCGGTTACCTCAGACAGTGACGACGCAAAATCCCGTGCGTTTTCGAAACCTCTACTTGACTCAGCAAAGCAGCTTATAACGATTGAATGTGTTGTTAAATCGTTGTCTGGGCTTTCTGGTAGCAAGTCTGGTGGTTTAGACGGAGTGATTGCAAATCATCTAAAGCACAGAGGCCCTTCTTTATTGTGTGTGCTGTTACTTGTGTTTAACAGTTTTCTAAACCACAGTTTTGTGCCAAATCCTTTGACAGAATGTGCCTGTACGGAAATCTAGTGTCGGCGACATGACTTCTATCAGCAACTACATGCCAATAGCCCTGGCGGTGGTTGTGTCGAAGCTGTTTGAGAAGTTTGTGTATGATTTATTCTTGCCACAAGTGATTCTTCTTTTTATCAGTTCGGAATCAAGGAAAAATCCTCGACCGAGTTTTGTATATTTATTCTTAAATCATTGATCCAATATTTTTGGATGTTTTCAAGCCCGGTGTTTGTGTGCTTCATCGATGCGAAAGCAGCATTTGACCGTGTAAACCACGAAATTTTTTTGATAAAATGAGTGAAAAAGGAGTGGATGTACGAGGAATTGGTACCCTGCATCACTGGTTCAAGGTGCAGAAATTCAGGATTAAATGGAGTGGCTTTTTTAGTCAGCCATTTAGTGTACAGAACGGAGTACGCCAAGGAGGGGTACTCTCACCTCTACTGTACAATCTGTACGTTGATGAACTGAACATCTTGCTTTCTCGCACAGGAGTTGGCTGTTTCATCAACAATACATGCTGTAATAACATAAGCTATGCAGATGATCTTCTGATCCTGGCTCCAACTGTGACTGCTCTTAACGTTCTGCTGGGCGTTTGCGATCGTTTTGCCTGTGAAAACGATATAGTTTTCAACACAAAGAAGACGCTTTGTATGGCGTTCATCCCACGGAACTTGAAGCTGAAACATATTCCCGATGCCCTTCTGTCTGGAGTACCTTTGGCTCTCGTCAGTTCCTTCAAATACCTTGGTTACACTTATACTTCAACCATGAGTGAAGAAACGCACGTTGCTGCTGTCTCCAGGTCTCTGTGCTCCAGAGCAAACATACTTTTTCGTAAATTCGGGAAATGTGAGCCTGCAGTTAATGATTTCCTTTTCAGGTCATACTGCACACCTTTGTACTGCCTTGCGTTCGTGCAGACTATACCCTCTAAATGCGAGAACAGGTTTCGGGTTCTTTTAACAATTCCTTCCGGTGGCTTCATGGTCTTCCCTGGAATTGCAGTGCCTCTGGTATGTTTGCTGGTGGTGGTCTACCTTCGTTTGGGGAGCTTAAGAGGAAAGCTGTGTTTTCGGTTCAGTCTAGGATCCTCAGCTCGACTAATCCGCTCCTTTTGGTGCTTTCTGGGCCTTACTTTAGGCTCTCTCTTCCGCTGTGGAAGGAGTGGACACATGTGCTTTATGCGGTCCCGGCCGAGAGCTAATTCTTTGCTGTTTTTTTTGCTTCTATGTTGTTGTTGTCGTTATGTTTGTGTGTATGGCCCTTGTTGGTCGTTGAAGAAGAAATAATAATAAATAATAATAATAAGCATCAACCACAGCCATCTGTCCTCTACGATATATCTTTATGATACTTAGGTTCAACCACCCTAACTAGGAATCCACAAGATGGGCAATGCGATCATGAAAAGATTCGAATCCGAATCCGGTTCCGAATCACCATTTCAACTGAGGATTAGGGGTCGGCACCGTTTCTGTTTCTGTTTTTTTACTACCGTTTTCTGTTCTGTTTTTTTTTTTTAATAACAGAAAAACAGAAAACAGGTAGCCGTTTTAGCCGTTTCTGTTTTTATTTTACCTGTTTTTTCCAACTTTCCGTTTTTTGTTACGACTTATACGCGTGACGTCCCGGCGTAATCTAGCGATTTTATTTTTCCGCCGGATTATGCCATCTACCGATATTTTCCACTTTTCGGAAGGAAAGATTTGTGAGTCAGAATAGAGAGATTGCACCGTACCCGACGAAATGGATATTTTTACACCATCATTAGAGGAAGCATAACAACAAAATTAACAGTACGAGGTATAGGACTTCCGACTTACAGACTAAATTATCGGCCTTTGATAGCCATTCTGAGCCAGTGAATTGCTGGAAACGTCAATCTGGCTATTTCTTGCTGGTATAATAATATTTTTGCGAAACGGAGTCTCGCATTCCATTGGTCGGTTAAGACGCGTTTTTTGAAATCCAACCAATAGGAAGAACGAATCGTTTAGTACTGACAGTTTGAAGCCTTCAATCTCCCATTTCTGATGAAACTTTTCTACAAAGCTGTAATTATACAACCAAGAAAAAGCCAGCGAACCTTTCCTATGTTCAAAAGTTTTTTTTTCACTTTTTGGTAAAGATACGCACTTTAAGGGTGCTAGAAATTCATTTTTAAGCAAAACTCTATTGGCGCAAATGATCATGGACCCTCGGGGAATTATGAAATGGATAGTTTGATCAAAAGTATATTTTTACTTTGCGATTAAGGTGCGCACTTCAAGGGCTGGCAGTTCATTTCCGTACTTTAAGGGATGGTCGGATCTGGAAATTGACGATTTGTGAGCCAATCTTGTCGAGTCTCTAATGTTCCAGCCAAGTTTCATCGTTCTAACACATCTGGAAGTACCTTAACTCGCAATCATCGGAATTCCAGACCCCCTCTAACTCCCCCCCCCCCCCACAGTGCACGAATCCGGTCCGTTCTGTCACGGTTTTACCTAGTTCTTGTGCTTGTTCTTCCCACCAAGTTTCTTCCCGATGAGTCCACTCAATGCGTGACACAAGATTTCCAGTACTCCTCTCCACCTCCCTCCCCACATTCATCGGATCCGGTCCGGATTTGAAATGGGATATCCGAGAAACGAGGTCTATCCAAATATCAAGGTTCATTAAGATCCAATCAACCGTTCAAAAGTTATGTAAACCTCGGAATTCCGGATTCCTCCTCCCTCCACTCCCCCACGATGGTCGGATCGGGGAACTGACTATTTCCAAGTTGTTGGTCGGGTCTCTGATATGCCTGCCAAGTTTCATCGTCCTAGCCCACCTGGGAGTACCTTAACTCCGGATCACCGGAATTCTGGAACCCCCTCCAACTCCCCCCACAGTGTCAAAATCCGGTCCAGTTCTGTCTATGATGTACCAAGTGCTTGTGCTTGTTCGTCCCGCCAAGTTTAATCCTAATCGCTCAACTTTAAGCATGTCACAAGATTTTCGGTCCCCCCTTCCGACCCCCCCCCCCCCCACACATTCATCGGATCCGAACCGTACATGAAACGGAACGTCTAAAACACGAGGTCGTTCAAAATATCAAGTTTCATTGAGATCCGATCACCCGTTCCAAAGTTATACAAAGTTATGATTCCCCCTCACTCCACTCCCCCAACGGTGGTTGGATCGTCGAAGTACAATTTCCGAGTAGTTTGGTCAAATCACTGATATGCCTGCCAAGTTTCATTGTCGTACCAGATCTGGAAGTACCGTAACTCGAGAACAGTGGACCGACCGATCGACCGAAAAGTGATCGGTATATGGCACTTGAATGAACCCCATGCTCAAAAGCTGGGGCATGCTGACAGGGGTGACCATGGTTCTCAGACGTAGTTGTATCCTTTCTTCCGCATAGGAGTATCAGTATACAGTACTTAGGGAACTAAAACAGTTTGGTATCTTTGACCTTGAAATTTTTTATTTTTAAAGGGTACTGATAGCCTTCTGGGGAATAAGGGGTACACATGCGTATGACGTCCATATTCACCCCTTCGAGCATACCCCAGCATTTGACCATGGGCATAAGAAAAGGGCTTAGTTTACTAGACAGGTGCAGAGTCCTTTTTTCTTCACCTTACACAAATACAGTCGACCTTCTTTCACAACCTTAGACCCTCCATGAGTTCCCTCCTTACACTATTCACTTTCCAAGAGCCGCCTTACCATTCCAAATGGTCGCCTTATTGTTATCTTATAAACCTAAAGAAGTAGGAAAAAAACAGAGATACCTGTTAAAACGGCCGTTTTTTGTAAAAAACGGTCCGTTTCTGTTATTCCGGAAAAAAACGGAAAAACAGAAACGGTTTTCCGTTTTTTTATCACCGTTTCTGTTTCTGTTCCGTTTTTTATTTGCCGTTTTTTACCGTTTCTGTTTTAGCCAAAAACAGAAACGGTGCCGACCCCTACTGAGGATTCGAATCCGACCTTAACAAAAATAAAGTCAGGATCTTTTCGTTTTCCAATGTATTCCCGAAACTGGATGTGGTGGTCTTAATGGCATAGTATTGGCATTGTATTTACTTTAAAGCTTCTAGGTCCCGACCCCACTCTGCTTGTGCATAAGCCGGTTAATGCTGCGAGGACGCTCTTCCAAGAACGCTCGCTTCGTGATATTGCTAGCGTATTCGTGGTATTGAGGGTTTCAAATCCGATTCCGAATCCAGGCTGACAACCAGATTCGAATCCGGACAAATCCTTGATAATCAAGATTCGGATTCCGCATCTCACCATCCTCATCAGTTTTCCAATCAAAGGTCCAAATACGATTCGAAGTAAACATTTTCCAAGGAATCTTCGTCAAATTCGTTCCATTTTCTTTCGCTTTTCCAAATATTTGCTACGCCTACCCCCCCCCCCCCCTGGACAAGGAACAGCCATCTCATCGAAAAGTTCCATATAGTTGATCCATCTTCGTCTGTCCTGAGACCCATCAACAGGATGAAGGAAAACTGTAACCACCCATAGAGCTCGAGGATGTTCCGGTTTACTGACTTTTAAAGTATTTTGGTTGTTGCTGTGTTGTTTCTCTCTCTTTTCATCTTTTACCCCAGGGTTGGTCACCAAGAACCAGGGTGTACAAGTTACTTCAGGATACTTTATGTTATCTAGCAATTATGTTTCTTCTGTCTGATTTAATTGATTCATTTTTGTTTGTGCTCGGAGGAAGATCAGACCCATGTCGCAAACCTTTTTTATTTTTAATTTTTTCTTTAGTCATATGTCTGTTTTCGTAAATTCTCGTGTTGTCCTTAAATTTTAGTGTTGATGTGTGATAGTTGTTCATTTGTTTTTTCTTTACAAGGGTTTAGGCTAGAATTGTATTAATAATTTTCACAAACCCATCAGAATTAGTGAAGCGTCGTTTTTTATGCCACTATGCCAGTGGCAAAAGTCTGATGCTTTTAAGAAACACCAGGTTTATTTATATTTGCCATTAAAATTGTACCTTTACTGTGGGTTACTTTGGGTTACATTGAGTTACTTTGGGTTACATTGCATTGGGTTACGTTGGGTTACATTGGGTACTTTGAGATACTTTTCGGTTACTTTCCAGGGTGTACGAAGTTACTTTTGGTGACCAACCCTGGCTTTTACCATACTCCGTCAATAATTTAAATTTAAGGCTTACCTGAAGTAACACGTTCGTACACTGCTGCAGCAACGACACCGGTTCATTAGAGATTCCTGTAGCTAACTGCACCTGGACTAGTTTCTCCTTTAGAGAAGCTCGATTAAGTGCATCCTCCGCCCTGGCTTCATCTTCGTCCTCTTGCAAGACGTGTGAGAGAGTGACAGCTGCAAGCCAACTGCAGAGAGGGTCTGAGCTGAAGAGGCCAATGCAGAGCGCGTGGCCGGACGACAAGTCCGGTGTTGCTGCAAGAAACATGGTCTTTAGTCAAATATAAGGGTTGAAGCCAAGCTGACCATTCATTACGAAAGAAATAAAACCGGGATTTTCGGGGTTTATTCGAATTTGTCTGTCGTTCAAGACGCATCGTTCTTCTGGTTTTTAGTTACATATCGTTGTATGTTTTGTTGATTCCGCATCGTTTTTCTGTTGGTATTGTGTTGGATTTTATGATTTAGTTTTTTGTTTTTTTTCGCTGAGGACGTTTGCCGGAACTACAACCGAAATATCAGAATTCATATTTATCCCTCGCACATCGTCCTAGAGGGATAATTAGCTGATCAAGAATAAACCCCTAAAATCACGGTTTTCTATTTCTTTTGGTCTTTAGTCAGTCAAGGTAAACTGACTTCGGTAAAATGGCCAACAGAAGACTGGGGACAAAGGTGGTTTAATTGGTTTTATTTTATGTAACCCGGAACCAGCGTAGATACATAATTTTTTTATTCACCAAAATCTTATCATGGCTCATGTCAAATTTGTTTGGTACAGTCATGGATACAACTTATGAGCATACACATGAATCACACACAAAATAACATTATAAATTTAAACTAGCAGTTTTGTGGATTGGGTGATTCAGAGATTTGGCACCAAACTCCATGCAGAGTTTCAGCCTTCGTTCATGTAAGGAGGCGATTTCCAATTCACGTAGTAACTATTCATAGGATCTCTCGGCCACCTTTGACGCTATGATTAGAGGTCATTTTTGAATCTTCTCATTTCTGGCGGTCTGTTCGACCGTAAGGCAAAAATGCCAAACAGGGGTTCCAGTATTCTAAATTTCGTCGGATCAATGAAATGTAAATCCGGAACAAGTGTTTAGTCGGTGCCCCATGCCTGGACATGAGTTTAAGCATCTGAAGTCCGGCATTCCCTCGCTTTGTCATGCTAGTCGTCTGTGCTTCCCATTTTAAATCTTGAGTTAGGATTATCCCTAGGAGTTTAATTTCTAGTTTCAAAGAATCTGAAATTTCAGGTAAAAAAGTAGAGTTGAAAGATATAAAAAAAAAATTGTCATAGTGAAAGATTTACTGTCATTCACAGTCATATTAGATATCAAAACTTGTATTTTTACTTTACTCACGATATGTTGAACTTGACTCGAATCCTCTCTACAACAAACTTCAACAATTGTGAGACCATCAACATACTTCCAACGATTTTCAAAATCATCAGCTATATCATTGATCATCACTAAAAATAAAATTCGGCCTAAGATGTTACCCTGGGCACACCACAAAGTACCGCTTCTGGTTCAGAGTAAACTTTCCGATACTTTAAAAACTGGAATCTACCTGTTAAAAAACTTTGAATTGTTTTTATTACTTTGTATTGACGTTAAAAACATGATAGAGCTTAGAAATTAAAATTTTATGGTCAATAAGAGCAAAACCGTTATCAATTGCTATCGAATCCAACTATTTACCGGGCTCATCAACATCAACATTTTTATCGGATGAGCCAAGTTTCCACCCTGAGTTGGATGATGGCATCCTCTCGGAGGAAATTAATATCCTTGGAGTGGTTGTTTCTTCTGATCTTTCGTTGAAAAAAAAACACTGATAGCAAAAGGTAATGCGCCAATTGTTATGTTAAAAACAAGAACTAGATTTAAGGTCCCTGAAAAAAGATGTTGCGTCTGTATTGTACGTTTGTTCGTCCTCTTGTGGAGTATGCCTGTCCGTTTTGGCACTATGGTATTACGAAGGATGAATCTGATCGTATAGAGAATGTTCAGAAACGTGCCCTAAGAACTGTGCATAGGGGCCCAAAAAGCCCGTACTCTGGCCTTCTTTCTTTATTTGGACTGGATGCGCTGTGTAATAGAAGGCAGAAGTTGTGTCAAAATTTTGGACTAAAACTCCTGGAACACCCAACTCTCCCATCCCTTTTACCCCCTGATTTGGAAGTTGAACGCCCAAGGCCCCCAAGGCAGGTATCCACCAAAGTCCCGAAGCTCATGCCGATCGCATGTAACCGGGAAAGATATTGTAATAGCTTCATTCCGAAATTTGTGGATTTTTACAATAATGTTGTTTTGTCTTAGTTTTTTTGTTAGAAATTTATTTCGGGTGTTGACTTCAATGGTTTACCTTTTATTTTGAGTATGAATTCGATTTCAACAATTTGTATATATTACTTGACAAAGGTCAAACAATTTGGTTGGACAACCACGAAATTTTGTCCCGGATTTATACAGTAAATCAATCAATAAAAAAATGCTTAAAAATAAAATGAACAAGACTGCTTAGATAATGTGAAGTTGACGTACATTTTCGGTTTCCATACTATCGATGATCTAGCAATGGTTATATTTCAATTTTAAGCCAATCAGCAACAAAACTTTCGTATATTTTACTGAATAATGGAGTTAGCGTGATAGGCCCCACTATGAAAATCCAACTGGGTTTCTTTCTTTGGTATTGGTGTGACATACCCTGTTTTCCAAACTCGTGGGTATTCTAAACTACTAGAAATACTATTAAATACATTGGTCAAAGGTTTTACAATTTTGTCGGGAAACGCTTTAATTAACTGAATAGGGGTATCAGTAGGTGCTATGCTTGTTCTTTTCAGTTTTTTCAATTTAAAACAAACTTGATCCTCGCTAATAAGCTTAACATTACTTTATTCTGTCGAAAATCCTGCAGTTTCATTTCCATCCATCGGAGGTAGTGATTGGGCAATTCTGGCAAGGTGGCAATTTAACTGATTTGCGACGATTCCTTTTTAGGGACTATATCCCTCAGGCATGCGGGCATGTATATATTATGTCGTAGAAATAGTACTTAAACTCTCACACAAAAGAAGAAATATTGCCAGTATTACAAGTAAAGGTGTTTCAGATGCTAAATGGGTCATTCACCAATGGTGACAGCAGTGTAGTCTCAAACTCTTCCTAGCTACGGTATGGAATTTTGACCTGTTTTTTGTTTATTGATGTAGTTTAATTATGAAATTGATTATTTTATTTAGAAATTTGATGTTATAAGATAAGTAATACTGACCTGTGAAGTTGCTCGATAGTGCTTGAAGTGTCCTTACTTGAATTGACATATCCAAAGCTATTCTTATGTATTTAAAGATATAACGGACTAAATCATCATTCATTCAAACTTTAAAGACTTTTCGCTGGAGTAACGCGCTATTTACCTCTTGCAGGAATACAGAATTCATGCGATAAAGTAGCCTCGCAGGCTTGAGAGATGAAATCCTTATACAGACCAAGATGGCTGGGCAAACGTACATATTTGATGGTGCAAAACGGATACGTCAGATGAATTTTTCGCTATATTTCGGCCCTTCTTGGCAAGGGTCGTCTTCAGGCTCAAAGCCGCTAAGTTGGAATAAACGAACTTGTGGGAAAATGAAGAGGACCCTTGTCAAGAAGGGCCGAAATAGAGATTTAATAAAACTCAGCTGACGGATCCGTTTTACACTATCAAATATGATTCGCAGGCAGCTCGGGCTGAAGGAATATTTATAGACGTAAGCAGTGTCTGTGCTTGGCTACAAATCTGCCATCTCTTGGAATATGCCACAGACTTCTCCCATCCCGGTAAGAGAAATAGAAGGATGGAAGGAAAAGCACCTGGATTTACCGCTATCTTACCTTCCGCGCTTGCAGGCAAGAGCGTATCGATGATTGCTTCCCGGCCTTGGTTGTTTTTCGTCAGGTAACACTGGATCACATAGAGAACGGCCAGCCGCAATGGCAGCGCCTGGCGATCCGTCATCATGGTTAGCAGCATCAACACGACCATGGACCTATAGGAAGAAGAAACTAGTAGTGTGCACGAGGAACAAACACTGCCACCCTTTTTAGTTACCACTCCTGAGTGAGCTCGAGCCGGAATCGTTTCTCCTTTTCTTGAATACGCTCAGACTAATTCAGACTCTTTTCCGAATAATTCAGACTCTTTTCCGAACACACATACCGCATCGAGAATATTCAAAAAAGTGCCCTCGTGATTATTAACGGGGAGGATAAAGTGCCCTACAGCTACCTACTAAAAAGGTTCAAGGTGGCTACCCTGGAAGAGAGACGAACCCTATCTGTCCCCTGATAACATAATATTCTCCCTCCCCCCTATTCTCCTATACGTATTAGACCCCAGCGAGAGAAATCCCAGAAATCCCCAAACTAGCATGTGATATGGAAAGAGTTTTGTTCCAGCATTAGTCGAGTTTTACAATAACCGATAAGTTAGTCCTTTTTTATTCATCATTTTTTTTATGAGGAAAAGGTCAGGTTCGGCGGTAACGTTGTAACAGCTGCTTTTGAAAAATAAAATTCTATTCTATAATGTGACAGCGGGAAAATAAACTGTGAGAGTAAATAAAGCCGCTTTCACACTGACGGGTAGAGCCTTTCATAATAATCTACACAACCTCTGCGTCAAGGTTGCAGCGGTGCAACGCAGAGCTTACACAGACAACTAAACGCAACACAAGAACAGACCCAAGTTCTGTTCTTGCGTTGTGTCAACGCGTTACGCATCAGATTTTTCAGTGAAAAATTGAAGTTTTTGAAGAGAAACTGGAGGATTATCTACTAATGATGAAGAAAAACCTACTAATGATGATTAAAAACTTACTAATTGATGAACGAAATGAAAATTTGGCAGGAGAAACCGAAAAAGGAAAACGTAAAAACGCATCCAGCGTGACATATTGTCTCGCAGGTGTCAAAGATACGCCAACTTATATGCAACCCATACGCGACATCGCAACGACGCGTCTATGTGAACGTCAACGCGTTTTATGCCGGTTTTCGAAATACCAATCCAGTTCTTTTATGATGGTTAATTATGGTTTAAAAAACCCCATCGATATTTTGAAAAAGAAACGGGAAACATTTTTTTCAAAAATTTATTCCATAAAGCACACTTTGTCCGATGCGTTGCGTTGATTGTATTTTGGTTAAAGTGTTAGGTAGACTTCATTTAGGATAGTGTAGGCTAATTGTTTTTTAAATGACGTAGAGTTTTTATGAAAGTATATGGTCTAGTTATTAGTCTGTAGACCGATTGTGTGAATTTTATTATATATTTTTCTACTCGCCAGCTTTGGCGGATACAAATAAATGAATTGAATTGAATTGAAAGCGGCTTATGGTGTCATCAACTGCATGTCCTGCGATTATCTTCCAAATACAATTCGAAGTACCGGGGACACGGGCTTTTGAAAGTTTGGGCTTTAACTAGGCTACGTTATTACACCATATCTCAGCGATAACAAGAAAAAATACTCGAATAATAAATATTTAAACGATGGCTAGCTATTAAAGGACACCTGAATGAAGAGTACCAGGTATCATCCCTATCTGGATGACTTCTGTTAATATTGCCTTCAGAAAACCCGATCCAAATTCTTCAAGGAGTTTTTCCCAGAAGATTCAAAACATTTCTACCCTTATTACGCTACTCAGTTCAATACAAGTCCCATATCACCTCCTTCAATTACGTAATCGTTTCGCTAACAGTAATGTTGAATTAAATGCATATTATTCTCAGATTATTCATTGTCTCCGTCAATCTGAATATATCGCTGTACCGCAGGAAAATGTACGCGTTAAAACAAGAAAACCTGAATGGTCAACGGATCCTGATTTAAAATCGGCTAAAAACAAAGCAAAGTGGTGGTTGCGTCTGTGGATAATGTGTGGTAGACCGAAATCCGGTCAAGTTTTTGATTTAAAACAGCGAACGAAAGCTACTTACAAAAAACAGATTCGTTCGATTCGTTATAGAGGTTCCAATTTTCCTACTAATAAAAGTGAGTGGCGAAAAGTTGTGAATTCAGACCAAATTGGAAGTATGCAATCCAATGAATGCGTTGTCCCTGTTTCTTCTTGGGAAGCTCATTACTCGTCCATTTTTTCAGTTGTTAATTATTCTGTCCATGCATATTTCAGTATGTTACTTAATACTGTAATGCCGGCAAAGCTACATCAGGGTCATGTTATCCCCATCGCTATTCGAAATGTGCTATAAATCAACTAAAATCTTCGTCAGTGGATGTTGATGGTATTGGTATAAACCATCTGAAAATCGATTGCCCGCCACTTCTGTGCCATCTTCAACTGTTATTTCAAATGTGCTTATGTTCTTCGCTGGTTCCGGACAGTTTTCTGTGTGGTACAGTCAGTTCAGTCCTTAAACGTGGTCAGTCTCCGTTTGAATGTTCTTCTTATAGGCCAATTACTGTTTCTTGCAATCTAAGTAAAGTTTTTGAATATCTGCTTCTTCCTTTTCTTAATGATAATGTTAACTTTGGGGAAAATCAATTCGGATTTCAGCCTGGTATCGGATGTCAGCATGCGCATCGGGCACTTTCTTCTCTTCTCATTGATTCATCTAAGAAGGGTTATAGTCTTCACATTTGTGCACTAGATCTTTCTAAAGCTTTTGACAGTATTGTGCATTCTCAAGCTCTTTACTCTCTTTACAGTAACGGCATTAACCTTTCCATTATATTTCTTCTTCGTTATTGGTATCGTAAATCTTACCTCCGAATAAAATCTAATGGTTCTGTTTCAGCTTCAAGGATTCCTGTCCGTTGTGGTGTAAGACAGGGTGGTGTACTTTCTCCTAGTATATTCAAAATGTGTATTTCTGAAACGCTTACAAATATTTCTTCTTCTTATCTCCTTGGTTTTTCAAATGTTTCATATCTTGCTTATGCAGATGACCTTCTATTAATTAGCCGATCTAGGAGCGAGTTGTCGCGTTTGGTTCAGAAGGTTTCCTCTTCATTTTCCAATAGTGGACTCTCTTTAAACGTAAAAAAATGTGAATATCTGTCTTTTAACTCCGGGCCATCCGCGTCTCTAAATTGCTTGAAGTTTTCTATTCCAAGTGTTGATTCTATTCGGTGGTTGGGTTTTACCATTACTAAAAATATTCGTTCTTTCCGATCCCGGACGGTTTCCGATTGTAGACTAAAAATTCAACTGGGTTATTCGAAAATTGTTGCTAACAGGGGGAAATACAATCGGAAAGCTCTTGGCAAACTACACTCTTCCTTCTGTGACCACTCTATTCTTTTTTTATCTGGTGTCTATCCTGTTTTAAAGAAAAAGGATATTAAAGCTATGCGATCCTGTTATTTTCGTTTTTGTAAATTTCTTCTTTTTCTCCGTCCTTGGCAAAGAAATTCCAAAATTATTAGTAAGTACTCGCTACCGGATATCACGGAGAAACTGTCTGTTCTCCACAGAAAACTGTCCGAAACGGCGTACGCGCGTCTGTCGCCCTCTCATGGGCTTATTCGTCTGTTTGATTCTTAAGTAGATTTTGTTTGTATGTGTAGTGTTTTGTAATTATGTCTTTATCTATTCTTTTGTTCTCCACTGTTTTCGTCTTGTACGATTTGTGGGTTAAAAATAAATTATTATTATTATTAAAACCGCTTTTATAACCCCGATACCAAAAGAACCTCACCCAAATCGGTAAGTGAGCTCAGACCCATCTCAAAAACCTCCACATTTTCCAAGGTGTTCGAAAGTATTATTTACGAATGGCTTTACTAAGACATTAAAAGCAAATTAGACCCTCGACAATATGGGTTCCGACCCGGTTGCAGCACAGTACATTACCTTGTGCGCTTTCTGCAAGATATGCTTGAACATCTGGAAAAGCAGGGGGCGTACATTGACTGTATCATAGCCGACTTTGTAAAAGCTTTTGATTACCTGGATCACAAAACTGTCATCAAAGAGGCAATCGACATGGGAGCCCGGAAAATCGCTGTCAGAATGCTGGCAAGCTTTCTCTCTGAAAGACTGCAATGCGTGCAGCTCGAGGAAAGTGACACTTCTGAACTTCTTGGAATCTCCTGCGGAGCCGCTCAAGGGTCCAAAATTGGTCCCCTGGCCTTCTTATTGGTCATAAACAGACTGATGCGAGAGTTAAGAACACGGTACAAATTCGCAGACGATCTCTCGATGTCCCTGCTCCGCCTCCTCTCTGACAACAACCCTGTCGAACCGGTGAAGGCCCTTCTCACACAGCTCAAGGATGAAGCCAATGAAGTAAAACTTGCAGTTAGTGAAGAAAAAAGCACCCTCTTCCGTGTCACTTTCCTCAAGCAAGACGTACCTGACCTTCCTACTGATTACCTGCAGTGCACAAGCTCCGTAAAACTCCTAGGTGTTCATTTCGACGATGACCTGAGATGGAGTATCCATGTTGCCAGCATCGAGTCCAAAGCAACAGGTTTACTCAAGTCATTTTCGTACCTGAGAAGGTTTGGCCTCAAGAGAAACACACTACTAACATGCTTTAAAACATATGTGAGACCAAGTGTGGAATACGCTTGTCCTGTTTAGCATAGTGCCCTTACTGTCGATCAGAGTGACCGAATCGAAAATATACAGAAATGTGCCTGCAAACTTATCATGGGAAACGAGTACGTCGAGTACCAGGCAAGCCTCGAAGTCCTAAAACTACAAACGTTAAAGGAAAGACGTCACGAACTAGTCATGAATTTCGGGAAAAAAATACTAAACTCCGATGATCACAGGGACATACTACCGGATTTCATAGAGCAGGAAGACGTAAGGGCCACAAGAAGGCTAAACTTGCTAGTAAACCCCAGCTGAAGCTCCCTCCATCTCAATCATCTGAGCGATATCTGAAATCTTTTGCGCCATATTTTATTCGCCATTTTAACTCTGTTTGATTATATTGTTGTTATTTTTATCAGTTGTGACCAAGTTTATATTTGTTTTATTGATAGTGATTTCAGTGTGTTGTTTCTACACGTAGTCATAAGTATTAGACCCGATGATTGAATATTATTGTAACAGAAACAAATTGTATATAATATTAGCCAAAATTGGATATTGCATGAAGTTTTTAGTATATTATGTACTTGTACGTTAGTGAAATTTTGTTGACGTTTTCCTATGCTATTTTTCGCAATGAAGAATTTTTGGATAAATAAAGTGAATTTGAATTTGAAATACGAAATAGCGTTTCTAAGCTATGATTTTTGCTCCATTTGCTTCTGTCCTTGTTTCAGTACTGAACAAATTTAGAAATGAGCAAATGTCTCCAATCAACCCTTCTTCTGGAATATTTTTTTACCAGTTAAGCCCAAACGTATATCTAGAAGAAATTCCAATACGATCCGGCCAGCGCTGTACAAGATTTGAATGAATTCCGCTTTTGGTCTTGGAGTCTGCATGTGCAAACCTCCAGAAAGGAACATCCCTATTTTGAAAACGTGACGCTCAGGAGAAAAATGTTCCGTGTCCATGTCTGTAAATGCATTCTCCATGGTGTGTTCAAGTATGGTTTCATTGTTCAGGTGTCCTTTAATAGGCGCGCGCTCGGATCCCCAGTTTGAACCCTTTGTGCCTCAGTATCCGGAGGTAGCGCAATAACTTCAAAGGCTGCCGGCAATTCCCTAAAAATGAGGACATTACAAATGCTTCACTACTTGTATCAATGTTACCTGAGTAGGTTGAGCAAAATTATTACTCATAATTACCCTATCCTTCCCAATCCCATAAACCAGCAACGCACCTTCACACAGAGTCGTTCTTTAAACTACCCAGCCCAAGTTCAAATAACAACGGTTTAGCCGAGATTTTTGATTTTTCAACTAGCAACAGATTCTCTGCCCTTGCCACCTTAGATGTTGTTGCCGACCTGCAAACAGAAAATACTACAGCAGTTTCAGACAAACCCCCAGTACCCTCCATCCGTGTCAAGGTAAGCAATGTTTCAAAAGAGTACTCTCTAACGAATTTAGCTTCCCAAATTTCCTATACAGTAATGCGGAAAGTTTGAATCCTGATAAAGTGGCTGAATTGGAAAGTTTAATCCACGTTACGAAATCTGCCATTGTTGTGGTCTCTGAAGTTCACAGACAGAATCCAGATTTGCTAAAAGTGGCGAATTATAGCAGTTTTTTGAAACTCCGTCCGGATGACCATCCACTTGGAAAGAAAGGCGGAGGTGTGCTAATTTATTGCCATGATAAACTCAATGCTTCCATGATCGATGTCCCTTGCCTTGGTGAGTTTGACGAAATTATTTGGACGTTCGTTAAGCCAAAAAGACTCCCCCGCAAATACACCGGAATTGCTGTCTGCTGCTATTATTATTCGCCTGGTCAAAATGCCAGTGATCGTTCCAAGTTCCTGGAGAAACTACAATTAAGTGCTGATTACATGTCCGGGAGATTTCCTAATTGTGGGATGTTTATGATTGGCGACGCAAATGAATTAAGACTTGATTATATAAATAAGGCTTTTAATCTTAAGCAAGTTGTAAAGAATCCGACAACAAAAGGAGGTGCCCTTTTGGACAAAATTTCCACCAACATGCATGAGTTTTATTGTGCCCCTGTAGCTGGTCCGCCTTTAGGAGGCACCTACCACTTTACACTTGAATTTAACCCGTTAAATAAAATAAGAATAAATTACACGACTACAGAAACAACAAGACCAAAGGTTTCGATGGGATCCCAAAAATTCAATATCTGATCCAGACAACTGGGTCTTGTCTTAGCCAGATCCAGTCTTCGCCAGACTCCTTGAACATTTTTACAATTAAAATTCAGAAACAGATTAAGGCCAAATAGCTAATCACCTGAGAAAACCAAGTTCAGATTTGGATTCAGCATGTGTGTTTACCCCTGTAAGTCATATCTGTTTTGACGAAAACTTCCTGCCACTTCTGCCAATTTCCCGGTTCCGGCCGAACTCCAGAACTACTTGTCCGGCGAAAAAAGAAAGCTCAAAGACGAAATCAGGGTATCTTCTTTCCCCAGTAATGAACATCTGATCAACTTCAAATAGAAATTTAGCTTATAACAAATTTTCCGATTCCAGCCGGATTCCGGTCGAACTATATGTCCGGGTAAAATACGATTGTCATACAGGGACTCAGCATCAATTCTTATCCCTAAATCGCTTCTCTAATCAACTAGAAATAAAACTTTGACTTCCAACAGTTTTCCGGTTTGGGCCGGATTCCGGGCGAAATAATTGTCCGTCGAGAAAATAGTTTTCACCATCGTCTTCAGCATGTCTTCCTACCCCTAAATCGAACATCTAATCAATTTCAAATAAAACTTTTTCTTTCAACAAACTTTCCGGTTTGGGCCGGATTCCGGGCGAAATACTTGTCCGTCGAGAAAAGAATTTTCACCATCGTCTTCAGCATGTCTTCCTACCCCTAAATCGAACATTTAATCAACTTCAAATAAAACTTTTTCTTTCAACAAACTTTCCGGTTTGGGCCGGATTCCGGGCGAAATACTTGTCCGTCAAGAAAATAGTTTTCACCATCGTCTTCAGCATGTCTTCCTACCCCTAAATCGAACATCTAATCAATTTCAAATAAAACTTTTACTTTCAACAAACTTTCCGGTTTGGGCCGGATTCCGGGCGAAATACTTGTCCTTCGAGAAAATAATTTTCACCATCGTCTTCAGCATGTCTTCCTACCCCTAGACCGAACATCTAATCAACTTCAAATAAAACTTTTACTTTCAACAAACTTTCCGGTTTTGGCCGGATTCCGGGCGAACTACTTGTCCGATGACAAAATGGTTTTCACCATCGTTTTCAGCATGTCTTCTTACCCCATAATAGACTATCACATTAGCTGTTTCAAAATATTTTGTTTGTCCCTTAATTTGAATCCCCTCCCCCACCCCTAAATGTAGAGCTACAAAGCCCATCTACGAACTTGACTGGTCCGACGACCCAACGAACCCTCACACCAAGTTTCATCAAAATATCTCATTCCCTTCGAGAGTTATCGTGCTTACAGACGGACGGACAGACGGACGGACGGACGGACGGACAGACGGACAACTTTTGCGATGTCATAGGTATCCCTCCACTTACGTTTTGGGATCCCAACAAGTAGACCCATCTCTAAACACGGGCTACTGAAGTTTGGAGAATGGATTCAAAAACAAGACTGGAAGGAAGTGTATTCTGCTAGTAGTACTAGCGAAAAAGCATCTGTTTTTCAGGACCTTTTGCTTAATACCTACCAAACTTGCTTCCCTGAAAAATAGACAAGGCGCTTTTCATCTGACCGACCTTACATCACGAAGGAGGGCAAGAATTTGGTAAAGGAAAGGCGGCGGCTTTTTCGTGAAGGTAAGCAAGAACAGGCGAATAAACTTACAAATAGAATTAGGAAAATAACTCGTAAGGCGGCGTCGCAGTATTATGATCATCAGGTTAGTCAACTTTTTCAGACGAAGCCTAGCAAATGGTATGTAAATATTAAACGTATGATCGGTAAGTCCCAGAGTGTCGTCGATTTCAGGTTGGATGAAGACGAAACAAAGACAGCAAATAAACTAAATACTCATCCAGCCGACATCGTCCAATCCCTACCCCCTCTTCCTGAGGAAGAAATTCCAAGTCCAGCTCCTGATTTTACGGAATTCCCCGAAATTTTGGAATCGGACACGGTGAAAAAATTAAAGAAACTAAAGCGAACTAGTGTTACTCCGATTGATATACCGGTGGATCTTATAAAGGCTTTCCCAGACTCATTATGTGCCCCTTTGACTCATATTTTTAATATTATAACAAAAACTGGGGAATATCCGTCTGGATGGAAAAACGGTTTTGTTACCCCTATCCCCAAAAAAGATTCCCCCAACGACTGTTCAGGTGTGCAACCAATAACGATGACGCCTATTTTCAGCAAGGTTTATGAAAGTTTTGTAGCTACTTGGTTAAAAGGCTATGTACTGGAGCTGATTGACCCTAAACAATTTGGGAACCGACAGAAAAGTGATCGGTACAGGCTATGGCACTTGAGTGCAAACGCTGGGTCATGCTGACAGGGGTGACCATGGTTCTCACACTAGTTGTAGCCTTTCTTCCGCATAGGGTATCAGTACACAGTACTTCGGGAACAAAAACAATTTGGTATTTAATTTTTGATCTTGAAACTGTTTGCTTTAAAAGGGAACTGGTACCCTTCTGGGGAATAAGGGGTACACATACATATGACGTCCTTACTCAACCTTGCCAGCATACCCCAGAATAAGACCATGCGTATAAAACAAGGGCTTAGTTTACTAGACAGGTGCAGAGTCCTTTTATTTTTTTAACCTTACACAATTATACTCGACCTTCTCTCACAACCTTCTCCTGTCAGCCTCCATGAGTTTCCTCCTCACAATATTCACTTCCCAACAGCCGCCTTACCGTTCCAAATGGTCACCTCACTGTTATCTTATAAACCTAAAGAAGTAGGAAAAAAAACAGAAATACCTGTTAAAACGGCCGTTTTTTTTGTAAAAACGGTCCGTTTCTGTTTTTCCGAAAAAAAACGGAAAAAGAGAAACGGTTTTTCGTTTTTTTACCACCGTTTCTGTTTCTGTTCCGTTTTTTATTTGCCGTTTTTTACCGTTTCTGTTTTAGCCAAAAACAGAAACGGTGCCGACCCCTAATATGTATGTGTACCCCTTATTCCCCAGAAGGGTACCAGTTCCCTTTTAAAGCAAACAGTTTCAAGCTCAAAAATTAAATACCAAATTGTTTTTGTTCCCGAAGTACTGTATACTGATACCCCTATGCGGAAGAAAGGCTACAACTACGTGTGAGAACCATGGTCACCCCTGTCAGCATGACCCAGCGTTTGAGCATTGGCTTCACTCAAGTGCCATAGCCTATACCGATCACTTTTCTGTCGGTCGGTCGGTCCACTGTTCTCGAGTTAGGGATGTGCTAGGACGATGAAACCAGGTGTGCTAGGACGATGAAACTTGGAAGGCATATCAGGGATAGGACCAAACTAAGTTGGAAATAGTCACTTCGACGATCCGACCACCGTGGGGGGAGTAGAGTGAGGGGAAATCCGAAATGTCTAGAAATGTCTATTCGGATTAAACTTGATTGATTGATTGAAATGTTGACGTAAGTATATATATAACTTTGGAACGGGTCATCGGATCTTAATTATACTTGATATTTTGAACTACCTCGTGTCTCAGACGTGCCATTTTAAGTCCGGTTCGGATCAGATGAATGCGGGGGCGGGGGGAGTCGGAAGGGGGGGGGGGCGGAAATCTTGTGACACGCTTAAAGTTTAGCGATCAGGATTAAACTTGTGGGAAGAACAAGCACAAGCCCTTGGTACATCATAGACAGAACTGGACCGAATGTTGGCACTGTGAGGTGAGAGGGTTCCGGAACTCCGGTGATACGGAGTTAAGGTACTCCCAGGTGGGCTAGGACGATGAAACTTGGCAGGTATATCATAGAACCGACCAAATTAAATTGGAAATAGTCAGTTCCCCGGTCAGACCATCACGGGGGAGTGGAGGAAGGAGGAATCCGGAATCTTGAGGTATTTATAACTTTCGAACGGGTGATCTGATCTTAATGAACCTTGATATTTCGGTAGAACTCGTTTCTCGGATGTCCGATTTCAAGTCTGGACCGGATCCGATGAATGTGTGGGGGGGGGGGGGGAAGGGAAGTACTGGAAATCTTATGTCACACTTAGAATGGAATGATCGGGAAAAAACTTGGTGGGAAGAACAAGCACAAGAACTAGGTACACCCATGACAGAATGGACCGTATTCTTGCAATGTGGGGGGAGTTGAAGGGGGTCCGGAATTCCGGTGGTCGCGAGTTAAGGTACTTCCAGATGTGCTAGAACCATGAAACTTGGCTGGAACATTCGAGACTCGACAAGATTGGCTCACAAATTGTAACTTTCCAGATCTGATCATCCCTTAAAGTACAGAAATGAACTGCCAGCTCCCTTGAAGTGCGCACCTTAACCGCAAAGTGAAAAATTACTTTTGACCAAACAATGCATTTCATGATCCCCCGAGGGTCCACGATCATTTGTGCCACAAGTGTTTTGCTTAAATCTAGCACCCTTAAAGTGCGCATCTTTACCGAAAAGTGAAAAAAATTGAACATTGGAAAAGTTCGCGGGCTCTTTCTAAGTTGTATAATTACAGCTTTGTAGAAAAGTTTCATCAGAAATGGGAGCTTGAAGGCTTCAAACTTTCAGTAGAAAACGTTTCGTGCTTCCTATTGGTTGGATTTCAAAAAACGCGTCTTAACCGACCAATGTGATGCGAGACTCCGTTTCGTAAAAGTGTTATTATACCAACAAGAAATAGCCAGATTAACGTTTCAGACAAAGTGTTATTATACCAACAAGAAATAGCCAGATTAACGATTCCAGCAATTCACTGGCTCAGAATGGTTATCAAAGGCCGATAATTAGGCTGTAAGTCGAAAGTCTTATACCTCCTAATGTTAATTTTGTTGTTATGCTTCCTCTAATAATGGTTTAAAAATATCCGTTTCGTCGGGTAGGGTGCAATCTCTCTATCCTGACTCACAAATCATTTCCTTCTGAAAAGCGGAAAATATCGGCAGATGGCATAATCATAAAAACCGCTAGATTACGCCGGGACGCCACTCGTATAGATCGTAACAAAAAACGGAAAACTGGAAAAAAACAGATAATATAAAAACAGAAACGGCTAAAACGGTCATGTAAAAAACGAAACAGAAACAGAAACGGCATTAAAAAAACGGTTACCTGTTTTCTGTTTTTCTGTTATTTAAAAAAAAAAACAGAAGAGAAAACGGTAGTAAAAAAACAGAAACAGAAACAGAAACGGTGCCGACCCCTATTGGGAACATGCCGAGGACGTCAACCACACATTACCTGGTCAGTTTACTCGACACTATGCTCAAGCATCTGGACGACCCTGAACGTTGGCTCAACTTGATTGCGATTGACCTGAGGAAAGCATTCGACCTTGTCTGCCATAGTGTGCTTTTAAAGAAGTTAATTTTAGATTTTAATGTTCACCCTTTCCTTGTGAAAATAATTGCGAATTTTCTGTCGCATAGAACCCAACGGACAAAATATAAATCAACGTTTTCTGACTCCCTCCCAGTTTTTTGCGGTGTGCCTCAGGGTACTATTTTAGGTCCATTGTTGTTTCTTGTTATGGTCAACAAGCTGGCCCGAAGTTCACCAGACCGGCTGAAATACGTCGATGACTTGTCTGTTCTGGAAAAGTGCTATAAAAATATCCAAAGTAGCTCTGCAACCATGATGAAAGATATCTGCGAGGAAGCAGAGTCTGACAAAATGGTTGTTAATATGAACAAGTCTGTGATTTTAACAGTTTCTTTCCTTCAAGGTACCCTATCTTTCAACCCACCACTCCCAGATGCATGTCAGGTTAATGAACTGAAGCTGCTGGGAGTATACATAACCTCGGATCTGAGGTGGCAAAGACAGGTTGAGAGTATACTTAAAAAAGCTAACGCGGCTATAAGCTACCTTAAACTTTTGTCCCGTTACGGTGTTCCATCTCCCCATTTCCTACGCGTTTACATTTCGTTTATCTGTTCTAACCTAGAATATGGCTGTCCGGTTTGGCATTTTGGTCTGACCCAGGAACAGTCGGATTTGCTTGAGAGGATACAGTATAGAGCGTTGCTGGTTACATCTAAAGCTCCAAAGGTCCCATACATTCTGCTCCTAAAGCAATTTAAATTAGATACCCTTTCATGCCGCCGACTTCAACTTTGTATGAAGTTCGGTACATCTATAGTCCAAAACCCACTTCACCGGGATATACTCCCTCCTGATTTTCTCCCCTTCCGAATTCGTCTTCCTCGTCAAGCTGCCGATCCTGTGCCTCGTTTAGAGCCGGTTGTAGCTTTGCGAACTAGGTATGCTCAGAGTTTCGTCCCCTCGTTTGTTCGTGTATATAACTCAGAGCGCTTCTGAACGTTAATTTTTATGTTATTTGTATTTTATATCTGATTGATTTAATGTATTTGTATATTGACCATATTTATCATAAGATGTCGGTATAAATGTCGCAAAATTGTATATACGTGTAGATTGTTTTGTTATGACGTTATGTATTGACGTAAAAACGACCCATCAGTTTGTCCGTTATCTGTTTTTTAGATTAAACTGAATTGAATTGAATTGAAAAATAAAAACAGGCCCAACACGGGTACTCAAACCCACTCAAACAAAGCTAAATTATAAAATTATCCAGCGGATGCAACTGAAAGATTTTAAAAAGATGAGATCATGTTATTTTAAATATGCAAAGCACCTGCTCCACTTATCGAAATTATGTCATAACCATACATTGACGGAGAAGTTCAAAATTCAAGGTGCAAGTGCTACCCTTTTGGATGTTTCCTCATCGCTTTCAAAAATCATGGACGACAGGGCCCAACCAGCACACGACGTCGTCCACTGTTTCCTGACCGAAGATTAAAGATTAAGTGTCTTTTTCTATGTTTGTATGTGTTTTGTTTACTTTCTTCATTTACTCCACCTTTCCGAAATGGCGGGTCATAAATAAATTACTTATTACTTACTTAACTCATTTGAGCCGTACTTTATAGTTCTTAGTCGTGTTTATCTGGTATTATTTGTCATTTGGTATTGGCCATTTTATATCCCATTGAAAGTGTTCGGTTGACTTACCTTTGCTAGCTATCTTTGCTATTGTGGTCAATATATATAACATATATATAGTGTTATCTTACTTGCAGCCAATACATTGTCAGACTTACTTTGTTCTAAAAGTGTTCACTGGGACAGCCGCGAATGCGTTTTGGTTGTCGTTCAAACCCCGTATGGCATCGCCCATTGTCAGAATAGTTTCTGTAAGAACGTCAGCGGGAACACCTGAAAAAATCATGTTGCCGATACACTTTCTGGCTCACTAGAGGCGTCTCGCCGTTCCCCGAGGACTCCTCGGGAAATCAATTCAATTCACCTTATTCGAAAAACATGCGACGGACAGAGTCGATTACTAGTTTTTGTTGTCGTAAAATAAACATGTCTGTCGAAGGGAAAGCAACGACGGGAACGGCACTCCTCGAGGAATCGAAGGGAACGGCGAGAACTGAGGGAGTCACTCCACGCGGACTCCGCGTACGGAAAACAACGAGAACAAGGGGAATATGCTTCTAAAAATGGATTTTGCTCGAAAAAAAAAAAAATATGCAGCTGATGAAATTTGTCTGGATCCACTTTACTTTTGGTTTTGTTCCTTGTGATTGTTTTTTAATTCATTTTACATTGCACCAACATCAGCAAAAACTGATTCCCCTCCCAATCTGAAAGGGAGTCCTTTTTTATGACGGTAATGATAACCGGATCATTCCCCGTCCGTGGGGACTCGCAAGAATACGGGGAGTGAGTTCCCAGGACAAACAGAAACGCGGGGATTCCACGGGGAACGGCGAGAATACGCCCCCAGGACCTGTTTTCCTCGACAGTGTTTTTTAGGTCGAAAGCTGACTGAACATTTTTGTGTTGCTGTCTAACTTCTCACTTGTCTATTCTTTCACAATGACTATAAGCTCCCATATCGAGAACAACAACCGCATCACAATATCGCCTGACGCCCAGATGACTGAAAACGTTTGGCCTAAGAGCTCTACTGTGGATCCTCCATTTAGGTTCCCTTGGAACCATCTGTTTCCGCTGCTGAGATCGTACAGCGGTATATGCGGCAGAAATAATGGAAGACAATCTCTAGGATAGTAGACATTAGTTGCGTTTTGCAGATACCATGGTATCTGTTACCACAGTACCTGAATCTGGCATTAGTACTTTTTGCAGTTACCGTGGTATCTGATACATGGTTGCTCTGCAAAAATGACTATTGCCGAAATTGCGCTTTTTCGAAGTCATCCCAAAGAAAAACTGATATCCAGTTACATTACTAAGTGCTAAACTTCTTTCTCACCAATCTGGCAAAATTTGATTGACCACCACGATCAATTACCACTGCAAAAACGACTTTAGACCATGGTTTCAGATACCACGGTATCTGTAAACACGCAACTATTATCAAGGAATTTACGATGCGTCCCTCTTGAAGACTGTTTGAGAGAAGCTGACCCGTCAGACATACCGGTTATTCTAAGTCAACGGACCTAGAGAAAAGCTTAAAGCCGTGCTTTAACGGGTAATTTTAAATAATTTGTTTATTGATTTGATTATATACGGGTTTATTGGAACAAATCCTAGCAACTACAACACCCTCTAGAAGTTTACACTTGTTAAGAGTTTTGACAAACCCCCTTTGAAAAAATAACCTCGATAAAACTATAATAAAGAAAAAAATAAGAAGAAAAAAGAATGAGAAAAGAGGGAGCAAGAGAAACAAAAATGTACGCACTTACTGGTTCCTGGACACCCACAAAAAAAAACTATACACTCCAAAATCCCGTCTCCAAAAACCAACTAAACCGAAAAATAAAAATAAATGGATAAATAAACATAACGGAAACTGGGCCAACCTGAGAACCGGCTTAAACCATAATAACTAGATTT
Source organism: Branchinecta lynchi (assembly GCA_023053575.1). NCBI lineage: Eukaryota > Metazoa > Arthropoda > Branchiopoda > Anostraca > Branchinectidae > Branchinecta > Branchinecta lynchi. The sequence goes on from JAKZAP010000004.1 coordinate 26,781,203, forward strand.
TAAAACTGATACTGGTGGAGACAAAGGCTTTTAAGATCTCGACGGAACTCACACAGATTCTCTGACCTTTTTTAGTAACTCTGGCAATTTATTCCAAACAATGGCAATTTATTCCACACAATCCTGACTCAAAGTATTCGTGCCACCCTATTATCACTCGGAATGATCAAATAACTCACCATTGGCAAGAAGCAGCTGTCCTAGCGTTGACACCATCCCGCACGACTTAAGGCTTTTCTGGCAAGAAATAATCAGCTGGGCGGGATTCGAAGGAGATGCAAGAACTCGAATGACATTTAACAGAAGGATTGTGTTCTTCGACCTCTGGTCACTCCACACTAGAGAAGTGGATTCCAGCGACGATGAAAGCAGCCGATGGTACTTCTGTATAACACTACCTGGAAAAAGGATAGAAGCATTTTACTTTTGAATCTAGTACAGCGGCAACGGAGGCGAAGCAATCCTCAAGCTTCCTGAAATCTCAGACCATGTTCTTCATCTATCAACGAAGCAATCTAATACCCGAAAAAAAAAATACCAAATCCCTCGCAAAGGCGTTACAGTAAGAATGGGATGACGACACTTTTTCCTCGAAGATGTCTAACATCAATGGCCCGTTCCACCCGACTAAATGAAGCCCTCAAATCAGCATACAGCAATCACTTCCGTGCATCGCAGCAAACAGGAGAACCAACTCGTAACTTAGACGAATATTCTTTGAGCCCAAGCTGACTTTGAAACATTTATTCAAACAGTGTTTACAACGGATACGTCAGCTATGATTCTTCATAAGCGATATTTCGGCCCTTCTTGGCAAGGGTCCTCGTCAGGATGTAATATAAAAGGAAATATAAATATAAAAGGAAATATTAATATAAAAGGAAACTGCTTTGGCTATTTTGAAAAGTTATTATGGATTCTTAAAACTTGCTAAGAAGACAGCCTGACGAGGACCCTTGCCAAGAAGGGCCGAAATATCGCTGATGAAGAATCATAGCTGACGTATCCGTTGTAAACATTGTTTGAATAAAACTAACTTAGCCGTCTACAGGCCTGCAGTCTTAAGCCGCTTTCAGACTGACGCGTCGTTGCGATGCGCTGCGTATGCGTTTATCTTGCGCTGCGTACAGGTTGCGTAGCATATCTTTCACACCTGCGCGACAAGCTGAATGTGTATTTGCGATTTCCTTTCCCGGTTTCTTATGCTGGATTCTCGTTTCTTTCATCATTACTAAGTTTTTCATCGATAGTAAGTTTCTCCAGTTCGTCTTCACGAACGAATCTGATGCGTATGCGTCGACGCAACGCAAGGATAGAAATTGGTTCTATTGTTAAATTGCGTTGCGTTTTATTTGTCTGTGTAAGCTCTGCGTCGTCACCGCAAGCGCGACGCAGAGGTTCCGTAGCTCAGTGTGAAAGCTCAACACGTCAGTGCAAAAGCGGCTTTATGCCGCGTGAAGGGCGATTAAAGATAATTTACGGTAAGCTGATGATGCAGGAGTAGAAAGAAGCATACAAAACCGGCAATACTCTTCCCACCCCGCAATCTTTTTCCCTTTTTCAGACAACAATGATTTCATCCTGTATTTTTTTGTTTATTATTTTGGCTGCATTTTTCCACTTGTTACGCTGCCATTTCAACTGATTGTATTGGATTGTTCAGATAGGTGTTATAAGGTGTATTACACCGGATAAGCCTAATTACAGATTCCTCTTTTCCTCGGGAAGCACTGTAATAAATCGAATAAGGAGAATAGAGCCAGGTTCTATTTTCCATTATGCAGAGCCAACCAGATCGCTTGGTTGGTTCCGCCAGCAGGCCAGGAGAGGAGCAGATTCATCAGGGTTCCCACGGGAAGCACTAACGTTCTACTTTGTTGGAAGCTGAAGAATCAACTTTTCTTCAAAAGAACACGTTTTGTTCTGTTACGACTGCTTATTGTTAGTTCGAGGACCAATGCCTGTCCATCCGTTAATTTAATAGCTTTTTACAATTTGAAGGGCGTCAAATTGTATTCGTGTACTTGAGAACACTTTTTCTGATCTTTAGAAGCTCGAAAAACGGATCAGCGCGGCAACACCGAACGCTGCATCGATAAGAACCTATTGAGTTCCATTTTGAACAGGCGTGTATATTAAAGGCACAGAAAACTTGACTACACAACTTTCGGCCATCAAACCGACCTGGGGGGGGCTTAGATAAAGATACAGGGACTTACTGTCGACAGGACCCCCCTTCTTTGATATCTCGAACCCCCTCCTTAGTGTTCCCAAAGCTACCTGGCAGGCCCTTGCCCCTTATGCACTTATACACTGTAAAAGTTCGCCTTTGGACGTGTTTCGGCGGTAGTATCAGGATAGCAGTCAAGAGGTCGTGCGTCCGATTCCTACTCCCGGCACACAATCCTTTTGCTTTTTTTCTACTAACTCATAAGTCGAATACTCTGAAAATGCTGCAATGGTCGTAACGAGAATTTGTCTTACTCTCAATATCGACTCAGGGTACATTCTTGATATGTCAGCTATAGCTCCCCGAGTCAAGTTTGAGTCAAGTTTTCTGTTCCTTTAAGACATAAATATCATCTATAGTGCTATTCAGCTTATTACACTTATTCGAACAATGCTGATGCAGTTTCTTATCGCCTATTCCGCAGAGAGGTTCTGCAACGATATTGATCGGTCGAGTTTAAAAAACCGCGTGACGCCTCATTGGAATCAACTGCCACAAGAATCAGCAAACTCTCCATCACTGAGGCGTTCAAGAAAGAAACTGATGAAATATTTCTTTCCCAAATGTATGACCCTAAACGTTTTAAAAGAACTTTGTAGAGGCTTTGTAGCCTTATTACTGCAGTATTTTATTATTATTTTATTTACTTATTATACTTCTTTAGTGTTCCTGAGGAGAAGAAATAAAGATAGTATGCGTCCACATTCGAACCTGTTTAGAAACTTCCGTTTCACTGGAGCGAGCAGTCAACTTCCCCTCGTTAGTCCCAGCCAGTGCTATACAAACACGAGCAACAAAAAGAGATTAGCAAGTAATAATTCTTTTTAGAGGCTTTGTAGCCTTATTGCTGCAGTACATTAGTATTATTAATTTACTTTTTATACTTCTTTAGTGTTTCTGAGGAGAAGAAATAAAGATAATAAGCGTCCACATTCGAACCTGTTTATAAACTTCCGTTTCACTGGAGTGAGCAGTCAACTTCCCGTCGTCAGTCCCAACCAGTGCTATACAACGGGATCGACTAAAATGAGGCATGGCACGGCACGGCATGGCGCAGGAGACACGAGCAACAAAAAGAGATTAGCAAGTAATAATTCTTTTTAAAGGCTTTGTAGCCTTATTGCTGCAGTATATTAGTATTATTAATTTACTTTTTATACTTCTTTAGTGTTTCTGAGGAGAAGAAATAAAGATAATAAGCGTCCACATTCGAACCTGTTTAGAAACTTCTGTTTCACTGGAGTGAGCAGTCAACTTCCCCTCGTTAGTCCCAGCCAGTGCTATACAACGGGATCGACTAAAATGAGGCATGGCACGGCACGGCATGGCGCAGGAGACACGAGCAATAAAAAGAGATTAGCAAGTAATAATTATTTTTAGAGGCTCTGTAGCCTTATTGCTGCAGTATATTATTATTACTTTATTTACTTTTTATACTTCTTTAGTGTTTCTGAGGAGAAGAAATAAAGATAATAAGCGTCCACATTCGAACCTGTTTAGAAACTTCCGTTTCACTGGAGTGAGCAGTCAACTTCCCCTCGTTAGTCCCAGCCAGTGCTATACAACAGGATCGACTAAAATTAGGCATGGCACGGCACGGCATGGCGCAGGAGACACGAGCAACAAAAAGAGATTAGCAAGTAATAATTCTTTTTAGAGGCTTAGTAGCCTTATTGCTGCAGTATATTAGTATTATTAATTTACTTTTTATACTTCTTTAGTGTTTCTGAGGAGAAGAAATAAAGATAATAAGCGTCCACATTCGAACCTGTTTAGAAACTTCTGTTTCACTGGAGTGAGCAGTCAACTTCCCCTCGTTAGTCCCAGCCAGTGCTATACAACGGGATTGACTAAAATGAGGCATGGCACGGCACGGCATGGCGCAGGAGACACGAGCAATAAAAAGAGATTAGCAAGTAATAATTCTTTTTAGAGGCTTAGTAGCCTTATTGCTGCAGTATATTAGTATTATTAATTTACTTTTTATACTTCTTTAGTGTTTATGAGGAGAAGAAATAAAGATAATAAGCGTCCACATTCGAACCTGTTTAGAAACTTCCGTTTCACTGGAGTGAGCAGTCAACTTCCCCTCGTTAGTCCCAGCCAGTGCTATACAACGGGATCGACTAAAATGAGGCATGGCACGGCACGGCATGGCGCAGGAGACACGAGCAACAAAAAGAGATTAGCAAGTAATAATTCTTTTTAGAGGCTTAGTAGCCTTATTGCTGCAGTATATTATTATTACTTTATTTACTTTTTATACTTCTTTAGTGTTTCTGAGGAGAAGAAATAAAGATAATAAGCGTCCACATTCGAACCTGTTTAGAAACTTCTGTTTCACTGGAGTGAGCAGTCAACTTCCCGTCGTCAGTCCCAACCAGTGGTATACAATAGGATCGACTAAAATGAGGCATGGCACGGCACGGCATGGCGCAGGAGACACGAGCAACAAAAAGAGATTAGCAAGTAATAATTCTTTTTAGAGGCTTAGTAGCCTTATTGCTGCAGTATATTAGTATTATTAATTTACTTTTTATACTTCTTTAGTGTTTCTGAGGAGAAGAAATAAAGATAATAAGCGTCCACATTCGAACCTGTTTAGAAACTTCTGTTTCACTGGAGTGAGCAGTCAACTTCCCCTCGTTAGTCCCAGCCAGTGCTATACAACGGGATAGACTAAAATGATGCATGGCACGGCACGGCATGGCGCAGGAGACACGAGCAATAAAAAGAGATTAGCAAGTAATAATTATTTTTAGAGGCTCTGTAGCCTTATTGCTGCAGTATATTATTATTACTTTATTTACTTTTTATACTTCTTTAGTGTTTCTGAGGAGAAGAAATAAAGATAATACGCGTCCACATTCGAACCTGTTTAGAAACTTCCGTTTCACTGGAGTGAGCAGTCAACTTCCCCTCGTTAGTCCCAGCCAGTGCTATACAACAGGATCGACTAAAATGAGGCATGGCACGGCACGGCATGGCGCAGGAGACACGAGCAACAAAAAGAGATTAGCAAGTAATAATTCTTTTTAGAGGCTTAGTAGCCTTATTGCTGCAGTATATTAGTATTATTAATTTACTTTTTATACTTCTTTAGTGTTTCTGAGGAGAAGAAATAAAGATAATAAGCGTCCACATTCGAACCTGTTTAGAAACTTCTGTTTCACTGGAGTGAGCAGTCAACTTCCCCGCGTTAGTCCCAGCCAGTGCTATACAACGGGATAGACTAAAATGAGGCATGCCACGGCACGGCATGGCGCAGGAGACACGAGCAATAAAAAGAGATTAGCAAGTAATAATTATTTTTAGAGGCTCTGTAGCCTTATTGCTGCAGTATATTATTATTACTTTATTTACTTTTTATACTTCTTTAGTGTTTCTGAGGAGAAGAAATAAAGATAATACGCGTCCACATTCGAACCTGTTTAGAAAATTCCGTTTCACTGGAGTGAGCAGTCAACTTCCCCTCGTTAGTCCCAGCCAGTGCTATACAACAGGATCGACTAAAATGAGGCATGGCACGGCACGGCATGGCGCAGGAGACACGAGCAACAAAAAGAGATTAGCAAGTAATAATTCTTTTTAGAGGCTTAGTAGCCTTATTGCTGCAGTATATTAGTATTATTAATTTACTTTTTATACTTCTTTAGTGTTTCTGGGGAGAAGAAATAAAGATAATAAGCGTCCACATTCAAACCTGTTTAGAAACTTCTGTTTCACTGGAGTGAGCAGTCAACTTCCCCTCGTTAGTCCCAGCCAGTGCTATACAACGGGATCGACTAAAATGAGGCATGGCACGGCACGGCATGGCGCAGGAGACACGAGCAATAAAAAGAGATTAGCAAGTAATAATTATTTTTAGAGGCTCTGTAGCCTTATTGCTGCAGTATATTATTATTATTACTTTATTTACTTTTTATACTTCTTTAGTGTTTCTGAGGAGAAGAAATAAAGATAATAAGCGTCCACATTCGAACCTGTTTAGAAACTTCTGTTTCACTGGAGTGAGCAGTCAACTTCCCCTCGTTAGTCCCAGCCAGTGGTATACAATAGGATCGACTAAAATGAGGCACGGCACGGCACGGCATGGCGCAGGAGACACGAGCAATAAAAAGAGATTAGCAAGTAATAATTCTTTTTAGAGGCTTGGTAGCCTTATTGCTGCAGTATATTAGTATTATTAATTTACTTTTTATACTTCTTTAGTGTTTCTGAGGAGAAGAAATAAAGATAATAAGCGTCCACATTCGAACCTGTTTAGAAACTTCTGTTTCACTGGAGTGAGCAGTCAACTTCCCCTCGTTAGTCCCAGCCAGTGCTATACAAAGGGATCGACTAAAATGAGGCATGGCACGAAACGGCATGGCGCAGGAGACACGAGCAATAAAAAGAGATTAGCAAGTAATAATTCTTTTTAGAGGCTTTGTAGCCTTATTGCTGCAGTATATTAGTATTATTAATTTACTTTTTATACTTCTTTAGTGTTTCTGAGGAGAAGAAATAAAGATAATAAGCGTCCACATTCGAACCTGTTTAGAAACTTCTGTTTCACTGGAGTGAGCAGTCAACTTCCCCTCGTTAGTCCCAGCCAGTGCTATACAACGGGATCGACTAAAATGAGGCATGGCACGGCACGGCATGGCGCAGGAGACACGAGCAACAAAAAGAGATTAGCAAGTAATAATTCTTTTTAGAGGCTTAGTAGCCTTATTGCTGCAGTATATTATTATTACTTTATTTACTTTTTATACTTCTTTAGTGTTTCTGAGGAGAAGAAATAAAGATAATAAGCGTCCACATTCGAACCTGTTTAGAAGCTTCCGTTTCACTGGAGTGAGCAGTCAACTTCCCGTCGTCAGTCCCAACCAGTGCTATACAACGGGATCGACTAAAATGAGGCATGGCACGGCACGGCATGGCGAAGGAGGCACGAGCAATAAAAAGAGATTAGCAAGTAATAGAGGTGGACAAGTAAGTAAGAATTTGTAACTCTAGAGCCTAAAAGAAGGCACATTTGAACATCGTCCCTACCCTCACTCTGACGCTTGAAAGGACCCTTTTAGTTTTGTGCCTCTTTGAAGTACTAACGCCTTCTATGCTATGTCTTGCCGTGCCGCTTTAAGAGTTCGTAGCTCTAGAGCCTAAAAGAAGGCAGGCTAGACCATTTTTCCTCCCCCACACTCTGAAACTTAAAAGGACCCTTTTAGTTTTCGTGCCTCTTTTTAGTACTCATGCCTCCTACGCTGTCTTGCCGTGCCTCTTTTTAGTCGATCCCCTATAAAACTCACTAACCTTCTCTAAAGAACGTTTGGTTTGATGGATTATTTTTAAGCAGATTCAGAGTCAACAGCAAGCAGTCTTCTGTTATAACACCACCATCAACAAGACCTTCTTGGCTCATAACATCGTACAACCGATCGAACGCATTCTCGAAGGCAACAATCTTCTGGAGGTTGGCATTGGATTTCGTGAGATAGGTAAGCAGCAACAGACCCTGAGAACACACCTGCATTAGCTCTTGTAAAATTAAAAAAAAAAAATCAGCTTATATAGTGTACGGATGTACAACTGAATGATTTCCATCTAACAAACAATTCATCTATACTACAGTAGAGGTATGCTTATGTGAACGTTTGCTAACAGTGAACGATCGCCGAAGACAAAACTAAAACCCAAACCAGGCATTTTTTCCTATAAATACTAATCACTAATAATCACTCACGCTGTTGTCAATTTTTGAATATTTTGCTAATTCACCATTCACCTATGAAAGTGACACCTCTGTTTTGTTTTTTATATTTTGAAAAGTTTGCCGGGAGGAACGCACCTTCAATGGAGAAAATGGCGGTCCGAACCGTCAAATGCCTTCAAAAGAGGAAGGACCTTTTTAATAAATTCGAAATCAAAGAAATTTCATTGAATTTCTGCTTCAAGTTTGTGCCAGGATAACCCTAAAATAGTTGGCTGTTGTTCACTGATATCAAGTGTGTTATTTTTCTTTTCCATTTTACTTTTTTATATGAAAGTAAGAAAGCCAAGGTAGTGGAACATTTAAAAAAGTGTTCAAATAAGCATACCTCTACTGTTCTCGAACCGCGTAAAACAGAGAGCATGAATGGAAAGAGAACATCAGTTGAAGTGTTGCCAAGTGTGAAAATGTTGGTGGTTTTTGACACTTTTTGACTCTAGGTGACAGCGTCACACTTTTTTTTAAGAATGGAACTTTTTAGGTCAGAAAAGCACTTTTTCATTTACTTTAATAAAGTGACGGGTTACCGCGCCCAAAACACTGCCAAAAATGTACTTTACTTCAAATTTTGTGCACAAAAACAGTTCGAAGCCTTAAATAAAGCTCATTTCCGATTAAATTTTGTTACAAAACTGTGCTGTAACAGTTTGGAAATTTTTGGAAAAATATTATTACAAATTCAGTTATTACAATTTTGGGCGTTGGGCAGTGTTTTGGGCAAGTGTCAAGAAACGTGTATGCAAAGTAGTGTTTTATTTGTTTACATACCAACCCGGCTTTTCAAGTACACGTATATATTTCTGCCTGACTGAATGGACGCTGGTATCGCTTTCGCGATACTCGCTTTCGCTGAACCTAGTTTACACATGCTAGCATTTCTCTAGTCTCTTCGTCTATTTCCAGTGCCTTCATAAACTGGAGTTTCGTTCAAAGCCTATATTGCGATCAGTAACTGCAATGCAAGAAGGCCTTGAGAATGAGCTGGATCCCGAAGTGGGCTAGGACTAAAATTCACAGGTGGCATGTAGTAGCCTATCCAAAGCTCAAAACTTAGGCGTAATGTCCAGAATTTAAAGCTTAACCACACAGTATTAACTAAATAGTATTTAATTAAATAGCTGATCCGTAGGCCAGTTGTGGTAACTAGTAGATCGAGATTCAGCATTAGACAGGCTGGGCCTTTAGTATATAAAGGTTTATCGACTGAGTTAAGGTCATGTAGGGTTTATTGGATTTCCGTAGCATTTTAAAGGTTCATTGTTTTGCTGTATATGAATTTGATGCGTTATTTTCATCCGTTTAATTTTTTTTTTGCTTCGGATGGTTAGTAGTGATTCTGGTTGGAATTTGTTTTTGTTTGTGGTTGGGCGTCCCAGACCGGGTAAGTCAAGCTCCTTTCCTTTCTTTCTTTATTTGTGCCGAAGTTTTCGTTGTTGTTGATGTTTAGTTTTGAGGGTATTGAGGGTATCTAGTCCCTAACAGGTTCGCCTCTGGACATTGAAGATTATTTTTTTTTTTAATAAACCCTTCTTTCATTCATTCATTTGCTCACACTACTGTGGCTGCTCTAAATTTCGGGGGCAATTGGCAGAAAATGAGAACAACTACGAATTAATTAAGAGGATACAAAAAAAGATTGTAAGATTTCTTTCCATCAACACGAAAAACATTTCAGATGGCTAACTAGTAGCTGAATGGTCGTGGCTCTTACTTTCCTATATAAGGCGTATTCTCGCCGTTCCCCGAGGATTCAACTTGAGGAGTCACCGCGTTTTTGTTTGTCCTGGAGACTCGCTCCCCGTATTCTCGCGAGTCTCCACGGACAGGAAATGCTCCGACTATCATCACGATCATCAAAAAGGACTCCCTTTCATATTCAGAGGGGAATCAATTTTTGCTGGTGTTGGTGCGATGTAAAATATACCCGAAACAATCAGAATAAACAAAACCAAAAATAAAGTAGATCTGGACTAATTTCTTCACCTGTATATTTATTTTTAGAACAAAGTTCATTTTGGAAGCATTCCCAGTGTTTTCGTTGTCTTCCGTACGCGGAGTCCGCGTGAGTGACTCCCTCTATTCTCGCCTTCCCTTCGATTCCCCACGGAGTCCTCGGGGAACGGCGAGAATACGCCTATAATCCTGTGCCGGTAGATGAAGGTGAAGTGTGAAAACAGGCGGCACAATGGCGCGACGTCTTTCACATCTGTGCATCAGAGTCATCTATCTGTTTAACTGAAAATTTCTTCTTACAATTTTGACAGTTTTCTCTATACGTGGGTTCTGGGAGGCTATTAGTTAGAGTTAGATAATCAGCTCTGTCGTCTGCGCCTAGACAGATTTTAAATAAGGCAAGAATATTGACTGGATATTTAGATCCGACATTAGACGTCATTCAAATGTATAGGCTCGGCCGAGTTTTGCAGTTCTAACTAATGACACGGCTTTTTCTTACCTCGTTTCGGATAAACTCAAATTGGTCTTTCAGCGTATCCATCAGCTTCGACACTCCTGATCGACTCTCAAGCACAAATTCTTGTAAAGGTTTCACTCTGAAAAAAGGAAAACAAAAAAACAAGAAGGTACCCTATGTTCGCATTAGTAGGCTATGCAATTTATAAAGACAAGTCCTTTAAATTCGACTTAAGGACCCCGAATCCTGAAACAAAACAACAAAATAACAGCTGCTAGACAACCTACAACTGCCACAGTTATCCCAAGGAAAGGAATTACGCGCTGAAAGAACCACTCCCACTAGAAGAACAAGCAACTGTGGCCCCTCTTCATGAAAGATATAGAAGGAGTTTTGTTCCAGCATTTGTTAAGTTGTTCAATAACAGATAAATTAGTCCCTTTTACTGTTTTTTTTTTCTTTCGTGACAAGACTATATAGTGATTGTGTTTTGTTATTCATCATTTTTTTATGACGAAAAGGTCAAATCCGACGGTAACGCTGCGACAGCTGCGTTTGGAAAATAAAATCCTATTCTATTCTATTCTAGATCAAAAGGCAGTTGAGGGAATGGTCTCCACAACTAGATATTTTACCATATAGGGCCTAAATAGAATGAAGAGAAGCAATGGGGTTTATGAAGTACCGAAAACTAGAGACCTAGAGGAACTATGGAATGCAGACTAACATGCATCACCGTTACGACTTCGAATATTACCTATAACACTGGCTAAAAGCATACTATCCAGGTTCCTTGCTAAAGAAAAACATGCGGGGGGGGGGGGGGGAGGATATTTGGGAATCATAAATTTTGTTAAAGATTGCCCACTCTTCGGACTTGGGACTTTTTACTTGAGTGTCGCATGCTGCTATGAAAGAGGCACGTTTGAAGGATCTGTCGACAGGCAGAAAGAGTGGACACATTCTAAATCCAGAACTGCATGACGAAAAGTGTGACGAAGTGCTTCCATCAACTATGTATAGAAAGATGGTTCGCCATCAATTGCAGTTCGGAGGATCGAGACCATAGAACCTATGTGGCCTGTGGGCAAAGATGGGAGTTAACTTACTTATTTTTTGCAAGGTTCAGCAGAAGTTTCAGAACGGCATATTTCATTTGGGGACTCGGCTCATCCAGGAGTGATAGAAGTGTAATGGCATTATCTGCTCTCTTCAAGAATATCTCGGAGAACTGTTCACCCAAAGGACAAATCCCTGATGAGTCCGTACTGTCTACAGAAAGAATAAAAACAAAATAAATTCACTTGACACTTAGCGCTGACGGGTTTTAAGTTTAAAGGACCCGTCGTTCCTATAACGCCGATCCAACCTACTTCTGTAAACTCTTTATCCGAACTTAAGCCCATCACAGTACTAGATATTTGTTACAGTATTTTTCAGCACCCGTAACGACAACTCCGGTGTAGCATTCTCCCAACGACTGTCTACACTGTGAGACGTTTTATCACAGCCAACAGAAGGATACGGGGTTTCAACAGACAGTGCATAACAAACAACACTTAGAATGTCATCTGTTGTGTTGGAAAACGTTATACATGAAATGTTATGCATAACAAGCATTGCCAGGAAGAGCAATGGCTTATTTTTGAAGCGCTCTCTAATGGAAGTCAGAAATGTGTATGTGTGAACCATTTAATAACAAGACCAAAGGTTTCGATGGGATCCCAAAAATTCAATATCTGATCCAGACAACTGGGTCTTGTCTTAGCCAGATCCAGTCATCGCCAGACTCCTTGAACATTTTTACAATTAAAATTCAGAAACAGATTAAGGCCAAATAGCTAATCACCTGAGAAAACCAAGTTCAGATATGGATTCAGCATTGTGTTTACCCCTATAAGTCATATCTGTTTTGACGAAAACTTCCTGCCACTTCTGCCAATTTCCCGGTTCCGGCCGAACTCCAGAACTACTTGTCCGGCGAAAAAAGAAAGCTCAAAGACGAAATCAGGTTATCTTCTTTCTCCAGTAATGAACATCTAATCAACTTCAAATAAAAATTTAGCTTATAACAAATTTTCCAATTCCAGCCGGATTCCGGTCGAACTATATGTCCGGGTAAAATATGAGTGTCGTACAGGGACTCAGCATCTCTTCTTACCCCTAAATCGCTTTTCTAATCAACTAGAAATAAAACTTTAACTCCCAACAGTTTTCCGGTTTTGGCCGGATTCCGGGCGAACTACATGTCCGGGTAGAAAATTGTTTTCACATAAGTGTTCAGCATGTCTTCTTGACCTAAGTAAAACTTTTAATTTTGACAAACTTTCCGGTTTGGGCCGGATTCCGGTCGAAATACTTGTCCGTCGAGAAAACAGTTTTCCCCATCGTCTTCAGCGTGTCTTCCTACCTCTAAATCGAACATCAAATCAACTTCAAATGAAACTTTTACTTTCAACAAACTTTCCGGTTCAGGCCGGATTCCGGACGAAATACTTGTCCGTCGAGAAAATAGTTTCCACATCGTCTTCATCATGTCTTCCTACCCCTAAATCGAACATCTAATCAACTTCAAATAAAACTTTTACTTTCAACAAACTTTCCGGTTTTGTCGGGATTCCGGGCGAACTACTTGTCCGATGACAAAATGGTTTTGACCATCGTGTTCAGCATGTCTTCTCACTCCATAATCGACTATCACATTAGCTGTTTCAAAATATTCTGTTTGCCCCTTAATTTGAACCCCCTCCCCCACCCCTAAATGTAGGGCTACAAAGCCCATCTACGAACTTGACTGGTCCGACGACTCAACGAATCCTCAAACCAAGTATCAAAATATCTCATTCCCTTCGTGAATTATCGTGCTTACAGACGGACGGACGGACAGACGGACAACTTTTGCGATGTCATAGGTATCCCTCCATTTACGTTTTGGGATCCCAAAAATTAAAGCACAGTTAGTGCCCATTGTGCTTTAACAATCTTACCTTCTTCTGAATGATATTCGGGGTTGGTGACATTTGTTAATGTTTCTAAAACAATCAGTGTTGTTTCTGGATCCAGTCGGTCCTGTTCCATGACGCTAAGCAAACACTCCATTGCTTGTGCTCCGACTTCAAGTCGAAACCTCTTTGATAAGGCTCTAAGGGTCTTACAAGCATCTCTGCGGTCTGGCAGGCTGGGAGATTCTCTGATTCTTTCCACAAGCTTCTCAACCTAAAAGTTTGTGTAGCAATAAATCTGAGGTAGGCTACTGTGCTGAAAGACTGATGGGACCTCTAAGTAAGGATTAGGCTTAACAGATTAACAGCAGTAGCAGGCGAGATCAGAAGTGTTACTAGCCAAAATGTGTTTTTTTTCGGGGGGGGGGGGGGGGGGAGGACAAGGTATTTAAAGACTGGCTGGTTATTTTACCCACTGTCTTTATGATCTACTGACTTTATGAAAAACCGACTCTTTTTTTAGGAAAAAAATGGACTGTTTTTCCGAAAAACCGATTGTTTTGAAGAAAAACAGACTGTTTTGAAGAAAAACAGACTGTTTCCAAGAAAAAAAAAACGACTATTTTTACGAAAAATCGGCTTCGCGCCGACTTGGCTATCTTTTACCGACTGGCCGAGAACATTGGGGGGGGGGGGGGGCGTCCTTTTCAACAAATTCCAAATTCCAAGTTTGTTTGTCGGCTCCCTGATATGCCTGCCAAGGTTCAACATCCTTTCTGGAAGTACCTTAATTCGAGAACAGTGGACCGACCGACCGAAAAGTGATCTGTATCATCGGTATATGGCACTTCAGCAAAGCTTCAAGTGCCATAAAAATGTAATATTTACAATTACAATTCGTTTTTTTTTTCCACAGACATCTTTTACAAATAAAAATAGTGTTGGACATGTCATTACAGTTAAAAATAACAACCAAGGATATATTCACAACTGTTACCTGTAATTTATATTTATAATTCACGGTCTAAGATGCAGTTCATGAAAATATAAACACCAATTAAAAAGTCTTCAAAACAATTACAAACATAATTCGTCATAAGTGTCATTACTATTATAATATTAAAACAAACAGGAGCTGGAAGCTGATATGGCACTTGCAAGACTTGGTAAATAAGAATTTATTCAAACAATGTTTACAACAATTGTTTGTAAACATCAATTGTAAACCTTCTTGGCAAGGGTCCTCGTCAGGCTGTCAATCTCTGGTTCAACTTCGGGGAAGGAAACAAACCTGTAATCATTACAGGTTACGAGGACCCTTACCAAGAAGGGCCGAAATATCGCTGATGAAGAACCATAGCTGACGTATCAATTGTAAACATTGTTTGAATAAATAAGAATGACGGCGCACCCTTGAAAATCACGAGATTGTATCGTTTGGTAAAAAAAAATAAAAAATATGTCACCATCATAAATCAAAAGGTTAAGGCAAAAATGATCATGGCCTCAAGGGGATCATGAAAATGTAGGTTTTGCTTAAAAGTATTTTTTGTACTTTGCGGTTAATATGCGTAGCCTACTGTAAGGGATGGTCGGATCTGGGAAGTGACAATTTCTAAGCCAATCTTGTCAAGTGTATAATGTTCAAGCCAAGCTTCATCGTCCTAGCACATCTGGAAGTAGCCTACCTTAAACTGCTATCACCGGAATTCAAGACCCCCCTCCAACTCCCCCAGAGTGGCCGAATCCTGTCTGTAGCTAGGGCTTACGCTTGTTCTTCCCACCAAGTCATATCCAAATCGTTATATTCCAAGAGCGTCACAAAATCCCCCCCCCGATTCCCCCACATCGATCGGATCCTGTCTGCACTTGAAATGGGACATTTCAGACACGAAGTCTTTCCAAATATCAAGTTTCATTAAGATCCGATTGCCCGTTCAAAAGTTATAAATACGTCAATATTCCGGATTCCCCCATCTCCACTCTCCCCACGGTAGTAGGATCGGGGAAGTGACTATTTCCCAGTTAGGTTGATCGGGCCCCTAATATGCCTGCCAAGTTTCACCGTCCCAGCACATGCGTAAGCATCTGAAGTCGGGATCACCGGAATTCCGGAACCCTTCCTCCAACTCCCAGTGCTCGGATCCGGTCCGGTCTTGTCAACTATGTGTCACAAGATTTCCGGTTCCCCCCTCCAACTCCCCCCACATTCACCGGATCCATTCCGGACTTGAAGTGTGACATCTGAGAC
Organism: Branchinecta lynchi; assembly: GCA_023053575.1. Taxonomy (NCBI): domain Eukaryota; kingdom Metazoa; phylum Arthropoda; class Branchiopoda; order Anostraca; family Branchinectidae; genus Branchinecta; species Branchinecta lynchi. The sequence goes on from JAKZAP010000004.1 coordinate 26,796,794, forward strand.
ACGAGTTCTTTCCAGATACCAAGTTTCATCAAGATCCGATTACCCGTTCAAAAGCTACAAATACGTCAACATTCCGGATTCCCCCTCCCTCCACTCTCCCACGGTGGTCGGATCGGGGAAGTGACTGTTTCCAAGTTAGTTTTGGTCGGGTCCCTAATATGCCTGCCAAGTTTCACCGTCCTAGAACATGTGTAAGCATCTAAAGTCGGGATCACCGGAATTCCGGAACCCTTCCTCTAACTCCCAGTGCTCGGATCCGGTCCGGTCTTGTCAACTATGTATCTAGGGCTTGTTCTTCCCACCAAGTTTCATCCCGATCCGTACACTCTGAACATGTCACACGATTTCCGGTTACCCCCTCCAACTCCCCCTACATTCACCGGATCCATTCCGGACTTGAAGTGTGACATCTGAGACACGAGTTCTTTCCAGATACCAAGTTTCATCAAGATCCGACTACCCGTTCAAAAGCTACAAATACGTCAACATTCCGGATTCCCCCTCCCTCCACTCTCCCACGGTGGTCGGATCGGGGAAGTGACTGTTTCCAAGTTAGTTTTGGTCGGGTCCCTAATATGCCTGCCAAGTTTCACCGTCCTAGAACATGTGTAAGCATCTAAAGTCGGGATCACCGGAATTCCGGAACCCTCCCTCAAACTCCCCCCACAGTGCTCGGATCCGATCCGGTCTTAACCGTGGCTTTTTTTCCCCACCAAGTTTCTCCCGATCCATCCACTCAGAATATGACACACGATTTCGGTTACCCCCTCCAACTCAAGTCAGCGGATTCATTCTGGACTTGAAGTGTGACATCTGAGACAGGAGGTCTTCCCAAACATCAAGTTTCATTAAGATCCGATTCCCCGTTCAAAAGTTAAAAATTAGTCAATATTCCGGATTCCCCTTCCCTCCACTCCCCCCAAGTCGGGGAAGTGACAATTTCCAAGTTAGTTTGACAGGGTCCGTAATATGTCTGCCAAGTTTCATCGTCCTAGCACATCTGAAAGTACCCAAACTCCAAATGAGTGTCCTGACAGACCGAGAAGTGATCGGTATATGGCACTTGAGCGGAGCCGCAAGTGCCATGAAAACGACTGAGATAAAAAAACTTCACCAAAAATGAAATAGTCAAAACTATTTGTGTTCGAACCAAAATAAAGCAATGCACTGAAAAGAAATATGCGATGTCAACTTTTAAAGAGCGCTGAAATGTTTAGTAAAATACGGCACGAAAGCGTTGAGGAATCGTTCCGACCAATGCCCATACTTCAGTAATATTTTTCCCGTTTGGAGTACATTTAGCCTAGTGTTTCGGCGGCCGATGCTATTGGCATATTCTGGAAGCATGTCCCTATGTAGATCTGATGCCAGTATCTTTTTGCCAAAGTTCATGACTAGCTCGTGCCTCCGTTGGCATAGTGTCGTCATGTCCAGCGTTTCTAGACTCTTCTCATAGTCCCTGTAATCAGTCCCAAGGATTATTTTACATGCACATTTTTGGATCTGTTCTATCTTGTGAGTTTGGTCGTCAGAGATAGAACTGTGACACACCGCTCATGCGTATTCCGTTAGTAAAGAAATAGAAAACCGTGATTTTCGGGTTTTTTTCTTGATCAGCTAATTATCCCTCTAGGATGATGTGCGAGGGATAAATATAAATTCGGATATTTCGGTTGCACTTCCGGCAAACCGTCCTCAGCGAAAAACAAAACAAAACTAAATCATAAAATCCACAACAATCACAACAGGATAACGATGCCGAACCAACAGACAATAAGACGAGATGTAAATAAAAAACAGAAGAAAACGGTGCGGATGCAGATAAAAATAAAATAACGAAAGATAAAATGTGCGTGTTAAAAGTTTTGTGGAAGAGTTTATCCAAAGTGGCCAAACGTATAATGGATTTTTCGAGTGGGTCGTTTTCTGGGTGAAAGCTTCTGCGCTTTCCCAGACGGATGGTAAATTGTAAATATACACAGAGCTCAGAATTGTAAATAATCACAGATTTGTACATATACACTTTATAGCCTACAATTATAGCCATTATAGGAATAGGTTTATATAGGTAGGCTATAGGTATAGTAGAGGTATGCTTATGTGAACATCTGCTAACAATGAATGATTCTCGAGGAAAAAAAACAAACCAGGCATTTTTTACTATAAATAATTGTAATAACCATTCATGCTTTTGTCAGTTTTTGAATGTTTTGCAAATTCATGGCTGATAGCGACTCTACTGACACCTGGTTTTCTTTTCAAATTTGAAAAGTCTGCGACAAGGAACGTACCTTCAACGGAGAAGATGGCGGTCCGAACCTGTAGATTCCTCCAAAAGAAGAAGGAGGTTTTTGGTAAATCCAAAATCAAAGAAAGTTAACTGAATTTCTACTTCATGTTTGTGCCGTGATATTCCTGAAATAGTTGGCTGTTAGCTGATTCAAGTTTGTGATTTTTCTTTTCCATTTTACTTTTTTATATGCAAGTACCAAAGCCAAGGAAGCGGAACAGTTAAAAAGTGTTCAAATAAGCATACCTCTCCTCTACTGTACTAAACACTTGAAATACCTGAATAGTTGATAGGTATTTGATCTTCATTCTACCGTTTAGCCCAAAACTGCACTGTTCATATTTAAGTAACTGTTCAATAAGCATATACCTCTACTGCAGCTCTACTGTAGTACTGTACTGCATAACCAATGTGATACAGCCAACTGGCAACAAAGAGCAAGTGGAGACGATAATTAAAGTCAAAAGGAAATTTATCCCTCAGAAGGAGCAGTGTTGCCAGATGCTTGACACAAGCTGGCACAGCAAGAGAAGCAAAAATGCGCCTTCTGCACATTTTCACTATTTCTTCTTTTTTTTTTGACAAAATGGGAGGGGAGCTCATGTTGGCCATGTTGTTGACCAGTCGGTAAAAAAAAAAGAGCTGGAAGCTCATATGGCACTTTTAAGGCTTGGTAAAAGGATGAAAGTAGGAATATCACCGGAATTCCGGACATTCCCTACAGCTCCCCCACCCCCCCTCGGTATCCGAAATACGGTCCGATCCTGTCACTGATGCACCTAGGACTTGTGCCTGTACTTCCCACCAAGTTTCATCCTGAGCGCTCCACTCTATGCGTGTCACAAGATGTCCGGTTCTCCCCTCAGCCCCCCCCCCCCCACCCAGTTCATCGGATTCGGTCCGAGGTTGAAATGGGACATGCTGAGACATGAGGTCTTTCAAGATATCAAGTGTCATTAAGATCCGATTACCCATTCGAAAGTTATACATGCTACTAATTTCCGGATACCGTCGTCTCCCCCTCCCCGCACGATAGTCAGATCGGGCAAGTGACTAAGTTAATCTGGTCAGGTCCCTGAGATGGCTGCCAAGTTTTATCGTCCTAGCCCACCTGGAAGTACATTAACAACGGATCGCCGGAATTCCGGAACACCCCTTCCATCTCCCCCAACAGTGTCCGAATCCGGTCCAGTCCTGTCAGTGATGTACCTAGAGCGTGTGCTTGTTCTTCGCACCAAGTTTCATCCCGATCACTCCACTCTGAGAGTTTCACACTATTTCCGATTTCCCCCCCCCCCCCCAGATTCGTCGGATCCAGTCCGGACTTGAAATGAGACACCTGAAACACGAGATCTTTCCAGATATCAAGTTTCATTAAGATCCAATAACCCGTTCTAAAGTTATGCATGTCCCTATTTTCTGGATTCCGCCACCTCCCCCTACGATGGTCGGATCGGGCAAGTGATTATTTCCAAGTTAGTTTGGTCGGGTCCCTCATACGCCTGCTACATTTTATCGTCCTAGCCCACCTGGAAGTACATTAACTACGGATCGCCGGAATTCCGGAACCCCCCTCCAACTCCCCTCACAGTGTCCGAATCCGGTCCAGTTCTGTCAGTGATGTATCTAGAGCTTGTGCTTGTTCTTACCACCAAGTTTCATCCCGATCGCTCCACTCTGGGAGTTTCACATGATTTCCGGTTCCCCCTCTGACTCCCCCCAGATCCATCGGATCCGGTCCGGACTTGAAATGATTTATCGGAGACACCAGATCTTTCCAGATATCGAGATTCATTAAGATCCGATCACCCGTTCGAAAGTTATGAATGTCCCTATTTTCCGGATTCCGCCACCTTCCCCTCCCCCCACGATGGTCGGATCGGGAAAGTGACTATTTCCAACTTAGTCTGGTCGGGTCCCTAATATACCTGCCAAGTTGCATCGTCCTAGCACATCTGGAAGTACCCTAACTCACGATCACCGGACTAACCGACCGACGGAAAAGTGATCGGTATATGGTGCCATAAAAAAACAAGAGCTGAAGGCTCATATGGCACTTGCCGAAACAGTTGGCATATTTGTCAGTTTGTCCTCCTGCAGCTCCCCCCCCCCCCAGTGATCACACCCACACCGGACTTGAAACTGAACATTTGAGACGCTCGTTCTTGACACTACTCAAGTTTCATGCACGTCCGATCACCCGTTCCTAAATTATGAATGCCACCTGATTCCGGATTTCCCATCCCTCTACTCCCCCCATGATGGTCGGACAGGGGAAGGGACTAGGTCCAAGCACATCTGGATGTACCCTAGCTCGAGATCACCGGAATTCCGGGAAATCCCCTCCCCCCACCACCATGACACGATCAGGTCCTGTTTTGTCAGGAGTGCATCTAGGGTTGACGCTTGCTCTTCCAACCAAGTCCAACTTCGATCCCTCGACTTTAAGCTATTCACGAGATTTCCGGTGCCCCCTCTAGCCCCCCCCCCCCCCCTCCCAGTGATCAGATCCGGTCCAGACTTGAAACTGAACATCCAAGATATTTGTTCTAATACTTACCAAGTTTCATGCACGTCCGATCACCCATTCCAAAGTTATGAATGTCACTAGATTCTGGATTCCCCACCCCTCTACTCCCCCCACGATGATCGGATCGGGGAAGGGACTATTTTCAAGTCAATACGGTAGAATTCCTAAAATATCTGCCAAGTTCCATGGACCTAGCACATCCGGAAGTACCCTAACTCGAGATCACCGGATTTCCGCTAAACCCCATCCAACTCCCCCCACCGTGACACGATACAGTCCTGTTTTGTCAGTAATGTATCTAGGGTTTAAGCTTGTTCTTCCCATCAAGTTCCATCCCGATCCCTCGAATCTGAGCCTTTCAGAAGATTTCCCGTGCCCCCCCCCCCCCCAGGTATCGTATCCGGTCCGGATTTGAAATGGAATATCTGAGGCACTTGTTCTTGACACTTGTCAAGTTTCATGCACGTCCGATTACCCCTCCCAAAGTTATGCATGTTACTAATTTCCGGATTCCCCATCCCTCCACTCCCCTACGATGGTCGGATCGGGGAAACGACTATTCTTACGGCAGTTTGTTCGGGTCCCTGATATGCCTACCAAATTTCATCGTCCTAGTACCGAACTCGCGGGATCACCGAATTCCGCCCTCCCTCCAACTCCCCCCACAGTGCCCGAATCCGGTCCGGTTATGTCAATGATGTATCTAGGACTTGTGCTTGTTCTTCCCACCAAGTTTCGTCCCGATCCCTCCACTCTAAGCGTTACCCAAGATTTCCCCCTCCAGGAGGTTTAAAACTTTTTGAATATATGATGAGTGAAGATTTGAGGTGGAGTAACAAAGGGGAGAAGCCCAATTTTGTAGTGGCTAATAGACGGGAGGTACTTGACCTAACAATTGTTAATGAAGCCATAGCAGATTCTGTCCTGGGGTGGCATGTTAGTGATATTCCTTCACTTTCAGATCATTGTTTTGTTCGTTTTAGTGTTGGAATGACCCCTAAACAAAATTATACCGTCAAGGATATAAGTCAGACTGATTGGAGAGCGTATTTGAAGCAGCTGAGGGCTGAGCTCAATGGTTCCAGCATGAGGGACCATAAGATCTCAGATACGAAAGAATTAGATAGTTATGCTGAGTGGTTAACGAGTTGTTTGAAGAAATCATTCAATGCGCCGACACCAAATGAATTGAAAGATATGAATGCTAATCCAAAAGATCGGTGGGATTCTAAACTCCAAGATTCGAGGAAAGAGTTACGCCGATTACTTAGGAAAGCAAAGTTTTCTGATTGCCGAGAAGATTGGACAAGTTACCAAGAAGCCTTTAAGAGATTCAAAAAGGCTATGAGACAAACGAAGAGGCAGTCATGGAGAAATGTCTGTGATTCTATACAGAGTGACTCTGGAACTGCTAACATCCTGAAGATACTGAAGAAGGACAAAACGGTAAGCCTTGGATGTATCGAAAAGGAGACGGGACTTTGAAGAAACACTAGATCACATGCTGGAGATTCACGTTGGTGTTGAGGATCAGACTCTTGTTCCGCCTGCGCGTTACGGTGAGGAGGATCTAGGTGAGGAAGTGGGAGAAAGGATATTGAAGGAGGAGTGGATCAATAAGGCTGTGAATGAATTTAAACCCTTTAAATCCCCAGGAGCAGATTGAGTTTATCCAATTATGCTCCAAAAGGGATGGGGTCAGATCAAACCACATTACATGAAGCTTGCAAGAAGAAGCTTAGCTTTAGGCCATGTACCGAAAGCATGGCAAGAGGCAAGGGGTGTTTTCATCCCTACGCCAGGGAAAGAGAATTACTGCAATGCGCGGTCATTCCGACTAATTACACTGACATCGTTTCAGTTAAAATTGATGGAAAAAGTAATACAATGGTATCTCATGAGCATACCTGAGTTAAACGAAAAACTGTCAAATAGACAGTTCGGATTCCGAGTTGGAGGATCCACAGAGGCCGCAATTCACCAACTCGTATGGCGGATTGAACAGGCACTAGAAAATAAGGAATTCGCTCTTGGCATTTTCCTTGATATCGAAGGAGCCTTTGATGGGGCTACTTTTGAATCTATAGAAGAAGCGATGGAGGAGGGAGAAGTCGAAATCGCGGTTCAAAGATGGAACTCCGATATGATTAGAAACAGAGAAGTTTGCGTAAATCTAAAAGGAGCAAAGCTCAAGCGACTAATTCGTAAAGGATGCCCGCAAGGAGGAGTTAGCTCCCCCTGGATGTGGAATCTTGTAATGAATAGTCTGTTGAAAGAGCTGGAAAAACAACCCGGCTATTCGCAAGCGTTTGCATATGACGAAGAGTCGCTCCTCAGAGGCCGAAATCTGTCCACGCTATTTGAGCTTGGCCAGGCAATCCTCAACGTAGTAGAGCAATGGAGTGTCAGACAAAAACTACGATTGAGCCCGAGTAAGACAAAAGCTGTTGTCTTTACAAAAAAACGAAATTGGGTAATCCCATTTCCGCTGAAGATCTACAATAAAGAAATAAAAATGACCAACCAAGTCAGATATTTGGGGATCACCCTCAATAGTAAACTATGTTGGAAAACACATTGCATTGAAAGAGCACGCAGAGCAACAATCACGCTCATGCAATGCCGAAGGATGGTGGGCAAGACCTGGGGACTTGCACCTTAACGAATGATGTTTATATATACTGCTATAATCCGGCCCATGATTTCTTATGCTTGCATAATATGGGTGGGAAGCACAAAAATTTATTCGCATATGATGCCCCTGGTTAGGGTACAAAGATTAGCATGCTTGATGATTAGTGGCGGTTTCCCAGGGACCGCCACAGCATCACTAGAAATGCTCCTCGGATTAACTCCCCTTGAGATTTGGTTCAGAGGGGAAGCACTGAGGACGAGAGTCCGACTTGAGATCCAAGGCACATGGTGTCAGAGAAAACAGATCAGTAAGAGAAGCCATTTGGATATTTGCAATAAATGGATGAATGAGCTGCCAGTGCTGAACATGCCTAAAGATCACACTATCACTACAATGAAAAATGGAAAGAGCTTTGAAGTGAAAATTGAGTCAAGGTCCGAGACCTTACGATTTCTGGAAAGTTTAACCAACACAGAAGAGATCCGATGCTACACTGACGGCTCGCGATTTAATGAGATGACGGGAGCAGCATCTATACTGTTCGAAACAAATGTAGAGCCAGAGAGGATGTACACTCACCTGGGGGAGTTCTCGTCAGTCTACCAGGCTGAGATGTTCGCTATTCTGCAAGTTATTGATGGTCTTCTGGATAAAGGAGCTGCTAATAAAGACATTTTTGTATTTTCGGATAATCAAGCATGCTTAAAAGCACTTGAAACCCCGAAAAGCAAACAGCCTTTGGAGATGGAATGCTTTAACAAGATTAATGCAGTTGCAAATAATGGAAATCAAATCACTTTGATGTGGGTCCCGGGACACTCTGGTATCCCAGGAAACGAGGAAGCCGATGCACTAGCAAAGGAAGCTACCAAAAGAGTTACCTATGGACCTGAGCCCTTCATTCCCATCTCGGAAAGTAGGTGGAAGACAGAAATCCGGGAATGGATGAAAAAACAGGTAGACCAAAAGTGGAAAAAACGCGTGGATTGTCGAGCCACGCGAAGTTTAATACCCACGCGCAACGAGGCGCTGACTAGAAGGCTAATCGCCATGAAAAAAGATGAAGTCCGGGGAATCATCCAGGTTGTTACTGGAATTGGAAACCTTGGAAAACATAATTCAAATACAGGAAAAATTGAGTCTCCAATATGAACCAGATGCGGAGTAGATGAAGAGACAAATATCCACTTTGTCCAAGAGTGCCCAGCATGGACAAGGCAACGTTTGGAAGCTTTCCACGCTCTGAATGTTGATTTCCACGAGGTAGTGAGGAAAGCCAGGTTAAAGGAACTGTCCAGGTACCTTCAGTTGACAGCGAGGCTAAACAGGTTTTAAGGTAAGAACGCGAAAAAAGCGGTAGAATGAGTGATTTTGTTATCAATTGTTTTGGTAGAGTGATGTTTTCATCAATTGTATTATAGTGAATGTGAACTGGGGGATTGAGACAATGGGCAATTTGTGGCCTGAGTTTCGGCTGGAGTGTCTGGCCTACCCCGCAGAAATAAATAATACCCCCAAAGTCACTGGATCCGGTCTGGATTTTAAGTGGGTCGTCTGAGGCAAGAGATCTCACCAAATATCAAATTTCATTCTTGTTTGTTCACCCGTTCAAAAGTTATAAATTCCTCAAGATTCCGGATTCCTCCTCCTCCAACAATGGTCGGATCTGGGAAATGATTATTTCTGACTTAATCATTTGGGATCCCTGATATGCCTGCCAAGTTCCATCGTCCTAGCTTATGTAGAAGTGCCCGAACTAGCAAAACCCGGACCTACCGACCGACGAACGGATAGAAACTGAGTTGGCGAAACGCTCTGCTATTCTTCTTAAAAATAGTAGATTTTTTAATCGAAATATTAAAACGAGAAGACATTCTGAAATTTTAATTTGATGTAGGTTATGAGTTACTTCTGAGTTACGACTTTTTGTGTAAAAGCAGTCGATTTTTGATCTTCAAAACAATCATTTGTTTAAAAAACGGTCACTACAAATGACCAAGCAGTCGATAAATATCCCCCCGCCTTTCCCCCATTCATTTTTGGATAGCATGCACAATCAAATCTGATTTGCGGAGTCACCTTTGGCTGAAGCAATATCTATTTTTGAATAGTAATGCTTCTGGTTCGGTGATGTGCAAAACAAGAGAAAAGTTAATCAGCTTTTGCTGGAAAATAAATAGTAGGGCTAATGCTGGGCTAACGAGATTTTTTTTCTTAACATGACTTAAAAAACATACAAACTTGTAAAAAAAACAAAAAAAAACACATTCCAGATATGCATGAACCTGACAAGCCCAACTGCTTACCAGCGAACATACTCTCATATCCAAACATTGTGCTGCTGGCTTTCAAGACATGGAACAGTAGAGCGGGTCAGCACATTTTGAACCAGCAAGCATCAATTACCAGTGTTCCCAATTCTGACATTTTAATGAAGATTTTGAGTCCCGCAACCATATTTTATAGTGCAAAATGGACACGTCAGCTGAATTTTATTGGAGCTATATTTCGGCCCTTCTTGACAAGGGTCCTCCTCGGGCTCAAAACTGCTCAAGTTGGAAAAACAAACTTGTGGTGTTTCCCACAAGTTTGTTTTTCCAACCTGAGCCATTTTGAACTATCAAATATGATTCGCAGTCAGCTTGGACTGAAGGAATTATCCCCCTCAACCTGCTTTACATCTGGAATCTACTGGATATAAAATCACTGTACTGTGTTACCCTTACAATCCTAATCTGGTTTCAATTCTAAAGGATGTGGAGAGCAAAATGCGCACCAAAATTTAGGAAAATACGCAAATTTGGCGCAATGCGCACTCTTGAAAAATCCAAAGCGCAGTCGCCTCTAAAAGCGCCCAAAATATCAAATGCTGCAAATGCAAACCATAAGGGCAACAGCAAGAAGGAGTCATAAACTCCTTCAAGATGGCTACTACAACAAGCTTATGATTGCCAGTAGAGTTCCCACTTGACAAGAACAGATCAAATACAAAACTTACTATGTCTGCCCCAGAGGAAGCTGTCTCTGTACCAGCTGATCCAAGAACTGATTTGAGAATGAACATTTTTTTCACCACTAAACGGGACTCTACTTGTCTATTATTTTACAGTTCACAAACTTAAATACCCTGCTTCTTTCTTATAAGATCCATCCAGATTAAACTGAAACCAAGATTGATGTTTACAGCGTCAACTCACTCAACTGTTCTGTATTTGTAAAGAAGTATGAGACGCTTATGCAACATAGTGAAACCAAAACCGCACAAAACTGCCTGGAAATTATAAATTATGGCACTGTCTAGGGAACCGGGAGTCGTACTTTATGTCCTACGGGCTACGGAACCGGTAGTTCTCACGGAAACCAAACCATATGAGCTGCGATTCCGGGATCTGACGTCATTAACTAACGGAAACTTGTATGTGCTGGCTCCCGTTCCGGTAGTAATTGGAAATAGCTCACGGAAACTTCATCGCACCAGCTTCTCGTCCGGTAGCCTCACGGAATTGTGTACCCAGAAGCTAGGGAGCCGGTAGTTGATACCGGAAACTGTATAATTGGAGCTTCTGTTACGGTAGTGTCTACGTGGAATATAAAACTCACGGAATAGTTTGGATGAGAGCTAGGATGCCGGGATTTTCACGGACTTAGAGAAAATAACATGGGAAAAAATTCACTACCGGAAACCATATATTGAGAGCTAAGGTACCGGTAGAAACTACTATTTGCTTGAAAATGACCAGCTCACGGACACAGATGGCTATGGGCTAGGGTTCCGGTAGTGATGGAAAAAAAAATTGAACTCGCGTACCCATGTCAGTACAGACTAGGAAACCGGAAGCAAATATTTTTAACTAACGGAACCCAACTTCTGCTGGCTGGGGTTCCGGTAGGGCAAAAAAAAATAAGATGTATGACTGGATTCAGTGAGCTGCACCGGACTCAAAGTCCATATTGACACCCGTCCATGAGTTTTTAATTTTATTTTTTGGCACTACCGGAACCGCAGCTCGCAAGAGCTGGGTTCCGTGAGTAAAAAATATTCACTTCCGGTTTCCTAGTCTACACTGACATGGGTCCGTGAGTCCTATTTTTTTTATTTTCGTCACTACCGGAACCCTAGCCCATAGTCACCTGTGTCCGTGAGCTGGTCATTTTCAAGCAAATAGTAGTTGCTACCGGTACCTTAGCTCTCAATATATGGGTTCCGGTAGTGAATTTTGTCCAATGTTATTTTCTCTAAGTCCGTGAAAATCCCGGCATCCTAGCTCTCATCCAAACTATTCCGTGAGTTTTATATTCCACGTAGACACTACCGGAACAAAAGCTCCAATTATACAGTTTCCGGTATCAACTACCGGCTCCCTAGCTTCTGGGTACACAATTCCGTGAGGCTACCGGACGAGAATGCGATGAAGTTTCCGTGAGCTATTTCCAATTACTACCGGAACGGGAGCCAGCACGTACAAGTTTCCGTTAGTTAATGACGTCAGATCCCGGAATCGCAGCTCATATGGTTTGGTTTCCGTGAGAACTACCGGTTCCGTAGCCCGTAGGACATAAAGTACGACTCCCGGTTCCCTAGACAGTGCCATAAATTATACCTTGGCTTCTGGTTTACGCTGGGTTTACGCCTGATCTGCGGATCTCACTCACTTGCGTCATTTAACAAGCAGTCTGTGTGTGCGAGAAAATGTAGTTGCTAGAAATTTTCTGTTCTGTTCTGCAATTAACCGTGATAGGCTGTCAGTAGGCTGTTTTGTACTTTTTGTTTTCAGTTTTACTGTTTTGCTCTTTGTACGAATTTCACTGCTGTTGCGATAAATGTGACCCGTTTCCGTATAATAACTGTTAAAGAAAACTTCACCGAGTCCCGCACAGGTGTAGTGCCTCGGGGATGTTCGCAAATATTCGTATGCCTTCGTTTTACGAACTAAAACGTAAAGCAGTTTTGTCGCTACAGTTCTTTTCTGTCGCTTGTTAATCGTCTGTTTCGACGGCTAGCAAGAGTGGAGTTCAGAGCAAGTATAAGCAAGGCGCTACTGCGCAATCATTGTTGCACATTTACTGAAACATAGAGGGCGGCAAAATCTCGATCTGTTCTACGTGCTATAAAGTCAGAAAACAGCCTTGCAGCTATTGCAGCTAACCCACTGTTTCATTGCCTGCCTACTTGGCAGAAGCTACTTCTACTACGATAGATGTAGTTTACCAGTGTTTCTTTCTTTTCTTTTTTTATTTTTAAATTAGTGTTGTTATGTACTGTATGGACTTGTGCTGAGTAATAAAATGTATTGATTGATATTGAAAGCAGCATTTTGAGGTCAGATAACAACCTGGTTCAAATTCTTACCGCTCCAATTTTTCAACTTTCACTGCCTTTGTGGAAAAAATGGAGTGATGAACTTGTGGTTCATTGATTTTTTTCTGCATGTGTGGTTATGAGTGATATTTAGGCTAGTGAATGTGTGTTTTTCCTCTATATATATGGCTACGGCTGAATTAAATAAATAAATAAAAGTAACATCAACGTCCTACCGAGGGGACCGTGTCGATACAATACTCTTGATGATTATCTCTCCTTGCCGATGCAAAATCTCCGGCCTCTCCGGGTATCTAGCGGAAGATAGGCAGAAGTGGTGTCACAGCCGCGCCCAAAGATCGCGGTGATTGATTGACACAGGATTTGAGTCATCGAGTTTGACTCGTACGGACACGCTTACTCCTTCTTCCTGAGGATCGCTGGCGTGTTTAGATAGAGTATTAGGACGTTCTCTAGTTGCGTTTTTGATCGAAATTTGAAGTTACCTTCAAACTCAAAGGTCGCTATTTAAATACCGTTTTTGGTCGGTCACAGGTCACAGTCGACCGGGCAAGGATCGTGGGAGTCGTAAAAACACTAATTAAGCAAAGGGCGAACTTCGACAGCGTTCGAAAACGGAAATTAAGCAACAGGCTAAGCCAACGGCGAACAAAACTTCGATCAAAAACGCACTAACAATTAACCATCTATCTAGTCCTGCGAGTTCCCTCTTGCTTTTTGAACAGCGCAAACGACACGAACTGTCGCGAATGGTGTGATTGCCGTTGAAAGTTTTACCACAAGATTTCCAAATCTGTGTTACATATCACCGTAAATTGGGGTGGTCTACTTCAGCTAGGTGCCCACAGAACGCGAATTCGGAATAACAAGCTGAAAAATCCGCGTTGTCAGACAACAAAATGCGAGCCCCGCCGTATCAACTTCAAGTCGAATTTGATCGGCGTCGCGTCTTAATTCGTCCCTGAACCAGTCATCGCAATTGCCATAGGAAGTGAAATTCCAGAAGATTTGCAATTGAAGCGTTTCCCAAAAGTGAGCCTTGTCCTTTCAAAACTTTATTCTAGTACCAGTAAATGAATTAATATATCAATATCACAAAAAAAAAAGAGGTAAAGGGCTGAGAAGACAAAACTAATTTATCCAGCCGTTTTCTTTCAACCATTCTTCAACCACCGGAGTATTCGTTTTCACCCACTTGATGTTGTTCCGAACAGTTTCAAGAGCTTGTTCTCTGGCCCTTGCACCAGCACCAGCATCAGGGTAATCGGAGAAGAACTTGTTCATCTAAAAAATAAATCGCATTGACAAGAGCCTGTGACTTAGCCATTGCTTACAATGATAGTTTTCGATTACTTCATCGTCTCCCGCGTTTTTGCAGTGCTACAGAGATGTTCGACGATTACCGTGTTCTGAACTTTTCGCAGTTGGCATACGCGCATCGTACATCTCTAAGAAATCGGTTGCTACTATCGCAAAATTGCATAGTTGTGGCATTATGCAACCCGTGGCTTCGCCTGTCTTTGCCCGTTTGGGTTAATATGTATAAAAAAGACGGGTGTGGCTAATTTACGTGGTGTTGTAGCCTAATAAGTTCTTTATTTTTGTTTGTGTGTTTGTTGTAGTGTTTGTTTATGGCTTCTGGCCGGAATAAAAGTCTTGAATTGAATTGAATTAGTTGCGTTTTTGCTGATATCCTGGTATCTCTTACCACGGTAATTGGATCTGCAATTAGTCGTTTTTGCAGTTATCGTGGTATCTGATACACGGTGCTCTGCAAAAACGACTATTGCCGAAATTGACCTTTTCGAAGTCATCCCAAAAGAACAAGAGCTACGAGCTCATATGGCACTTGTACGAGTAGGCTGTACAAGAAAGTAGATGAGAACGTCACAAAATAAACCCGCCATCCAAAAAAGCGGTTCGGAAATAGAAATAGGATATTTAGTTTCACTCATTTCTGAGCAGTTCCGGCATCGTCTCGATTGCCTGTAGCAAATGCACATGACTGTTCAAACTTTCATCCCAATAAATCCATTTGTTTGATCCCTAGACGTGCTACACGATTTCCGGTACTCACTCTATTTCCACCTACCGTGGCCGAATCTGGTTCGGAATAAAAAAAAATCGACCACCTAAAGCATCTTTGTTTATACCATCTATCAAGTTTCACTCGAATCTGAGCATTTTTGGAAAGTTCCGGTACCCCCCCCCCCCCCTCCCACCAACGTTGTCGGAGCCGGTTCGGGCCCAATCTCTTAATTTCCTGTTCCTGTCCATCAAGTTTGACTGAAATTGGAGCATAGCCTATCTGCAAGTTTTCAGTACCCCCCCCCCCCCCCCCTCCCCTACCTTGGCCGAATCCGGCCCGGAGGCCAAATAGCAAATCTATGCCGCATAAACTCGGCACTGTCGAATTGCATCTCATTCGGTCCATCCGTTTGGTTTTTGTGCATGTCAAAAGTCCCCCTACCCCCAATTCCCCTAATCGTGGTCGTATATGGTTCGAACGCATGTTTTACATGTCGAGGCCATCGATTCGTATCACCCATGAAGTTTCACTCGAATCAGACCACTCGTTCGCAATTTATAGAAGTCAATTTCCATATTTCTCTTCTCTTGCTCCCCAAAAAATGCTCGGATCTAGGAACGGAAGTTTCCGGGGGTATGTTGTGTCAGGTTCTTAAGTCAAGATAATTCGGGTCGCTAATATGCCTGCAAAGTTTCGTTGTCGTTTTACATCTGGAACTATTCTAACTCACGACTACCAGAATTCCAGGAAACCCCCTCCAACTCCCCCCACAGAGCCCCGAAACCATCTGGCTCCGTCAATTTCATCTAGGCCTAATGCTTGTTCCATCCATTAAGTTTCGTCCCAATCCCTCTGCTTTTAGACTTTCTTGAGTTTTCCACCCCCCCCCCCCCCATCTCCACAGGTATCGGACCCGACCCGGATGTGACACTGAACGTCCGAGGCGATAACTCACCAGACAAGTTTCATTCAAATCCGATCACCCGTTCAAAAGTTATCCACGCCACTAGATTCCGGACTCCCCATCCACCCACTCCCCCCACGATGGTCGGGTCGGGGAAACGGCTGTTCTCAAGTCAATCTGTTCGGATCCTTGACATACCTGCCAAGTTTCATCGCCCTAGGACATCAGGAAGTATGCCGAACTCGCGGGATCGCTAGAAATCCGGACCCCCACCCCAACTCCCCCACAGTGCCCAAATCCGGTCCTCTTATGTCAATGACGTGTCTAGGACCTGTGCTTGTTTTTCCCACCAAGTTTCATCCCGATCCCTCCACTTTAAGCGTTTCTCAAAATTTCGGATTCCCTCCTCCAACTCCCCCCAGTGTCATCGGATCCGGCCCGGATTTAAAGTGAGATGTCTGAGACACGAGGTCATCCTAAATATCAATTTTCATCAAGATCCGATCACCCGTTCGCAAGCTAAAAATACCTCAAATTTTGGCTTCACCCTCCCTCCACTCCCCCCCCCCCAGATGGTCGAATCGGGGAATTGACGATTTCCTATTTAATCTGGTCGGGTCCCAGACATGCCTGTCAATTTCCATCGTCCCAGCACATCAGGAAGCACGAAACTCGCGGGATCACTACAAATTCGGACTTCTTCCCCCCCCCCCCAACTCCCCCAAAGTGAGTGGATCCGTTCCGGTTATATCAGTCACGTATCTAGGACTTTTGCTTGTACTTTCCACCAAGTTTCATCCGGATCCCTCCACTCTAAGTGTTTTCCAAGATTTCCGGTTTCCCCCTCCAACTCCCCCCAGTGTCACCGGATCCGGTCTGGATTTAAAATGGAGGGTCTGAGACACGAAGTCATCCCATATATCAAGTTTCATTAAGATCCGATCACCAGTTCGTAAGCTAAAAATATCTCATTTTTCCTATTTTTTCCGGATTCCCCCTCCTTCCACTCCCCTCCAGATGGTCGGATCGAGGAAGCGACAATTTCTAATTTAATCTGGTCCAGCTCCTGATATGCCTGCCAAGTTTCATCGTCCTAGCTTATCTGGAAGTGCCCGAACTAGCAAAACCGGGACCGACAGACCGACTGACGGACAGAAATTACAATCGCTATATGGCACTTGAGTAAGCTCAAGTGCCATAAAAACAGATATCTAGTTACATCACCAAGTGCTAAACTTCTTTCTCACCAATCTGACAAAAGTTGCGTTTTTGCTGATACCATGGTATCTGTTACCACGGTCTAAAGTCGTTTTTGCAGTTATCCTGGTATCAGGCCAGTTATCGTGGTATCAGATATTCAGATACTACGGTCCGACCGTGGTAACTGGTCGTGGTATCTGAAAAGTCATCTCGCTTTCATCAAATTTTGTCAGATTATTGAGAAAGAAGTTTAGCACTTAGTGATGTAACGGGATATCTGTTTTTCTTTTGGGATGACTTCGGAAAGTGCAATTTTGGCAATAGTCGTTTTTGCAGAGCGCCGTGTATCAGATACCACGATAACTGCAAAAACGACTAACTGCAGATCCAGCTACCATGGTAACAGATACCATGGTATCAGCAAAAACGCAACTAAAATTTGATGAAAGTGAGAAGACTTTTCAGATACCACGACCAGTTACCACGGTCGGACCGTAGTATCTGAATATCTGATACCACGATAACTGGCCAGATACCACGATAACTGCAAAAACGCCTTTTGACCGTGGTATCAGATACCACGATAACTGCAAAACGACTCTAGAACGTGGTAACAGGTACCATGGTATCAGCAAAAACGGAACTATTGTTGGTTATGTTTCTCACGTGAGCATTCGAGAAGCAATTAAAGGGACTGCTCACTACCCAACGAAAACGGATATTTCTAAGCCATCGTCAAAAAAGAGTCTGAACCATTGGTATTTGATAACTATTCTGAATCTGTAAGTCATTGGAAATGTTTTTCCGTCCCTTTCTGATTGTTTTATCACAGTACTGGAGTAGAGTGTACTCAACAAGGAGATCCGATGGTTCAAACTTTCACAATAAATAAGTACCGCATCCTATTGCTCAGTTTAATAATAATAATTTATTTTTAACCCACAAATCGTACAAGACGAAAACAGTGGAGTACAAAAGAATATATGAAGACATAATTAGGCAAAACACTACACATACAAACAAAATCTACTTAAGAAGTTTGTGCACCTTCCGAGTCAAGTCTAGCTTCCTAATTGGCCAGTACTGCAAGTGCCACGTAATGAGGGTGCAATCCCTCCAATAATAAAAATGGATGTTGGAACCTTCCTTTCAACCCCTTCGTAGGCTTTGGTCGTAGTCCGTCGCTGAAGACCGATCGGGTATTCTGAGTGAATTCTGGTATTCTGAAGCCAAGCTGACTAGTCATTACAATAGAAATAGAAAACCGTGACTTTCGGCTCTTTTTCTTGATCAGGTAGTAATCAGAACTGTAAAATAATCACGGATTTGAACATATACACTTTTAACACGCACATTTTAATATTCGTTATTTTACTTGTATTTGTATGTCGCATCGTTTTTTTGTCTTTTTTGTTGGTATTGTGTTGGATTTATTATTTAGTTTTGTCTTTTTCGCTGAGGACGGTTTGCCGGAAGTGCAACCGAAATATCCGAAATCATACTTATCCCTCGCGCATCATCTTAGAGGGATAACTAGCTGACCATTAAAAAACCCGGAAATAACGGTTTTTAAATAAAGGTCCGACGAAAGCGAAAAATAAAATAAGGATGTAACTAAAGGCGTATCCTCGCCGTTCCCCGAGGACTCCACTTGAGGACTCCCCGCGTTTTTGTTTGTCCCGGGGACTCACTCCCCGCATTCTCGCGAGTCCCCACGGAAGGGGAGTGCTCCAGTTATCATCACCATCATAAAAAAGGACTCCCTTTCAAACTCAGAGGGGAATCAATTTTTGCTGGTGTTGGTGCAATGTAGAATTAATTAAAAATAGTCAGAATAAGCAAAACCAAAAATAAAGTGGATCCAGACTAATTTTGTCTACTGCATATTTATTTTTAAAAGAAAATCCATTTTGGAAGCATTGTTTTCCGTACGCGGAGTCCGCGTGGATTGACTCCCTCTATTCTCGCCGTTCCCTTCGATTCCCCGAGGAGTCCTCGGGGAACGACGAGAAAACGCCTTAAATCCTTCCATATTTTCTGAAACGCAAAGCATAGATCGAAGATTACTTAATACGAGTGTACAGAGGGAATAAGGAAAAAATAAAATACAAGAAATTACCTCATCAAGCTGAAGCTGGGTACTGAAGCGGCTGGTTATGCTTTTCACCATGTTTCCTAAATAGCGATTATTGAGAGTGAACCGGTTAACCAGGTACATCCATTCGTCTCTGAAAAAGAGGTAATCGTTACGGCTAGGTGTAAACTATTGTATGATAGCAAGTTCAAATCTCTAGCCATGAGGGCCGAAATACCGCTAAGGGAAAATTTCAGCGGACCAGTTAGATTAGCAATTAGCACCACCGAACATGGTAGAAGTCACGCATCTCGATTAAAAATTTGTAGCTTGCGTAGTTGTATGATAGCTGTACGAAAAAGTTGCATCTAGTGATATGTAATAGTAAACAGTACTATCATTTAATGTGCCTCAGACTGGGCCAATCTTAAGTAGTAGTATCCAGTAGCATCCTGTCTTGCTCTAGGAGCATCCAGTCTTGCTTATAGTAGCATTCAGTAGAATCAGTAACACGGTAGCCTTGAAGTAGAAGCATATAGTAACATCAATTAGTACTGCATGCTACTTTTTCTTACAATTTCATACTACTATTTTGAGATAAATGTTTCATCATGTAAGGACCGAAATATTGCAACGGAAAATTTCAGCGGACCAGGTAGATTATCACCACCGAACTCGGTATAGAAGTCACGCATTATACCCATCACCCCTGACGAGGAAGCCAAGGTTAAACCAAACGAAGACAAGACCAAAAGTTTCGATGGGATCCCAAAATTTAATATCTGATCTAGATAATTTGGTCTTGTAGATACCTGGTCTTCACCAGCCTCCTTGAACATTTTTATGATTAAAATTTAAAAACAGAAGAAGGTCAATTGTCAATCACCTGAGAAAACCAAGTTCAGATATGGATTCACAGCTCACAATTGCGTTTATTTATCCATATATATCTTTTTCAAACAAAAAATAGTGCTGGACATGTCAATACAGTTAAAAAGATCAATCAAGGGATATATTTTCAATTGTAACTTATGATTTACATGTACAATTCACGGTTAGAATAGAATTCATCAAAATACGAACGCGAATTATTTATATTATTTATACGGACGTTTTGAGAGTCCAAAAACTTAACTTTTGAAATCCACGTTTCCATCGAAATCTGAAAGTGATTAAATTTACGCAATTCGTCCCAGTCCCAAAAATAGTTACAAACCGACCCAGCATCTTTCAATTCGACTTGGGTTCCAGTATAAGCCTGAAGTTTTCAGAAAGGGTGCGTCCGACAGTTCGTACCTTGGTCAATGCTCCAGGAAACCATCCTACAGAGGCCGTAACGGTATGCAAACGTTGTTTCAAAGTCTCTCGGCAGCTCTGTTGGTTCGAGCCCGAGGCTCGATAGCAAGGGGTCGCGTTTGAAACCCACTTATGAATCATCCTTCACTTTGAAGTCCCCATCTTTAATTCGCCTATAAACACAAGGCTGATCGATTCTTCTATGAAAAAACTCACCTCACGAAGTTCCAGACGATTGGTTCTCCGACTGGATTTCCAGCAATGTACTGAACAACACTGAAGAAGTCCTGAGAGCGAATATAGCTTTCATTCTTGGCCAATATCAGGTACTGGTTGAGAATCCATGGTTCTCTAACACTGGACAGGCCATACAGCAGCTTCGTTTTTTCCTGGACGTCTGTCTCCTTCAAGTAGCGTTCCCAGACAACTTTCCAAGTCGCCTCGTCGCCAACGGCTTTCATACCTACGGTGCAGAAAACGGAGATGAACTGCCGTCAGGAGAGATGAGCCTGGCGTGATGACTACCTCCCTTGGCAAGGTTCCCAAGTAAAAGGTTGCTTCGTTCAAAGACTTATTATTCGTCTTAACGTGATTGAGTAAATGTCGAAGCAGCTTTTTAAAGGACCTGTCTTACCTATAATACTAACGCATCCTACTTCCATATATCATTATTGGGCGGGAAGGAAAACTCCCCTATTTGCATCTTCTCAAAAAGTTGGGGGTCACTACGCTTGAGGAAAGGAGACTGTGACAGAGTCAGTCACCCCTCGCGCGCGGCGTAAGCGAACGCTCGGAGCTTTGAATGAAATAAGTGACGAGTCAAATGTAATTAGAATTTTCATGGAGAATAAATCGTGATCTTGACCCAACAAGACGTATAGTTAGGTGAAGCTATCACAGAGACAAACACTGTGCTATGGTTACGGAACACGAGCTTTTTCTGACCCAAGATTCCGTGACCTCTTCCCACCCATTCACAATCCTCGCAGAAGTAGACCCCCCCCCCCCCCCCGGAAAAAAATCCCAGAAAGTTCGCAAATTAACACTAGTAATTTGCACTCGCGAAAGATACAGGAAAAGCTTCGTTCCATCTTTCATGACACTTTTTAATTCTCACGACTAAAAATGAATTTGTTTTGTTCCATTTGCATTTACATAATTTGGTTGTGTTTAAATTGTATATGTACATGTTGACATCTGCAAATCTGCTGCAAATGTCCATTGACAACGTTTTCGTTTATGATATGTTGACGAGAA
Source organism: Branchinecta lynchi (assembly GCA_023053575.1). Taxonomy (NCBI): domain Eukaryota; kingdom Metazoa; phylum Arthropoda; class Branchiopoda; order Anostraca; family Branchinectidae; genus Branchinecta; species Branchinecta lynchi. Next base: position 26,818,329 of record JAKZAP010000004.1, read on the forward strand.
ATGTAAATCTGGCATGATTGCTGTGAAAGTCATTTTCAAATTGAATTCTACTCTTCTCTACACGCCATGTATTTATAAACCCGGAGACCCCAATTTCGTACGGTACATTGGTAACCCCTCTAACAAAACCACGCTGATTTTCTGGGCGAGGTTCCTCAGGGTAGCCTTAGCCCATAGGGATAGGTGCTTACAGAAGGTATTATTTTTGTGCCATGGCCTCTGGCTCTTAGTGTAAATAAATCTTGTCTTATCTTATCATGTCGTGTTTTGCTACCTTCGATGTTTATCACGACGTCGACGGTTGTCTGCGAGGAGTTTTTCCATACGAAAAACCGGTTATGTAAATTGTTTCCCTGTTTTCGCTATAAGTCAACGGGTCTCGGAAAAGGCTTAAAACAGCCAAAAACGTGGGTTATTTGTTGGCACAGCCCAATTTCAAAGTATTCAGATATTATAAAATGCTGTAAGCTGAAGAGTAAATAGTGCGAGGGGTCCTTTAAGACTAATGAGAACCAGGAGTCCTCAAGCTGATCGTCAAAACCGATCGACCCTAAGGCTCTACACCAGGGTCAAGCGGCCGCCGACTGTCCAACCGACGGCATCTCTATGTGGCACTAAACTGATTTTTAGAGACCGAATGGGAATAGGGGCTCGCTCTGCTCCCTTCAACCCTGTCCTGTTTGGCAGTACTGCAGGGGTCGGCGCAGCTTTTTTTTTTTTTTTTTTTTTTCACTTTTAGAACTTGATTTGTTAGAACCGTGGGGGTAGGTAACAAATACCGCAGCTTTTCAAGGCAAAGAGGAAATGACCAATCCATCCTCTCGTGTTTACGCGAGTGTCAACCCAGTTACTTTGCTGCAGTAAATTTCTAACTGCGGAAAGACCCCTTTACTGAAGATAAATTAAGCTACACCATTTCGTTCAAACCTTGGATCGGATCCTCGAACGCCCGCTTTTCCCGATCGACGGCATTTCATAGTTGCATTTAAAATAAACCTAGTTTATCTACCATTACCCACATTAAGGGAAGGTCGTCAAGCCTTTTTCTCAAACTTTCAGAGCTACTGTAGGTTACGTTTGCACGGGGCAGTCATTTGCGGGAACCGCAAGGTGGCGTAACGTTTCTAGATCCGAAAATAACTGATAACCTTTACAAAATCGACCAACTTACCATGTACGTAAACAACAGAGCGAATGTTTGGTGACAGATAATAGGTTTCGTCGGCGACCCAGCTCTTAAAACGATCAGCTGCACCAGTGGAGATGCTCTCGACACCAACTTCGCAAGCGAAATCCAAAATAGTCGACCTCAGCAAGCTAAAATGAACGCAAGTGTTATAACAAGACCTAAGGTTTCGATGGGATCCCAAAAATCTAATATTTGATCCAGACAACTGGGTCTTGTCTTCGCCAGATCCACTCTTCGCCAGGCTAATCCTTAGAGAAAATCAAGTTCAGTTATACCTCCATAAGCCATATCTATTTTGATGATACTGACTGAAACTTCTTGCTTTACTTCTGCCAAATTTCCAGTTTCGGCCGAATTCCGAGCGAACTACTTGTCCAGCAAAAAAAGAAAATTCAGAATCGAGTTCAGTGCACGGTATCTCCTTATCAAGAACATCTAATCAATTTCAAATAAAAACTTTAGCTTCTAAACAAGAGCTACGAGCTCATATGGCACTTGTTACGAGTAGGCACGGCTGGGTTATGTCAATGATATATCTAGTGTTTGCTAGGTGTCTTCCCACCAAGTTTCATCTCGATCCCTCACTCATAGCGTTTTCCAATATTTCCGGTTGCCCCCTCCAACTCCCCCCAAAAGTCACCGGATCCGGTCCGGATTTTAAGTGGGTCGTCTGAGGCATGAGGTCTTTCCAAATATCAAGTTTCATCGAGATCCGGTCACCCGTTCAAAAGTTATAAATACCTCAAGATTCCGGATTCCCCCTCCCTCTACTCCCCCGACAGTGCCCGAATCGGTTTGGTCATGTCAATGATGTATCTAGTGTTTGCTAGGTGTCTTCCCACCAATTTTCATCTCGATCCCTCCACTCATAGCGTTTCCCAAGATTTCCGGTTGCCCCCTCCAGCTCCCCCCAAAAGTCACCGGATCCGGTCCGGATTTTAAGTGGGTCGTCTGAGGCATGAGGTCTTTCCAAATATCAAGTTCCATCGAGATCCGATCACCCGTTCAAAAGTTATAAATACCTCAAGATTCCGGATTCCCCCTCCCTCCACTCCCCCCACAGTGCCCGAATCGGCTCGGTTATGTCAATGATGTATCTAGTGTTTGCTAGGTGTCTTCCCACCAAGTTTCATCTCGATCTCTCCACTCATAGCGTTTCCCAAGATTTCCGGTTGCCTCCTCCAGCTCCCCCCAAAAGTCACCGGATCCGGTCCGGATTTTAAGTGGGTCGTCTGAGGCATGAGGTCTTTCCAAATATCAAGTTCCATCGAGATCCGATCACCCGTTCAAAAGTTATAAATACCTCAAGATTCCGGATTCCCCTCCCTCCACTCCCCCCACAGTACCCGATTCGGCTCGGTTATGTCAATGATGTATCTAGTGTTTGCTAGGTTTCTTCCCACCAAGTTTCATCTCGATCCCTCCACTCATAGCGTTTCCCAAGATTTCCGGTTGCCCCCTCCAGCCCCCCCCCCCCCCCCAAAAAAAAAAGTCACTGGATCCGGTCCGGATTTTAAATGGGTTGTCTGAGGCATGAGGTGTTTCCAAATATCAAGTTTCATCGAGATCCGATCACCCGTTCAAAAGTTATAAATACCTCAAGATTCAGGATTCCCCCTCCCTCCACTCCCCCCACGGTGCTCGGATGGGGGAAGTGACTATTTCCATCACATTTGCGGTCCCTGATACGCAGCCAAGTTTTATCGTCCTAGCTTATGTGGAAGTGCCCGAACTAGCAAAACCTGGACAGACCGACAGACCGACGGACGGACAGAAATTCCGATCGCTATATGGCACTTGGCCGAAGGGCAAGTGCCATAAAAAAATAACGGTTACAACCGATTCCGGACGAATTATATGTCCGGTTAAAAAATGACTGTCATATACAGACTCGGCATCTCTTCTTACCCCTAAATCTGTTATCTAATCAACTTCAAATAAAACTTATTATTATTAAAAAAATTTCCGGTTTTGGCCGGATTCCGGGCGAATTAGTTGTCCGTCTAGAAAATGCTTTTCACATAAGTGTTCAGTATGTCTGCTTACCCCTAAATCGAACATTTAATCAACTTCAAATCAAACTTTTACTTTTAACCAACTTTCCGGTTTTTGCCTGATTCCGGACAAACTACTCGTCCAGCGAGAAAATAGTTTTGACCATCGTCTTCAGCATGTCTTCTTACCCTTAAAACGAACATTTAATCAGCTTCAAATGAAACTTTTACTTTTAACCAACTTTTAAAAGTTTTATTTGACGTGTATTAGATGTTCGATTTAGGGGTAGGAAGACATGCTGAAGACGATGGTGACAACCACTTTCTTGACGGACAAGTAGTTCGCCCGGAATCCGGCCCAAACCGGAAATTTTTTTAATAATAATAAGTTTTATTTGAAGTTGATTAGATAACAGATTTAGGGGTAAGAAGAGATGCCGAGTCTGTTTTTGACAGTCATTTTTTAACCGGACATATAATTCGTCCGGAATCGGTTGTAACCGTTATTTTTTTATGGCACTTGCCCTTCGGCCAAGTGCCATATAGCGATCGGAATTTCTGTCCGTCCGTTGGTCTGTCGGTCTGTCCAGGTTTTGCTAGTTCGGGCACTTCCACATAAGCTAGGACGATAAAACTTGGCTGCGTATCAGGGACCGCAAATGTGTTGGAAATAGTCAAGATTGAGTTAGATTAAACATTAGCCTGAATGTACGTATTGTATGTAATTAACAATTAGTATGTGTCGTTCACAGCCCGAGGGCTTTGAGTGACGATCTGTCCTAGCATACTGTAAATGTCACGAAGATAGGGACAGACGACAGTAACTTACTTTGTCAAATGGTCATTGTCCTCGTTCCAACCAGTCTGGTCGGCAGGGTCCTTCGTCAGGTCAGCCAGGTATTTCTAAAAAAAAAAAAAATTGACTGTTGTTCCGGAGGATTACAAATAAAATATTGAGAGTTTCAACGGTTCCGTTCGAAACGAAATAGCGAAATCTTCTTTTCTCGAAAACAATAATTTAAAATAAAAATTTAGTTTGTTAACCGCTGCAGTACCTTGACTGACGACGACTCGACCACTCGGGTTTCACTTAATACTTAAAGATAAACTGAAAAGCCAAATTATTTTTGTATCACTGAAATGGAAACACTGCATTATTTGGATTTTTGTGAAGGGATTTTATTTTTTGTTTTGTTTTACTACTTGCTCTAGAATGACGTTTAGAATATCTATGGCCGTCCTCATAACGCAAAATTCTAGTAAGACGCGGAAAATTTGTATCTCAATACAAACCCGGTAATTCAGTGGCCAGTGAACATCTTACGGAACGTATTTCAACGCGTGAAACCTTATTTTTCGTAAATCGTTTCGTCAAGCATACAACACAGTTCTTGTACAGAACATAGAGGTACCACACATCCGACAGGGAAATTCCACTATATGAAAATCAACTGGCCATATTCCTGTTCAGCGCTTCCAAGCGGACTAGTTTCTGTTAATCCCCCCATGCCTCACCGTCATTATTTGGATCTGACATGGTAAAATAGATCCACAGGCTAGTAAGTGGAAAACCTGTCATCTGTGTCCCAGGTATTAGAGGTTTTGCATATGTTTCAGCAGCAGAAAGTGAAAGTGACCCACTACCCTATGGATTCGACTTTTACTATGTCTTAACCAACACTTGTGTAGACATAGTGAAAAGTCGAATCCATAGGGTAGTGGGTCGTTTTCCCTTTCTGCTGCTAAAACATATGTAAGTAAGTATTTAATCGTGAGTAAACCAAACAAGGTATTTCACTCTATATACTAGACTACAACTACATGACATCAAAAATAAAACACTAATCTAAACATAAAGTCTCGACTGAAGAAAAGTGATGACGCAACCAATGATCACCAACTACGAAATTTCTAATCTCCTAGTTCTTTTAAATAAAACAATAACAAGATTTCTAACATACTTATTACTCACTGCTAAATTCAGACTAAAAGGAAAGCTAAGACCTAGTTGAGATAAACACAAATACAAGGACATTCGCTGAGTGTAATATAAAGGACATTCAAATAAAAGATGGCTGCAAGTTTCAGGAATCTGGCAACAATAACACAAGCTAGAAGGAGCTTTACCAATTCTATGCAGGAAACTATTAAGACGACAATGGCCGGTAATAAATTGTGTCAACTGGTATTTTGGTTCAAAAGAAGAAGCAGCAATTAAATCATTTGTACTTGAAAAGAAACGGCTTGGCCAGTAGCTAACTGAATTTTGAAAATCTCTATACCACATTTCATATAACTTAGATTTTAGAAACTGACGGTTTAAAATAAAATTATTATCAAAAATACTGTGTCCAAACAATTCAGAAAGAACTTCATCTGTAAAAATACTATGAAGAGATGATCTTTGAACTAAAGGGAAAGAAGGTGGAGTAAACATCGGCCAATTTTGAGGGCGGCCTTTGCGAGCATATCTTAATGCAGTCAGTTCAAAGTAAAACCTCCATTACCTGGGACACAGATGACAGGTTTTCCACTCACTAACCTGTGGATCTATTTTGCCATGTCTGATCCAAGCAATGACGGTGAGGAATGGGGGGATTAATAGAAACTAGTCCGCTTGGAAGCGCTGAACAGGAATGTGGCCAATTACTCGTGAATAGCGGAGCAACGAAGTAACGACATTTTTGTCAGGCCTTCAAGCCTCTTTAGGTGAATAAGTGATGGATAACTAGATAGTACTATCTCAGCCCTTTTCTGTTAAACTTTAACTGCAATGTAACTCTAGACATTGCTTCTTTCTTTCTTGTGTTTTCCTCCAAGTATCCACCAAAGTCCCGAAGCTCATGCCGATCGCATGTAACCGGGAAAGATATTGTAATAGCTTCATTCCGAAATTTGTTGATTTTTACAATAATGTTATTTTGTCTTAGTTATTTTGTTATGAATTTTATTTCGGTTGTTGACTTCAATGGTTTACCTTTTATTTTGATTACGAATTTGATTTTAACAATTGTTGTATATATTACTTGACAAAGGTCAAACAATTTGGTTGGACAACTACGAGATTTTGTACCTGAATTATACAATAAATCTAAATCTAAATCTACTGCAATCGAGCTTTCGAATCGGGTTCAACAATACCGTATTTCTTGGTCATGTAGGTATTGCACGTCCAAGGAGGAAGAAGAAGAAGGTATTTTGCGAATTTAAAGTAAATCCGTTTATTTTTAGTCGGTCCGTATCATTTAATGTTTCAGAAAATGTAGCTATATGTAGAACATGTAATGATGCAGGCGGACTTACCTTGAACGGCATAAAGATCGGACTCTTTCGCAGCAACATATACATCCTTCCCAGAGACCCGCTGGCAGCTGTCCAGGGCGTTGGGTGCCTTTCGTTTCCAAGATACTTTACGATATCCAAGGCGATGCTGAATGTCGAATGTCCGGACTCGGCAAGGGCAAATGCATCGTCGATCAAGGAAGCGCGGTCGGCGGCAAGCAGTGCCTTGAAAAAACAATATCCTAACTAACTAAACAAGACCTAAGGTTTTGACGTGATCCCAAAAATCTAATATTTGATCCAAAAAACTGTGTCTTGTCTTCGCGAGATCCAGTCTTCGCCAGGCTAATCATTAGAGAAAACCAAGTTCAGATATACCTCTATAAGCCATATCTATTTTGACGATACTGACCAAAACTTCCTGCTTTACTTCTGCCAAATTTCCGGTTTCGGCTGAATACCGAGCCAACTACTTGTCCAGCAAAAAAAAGAAAATTCAGAATCGAATTCAACGCACGGTATCTCATTATCCGTATAAAGAATATCCAATCAATTTCAAATAAAACTTTAGCTTCTAAAAAAAAACACAGTTATAACCGGATTTCAGACGAATTATAAGTCAGGCTAAAAAATGATTGTCATATACAGACTCAGCGTCTCTTCTTACCCCTACATCTGTCATCTAATCAACTTCAAATAAAAACTTATTACTTTAAAAAAAATTTCCGGTTTTGGCCGGATTTCGGGCAAACTAGTTGTCCGGGTAGAAAATGCTTTTCACATAAGCGTTCAGCATCTCTACTTGCCCCTAAATCGAACATTTAATCAACTTCAAATCAAATTTTACTTCTAACCAACTTTCCGGTTTTTGCCGGATTCCGGACAAACTATTCGTCCGGCAAGAAAATGGTTTTCACCATCGTGTTTAGCATGTCTTCTTAGCCCTAAATGAAACATTTAATCAACTTCAAATGAAACCTTTACTTTTGACCAACTTTCCGGTTTTTGCCGGAGAAAGTATTTTGCATATTCGTGTCTTACCCCATAATCGATTATCACATTGGCTGTTTAAAAATATTCCGATTGCCCCTTAATTTGAACCCCCTCCCCCACCCCTAAATGTAGGGCCACAGAGCCCATCTACGAACTTGACCTTACTCCTTACCCAAACAGTCCTCACAACGAGTTTCATCAAAATATCTCACTCCCTTCAAGAGTTATCGTGCTAACAGACGGACAGACGGACAATTTTTACGATGTCATAGTATCCCTCCACTTACGTTTTGGGATCCCAGAAATAATAATCCTTGTCCTCGATGTCTCTCACACATCTTGGATTTCCTATTGGTAGAGATATGAAGTCCACTCGAGATAGACTTATAAGCCAGTTTTGGCTTCGAACACGCAAAGCTTATGGAGTACTTGTACCGTGCAAACTGAAATATAACCGCCAGATCCTAGCCCGCCTCTATTCCATATTATATATATTCCATAAGCGACTGATAAGAAATGCATCCGTTCCGTTTATTTTAAGTACGTTAAGTTTTTACTGAAATTGGCACTCGGGATCAGAAATACACACGTTGCGAGAAAATACGGTATTGCAAATCCAAATCAGCAGATATAAGACCGGTATGATCGTTTTGCGGCGGGCTTGGACATTAGGGATCGACTAAAACCAGGAAGAGAAGGGAACGCGAGAAAAGCAGGAAGGCATACTAAAACCAGGAAGGGCATACTAAAACGAGCAAAGGCATCCTAAAACCAGGAAGGATGTCGCCAGAATTCGCAGCACTGTTCCCTTCCTCTATTTGGTATTCTTTGAGGGGTCGGCAACTTTTCAAATTCAAAGTTCACCATCCCTTCCTCGTTTTAGTATCCTGACATGGGTAGGCATTAAGTTCAGTGAGGGGTCGGCAACTATACAAATTGTAATTCATTTCTCGTTCTGACGGTAAGCGACTAGCCAGGAAGGGCATACTAAAACAAGGAAGGCCATACTAAAACGAGGAAGGCTGTCGCCAGAATTCGCCGCACCGTTCCCTTCCTCTATTTAGTATTATTTGAGGGGTAGGCAACTTTTCAAATTCAAAGTTCACCATCCCTTCCTCGTTTTAGTAACCTGACATGGGTAGGCATTAAGTTCAGTGAGGGGTCGTCAACTATAAACATTCTAATTCACCTTTTCATTTCTCGTTCTGACGGTAGGCGACTAAAATCCTCAGAGGCCAGCGAGGAATCGGCAACTAAGATATCTCAAGTCCACCATTTCCGTGCTCGTTTTAGTACTTTCAAGTTACTAAAAGGAGGAAGGAAATGGTGGACTTGAGATATCTTAGTTGCCGAACCCTCGCGGGCCTCTCGCGGGCCGAGGATTTTAGTCCGTATTGCTAGAAATGTTTTCAAGCTCAAAACGTGCGTAAAATACGCTCGGATTTTACGCAGTGTGTAAACCCACCATTACGCATGTATTTGAGCTTGAAAAGAATTCTAGCATTACGGACGTATCTAGATACAAAACGGACCGATCTCTCAAATACGTCCGTTCTGCTAGAGATCTTTTCAAGCCCAAATACGTGCGTAAAATACGCTCGGATTTTACGAAGTGTGTAAATGCACCATCGCTCGTGATGTATAGAGCGTGTTCCACCCTTCTAACAACAGTAACTTTTGGTTACTATTTTCGTACTAACATCGTAAAAGTTACTACGCTGACCGTTCCAACCTTCTCCAAAAAGTATTTGCTTACCATGATCGGGAACGTAATAAGTGTGGTAACTACGCATCTCTGTAACGTGATTGATCGAATTCGCCCGTGACATGATATTCGGCTGGAAAATAGAAAAATCGGTCCAGCCTTGACGGCAAAAAGCCAGAATTCGTGGCGTCATGCGTAGTAACTACGGTAAGTAGGATGGATCACGCTCATAGAGGCAAAATCCATTTTATCTATATTTCTCTCTAATCACATTTCTTCTTTTTTTTTCAGTAAAAAATAGGTTATTATTATTATAATGTAAAATATTATACTGAGCATCAAAATATGGGAGGAAATATCAAATATCATCAAAATATGGGAGTAATGGAACACCCCACTCTACTCACTCTCCTCCCACCTCCTTTCGAACCTGAGCGCCCACGGCCAGAGAGAGCTTGTGCTAAGCGAGTTCCAAGACTGCCCCCCCCCCCCCCGCGTTGCCGCACTGAGCGATATCGGAATAGTTTCGTCCCAAAATTCGTTGAGGTTTACAACAAAACACTACCGCAAGGGTAGTCCAAGGGTAGTAATAGTAGTAGGTTTTGATTATTTTTTTTTTTATCAATGGATGATTATGATTATTTTGTTGTTTGTATACCGTATCATGTCAAGGTAGTATGAATAGTATACTTTGTTTTGTTCCGATCTGTTGAAAGTTGTAATTTGACAAATACGATTATTTTTTATTTTATTTCATCTGTTGACTAAGTAAGTAAGCTATTTGGCCGTGTGCCACGATTTGTGCTTATGTTTCAAATAAATCAATCAATCAATCAATAATGCTAAGGGATCTTGACTTACATTCATATTGGTGTCCAGGAGGTCACTTAAAGTTTTCCAGTCTTCCTCGGGATAATTGACTCGGTAGTATCCAGTAAACCGAGAGTTGAACTTGGTCCACTTTGCACCAGCCGGAACTTCAACAAGAACTAAAAAAGGACAGTACTGTAATACCTATTTTGAAATGCACTCTGAAGCTCTGATAGGATCATTTGTGCGTCTGTTCACAGCGGACTCTCTTTATTCTCTGGGATAGACGTATCTAAGGTCCAATATTTCTGAGCTCTCTGATATCCCTTGGAGCGTGTTCCATCCTACTAACAATAGTAACTATTAGTTACTATTTTCGTTCCAACCTCACCAAAACTTACAACGCTGACCATTCGACGAGCGACTCGACGAGGACTGGTGTGCGCAACCCTGGAAAGTGTACTGGAGTGCCCCAGAAACAGTGACCCGGAAATAAATGTACACCATCATCAACCGCGAGCGACTCATCGGGATTCAGCATCCTTATTGCTTGCAAGTGCAATTTAAGGTAATTTAAGGTAATTCCAACCTTCTCGAAATTGTAACTAATAGTAACTATTTTACCATGCTCGGGAGCATAGTAAGCGTGGTAACTACGCATCTCTGTAACGTGACTGGTCGGATTCGCCCGTGGCATGATATTCTGCTGGGAAACTGAAAAAAAATTCTTCCAACCTTACGGCAAAAAGTAGCTACGGTAAGTAGGGTGGAACACGCTCACAATGGAACTCAATCACTTACTGTCCGAGTCCTCCATATGGAACCATGAGATGCTTGCTTCCGCATTTACGTCAGTGATGTAAGACACTGGAATCTCCCAACGATAGCTGAAAAAGAAAAAAGGTCAATTAACCACACACAGTATAAGGCGAACGAATCCGTAAGGAATAATTATGAAAACACTATTTGCTCTACGCACATAAAGTAAAAGGAATTCGAGGGCCGTTTTCGCTAGTCACATTGCTCTAACTCGGCCATGTGCTTGATATTTGACCTCGCCCATTAGAGCTGCTTGAGCCTGAAGAGGACCCTTGCCAAGAACAGCCGAAGTATAGCTCCAATAAAATGTAGCTGACTTATCCGTTTTGCACCGTCAAATAGGATTTTTTTTACCTTTCTTGGGGCGCGTACTGGCAACATAGTTAAATGTATTTGGGTCGTAAAATAAACTGAACTGAACTGAAAAAAAAGCTGAAAGAATATCTATCACCACAGTACGGAACTTCAAATTGCCCATACATGCCACCGACAAGTATCCATCTTAGCTGGAAAGAAGAAGAAGATACAGGTGGCTCCAAAACCAAAATGAAGAAAAATCTCTATCCTTTCGACGACCCAAGCGAACAGCAAAAACAGCTGCCGTGTCCAGGATGAAACCACGGCACCAGCTTTAACTCCAACCAATTTTCGGAGAAGAATTTCAGAATCTTTAATTGGTTTTTCACCCTTGCCAAGAAGGGGAAAAATATAGCTCTTATAAAACGTAGCTGACGTATCCATTTTGCATCGTAAAATATGACTGAGTGAGTTTCAGTAGGGACGTTCTCTATCGCTAGTATCGCTGCTATTCGAGTGTGTGTAAATTTTGTCACGCTACTCTCTAGTGTTATTTTGCTCAGCGTTCTTGCAGTGAACAATGCCCCTTTTCCTCCATGCTGTTTCGCATACTTACTTGAAAGGGGATTCTTTTACTTTTCCATTCTTCACCGATTCTGGGTCAGCAAGGTAGCGGGCCTGAGTCACTCGGTATTTGGAGCCTTCCCTCCGCAGAGTCAAGACTGGGAGTCCCATTTGTTTCGTCCACGTGTCCATGATTAGCGGGATGTTCAGACCATTCGCAAACCCCTATGGTGAAAAACAACTGTATCAAGAACCTTTCGGCCCTTCCGTTCAGTGTTGCCAGATTGGCGGATTTTGTCGGAGACTGGCGTAAATATTTTTGCAACTAGTGTGTGGCGTAAAACGTGGCTGTTATTATTATTATTTATTTGAATCCTTCAAAACTGAAGAGTAATGTATAAAAAGGAACAACAACATGTCAGTCAAACTCACACACACTTACATACTAATAAACAGCTGACCGTTAAAGACAAATTAGCCTACTAAATATACAACGAAGTACATGGAAAAAAAACGAAGCTCAAAATAAACAAACTAAGTAGGGGACTTTTTTGTGAAAAAAGGAGAAAGGTTGTGATGAAGAAGAATGTTGTCAGCCTTTTTATGAAAGTTCTGGATTTTACCATTTAAAGTTTCCAAAGGATTCTTCACTTTAAAATTCGAAGTTAGGAAAGAGTTACTCGCAGAAATCGGGAAGCCACGAAGGAATTTAAAGAATTTATAATAAGTAACTTTTAGCGCAGAAAGTTCAGAAGGACGGAAAGAAGAAAAGAAAACAGACGGAAAAGAATGCGAGGAAGTGCAACAGCCGTATAAATAGAACCAAGAACATCCCTGCAATACAACCCTCGTAAACGAATAACAGCACCGAATGCTCTTCTTATTTTATCTGGCACATGTTGAATAAGGATAAGTTTCCGATCCCTGGTATTAGATGAGTAAGGGATTCCAAGATACATAACTTTCTCAACAGGGCTGAAAACAATCCCCCTACCACAATCCAGAGGGGAATTCAGTGTCGGCAAACTACTAATCACAAAATAATTACACTTTTCAGAACTAATTACTCGACCCTTCTGTCCCAATTTAGACACTAGAATGTTAAAGTTTTCAATTAGTTTTTCCTTTGACCGACTTAAAATAATAATATCATCAGCATATGCTAAAAACGTTACATCAAGTGCAAAATGTATTAAAGAAGTCTTAAGCGACCGAAGACAATCTGCCAAACATGCATTAAAAATGTATGGTGTAAAAATGTATCCTTTTAATTGGCGGAGTTTTGACGTGATATGAAAAATTGACTATCTTTACGGAAAACCGACTGTTTTTCAGAAAAATTGACTGGTTTCTACATCGTTTTAACCTTCGCGACCGAAGGCCGGAAAAATTGTTGGTGTTCTCTGTTGATAGTAATTGAGTTTTTGGGAGGTATAGATTTTTCTGGCATATTTTTCAAAAGCCGCGGCTTATCTTTGTTACCACGATCTGGCATCACTGATTCTATTATCTACTAATTTGTTGCTGAATCCGGGAGGAACGGTCTACTGAACTATCTTCGTTTGCCGAAGCGCGGAAAGACCACATCGTCACCAGGACACTGTAACCAGGATGGACATCATCACATCATCACTCTACGGCCCGATGAAAAGAAAGTATGGATAAAAGGGGCACATCCTACTATTACTGGCTTGTCGAACTACAAGCTGGTTGGTCTGACTGATTTGACTGATTTAGTAAGATTCAGCATTAACCGTTATCATCGGGGGCACGCGTACAAGCTACAAAATCAAGATTCCACAAGGACGTTTTTAAGTGGGGTTTTGGCAACAGAACTGTTGATCCTTGGAACAGCCTTACTGAAAATGCAGTTAATGCTGAACCGATCGATAGTTTCAAGTGAATAGTTGATGGGATTTTTAACTCTGATCCGTTCAACTACTCAAAATTTCTTAGAGTTTATAAGTAGTGAACTGATAGACAAAAATGCTCCTCGGCCGAGATTTGAACCCAGGTCCTCTGCTTACAAGGCAGTCACTCTACCACTGAGCTACCGAGGGGCTAGTGAATAGAGTTCGCAAACCACTACAATAGTCTGGTAGAAGCCGGCCATAGGAACAGTGATCCCGTCCGAAGGCAAATACATCTAACCAGTTCACATCCCCATGTCACGGAAATTAGTAATATAGATGGCACTTTAGTCCTAGACTTCTAAATTATATTCGAAAAAATTGTTTATGGTATTGGTCACGGTACAAGTTCCTTATGTAAATAAAGTGCCATCTATATTCTTAGAGTTATTTAGAGGCGAAAAGCCTTTTCTCTTGCTTTGTACATACTGATCGCAACAGTACACAAATCCATAAGAGGTGGCCAAACCAATGCGCTTAGGATTTGCACGTTGTCCAAGGGAGATTTGCAAGTTGTGCAAGGGAAATTCTACATACATTTAAAGTGTTCCAAAGGTCCAAAGTTTCAGCATTGTCGAACTGGTAGTCTTTCAAGAACTGACTGACACCCGCCTGGAAGGAATCTGAACCCATGAAGAACTCCAGCATCCGTAGAACAGCTGCACCCTAAAGAAAAGAAAAAATAGAATCAGGTAAGGTATTTACCATGACCGTCTATGTGCTCACTTGTCCATTCAAGTTGTCAGATCAAACCTCGTGCAACTATTACTGTTTGAACTTAAGAATTATTAAACTGGTTTTGATTGAAAAAATTATATGTTGTATCCGTCACCTTTAACTTTAAATTTAAAATTTTTTTGTTTTTAAGAAAATTTATTTTTGTGAGTTTGCCCGAGCCTCATGGGCGAGAGGAACTGGAGACGTATCGTGACAAATATGTATGTGTTTAAGAAAAAAAATATCTGTTTTTATGTTGTATATAGTGTAACTTGCATCTGAGTGAATCGAGTTCACCTCTCTGCTCAGTGCTGTATTTTTTGTTTACTTGTATTGAAAGATTAAAAGAACTTGGACTTGAACTAAGCCATCCCAAATAGCCCATTTTTCATTATCCACAGGTTTGCACGCCCCCACCCCCCGTCCTGGACGAACATTAAATGGCACCCTGCTTTCCCCACTTGCTACTAAAGCCCATTACTACTAAATAATACGAAAACGATTTCTTGGCCGATCCTTCACGACCACAGACAACGCAGCCTTCAAAGAAACCATTCATTATATATGTCCTACCTTTTAAAACACTTTAACCTGAAAACAAAGCAGGAGCGCAGGAAAGAGCTAAGCATTGACTTCGGTTCAGCCATGGTATCTCATCCTCTCCACTCCAAAATCCTCCCCTATCAAAATGTTAGAAATCGACCAGAAAGAGTGGGAAGTTCTAGGGTACCCAAGGTCTGTCATATATCGAAAAAAGACGCTAGATACGCAAAAAGTTTTATTCCAGAGATCGTGAATTTTTTCAATGAAGCGGGTGAAGTGTACTGACATATAACACGCATGTTGTAATTTCTTCTGTTTTTTGAGAATAATCGCAAATTTGGTTTCTAACCACGAAAGTCGATTTTTACAACAAACATTCTGTCTATCAGTACTTCAAATGAGCTCTACGCATCATCTCACTCAGAAGATCGTGAAATCTCTTTTTTTGCATCTCTGTAGACCAGGGGCGTCACGACTGGGGGGGGAGAGGGGGGACGCCCCCCCCCATGCTGTCGGCCAGTCGGTAAAAAATAACCAAGTCGGCGTGAATCGCCGTGATTTTTCGTCAAAACAGTTGGTTGTTTTTTTTTCATTAAAACAGTCCGTTTTTCTGAAAACTGGATGATTTTTCGTCAAAATAGTCGGTTTTTCAGAAAATCAGCCGGTTTTTTTTAAACTGTCATTTTTTGTTGGTGAAAATAGTCGTCTTTTCTGCAGAAAAAGTCGGTAAAAATACCAGCCAGTCGGTAAATGTCTCGTCCCCCCCCCCCCCAAACATTTTGGCTAGTAAAGCCTCTGCTGTAGACTATTATTGTATCTGCAGCACCCCATCTACGAGCAAATGCCGACCTGGTAAAACGAATTCCAGGTATCTTTTGACCGACACTAAGTTAAGTTACTCTTTGCAAAAAAGAACCCTGTGATCAAGAACAAACAATCTGACAGAACCTCCGTCTTTGGTCCCATGCAGCGACTATGGATACTCCGATAAAACTGGGCGGAGCTGAAGGTAAATGCTGTGAGTTTTGAGTTGATACCCGTTTACTTCCCTCTACGCCGTTGCTCATATGAGGTGAAAAAAAACGTAGGATGCCTTGTGGGCACGGACAGAGAGAGAGAGAGAGAGATAGGTTTATTTAAAACAACATCGTAGCTGACAGCTAATTTGCGTTGCTTCACTATACTAAATAACAAACTAACAAGAAATTTTTTTTTCGTTTTAGCCCGTTCTACAGTACGTCACACGTGACGTCAGTATGGCAGACAACCAATCAGCGTAAAGAACGAGTCAGACGGCGTTCGGATTCTTCTGCGGAGTTGTACCGCAATACCAGAGCAAAATAACTCTAGTGAGTAATGCGAAGACCTATCCTTCCCATGCATCAAAAATGGGGCCTACGTCACAGCGCCGCCCAGCTCGCTTCGCGAGAGAATTTGTGGTGCAAACATCGAGGATCAGATCAGAACCAGCGCTCGTTAACCACTGGTAGAGTTTCAGCAGGGACGCTCATGCCCTCTAGCGGAGCTAGTGTCGCTGCGATTTGACTGTATCACTTTTTCAAAGTTCGCACATGACTCACTAGATTTATTTTGCTCTACGCGATACAGCTATTTGTAGAAATAACAATTGTAATGTCCTGCGTAGCCCCTCCTCCCCTCGTTTGCATCGGGTAGGGTATCAGCATATATCTGACTCCGCATGGTCGTAGCACAAAGATAGGGAGACGGAGGTTCTATCAGATTATTTGTTCTTGCTGTGATTTAGTTCCAACAACCCCGTTTCAACAAACAGGGTCGCGCCGACGCACAGACAAACTGGTAGTCTAAGCTTGGCTCACCTTATTGTATGAAATTGTGTCGAAAATCTCTGTAATTTCATCAGGATGGTTCACAGGTACGACGATTGGATGGGAGCTGAGCTTGGCGTCCAGTTGCAGCACGACTGTCAAGTCGTCCGTTATGAACAACGTATCCTGGAAAAATCAAAATGAACCTAGGCGGTTTATCCACAAGGTCTATTCGTCACCTAGTTTCCAAATATATTTTCGAAGAGCAAAACAAACAAACCATTGAAGGTTCGCGTAGCCAAGTGCCGATCCCCCCTGCCCTCGCGGGGGGTGTCGACTAAATTGTATCGGAATCCCATACAGTCGTGACGTATATAGTGACGTCGTGTGATTTAGGACCCAACATAGGATCCAGAGACTGGACAAACTATGAGGCCCCGTGGGAAATAAGCAGAAGCAGTCCCGTCCTGAGAAAAGTTATAGTACATTTGTTTTTGATGCTTTTCACGCGGACCCATTACTGTATCCGGTTGTAGCAATTAAAAGATATTTGGCTTTTACGAAGGATATCAGAGAGTCAAACTCTTTGTTCATAACTTGTAATAAACCGCATAAATCCTTAGGTCGTTTTATAAATGTAAACGCGACCGGCGCGTCGCTAGCCGCTCGGCTCTCTCTATATATATATTAAAATGTATATTCACTGATAGGAATAAAAGTAAAAAATTTCGTTTTCTGAGGTAAAATAGATCAAATGGGTGTGACGTCACTCTTGAATGGAATTACGATACAACTTAGTGTAGACCTTGCCGGGATTGCAAGGCGTGGTTGGGGGCAAATCATCCGTTGCTTCCGTGCTCTCCCCTAGATATTCTACGTACTCATTTGAAGCTAGGTGGACCTTTGGCTATCCTCACAGGGAAACGCCACTAGCCCTCGCCCTGAACCAAACGGTAGGCACCACCGAGACTCGAACCCGCGACCTTTCGCTTATGATACAGGCCTGCTAACCATTCCGCCAGGACGGACCAGATGTCACTGACAAAAATAGCGGTCCCTTTTTCCGATGTGCGGTGACAGTGTGGGGCATTCAGTGTGTGAATGCAAGAGGTTGTGTGATGGACGCGTAAGATAAGATAAGATAAGATTTTATTTACACTAATAGCCAAAGGACATAGCAAATATATGAAAAATAAACACAAAAAAACAAAAATAATACCTTCTATAAGCACCTACCCCTATGGACTAGGGCTACCCTGAGGAGCCGCGCCAACTGTTTAATACTCGTAAAACAACTATTTCCCATGATCCAGCACATCCATGCTTCATCCACCCCTTTTTCATTTTGTCCAAAAATGTATAGCCTACCTATTCAAATCATTCATACAACAAATGTTTCGCAGAGCGTGTATAGCCTAAGTAAAATTACAGATGGTAAAGATGATGAAAGTACGAAAAGTTTACGATGACGCATAGAACAGGTTCTTAGATTAGAGGGTCCTTTATTATATACAGAGTTAATATATTTAATTTGTTGCCATGGCAGTCAGATTGCTTGCGCTGCAGATTAATTCCTACATTCTAACTTATTCTACCAGGAAGGGACTTTTTTTTTCTTTTTCTTTTTTAATGGCAAATATAAATAAACCTGGTGTTTCTTAAAAGCATCAGACATGCCAGTGGATAAAAAACGACGCTTCACTAATTCTGATGGGTTTGTAAACATTATTAATACAATTCTAGCATAAAACATTGTAAAGAAAAAACAAACAAACAACTATCGCACATCAACACTAAAATTTAAGGACAACACGAGAATTTACGACAACAGAAATATGACTAAAGAAAAAATGAAAAAAAAAAGGTTTGCGACATGGGTCTGATCATCCTCCGAGCACAAACAAAAATGAATCGATTAAATCAGACAGAAGAAATATAATTGCTAGATAACATAAATCTTTTTAGAGCTCTTTTAAATACTTTCCCATCTTCGGACACCTTAACAGTTTCAGGCAATAAATTCCATACTTTTACACCTGTATGACGAATAGAAAAGCTAGACCTTGTAGAAGGATAACAAATGGTAGAAAGATTGGACCGCCGTCTTGTGATATAGTCATGAAATTGACTCTTCAGGCAAAAAAGATTTTTAAAATCAGCAGGTAGTGAATCTTCTAGAAGATGACGGTAAACAAGTGTTGCAATATTCCAGTCTATCCCAGTATAGCCCAGTTATCCTTCCTCTCAGTAAATCGCACCTAATGCTATTCTCTATTACGAACTAATGATAAGAGCTCGCCCATATTGACTCAAATTTAAGTCACGGAGAGCTCTCGAATTTTCGAGACCCGAGCATCACCCGAACTGTATTGTTTAATTTTCATTCACATGATGTTAAGTCACTTCAATATTTTCGGTTTCGCCTATGGGCCCGCGATGATCCCTTTGCGTCTTCTTAGGTTTCCGCGAAGGGACTCCTTTGTCGAAGAGTATAATCAAGACCAAATAATCAGATAGAACCTCTGTCTTTGGTACCATGCAGCGAGTATGGATACCCCGACAAAACTGAGCGGACCTAGTAGTATTTACTGTAGCTTTTTACCCGTCTACTGCCGTTGCTCATAGTAGAAAAAGAAAATACAGAAGGCGTACTCCGCGCGCTGACCCGCTCTTGAGCACCACCAAAGAACCAATCAGCTTTGTCTTCTATTTTTCCTCAAGGTGGTATCACAGCGATGTAGCTAATTGTAGAGGCAACGAAACGTGATGTGGCGCGAAGCTACTAACCTCCGCTCCTTCACAGCGGAAAAGGTACGGGGAAATACTCGACTCCGCATAGTCATAGTACACAGATAGGGAGACGGAGGTTCTATCTGATTACTTGTTCTTTGTGTATTGGGAAAGCACAATGGACACTTCTAATGCTTTACTTTGTGTCAAATGCTTCACAAATAAACATTTCCGACTTCCTTTAGAAGGCGCTACAAAAATCGGCCGTTTTCTTGTTATCCCTTGTCTTTACCTCTCTGGCATTTGGGCGATCCAAATCTTAGGAGCTGGGATACCGTGGCAAGAAATTCAAAAACTCCCAGCAATGCTTGATAGAAAAGG
The DNA here is from genome assembly GCA_023053575.1 of Branchinecta lynchi. NCBI lineage: Eukaryota > Metazoa > Arthropoda > Branchiopoda > Anostraca > Branchinectidae > Branchinecta > Branchinecta lynchi. Next base: position 26,838,050 of record JAKZAP010000004.1, read on the forward strand.
ATATATTTGAGATGTCACCAAAGTCAAGCCGCAGATGCAGTTTACCTTATTGACAGTCTTAATGTACATATTAAAAGTTTTTCTTTGTGGAATAGTGTTGTGAAGCTTGGTTGCTTGCTTTATAAAATGTACCAGAGTATGCAATAAGCTTATAAATAATAACATAGCTACAAAAATCATTCAAAAAAAAAACCTATTCAAATCTGAATTATACAAGCTGATTTATGCATAAAATAAAGATCTACTAAGTATTATAAGAAACATCACTTTTATCTTTGTCCAAGCTTGTAAATTGAGCATGTGCTGGCCCAAAAAATTACGCTTTGAAATATCACAGAAAGGAAACTGTTGAAAAAGCTGCCGATCTAGGGGGTAAGCATTGTTCCTAGGTTGTTACAGAGTGGGATTGGGTTAGTTTGATGTGCCCATTGAATTTGAAGGAAAGTCAATTTAGAAACTTACCATGTCCCAGTCGGGCTCTGCAGCCGTCACGCCTTTGTACTCCATGTAACTTGCAAAACCTTCATTGAGCCAAAGGTCGTCCCACCACTTTATTGTCACTAAAAGCAAAAATATGATCAACTTTACTTTATCTAACATTCAATTATAATAATAGAGGAATTCTTCCGCGGCAGTACGGAGTCATACCTAGTCAACGTCAGTAGAGGCAACGAAATCAAGGTTACCACGTTCAAAACATTTAGAGAGTGACTTTTGGCCCAAAACAGAGAGTGAATTGGGAGTGAAATTTTATCTTCTCACTTTTGGTCGGAACCGCCTCTGCAAAGTTGACACATCTTAGTTGTATTTTAATAAAAAAAAAAACTTGAAATAGTCACTTCTGGTCGGAATCCCTGCTGCAAAAATGACACATTTGTATGTTTTCTGAAATAGAGTGAGGAAATACGTAGGACAAGAGTGACACAAACAATGTAGAGTGACTATCGTGCGACACGTAGCAATCCTGAACGTTATTGTATTCATTTGAAAATTCTACCCTCTTCGGCGCGTTCTAGATTGCGCATGCGTATTTTTGCACACGAAATCTTATTACCTGTGTGTGCATGTAGTACGTAGCTTTAAGCACCTTTCACACTGGCTCGTTGAGGGTTTCACACTGAGCTATGCAACCTCTGCGTAACGCTGCGGTGACGCAAGGCAGAGCTTACGCAGACAAAAAATGCAACGCAAGAATAGAACCAAGTTCTATTCTTGCGTTGCGTCGACGCATACGCATCAGATTTGTATGTGAAAAAATTGAGTTTTTGAAGACAAATTGGAGAAAACCTAGTAACGATGAAGAAAAACGTGGTAATGATGGAAGAAACGAAAATTCAGCATAAGAAACCGAGAAAGGAAAACGTAAATACAGATCCCGCGTGAAAGCTTGTCGCGCAGGTTTGGAAGATACGCTACGCAACCTGTACGAAACGCAAGATAAACGCATACGCAGTGCATCGCAACGACGCGTCATGGGAAACCGGCTTTAAGCTCATCCGAATTTCGCACCGGACTCTATGAGCATCGAGCTTTACACTGAAAAATACAAAGATTTACAACGCAGGATTAAACAGATGGTATGCTAATTTGTATGTTCCATTCTGGTTGGCAAAAGGTACTGAAAGTTGTCGGACTCTCCTTTCCTTCTCTTTAGGATAATTTCAAGATATATCAAGTTGATATCACGACCCCCTTCATCCCACTATTTGAATCTAACTAAATCTGAAGCTGGAAATTTTGGATCAGTTCCTTGCCGTCAAGAATGATTGGGGATGGTGAAGAGAAAGATTAGCCGATACCAAAGGCTATCAGCGAACAGGGGTTGCCCCCCCCCCCCACCCCATAACGACGTCACTGTCAGTAAAGCCCAATGATCAGTCTTCCTGTTGCTGTAATGCAGTGGTGACATTTGGTGTTGTTTTGTTGAAAAATGAGAAGACCCGATGCGGTCGTGTAAGTATTAAATTATACTCTTTTCTATTCAAACATTTCATTAAAGGACACCTGAACAATGAAACCATACTTGAACACACCACGGAGAATGCATTTACAGACATGGCCACGGAGAGCATTCTTCTCCTAAGCGTGCCGTTTTCAAAATAGGGATGTTCGTTTCTGGAGGTTTGCACATGCAGACTCCAAGACAAAAAGCGCAATTCATTCAAATCATGTACAGCGCTGGCCGGGTCGTCTTTGAATTTTTCTAGATATACGTTTGGGCTTAACTGGTTAAAAAATATTCCAGAAGAAGGGTTGATTGGAGACATTTGTTAATTTCTAAAATTGTTCGGTACTGAAATAAGGACAGATGCAAAACGGAGCAAAAATCATAGCTTGGAAACACTATTTTGTATTTGGATTGGGTTTTCTGCAGGCAATGGTAACGGAAGTCATACATATAGGGATGCTACTTGGTACTCTTCATTCAGGTGTCCTTTAAACATTAAAAATCGAAAATAAGAACAGAATTATCGCCCAAGAAAAAGCAGGGTATAATCTTAATATGTAACGCCAGGATACTTACTGAGGTTACCGAACCACTGATGAGCCAGTTCGTGAGCTACCACAGTGGCGACACGCTGCTTGTTCGTAGGAGAGTTTGTGCGGTTGTTGTATAGGAGAGCAGTCTCACGGAATGTGATGAGACCCCAATGTTCCATGGCGCCAGAGACAAAATCGGGAATGGCGATCAGATCTGAAACAAATAATCGACTTCAGAAGCTAGCTACGTGCCCGTTCTCCAGAGGATAGCTATCTGTATTAGGGTTGCCACATCAAAATTATTTAGAGAGTGACTTTTGGCCCAAAACAGAGAGTGAATTGGGAATGAAATTCGTTTTCATGAAATGTTCCCTTTTGGTCGGAATCGCCTCTGTAAAAATCACACATCTTAACTTTACTTTCATGATAAAAACTTAAAATAGTCAATTCTGGTCGGAATCTCTGTTGCAAAAAAATGACACATGCACTTGGTCATTATCTGAAATAGAGTGATTTTTGTGTCCTGGGACAAGAGCGGCAAAAACGAAATAGAGTGACAATCTACACTATCCTGCGAAATGTGGCAACCTTGATCTGTATAGGTATCTTTACAGGCTCTATAGCTCAGATACCAATCGATGCAAATCTCACTCCGCCCTGGGAATTCCGTTTCGCTAGGCCTGTTTGAAAAGGTTCCATTTCGACTAAAGCGAACAGATGATTTCATCAGCGCATAGAACTCTCGCACCAACCAGCGAGTCCCGTTTCGGTGGAACTGAATGAAAAGGTTCCACTATATTAACCTAGAACTTTTTATTGAATGTATAGAAGATTCTGGGAAGATCCATCGGCAGATAGGACTCAGTTTCGAAGTCAGAAAGTACTTGAAAAGTTTCCACTTTTATCTTAAAGGACCCCTCTTGCTTATTCCCGATAAAAAATTTATCTCAAAATAGTACTATGAAGTAGCACGAAAAAGTTGCATGCAGTACTAACGATGCTACTACATGCTTCTACTTCAAGGCTACCGTGTTACTGCATACTACTATATGCTACTATTAGCAAGACTGGATGCTACTATGGCAAGATAGGATGCTACTGGATACTACTACATAAGATTGGACCAGTCTGAGGCACATTGAATGATAGTATTCTTTGCTATTACATAGTGTTACATGCAACGTTTTCGTACTACTACCATACTACTACGCAGGCTACAAATTTTTGATCGGGTTATGCCTTATCTCTAGCTCCCTCCCTCCCTCCCTCTCTGAAATCTCGGACTTCCGCAACTCTTTCTTCTTGTAGCTACGACTTTTCAGCGCTTTGTCGGCCCAGTCAAGTTTTGTCTGTCACGTGTGTCACGCAACTTAGCCGGAAGCTTCAAGGTCCGCCGACATCTCTTTCAGACATAAGGACTTGAGAAGCTTCATATTGCTGATTTTCTTTTTGGAAGACATGGTAGGACATCAGGCCTCTCTTCTGTTTCAGACTTCTTTTCTTTGGCCTAGTTCTCCCACTTTTTAACCATGGCACGTTCAGTTTCCAAATATTTTGCGTCCAGCCGCCGCGTCGGAGAGCCAGAAAGCTGGATAGAGTCGACAAGCGCTAACAAAAAAATCACAAGTTTAACGCGGCAAGTAATGGTATTTTCGAAAACCGATATTTCTGAGCCATTTCATCATGAGAAGATTGTTTCTTGTAAGAGTTGTGCTTTAAAGCGAGCAGACATTCGCAGAAAGGAGCGAAGATTGCTATGTAGTGTTTTCCGAACGTTCGATGGTGGTGGCCTCCGATCTTTTCCAGGACTGCGCAGTAAATCCTCCCTTTCAATGCAGGCAAGGATACTTGCTTCGGACCATCCTGCTATCGTAGCCACTTTTTCACCTGTCTTCGTCTTTCAATCTTGTCTTTGAATTTTGTATTTTACCTGTCTTGGTCTTTCAATCTTGTCTTTGAATTTTGTCTTTTTACCTGTCTTGGTCTTTGCTGCGTTGCAGACTTGGCGTGGTGACATCTACGCGTTTTCAAATAATGCATAAAACGGATATGTCAGCCAAGATGCTTTGGCAGCGATATTTCGGCCCTTCTTGGCAAAGGTCCTCGTCAGACTGTTGATTACAACTTATTGCAGGTTTGTTTCCTTCCCCGAGTTGACCCTGAAGATTGACAGCTGCATTATTTGAATATATGTTTCAAAGTCAGCTTGGGCTCAAGGAACAGAAACCTAGGCACAATAATTTGAAGTTCAAGCATAAATTTCTGTTCATGTTTGATAATTTATTCTCTTTCTTTCCTTTTCGTTAATGACTTGTTCTCTGTTGTTTTTTTGTGTGAGTGGCTCTACACTGTCAGAAGTTTCATAAGAGATTGCGCATAATACTTTAAAGAATAACACCTTTTCACTTAGAAATAAAGTGTTATGATCAATTAAGTTTATACTAATTCGTGCGTAGATCTCCAACAACACCTTCAATAGGTAAAAATCCTACACTGTCAGAAGTTACATAACGACAACATAAGGATGCGCGTTTTCAACAGATAACACTTTGGGATGTTATCTGTTATGTTTCTTTCGTTCCCATTAGTATTCTTACCAATTGAAAGTGTTGTTGGAGATCTAGGCACGAAGTACTATAAACTTAACTGGTCATAACACCAGGGGCGGATCCAGAGGGGGGGCGAGGGGGGCGATCGCCCCCCCCCCTAGACGGGCTGTAATTTTTTGTTTTGTTTTACTGCACTTAGGGAAGTCTGCTTTAACGCATGTTCTAACTACTGTAACTAGACTCTAAAATCTTTTTACAAGTGGAGCCAGGAGCTTGAATTTTTCTTGTAAACAGTTGTCAGTTGATCAAGTACAGTTTTTACCATTATTGTAATATATGAAAACCACATTTTCGTTAAATCAGAGACCGACAGGGACACTTAAAACGCGAAAAAAATCAGCCTTTTGGCCGACAAAAAGGACACTACCCCCACTCTTTTCAGTAAGAATCGCCCCCCCCCCCCCTAGAACGGAAGGCTGGATCCGCCCCTGCATAACACTTTATTTCTAAGTGAAAAGGTGTTATTCTTGAAGGTGTTATACGCTATCTGTTATAAAACTTCTGACAGTGGTCAACAAATCAGACCCTTAGTCAACAAATATATAAATATGAGAGTGAATAAAGCGTAAGTGTGAATGAACCTGGGGCAGACGAATTATGTCCTAAACCTACCTGATCACATGCCTTGAGCATGGTTCTCTTATCTCGTTATGAGGTGTTTGTTTTGCACAGGTGGAAAATTTTAACCAGATAAAATGTGACTTCACAGATCATCTTTGAGCTAGATAACCAAACCAGAACTCACCGCAAATATTACCGATGTAAAACAAACTGTTACTGTAAGAAAGGATCATCTTTAGATTCGATAACGAAAAAGATCACAAATATTGTCGATGGAAAACACTCTGTTGTTGCAATAACGTCAAATAGAAACCTCAATAACGAGCAAACCCTATTTTTGACTGATGAATCTGACTAAACAGTGTTTACAACGGATACGTCAGCTACGATTCTTCATCAGCGATATTTCGGCCCTTGTTGAATTTTTGAAGAAGCGTGGCTGACGTATCCGTTGTAAAAATTGTTTGAATAAATTTTTCAAAGTCAGCTTGGGCTCAAAGAATATGAATCTGACTAGAATATAAAGCAGAAAACTAGACGGAAAAAATCCCATTCTTATTTAGTTGTCTTCTTGCATTTCTCACTCTATTCACAGATACTTAGAGCTAGTATTCTTAGAGATACTCCGAGATACTTTTAAGATCCTTACCAGGGTATATGAATGTATATACTCTTGGTGGCCAGCCCTGGGCATACCTAGTGTCAGGGGGGGGGGGGTATCAACTGAATCAGGTCAAGGTCAGAAAAATTCCGACTTCGCCATGGCACTTCAGTTGTAAAGACGACACGCACTTTTGTCTCATAACTCTTGCCTTGGTGCGATCTCCTGCTCTCCGATACTATAACAAGAATCTTCAATTACCCTCACTACCAGCCCCCCCCCCAAGCACACACCAAAAATCTGATAGACTGGCTCCAGAGGCGTTGCTAAGCAAAATGGGGGGCAAGGTATTTACCGACTGGCTGGTAATTTTTATCCATTGTTTTGCAGATAAAAACGACCAATATTGAGAAAAAACGACTGTGCTGGCGAAAAATCGGCTGATTTTAACGAAAAACTACAATCTTTAAGAAAGAATCCACTATTTTTACGAGAAATTCCGACTATTTAAAAAAAAAATCGACTGTTTCTAAGATTAAAAAAACCGACTGTTTTTACTAAAAATCGCGGCGCTTTTTTATTTACCAACTGGTAAAAACTGGTACCAACCCCCCCCCCCCTCCCGCTAGTCATGACGCCGCTGACTGGCTCACTGAAGTCACCTGTACTCACCTTGTTTCGGCAGGACGTACTCAATGCCGAAGTATTTGTCATAGAAGTTGGTAACCTTCAGTCCCACATCCAGTGCATAACCAATGTTGTCCTTCTGGTGCGGCGTCGCGTAAACCCTCATTTCCTTTCCATTCTCCATCCTCCCAGTGATGTAATCAAAGTCGCAAACGATAAAACAGGCCAAGTAGGTGACCATTTTCACGCTGGGCTCGAAGACCACGGTTGTCAGACCAGGAACAGGGGTGTCGGGCTTTGTACCCTAAGACCAAATCCGATATCAATACCTTTGTCATTCTCACGTCACGGAACGCACGATTCGCTTCCGCGCGTGCGAACCCGGCGCCGGTTAAGCATTGTCCAAATAGTCCAAATCCCCATTAATAAGCATTGTCCAAATCCCCCCTCCCCTCCCGTCTTCCTTGCGTCGGTCCGAGAGGAATACTGGCAATATGTTTTCCCTATATCCCGCTAATTCATCTACCCAATTTTTAAGTAGTTTCATTCCACCATTTATTTCTGGTAATTTCTTGTAAGTGTATTGTTAATTTGTTTCTTGTGTGTCTGTGTATTTTGTAAATTTGTATTCCTTTTCTAGCTTTAGCTATTCGGATAAACTGGATTGATTGATTGATTGAAAAATAGGTGTAATAAGCTGAATAGCACTATACGCGATGTTTACGTCTTAATAGACACGGCTTGAACCCGAGAGGTTCTTATGAATGCAGCGTTCGGTGTTGCCGCCTTGATGCAGTTTTTCGAGTTTCTAAAGATCAGAAAAAGTGTTCTTAGCACTACTTGAAGTACACCTAGGGGCGTCGCTATGCCCTCGAATAAAGAAAAAAGCTAATCTGGCGCTTGCAGAGCGCCCGACCAAATAAACTTAAGCTCATCTGGGCGCTCGCAGAGCGCTCGACCAAATAATTTAAGCTAATCTGGGCGCTCGCAGAGCGCCCAGCTAAACGGGCGCTAACCCAGGAAAGGGAGTGTTTGAGACTTCAGGAATAGGATTCTCAGCCGCATGTTTCGAGCTTGCCAGATTGAGAATTTTAACACGATCTGTTACGTACCAGTATCTCTTAATTCATGTAAAAATCAGGCCGATTTTGCTTGTGGCATACAATTCTAAGAATTTATTAGTTTCTAGTTAGTTAGTTACAAAAATAAATGGGCTTCGTGAGAAATGAGTGACTGTGTAATGACAGGCCTGATTGTAGTAACACGTCATTTGATTTTTATTTTTTTATTTTTTTTAACTGGAAACTCAGAACAAGTCAGCTCTCTTTCACGTTTTTTTCTTCTGGATAATCCATCGGAAAGGGTCAAACGGAAGCACATTGTCAACTTGCAGCTAAAATTCTCACATTTTCTGGATTTGCCATTCGCCATTAATTTGATTTTGGATCCGAAAAGACGTATTTTGATAATACAGGATTTCACAAAATAATTTTGCCGGAGGCGCCTTTTGTAGTAGACTTTGTTTATTGGAAGCTCGCCTCATTTCAATCATGTTTTAGGCTTGGAATTTCGGGGCTTGGATCACCTATATTTTGCCCCAGAAAAAAGTCATAGCCTACTTAAAAAATTCTGTCTGATATACAGTCATTACGAACTTCTGTGGGGCGGGCTCTTGCGTTAGCAAATTCTTGTTATTACAAACGACGTTCACCTTAAGATTATGTAATTTCGCAAGTTTCCAGCATGCGATACTGTGTTTCTTGGCCATTTTTTTAACCGATATGACTCTTGAGCCTTGCTGAAAATCTGTCGTATATTTTGAGTTAGTCACCTCCCAAGCCCAAGCCCTTCAAACCACCCCTGAGGACCTAGATACGACTAGGCTTCTTCAGACTTCAACGATTGCAAGGTATCGTACGTTTAATTGTGTTGCGAGAGTAACACTTTGGTTTTGTCCTCGTTTTTTTTTTTTTTTTTTTTTTTTTCCTATGACTCCGATTTCATTTTATTCCTGGTAACTGAGAAGGGTCTAACCTGTGCGGTTTTTACGGAAAGTGTGGACCTTAGGCCGGATTGACGAATATGACATTACATTTTGGAAAGCTCCGTAGAACTCTTGCCTGGGGCCAATAAGGATGGTTTTTGCTTGTCATCGAGCCAGAGCCTACGGTTTGCGAAGTGAAGTGGAGTTGTATAGCCTATGTCAGAGAGGACTATCTGAAGTTGTGTAGCGAACCTTTCGTTTCATCAAAAGATGTTTCTGCTTTCGAGTGGAAAGCTCCGTTCTAGCACGCAAGCAGGCAGGCACCAGTTTCAAATTGAAGATGGACTAAAATCTATAAGTGTTAAATATATGCGGCACTTACCCGGCCCCACAGCCAACATATCTTCTTTGAGTGATAAATAGAAAAATCTACAGAGACAAAAAAGTGGCTTTTTCCCACGGGTCCGAAAGTGCTGCCATCTATTGTTTCTGTCTATGTCTGCGACGATTTCAGCTGAGTTTATAAATTTTTTTTTTTGCACTTTGGTTTGTGGTAGAGTAACGGTATCAGATGTGCCTCCTAAACTTTAAAAGTTCTCTCATTGCTAAAGAAACTAGAGCTTATCCTTTGCTCCTTTCTAAGTCGTGACGTTAGAAAGTTGGCCTACGGCAAAAAAGTCAACTTTTGAACTAAGACAGGTAGAATTTTTTTTTCGACGGCAATCGATAGACATTGATGGGCTGATCAAAGTATATGTCAACCATTTTTTGGTACAAAAATTCCTTCATGAGATACACCAGTTTGAAAATTTCAAAGGGGTTGACAACTTCATAGTAAGGTACATTGAAACCAAAAATAGGCGATACCAGTTATGATGCATATAGGGGACTTTTAAGCAACAGTCGACTGTTAGCCCATAATCATCTTCGGTAATGAGGGGTGTGCAGCTTTTGCTAGTTGGTATACCTGTTATTTGTTTCCGGTGTATTCGATGGTAAGAACAATTTGGTTCCCAATGGTAAGATATGCAAGGGACTTGTAAGTAATAATCGGCTGTTATGCTACAATCATCTTCTGCGATGATGGGTTTGCAGCTTTTGCTAGCTGGTGTACCCATTATTTGTTTCCGGTTAACTTAATGTATATCACGGGAGAGGGACTTGTAAGTAGGAATCGGTTCACGAGGGGTTAGGAATTTTTGCAAATGGGTGCACATTGTATTCGATTTCTATAAATCTGACGGTAAGAAAGTTTGTGTCGATGGTCTATCAATGTAACCGAGGATTAACTGTTTACACAACGGATACAAACGAAAATGTAAAGCAATGAGGTAGTTTCATAATAATTAATAGTGTCATCTATGGTATTTTAATCCTGAAAAGTTACGGATAGCTTTCTATTACCAACTAGATTATATAAGTCACGATGTCTACGATTGAAAAGGATAAAGTACAATTGACTGCAAAGTTAATTTAGTCCCTTCTTCCTATATTATTTTGTTGTTGTTTTTACAACGCTAAAGAATACCTTTTGATCATATTAAACATCCCGTTTAAAAAGCTTATGCTATAATCATCTTCAGCGATGAGGGGCTTGCAACTTTTGATAGCTGGTATATCCATTATTTGTTTCCGGTGAATTTGATGTCAATCACGGGAGACGGACTTGTAAGTAAGAATCGGTTCACGAGGGGCTAGAAATTTTTAAAAAATTGGTGCACATTGTATTCGATTTCTGTAAATATGACAGTAAGAAAGTTTGTATCGATGGTCTATCGCTATAACCTAGGATTAACTGTTTACGCAACGGGTACAAACGATACGGTAATGTAAAACAATAAGGTCATTTTGTAATAATTAATAGTGTCATCTATGGTATTTTAATCCTGAAAAGTTACGGATAGCTTTATAATATCAACTAGATTATATAAGATATTGTTCCAAGTTTTCATCCGTCACGATATCTACGATTGAAAAGGATAAAGTTCGACTTCGACGGCAATCGATAGCCGCTGATGAGCTGATCAAAGTATATGACATCCATTTTTTGGTAAAAAAAATTCCTTTATGAGATACACCAGTTTGAAAGTTTCAAGGGGTTGACAACTTCAGTAGTAAGATACACACTGAAACCAAAAATAGGCGATACCAGTTGTGAGACTTTTAGGGGACTTGTACGCGACAGGTGACTATTAGCTCATAATCATCTTCGGCAATGAGGGGTTTGCAGCTCTCGCTAGTTGGCGTACCTGTCATTTGATGAACAATTTGGTTCTGAAATGTAAAACTTGCAAGGGACTTTTAAGTAATAATCGGCTGTTATGCTACACAAATCTTCAGCGATTATGGGTTTGCAACTTTTGCTAGTCGGTGTACCCATTATTTTTATCCGGTGAACTTGATGTCTATCACGGGAAACGGACTTGTCAGTAGAATCGGTGCACGAGGGGCTAGAATTTTGTGCAAATTGTTGCAAATTGTATTCGATTTATATAGATCTGACGGTAAGAAAGTTTGTATCGTTGGTCTATCGCTGTAACCTAGGATTTACTGTTAACGCAACGGGTACAAACGATACTGTAATGTAAAACAAGGTAGTTTCGTAAAAATTAATAGTGTCATCTATGGTATTTTAATCCTAAAAAGTTACGGATAGCTTTATAATACCAACTAGATTATATAGGATATTATTCCAAGTTTTCATCCGCCACGATGTCTACGATTGAAAAGGATAAAGTTCAACTGACTGCAAAGTCAATTTAGTCCCTTTTTCCGATATGATTTTGTTGTGGTTAGGGCAATCGATAGCCCTTGAAGAGCTGATCAAAATATATGCCATCCATTTTTTTGAACAAAAATCCTTCATGAGATAAACCAGTTTGAAAGTTTCAGGGGGTTGACAACTTTAGGAGTAAGGTACACACTGAAACCAACAAGAGCTACGAGCTCATATGGCACTTGTTACGAGTAGGCACGGCTCGGTTATGTCAATGATATATCTAGTGTTTGCTAGGTGTCTTCCCACCAAGTTTCATCTCGATCCCTCCACTCATAGCGTTTTCCAATATTTCCGGTTCTCCCCTCCAGCTCCCCCCAAAAGTCACCGGATCCGGTCCGGATTTTAAGTGGGTCGTCTGAGGCATGAGGTCTTTCCAAATATCAAGTTTCATCGAGATCCGGTCACCCGTTCAAAAGTTATAAATACCTCAAGATTCCGGATTCCCCCTCCCTCCACTCCCCCGACAGTGCCCGAATCGGCTCGGTTATATCAATGATGTATCTAGTGTTTGCTAGGTGTCTTCCCACCAAGTTTCATCTCGATCCCTCCACTCATAGCGTTTCCAAAGATTTCCGGTTGCCCCCTCCAGCTCCCCCCAAAAGTCACCGGATCCGGTCCAGATTTTAAGTGGGTCGTCTGAGGGATGAGGTCTTTCCAAATATCAAGTTCCATCGAGATCCGATCACCCGTTCAAAAGTTATAAATACCTCAAGATTCCGGATTCCCCCTCCCTCTACTCCCCCCACAGTACCCGAATCGGCTCGGTTATGTCAATGATGTATCTAGTGTTTGCTAGGTGTCTTCCCACCAACTTTCATCTCGATCCCTCCACTCATAGCGTTTCCCAAGATTTCCGGTTGCCCCCTCCAGCTCCCCCCAAAAGTCACCAGATCCGGTCCAGATTTTAAGTGGGTCGTCTGAGGCATGAGGTCTTTCCAAATATCAAGTTCCATCGAGATCCGATCCCCCGTTCAAAAGTTATAAATACCTCAAGATTCCGGATTCCCCCTCCCTCTACTCCCCCCACAGTGCCCGAATCGGCTCGGTTATGTCAACGATGTATCTAGTGTTGCTAGGTGTCTTCCCACCAAGTTTCATCTCGATCCCTCCACTCATAGCGTTTCCCAAGATTTCCGGTTGCCCCCTCCAGCTCCCCCCAAAAGTCACCGGATCCGGTCCAGATTTTAAGTGGGTCGTCTGAGGGATGAGGTCTTTCCAAATATCAAGTTCCATCGAGATCCGATCACCCGTTCAAAAGTTATAAATACCTCAAGATTCCGGATTCCCCCTCCCTCTACTCCCCCCACAGTACCCGAATCGGCTCGGTTATGTCAATGATGTATCTAGTGTTTGCTAGGTGTCTTCCCACCAAGTTTCATCTCGATCCCTCCACTCATAGCGTTTCCCAAGATTTCCGGTTGCCCCCTCCAGCTCCCCCCAAAAGTCACCGGATCCGGTCCGGATTTTAAGTGGGTCGTCTGAGGCGTGAGGTCTTTCCAAATATCAAGCTCCATCGAGATCCGATCACCCGTTCAAAAGTTATAAATACCTCAAGATTCCGGATTCCCCCTCCCTCTACTCCCCCCACAGTACCCGAATCGGCTCGGTTATGTCAATGATGTATCTAGTGTTTGCTAGGTGTCTTCCCACCAAGTTTCATCTCGATCCCTCCACTCATAGCGTTTCCCAAGATTTCCGGTTCCCCCTCCAGCTCCCCCCAAAAGTCACCGGATCCGGTCCGGATTTTAAGTAGGTCGTCTGAGGCATGAGGTTTTTCCAAATATCAAGTTCCATCGAGATCCGATCACCCGTTCAAAAGTTATAAATACCTCAAGATTCCGGATTCCCCCTCCCTCCACTCCCCCCCACAGTGCCCGAATCGGCTCGGTTATGTCAACGATGTATCTAGTGTTTGCTAGGTGTCTTCCCACCAAGTTTCATCTCGATCCCTCCACTCATAGCGTTTCCCAAGATTTCCGGTTGCCCCCTCCAGCTCCCCCCAAAAGTCACCGGATCCGGTCCGGATTTTAAGTGGGTCGTCTGAGGCATGAGGTCGTTCCAAATATCAAGTTTCATCGAGATCCGATCACCCGTTCAAAAGTTAAAAATATCTCAAGATTCCGGATTCCCCCTCCCTCCACTCCCCCCACGGTGCTCGGATCGGGGAAGTAAAGTGACTATTTCCAACTTAATCATTTGGGGTCCCTGATATGCCTGCCAAGTTTTATCATCCTAGCTTATGTGGAAGTGCCCGAACTAGCAAAACCTGGACAGACCGACAGACCGACGGACGGACAGAAATTGCGATCGCTATATGGCACTTGGCCGAAGGGCAAGTGCCATAAAAATAGGCGATACCAGTTGTGAGACATGTAAGGGACTTGTAAGCAACAGTCGACTGTTAGCTCATAATCATCTTCGGCAACGAGGAGTTTGCAGCTTTTGCTAGTTGGTCTACCTGTTATTTGTCTCAGGTGTATTCGATGGTAAGAACAATTTTGTTCCCAATTGTAAGACATGCATGGGACTTGTAAGTAATAATCGGCTTTTATGCTATAATCATCTTCAGCGATGAGGGGTTTGCAACTTTTGATAGCTGGTGTATCCATTATTTGTTTCTGGTGAATTTGATGTCAATCACGGGAGAGGGACTTGTAAGTAAGCACGAGGGGCTAGACATTTTTGAAAATTGGTGCACATTGTATTCGATTTCTGTAAATATGACAGTAAGAAAGTTTGTATCGATGGTCTATCGCTATAACCTAGGATTAACTGTTTACGGAACGGGTACAAACGATACGGTAATGTAAAACAATAAGGTAGTTTTGTAATAATTAATAGTGTCATCTATGGTATTTTAATCCTGAAACGTTACGGATAGCCTTCTTCCGATATTGTTTTGTTGTTGGTTTTACAACGCTAAAGAACATCTTTTGATTATGTGATTATTCTTTTTAGAACATACCGTTTTAAAAGCTTCGATAAGTTGACAATTTCAGCATTTAACCGACAGCGAAGAAACAAAACCAAAGTGTTGCTCTCGCAACACTTTAGCCGGCGAAGCCGGACAAAGGTTGCCGCAACACTTCACGTTGCCCGGGCAACGTAGGTCTAGTTACTAAATCTGCGACTCGGCGCCCTGCCCCCCCCCCCCTCCACCCCTCGAGTTTTGGCTACACTATCAGAAGTTTCATAGCAGATTGCGCATAACACTGTCAAGAATAACATCTTTTCACTTAGAAATAAAGTGTTATGACCAATTAAGTTTATACTATTTCGTGCCTACATCTGTTGGAGATGTAGGCACGAAATAGTACGAATCCTTCAATAGGTAAAAATACTACACTGTCAGAAGTTACATAACTACAACAGAAAGATGCGGGGTTTCAACAGATAACACTATGGGATGTTATCTGTTATGTTTCTTTCGTTCCCGTTAGTATTTTTACCAATTGAAGGTGTTGTTGGAGATCTAGGCACGAAATATGTAGCTTAATTGGTCATAACACTTTATTTCTAAGTGAAAAGGTGTTATTCTTGAAAGTGTTATACGCTATCTGTTATGAAACTTCTGACAGTGTAGCGACGTTCCTGAGTAGCCTACACCAGTACAATTTGACGCCCAAATATTATAAAAAGCTGTTAAATTTACGGATGGACAGCATTGGTCCTCTAACTAGTCGTAACAGAACAAAACGTGTTCTTTTGAAGAAAAGTTGTTGTTTCAGCTTCCAACAAAGTAGAACTTTAGTGCTTCCGGTGGCAACCCTGACGGCGCTGCTCCTTTTGTCGGCAGACTGGCGGAACCACCCAAGCGATCTGATTGGCTCTGCATAAGGGAGAATAGAGCCGAGCTCCATTTTCCTTGTTCGCCTTATTACAGCGCGCCCCGAGGAACAGAGGAATCTGTTATTAGCCTTTTACGCCGTAAATACACCCTAGAACACCTATTTGGACAATGCTTTGGCGAAAAATTACATTGTCCACCGTTTTGCTCCCTGTCAAAACTTTTCCTCGTCGCACGGAAAATGATTTTCGCATTCTATTTACAGTAGATATATGCTTATGTGAACGTTTGCTAACAGTGAACGATCGCCGAAGACAAAACTAAAACCCAAACCAGGCATGTTTTCCTATTAATACTAGTAATAATCACTCACGCTTTGGTCACAATTTGAATATTTTGCTAATTCACCATTCACCTATGAAAGTGACTCAGCTGAAACCTCTGTTTTGTTTTTTATAATTTGAAAAGTTTGCCGGGAGGAACGCACCTTCAATGGAGAAGATGGCGGTCCTAACCGTCAGATGCCTTCAAAAGAGGAAGGACCTTTTTAATAAATTCAAAATCAAAGAAATTTAATTGAATTTCTGCTTCAACTTTGTGCCAGGATAACCCTGAAACAGTTGGCTGTTAGCTGATATCAAGTTTGTTATTTTTCATTTCCATTTGCAAGTAAGAAAGCCAAGGTAGTGGAACAGTTAAAAAAGTGTTCAAATAAGCATACCTCTACTGTAATTAGCGTAACGCCGCTCATATCCGAGATGTATTCCATCCGAATGACGTCACGCTATTTCATTCAAAGTCATCAAGCGTTAGTATTTCACCGTTAGTTAGAGTTGCGACTTTATGGTGAACAGTATGGCAAAAGCAGTCCACTTAGGTAAAATTTTATATTGTTAAAAGTGTGAGTGAACAATAGACTGCAAAGAAAGCAGATAGATCTGAGGCATGAAGTAAGGAGCTGGACCTGAAACTTTATATCTGTAAACTTTCACAAGCGACAAAATATCAAGAAGTCCAGGAAAGTACATATCCACTCAATCAATCAATCAATCAATAATTTTATTAACCCGTATACAAATGGCACAGAACATGCCCATACGGAGTATATGAAAAACAATAAAGGAAAGAAAAAGATGAGACTAAACTAAACGAAATGACTATAGAAACGCACTATAATACGGATGGCACCTGTCTAGAGAAGAATCAAACTCGGCACGGCGTTGGGCCACAGCCACAAACGGATCAGTAACGCCGTAAAGCTGCGTAACTTTGCGGTTACGAGCCCATGGGGGAAGGCCGAGTAGGTACTTAGCATATTTATAAAACAATTTACGAATGGTCCTTAAATCAGTTGTGCTAAATAACTTCCAAAAAGGAGATAGGGCTAGAATGTGGGGGATTGTGTAAGCATTGTAAAGTCTAGCCAAAATAGGTCTACTATAACGGGTTTTAGCACTAACTAATAGACCGTAAGCTGCTCTAGCCTTCGCGCCGAAATGTCCGAGTAGTCCAGCACGGGTACTTTTCAGGTCGGTACCAAGTGGTAGACCGAGATAAGTTAGGGACGACGAAAGCTGGATACTGGAATCACCCAAAGAAACTGTAGCGCTATTGGAACCTGGTCGATTACGAGTAAACAGGATGCATTCACTCTTACTCGGATTGAATTTTAAACCGATATCCTTATACTCCTCACTTAAACTGGCAAAATTCTTCTCTGTCGAAGCCAGGGTTTTACTCAGGTTAAAAATATCATCAGCATAATTTAGTAGCGACAGGTCCAGACCTCGAAAAATAAAACTCATTTCAGCTTTCTTCTGGGCATCGACCACACTATTGTTAAATAGCGGGGGTGAAGTTATAGCACCTTGCCGAATACCTTTATGTACTGGGATGGACCTGTCGATTAAATCAGAGGCACTTCTAGAAAGTGACTTAACTTTTACATTTAATCTACGGTACATGTCACGAAGGGTAGCTATTACTGAAGCGTCCACACCACGAAGCAAAGCCGCTAGAAGAATCTGCGGATGGATTCCAGAGTCAAAAGCTCTGCTGACATCGTGTGACACTGTTTCCTGAAGACTGAAAAATTGTGCTTTTTTTGTGTGACTGTTTCTTTTCTTTCCTATACTCCACTCTTCAAAGTCGTGGGTCAAATAAATTACTTAAAAAATAAATTACAAACAAATCTTGCAGTATTTGCTGCTGTGATTAATCTTGTCGCTACTAAGATAAGATTATCTATAATTCGGATTAATCTTATACCAGTAGAGATAAGATTAATCCCAGTAGCAAATACTGCAGTTGACTTTAATCCTTACTCGGAGAAACTTTTTACAGTGTACTTCCATAAACACTCCATATATTTGAAACCCCAATTTCGTACGGTACATTCTAACTCCTCTAACAAAACTACGCTGATTTTCTCACTTGCCGTATTTTGCTACCATGTGTATAACGCTGTCAACGATTGTCTGCGAGAAGTTTTTCCATCAGACAAACCAGTTACGTAAATTTTTTCCACGTTTTCGCTGTAAGTCAACGGGTTTCGGAAAAGGATTAAAACAGCCAAAACCGTGGGTTATTTGTTGAAAGCGCAGCCTAGTTTTAAAGTATCCAAATATTTTAAAACTGTAAGTTGAATAGAAAATAGTGCGAGGGGTCCTTTAAAAGCCGCTAACTTTATTGGTACAACAACACAAGGAAGAATAACAGACAACCCAACCATACATTTGTTTCAGTTTATATCTAAAAGCGGAGAGGATTTTCAGTACGGAAGAAAAAAAAATCGAGTGCCGTAATTATTACCCTTGTTGTAATGACACAACAAACTGGAGCCGTCGATCTACGTGTAACCTATGCTAGCGAGACTCTTGTTAAGAGCGGTTACGGAATGAAGTTCCCCCATAATCCCGTAATAAAGAAACAAGAGCTGTAAGCTCATGTGGCACTTGCAACTTTGGATCCTAGAGAGACTCTTGTTAAGAGCGGTTACGGAATGAAGTTCCCGGATAATCACGTAATAAAGAAACAAGAGCTGTAAGCTCATGTGGCACTTGCAACTTTGGATCCTAGAGAGACTCTTGTTAAGAGCGGTTACGGAATGAAGTTCCCGGATAATCCCGTAATAAAGAAACAAGAGCTGTAAGCTCATGTGGCACTTGCAACTTTGGATCCGAGAGAGACTCTTGTTAAGAGCGGTTACGGAATGAAGTTCCCCGATAATCCCGTAATAAAGAAACAAGAGCTGTAAGCTCATGTGGCACTTGCAACTGCATGTAGTAGATAAGGTCTCTGTCAGGTTGATCGGGTCCCTGGTAGGCCTGCCAAGTTTCGTCTTCAAGAACGCCACAGGAATTCCAGAAGGCCACCCTCTACCCTCCCCCCCCCTCCAAGTGTCCGGATCCAGTCCAATTGTGCAAACGATTTATCTAGAATAAATGCTTGTTCTTCCCAGCAAGTTTAACTCCGATCCGTCCATTCTAACCGTTTCTTGAGATTTCCGACCGACCCCTACCAACTCCCCCATAGCTGTTGAATCCGCTATCATAAGCTGAGATTAATCATTTGATAAAAAGTACTTTTCCACTTTACAGTTAACATGCGCACTTCAAGGGAGCTTTAACTACATTTGTATGCAAAACCCTTGAGGCAAAAATTATAATGGACTCATGGGGGTTATGAAAATCTATATTTCGCTTAAAAGTATTTTTCTTACTTTGTGGTCAAGATTGGTACTTTAAGGAATAGTCGGATCTGGAAAGTGGCGACTTCTAAGCCAATTTTCTCGAATGTCTAATATTACAGCCAAGTTGCATCGTCCTACCACATCTAGAAGTAACTTAACTCGTGATCACTGGAATTCCGGACCCTCCCCCTCCCCTCACCCCCCCGGATCATCAAATGGTACATCAGAGAGAGATATGTCCTTGATTCACTCATCAAGTTTCATTCCAATCCGATCACCCGTTCGAAAGTTACAGACTACTCAATTTTCTAAATTTGATCGCCCCCCCCCCCACGCCAGATGGTCGGATCGAGAAACTGATTGTTTCCAAGTTAGTTTGGTCGTGTCCCTGATATGCCTCCCGAGTGTCGTAGAGAAAATCCCCAAAACTGACATCACCGAAATTCCGGCAATCCCCCCCCCCCAAGGGTCCGGATCCAGTCCAATTGTGCAAACGATTTATCTACGGCAGATACTTCTTCTTCACCGCAAGTTTCGCTCCGATCCCTTACTTCTAACCGTTTCTCGAGATTTCCGGTCTCCCCACCTCAACTCCCCCATAACTATCGAATCTGGTCCGGACTTCAAATTGGAGATCAGAGATATGTCCTTTATCAGGTTTCATTCCAATCCGATCACCGGTTCAGAAGTTAAGCACTACTCAATTTTCCAGATTCCTCCGCCTCCACTCCCCCGCAGATGGTCGGATAGGGAAACTGATTATTGTGTTGCGAGAGCAACACTTTGGTTTTGTCCTCGTTTTTTTTTTTTTTTCCTATGACTCCGATTTCATTTTATTCCTGGTAACTGAGAAGGGTCTAACCTGTGCGGTTTTTACGGAAAGTGTGGACCTTAGGCCGGATTGATGAATATGACATTACATTTTGGAAAGCTCCGTAGAACTCTTGCCTGGGGCCGATAAGGATGGTTTTTGCTTGTCCTCGAGCCAGAGCCTACGGTTTGAGAAGTGAAGTGGAGTTGTGTAGCCTATGTCAGAGAGGACTATCTGAAGTTGTGTAGCGAACCTTTCGTTTCATCAAAAGATGTTTCTGCTTTCGAGTGGAAAGCTCCGTTCTAGCACGCAAGCAGGCAGGCACCAGTTTCAAATTGAAGATGGACTAAAATCTATAAGTGTTAAATATATGCGGCAGTTACCCGGCCCCACAGCCAACATATCTTCTTTGAGTGATAAATAGAAAAATCTACAGAGACAAAAAAGTGGCTTTTTCCCACGGGTCCGAAAGTGCTGCCATCTATTGTTTCTGTCCATGTCTGCGACGATTTCAGCTGAGTTTATAATTATTTTTTTTTGCACTTTGGTTTGTGGTAGAGTAACGGTATCAGATGTGCCTCTTAAACTTTAAAAGTTCTCTCATTGCTAAAGAAACTAGAGCTTATCCTTTGCTCCTTTTTAAGTCGTGACGTTAGAAAGTTGGCCTAAGGCAAAAAAGTCAACTTTTGAACTAAGACAGGTAGAATTTTTTTTTCGACGGCAATCGATAGCCACTGATGAGCTGATCAAAGTATATGTCATCCATTTTTTGGTAAAAAAATTCCTTCATGAGATACACCAGTTTGAAAATTTCAAAGGGGTTGACAACTTCATAGTAAGGTACATTGAAACCAAAAATAGGCGATACCAGTTATGATACATATAGGGGACTTTTAAGCAACAGTCGACTGTTAGCCCATAATCATCTTCGGTAATGAGGGGTTTGCAGCTTTTGCTAGTTGGTATACCTGTTATTTGTTTCCGGTGTATTCGATGGTAAGAACAGTTTGGTTCCCAATGGTAAGATATGCAAGGGACTTGTAAGTAATAATCGGCTGTTATGCTATTATGCCGGTTAACTGTATATCACGGGAGAGGAACTTGTAAGTAGGAATCGGTTCACGAGGGGCTAGGAATTTTTGCAAATGGGTGCACATTGTATTCGATTTCTATAAATATGACGGTAAGAAAGTTTGTGTCGATGGTCTATCAATGTAAGCGAGGATTAACTGTTTACACAACGAATACAAACGAAAATGTAAAGCAATGAGGTAGTTTCATAATAATTAATAGTGTCATCTATGGTATTTTAATCCTGAAAAGTTACGGATAGCTTTCTATTACCAACTAGATTATATAAGATATTGTTCCAAGTTTTCATCCGTCACGATGTCTACGATTGAAAAGGATAAAGTACAACTGACTGCAAAGTTAATTTAGTCCCTTCTTCCTATATTATTTTGTTGTTGTTTTTACAACGCCGAAGAATACCTTTTGATCATATGATTAATTTTTTTAGAACATCCCGTTTAAAAAGCTTATGCTATAATCATCTTGAGCGATGAGGGGCTTGCAACTCTTGATAGCTGGTATATCAATTATTTGTTTCCGCTGAATTTGATGTCAATCACGGGAGTGGGACTTGTAAGTAAGAATCGGTTCACGAGGGGCTAGAAAATTTTAAAAATTGGTGCACATTGTATTCGATTTCTGTAAATATGACAGTAAGAAAGTTTGTATCGATGGTCTGTCGCTATAACCTAGGATTAACTGTTTACGCAACGGGTACAAACGATACGGTAATGTAAAACAATAAGGTAATTTTGTAATAATTAATAGTGTCATCTATGGTATTTTAATCCTGAAAAGCTACGGATAGCTTTATAATATCAACTAGATTATATAAGATATTGTTCCAAGTTTTCATCCGTCACGATATCTACGATTGAAAAGGATAAAGTTCAACTTCGACGGCAATCGATAGCCGCTGATGAGCTGATCAAAGTATATGACATCCATTTTTTGGTAAAAAAATCACTGAAACCAAAAATAGGCGATACCAGTTGTGAGACATTTAGGGGACTTGTACGCGACAGGCGACTGTTAGCTCATAATCATCTTCGGCAATGAGGGGTTTGCAGCTCTCGCTAGTTGGCGTACCTGTCATTTGATGAACAATTTGGTTCCCAAATGTAAAACATGCAAGGGACTTGTAAGTAATAATCGGCTGTTATGCTACACAAATCTTCAGTGATGAGGGGTTTGCAACTTTTGCTAGTCGGTGTACCCATTATTTTTATCCGGTGAACTTGATGTCTATCACGGGAAAGGGACTTGTCAGTAGAATCGGTGCACGAGGGGCTAGAAATTTCTGCAAATTGTTGCACATTGTATTCGATTTATATAAATCTGACGGTAAGAAAGTTTGTATCGTTGGTCTATCGCTGTAACCTAGGATTTACTGTTAACGCAACGGGTACAAACGATACTGTAATGTAAAACAAGGTAGTTTCGTAATAATTAATAGTGTCATCTATTGTATTTTAATCCAAAAAAGTTACGGATAGCTTTATAATACCAACTAGATTATATAGGATATTATTCCAAGTTTTCATCCGTCACGATGTCTACGATTGAAAAGGATAAAGTTCAACTGACTGCAAAGTCAATTTAGTCCCTTTTTCCGATATGCTTTTGTTGCGGTTAGGGCAATCGATAGCCCTTGAAGAGCTGATCAAAATATATGCCATCCATTTTTTTGAACAAAAATCCTTCATGAGATAAACCAGTTTGAAAGTTTCAGGGGATGACAACTTCAGGAGTAAGGTACACACTGAAACCAAAAATAGGCGATACCAGTTGTGAGACATGTAAGGGACTTGTAAGCAACAGTCGACTGTAAGCAACAGTCAACTGTTAGCTCATAATCATCTTCGGCAACGAGGAGTTTGCAGCTTTTGCTAGTTGGTATACCTGTTATTTGTCTCAGGTGTATTCGATGGTAAGAACAATTTTGTTCCCAATTGTAAGACATGCATGGGACTTGTAAGTAATAATCGGCTTTTATGCTATAATTATCTTGATGAGGGGTTTGCAACTTTTGATAGCTGGTGTATCCATTATTTGTTTCCGGTGAATTTGGTGTCAATCACGGGAGACGGACTTGTAAGTAAGATCGGTTCACGAGGGGCTAGAAATTTTTGAAAATTGGTGCACATTGTATTCGATTTCTGTAAATATGACAGTAAGAAAGTTTGGATCGATGGTCTATCGCTATAACCTAGGATTAACTGTTTACGCAACGGGTACAAACGATACGGTAATGTAAAACAATAAGGTAGTTTTGTAATAATTAATAGTGTCATCTATGGTATTTTAATCCTGAAACGTTACGGATAGCCTTCTTCCGATATTGTTTTGTTGTTGGTTTTACAACGCTAAAGAACAGCTTTTGATTATGTGATTATTCTTTTTAGAACATACCGTTTTAAAAGCTTCGATAAGTTGACAATTTCAGCATTTAACCGACAGCGAAGAAACAAAACCAAAGTGTTGCTCTCGCAACACTTTAGCCGGCGAAGCCGGACAAAGGTTGCCGCAACACTTCACGTTGCCCGGGCAACGTAGGTCTAGTTTCCAGGTTAGTTTGGTCGGGTCCCTGATATGCCTGCCAAGTTTCATCGTCCTAACACACCTGGAAGTACCCTAACTCGAACAAGTGTGACAAAAATCCAGACCGACCGACGGAATTGCGATCGATATATGACACTCGAGTCAGAGGCTGTAAGTGCCATAAAAATTTACGTGAATTTCTCAAAATTACCACAAGAAGTAGGCCAATAATAATGTGAGCAAATGACAATTGTTGCCAAGTCCAGTTTTTTATGAATTTCTTTGTGTCAGGCTAATAAACAATTTCGGTTGAATGCAAATTATGGGTAGATACATCGGAAAGATACAATTGCAATGTTTCGATGCGAAAAGCAAGTAGCCTATTAATTCTCACCCCCTGTAATCTTGTCGGGCTTTAATGATTTTTTTTTAATGCAAAAAAAGCCGGAGGCCCATGGCCTCTTTTTTGTGTTTATTAGACCTGTATTTCGGCCCTTCTTGGCAAGAGTCCTCTTCACGCTTCAGGCAAGAAGGTCCGACATATACCTCTAACAAAATTTAGCTAACTTATCCGTTTTGCCCGTCAAGTATGATTCGCAATCAGCTTGGGCTGAAGGAATATCTACCGACGGACAAGAAGTTAAAAAAAAAAAAAGTATGTTCAAAACAACATTTCAAAGTTGATGAAAGTATGGATGAGTCCTGTTTATACTTTTGAATGACTACGAGTGAAAGTAGATGACTGAGGCCGACTACGAGAAAGGGAATCCATCCTAAAGTGTTAGTTACGAGGTGCCAGGCCAGTATCCAGGAATTTATTTCGGGGGGGGGGGGGGCCTTTCGGGGGGAGGGGTTGTGATCCTGCGGGTCGCACGAAAAAGTACAAAAAAAGACATATACCAGAGGGAAAAGCCTATAAAAATGAGTATTTTTGTATGTTTCGGGGGGGGGGGGGGTTACCCCCTAACCCCTAACCCCTGGATACGGCCTTGCGAGGTGCCCACAACCTGGATAGCGTTCCCTATCTATAATAATAATTTATTTATGACCCATCATATGCTCACAAAGAGTAAGACGGAGTATAATTTTTTTTTTTCTTCTTTTAAATGTTTATTTTTTGATCTCGTGCATTTACTACATTATTGAAAGCTCAGTGTATTTTTCCTCTTTTTTTTCTATACTGCACTATTTCCTCTCCTTAAGTGCGTTAATAAAATCATCATCAGTATAAATACAAAGAAGAGGAAAAAGTAATATATGGAAAGACATGTTACCACAAAAAAACAACACGAAACTAACTTCTAATTACTAATTAACCTAATAATGAACCAAAAAATAAAGAAATAAATAAATAAAAATAAAGAGTTCTCTTTGCAGTATCCATCGTCGTTATTTACGGTCTAATACTTCAATGCGACTCCCGTCCACAGCCAGAGCAAAAAGCTTCTCTGGAGACTCTGGAATCCATCGTTTCCTACTTGCCGAAAGCAGAAGAAAAAGACGAACCAGAGGAAATAGAGACCGTGCAACTCGCGACCACAGAGCCCTTGGCGGAAGAAGTGTCGTCTAACGCGACAAAGCCTGAAGAAGACGTAGTGGTGGTGAACGGAACGGTTCCCGAAGAAGACAGTCGGTTCAGAATAGACGCCGCAGAAGTTCTAAGCAGGGCAGCTCATTTCAAGCGGCAGGTCCGGGCACCCCATATGATTGACTTGTGAGTATTTTTGACGCTTTTGTCTGCATGCTCACTCGATGCTAACTAAATGCTGACTCAGATGCTAACTAAACTAGATGCTCAGATGCTTCTTAAAACTAGATGCTAACTAAACACCATAAAGTTGGAGGTATTGAAATTTTACATGTACGCATAAAGGCTTATGATTTCTAACGATACAGGTGGCTAGTAGGCTACTTAACCTGTGTCATGTGGCATCTTTGAACGTCAAGATGAAATTTACCGTGCGAAGATGGGCTTTTAAAGAGCAGTGGGAGTGATGTTCCAGAAATAAAATGATCAACCCGCTTCTTAAATTCCCTCGTGACATTCTGGTCTGATGTCACGATTTTTCACAGTAAAATTAGGACTTTTCTTACAACTGGCCTGCAATGCAATACCTGGCCTAACGAACAAGACTGCCGTTGCTATATTCCTTATCAACATTCTGCAGCAAATAGGTGATTAGTCGCCTTGCCTAGAAGTCTCAGTGATACAAACTCATGGGCCCTTAATGCCATGGATAAGTTGGGAGCACACAATAGATGGAGCGTAGAAGTTCTTATGACATATCTATGCGGAACGGATCTAGGGTCTTTCCTTTTTAACCGTCGCTAAGGACCAATAATCCTGTAGAACAGCCGTATTATCTATATCTCCCAAAGCTAGCCCGACTTCCCTGAGTACCAATAGGGTACTCAGACTTCTAAACCAATTGCGTGACTGTAATAAACAATATAACTAGCTATAATAGCTATGCACGCAACAGCTTAGGATATCCAAAAATGGTCGAGAGTTTTTACCTGAACATAGACACAAAATATATAGACCGGCTAAATACGGACGTTCCTCCCTTTTGAGGGATTAAAGGTTCTTGTCAAACATGCAGCCGCAAGAGAGCTGACATGAACAGACGAAACAAGAAACGCGTAATGAATAATCGGGTAATGATTAATCAAGTAATGATCAATATCGTAATGATTAATCAAGTCGATAAGCTAGTCTGAGCGACAACAGGTAGCCTGAACTCTGGGGACATGAATTAATTTCTTTTTCTTTCTAGTATTTCAGCTGGCGGTCACTCCTGGTCCCACGCTCGTCCTGCCCTGGTAAAACAAAGGGCGTATCCCGAAGATGAAGCTTCGTATCTTCCCACGCGAGTACATCACAAACGCCAAGCTCCCCGGCCAGTAGCCTTCCCATTTCGACTTGGAGGGTTCAGTAGCTCAAGTTTCACTGAATCAACACCAGCCTTTTTCATTCCATCTGACGGAATCAACAGCGGCAGCAACGGCTTCGGCTGGGTTGGGAACAACATTCCAGCCGCATTCTTCCAGCAAAATGTTCCAAATTTCGCTGCCCAAGACCACTTCCAACAACAACAGCAGCCTCAGCATTTCATGCCTCCACAGAACCAGTTCCATATCCAGGACCAGGTTCAATTCCCACAAGCTCGGCAGTTCAACACAATGCCTACCCAGTTCAACCAGCCTATAAATCAGTTCACAGCTCAGCAACCCATGTTCCAGCCATTCCAACAGCCTATGCAGCTTTTTCAACCAATCAAATTTGCACAGCAACCAATGCTGCCCAACCAAAATACTTTCGTGCCATCTATCTCTGGCAAAAGCGAAGCATTCGAACAAAGCAGGCCTCTTTCCACTGAATCGCCAGAGCAAAACTCAACCACAACCCCACAGACCAGCGCTCCAGAGATTCTCAAACCAGTTCGGCCAAGTTTCTTGGCTCATGAGGCCACAGCGAAGCGCGTTCGTGCAGCTGAAGATGACGCGACTGTCGAAGTAGACCACGACGAAGTGAAAACACCAACCATCGAGTAGACCTTCTCTTTTTGCTCATTCGTTTCATTAAAACCAAAACCGAGAAATTGTCCGAATCTTCCTAATGCCCCTTAGGATACTCTTGATGACTATCTCTCCTTGCCGATGCAAAATCTCCGGCCTCTCTGGGTAGCTAGCGGAAGAAAGGCAGAAGTGGTGTCACAACTGGTCCCAAAGATCCGGGATCGACTAAAATCAGGAAGGGAAGGGAACGCGAGAAAAGCAGGAAGGCATACTAAAACCAGGAAGGGTGTACTAAAACGAGGAAGGGCATCCTGAAACCAGGAAGGCAGTCGCCAGAATTCGCAGCACTGTTCCCTTCCTCTATGTAGTATTATTTGAGGGGTCGACAACTTCTCAAATTCAAAGTTCACCATCCCTTCCTCGTTTTAGTATCCTGACATTGGTAGGCATTAAGTTTAGTGAGGGATCGGGAACTATAAAAATTGTAATTCACCAGGCAACTAACCAGGAAGGGCATACTGGCCAGCGTAGTAACTTTTGGTGAGGTTGGAACGGAAATTTGTAGAAGGGGGGAACACACTCACAGAGTGTTCCTGATTATAAACATTCCCCAGCGATACATTGCCGTAACTTTCGATGATCATTTTCTTGGAATGACCTGGTAGAAAACTCGCACGATCAGCCTAAACCCGCATTTTGCTATGTCGGACCCAAGCTGCCTGCACTACGAAGTCACAGTGTGAAAAACATGCTAGTCGGAAATGAAGAGAGTAGAGTCAGTCCGAGCTGGTTTCGAATCATGTTTGCTGGTTCTAAACGAACCGGTAAGCTGAGTTTTTTTTCGGAAATATATTTCTACTCTCATCGCACGTTTAGATTTTAGGTAAGGCCCGAATAGGAGCCTTGGCAAGAATGTCCGAAACATAGGCGAATAAAATTTTAGCTAATTAAACCCTATAGTACCACCAAACACCCTATCCTTGGCAAATGTTTTTAAGTGTAAGATTATTAGGTATAAGGTCATACGGGGAACACAAATCAGCTAAATAACGTGCTAGAATCATGACATGACACCTTAGGCCTATCTGAAGAAAACAAGAGCTAGAAGTTCATATGACACCTAAGCAAGGCTGTTTCAGAGTAAGAACGTGGGAATCTGCCAATTCGTCGGTTTGTTAGCAAACCCTGTAAGCAAAACCCTTGAGATAAAAACGATCATGGGGCCCTGGAAATCACGAAAACGTATCGACTGGTAAAAAGTATTTTATTTTTACACTTGGCTGTAATGATGCGCTGTAAGTAACACTTGGCTATAATGGTGAATTCATCTGTGACCAAACCCCTGAGGTAAAAACGACAGTGGGCCCTTGGGAATTATTAATATGTATCGTTTGGTCTAAAGTTTTTTTTTCCATTTCCAGGTAAGATGCGCACTTTAATGGTGCTAGAAATTCTTTCTACGCAAAATGCTTGAGGCAAAAATGATAATGGGCTCATGTGGATGATCATTTGCTTAAAAGGTTTATTTTTACTTTGCGGTTAAGATACTTTATAAGTACTTTACGGAATGGTTGGATTTGGGAAATGACAATTTCTAAGCAAATCTGGTCGAATCACTTAGTTCCACCCAAGTTTCATCGTCCTAGCAAATGTGGAAGTACCTTAACTAGCGATCACCTGAATTCCCCCCCCCCTCCAACTCCACCGCATCGCCCGGATCCAATTCGGTTCTATAAATGGTTTATCTAGAGCATTTGTTTGTAATTCCCACAAAGTTTCATCTCGATATCTCCAGTCTAAGCGGGTCATGTATCACCCCCCCCCCCCCCCCCAACAGTTGTCGTATCCTGTCCGGACACGAAAAAGAAAATTTAGTCTGTTCAATTTTGAAATTTCGCTGGAATCCGATCACCCGTTCCGAAGTTACGCATGACTCAATATTCCGGATTCCCTTCCCTCCACTCCCCCCAAGATAGTTGAATCGAGAAAATTATTAGTTCCAAGTCAGTTTCCTAGGGGCCCTTATATGCCTGCTAAGTTTCGTCGTGAAACCCCCCAAAACCGCCCCTCCACCCACAACCCCCAAGTGCCAGGATCGAGTCCGATTGTGTAAACTATTTATCTAGAGCAAATGTTTGTTCTTCCCTCAAGTTCCACTCCGATCCCTACAATCTAACCGTTTCACGAGATTTCCCCACCCCCTCCCCCCACAGCTGTCGAATCCGGTCGAGACCTTAAATGGGATATCTATTCAGTTATTAAGTTTCATTCGAATCCGATCACCCGTTCAAAAGTTACGCACGACTCAATTTTCAAGACTCCCCCTTCCTCCCCTCCCCCCAGATGTTCGGATCGGAAACTGATTATGTCCAAGTTATTTCCTGCTTGGGCCTGCCAAGTTTGATCGTCCTAGCACATCATGATGTACCCTAAATCGTGATCAACGGAGCGACAGACAGACAGACCAACCGACGGAAAAGTGATCGGTATATGGCACTTGGCCGGAGGGCAAGTGCCATAAAAACGAGGCTAAGAGAGAGACTAAAGAGTGAGGGCCTTACCGCCTCAGGCATGTTGGATAAGGCTATGTAACCATCCCCGCTTGGCCGAACCAGAGAAATGTTGTAAGTAGGTTTGAATCCAGGTTCATCTAGGCACGGGAACGCACGTCGAGCGTAAGTTGGTTCGAATTTCGAAGTCGCGATCGCCCTGCAAAGGAACAAAAATCAGACACAAGTCGTATAAATACGTTCGTAAAATAGAGTCGTTACCCTGTTCAACAGCCGTCAGAGCATCCAGCCCATTCCAAACCTTGTGCACACGGCCCCGTAACAATACTCTTGATGACTATCTCTACTGCCGATGCAAAATCTCCGGCCTCTTCGGGTATCTAGCGGAAGAAAGGAAGTGGTGTCACAGCTGCTAACAAAGATCGCTGTGATTGGTTGACACAGAATTTGAGTCGTTGAGTTTGAGTCGCTTACTTCCTGAGGAGCTCTGGCGTGTTTTGCACTTGGTCATATAGAGTATTGCGGCCGGATATTCTCACTTCTGGTATCTGGTATTCACATATCTGAGACGAAATTGTTAAAAAAAAAAATTAATATTGAATTCCAGACGTTTTAAAATAAACGTGGTTCACTGAACATTCCCTCGATTGTCATGCGTTCCAGCGAACTCCTCCGTTGGCGACAAGCTAAAAGCTTAACGCTAAATGTAATAATAACAATAGTAATAATTATAATAATGACCTTTCCATTTTCCAAATTCCCCCCGAAGCCTTCAACCTTCCGACTAAGTTTCTGGAATCATTTTACGAGAATTCTGGTTCGGTTTCCACAGTTCAAAAACCGGACGGAGGTTCGGCAACTTTACGAAGAAGCAAGAAAACCAGTGGAGATTGATTCAGACTTAGCTTTCCAGCTCGGAAAAACCGTCTTATATTTTAACAGATGTTTGGTGTTTTTATGGCACTTGCAGCGTCTGCCTCAAGTGCCATATACCGATCGCAATTCTGTCTATCGGACGGTCGGGTGGTCTGGAACACTTGCGAGTTAGGGTATGTGCTCGGACGATGCAACTTGGTAGGCAAATCAGGGACCCGACCAAACTAACTTGGACATAATCAGTTTACCGGTCAGACCGTCTGGGGGGGGGGGAGTGGAAGGCGGGGAAATCCGGAAAATTGAGTAGCGCCTAACTTTTGAACGGGTGATCGGATTGAAATGAAACTTATTAACTGAATAGATGACATATCTTTGATGTCCCATCTGAAGTCCGGACCTGATTCGACAGATACGGGGGAGTTGGGGGTGGGGAAGACAGGAAATCTCTAAAAACGGTTAGAATGGAGGGATTGCAGTGAAACTCGCAGGGAGGAACAAGCATCTACACAAGATAAATCGTTTACATACTTGGACAGGATCCGGAAAGGTGGGGGGGGGGGGGGGGGTTCTGGTGATGTGGTTTTGGAGATTTTCACGACGGAACTTGGCAGGCATATCAGGGACTGGGTCAAACAGACTTGGAAATAAAATTTCCTCGATCCGAAAATCGTGGGGGGGGGAGTGGACGGAGGAGGAGAACGCAATACTGAGTCATGCATAACTTTAGAGCGGGTGATCGGATCCGGACCGGATCAGACAACTATTGGTGGGGGGGGGGGGGAATACGTCACCCGCTTAGACTGCAGATGTCGGGATGGAACTTTGTCGGAATAACAAACAGATGCTATGGATAAATCATTTACAGAACCGGATTGGCTCCGAGCACTGTGGGGGGGGGGGGGGGCGGGAGTTGGAGGGAGGAGTCTGAAATTTCGGTGATCCCGAGTTAGAGTGCTTCCAGATTTGCTAGGACGATTAACTTGGCTGGAATATCAGAGATGCGACAAGATTGGCTTAGAAATCGCCACTTTCCAAATCCGACTATTCCTTGAAGTACCAATCCTGACCGCAAAGTAAGAAAATATTTTTGAGCAAAGTATGCATTTTCATGATCCACATGAGCCCATTATCATTTTTGCCTCAAGGGTTCTGTTTACAAATGAGGTTCTAGCTCCCTTAAAGTGCGCATCTTAACTGCAAAGTCGATAAGTACATCTCAACCCATGATCATTTGTGCAATTGTGCCACAACGGTTTTGCATAACAATTTATTTCTAGTACCCTTAAAGTGCACATCTTAACCGAAGACTGAAAAAAAAAACTTTTGATCAAAAGATATATAGGCTAGGCTACTAATGATCCCCAATGGCCTGTTATCGTTTTTGCCTCAAGGGTTTTGCTTACAGATGAACTTCTAGCGCCTTTAAAGTGCGCATCATTACAACCAAGTCCAAAAATAAATACTTTTTACCAAACGATATATTCTCCTGCGGGCAGTGCCATATAGCGATCGCATTTCTGTCCGTTCGTCGGTCGCTAGGTCCAAGTTTTTCTAGTTTGGGCACTTCCACATAAGCTAGGACGATGAAACTTGGCAGGCATATCAGGGACCCCAAAAGATTAAGTTGGAAATAGTCATTTCCCCGATCCGAGCATCGTGGGGGGAGTAGGGGGAGGGGGAATCCGGAGGTATTTATAACTTTCGAACGGGTGATCGGATCTTAATGAAACTTGATATTTGGAAGGACCTTACGTCTCAGACGACCCAATTTAAATCTGAACCGGATCCGGTGACTTAGGGGGGAGCTGGAGGGAGGAACCGGAAATCTTGGGAAACGCTTAGAGTGGAGGGATCGGGATGAAACTTGGTGGGAAGAACAAGCACAAGTCCTAGACACGCCGTTGACATAACTGGACCAGATTCGGTCACTGTGGGTGGTCAGGGGGGGGGGTCCGGAATTTCGGTGATCCTGCTAGTTCGGTACTTCCGGATGTGCTAGGGCGACAAAACTTGGAAGACGTGTCACGGACCCGAACAGATTGACTTGATAATAGTCGTTTCCTGGATCCAACCACTGTGGGGGAGTGGAGGGATGGGGAGCCAGGAACCTGGTGGCATGCATAACTTTTGAACGGGTGATCAGAATTGAATGAAACTTGGCAAGTGGAAAGAACTATCGTCTCAGATGTTCCATGCCAAGTCTTGGTCGAATCGGGTATTTGTGGGGGGGGGGGGATTGAAGGGTGGACCAAAAATTTCGTGAAACGCTTAGAGTGGAGGGATTGGGATGGAACTTGGTGAGAAGAACAAGCATTAGCCTTAGATACGTAATTTACAGAACCAGATCGTATTGGGGCTCTGTGGGGGAGTTGGAGGGTGATTCCCAGAATTCCGGTGATCGCCAGTTACGATAGTTCCAGCTATTCTAAGAACAATGAAACTTTGCAGGCCTATTAATGACTTAAGGACCCGACATAATGCCCTAGGAAAACTTGTGTTCCTGGGTCCGACCATCTTTGAGGAGTTGAGGGAAGGGGAATCCGGAAATCACTGGCTTCCCTAAGTTGCGAACGGGTAGTCCGATTCGAGTGAAATTTTATGGGTGATAAGAACTGATGACCTAGACAAGCAAAACATGCGTCCGAACCACATGCGGGCACGTTTATGAGAGTTGGACGAAGGGGGGGGGGGTACAGAATGGGATGCAAGTTGGACAGAATGCGGCCTTGATTTGTTAGTTGGTGTCTGGATCGGATCTGGTCACGGTAGGGGAGGGGTGTGAAGTGGGAACCGGAAATTTGCGGATAAGCTATGTCAGAGATGGGACGTTTATGTTTCTTTAGTGAAACTAGATATCGTATTTCTAGGTCCGAACCGCATTTTTAGATGGCGGAGTATTTTAGTTTCTTGTCTACTTTTTAGGTACCACCTACTCGTATCAAGTGCCATATGAGCTCGTAGCTCTTGTTATCTCAAGGGTTTTGATTACAAATGATCATAGCCACGAAAAGGCAAATTCTATATTTCATCCTTTGAACCAGCCTTGCCAGTGCCATATGAGCTTCTAGCTCTTGTTCTATGTGTGAGATGAGTATTGGAGTTTTGGAGTAGAGTATTGGTTTAAATATTGTAATAGAACGGCTAGAGTGGCCATGGGCTAACATCCATTATTAATCCAATTGTCCGTGACCGGAGAGAAGCGGCATATAATACTACGGCGCGGCTCGGAGGTCTCGGACAAGCCAGTTGATGATCAAGCGTCGGGGCATTGTAAGGCCAAAGGCTTGGGTGCATTGCATGGTGTAGCTACGTTACTAAAAGAAACAAGAGCTGCAAGCTCATCTGGCACTTGTAAGGCTGGGTCAGAGGATGAAAGTAGGAATTCTTCAGTTCGTGAGTTTGTTGTGATTATTTTTAAGCAAAACCCTTGAGATAATGGGTCCTTGGAAATCACGAGAACATATCGTTTGGTAATACATTTGGCTGTGATGATACGCACTTTCGGGCGCTAGAAATTCATCTGTAATCAAAACTCTTGAAGCAAAAATGATGATGAGCTCATCGGGATAACGAAATGTATATTTTAATCAAAAGTATCATTTGTACTTTAAGAAATTCAATTACAAGCAAAACCCATGAGGCAAAAATATTCTAATCATGTCAAATCTCTAATGTTCAAGTTTCATGGTCCTAGCACATCCGGAAGTACTTTAACTGGTGATCACCGGAATTCCGGACCCCCCTTCCTCCCCCCACAGTGCTCGAACCCGATCCAGTTCTGTCACTGATGAATCTAGGGCTTGTGCTTGTTCTTCCACCAAGTTTCATCCCAATCGCTCCACTCTTAGCGTGTCACAAGATTTACGGCTCCCCCTCTGACCCCCCCCACCACAATAATCGGATCCGGTTCGGACTTCACATGGGACATCCGAGACACCAGGTCTTTCCTAATATCAAGTTTCATTAAGATCTGATCACCCGTTCCAAAGTTATACGTACCTCTGGATTCCGCATTCCCCTTCCCTCCACTCCCTCCACGGTGGTCGGATCGGGGAAGTGACTATTTACAAGTTAGTTCGGTCGGATCCCTGGTACGCTTGCCAAGTTTCACTGTCCCAGCCCACCTAGAAGTAACTTAAACTCCGTATCCCCGGAATTCCGCCCCACCCCCTCCAACTCCCACCACAGTGCACGAATCCCGTCCGCTTCTGCCAATGATGTACCTAGGGCTTGTGCTTGTTCCTCTCACCAAGTTTCATCCCGATCCCTCCACTCTAAGCTTGTGATATGATTTCCGGTTCCCCCCCTGCGCCCCCCCCCCTCCCACATTCATCGGATTCAGGCCGGACTTGAAATGGAACATCTGAGACATGACCTCTCTCCAAATTTCAACTTTCATTAAGATCCGATAACCCGTTCGAAAGTTATGCTTGCCACTAAATTCCGGATTCCGGCTACCCTCCCTCCCCCCACGATGGTCGGATCGGGAAGTGACTATTTCCAACTTAGTTTGGCCGGTCCCTAATATGCCTGCCAAGTTTCATCGTCCTAGCATATCTAGAAGTACCCTAACTCGCAAACACCGGACTCATCGACCGACCAACCGACCGACAGACCGACGGAAAAGTGATCGATATATGGCACTTGGCCGGAAAGCAAGTGCCATAAAAAGGGAGAAGAGTGGAGGAAGTCAGAAACTTGTTATGGCACTTGCAGCTTTCGGCTCAACTGCCATAGAGAGACCCTAGTGTCTGTCCCAGTTTCTAGTTTGTACAATTCCACATAAGATAGGACGATGAAACTCGGCATGCGCATAAAGGACCCAACGCTCAATAAACCCCCTTTTCCCGGAACCGACCAACCGTTCCGGGGTGAAGGGCGAGGGGGATCTGTAGTTTTGTGCCCCAAGTAAGTTTGGAACGGGTGACACAATTCGAATGAAACCTGATGGGGGGTATAAGAAGATTCCCTAGATGTGTCCGAACCGCAACCGACTGTGGTCGGGGGAGTTGGAGGGAAGGCGGTAACTGTGTGATATACGTCGGGAGTAAACGGAACGAGGGACTGAGACGAAAAGTGGACGGCACAAAGGTGACAGATCCTGGATACGTTATTTTAAGGTCCGGACCGCACCCGGAATCGGTTTGGGGAGTTGGGGGAGTACGGGAAGGGAGGAGGACCAGGGATTGTGCAACATGCGCAGGGGTAAAACGGTTCGAGAAATCGGAATGAAACTTGAATCGGACAAAGTTCATGGGTCCTAGTCAGGTCCTAGTTATGTTATTTTGAGCTCCGGAGCATGTGAACACAGTGGGGTCTTGTAGGCTGTATTTGACAGTGCAAAAACTATAGGTTAGAGAATTTTATTGGAGCTATATTTCCGTAGAACTATGTTCATTTTCCAGGTTGAGTGGCTTGAGCTTGGAGAGGACCCTTGCCAAGAAAGGCCGTAACATAGCTCTATAAAATTCAGCTCATGTATCCGTTTTGCAGTGTCAAGTATGGCTCGCAGTCAGCTTGGGCTGTAGGGGATTTCAGAAATTTGTTGGTACGCATAGGGAACAAACGGATGGAGTGGTGTGACAAAGTGGTCACTTTGTGACCCAGAGCTGAACTCTTTGTATACTCTATATGACTAGGTCTTCCGTGCGTCGGTCCGAGAGGATTACTGGCAATCAATTTTATCCATATCCTGATAATTCTTCTGCCCAGTTTTTACGTAGTTTCATCCCATCATTTATTTCTGGTAAAATCTTGTAAGTATATTAGTTAATTTGTTTCGTTTCTGTGTACATTTTGTAAATTCGTATTTCACTTCTAGCTTTTAGCTATTTGGAATAAACTTGATTGATTGATTGAAGTCCGAAACACGCCAGTAAACCTCGAGAAGAACGAGAAACGTCATCCAAACGAACCCTCAATATTGATTGAATCTTATGTCAACCAATCAGGAATGTTTGTTGCGTGTCGCGCCAGGTTTTTGCTCTTCGCTACGGCGATCCTTCATCGACACGAAGATTTAGCCATCAAGAGTAGTTCTCATAGTATCCCAAAGAAGCGTTCTCTCGACCTGTTCGAAATAGTTGATCCACTTTCAAACCTGATCTTGGTCGGCGTACCTCGTGGGTTATAGCCCGGGTCACCTGGGTGGCAATAAAACATTTCTCTTTTGGTGCCTAGTATCGGACATGTGAGCAGGCGGAGTTAAACCAACACAAATACTACAGCAAAATACACTTCCCGTTTTCCTAGCCTTACACATGGTTCCTAGAAGAGCAATCTGAAATCTGGACCGGATACGAATTTTCCGGTGGAGATTTTTCGGAAGTTGTCAGATTATAAATACCTTTTGAGCCCCAGCTGACTGGGAAACATATATTAAACAATCGCTTCTCCATTTTGTTTGTAAGGGAAGGTATTCCAAATGGAGGGAGGGGGTTGTTTATTTTTTGGTTTTGGGGCAAAGTATCTGTAGGGAAATTTGTTGGAATTTTTTATTTTAAATTATTTGATTTAAGTGTTGTTTTCCACTGTAGAGAGATGCCGGAGAAGGGCGTCTCAAAACAGGAAGAGAGAAATTGTAAGGTATTGTGTTTTTTTTTTTATCTTTGTAGTTTATTTTGGATTTAACCTACAGATTTGGCTGCTTGAGTGTTTAAAATGTTAAGATTAATTGATTGAATTGAATGGAAACATTTTTAATATTAAGTAGGATATGATAGAAGAGGTTTGTATAGGATATGGGGTAGTACCTTTAGAGAAAAAAGTAAATAATAAAGTATTTTAGATTATATGAGAATGTTTGATAGGAAAAGGGAAAGTTTGAAAATTTAAGGTCTTTTTTTTTTAGATTTTGGAAAATGTGAAAATAAAATTTATGTTATAAAAAAAAAAAAAAAAAAAACAATCGCTAGAAACGGAAAGTCGGCTATGATACTCGTTAGCGATATTTCGGCCCTTCTTGGCAAAGGTCCTCGTGATATCGTAGATGGCTTTCGGTTTTTATGGCACTTGCCCTTCGGCCAAGTGCCATATAGCGATCGCAATTTCTATCTGTCCGTCGGTTTGTCTGTCTGTCGGTCAGGATTTTGCTAGTTCGGTCACTTCCACATAAGCTAGGACGATGAAACTTGGCAGGCATGTCAGGGACCCGACCAGATTAAATTGGATGGTGGGGAGTGAGGGGAGGGGGAATCCTGAAAATTTAGGTATTTTTAACTTACGAACGGATATTTGGATCTTAATGAAACTTAATATTTCGAAAGATCTCATGTCTCAAACGTCCCACTTCAAATCCGGACCGGATCCGGTGACTTTGGTTGGGGGGAAAGTAGAGGGGGGAACCTGAAATCTTGGGAAACGCTTGGAGTTGATGGATCGGGATGAAACTTGGTGGGAAGAACAAACGCAAGTCCTAGATAGGTCACCTAGATAGGCGGGGGAGTTTGGGGGGGTCCGGATTTCTGGTGATCCCGCGAAATCGGTACTTCGAGTTCGGTGCTAGGAATACGAAACTTGGCAGGGATGTCAGGGACCCGAACATAGTGACTTGAGAATAGGCGTTTCCCCGATCCAACCATCGTGGGGGAGTGGAGGGGTGGGGAATCCGGAATCTAGTGGCATGCTTAACTTAACGGGTGATCGGATTTGAATGAAACTTGGCAAGTGGAAAGAGCTAACGTCTCAGATGTTCCACGTCAAGTCCAGATCGGATCCGATGCTTGTGGGGGGGGGGGGATTAGAGGGGGCACAGGATAACTCGGGAAATGCTTAGAGTCGAGGGATTAAGATGGAACTTGCTGCGAAAAACAATCATTAGGCCTAGACATGCACAAAAACCAAAGGGATGGACCGAATATGGGCACGTTGGACAGTTCTAAGTTTATGCGGCCTAGATTTGTTACTTGGCGTCCGGACCGGATCCGGCCACGGTAGGGGGGTGGGACCGGACATCTGCAGATAGGCTATGCTCAGATTCCATACAGTCGAAGTTGATCTACGGGAAAGGCGATGTCAGAGATGCGACTTTTATGTTTTCAGTCGTATTCGGCTTCAGTAGGGGGAGTCCCGGAAATGTTGTAGCTCGCATAGGGGTCAAAAGTGTGCAGTAATTTAAATGAAACTTGGTATGTAGGGACAGCATATACCCAAGTTGACATATTTTAGGGTCTAAACCGGATCCGACCACTTTGGGGTGGGGTGGGGAGTGGGGAGTACCGGAATGTTCAAAAAATTCTCAGATTTGAGTGGAACTTGATAGGTGGTAAGAGAAGATGTTTCAGATGGTTCATTCATGTGTCCGAACCAGATTCGGCCGCGGTAGGGGGAGTTGGAGGGAGGTACCGGAAATCGTGTGGCAGGTCGGGATCAAACGAGTGGATTTATTGGGCGGAAACTTGAAGTTAGAACCGTCATTTGCCCCAGATGATGCGAGACGATGCCGGAAATGCTCAGACTTGAGTGAAACTACATATCCTACTTCTAGGTCCGAACCTCATTTTCGGATGGCGGGTGTATTTTGTGAAGTTCTCATCTGCTTTCTACGCATTAAAAAATAACAGTATAATTCCATGTGACTTAATCAGAAATTCTGTTTTATTCTAACTGGTCTTCTGATTTTAAAATAACAGAATTAAGAATTAGGTGTATTTTGTTCTTTTTTCTTCTTTTTGGGATCCCAAAACGTAAGTGGAGGGATACCTATGACATCACAAAAGTTGTCCGTCTGTCCGTCCGTCCGTCTGTCTGTCTGTAAGCACTATAACTCTCGAAGGGAATGAGATATTTTGATGAAACTTGGTGTGAGGACTGTTTGGGTCAAGAGTAAGGTCAAGTTTGTAGATGGGCTCTGTAACCCTACCTTTAGGG
This sequence comes from Branchinecta lynchi, assembly GCA_023053575.1. Classification (NCBI taxonomy): domain Eukaryota; kingdom Metazoa; phylum Arthropoda; class Branchiopoda; order Anostraca; family Branchinectidae; genus Branchinecta; species Branchinecta lynchi. The sequence goes on from JAKZAP010000004.1 coordinate 26,877,366, forward strand.
GTGGGGGAGGGGGTTTAATTTAAGGGGCAAATGAAATATTTTTAAAAATATAATGTGATAGTCGATTATGGGGTAAAAAGACATGCTGAGCACGATGGTGAAAACCATTTTGTCATCGGACAAGTAGTTCGCCCGGAATCTGGCCAAAACCGGAAAGTTTGTTAAAAGTAAAAGTTTTATTTGAAGTTGATTTGATGTTCGATTTAGGGATAAGAAGACATGTTGAAAGTGATGGTGAAACACATTTGTTCGCCAGACAAGTAGTTAGCCCGGAATCCGGCCAAAACCGGAAAGTCTGTTAAAAGTAAAAGTTTTATTTGAAGTTGATTAGATGTTCGATTTAGGGATAAGAAGACGTGCTGAACACGATAGTGAAAACCATTTTTTCGCCGGGCAAGTAGTTCGCCCGGAATTCGGACAAAACCGGAAAGTTCGTTCAAAGTAAGTTTGAAGTTGATTAGATGTTCGATTAAGGGGTAAGAAGACATGCTGAACCCTTATGGGAACAGTATTTTCTACCAGGACAACTTGTTCGGCCGGATTCAGGCCAAACCGGAAAATTTGTTAAAAGCAAAAGTTTTATTTGAAGTTGATTAGATGACAGATTTAGGGGTAAGATAACACGCTGAATCTGTATATGACAATCTTTTTTTTACCTGGACATATAGTTCGTTTGGAATCCGGTTGAAACCGGATTTTTTTTTATAAGTTGAACTTTTACTTGAAGTTGATTAAGTTTTCAAGTTCAATGGGTTTATTAACAATACAAAATAAATCATACATAAACAAAACACTCAGTCCATTTCTGGACGCCGAGAACCACAATCATTACATTTTAAACATAATACGCAGAATGGTCACTGCTCCTGCTCTCAGACACAACCTTGCCTCTCAAAAAACAAAACAAAAAATCTTACCAATTACCTTCCTGCACCTTGCCCCCGGGGAAGCCACGCCATCATAAAAAAAAATAAAAAAATGTTATTATTATTTATTCTTAAGCATAATTTTTTTTTTTTTTTTTTTTTTATCAGACCTTATTTAATTATTCTTCTGTAATGCTAATAAATGATTTTTTACTTTTTTTTAAATGACGCAAGAGAGCTCCTACCTCTCAGCTCATCTGGGATCCGGTTCCATATTTTTGCACATGTTATGTTTGGGGCACAATCTGATCGTACAGTCGGGGTGAAGGGTATTTGCAGGTTTGATGATGATCGGGTCCGATTATGCTGGTCCGAGATAGGTCGAAACAATGTTTTGAATGAAGATGGCAGCTCACCAGCTAAAAACTTAAAAACAAAGGTCAAGCATGACAGTTGATGCAGCGACTCCAGTGACAAGTACTCTTCATTTTTTCCAACTATTATCAGACATTGTTTGTGAATCGAGCTCAGTTTTCGCAGGTGAGATTTGAAGGTCGATTGCCAGATCATTGCACAATACTGTATATGGGGTTTTATAAGAGCGTTGTACAGGAGGACCAGTGTTTTCTGCGGCAAGGTGTTCTTCAGTTTTTTTATTATTCCGAGATTTCGGGATAGCTTCAGCTCTACTGCTTGGATGTGATGGAGGAATGACAGGTTCTCGTCAAGGAGGACTCCCAGTTATTTTGTGAAGCGCTTTTCTGGCCGACTGATCAGACCTCTTGATGTTTGGATACCACATATCTCTGGCTGGACACTTCCGACCCGAGAAAACAATAAAACGCAAGATTTATCAACATTAATAACAAGTCGGTTAGCATCCATCCAGAGATATGTCTCCTCCAAAATATCCCTCAGATTAGATGTTCTTTATACGGATAAGGTGATACGCTGAATTCGTTTCTGACCTTTTTTTTCTGGACATGTATGGTAGTTCGTTCGCAATTGTCTGGATCAAATATTAGATTTTTGGGATCCCATCGAAACCTTTGGTCTTGTTTATTTAAGCAGCCCAAAAAGCTGCCCTTTTCTTCGATCTAGTTTGACCACTTCGGCGCTTAATTCTGCAGAAAAGCCAGGTGTGGCTCTTATGCGTCAGCCCCTGTTTAATCATGAGCCGAGCCAAATTTGACGGGTGATACATTGTAAAAAAAAATCTTGCAGTATTTGCTACTGGGATTAATCTTGTCTTTATTGAGATAAAGTGATCCCTAATTCGAATTAATTTTATCCCAATAGAGATAAGATTAATCCCAGTAGCAAATACTGCATCCTTTATTTGGAGAAACTTTTTACAGTGTACCGTACCAAAGATACTGAGAGCTAATAACTATTGACACGATCTTTGGGTGATACGAGCAAATGCTCTACATGTGATCGTGTGTCCAAATCGGATCAGACATCGGTCGGGACAGTTCGAGGGGGGGACTGAATAGTTTCTGCAAATCTTGTGGTATGCACAGCTCTTGAGAGAATGATTCAATCCGGATGGAACGTCCGGAGAGTATGCAAACCTTAAGGACCGTTCAAGCTTACGTTTAAGGTGCAGAATTTCTGAGTTATACCAGGGACCCATACATTTCCTGTAATGACTCGCCATTCAGGGGCTATCCTCGAATATGTGTGGTAAAATTTCATCACGCCGAGGCTTGCTGTGGTAACAAGACCAAAGGTTTCGATGGTATCCCAAAAATCGAATATTTGATCCAGACAATTGTGAACGAACTAACATACTTGTCCAGAAAAAGAAAGATCAAAAACGAATTCAGCGTATCACCTTTACGTATAAAGAACATCTAATCAACTTCAAGTAAAAGTTCAACTTATAAAAAAAAAATCCGGTTTCAACTGGATTAAAAAACGAAGTATATGTCCAGGTAAAAAAAAAGATTGTCATATACATATTCAGCCTGTTTTCTTACCCATAAATCTGTCATCTAATCAACTTCAAATAAAACTTTTACTTTTAACAGACTTTCCGGTTTTGGCAGGATTCCGGGCTAACTCCTTGTCCGATGACAAAATGGTTTTCACCATCGTGTTCAGCATGTCTTTTTACCCCATAATCGACTATCACATTATATGTTTAAAAATATTTCATTTGCCCCTTAAATTAAACCCCCTCCCCCACCCCTAAATATAGGGCTACAGAGCCCATCTACGAACTTGACCTTACTCTTGACCCAAACAATCCTCACACCAAGTTTCATCAAAATATCTCATTCCCTTCGAGAGTTTTAGTGCTTACAGACGGACAGACGGACAACCTTTGTGATGTCATAGGTATCCCTCCACTTACGTTTTGGGATCACAAAAATTAATAGGAACGGGTTCTATTTTGTGTGTTAAAAGTTATACGTCACCAATCATAGAAATGCTTTTCCATCACGTGACTACTGAAGAAGAAAGATAGAAACAATTTGTAATATAAATGTACTGAATGAGTTCTTTGAACGAAAGTCAGTCATACTAATTTATACAGCTAATTATGGTTTGACAGTTACAAGCTTTTTACCTTATCTGAAATAAGAAGAACAATCCTGGTAGGCTCAAAACTAAATCGAGGAATATAGTCCAACAGACACAGCAGCAGATATTATACCGAGAACTGTACTGGATTTACGTAAAACCAGTCTAGGCTGATCTAAAATTCCACATGAAAGTCATCAAAGGTTATTTTCTCTAGGGATGGATTGTCAGGTTTAATGGCGGGTTTACACACTGCCTAAAATCCGAGCGCATTTACGCACGTTTTGAGCTTGAAAACATTTCTAGCAATACGGACGTATTAGAGAAATCGGTCCGTTTTGTGTTTAAATACGTTGGTATTGCCAGAAATCTTTTCAAGCTCAAAACGTGCGTAAAATACGCTCGGATTTCAAAATACGCTCGGATTTTACGCAGTGTGTAGATGGACCATAAAGCTCAGTTTTGAAGATTTACGCATACGTGATCCAAACGTCGGAGAGCGGCGTACAACTTGATTTTCAAGTTCAACGGCTGCAGAGGATAGGTTAGGTTATTCTTTATTTTATAAGGCTTAAGACGCGTTGATTAGATGTTCGATTAAGGGGCAAGACGACATGCTGAACCCTTATGGGAACAGTAATTTCTACCAGGACAACCTGTTTGGCCGGAATCAGGCCAAACCGGAAAATTTGATAAAAGCAAAAGTTTTTTTGAAGTTGATTAGATGACAGATTTAGGGGTAAGAAAACACGCTGAATCTGTACATGACAATCTTTTTTTTTACCTGGACATATAGTTCGTTTGGAATCCGGTTGAAACCGGATTTTTTTTATAAGTTGAACTTTTACTTGAAGTTGATTAGATGTTCTTTATACGGTGATACGCTGAATTCGTTTCTGACTTTTTTTTTCTGGACAAGTATGGTAGTTCGTTCGCAATTGTCTGGATCAAATATTAGATTTTTGGGATCCCATCGAAACCTTTGGTCTTGTTATTTAGGATCCCAGAAAGAATATATAATCATAAATATTTCGAAAATTCCGCCTGCAGCACTTTTCGCAATATTCTCTATTTTGTCGAAGGGCGCGTCATTTGACGGGGTTTTTAAGCCAGTTTTAGGATTGAGATTTCGAAACATTAAAAGCTAGAATTTGGATGGAAATTAAATTTGGCACGAAAAAGCAAACAAAAATTTCGCATGCGGCGCTCACTTTATGTGATTATGGGTAGTATATTGACTAGACTACAGTTGCTGCTGCTGCCGGAACGTCGCTCCATCCGGTTTCTAGAACTTCTTAAGTCTCGGTATTCAATCAACGGTAAATGACAGAATTGGTAAGAGAAGCAGTTACATTTTAGCCTACTGAAAAAAAAAATATATTTCGAAAATTTTCGCCGGCGGCGCTCGATTCTCCATGTGGGCTTCGCCAAAACGCCACCTAATAGTTCGCTTATCGTTTTTCATGCTGTCCTTTATTGTTACTCTTCCTACGTACTCGTTTCTGTTCCATAATTTAAAGCTCGAATTCTTAGTTCTAGGATTCGGTAAAAATTTTGAAAGATTCGGTAAAATTTTGGCTCTGCACCCCCCCCCCCCCGAAAATGCACTTGCGACGCCCCTGCTGATGACTGCTGCTCTCAAAAGCTAGTTATACTTTTTTTTGTCTTTTTACCAGCACGGCTGACGAGATTCCTTTCAAGTAAACCGGAATTCTTTTCATCATGAAAGGATTCTCGCCCCGCTAGACTTTTTTCTAGTCGTCTTCACGAACGGCATCCTTTCCGAGTCGACCGGAATTGCTTTCTACTCGACGGGATTTCTTGTCCGTGTAAACGCTACATTAGAACTTGAACAGAATCCGATCTTGGTGACAAAATGTCTAACCTTTTCTCTCCTTTGTCTGTGGTGTATTCGCTCTTGTAAAATCCGACGATATCGTTCGTAAGGCTTCCGTTAAACTCCAAGTTCACCAAATACTCTCCAGGCTGCAGGTTATCTTCCAGAATGATCACCCAGAACTCGTTCGGCTGATACTCGAACGCTTTCTGAACTCCAATCGGCTTCGTATCACTTGCGCTCCACACTTCCGTCTTGGTGATGGTTAAGAACTTTTGGTGCACTAAAATATAATTCCTGGAGTCTTTTAAATCCAGCTGAATCTTCACACTTCCAGTGAATAATCCAGTCACTAGATCGGGATGCAACAAAATATCGTAACTTAGTGGCAGCACTTCCTTTGGCAAACGATATTCTTTCTCCCAGGGCTCTGTAGGCGCCATTGTTGTACTAGCAACGGGAAGAGTTATCGTAGTTTCCGTGGACTCCGTGGCGTCACCTTCATACTGAACTACGTATTTGTTCAGAGCGACGCCCAGTCCAGTACAAATTAGTGATAAAGCGCCAAGGAGACACAACAGAACAAGCGTTGATCTTTGCACTTCTACCGTGGTGCCCATCTCAAGACCGACTGGTCCGGTTCTTCAATTGCAGAAAAAGCTACAAACTACTCGCCAGCTCTAGCTCAAACACACTTATCTGGTCTGTTTGCGTTGGATTCTCTTGAAACATATTGTAGAAACAACAGACCGTGAGTAAGGAGATGCAGACTGGTCGACATGGGGTACACCAACAAGCAGACCGGAATAGGTACTATGTATTGGATGCAGACATGGTATGTTATAGCAGTAATCCAGACAGTGTAGGCTGGTAGGCAAAGGAGCAGCGGCGTTACTTGCCAAAATGTTTGGGTGGCAAGGTATTTACAGACTGGCTGGTCATATTTGCCGACTGTTTTAGCAGAAAAAACGACTATTTTTCAGAAAAAAATGACTGTTATGACAAAATCGACTGGTTTTCAGAAAAACGACAGTGGTTTAAAAAAAAATCGACTGTTTTCAAGAAAAACCGTCTCTTTCTAAGAAAAAACGGCTGTTTTAACAAAACTTGCAGCGCTTCGCGCTGACTCGGTTACTTCGTCGACTGGCCGGCAACTTCGGGGGGGGGGGGGGATGTCCCGCCCTCCCCCTCCGATACGTGACGCCACTGAAAGAAGGTCGTAGGAATGTTAGTAGCTAGGCAAGGTCGAACACATGAACTGACACAAATCAATTTTGCGCCAAAATCAGTCGATCTTGGAGCACGACTGGAGAATCCGCAAACATTCCTCTTCGCATTCAAATATTTGTAGGTGTTTCAAGACTTTCTCGATTGTCTCGTTGCAGTCCTTAACAAGCTGTGCCGTCGGCTCTCGTTTTAGAAGTTCCTTCGTAGTTTTAAATTTTTCGAAATACTGCATCCCTGAAAATACATAAACTTGTTACGCATTTAAATGCAAACTTACTTGGGACAGTGATCTATGCTCCTTCAGAGCAAAGCCAAGATGCAACGGAAGAACGAAAGACCCTTAAAGGACCCCTCGCACTATTCACTACTCAACTCGCAGTATTTTACAGTATTTGAATACTTTAAAACTAGGCTGTGCTTTCAACAAATAACCCACGGCTTTAGCTGTTTTATGCCTTTTCCCGTGACCCGTTGACTTACAAAGAACACAGGAAAAAAATTCAATCAGCGGGGTTTTGTTAGAGGGGTAGAATTTACTTATGGAAGTAGGTTGCATTCGAATTATTCGTTCATTCATTTATTTACTTCCCTAAAAGAACATATAATGAGGAGTACTAAACAAAAATTTAAAAACACTGTCACAAACAACTTTCAAAACAATAAATAACTCTTGACGTACTTTAAACAACCTATTAACTTTTATCGAAAAACAGAAACAGCAAAACGGCGTTTCCACGAGTTTCAACTCGTGGCTCGACTGTGTGGCACACAATCGTGTTTCCGCGACAGACACCCAGAAGTGTGTGGCCCACAACTGTGTCGCGAAAAAAGGCCTATAGACGCTTTCCAATTATATAGACCTCAGAGGGGTTGACAAACACAGAAAACTACGATCAAGTCATCATGAGAAGCGTCAAACTTGTCCCTAACGCGCTGCTTCGGCATGGACGGAAATTTCCGTCCAATCATAACTCCGTTAACGGAGGAAGATAAAATGAGAAGTATGGTTCAGGTTCATTCCAGGGGTGGCCCGAACCACTCAGGCCAGGGGGGGTGAGACCCCTCATTTCAACGACTCCCGGATCGTAATATACGACTCTCATGTACCAACAAAAATGAACTGTTGCGACTACGCGGCAATGGCGCACATCCCCAAAAACAAATTATAGAGTTGGTGTAAAACTAGCTGCAATGCATCAGCTGAAGTTGTTCTTGTAATCAAATTTTTTGTGTGCATAGCCATAGCCTCAGCTTAACATTACAACTTTCGCTAAAGAGGAAAGCTTTCAACGCCTGTACCCGGGACAAATTAAAGCAAGCGCCGCAGGCGAAATTTTTTAAGCTGCCTTTGTCTAGACAGATTCTAGCCAGCCTTTAATGTGTTTCATATTTAAAAAGTTCCAAGCCAAATCGCCAAGTAAATGACACACCGTTCCTCTAAATAGAGAATACTATGAAATGCGCCGCAGGCGAAATTTTGTGAAACGCCGAGGAGCAGACCGTCTTTTTGCAATCCCATTGAAAAGGAAATAATAGCTTTGAAATCACAAATCTGACCGTCGAAAAAAAATGACAAAATAGTGGCCATAGAAAACAAAGTAAACACAAAGTAGATTTGTTCCGAATTAAAGACAAAATAGAGCCAATAGAAAAGAAAATAGATTTGCTCCGAGCTAGTAGCAACAAAAATAATTTTCACGTTCAAAACATACTTCTTCAGAAAAGAAGCGAGGAAAACAGGTTAGCCAGTGCATTAAAAACAAAATCCAGATCGTCGGACGTAATAAGCTTTTGGTCTCGGCCTGACAGAAGTTTACAGATAGAAAAAGACGCCGGTTCGCGATGAGACTTGAGTTGCGTTTTTTCCCGGGTGATTTCATGTACTTTGTTTCATTATGAAAGTACCGTTTTATTTGTCATTCGACACGCTGTACTTTCATGTCGAAAACTAAAGCAGGCAAAGCTGCAGTGAGCTACCTCTGAAAAACTTAAAACTGTTTTTTAGCATTTGATTCGACGAAGATGCTATATAGATGCCCCCCCCCCCCCGACGTTGTCAACCAGCCGGTAAAAAATTGCTGCTTTTTTTTGGAAACAGTCGATTTTTCTCCAAAACATTCAGTTTTTCGTAAGTCGATTTTTCTTAAAAACGATCGGTTTTTGGCAAGTGCGATATAGCGATTGCAGTTTCTGTCCGTCAGTCGGTCTGTCAGTCCCGGTTTTGCTAGTTCGGGCACTTCCAGATAAGGTAGGACGATGAAACTTGGCAGGCATATCAGGGATTGGGCCAGATTAAATTAGAAATAGTCGGTTCCTCGATTCGACCATCCGGAGGGGAGTGGAAGGAGGGGGAATCCGGAAAAATGATATATTTTTAGCTGACGAACGGGTGATCGGATCTTAATGAAACTTGATATATGGAAGGACTTCGTATCTCAGACGGTCCATTTTAAATTCGGACCGGATTCAGTGACATTGGGGGGAGTTGGAGGGGGAAACCGGAAATCTTGGAAAACACTAGTGGAGAGATCCGGATGAAACTTGGTGGAAAGTACAAGCACAAGTCCTAGATACGTGACTGATATAACCGGAACGGATCCGCTCACTTTGGGGGAGTTTGGGGGGGGGGGAGAAGTCCGATTTTGTAGTGATCCGGCGAGTTCGGTGCTTCCTGATGTGCTGGGACGATGAAAATTTGCAGGCTTGTCACTTTATTATTAATAGTCACCTTCCCTATCGACCATGTGGGGGGGGGGGGGGGGGGGTGAAGGGAGGGGGAAGCCAAAATTTGAGGTATTTTTAACTTACGAACGAGTGATCGGATCTTAATGAAAGTTGATATCTAGGATGACCTCGTGTCTCAGACGTCCCACTTTAAATCCGAACCGGATCTGATGACACTGGGGGGAGTTGGGCTAGGGAACCGGAAATCTTGAGAAACGCTTAGAATGGAGGGATCGGGATAAAACTTGGTGGGAAGAACAAGCACAAGTCCTACATACGTCATTGACATAACCGGACCGGATCCGGGCACTGTGGGGGAGTTGGGGTGGGGGTCCGGATTTCTAGCCATCTGGTGAGTTCGGCCTACTTCCTGATGTGCTAGAGCGATGAAACTTGTCAGGTTTGTCAGGGATCCGAACAGATTGACTTGAGAACAGCCGTTTCCTCGATCCGACCATCGTGGGAGGAGTGGATGGATGGGGAGTCCGGAATCTAGTGGTGTGCATAACTTTTGAACGGGTGATCGGATTTGAATGAAACTTGTCTGGTGGAAAGAGCTATCGCCTCGGATGTTCAGTGTCAAGTCCGGGTCGGGTCCGATACCTGTGGGGGGATACGGGGGGGGGAACCGGAAAAATCAAGAAATTCTAAAAGCAGAGGGATTGCGACGGAACTTAATGAAGAGAACAGGAATTAGGCCTAGATACGAAATCAACGGAGCCAGACGGTTTCGGGGCTCTGTGTGGGGGAGTTGGAGGGGTTTCCTTGAATTCCGGTTAGAATAGTTCCAGATGTACTAAAACAACGAAACTTTGCAGGCGTATTAGCGACCAGATTTAATTGACTTAGGAACCTGACACAACATACCCCCGTAAACTTCCGTTCCTAGATCCGAGCATTTTGGGGGAGCAAGGGAAGAGAAATATGGAAATTGACTTCTGTAAACTGCAACTGAGTGGTCTGATTCGAGTGAAACTTAACGGGTGATAAGAATCGATGGCCTCGACATGTAAAACATGCATTCGAAGTATGTGCGACCACGGTTGGGGGAATGGGGAGGGGGTGAACTTTTCACATGCACAAAAACCAAACGGATGGACCGAATGAGATGCATGTTCGACAGCGCCGAGTTTATGCGGCCTAGATTTGGCATCCGGGCCGGATTCAGGGGTGGCCCGAAGGGGGGGTGAGGGGGGTGACTCACCCCCCCCTGCCTTTTGTTAAGTCGTATCAGTCGTTTATTTTGGCCTTTTGCTAAGTCGTATCAGTCGTTTATTTTGGCCTCGCCGAGGTCCCGGGCATTCATTTTAACCAAAAACAATCCGAGTCGTTTAAAAAATATTTGTTAATTTTGTCTCTGCAAGGCTTCAGTCGTAAGCCATAATTCATGGGGGCAGCAATGCGGCCTGTCGAATAGTCGAAACTACAATAGGTTAGTTGTTAAAGTTAAGTCTGACCTTATAGACCAAAAGCGAGAGACAAGGTTATGTGCACTGATTGTTGGTCATCTTTGGCTATAAGTTAAAAAAGAAGGAATAGAATTTCTAAACAGAATGGAAAAGCCATCAGAAATCAAATGACAGGAGACCAGCGAAACAACTGTGCCCAGTACAGATGGAAAAATGTCGATTACAAAGAGAGGTCGAGGTGGGAACAACGTTTGAAAAGGACATGGAATATTTTATTATACACCCGAAATTCGTTTCCCAGGACAGGAGGGGTTCTGCAGACGCTGGAATAGCTCATTCTAGTCGGGAGGTAAATTTTTGGTCTCTATGCTAGCAGAGGCGTTACTATCCAAAATGTTCGGGGGGGGGGGGGGGAGCTAAAATTTTCCTTCAGCCCAAGCTGACTGCGAATCATATGTATCACTGCTGACTGCAAATCATAGCACTGTCAAATCTGGGAGGAGCAAGGTATTTACCGACTGGCTGGTAATTTTGACCTGCTTTGTATGCGAAAAAAACGACTGTTTTGACGAAAAATCGACTGATTTCAAGAAAAACCGACCGTTTTTAAGAAAAATCGACTTACGAAAAACTGGCTGTTTTTCGGAATTTGCTTTCCACACATGGAACCCACTAGCAAGGATTGCCAGCTCCTTCCAGTCGGGATTTACCAAAACAAAATCGACTGTTTTTGCGAAAAATCGCGGCGCTTCGCGCCGATTCAGCTAAATTTTTTTTATCGGCTGGCCGACAACATCGGGGGAGGCGGGTGCATCCACCCGCCCCATACGTGACGCCCCTGTACACTAGTGTTAAAGCAAAATTCAGGACACTCAACACAACTCGAAAATTATCTCTTTTATGTTTAAGTTATTCTAAAAGCGAACTTCTCGTCTTCTTTTGCTGTGTATAGCATCTTCTGTCGCGTAGAATCAGATTCTGCAGACCAGTTTTAAGTTGCAATTCTTCAGATGTAGCTCACTGTAGCTTTACCTGCTTTAGTTTTCGACATGAAGTGTGTCGAATGACAAATAAAACGGTACACGGTATTTTCACGATGAAACAAAAGTACAATCAAATCACCCGGAAAAAAAAACGCACCTCTAGTCTGGTCGGCGAACCGGCGACTTATTACTTTTTTTGCAATTAGTTCGGAGCAAATCTACTTTCTTTTTTATGGGTACTATTTTGTCACTTTTTTCGATGGACAGAGTCGTGATTTCATAGCTATTCTTAACTTTTCATTGGGATCGCAAAAAGACGCTCTACTCCTCGGCGTTTACGTCCATAAATCCGTTTTTTTCTTCTTTTAATGCACTGGCAAACTTCCTCGTTTTGTTTCTGAATAAGCGTGTCTGTAACGTGAAAATTACTTTTTTTGCTTTAATTCGGAACAAATCTAATTTGTGTCTATTTTGTTTCTATGGTCACTACTTTGTCACTTTTTTCGACGGTCAGATTTTTTATTTCAAAGCTATTTTTTCCTTTTCAATGGGATCGCAAAAAACGGTCTGCTCCTCGGCGTTTCACAAAATTTCGCCTGTGGCGGGCTGTGGAGCATTTCATAGCATTACTTGGCGATTAGGCTTGGAACTTTTTAGATTTGAAAGACATTAAAGGCTGGCTAGAATCTTCCTAGACAAAGGCAGATTAAAAAATTTCGCCTGCGGCGCTTGCTTTAATTGTCCCGGGTACAGGCGCTAAAGCTTTCCTCTTTAACGAATGTCGATATGTAAAGCTGAGGCTATGAACGTATGTATTCACAAATTTTGATTACAAGAATAATTTCAGCTGATGCATTGCAGCTAGTTTTACACCGGCTCTATTATTTGTTGGTGGGGGATGTGAATGGTCGCAACAGCTCATTTTTGTTGGTACGTGCGAGTCGTATATTACGATCCAGGAGTCGTTGAAATGAGGGGTCTCACCCCCCCCTGGCCTGAGTGCTTCGGGCCACCCCTGGCCGGATTCGGCCAAGGTACGGGGGGGGGGGTATTGGAAACTTGCAGATAGGCTATGCTCCAATTTCAGTAAAACTTGATCGATAGGAAGAGTGAATTAAGAGATACGACGTTTATGTTTTAAAGTCCTGTTCGGCCACAGTAGGGGGAGTTGGAAGGAGATTGTCGGAAATTTTGAGGCTTTCATAGGGGTCGAAGGAGTGCATCAGTTTAATGAAACATGGAACGTAGCGAAAGCATATACCCTAGATGACATATTTTGGGCCCGAACTGGATCCGACAACGTTGGTGGGGGGGGGGGTACCGGAATTTTCGAAAAATGCCAAGATTAGAGTGAAACTTGATAGATGGTATAAAAGAAGATGCTTTAGATGGTCTGTTTTTTAGTCCGAACCAGATTCGGTCACGGTAGGGGAGATAGAGGGAGTACCGGAAATCGTCTAGCACGTCTAGGGATCAAACGAGCCGATTTATTGGGACGGGATTATAATCGAGACTATGCCGGAACTGCTCAGAAGTGAGTGAAACTAAATATTCTATTTCTACTTCCGAACCGCATTTTTGGATGACGGGTGTATTTTGTGACAATCTCATCTACTTTCTTGTACTGCCTACTCGTAACAAGTGCCATATGAGCTCGTAGCTCTTGTTCTTTTAATCAGTCGATTTTTTGTCAAACAGTCGTTTTTCCCGCAAAAGAAGCCGGTAAAAATTACCAGCCAGTCGGTAAATACCATGCTCCTCCCATACTTGGTAGTGCCATGATTCGCAGTCAGCAGTGATGAATATGATTCGCAGTCAGTTGGGGCTGAAGGAATATCTTTGCTCCCCCCTCCTAAACATTTTGGATAGTAACGCCGCTGCTAGCTTATAGGCCAAAAATTTACCTCCAGACTAGAATGAGATATTCTAGCGTCTGCAGAACCCCTCCTGTCCTGGGAAAGGAATTTCGGGTGTATCTTAAAATCTTCCTTGTCCTTTTCAAGCGTTGTTACCACCTCAACTCTCTTTGTAATCGACATTTTTCTATCTGTTCTGGGCACACTTGTTTCGCGGGTCTCCTGTCATTTGATTGCTGATGGCTTTTCCATTCTGTTTAAAAAATCTTTCCTTCTTTTTTCACTTATAGCCAAAGTTTGACCAAAACTCAATGCACATAACCATGTCTCTCGCTTTTGGTCTATAAAGTATAACAATGTTATCCAGTCAGACTTCACTTCAACAACTAACCTATTTTACCTATTGTAATTTTGACTGGCTAAAATCTGAAAGACCGGAGTGAGGCAGATCCAATTCACATGGGAGTAGAACAGGTAGCCGCATTGCTGCCCCTCCGAGCTATCGGTGTTACAAAACCTGGTTTAAACGACTCGACTTGTCCTAAGGGACGGGCTTCCGACTGAAGCTGTGCAAGAGTCGCTTTTTTAAACGACTCGGATTTTTTGTTATTAAAATAAATACCAGGGACCTCGGTGAGACCAAAAAAACGACTGATATGAGTTAGCAAAAGGCCGAAATAAACGACTGATACGACTTAGCCAAAGGCAGGGGGGGTGAGTCACCCCCTCTCACCCCCCCTTCGGGCCACCCCTGTTCATTTCTTTGCATTAGAAGTTCTACAAAAGAAAAAATTACACTAACCGAAAGGGAGCAGGGTACGAAAAGGCAGTACTTAAACAAAAAAACTGACTACTGATCCAACTACAGATACAAACAAGTAATGAAGACACAACGTATGAACTCCCACCATATAAAACTCTAGCCTGAAAAATTATGTACAATTTTTTATTGATTGATATTTTGCTTTGTACTGGTAGATTTTACACAATATGATTAGAGAGTATAATTTTATGTATTACTTACCCGTGAATTTCGACAAATTTGGCTCCAACTTCTCTGCTATTCTGATCAGCTCTGAACATGACCTGAGCTTAGACTTGAGCCTCGAGTCGTCTATCTCTTCCAGCGTAAACCCAGGTACGTTTCCAAGTGTCTTCACAAGAAAGTACTTCAGTCCAACGATTATCGCATTATTTGGGTGCAAACAAGACGTCTTAAAGTACGTATCTACACCTGACAGCTCCTTATACACTCAATTCAGTCTAGGAAATAAAAGAACATGCTAAAGATAGACTCCAAAAAGTTCCCCCTATCTCATAGTTCCAAGTTTTCAGTCTGTAAAGTTAGCGCGACATTTCTGCCCGGACGTGCTCGGATTGGCACAAATCCGATGGGATAGCCTCGTTTTCTCATACTCAAATACTTCTAAAATCGTGTTCAAAAATGGGAATAGTCACCGATAGTCTCCGGTTCTTCCTATAACGCGTTTTGCATTCACCGGTGACTGCCCGCCGGTCTTGTAACCCGTTTTCGGGCTAACCAATCAGGGTTGCCAAGAGCTCGACTCATAAAAGTGTCGAAATTCCGGACAAAAAGGCTGTTCGACACTTCGACATTTGTTTGCGCAGTGCGCAAAATGCGAATAATTGGCAATTATTGTAAGTTTCTAAGATATTTTTCGGAACATTTCTTAATTGTTAGATCACAGTTTTGTAACAAAATTTGATTGGTAATGAGCTTTATAAGGCTTCAAACTATTTTTCGTTCTAATTTAGAGTAAAGTATCTGTTTTTGGGGCGGTAATCCATAATTTTAGTAAATAAATGGAAAGGTGCTTTTTCTGACCTTAAAAGTGGCGTTTGTGTGAAAAGGTATAATTTTCACAGAAAAAGTGTCATGGTGTCACCGAAAGCAAAACGTATCAAAAAGGACCAAAAGTGTCACACTTGGCAACCCTGTAATGCCGGCCCGTATCCAGGAATTTATTCCGGGGGGGATGCCTTTGGGGGGGGTGACTTTCGGAGGGTGGTTTGCCTGCGGGTCGCACAAAGAGTAAAAAAAATATATAGGTCAGAGGGAAAAGCCTAAACAAATTAATATTTGTGTATGTTTTTTTTTTTTTTTTGGGGGGGGGGGGGGTCAACCCCTCCTGGATACGGCCTTGCTGTAATGTAACCAATTTCTGGTTACTGCTCACCTTGTGGACTAATGCCGGGGACCCACTATAGTCACACCTGGTAATAACGCTGGTACTAAGACCGTCTTAGAGCTTGGTCGCAGTGGGCTCAAAAAGCTGCCTATTAGGGAAACAACTGAAAATCCCTAGGGGACGTGAGATTTGATGGGCTTTGTCGCAGCTTGGGGATAATGTGCAGGCTGCAATTAGGGGTCAATTAGGGTTCCTGTAACACATTTATACACGTTTTGCTCCAATTAATCTCCTGAATTTAAAACGGCAACATCCAGAATTAGTTATATCTTGTTCTTTTTCTACTTTTGCAACCCAAAAAGCCAGAAAATTAGCCCAGTGTGACCAAGCTCTTACGGTCGAAATAAGGAAGAAAAGACGCTGAAAACATAAGATAGCCGAGATGGAAAAATCCATCTCCGCCATTTTGAAAGGTATCTTTGAAGTGTTCGGACCAATCACGGACCAGAGTCACTGACTTTAGCCAATTGTGTTTACCTTTGAGTGATGATGGCGGTTAAAATGTCTTGACTTCGTTCCAGGTTTGGCCAGGATGAAACGTAAGAGGGGTAATAACCAAATTAACGAACCAAATTACGTACAGACGTGGCTGAAGGTGGCCCGGGCATAACCAGAACGTGCTTGAATGTGGTTCTAGTGACGTCACCGGTAAAGCCGAAAAACGCGCTAAGAAACAACAGCCAAACACCCGGAAGGAACAAGTCCAAAGGTGTCGATGGGATCCCAAAAATCTAATATTTGATTCAGGCAATCGGGTCTTGTCTTCGCCAGATCCAGTCTGCGCCAGGCTAATCATCAGAGAAAACCACGTTCACATTTACCTCTATAAGCCATATCTATTTTGACGGTACTGACCGTGACTTCCTGCTTTACTTCTGCCAAACTTCCGGTTTCGTCCGAATTCCGAACGAACTACTAGTCCAGCAAAAAAGAAAATTTATCAACAAATCCAGCGTATCTCCTTATCCCTGTAAAGAACATCTAATCAACTTTGAATAAAAGTTGAATCCGGTTACAACTGGATTCCGGACTAATTATATGTCCGGGTAAAAAAACATTTGTCATGTACAGACCCAGCCTCTCTTCTTACCCCTTAATCTGTCATTTAATCAAACTTTCGCTTTTAACAAATTTTCCGGTTTTGGCCGGTTCCGGACGAACTAGTTGTTCGGCGAGAAAATGTTTTCACCATCGTATTCAGCATGTTTTTTTTTATCCCTAAATCGAACATTTAATCATCTTCAAATGAAACTTCTACTTTTAACCAACTTTCCGGTTTTTGCCGGATTCCGGACGAACTACTTATTTGGCTAAAAAATGGTTTTCACCATCCTCTTCAGCATATCCTCTTACCCCATAATCAACTATCACATTAGCTGTTTAAAAATAGTTTGTTTGTCCCTTAATTTGAACCCCCACACCCAAATGTAAAGCTAAAGAGCCCATCTGCAAACTCGACCTTACTCTTTACCCAAAGAATCGTCACACCAACTTTCGATGTCATAAGTATCCCTCCACTTACGTTTTGGGATCCCAAAAACCAGAAGGGGCCCGCAGTGCGAAAGCACCAAAATTAAAAGAGTACATTTGCGCTAACAATAAAACTATCTACATAAAAAATTCAGTCATCAAATTAAAATATCTTGAAAGACTTCCACGCGCGGCCGAATATGTACGTCGTGCTAAATCCATGTAGCGAAAACCTTTAGATGCGAAACTAAGGCAAGAACTTTTCAAAATATTCTCGAGCATGTTACTTTATTTTCCAGCACAGATGCAACAGTGTCAGGTGTAGATACGAACTTTAAGTTCCAGGAAGTCTTGTATAAGGTTGAGGTTATCAAAGTCCAAGTCGTCTATTTCTCGCTCAAGACTGAGCTCCATATGGGCAACCTGAAAAAGGTATATAAAGCCGCTTTCACATTGACACGTCCTTGCGATGAGTTGCGTATGCGTTTATCTTGCGTTACGTACAGGTTGCGCAGCGTATCTTTCACACCTGCGCGAGAAGCTTTCGCCCTGGATACTCATTTACATTTTCCTTTTTCGGTTTCTTCTCTGAATTTTAATTTCTTTCACTAGTTTTTGGGATCCCAAAACGTAAGTGGAGGGATACCTATGACATCGCAAAAGTTGTCCGTCTGTCCGTCCGTCTGTAAGCACGATAACTCTCGAAGGGAATGAGATATTTTGATGAAACTTGGTGTGAGGGTTCGTTGGGTCGTCGGACCAGTCAAGTTCGTAGATGGGCTTTGTAGCTCTACATTTAGGGGTGGGGGAGGGGATTCAAATTAAGGGACAAACAAAATATTTTGAAACAGCTAATGTGATAGTCGATTATGGGATAAGATGACATGCTGAACACGATGGTGAAAACCATTTTGTCATCGGACAAGTAGTTCGTCCGGAATCCGGCCAAAACCGGAAAGTTTGTTGAAAGTAAAAGTTTTATTTGAAGTTGATTAGATGTTCGATTTAGGGGTAGGAAGACATGCTGAAGACGATGGTGAAAATTATTTTTTCGACGGACAAGTATTTCGCCCGGAATCCGGCCCAAACCGGAAAGTTTGTTGAAAGTAAAAGTTTTATTTTAAATTGATTAGATGGTCGATTTAGGGGTAGGAAGACATGCTGAAGACGACAGTGAAAACTATTTTCTCGACGGACAAGTATTTCGCCCAGAATCCGGCCCAAACCGGAAAGTTTGTTGAAAGTAAAAGTTTTATTTGAAGTTGATTAAATGTTCGATCTAGAGGTAGGAAGACATGCTGAACACTTATGTGAAAACAAGTTTCTACCCGGACATGTAGTTCGTCCGGAATCCGGCCAAAACCGGAAAACTGTTGGAAGTCAAGGTTTTATTTCTAGTTGATTAGATAAGCGATTTAGGGGTAAGAAGAGATGCTGAGTCCCTGTATGACAATCGTATTTTACCCGGACATATAGTTCGACCGGAATCCAGCTGGAATCGGAAAATTTGTTATCAGCTAAATTTCTATTTGAAGTTGATTAGATGTTCATTACTGGGGAAAGAAGATACCCTGATTTCGTCTTTGAGCTTTCTTTTTTCGCCGGACAAGTAGTTCTGGAGTTCGGCCGGAACCGGGAAATTGGCAGAAGTGGCAGGAAGTTTACGTCAAAACAGATATGACTTATAGGGTTAAACACACATGCTGAATCCAAATCTGAACTTGGTTTTCTCAGGTGATTAGCTATTTGGCCTTGATCTGTTTCTGAATTTTAATTGTAAAAATGTTAAAGGAGTCTGGCGAAGAATGGATCTGGCTAAGACAAGACCCAGTTCTCTGGATCAGATATTGAATTTTTGGGATCCCATCGAAATCTTTGGTCTTGTTCTTCATCATCAGCATTTTTTTTTGTTTTTTTTTAAACTTCCATTTTCGACTGACAAATCTGATGCGTTGCGTTTTATTTGTCTGCGTATGCTCTGCGTTGCGTCGACGCAAGCACGACGCAGAGGTTGCGCAGCTTAAGGCGTATTCTTGCCGTTCCCCTAGGACTCCTTGGGGAATCGAAGGAAACGGCGAGAATAGGGGGAGTCACTCCACGCGGGCTCCACCTAGGGACTCAACGAGAACACGGGGAATGCTTCTAAAATGAATTTTGTTCGAAAAAAAAATATGCAGTTGACGAAATTAGTCTGGATCCACTTTATTTTTGGTTTTGTTGATTATGATTCTTTTTAATTAATTTTATATTACACGGAGCTATAGATTAGTGGGGATGATTGTGGAATTTTAATTTAAATAAGTACCAGTATGGCCTACCGAATTTTTTTTTTTATAGTTCCAGATTAAATATTATTTTTAATTTTTATGGCACTTGAGCTTACTCAAGTGCCATATAGCGATTGTTATTTCTGTCCGTCAGTCGGTCTGTCGGTCCCGGTTTTGCTAGTTCGGGCACTTCCAGATAAGCTAGGACGATGAAACTTGGCAAGCATATCAGGAACTGGACCAGATTAAATTAGAAATTGTCGCTTCCTCGATCCGACCATCTGGAGGGGAGTGGAGGGAGGGGGAATCCGGAAAAAATAGGAAAAATGATATATTTTTAGCTTACGAACGGGTGATCGGATCTTCATGAAACTTAATACATGGAAGGACTTCGTCTCTCAGACCCTACATTTTAAATCCAGACCGGATCCGGTGACACTGGGGGGAGTTACAGGGGGAAACCGGAAATCTTGGAAAACACTTAGAGTGGAGGGATCCGAATGAAACTTGGTGGAAAGTACAAGCAAAAGTCCTAGATACATGACTGATATAACCGGAACGGATCCGCTCACTTTGGGGGAGTTGGGGGGGGGAGAAGTCCGAATTTGTAGTGATCCCGCGAGTTCCGTGCTTCCTGATGTGCTGGGACGATGGAATTTGACAGGCATGTCTGGGACCCGACCAGCTTAAATAGGAAATCATCAATTCCCCGATTCGACCATCTGGGGGGGGGGGGGGGGGTGGGGAGTGGAGGGAGGGTGAAGCCAAAATTTGAGGTATTTTTAGCTTGCGAACGGGTGATCGGATCTTGATGAAAATTGATATTTAGGATGACCTCGTGTCTCAGACACCTCACTTTAAATCTGGGCCGGATCCGATGACACTGGGGGAGTTGGAGGAGGGAACCGGAAATTTTGAGAAACGCTTAACGTGGAGGGATCGGGATGAAACTTGGTGGGAAAAACAAGCACAGGTCCTAGAGACGTCATTGACATAACCGGACCGGATCAGGGCACTGTGGGGGAGTTGGGGTGGGGAACCGGAAATTTTGAGAAACGCTTAAAGTGGAGGGATCGGGATGAAACTTGGTGGGAAAAACAAGCACAGGTCCTAGACACGTCATTGACATAACCGGATCGGATCAGGGCACTGTGGGGGAGTTGGGGTGGGGGTCGTGATTTCTAGCGATCCCGCGAGTTCGGCATACTTCCTGGTGTCCTAGGGCGATGAAACTTGGCAGGTATGTCAGGGATCCGAACAGATTGACTTGAGAACAGCCGTTTCCCCGACCCGACCATCGTGGGGGGAGTGGGTGGATGGGGAGTCCGGAATCTAGTGGCGTGCATAACTTTTGAACGGGTGATCGGATCTTGATGAAAATTGATATTTAGGATGACCTTGTGTCTCAGACACCTCACTTTAAATCCGGGCCGGATCCGATGACACTGGGGGGAGTTGGAGGAGGGAACCGGAAATTTTGAGAAACGCTTAAAGTGGAGGGATCGGGATGAAACTTGGTGGGAAAAACAAGCACAGGTCCTAGACACGTCATTGACATAACCGGACCAGATCAGGGCACTGTGGGGGAGTTGGGGTGGGGGTCCGGATTTCTAGCGATCCCGCGAGTTCGGCATACTTCCTGATGTCCTAGGGCGATGAAACTTGGCAGGTATGTCAGGGATCCGAACAGATTGACTTGAGAACAGCCGTTTCCCCGACCCGACCATCGTGGGGGGAGTGGGTGGATGGGGAGTCCGGAATCTAGTGGCGTGCATAACTTTTGAACGGGTGATCGGATTTGAATGAAACTTGTCTGGTGAGCTATCGCCTCGGACGTTCAGTGTCACTTCCGGGTCGGGTCCAATACCTGTGGGGATGGGGGGGGGGGTGGAAAACTCAAGAAACTCTAAAAGCAGAGGGATTGGGACGAAACTTAATGGATGGAACAAGCATTAGGCCTAGATGAAATTGACGGAGCCAGATGGTTTCGGGGCTCTGTGGGGGGAGTTGGAGGGGGTTTCCTGGAATTCCGGTAGTCGTGAGTTAGAATAGTTCCAGATGTAAAACGACAACGAAACTTTGCAGGCATATTAGCGACCCGAATTATCTTGACTTAAAAACCTGACACAACATACCCCCGGAAACTTCCGTTCCTAGATCGGAGCATTTTTGGGGGAGCAAGAGAAGAGAAATATGGACTTCTATAAATTGCGAACGAGTGGTCTGATTCGAGTGAAACTTCATGGGAGATACGAATCGATGGCCTCGACATGTAAAACATGCGTTCGAACCATATGCGACCACGATTAGGGGAATTGGGGGTGGGGGGGACTTTTGACATGCACAAAAACCAAACGGATGGACCGAATGAGATGCAATTCGACAGTGCCGAGTTTATGCGGCCTAGATTTGTTATTTGGCGTCTGGGCCGGATTCGGCCAAGGTAGGGGGGGGGGGTACTGGAAACTTGCAGATAGGCTATGCTCCAATTTCAGTCAAACTTGATGAGGGAATTAAGAGATTGGGCCCGAACCGGCTCCGACAACGTTGGTGGGAAGGGGGGGGGGGGTACCGGAACTTTCCAAAAATGCTCAGATTCGAGTGAAACTTGGTAGACATGCATGCATAAACGAAGATGCTTTAGGTGGTCGATTTTTTTTTTATTCCGAACCAGATTCGGCCACGGTAGGTGGAAATAGAGTGAGTACCGGAAATCGTGTAGCACGTCTAGGGATCAAACAAATGGATTTATTGGGATGAAAGTTTGAACAGTCATGTGCATTTGCAATCGAGACGATGCCGGAACTGCTCAGAAATGAGTGAAACTAAATATCCTATTTCTATTTACGAACCGCCTTTTTGGATGGCGGGTGTATTTTGTGACGTTTTCATCTACTTTCTTGTACAGCCTACTCGTACAAGTGCCATATGAGCTCGTAGCTCTTGTTATTAATTTCATTTGGAAACATCACCTAGTCGATAATATTTTTGTTTGTTCCTTGTTCCGATTCTGGTTCTATGGCTATGGAAAACTTTATTACAGTGTTTTTCTGCGCTGCACCAGACAAGGGGCGTCCCGAGGGGGGGGGGGGGGGGTCGGGGGGGTGCAGCACCCCCCCCCCCCCCCCCCAGAAAGCCTGTAGGAAAAGAATTCCGGTAATTTTGACTGGTGCGGCGAAGCCGCGCCAGTTAAAATTTGTCAAATTCACCTGAACGTGATGATTTTAGGGAATCTACCGGATTATTTCTCAGGGAGCCTACCGGATTTTGCTCAGGGAATCTACGCTAAATCTTTCACAAGGAATCTTCCGGAACTTGTCTCAGGGAATCTACCAGTATTTAACCATCGGAATCTACGAAATTCGTACCGAAATTTGTGCGAAATCTTGCAATCTACCGGAATTTACCGCTCGGAATCTACGAAATTCGGCTGAGGGAATCTACCGGATTTTGCTCATGGAATCTACGCTAAATCTTTCACAAGGAATCTACCGGAATTTGTCTCAGGGAATCTACCGAAATTTACCCCACGGAATCTACCAGAATTCGGCTCAGGGATTCTACCGGAATTTTTGCGATATCTTTCACAAGGTATCTACCGGAACTTGTCTCAGGGAATCTACCCCTCGGAACCTACGAAATTCGGCTCAGGGGATCTACCGGAATTTGTGCCAAACCTTTCACAAGGAATTTACCGGAACTCGTCTCAGGGAATCTACCGAAATTTACCCCACGGAATCTACCAGAATTCGGCTCAGGGATTCTACCGGAATTTTTGCGATATCTTTCACAAGGTATCTACCGGAACTTGTCTCAGGGAATCTACCCCTCGGAACCTACGAAATTCGGCTCAGGGGATCTACCGGAATTTGTGCCAAACCTTTCACAAGGAATTTACCGGAACTCGTCTCAGGGAATCTACCGGAATTTGTGCGAAATCTTTCACAAGGAATCTACCGGAACTTGTCTCCGGGAATCTACCGGGATTCATCCCATGAATCTACCAGATTTCGGCTCAGGGAACCTACCGGATTTTGCTTATGGAATCTAAGCCAAATCTTCACAAGGAATCTGCCGCAATTCGTCTCAGGGAATCTATCGGAATTTACCATCTACCAGAATTTGGTTCAGGGAATCTATCGGGTTTTCGCCGGAATTTGTGCGATATCTTTCACAAGGGATCTACCGGAACTTGTCTCGGTGAATCTACCAGAATTTACCCCACAAAATCTACTGGAATTCGGCTGAATCTAAATCCAAAAAGCGTCAACAGCTTTCTCAACCCCTTCCGGGGCCTCGAAATAAACAAGACCAAAGGTTTCGATGGGATCCCAAAAATTCAATATCTGATCCAGACAACTGGGTCTTGTCTTAGCCAGATCCAGTCTTCGCCAGACTCCTTGAACATTTTTACAATTAAAATTCAGAAACAGATTAAGGCCAAATAGCTAATCACCTGAGAAAACCAAGTTCAGATTTGGATTCAGCATGTGTGTTTACCCCTTTAAGTCATATCTGTTTTGACGAAAATTTCCTGCCACTTCTGCCAACTTCCCGGTTCCGGCCGAACTCCAGAACTACTTGTCCGGCGAAAAAAGGAAGCTCAAACACGAAATCAGGGTATCTTCTTTCCCCAGTAATGAACATCTAATCAACTTCAAATAGAAATTTAGCTTATAACAAATTTTCCGATTTCAGCCGGATTCCGGTCGAACTATATGTCCGGGTAAAATATGATTGTCATACAGGGACTCAGCATCTCTTCTTACCCCTAAATCGCTTATCTAATCAACTAGAAATAAAACTTTGACTTCCAACAGTTTTCCGGTTTTGGCCGGATTCTGGACGAACTACATGTCCGGGTAGAAACTTGTTTTCACATAAGTGTTCAGCATGTCTTCTTGCCCTAAATCGAACATCTAATCAACTCCAAATAAAACTTTTAATTTTGACAAACTTTCCGGTTTGGGCCGGATTCCGGTCGAAATACTTGTCCGTCGAGAAAATAGTTTTCGCCATCCTCTTCAGCATGTCTTCCTACCTCTAAATCGAACATTTAATCAACTTCAAATAAAACTTTTACTTTCAACAAACTTTCCGGTTTGGGCCGGATTCCGGGCGAAATACTTGTCCGTCGAGAAAATAATTTTCACCATCGTCTTCAGCATGTCTTCCTATCCCTAAATCGAACATCTAATCAACTTCAAATAAAACTTTTACTTTCAACAAACTTTCCGGTTTTGGATTCCGGGCGAACTACTTGTCCGATGACAAAAAATAATTTTCACCATCGTGCTCAGCATGTCTTCTTACCCCATAATCGACTATCACATTAGCTGTTTCAAAACATTTTGTTTGTACCTTAATTTGAATCCCCTCCCCCACCTCTAAATGTAGAGCTACAAAGCCCATCTACGAACTTGACTGGTCCGACGACCCAACGAACCCTCACACCAAGTTTCATCAAAATATCTCATTCCCTTCGAGAGTTATCGTGCTTACAGACGGACGGACGGACGGACAGACGGGCAACTTTTGCGATGTCATAGGTATCCCTCCACTTACGTTTTGGGATCCCAAAAAAAGAGTTTCAAGACAAAGTCAACTGAAAGACGTCTTACCACTAGTATGGAAAGCGATCAAGCTGGCCAAGACAATCCCTATTACCTCAGCAAAAGGGGAACGAATTTTTAGCGAGATGAAGCTGTTTAAGACCACCTTGCGTTCAAAAAAGGCTGACCAATGCTTGAAAGTCTGCTACTATTAGCATGTGAAACAGATCTAGCTGATGAGTCTAAAATAGGTTGTGTTGTGGACAATCGGAAAATGGTTAAAACGCGACGATTAAATGTGTAGGGTGTGTTGAATGTCAGATTTTTGTTTCGTTTTAAGTGTTAACGAGTTATTTACTCTTGTTTACAACACATAATCGAAGTCAGAACACAACAGTATTCTAGAGTTTCTGCAGAGATTATCGCTACAGAGAATTTCCGGCAAAACCACGAAAAATTCCGGTAAAATCTTAAAATTCCGGTAAAATTCTGAAGCTGCACCCCCCTCATCAGGAAGGTGTCGGGACGCCCCTGCCCCATACAACCCACCAAAGACAGACAAAAGCTTTCTGAGTCAGCTGATATGGAAGGTTTGATATATTTTGTTTGGTTTAACCTCGGGTTTAACAAAATCTCTTCCTCTATGGTTCATGTCAAAAGCATAAACATGGGGATCACATGAATCTACTTACGTCCGCTGCTCTTATCCTGTAAGTTTGGCAGCTTCCACAACTCCAATAACCGGAAGTGTCCAAGGGGTATTCTGGAATAACCAGACCTATAAAATAATTACAATAAATAAAGTGTATGGATACGGAATAATGCTCATTCAGATTTCGACTTCATTTTTACTCCTAGAAGTCAATGGGTCTGGTAAAAAGCTTAAAACAGCTACAGCCGTGGGTAATTATTTTAAAAGCAGAGCCTACTCTTACAGAAGTCAAATAGTTTTGGATCTTGGAACATAAATAATAAACAGTGCGCTTTGTAGATTTAAGTAAATGATACCATTTACGGCATATCAAGAACAAATAATCAGATAGAACCTCCGTCTTTTGTACCATACAGTGACTATGGATACCCCAGCAACACTGAGCGGACCTAGAGGTATTTGCTCTAGCCTTGAGCTGATGTTGATACACGTATACTGTACATTCTCTACCTCCGCCTTCGCCGTTGCTCATCGCAGAGCAAACAGTGCAGCCCGATGAAAAATTTATCTCATAATATTAGTATGAAGTAGTACGAAAAAGTAGCATGCAGTACTAACTGATGCTACTACATGCTTCAAGGCTACCGTGTTACTGCATACTACCATATGCTACTGTTAGCAAGACTGGATGCTACTATGGCAAGACAGGATGCTGCTGGATAGTACTACTTAAGATTGGACCAGGGACATTAAATGATAGTATTCTTTGATATTACATAGTATTACATGCAACTTTTTCGTACAACTACCATAGTACTACGCAGGCTACGAATTTCTGATCGGGAGGTGGCTTACTGACCCGCTCTGGAGCACGTCCAAAGAACCCATCAGCTTTCTCTTCTACTTTTCCTCAAGGGGGTTTGACAGCGATATAGCTAATTGTAGAGGTATCGAAACGTGATGTGCCGCGAAGCTACTAACCTCCGCTCGTTTGCAGCGGGCAGGGTATGGGGAAATATTTGACCCTACGTGGTCATATTACACAGACAGGGAGATGAGTTTCTATCTGACTATTTGTTCTTGGGCATATGGAACGAAATACAGCGCGATGGGATTTTCAAACTACCAGCTTACCCACTTCACAGTTCGGACACATAACTGAACTGAGATGTGTTCCAAGCTCTGTGGGGTCAGAACATCGTGGGCAGTCGCACTCGAAGAACTTTGTCAACGAGAGTGTCTCTCTGCGTTTGGCGGTCGAGTCTAAAGTAAAAGCGTAGGAAGTGGTGATCATGGATCCGGCCGGAATCCGGCGAGAGGCATACAATTTAATCGAAGATGGTGTGAAGGCCAGACATGTGTTCGGAACACAAGAATGGGCCATGATGCAGACTACAGAAGCCAGTCCCCTAAAGAAAAGAAAATAGCTGTGAACAATAAAGGAAGGAAAGAAGAGCGCAAGGGTCGATTGGTAAGGACAAATGGTTCCATAAGATAAGATAAGATTTATTTACACTAAGAGCCCAAAGGCCATGGACAATACAGGAAAAACAAACTCAAGCAAACAAAAATAATACCTTCTATAAGCACCTGTCCCTATGGAACCTACCCTCAGGAACCTCGCGAACTGTTTAGTACTCATAAGACAACTATTTCCCATGATCCTGCACATCCATTCTTTATACACCCCTCTTTCATTTACTCCAAAAATGTCCAACCTAAGTTCATTCAAATTTTCGCATTCCCACAACAAATGTTTCAAAGTCCCATCCATACTACCACAAATCGGACATGAGTAAAGACCGGACCGACCCTTTGCCCTCCCAATATACCACCTTCTCTCCCCAAGAGGCATACTGTCTGTCCTACAAGTAATAAAATCCCTTATTTCCTCCCTTTTCAATCCCGCTTTAAAATAAACTTCCTCATCTGCCCAAAAGATGGTGTCTGATTCCCGCAGACGAATTCGAAAGTTCGCACTGCATACGGGAAAGCGGATAACTTCTGGCTGACAAACTGCTTCGAACGGCTACACTGCGCTTCTTTTTTCGCACCGATTGTGGTTCAAAGACTGGATCCAATTTAAACCGTCTGTTTGCGAATTTGTGCAGGGACGGCGAGTCTCAACGACACGTCCGTTCACGGCCAGAGCCTCGTTTTTGTTGCATGCTGCAGGTCCACTACTCGGCTGATTCCGGACTGATTCTTTCTACATCCGTTTTTGCACTGCAGCACTTCCGAGGAAGACGGCAGCGCTTCTCGAGAATCACGGACTTGCTCGCCGACCAAGTCCGTGTTTCCCTGCAAGATGCTGCAGTGCTGCCGCTTCAACCAAGAAGAAAGTGAATTCAAAAACGCATATTATTCAAAAGCAAAGAAGTGCTGCAGCAGCGATGCGGCAGCCCTATTGCAACAAAAACGAGGCTCAGATGCATAACTTAAAGCTGACAAATTTATTTTTTGCGAGGAGGATGATCTCGATCAGAGGAGAGGCCATACAAATTTAGCGGCACAGTTGTGAAGCCGGTCTTGTCAAGAAGCCGTCCTTATTCTCAACGTCCCTACTAGATCGTGGAATTTTTTATCTTTTTTTTATTTTAGATTTAAAAAGAACATACAAAAATAAGCTGGCTTTACAGTTAAGCTTCAACCCTCTCAGAAAAAGTAAAAGAAACGACAGGTCTGCTGCTCAGTCCGAAAGCAGTCAGTATACATTCAAGTTTGTAGTGGCTGCAGAGCGCTAAACGGATAATCCAGCTGATATTTATTCCAACAGTATACTTCAAGTTCAATGGGCACATCAAACTACCCCAATCCCACTCTGTAACAACCTAGGAACAATGCTTACCCCCTAGATCAGCAGCTTTTTCAACAGTTTCCTCTCTGTGATATTTCAAAGCGTAATATTTTGGGCCAGTACATGCTCAATTTACTAGCTTGGACAAAGATAAAAGTGATGTTTCTTATAACAGTTAGTAGATCTTTATTTTATGCATAAATCAGCTTGTCTAATTCAGATTTGAATAGACTATTTGTTTTTGAATGATTTTTGTAGCTATGTTATTTTTTATAAACTTATTGCATATTCTGGTACATTTTATAAAGCAAGTTCATCAAGCTTCACAAACACTATTCCACGAAGAAAAACTTTTAATAGGCACTTAAAACATGGAACTTCTGATGACACACAAGAACAATCAGGTAAACTGCATCTGCGGCTTGGCTTATTGGTGACATCTCAAATATATCCTTTTCTATCGAGCGTTGCTGGGAGTTTTTGAATTTCCTGCCACGATATCCCAGCTCATAAGATTTGGATCGCCGAGAAGCCAGAGAGGTAAAGACAAGGGATAACAAGAAAACGGCCGATTTTCGTAGCGCCTTCTAAAGGAAGTCGGAAATGTTTATTTGTGACGCACTTAATACAAAATAAAGCATTAGAAGTGTCCATTGTGCTTTCAGTACTACGAACCTCAGCCCGAATAGTACATTGCTGCGAACGAACTATCACCGGGTTAAATCTTAGCTGACTTGGCTTCTTGCCAGAAAAGCAGCTTGGGCTGAAGCAATATATAGAAGCAATATTATAGAGGTGAAAGCCTTCTTATTGCAATTATATTATTATTATTAGTAATCACAGAACTAAGTATTTTTCCAAGTAGGCTGCAACACGAGTCTCTCGACTTAGTAATCAGGGCGGAATAAGTTGACATTGTAAACTTCCTTAGCTTATTTCTATGTGACCCGAAAATATAGATGGGTTTATGGCGGGACCCTAAAGGCCAACGATATAGCACGTCAGCTTTTCTAACAGGTTCTCAAGAAGTTTTAGTTTGAAGTGTTTCCCATTTTGTCAAGCAGTCTGTTCTGTACATCCACCACTTACAGTGTCTCTGGTGTTACCAATAAAACCTGTGTACCGTCTACTGTGTGTATGAAGATACCAGGTTAGTGCAGCACTATGTAGAACTTCAAGAACATTAGCGAAGGGCACTCTCCTTGAACATTGACATCGGGTTGGAATCTCTCACCTACCACCTTCCTTCCACCCACTGGCCGAGAGAGTGTCCAGCATAGTGCGATCAGGCCAGCTTACCATCAGGAAAGCACAGCAGTGCCCCGCGACTCACCACCTTATTCCCCACGATCAGATCTAGAGCCCTCCACTCAACCGGCCATCCAAGTTGACATCATTTATGTTCACCAGTTGGTGCATTCTGGTGTTAATAAACTTCGTCCCACTTCTGAGCGCACTCAAAAGCGTGCATGAATGAATGAATGAATTTTTTGCATGTCGTATCATCCTTGGGCACGAGTACATATCATCCGAGGCGAGTCTGGCGTCACTAGGCCTAGCTACCTTATCAAACAGACTGCATGAACTTCTCATGGCTTTTGCGAGGTACGGTCTGTCGTCGGAGCTTTTCTTCTCAAGAAAATTTTAACAGTTTAGTGACTTGACTTAAATGTGTTTCTATCTCTGACGTGCCAGTGCTATTCGTTTTTGGATAATTAGGGCTAATTAATAAACTTGATTTGATCTGAGCTTACCGAGCAGAGGAGTTCTCCAGAGGTATTTCAAAGGCATTCATTTCCAAAGCAGCGCATGCGTTCTGAATCTCCTCAGAAGAGAAAGAGGAGACCTTCCAGTCTATCCGAATGCGAGCTGTCACTGTGCTGTCATCTATGCCCCAGATTCCGACCTAAAAAGAAAGAAAAGCTTAAACGTTTCGTATATCTTCACAGTAGATGACACCCTCACGCCTTCCTTCACTCACAATTGTTATGATCACTCTATGTCAGTGGTTCCCAGCCTTTTCTGTGCCGCGTACCCCTAATCAAGGTTCGAAAAGGTTGCGTACGCCCTTTTTCAGAACGTGAAAAAGACGATATTTTTCATCGTAAATGAGATATATATAAAAAAAAATCAATTAGGCAATCACTAGAGGCTGCGTTATAGCTAAAGTTTTGTCCAGTCTCGGCTCGAGGTCACTAACGGCAATATTTGTTACAGTCAGACTGTTTCTGTGTTTGGTTCTGATGTTCTCCTTGCTTTCATCAAGCTGCATCGCAAACTTTCTCGTTGGCTCAATTCGCAACCTCAATGACAATATCACTTGCAATGTCTTCGATTCTTCTTGAAACAATATTCTTTGACACAGGAAGAGATTTTACGGCAGTAGGCTAGCTGCTTTGGAATCAACATTAGTTCACTGACTTTCACTAGGGCTTGTAATCAAAGACGTCACGCATAGTTTGAGAACACCCCTCCCCCAAAAAAGATTCGCCAGACGATTAAACAGAAAAGAGTCTGCGCGAAGCGCCTCGATTCTTCGTAAAAGCAGGGACCCATACATTTCCTGTAATGACTCGCCATTCAAGGGGCTTGTCATTTCCTATGCTTCTATGTTGCTATGTTGCCCGAGCCTCACCTTATAGTTTCCAAAAAGTACGCTTGGGTCGAATCTGCGTTCTTGCTCAGATAGACAAAATTGCCAGCATGCCACCAGGTACCTAAGCTATGATAAAAGATCCAGGATACTTTTCCATTACATAGAAATATTCTTAGTTCAGCACAACAGCTGCGAAAAAATTTGTCTATCTGGATAGTCGGGTATTTTATCCCCGTGGGTATTTCTCGAACTATCTGACGCTCGGTCAAGAGCGCATCAGAAATCTCTTATTGACAAGCCCCCTGAATGGCGAGTCATTACAGGAAATGTATGGGTCCCTGGTAAAAGCAGTTAACAGTTGGTAAGAAACGACCTAACGGTCAGTAAAAATACCTTGCCTCTTAAGATACATTTTGGCTGGTGATAATCTGCTTGTAATATTAGGCTTTCGGCAATCACATGGATACGCGTACTTCTGTTAACTGTTCTCTCGATGTTATCAAACTTCTGACAGTGAAGGAAGTAGCCAGAAGAAGCGGCGCCTGGCACGCATTTAGTGGCGTTCATACCAAGTAGGCTATCACACTTTTTATACAAATCAAACCCGTAATAAATTTTAAAATTAATCTGTCATGTCTGCTTAAATCTCTTACTGTATAAAATGTTATTTATGAAGGAACAAGCACAAAACGTTCGCTAAGAGAGGATATTTCGCATTTGGTTGGAATGCTTTGAGCTAACAGATTTGCGAACAGAGGTTTTTGGGCATGATAGGATGGGGAAGAGGATTTGGGTAAGATTATGGGGTAGACAAATTTTGGAGACCTTCGTGTCGGCTTGGGAGGTTCCTCAAGCAGGCTTTCCCGCCATGGCCACACGGGCTTTTTGGAAATAAATTCGTTCATTCATTTTAAGTTCATTCAAGTTAACAATTCCTCGGGAGTTTCTTTTTTTTTAGCACTCGCGTAGTCTACCTTGTTTTTCCTTCTCCCTCACAATATGTTATAATTTGTATGTGTTATATTTCTTTCCTTTCACTTACTCTGCGCTTAAAACTGGTGGGTTACAAATGTGTTAGTTGCGTTTTTGCAGATACCATGGTATCTGATACCACGGTCAAAAGGCGTTTTTGCGGTTATTGTGGTATCTAGCCGGTTATCGTGGTATCTGATATTCAGATACCACGGTCCGGCCTCGGTATCTGAAAAAGTCTTCTCACTTTCACCAATTTTTGTCAAATTGGTGGGAAAGAAGTTTGGCCCTTAGCGACGTAACTGAATATCAGTTTCTCTTTCGGGATTCAGATACCACGGTCCGGCCGCTGTATCTGAAAAAATCTTCTCACTTTCACCAATTTTTGTCAAATTGGTTGGAAAGAAGTTTGGCCCTTAGTGATGGGACTGAATTTCGGCAATTGTCGTTTTTGCAGAGCAACCATGTATCAGATACCACGGCTAGTGCAAAAACGACTAATTGCAGATCCAGTTACCGTGGTATCTGCAAAAACTATTACGTACTTAGAATGAGAACGCTACACCCGAGTTCACCCGGTGGGTTAATCCCTCTCAAAATGATTGGAGTTTCTTGTCGCCACGGAGGCTTGTACAGTGATGCCCAACAAGAGATTAACCCCTCGGGTACGCTTCCATCTACAGTACCTACACTTACTCCCACCTACACACAACGTTAAAAACTATTATGAATCTACAAAGTTCATTGTTTGATGTCACTTATACTACTTTCTTTTTCTACTTATAAAATATTGCAATAAGACTTAATTCTCTGAAATAACAAGCCTCTATTAACAGTTTGTCTCTATTTTGGCTTCGTCATTTCCTTGCACTTTAAAAAAGAATTGTTTTATCTAATAATAGCAATAATAGTTATCTTCAATCGGAAGATAGGAGGTAAAAAGTTGGACTACCCAAACCCACTGTGTAAAAATTGGGAAACGGAAACTGGAAGATGTAGACTAGAAATTTGACCGGATTCGTTTGATTGAGGGTTTGGAATCTGAAACCGAATCCAGCCTGACAAGCAGATGATTCGAATTCGGGCTAAAGGCCGAATCCTGGAATCGAATCCGAATCCGGTTTCGGATTTGTCCATCTCTGGTTCGAGGAGGGGAGTTTTCCTCTCTTGCCATTAAAAAACGACGACAACTTCTGACTTCGGTTGGGTTCATTACCTTTTTTCGCTCTTCGTTGTGTTTCGCCAGTCCATCTAGTATTTTCAAGAAACCAGGATCCGACCGAGATTTTATGAGGACTCTCAGAGGGGCGATGCAGTCATAGACTGGTTCTTCTTTCGTCCAATCCAGGGAGTCCGGCTAAAAAATAGTTTTGCTATTACCCCTGACACTATAAGCGTGTTCCACCCTACTTACCGTAGTTAGTACGCATGACGACACGTTTTTGGCATCAAGGCTGGAACGTATTTTTCTATTTTTGCCGAAATATCACTCCACGGAGTAAACCAGCCAATCACGTCACAGCTATATCCGTAGTTACCCGCTTACTACGCTCCCGGGCATGGTCAGCAAATAGTTACTATTTCGAGAAGGCTGGAGCGGTCAGCGTAGTAACTTTTCGCCGGGCTGGAACGGAAATAGTAACTAATAGTTACTATTGTTAGAAGGGTGGACCCCGCTCTATATTGACCAGTAAGGGTGGGGTAATGTTATTGCTAATTGAGGTCACTTATACTGCTTCATTACCAGCTTGGTAATAGAACGTCAGAGCAAAACAAAACGACGGAGTAGTGCCAAGACTTTAAAAAAGTGACACACTCGAATAGCAGCGACACTAGCACCACCACTGACAGTGAACGTCCTTACTGAAACTCAATCGGTCGTGCACCAGCGCTGGTTTCAATAACTTCATATCCTGGAAACATCAAAAAGAAAATATAACCTCCCTTGTTTCCTCGACGTGTGCAGACCGTATCTTAGCTTTGAAATTTCTAAACCCGCAAGTTTGTCTAGCTTTAAATCCGAGCAAAATAACACCAGGGAGTAGGGAGTAGTTTGCAAACGGGACATATTCTTAGCGCCGCCCACTACACTTGCGGCATTTAAAGCGAGAAAAACTTGCGGGTTTAGAAATTTCTAATAAAGCGAAGGTGAGGTCTGCCCACACCAAGGAAACAACGGAGGCTGTATAATTTTTTTGCTATGTTCACAACATGTTATAGGAGCCAGCGCTGGTGAACGGCTGAATGAGTTTCAGTAGGGACGTTCTCTATCGCTAGTGGTGCCGGTATCGCTGTTACCAGAGTGTGTCAGTTTTGTCAAGTCTTGGCGCTACTCCCTTGTGTTATTTTGCTCTGCTTTAAATGCCGGAAGTGCAGTGGGCGGCGCTACGAATATGTCCCGTTTGCGAAGCAAGAAAAGCATAGGTCTTGACGCTACTAGACGACGAGTGACTGTGGAACGAAGAACTTCGCCAGAGCAAACTTCGGCCGATAACAAGCGAACAATGACTTCTCTAGTGAAGTTTCCAACACTTTTCTTGTTCAGAATACCGAATGTGATCTTACAATACTTCCGCAATTTAAATCTCGCGTATTTTTTTTATCATTGTCTTTACAGTGTCGCCAAATGTATCCAGTCTAATGACTGCATTATGGTTTCTTGTTCCTTCTTCCTTTTCGGCTCCTCGGTTATGATAGTTAAATAAAGAAATACGCTAAACGATTGATAAACTTCCTAGGCAGCGTTCCACAGTTCCGATAGAAAGCCTTGAATGCAATGCGCTTCACGCAATGCTGTTTCGGAACAGGTCTGAAATGTTGGCCGACAACAGCAAAATGTAAGTTGCGTTTACAAGTACAATGAAACTTGAAGAGAGTACGATCTTGGTGACAAGATTATGTTTACACGCAGAGGGAAAAAAAATAAATTCTTCAAACCAGAAAATATGAAAAAAAAATTCACTAGCAAATAAAGAAAAGTCTTGAGAGCATTTATGACATCAGTACTGACGACTGCTGCTCAAAAGCTAGCTAGACGTTTGTTTTCGTCTTTTTACCAGCACCACCAACGAGATTCCTTTCACGTAGACCGGAATTCCTTTCATCGTGAAAGGCTTCTCGTCCCGCTAGACTTTTTGGGATCCCAAAACGTAAGTGGAGGGATACCTATGACATCGCAAAAGTTGTCCGTCTGTCCGTCCGTCCGTCTGTCAGCACGATACCTCTCGAAAGGAATGAGATATTTTGATGAAACTTGGTGTGAGGACTCTTCGAGTCAAGGGAAAGGTCGAGTTCGTAGATGGGCCCGATAGCTGCATATTTAGGGGAGGGGGAGGGGTTTCAAATTAATGGGCGAAAAAAATCGTTTTTAAAAACTGATGAGATAGTTGATTACGAGGTAATACGACATGCTGAACACAAATATGAAAACCATTTTCTCGCCGGACAAGTAGTTCACCTGGAATCCGGCTAAAACCGGAAAGTTTGTTAAAAGTAAAAGTTTTATCTGAAGTTGATTAGATATCCGATATGGAGACATGCTGAATCCGAATAATAATTTATTAATTTATTAAAGCCAACAAAGGGCCATACAACAGTATTCATATCGCACTTAACTAACAAAATTGACCTTCAAAATTACATACAACAAGATCACTTCTTTTTACCCTTCTAGTATTCGCCAAATTACCTCCGATCTAAACTTCCAGTATACACTTAAAATATTTACATACCGACCAAATTACCTGACGATTCGTCGACTTCATAATACCAGGAAATAGTAAGGTCACCCCACGAAAAAAAAACAATCTCTAATTTCCTTCACCCCCGGACAATCTGTCAGCAGATGGCATGAAGTCTCTTCTACCTCACCACGAAATCGGCAAGCACACTTAGCCACTGGCACAGACCTATTCTTTTCAAAAACCTTTTTCCTACTTCGTAATGGGAGACAGTTCGCCCGGAGTTGGAACCACATCTTTAATATTTCTGCAGGTAGACCTAGCTTAAAATAAAATTCTAATCCAAACAAATTCTTAAACTTCGGATAATTAGTGAGCGTCTCCGACTTCCGAATAGCCTCATTCCATAACTGAGTTCTTGGTCCTGAAGTACTGAAGTAAATTTTCCAATCAAATTTTCCAAATCTTCGGCATCACCATGTCCATCATTCCAAGCATACGACAGTCCAGCTTCGTCCAACAGCTTTTTCACTTGCCAAGGCCAAGAACGCTTCTTTTTTGATCCGAGGGTCTCTAAGTATGCCACTTTCAGCAGCCTATCTTCTTGGAGACTTACTATTTTTAACCAAAATCTAACTACTTGCACTAGCCTACGCGTTCTAAGAGACAGCAAACCTAATTCTCCTTTCATTACTTGTGTATGGGTTGTTGGATGTAAACCCATTAATCTCTTGTAGTATTGTAGCTGAATCGATTCAAGTTGCTTAGCAGCCTCGCAGCCCCAGAGCTCCGCCCCATAATGGATCGTAGGTAAAATTTTAGAATTAAATACGTGCTTATGCATCTTAAGGTCCTTAACTTTCATTAACGTCTTGTTTCTTAAAACTGAAAAAAAAAATGAAAATTGTTTTCTCGTCGGACAAGTAGATCGGCCGGAATCCGGCTGAAACCGGAAAGTTTGTCAAAAATAAAAGATTAATCTGAAGTTGATTAGAGTTTCAGTTTAAGGATAGTGAAACATGATGAATCCGAATATAAAAATTATTTTGTCGCCGGACAAGTAGATGCCTTGAATTCGGCCATAACCGGAAAATCTGTTAAAAGTAAAAGTTTCATATGGATTTCATTAGGTTTTCGATTTACGGGTAAGAAGACATGGTGAATTCGTGTACGACAATCATTTTATACCTGGGCACATAGGTCGACACGAATCCTGCTGAAATCGGAAAATTTGTTAAAAGTTGAAGTTTTATCTGAAGTTGATTAGAGGTTCGACGTCGGGGTATGGAGATACGCTGAATCTGTTTTTGAACCTCAATTTTTTGCAAGACAAGTAATTAGCCCGGAATCCGGCTGAAACAGGAAATTTGGCAGAAGTAAGGCAGGAACTTTCGTCAAAGTAGACATGACGCAGGCTATAGGGGTAAACTCACATGCTGAATCCATATTTGAACTTCGTCTTCTCAGATGTACTACCGGACCTCTACAAGACACGATTCTCTGTAAATATTAAATATTTGGGATCCCATCGAAACCTTTGGTCTTGTTTTCTAGTCGTCTTCACGAACGGAATCCTTTCGAGTCAACCGGAACTACACTTGTCCCGTGTAAACGCTACATTAGTCAGACCAGGATATGGAAGACCACGAACTTACTTTTATGTTCCGCTTCTTGAAAAATCTGCATTCGGCCTCGTGCAACACTGAGCTCTCGCACTCCTTCGAACAGAGGGGCCATTTGCATCTTGAGCACATGACAACGCGACCACCCGACAGCACAGACATCTCTAGATTTGTGTGGCAGCCAAGGCATAGTGGAGACGAGGCCTGTAGAGGACCAACCACAAGAAGGTCGTCTTCTAAGATAAGCTCCCCTTCTGCGAGATCCCTGGTTGCTTGCAAATACCTACATGTAAACAGAAACATTAGCTCAGTTACCTATAAGCAGGGTTGCCACATGTCGCACTATAGTGTGAATTGTCACTCTATTTTGTTTTTGTCACTCTTGTCCTACGTAAGACATAAAAATCGCTCTATTTCATAAAACGTCCAAATATATCATTTTTGCCTCAGGGATTCCGACTAGAAGTGACTATTTCAATTTTTTTTTTTTTTTTTTAAATAAATTAGGATGTGTCATTTGTGCAGAGGTGATTCCGACCAAAAGGGACCATTTCACGTTTTTTTCATGAATACAAAATTTCACTCTCTGTTTTGGACCAAATGTCACTCTCTAACTGTTTTTGGGATCCCAGAACGTAAGTGGAGGGATACCTATGACATCGCAAAAGTTGTCCGTCTCTCCGTCCGTCTGTCCGTCCGTCTGTCAGCACGATAACTCTCGAAGGGAATGAGATATTTTGATGAAACTTGGTGTGAGGACTCTTCAAGTCAAGGGAAAGGTCGAGTTCGTAGATGGGCCCGATAGCTGCATATTTAGGGGAGGGGGAGGGGTTTCAAATTTAATGGGCGAAAAAAATATTTTTTAAAAGCTAATGAGATAGTTGATTACGGGGTAAGACGACATGCTGAACTTGAATATGAAAACCATTTTCTCGCCGGACCAGTACTTCACCCGGAATCCGGCTAAAACCGGAAAGTTTG
This sequence comes from Branchinecta lynchi, assembly GCA_023053575.1. Taxonomy (NCBI): domain Eukaryota; kingdom Metazoa; phylum Arthropoda; class Branchiopoda; order Anostraca; family Branchinectidae; genus Branchinecta; species Branchinecta lynchi. Next base: position 26,915,596 of record JAKZAP010000004.1, read on the forward strand.
TTAAAAGTAAAAGTTTTATCTGAAGTTGATTAGATATCCGATTTTAGGGTAAGCGAACATGCTGAATTCGAGTATGAAAATGAATTTCTCGTCGGACAAGTAGATCGGCCGGAATCCGGCCAAAACCGGAAATGTTGTCAAAATAAAAGATTAATCTGAAGTTGATTAGAGGCTCAATTTCAGGATAGTAAAACATGTTGAATCCGAATATGAAAGTCATTTTGTCGCCGGACAAGTAGATCGTCCGGAATCCCTCCATAACCAGAAAATCTGTTAAAAGTAAGAGTTTTATATTAATTACATTAGGTGTTCGATTTCCGGGTAAGAAGGCATGCTGTATTCGTGTATGACAATCATTTTATACCTGGACACATTTCACCACGAATCCTGCTAAAATCGGAAAATTTGTTGACAGTTGAAGTTTTATGTGAAGTTGATTATGGAGATATGGATGGAATGGATACGCTGAATCTGTTTTTTGCAAGACAAGTAGTTCGCCCGGAATGCGGCTGAAACCGGAAAATTTGGCAGAAGTAAGGCAGGAACTTTCGTCAAAGTAGACATGACGCAGGCTATAGGGTTAAATTCACATGCTGAAACCATATTTGAACTTCATCTTCTCCGATGATTACCACTGGACCGCTACAAGACCCGATTGACTGTAAATATTAAATTTGTGGGATCCCATCGAAACCTTTGGTCTTGTTCGTGTCGCAAACCTGCCTATAAGCCTGAGACCACCAATCTTCGGAACAATTTTGCGATGAAAACACGTTGGCACCTGGGAATGTTTACTTTCTGGCTAAAGACTGTGGGAGCGGTCGGATTAAAAACAGTTTGGCAACGTTTTTACCTACTGGAAATTATGTCAAGTCTATCAAAGGTTGCAATCAAAGGTTGCAAATTTACCTTCTTCTCTCGTGATGTCATTAATGAGTTATTAGGTTATACCTTGGAATAACTGAGATGATAATAATTGTGGTGGTGACTAAGCAGGGTTATTAATTCAATGAAACTAGCATTGTGCATGAGCGAATCTGGAATAAACGTCTCAAAAAAGGGAGAAATTTAAAGCACCAATCAATGCTGAACAGGAAGTCCACTCAGGGGCGTCACGACTAGGGGGGGGGGTACCGACTGGCCGGATGTTGTCGGCCAGTCGGTAAAAAAAAATAGCGGAGTCTGCGCGAAGCGCCACGATTTTTCGTAAAAACAGTTGATTTTTTTCTTGGAAACAGTCGATTTTAATTACAGTCGGTTTCTCGTAAAAATAGTCGATGTTTTGTCAACACAGTCGTTTTCTCAATAATAGTCGTTATAATATCTGCAAAACAGTCGGTAAAATGACCAGCCAGTCAATAAATACCTTGCCCCCCCCCCCAACAAAAAAAAACATTTTGGCTAGTAACGCCTCCGAGTCCAAAACACCACAACATTCGCAGTAAGCCTGCATTTCGACTACTGAAGAAGCTGGAACTTGATATGTCTGCGAATAATCTTGCTTGTCCTAAATGATCGCTGTATTTTCGCAACTCTTCAAGCATTGTCCAAATAGGTGTTGTAAAGTGTATAGAGAGATTGCACCCTACCCGATGAAAACGGATTTCGCTACACCATCATCACGGGAACCTAACACAAAAATTTAACATTGGGAGGTATAAGATTAAAGAGGACAGAATAAAGTGGAAAGACTAAAGTGGACAAACTAAAGTGGAACGACTATCAATTTTGAAATTAAATTACTGGCGTTTGGCCATCATTCTGAGCTAGGGACTTGCAGGAATGTTAATTGGGTTATTCTTAATCGTATAGTTCTATTTTTCCAGAAGAGTTTCCAAGGAAGTAAGAGTTTGAAGGCTTCAAAGTTTGAACACAAAAAAGAAGTCTCGAATCCTATTGGTCGGTGATGACGCGGATTTGAAAAAATGTGTCATAATTACCAATAGGACGAGACTCCGTCTTTGTTTACAAACTTTGACGCCTTCAAACTCTGATCAGAAAGATTAATCATTAGAAAAGCTGTATCATTCCAAAACGAAGGAGCCAGATGAACGATCCTGCAATTTGCTGGCTGAAAGTGGCTATCAAAAGGCCGGTAATTTAGTCTCAAAATCGAAAGTCCTATACTTCCTAATGTTAAACTTTTTCGTTAGGTTCCGCGCCGTTTTCGTTTTCCTCGGGGCGCGCTGTAATAAGGCGAATAAGGAAAATGGAGCTCGGCTCTATTCTCCCTTATGCAGAGCCAATCAGATTGCTTGGTTGGGTCCGCCAGCGGGCCGAGCAAAGGATCAGCGCCGTCAGTGTTGCCACAGGAAGCAGTAAAGCGCTACATTGTTGGAAGCTAAAGAAACAACTTTTCTTCAATAGAACACGTTTTGTTCTGTTACAACTACTTCCTGCTAGTTCGAGGACCAATGCTGTCCATCCGTAGGCTTATTAGCTTTTTACAATATATTTGGCGTCAAATTGTACTGGTGTACAGTAGAGGTATGCTTATGTGAACGTTTGCTAACAGTGAACGATCGCCGAAGACAAAACTAATACCCAAACCAGGCCTTTTTACCTATAAATACTAGTAATAATCACTCACGCTTTTGTCACATTTTGAATATTTTGCTAATTCACCATTCAACTATGAAAGTGACTCAGCTGACACCTCTGTTTTGTTTTTTATAATTTGAAAAGTTTGCCGGGAGGAACGCACCTTCAATGGAGAAAATGGCGGTCCGAACCGTCAGATGCCTTCGAAGAGGAAGGACCTTTTTAATAAATTCAAAATCAAATAAATTTAATTGAATTTCTGCTTCAAGTTTGTGCCAGGATAACCCTGAAATAGTTGGCTGTTAGCTGATATCAAGAACACTTTCTTTTCCATTTTTTTTTTTATAGGCAAGTAAGATCAAGCCAAGGTAGTGGAACAGTTGAAAAAGTGTTCAAATAAGCATACCTCTACTGTACTTGTCGCTGAGCTCTTCGTCAAAATGAGTTCTTGAGTAGCATTAGCTTACCTTCTTGCCGGCGGCAGCTCCTACTTTGGCTTTCTTGGTGCCTCTGACCTTCTTCATCCTGTTCTTTCTCTCTTAGTAACTACACTAGTTACTAAGACACTTTTTCTGATCTTTAGAAACTCCAGAAACTGTATCAGCGTGGCAACGCCGAACGCTGCATTCATAAGAGCTTCTCGGGTTCCTTATTTGAACAGTCGTGGGTACTAAGACGTAAACATCGCGTATAGCGCTATTCAGCTTATTATACCTATTTGGACAATGCTGTAGAAGCAGAGAGCCCCAGGGTTGGTCACCAAGAACCAGGATGTACGAGTTACTTCAGGATACTTTCGGTTACTTTTGGTTACATTGGGTTACATTGCATTGGGTTACATTGGGTTACTTTGGGTTACATTAGGTTACATTGGGTTACTTTGAGATACTTTTGGGTTACTTTCCAGGGTGTACGAAGTTACTTTTGGTGACCAACCCTGGAGAGAACCCACTAAAGCTAAACAGCAAATACGCTGTAGTTGCTCCAACATTTCGTACGATGCAGTCTGATGACGGTCCAATCAACAGCTTCACGATAACTGTATTCACGGTCCTCCATTACCCTCCTCTCTCAACCTTACCTAATGCTAAAATTTTACCCTGCCCTTTGTTCGACTATCTAATTCTCTTCAACGTCCCCACCTTATCCTCCAACCAATCTTGGCCTAAGACAAGCTACCGCTCTTACCTTCCAAACTTAACCGATTCTACTGTCCGGTATGGCAATCCATCACTTAAAGCTTCTCCTTCGACCCCACCTTCCAGTCTATCAGAATCAATCAACATGTCTACAGCTCGACTGGTTCTCTCCTTAGTTCAGTGCTAGTAGGTACTGGCCATCTAAATATACCTGATAAATCCTAAAACTCGGAACTCACCTTCAGATTGTTGTTATATCCCGAGCCAAAGTTACGGAAGTCCCGACGGGGCAGCTTATGCGGAAGTGTCATAAGTTCTGTATCTGTTGGCGTCCCGTGCCATATCGGTTACTGATGCGAAACGGATGGAAATCAAAGGCGCTGACAGCGGAAATCGTGCCTTCGGAGCCACTTTTTGTGATCATATCGGAAATGTGTCCGTCCGTCTGCTGGCAAGACAACTCGTCAAGGATGAATTTTTATTACGTGAAAATATTTCTAATGAAAATCAGGATGAAATAAAAGCAATTACAAACGAAATTTTACAGGATGTAATCAAGTCGATCAAGCCCGTGAAGGCTCCGGGACCTGACGGTCTTATGAATTTCTATAAAGAAAAACGTGAATGTATTGTCAAATTATTTCAGATTATTTATTATCACAAAAAAAATAATACAGATCCTGGAACAAACTGCATGTCCACCTAAAAAAAGGCCCTGCGGCCTATGGGAACGAACATACAAATAAGGACCTAATTCAATAATACTCCTTTTTAAACAAACATAAAAAGAAATAGTATTGTTTGAATAGATTTACCAATACCAACTCTCAACGACTTTCACTTGAAAATGGCGCTTTTAGTTGTTTTTTATCATCATCTGGAGGGGAGTGGAGGGAGGGGAAATCCGGAAAAATTAGGGAGTGGGAAACCGGAAATCTTGGAAAACACTTAGAGTGGAGAGATCCCGATGAAACTTGGAAAGTACAAGAACAAGTCCTAGATACGTGACTGATATAACCGGAACGGATCCGCTCACTTTGGGGGAGTTGGGGGGGGAGAAGTCCGAATTTCTAGTGATCCCGCGAGTTCGGTGCTTCCTGATGTGCTGGGACGATGAAAATTGGCAGGCATGGCAAGGACCCGACCTGATTAAATAGGAAATAATCACTCCCCGATCCGACCATCTGGGAGGGGGAATGGAGGGAGGGGGAAGCCAAAATTTGAGGTATTTTTAACTTGCGAACGAGTGATCGGACCTTGATGAAAGTTGATATTTAGGATGACCTCGTGTCTCAGACGCACCACTTTAAATCCGGACCGGAGTTGGAGGAGGGAACCGGAAATCTTGAGAAACGCTTAGAATGGAGGGATCGGGATGAAACTTGGTGGGAAGAACAAGCACAAGTCCTAGATACGTCATTGACATAAACGAACCGGATCGGGGCACTGTGGGGGAGTTGGGGTGGGGTCCGGATTTCTAGCGATCCGTGAGTTCGGCATACTTCCTGATGTGCTAGGGCGATGAAACTTGGCAGATATGTCAGGGATCCGGACAGATTGACTTGAGAGCAGCCGTTTCCCCGATCCGACCATCGTGTGGGGAGTGGATGGATGGGGAGTCAGGAATCTAGTGGCGTGCATAACTTTTGAACGGGCGATCGGATTTGAATGAAACTTGTCTGGTGAGCTATCGCCTCGGACGTTCAGTGTCAAGTCCGGGTCGGGTCCGATACCTGTGGGGATTGAGGGGGGGGAACTCAAGAAACGCTAAAAGCTGAGGGATTGGGACGGAGCTTAATGGAGAGAACAAGCATTAGCCTAGATGAAATTGACGGAGCCAGATGGTTTCGGGGCTCTGTGGGGGGAGTTGGAGGGGGTTTCTTGGAATTCCGGTAGTCGAGAGTTAGAATAGTTCCAGATTTAAAAAGACAAAGAGCGACCCAAAGTAATTGACTTCAGAACCTGACACAACATACCCCCGGAAACTTCCGTTCCTAGATCCAAGCATTTTTGGGGGAGCAAGAGAAGCGAAATACGGAAATTGACTTCGATAAATTGCGAACGAGTGGTCTGATTCGAGTGAAACTTAATGGGTGATACGAATCGATGGCCTCGACATGTAAACCTATATACAACCACGGTTGGGGGAACTGGGGGAGGGGGGGGGGGGCGAAAATTTTTGACATGCACACAAACCAAACGGATCGACCGAATGCGATGCAAGTTCGACAGTGCCGAGTTTATGCAGCCTAGATTTGTTATTTGGCGTCCGGGCCGGATTCGGCCAAGGTAGGGGGGGGGGGGGGTACTGGAAACTTGCAGATAGGCTATGCTCCAACTTCAGTAAAAATTGATGGTCGGGAACAGGGAGTTAAGAGATACGACGTTTATGTTTTCAAGTCCTGTTCGGCCACAGCGGGCCACAGTAGGGGGAGTTGGATGGAGATTGCCGGAAACTTTGAGGCTCGCATAAGGGTCAAAGGAGTGCATCAGTTTAAATGAAACATGGAACATAGAGAGAGCATATAACCTAGATAACATATTTTGGGAACCGAACCGGGATCCGACAACGGTGGGGGGGGGGTACCAGCATTTTCCAAAAATGCTCAGATTCGAGTGAAACTTGATAGATGGTATAAAAGAAGATGCTTTAGATGGTCCATTTTTAGTCTGAACCAGATTCGGCCACGGTAGGGGGAGATAGAGGGAGTACCGGAAATCGTGTAGCACGTCTAGGGATCAAACAAGTGGATTTATTGGGCTGAAAGTTTGAACAGTCATGCGCATTTGCTACAGATAATCGAGACGATGCCAGAACTGCTCAGAAATGAGTGAAACTAAATATCCTATTTCTATTTCCGAACCGCATTTTTGGATGGCGGGTGTATTTTGTGACGTTCTCATCTACTTTCTTGTACGGCCTACTCGTAACAAGTTCCATATGAGCTCGTAGCTCTTGTTAAAAGAGTGAAGAGTTGTTGCATTCCTAATAAACAGAGGTATTTCATTCCATATCACTACACCTACATCATCCTACAGGTCTTATTGAAAACGCCCCTCTTGAAGTATGCCTTCTTTGGTTAGACGATTCTTTAAAAAGATCCAGCTGTAGAATTCCAGGAGATGAAAGTGAACTGAGATATTTGTACATAAATATTCCTATCTGTGTTTTACGTATTTACATAATATTAAGAAGGTTAGATTTCACATAAGATTCAGCCGTTGTATATTTTCCATAGACCAGTGTCCGAACTGCCCTGTTTTGGATAATTTGCGTTTTTCTTATGTTATATGGAAACATATAACTATCCTATGGAACCTATTCTATGGAAACAAGCAAACGTTATAGTAATACTTAAAAAGGGGAAAAAATAACTCTTCAAGGGGTTGAGTTGAAACTTGTTGGAAACAGGATGCAAGAATCTTTCAGTCAAATACAGGCCAAGTTAGTAGATGGGCCTTGCAGCACTATATTTAGGTGGGATAAACTGAAGTGCGTAATGAGACGTGCTGAATTTATGGATCGACTTTATTTTTTCGACGGACGACTAGTGGAAGCCGGCAAAAAATATAAATTTGATAGGGGTTACAGTTACTTCTACAGTCAATGCAACTGTTTTCTCGGCAGATCGGTAGTGTGGCTTTAAATCTTAATCCGCCCAAACCCGCAGTATCGGAGCAAAGGGCTCCGAGGAAGGTTTGGAAAAACTTTAGATAAAAAGTATAAAGTCGAAATGTGTTACTTGGGACTGTTTCTTAAAGCACAATGGACACTGCTAATGCTTTACTTTGTATTAAATGCTGACTCTCTGGCATTTCGGCGATCCAAATCTTAGGAGCTGGGATATCGTGGCAGGATATTCAAAAACTCCCAGCAATGCTTGATAGAAAAGGATATATTTGAGATGTCACCAAAGTCAAGCCGCAGATGCAGTTTACCTGATTGTTCTAGTGTTTCATCAGAAGTTCCATGGCTTAAAGTGCCTATTAAAAGTTTTTCTTTGTGGAATAGTGTTGTGAAGCTTGATTAGCTTGCTTTATAAATTGTACCAGAATATGCAATAAGCTTATAAAAAATAATATAGCTACAAAAATCATTAAAAAACAAAAAACCTATTCAAATCTGAATTATACAAGCTAATTTTATGCATAAAATAAAGATCTACTAAGTGTTATAAGAAACATAACTTTCATCTTTGTCCAAGCTAGTAAATTGAGCATGAACTGGCCCAAGAAATCACGCTTTGAAATATCACAGAGAGGAAACTGTTGAAGAAGCTGCTGATCTAGGGGGTAAGCATTGTTCCTAGGTTGTTACCGAGTGGGATTGGGGTAGTTTGATGTGTCCATTGAACTTTAATCTTGGACGGTACAGTTTTGGACTAAAGCATTAAAAGAAAATCAAGAAGCGAGGCCTCCCCGCCCGCATCTGCACCCAGGCCTATAGGCAGACAAATATGGACTACATAGTTGTTCTTGAGGTTTGATATACGATATTAAATACTCTGTTTACAGTCAAATAACAATTTGCTTACAGTAGTACTCTTTTGAAGACAACCAGAATACTGGACCTTAACATCCTATAAGTAACAATTCGAAGTTCAACGTTCAGCTAATTAATTTGAAGTTCTAATAATTAACGTGTAAATTTTTCGAGATTGGCCATACTTTCTCCTAGAAAAAACATCAAAGTGGTACCTCGAGTGGTACTTAATAAGTTGCAACGGTACCATCATTACAAACCAAAGAAATTGTCGCCCCAAGTTCTCTTTGTAGCTTTCCCCAGCAAAAACAGTACTGACACGACATCTATCCTCGAAAGCTGAAGAAAACGGATTGTCGTTGCATGCGCGCCATCTAGGAATCTTGGCATCTGTTTACATACATTCGGAACTACAATCTATTTTGAGATTTTCCCCGGGCCAAAACATGGGGACTTTTACTTCAGCTGGAGTCATCTAGAAACTTCATCGCACATTCAAAAGGGAAGTCCGGCAAACCATCATGGATATTCTAATGGGTGTGTGCGAGGCCTGCTACCAACCTGCTCTTCAACGGTGTGCAGGATGTCGTGCGGTCAGTTACTGTTCGCGAGACTGCCAAAAGAAGCACTGGAAGGCTCACAAGGATATCTGCAGACCCTACACGGTACGTCTTCAATTCATATATTTTTCTTCCGTCGATGGTAGTCTGGACGTCCCCTGAACGTAACTTTGTCCATGGGCCATACCCAGACCCGTATCCAGGAAAGGTTTGCCTTTCGGGGGGGGGGTTGCCTGCTGGTCGTACAAAAAAGTACAAAAAACACATAGATCAGAGGGAAAAGCCTATAAAAATCGTTCTTTTTGTGTGTTTCGGGGGTGAGATTCCACCTCCTAACCCCTCCCCCCCCCCTGGATACGGCCTTGGCCATACCCTATGGCCAACGGTCAAAACGGTCAAAACAGTCACCCTATGACTGTTTTGACCGTCACCTACGGCTTTTGTGACACCTGCTATTGTATACTTATGGGTTTCTGTAGGAGCCAAAAGCTTACAAATTCCGCTGGTTTTATTGCCTTTTTTGTTGTTTGTGGTGCTCCGCAAGTCGATTAAACGCTTTCCTGAACGCAGGAGCAGAGAGAGTTTGCGTTCCAGAACTTAACAATCGTTAACAAATTGTTAACAGTTGTTAACTTTTTGCGTTCTACATTTCTGATTTCGAAATTTAAGCTAACTGGGAAAAGTTAACGATCGTTAAAACTGCAGTTAGCTCCGCCCAGAAGTAAAGTCAACGATTGTTAACAACTGTTAAGTTTGGGGAACACAACCAGAGATTCCAGGAGGAAAATGGATACAGTCAACCCCCTCCCAGGAGTGGGTTTCAAAAAAGTGTTGATATTACCCTGAACACTAGTTTGACTGGAAAGACGGGCGTCACATCATTACGCATTACCGTCCTTACCACTTCATTACCAATTTGGCAATACGACACCAAATCTGAACGGGAAGCCCTTGGTTGTAGCTTAATGAAGATACTGGGTGGACACTGATGCAGCTGAAGTCTGCTAGCCCCAACATGGTGTACAGAAGCACGTTGTTAGCCTAGTTTCTGGTACCCAAATGATCAATCGAGCAGCCCTGAATTGACTCAAGATTTGCTGGAAGATCGTTCCTGCGTCCGATCTGTGCCTGTTCCTCACAGCCTCGTTTTTGTTGCAATAGCGCTGCCGTATCGCTGCTGCAGCACTTCTTTGCTTTTGCATAATATCCGTTTTTGGATTCACTTTCTTCTTGGTTGAAGCGGCAGCGCTGCAGCATCTTGCAGGGAAGCACTTGGTCGGAGAGCAAGTCCGTGATTCTCGAGAAGCGCTGGCGTCTTCCTCGGAAGCGCTGCAGTGCAAAAACGGATGTAGAAAGAATCAGTCCGGAATCGGCCGAGAAGTGGACCTGCAGCATGCAACAAAAACGAGGCTCAGGTTCTCCTAAGACAGATATCCTGTGCCTCCAGACACGCCAAGAAGTAATACTTGTTGTATTATATCTAATGATATTATATCTTTCATTATATCTAATGAGGCACAATTCGAACCCTTCGTCTGTGATTCACTCGTGTAAACTCTGGACGACAAACTCGAAAACTTCCAGTCGTTATCAAATCAGTGATCCACTAACAGCAAGAGACAAATTTGAAGATATAGCCTAAATATTGATCACGACTTGAAAATCTTTTTGTTTTAGCAAGTATTTGTTTTTTAGTATTTGCACATAAAAGTTTCTCAATAATATACTTCCCTCTTCTTTCGAAAACCTTTCCTCCATTAATAGTGATCTCCATAGTCATGACACACGAGGGGCATCAAATCTGGTACACCCATTCAGAAACACGTTAGAGCTTTTTTCGTGATTAGAAATTTTGCCCCCTCTGTATGGGACATAACTCCAGTTGAAATTAGAAGTTCGAGTCATGTGGCATCCTTCAAGGATAAAGCGAAGAGATTTTTCCTTGCAAAATAATAGTAATGATGCGGTGACTGTTTTTTGTAAGCAGAAGGTTTGTGGTATTTGTATTTGTAACCATATAGAATAATGTAAAAATAGTGTTACCACAATATGTAGAATAGAGAAGACTGACACCTGCGGCCAACAAGCCCTTTGGGGCTTTCTTAGCAGGTGCTGCAAAATGTTTTGTATACATGCGTAAAATAAAATTTAATCAAACCTAATCTAAGCTAAGTTAGGGAAGATGCAGACTAAGTGTTCTTTTATGTTTTCTTTAAGTTACTCTAGCTCGTGCTTTCTTTTTTCCTTATACTTACTCCATCTTCGTGCCTTGTTCTTAGTTTGACGGATTAAGAATAAAATCATCATCCTCATCATACACGCCTAGTCAGATGGTTTGATATGGAAAGTCGGTGACCTCCGTCCACTCTTCGCTTCCTTTCCAGCGCGCCGCCCAAACCTGCATCCCAAACAATGGTAAGATCCGAGGTGTATTTTTCAGTAACTACTCCCACACAGAGGCGTTACTAGGCAAAATGTTGGGGGTTGAGGCAAGGTATTTGCCGACTGGCTGCATTTTTCTGAAAAAATCTGCTGTTTAAAAAAAATCGACTGTATGTTACAAAAATTTCGCGGCGGTTCGCGCCAATTTGTCTGTCTTTTCCCGACTAGCCAACCACATTGGGGGGAGGCGTCCCCCCTTCCCCTACATACGTGACGCCCCTGCTCGGACATACCATGCTCCGTTTAATATATTTCCTCTAACGATAATCATTACAGGTGGAAGTAAGCAAGGAGGTTGGCCGCTGCTTAACATCTTCCAGAGACCTTGAAACGGGCGAAATCATCCTGAAAGAATCGCCGTTGGTCCTTGCCCCAGCCAAATTCTCGAAACCTATGTGCCTGGGTTGTCATCAGAGGTCAGAGAAATTATACAACTGCAATGCCTGCGGCTGGCCTGTCTGTTCTGAAGCCTGTGAGAAGAGTAAGCAACATCGACCGGAGTGCACTCTCACACAACAAGGTAGGTTCCGGGGCTAAAGATTATGTAGCTTGGAGATTGGTTCTTTTCGGCCTGGCGCTATTCACTGCCACAATCATAGTAAGCACTACTTCGCACTCTAACCAGAAGAGGGCGCAAGGGGTTTAGAACAGAAATATGATGGCATCACTTTCGTACTTTTGAAGTTTTAATAGCTCAAACGATTGGTAAGGAGCTTATCTTCCTAATGAAATAATAAAATATGTAGTTTGCTGGAAGTTTTCCGAGAAAAATGAGGTTAAAGAATATTCGCTATTTCTTGGTTTCTAAGACGTTTCCAAGAAAAATCGTTAAGTTTAAAAAAAAATACAGCATTCAATAGCCCGTGAAAGGAGGATTCAGAACATATATAATTTGTTTGATTTAGCTTCTGTGGTCCTACACTGTAAAAAGATGGATGATCCTACAGGACGGGCAACAATAAGGTTTTATTTTGCTTCAAAAATGGCTTTCGTCTTTAGGATGAAATTGTCTGTATGATGAAATTGGGAATAGGGGAGCTCAGGGTCGGTTTGGGCACCCGCAAAATAAGTATTAAAAGTTGTCGCTAAAATCTTAAAAAAAAATACATATATCTGCTTTCTTGTGATCAAACTTTGTACCTAACTTTCATCAAGCTTTCATGGCCTTTGCTTTTATGGTTTAAACAAAAAGTTGAAAAAATTGGTTTTCTTGAGGTAAAACTTTTAGGTTCATGGTAGGCTAGAAAGCTGAACCGCGAAGATTAGTCGTAACTGGAAGGCATTTAAATGGTAATATATAGATTAGTGGTCGGGATTTATACCCTGCTTAGTATTTTATAATGGCCCTAGTTGGGTCCGTATTTGATTCAAATAAATAATAAAAAAATTTTCGAGATAGATCAATTAGTTTTACAGTGAAACGCCATTTTGTTATTTCGGTCAGGGTGGGGTTGGTTCGGACAGTCTTTGCTTACTGATACTTCAGACAAATCACAAAATGAGTTACAAAAATATGAAAAGGTATTCTCAAAATCGTTTTCGTGTTGTTTTTAATGGTATTAGTTATCAAAGTCGAAACAAAATTGACGCTAAAAAGAGACGGCCTCGACTGAAGAAAATTAGCTAGTAGAATTGGCAATAATAAAATAAAAAATTAGGAATTTTTGTGTTTAATGAATTTAATGCAGTTAACTTTGCATACGATGGTTTCAAGGAGGGACAAAAAAAAGACGAATTCGACGAAATTCGAATTGGGAGAAGGTCTAAGCAAAGCTGTCTCGTTTATGGGAAAGTCGAACGAGAAAAGGAAAAGAAGATATTCTTTCTGTCATAGAGTGGGACTAAAATCATATTTCTATAGAATCGAAAAGTCGGGACAAAGTTTGAAGTTACCAGCCCCTGGAATTGCTGGACGCAATGAAAGGGCAAATAAAGGACTTTCATTTTAATTCAATCTCGTCTTCTACAGTATCCACTGATCTTGGAACATTTTTCTTTAATTTATTTTTACTTTTGAGCTACAAATCATGTTTTCCACCTTTTTACATAATTAAACAAATCTGTGTAAAAAGTAGTTAATGCCCGAACCAACCTGGGGCCTGTCCGAATCAACCTTATAGGTACGGGTTTGGTTCAGACACATCGAAAAACAGACAAAAATTGTATGCTTAGAAACCTGATGTAGAAACATTGAATAAATTACCAGCTATTCTCTCAGACATTCTACATTTTTGAAATAAAAAACGGTGTAAATCCGCCAGAAAATAGCGTCCTAGCGAAAAAAGGAAAATTAGTGTACGGGTCAACCCTGAGCTTCCCTAATCGTAAGGACCAGAGTCGAAAGCTTGGTTCCCACTGAGAAATTCTTGTTTCACTACTCGAAAAATGCTCCTTTACGGGAGATAAGCTGAACGTTTTCCGTACCGGGATTTGCAAGACTAAAGGCGTATTCTCGCCGTTCCCCGAAGACTCCACTTGAGGAGTCCCCGCGTTTTTGTTTGTCCCAGGGACTCACTCCCCGTATTCTCGCGAGTCCCCACGGACGGGGAATGCTCCGATTATCATTACCATCATCAGAAAGGACTCCCTTTCAGACTCGGAGGGGAATCAGTTTTCGCTGGTTTTAGTGCAATATAAAATTAATTAAAAGTAATCAGAATAAACAAAACAATAATAAAGCGGATCCAGACTAATTTCGTCAACAGCATATTTTTTTCGAGCAAAATCCATTTTGGAAGCAGTCCCTGTGTTCTCGCTGTTTCTGTACGCGGAGTCCGCGTGGAGTGACTCCCTCTATTCTCGCCGTTCCTTTCGATTCCCCGAGGAGTCCTCGGGGAACGGCGAGAATACGCCTTAAGTAAAAGTCTCTTCCACTAATCGCTTAACGGGGAAAGGCCTGCCACTATAACCAAAGAGTTCAATGCCAAGTGCGACATTGGAAAAGAACACTTCGAGCATCCTGAGCAGAGTATAAGAGCTTCGTTTATTTCCAGGTCGTAACGGAGAGAAAATAGTTTTTCGCGACATGGGTAGAGAAAACCCTGCCATGGGTGCTCCCGCCATCCTCCGCTGTCTTTACTTAAAAGACAAAGACAGCAAGAAGTGGAACACGCTTTTACAACTGCAAGATCACGCCGCTGAACGTCGACGCCTTGGACACGAAGAAATAGACCGAGGCACCATCTGCCGTTACGTCGTTGACTATTTGCGCCTGAAAGACGCATTTCCCGAAGATCTCGTTTTAAAAATCATAGGCATCATCCATGTCAACGGATTCGAAGTCCCTGTTGAGGGTGGCACCCTCACTGCCATCTATCCAACAGCTTGCTTCATTGAAAACGACTGTGCACCCAACGCAACGAGACACGTGACAAAAGCTGGGGATATAGTTCTGCGCGCGACCTTGGACATTCTCAAGGGCGACCATATCGCCATCTGCTACAGTGACCCATTGTGGGGGACCGTAAACAGACAAAACCACTTGAAGGAAAGCAAATACTTCACATGTCGCTGTACTCGATGCAGAGACCCAACTGAAATGGGGACCTATATGAGCTCAGTTAAGTGCAAGAAATGTGGTGGTTTTGTTCAGCCGCAAGATCCGTTGGACGAGGAATGCTCATGGATATGCAGCAAGTGTGACCTGCAAGTTGATCCATCTGGGATAATAGATGTAATAGAAAAAATTGGGAAGGAGCTTGTCGAGACTGGCAAAGGTGGAGTCAAAGAACTTGAAGCTTTCATTGAGAAGTACAAAAAATTGCTGCACCCTCATCACTTTTACCTGTGCGATGCCAAACTAGCTCTGGTGCAGATTTACGGTCATGAGAGCGAAAAGGGGCTTTTTGATTTGTCAGAAGAACAGATTGACAGGAAGGAACAGCTATGCCTGGAACTCCTTCGTATCGTCGATGCTGTTTCACCAGGTAAGTCCCGGCTGAGTAAAACATTCAAGCTAAGAAGTAACTTACATTATCCTATTGGAAAATTACCTGTCCACGATCCCATCAACGTGATTCTAATTTAGTGAACCTTTATGGCAAATATTTGTTGAGTTTTTTGCGATTATTTTATATTTCTTTATCTTTTGTACTGCACTTACGCCCTTGGGCAGTGCGTCATAAATTCATTCATTCATTCATTAGGTCTCGGTATGGTGTAATGTAGCACTTGAACATTCTGTTAATACTCTTGATGACTATCTCTTCCTACCGATGCAGAATCTCCGGGTACCTGCGGAAGAAAGGAAGAAACGGTGTCGCAGCTGCGCTCACTCAGGATTTGAGTTTTTGAGTTTGAGTCATTACGGACACGTTTACTCCTTCTTCCTGAGAATCCCTGGCGTATTTTGGATTTAGCCATATATAGTATTGTATAATCCTAAGTCATGTCCCACTTCTTGTGCGTTTTACTATACTGGAATAATCTAACCAAAAGATCGATGAAACAAATAGCTTCGCTCAAGAAATTTCTATTCGTTTCCCTCCTACAGCTGGACGATTTTAACGAGCTTCTCTCGACTCCAAACCAATGAGAGTACACCGTGGCCTGGAGTTATGCCTAAGCTTAGCGTAAAGGGAGAGACAAGAATATGCTTATTTTTGCGACTCGATATAGCTTCTCGTCAACTATTGCTAACTCTATAATAGTTGCGTTTTTGCAGATACCATGGTATCTGATACAAGGTTGCTCTGCAAAAACCGGTTATTGCCGAAATTGCACTTTTCGAAGTCATCCCAAAAGAAAAACAGATATCCAGTTACATCACTAAGTGCTAAGCTTCTTTCTCATAAATTTGACAAAATTTGATGAAAGTGAGATCACTTTTCAGGTACCACGATCAGTTACCACGGTCGGACCGTGGTATCAGAATATCAAATACCACGATAACTGGCCAGATACCACGATCACTGCAAAAACACCTTTTGACCGTGAATAACTGTGAAAACGACTATAGACCGTGGTATCGGATACCATAGTATCTGCAAAAACGCAACTAATATTAAGCTTTTGCGAGCTGGTAATTGGTCTAGAGCTTGTCTGCACTCGTATTTGTGATCTGCGGAGGCGCAATGCTCATTCGGGGGACAAATTGTGTGCCCCGGAAAGAAGTTCAAAGGAGAAGACAGGTTTCAGCGAACCTTTGACAATAGTAAATGTTATAAACTTGATCGAACCCCAATGATGAAACCCTAGTATTTACTGGAATTGCTTTTCCTAGCCAACCAGCCTGGGTCACACCTTGTTACAATTACATTCCCACTGAAAATGCAACTTGTCAACTGAATCAGGTCCTTTTCACGAACTATCAACGAGAAATCTCGCTTTATCATCTTTATAATTATAGTCCTTAACTTTGATGCTTTGTTTTTGTATTTACTGGTACAGAACCGGTAGCCGAGTTCTTGCTCGCTTTGTAGAAGAAACAAACAGGGAAGCCATATAACCAGTGGCAACACCGGTTTAAGCTTTGATTAATTCTATCTGTCTAAGAGCCTGCCGGTAGATGGCATCTGCTTCGCCACAAGTGAAAAGATGGCGTTGGATAAGATTGTAGTGATGTAAAAAGAAATGCCCCGGTCACGACAGTAGTCATTTTCAAATATTTACAGTAGTCTAGGGTTGCTTGCTAGTTCACTAAACTAAACTCCCTAAAAAAGTAGTAAATATGTACTACCAAAGAAGACAAAAATTTTGTTAGAAAAACTTATAACATTTAACATGCCTCAGTTTATATCGGAATAACAAGCTCGAAGGCCATTTAAAAATATCGACCTCGCTGCGCTCCGGTCACAACCTGGCCTCGCCTTCAGCTAGGACAGTTCTCTTCAATGGCCGTCTCGTTGTTATAGAGCGCGTTCCATCCTACATACCGTTGTTACTACGCATGACGTCAGGAATTCTGGTTTCTGCCGTCAAGGCTGGAAAGATTTTTCTATTTTCCAGCAGGATATCATGCCATGGACAAATCCGACCAATCACGTTACAGAGATGTGTAGTTATTACGCTCCCGAGCGTGGTAAGCAAATAGTTACTATTAGCAGGGACCCATACGTTTCCTGTAATGACTTGCCATTCAGGGGGCTTGTCAATAAGAGATTTCTAATGCGCTCTTGACCGAGCGTCAGATAGTTCGAGAAATACCCACGGGGATAAAATACCCGACTATCCAGATAGACACATTTTTTGCAGCTGTTGTGCTAAACTAAGAATATTTCTCTGTAATGGAAGAGTATTCTGGATCTTTTATCCTAGCTTAGATACCTAACATGTTGGCAATTTTGTCTATCTGAGCAAGAACGCCGATTCGACCCAAGCGGAATTTTGGAAACTAAGTCAGGGTCGGGCAACATAGCAACATAGAAGCATAGGGAATGACAAGCCCCCTGAATGGCGAGTCATTACAGGAAATTTAAGGGTCCCTGCTATTAGTTACTATTTCGAGAAGGATGGAACGGTCAGCGTAGTAGCTTTTGGTGAGGTTGGAACGGAAGAAGGGTTGAAACGCTCATAGTCTGATGTCAACCTCGATGTCGGCAGTTAACCTTTAATAACTCAAATTTTGCGTTCCAGGAAAAAGTCGACTCAGAGGGATTCTCCTCTACGAGCTTCAGGCACTAGTTGCTCTTCGTAGTCGTCAGGCGTGTATTGAGGAGTCGATTTCAAAGGACGAGCTCACCAAAAACGTCAAGGTCAGAGCAAAACCTTCCGTATACTAAGAGTGTGTTCCACCCTACTTACCGTATTTACTACGCATGACGTCGCGAATTCTGGCTTTTTGCCGTCAAGGCTGGAACAATTTTCTATTTTGCAGCAGGATATCATGCCACTTACTTATTTGTACTTGTGTCAGGACGCAAGCTGTGCAGCTCTCCCTGGTGACAGCAGCTGACGGACCAAGGTATGCCATGAATCTCGGTCTTCTGTGAATGTCATCGAGATTTGAAGCCAGTAGGGATCCCATCTCCTCCCATGCCGACGGAAGCCTTCGATGGGCTCGAGGTTTTCTTGAGGGTGCTCAGACACGTTCTACGCTGACCTCCCCGGAGTTTCTTCCAACCGGGCATCGGGGTGGCGAGCAGAGCTTTCTTCGCCAGGGTGGAGTCTTCTCTTCTGCTCACGTGGCCGAACCAGGACAATCGGCGTTTCTTCGCTAGTGAGGCTGCATCGTATTTTTGGGAGGACCGTCTCCTTATTTCGTTGTTGCTGAGACGGTCTCGGAGTGGCACTCCCAAGATTTTTCTGAGGCATCCATGGTCGAACACATTAAGAGATTGGGCCTCGGCAGCTTTTATTGGCCATGTTTCCGACCCGTAAAGAAGGGTGGATCTGACCATGGCTTCGTAAACTCTAACCTTTGTGTTTCGACTGATGACTCTACGATTCCGCAGACCCCTTTTTAGCTGAGCAAAAACGCCGTTAGCAGCCGATATTCGGGCCGCGGTTTCCTCGCTGCTGCTTCCTGTCACGTCGATGAGTGAGCCAAGGTATTTGAAGCTGTCAACCTTCTCTATGGGACACTGGGTCAGCTTGATGCCTAAATCCGATGGTTCGCTTGAAATGTACTTTGTTTTTTCAAAGTAAGTTTTCAAAGTAAGATATCATGCCACGGGCGAATCCAACCAATCATGTTACAGAGATGCGTATAGTTACTATGCTCCCGAGCATGGTAAGCAAATAGTAACTATTAGTTACTATTTCGAGAAGGTTGGAACGGTCAGCGTAGTAATTTTTCGTGAGGATGGAACGAAAATAGTAACTAATAGTAACTATTCTTAGAAGGGTGGAACACGCTCTAAGCATGCTCCAAGTTATTTCTCTAAGCCTTGTGGTTCATACACAAAAGCAGGCAATCAAACACTTCCATCCTTGGGACAGTTCCAACAGCCTAGTCACAGGCACACGGTCACGACGACACTAGCAAATACAATGCATGAACTGTTTGGGCTTTAAATATATAATACTGACTAACTCCAGACGAAAGAAGTTTCCAGATTGCCAGATAATCTTTGGTCTTCCCTACAGTCGAGCTAACCCGTCCGAATATTGTGAAGGTGACGACAGCTATTTTCGCTACAGCTTTACCATCCAGATTGGCAGATAATATTGGGTCTACAGTCGAGCTAACCCGTCCGAATATTGTGAAGATGACGACAGCTATCTTCGCTACAGCTTTACCATCCAGATTGCCAGATATCTGGGTTTACCGTACGGTGAAGCCAACTTTTCGATTACAAATGAGCTAAGCTAATCTAAACCCCAGTATCCAAAAGAAAATCAAATTTGAATTTGGTACATTTCACGGTTTACGAACATAACCATGGGCAATCCGGGCCCAGTTTTATACGAATGGATAGGGTGAGGGAGGGGAGGCGCTATTCCAAAAATACTTTCTTACTGCTTGGATTTATAATTAAATTGGTCGTCCTGACTCCAACCGTTATGAGCTTATGTGACGGGGAAATCTGGGCCAGATTGTCACTAAACCAGGTGGGTGTAAGCGAGGGGGGGGGGGGGCAAAAGGTCAACGAGACCCCAGTGCCAAAAAGTATACTAAGTTTCAACTTGGTACCTCTCGTGATTCACCAGCTATGAATCACAAATAAACGGTGCTAACCCAAAACCGTCTACAGTGGCCGTAACGTAAAAGTGGATTGTTTATAAATGAACTTCCCTGAGATCGACTAAAAACAGGAAAGGAAAGGCAAGAGAAAAGCAGGAAAGAATACTAAAACCAGGAAGGGCAAACTAAAACGAGGAAAGAATTACCAGGAATCGAGGATTCGAAAAACTGGCAAGCCTTTCCTCTGTTTAGTATCCCGTGAAGGGTCGGAAACTTACATTTGTAACAGTTCACCTTTTCCTCCTTTTAGTATTCGAAAAAACTTCAGTAGACACTGCACAAAAACTCACTAAAGTTTCTTAACTAGGCTGTTCGAAGCATGCTGGAGGAGTCAAGTACAATCTTTGGCTGGGAAGCAGAAGATGTTGGTGAAGGACAACTTGCTTTCGTAGCTAGTAAGGAATTGGCTGATGTTGAAGAGTTCTTGAAAAGCCTGACTGAATGAAAATATTTTTTTAAACGCGATTTTTTGTGCAAAATGAGATTTTCTAGAAATTTAGGAGGTGCGTTTTATTGTATGGTCAGTCATTTGCATATGTTTACAGTTGAGTCCTCATGTAATTTGTTGAGCTTCGGCTCAGAAAATGCCTTCTTTCCGAAATCACACTTACCATCAAAAGCTAATCAGACCCACGAACAAGGAAACATCAATGTGTGGTGTCCCATTCTTTGTTCAATTTAGATTCCTCGACAATCTAAGAACCGCTGAGATATTTTTCTCAGCTGTTACACGTCTGTAGCCTAAACTTCTGTAGACTACACTGTCAGAAGTTTCATAACAGATTGCGCATAACACTTTCAAGAATAACACCTTTTCACTTACAAATAAAGTGTTATGACCAATTAAGTTTATACTATTTCGTGCCTAGATCTCTAACAACACCTTCAATAGGTAAAAATACTACACTGTCAGAAGTTACATAACGACAACAGAAGGATGCGCGGTTTCAACAGATAACACTTTGGGATGTTATCTGTTATGTTTCTTTCGTTCCCGTTAGTACTTTTACCAATTGAAGGTGTTGCTGGAGATCTAGGAACGAAATAGTGTAAATTTAATTGGTCATAAAACTTTATTTCTAAGTGGAAAGGTGTTATTCTTGAAAGTGTTATACGCTATCTGTTATGAACCTTCTGACAGTGTAAGGGGACGTTTTCGCGTGGATGGCTGTAGAGCTGAACGGGTGATCACGTCCACGCGAAAATGAGAAAATCGATCGGGCGTTGAACGTCTGAGGAAGATGGGTTCCGCCCACTCAAAAATGCCAATCAGCTGGATGGAAGTGTATGAGTGGGAAGGTCCACACAAGAACCTTGTTTAGCTTAACGCTGCCCTCGGAGCGGTGTTGAACGGGAGGCGTCCATCGAACTGGATGGCCCATTTACCTGTTCTTCCGTACACGCAAAATGATAAAAAGATCGACGGCATCCACGCGAAAGTGTCCGTCGAGTTCGACGGGACCAGGATCCACGCGAAAACGTACCCTAAGGTTACAGAATTATGGTCCAAATAACATGCGATTTCACCGAATACAAGCAGTGCCGTCTTTACTCTTAGGCCGGTTCTGGGGGGCCAGGGGAGACGAGAGGCCTAGCGGCCGGTGCAAATTGTTGAGAAATCAGGCCACGGTTGCTAGTCTTGTTCATTACGATCCAGGTGTGACCAGCTGCATGGCATCGTCATTTACGTTACCGAAATGATGCTCAGATGTGACCATATAGCGTGGCTTGCTCAAGAATCGTGTGTGCTAATGGGGGTCAACTAAAAAGAGGCACGGCGTGGTGTAGGAGGCACGAGTAATACAAATAAGCAAGTAGTAGAAGTAGAGTAGTAAGGGAGAGTTCGTAAGTCCAGAGCCTAAAAGAAGGCACGTTAAACATTGTTCCTGCCCCTCACTGTGAAGCCTTTTACCTTTTAGCTCTTTTAGCTTTTGTGCCTCTTTTTAGTACTCGTGCCTCCTACACTATGTTGTGCCGTGCCGTGCCTTTATTTGTCGATCCCTGTGCTAATTTGCCGGCGTTTTTATATTTTTGTCTCATCAGAAGGGGCCAAAAACCCATGGATGCCCTAGGGTCAACCAAAAGTAAAAGCAAACAAGAGATAAAATGGTCATCATTTCATTTGGATATTTAGCCTATCAAGACCTGACGGGGCTTCCAACTGCTTACCCTTTGTAGGCTTACTGCAACCTTGCTGCAACTCAAACTTTGCAACCTGACTACAACAGCAACTTTTGTCACAGTACTAGGTTTCCGCAGAGAACAACTTTATATTGGTTGCAATGAGACGGAAAGGGAGAGCTCCTTGGGAGTTGAGTTAGAGCCGACTGTTCTTGGCCAAGGCCCGTTGCCACCAACTGGTATCGTGCAAAACTTCTCCCCTATACTATGTTACTGTATGAAGTAGTACGAAAAAGTAGCATGCAGTACTAACGATGCTACTACATGATTCTACTTCAAGGCTACCGTGTTACTGCATACTACTATATGCTACTATTAACAAGGCTGGATACTACTGTGGCAAGACAGGATGTTACTAGATACTACTACATAACATTGGACCAGCCCGAAGCAGATTAAATGATAGTATTCTTCGATATTACGTAGTATTACACGCAACATTTTCGTACTACTACAATACTACTACGCAGGCTACACATTTTTCATCGGGTCCATCGCATTATGTAATATCATATTCTCAGATTCACCGAAAACTGATCGGGAAGTTGAAAGAAATTTGTCCATCTGGAATGATGATGCTGCAGAAAATCCAGGCAGGGGATTCAGTCTTTAATCGCCAGCCTGACCGTCTTTCAGCACAAACATCCGACAGCTTGTACTAAGCACATGACTTATGATATTGATATGGATCTTATGATTTAGTTGTTGTTTTTTTTGCTGAGGGCGGTTTGCCGGAAGTGCAACCGATATATCTGAATTTATATTTATCCCTCACACACCATCTTAGAGGGATACCTAGCTGATGAAGAAAAGAACCCGAAAATCACGGTTTTCTATTTCTTTCGCACACCGCACATGACAGATTCTACACCAAAGGTTTGCAGCATACTTCTTATACTTATTATTTTCCCAAGCAAGAGTATTAAGTAAAGGTAACTTTGGGGAATAACAGTCTCCTGCAACTGTGTGAATGAATAACCTGCGAAGATCCGATGAGACTTAATCGGGAGAATTCGTTTCACTGTGATTAACTGCGGAAATCAATTTACCACTGAGACCTAAAAGGAGATGACTTGGTTAAGAACCGTGCAGCTAGTTCCCAGGGGGAATGAAATTCATTAGTCTGACAGAGCGTTATTAGTTTTCTATGCTTTCGAATTAAGACGTTTCAGGATCTGAGTGAAGAATGTCAGTTCTTACCTTTCAATCTACCTTTTACAAAAATATGCAAATCTTTTTCGCCCATGATGAAGGGTTCGGATTATAAGAAGGGGAATCACCAATTTATGTGTCGAACAACAAAACGGGTTCTTTCGAATTAATTAAAGAAGGTAGCACCTCTAATTTTGTCTCTTCTGGATTATAAAGAGCTGTAGTCAAGATTTATAGAAGAAAAAAAAAATTATGCTTTCTAATTTTTTTGTATTTATACTTTTTTTTTCAAATGAATACTTTAGTCAAAGCTTCAAGAGGCAGGAGCCAAACTACCCTTGACTGAATTTATTACGTGGTTTAGCCTTACGGCATTCCACAACTAACAAAGGAACAAAACTAATCGCCTAAGCTAAACTACAAATCACTTATTCATACAATGTTTACAACGGATACGTCAGCTACGATTCTATCAGCGATATTTCGGCCCTTCTTGGCAGGGGTCCTCGTCAGGCTGTCAATCCTCTGGTTCAACTTCGGGAAGGAAAAAACCTGTAATCGTAGCTGACGTATCCGCAGCGTATCCGTTGTAAACAGTGTTTGAATAAATGTTTCAAAGTCAGCTTGGGCTCAAAGAATATTTATCTACAAACCACATTATTTTGTACATACAACTATTCAAAAGAAAAATAAAAAAATCTAAATGATACACAATGTCAATTCCAGTCCCAAACACAAAAAACACGTATTTTGCCGAGAAGGCCGAGAAGAGGACCTGCAGCGTACAACAAAAACGAGACTCTTGATGACTAGTTCTTCATGTTCATGAAGAATCGTCGTTTGCCTAGTGAAGATTCAGAAACGTCACCACAAAAAACGTTGTTGATTGGTTTCCATATGATCAATTTTGAGTCAGTTTTTCCACAAGTTCGTTTTTCCAACTTGAGCGGATGTCAGCGTAAAGAGGGACCCTTGACAAGAAGAGCCGAAATATAGCTCTAATTAAATTCAGCTGACTTATCCGTTTTGCACTATCAAATATAATTTTGGGCGTTCGTTTGGGTGACTTTTCTCGTTCTTTCCTTGGCTCACAGGCGTGTTTCGATTAACACGTGTGTATTCAGTTGCAGGTCCACCATGGCCAGAGCCGTCAGTGCTTCCAATTCCAACCTTACAACTACCGTCCCTTTACGACCGTCGTTTCAGTTTGATAATGCAAATTTGGTCAATTCCTTCTACGAAGTGACAAACATAGGGCCATACTACCACCTGTCATGTCGAATCGAGTTGACACTAGGTCTAAAAACAAAGAAACTGGTACCGCCTACCACACGAACAAATCAGTTTTCAAACACGTTCGTTCCGTATTACACGTCAGTGCTTAAAGGACAATGGACACTTCCAATGCTTTACTTTGTATTAAATGCTTCACAAATAAACATTTCCGACTTCTCTTAGAAGGCGCTACGAAAATCGGCCGTTTTCTTGTTATCCCTTGTCTTTACCTCTCTGGCATTTCGGCGATCCAAATCTTAGGAGCTGGGATATCGTGGCAAGAAATTCAAAAACTCCCAGCAATGCTTGATAGAAAAGGATATGTTTGAGATGTCACCAAAGTCAAGCCGCAGGTGCAGTTTACCTGATTGTTCTAGTGTTTCATCAGAAGTTCCATGGCCTAAAGTGCCTATTAAAAGTTTTTCTTTGTGGAATAGTGTTGTGAAGCTTGATTAACTTGCTTTAAAAACCTGTACCAGAATATAGAATAAGCATATAAAAAATAACATAGCTAGAAAAATCTTTCAAAAACAAATAACCTATTCAAATCTGAATCATACAAGCTGATTTAGGCATAAAATAAAGATCTGCTAAGTATTATAAGAAACATCACTTTTATCTTTGTCCAAGATAGTAAACTGAGCATGTACTGGCCAAAAAAATTGCGCTTTGAAATATCACAGAGAGGAAACTGTTGAAAACGCTGCTGATCTAGGGGGTAAGCATTGTTCCTAGGTTGTTACAGTGGTAGTGAGGGGTAGTTTGATGTGCCCAATGAACTTTAATAAGTGCTGAAGTTTCTGTTCTTATTTGTGGTCTTCTTTTAATTTGTAAGCCCAAGCGCCATTTAGTTGAGTTCTCTTCTTGACTACGCTAGCTTGTGTAAATAAAGGATTGTGATTCTGACTTTGACACTAGAAGCCCAAATCTTCACAGTCCAGATTCGCAAATATCTGGGGCTTTTGCATAGTCAAGGCAACCCTTCTGTGTCCTCGACAAAGAAGGAACGACCCTTCTGTGTCCTCGACAAAGAAGGAACGACCCTTCTGTGTTCTATGACTTCTAAACTCTAACCATAAACAACAAAGTATCATGCATGTAAGAAGCCGCAAATAGTCAACGACGGTGTTGAGAATAGCGTCATCTAGGCAAAAGAAGAGCTACGAGCTCATATGGCACTTGTTACAAGTAGGTGGCGCGATAAACGAGAAAGAAAATCAGCGATTTTCTGGAATTCAGGTATTCCTCCCCACCTTGCTCGGATCCGGTCCAGACTAAGGATCCGGTCCAGTATAACAGGAACTGGAGCATACCTGAAAATTTCCGGTTCCCGCTTATCGTCGTCCTACCTTGGTCGGATTCGGTTCGGACGCCAAATAACACATCACAACCCCCTCCCCCCAACCAGGGGCATCACTAGCCTTTTACCTTTGGGGGGGGGGGGGACGTCCCGATTGTGCCGACGGACTAAAAAATGTGACGACAAAATGCGCCGTTGCCGCTTCGCGGCAACGGCGCACATATCCCACTAGCATAGAATAGAACCGATGTAAAACTAACTGTAATAAATCAGTTCAAGATATTCCTTTAATGTAATTTCGTATTTTAAAGTTTGCATATTCGGCTTTTAATTTCAACTTCCGCTAAAAAGTGAAGCTTCCAACGACTGTACCCAGAACAAGTTAAAGTTAGCGCCGCAGGCGAAATTTGTTAAATCTGCCTTTTTTCCGATTTTTTTTTCTAAACCTACCATACAATTTCTAACTTTTAACGTGTTTCAAACCGAGAATGTCCATCCTAAAACACCAACTAAATGAAACACCGGTACCACAGAGAATACTACAAAACTACTAAAAGTATATACTACAGAAAATACTGCAAAATGCGCGCCTCAGGCGAAATTTTGTGTAAAACTAATTATAATGCATGAATTGAGTTTATTCCTTTAATGTAATTTTATCTACTAAAGTTCACATATTCGGCTTTTCATTTCAGCTTTCGCTAAAAAGCGAAACTTCCTACGACTATAACCAGAACAAGTTAAAGTAAGCGCCGCAGGCGAATTTTTTTATATTCTGCCTTTCGTCCGGAAACATTTTGCTATATCTACCATCCAGGTTCTAGATTTTAACGTGTTTCAATCCCCCAAGAATGTCAATCCTAAAACGCCAATTAAATGAAACACCGATCTTCCAAATAGAGAATACTACAAATGAGCCGCATGCGAGATTTTGCGTAAAACTAATTCTAATGCATCATGAGATTGTTCTTTTACTGTAAATTCGTCTATTTAGATTCACACCTTCGCCTTTTCACTTCAACTTCACCTAAAAAGCGAAGCTTGCAGCGATTAAATCCAAACTAATTTGAACTAAGCACAGCATGCGAAATTTTTTTAATCTGTATTTTTTCGTAAAATTTTGCACCAGACAATCTTTGCAGTAATTGATTGCTTAAGTATAAAAAGAACACGATGTGCCGAAAGAACATCAGCGCTCGTGTGCTCGCTGTGTTTTGCCCGACAAGACTGTAAAGATCTTTATTTCTTACATGTAAATAGAAGCCGATGTGCCGACGAAACTTAAAACTTTCGGGACGCGCCCGATAAACGTTTTCAGAATTTGATTTCTTACGTGTAAACAGAACCCACTGTGCCGACGAGAATACCGACGCCCCGAAAACTATACAGCATTTGATTTCTTTTGTGTTTTGCCCGACTGTAATGTACAGAAGTTGATTTCTGACGTGTAAAAATTAACCCGTTGTGCCGACGAGATTGAACTTCCTGGGGGTGCCCGACAAAGCTGCAGCATTTGATTTCTTACGTACAAATAGAACCCGATGTGCCGACGAGTCGACCGACGCCCAACAAAAGCACACAAAATTGTATTTCTTGTGTATTCCTTATGTTTAAAATAACTCGATGTGCCGACGACAATACCGAGGCCCGACAAAAGCATGCCGAACTCGATTTCTTCCGTGTTTTGTCCAAAAAATATTTGCAGGATAAAAAGAACCCGAAGCGCCGACGACGCCCGACAAAAGCATACAAGTTTGATTTTTTCTTTATTCCTTATGTATAAAAAGAACCAGATATGCTGTAGAGAATACCGAGGCCCGACAAAAAGCAGGCAGGATTCGATTTCTTCCTTGTTTTGCCCGACAAATATTGCAGGATTTTATTTCTTGCGTAGAAAAAGAACCCGATGTGCCGACGAGTCGACCGACGCTCGACAAAAGCATAGAGAATTCTATTTCTTCTATGTTTGCCCGACGAAAGTACTTTCTCAAGACCTTCGGACACATGCTTTGCATATCTAGGTCATCAGTTCTTGTCACCCATAAAGTTTCACTTGAATCTGATCATTTGTTCGGAACCTACGGAAATCAATAATTTTCGGATTCCCCCTCCCTCAACTGCCCGAAAAATAGTCGGAAGCTTCGTTTTTATATATGGTCTTAAGGCTTTAAGGAAAATATTTGATAGTGCAAAATGGATACTTCAGCTGAATTTTTTTAGAGCTATATTTCGGCCCTTCTTGTCAAGGGTCCTCTTCAGGCTCAGAGCCACGGAAAATCCCGAAAACCTTGTCGAAAATGCGGTGCCCCCTTCCAATCCCCCCCCCCCAGTATCGGTTGTGGTACGGACTTGACATGGAACATCAGCTCTTTCCACTTGCCAAGTTTGATTCAAATCCAACCGCCCGTTCAAAAGTTATAAATGCCAATGGATTCCGGATTCCCCATCCCTCCATCGTGCAAACGACTAGTCTAGAGTCGGTCTATTCGGATCCCTCATATTCCTGCCGAGTTTCATCATCCTAGCACATCGGGATGTACCGAACTCGCTGGAGGCGATAGTCCGGTTATGTCAATGAAGTATCTAGGACTAGAGCTTGTTCTTCGAACCTAGTTTCACCACGATCCGTCCACTTTAAGCGTTTCCAAAGATTTCCAATTCTCCCTCCAAATCCCCCCCCCCCAAAAAAAAAAGTCACCCGATCCAGTTCGGATTTAAAGTGGGTCGTCTGAGACACGAGGTCTTTCCAAGTATCAAGTTTCATTGAAATCCGATCACCATATCAAAAGCTATAAATACCTCATGATTCAGGATCCCTCTCCCTCCACCCCCCCCCCCCTCCATGATGGCCAGATCGGGGAAATGACTGTTTTGCAAGTTAATCGTTTCGGGTCCGTGATATGCCTGCCAAGTTTAATCGTCCTAGGGTATGTGAAAATAAAAACCATAAAAACCTTACATTCTTCATACTACCGAAGAAACCCATTCAACGTTCTCTACGTTCTCTACCCCCTGAGATGACAAATTCAGATATTTTGTCCTGTCTTCCGATCTGGATACTTGACATTTTCGTTATTCACTGTTTTTATTGCACCTGTCCTTCGGCCAAATGAGCAATCGCAATTTCTGTCCTTCCGTCGGTCCCGGTTTTGGTAGTTCAGGCACTTCTCGGCAGGCATATCAGGGCCTCGACCAGATTAAATTAGAAATAGTCAGTTCGCCATCCCGACCATCTGGGAGGGAGTGGAGGGAGGGAGAATCTGGAAAAATTAGGTATTTTTAACTTAAGAACGGGGTATCGGATCTTAATGAAACTTGACATATAGAAAGACCTCGTGTCTCAAACGTCCCATTTTATATCCGGGCCGGATCCGGTGACATTGGGGAGAGCTGGAGGGGGAACCGGAAATCTTGGGAAACGCTTAGAGTGGATAGATCGGGATGAAACTTGGTGGAAAGAACAAGCACAAAGACTAGATACGTGATTGACAAAACCAGACCGGATTCGCTCATTGTGGGGAAGTTGTGGGGGGGGGGGGGGGGGGGAGAGTCCCAATTTCTTGTGATCCCGCGAGTTCGGCACTTCCTGATGTGCTAGGACGCTAAAACTTGGCAGGCGTGTCAGGGACTCAAACAGACTGACTTGAGAATAGTCGTTTCCCAGATCCGACCATCTGGGGGGGGGGGGGAGGGACGAGAAATCCGGGAAATTGAGGCATTTTTAACTTACGAGCGGGTGATGGGATCTTAATGAAACTTGATATATCGAAAGACCTCGTGTCTCAGAATTCCCATTTAAATCCGGTCCGGACCCAATGACACTGGGAGGAGCTGGAGGGGGGAACCGGAAACCTTGGGAAACACTTAGAACGGAGGGTTGGGGATGAAACTTGGTGAGAAGAACACGCACTTGCTCTAGATACGTGAATGACACAACCGGTCGGATTCAATACTTGTAGGGAGAGGGAGGCACTGGAAAACTTTGAAACGCTTAGAGTCGAGTGATTGGGAAGGAACTTGGTGGGGAGAACACGGATTAGGCCTTAATTGGCGGAGCCAGATCGTATCGGAGCTCTGTGGGAGGAGTTGGAGGGGTTTCCCGGAATTCCGGTGATCGCGAGTTAGAATAGTTCCGGATGTGCTAAGACGATGAAACTTTGCAGGCACATCAGTGACCCGACCTGATTGTTAAGAACCCAAAACAATGCCCTAGGAAAACTTCGTTCCTGGATCCGACCATTTCTGGTGGAGTGAGGGAAGGGGAATACGGAAATTGTTGCTAACGGGTGGTCCGATTCTAGTGAAACTGGATGGGTGATAGAACTGTCGATCTAGTTTTGCAAAATGTGCGTTATAAATACAGGCGGCCACTGTTGGGAGAGTTGGAGGGGAGGGGGAGTCCAGAAACTTTTGACATACGCAAAAACGAAACGGATGGACCGAATGGGATGCAAAGTGGACAGTACCAAGTTTATGCGGCTTAGATTTGCTGTTTGGCGTCCGGGCCGGAGCCGGCAAAGGTGTTTGCGGGGGGGGGGGGGGGGGGCTTGAAACCGAAAATTTGCACATAAGCTATGCTCCAATTTCAGTCAAACTTGATGGGCGGGAAGAGGAGATGTAAGATACTGTACGTTTATGTTTTCAAGTCGTGTTCGGCCACATTGGGGGGAGCTGGGAGTCCTAGAAATGTTGTGGCTCGCATAGGGGTCAAACGAGTACAGTGATGAAATGTAGAGAGATTACATTCCCTAAATGACATATTTTAGGGTCCGAGTCGGATACGACCACGGGGGGAGGGGGTTCCGGAATTATCAAAACATGCTCAGATTCGAGTGAAACTTCACAGGCTGTAAGAGAAGATGCTTTAGATGATCCTCTATTCACGAGTCAAAACCAGATTCGGCCGCGGTAGGGGGATTTGAAGGGAAGTACGGGAAACCGTGTGGCACATCTAGGGACCAAACGAGTGGATTTATTGGGCTGAAACTTGGAAGGTACAACAGTCATTTGCCTCAGATGACCCGAGGAGATGCCAAATCTGCTCAGACTCGAGTGAAATGACATATCCTATTTCTAGGTCCAAACCGCATTTTTTTTTTTCAGGTGTATTATGTATTTATTTATTTATTTGTATTTCTTCAACGACCAACAAGGGCCATACACACAAAAATAACAACAACAACAACAACATAAAAGCAAAAACAACAGGCAAAGAATTAACTCTCTGCCCGGACCGCATACAGCACATGTGTCCACTCCTTCCACAGCGGAAGAGAGAGCCTAAAGTAAGGCCCAGAAAGCACCAAAAGGAGCGGATTAGTCGAGCTGTGGATCCTAGACTGAACCGAAAACACAGCTTTCCTCTTAAGCTCCCCAAACGAAGGTAGACCACCACCAGCAAACATACCAGAGGCACTGCAATTCCAGGGAAGACCATGAAGCCACCGGCAGGAATTGTTATAAAGAACCCGAAACCTGTTCTCGCATTTAGAGGGTATACTCTGCTATTGTTCTCATCTACTTTCTGTAACGCCTACTCGTCACAAGTGACATATGAGCTCGTAGCTCCTGTTTTAAAGCCCGCCAGATTCTTTTTCTGGATCCACGATCCGTTTCCGTCGAGGAGGATACAGATGGTGAAGCCATGGTCAGAACTCAGAATATTCGCGGGGGGGGGGGGGGGGCAAACTACTCCGGAAACTGGAAGGGTATCATAGACACAACACATTTGAGAGACACAATGAGCGTGCTCCACCCTTCTAACAATAGTTACTATTAGATACTATTTTCGTTCCATCCTCACGAAAAGTTACTACACCGACCGTTCCAACCTTCTCGAAATAGTAACTGATAGTTACTATTAGGCTTACCATGCTCCGGAGCGTGGTAAGCGTAGTAACTACGCATCTCTGCAAGGCGATTGGTCGGATTCGCCCGTGGCATGATATCATGCTGGAAAATAGAATAATCGTTCCAGCCTTGACGGAAAAAAGCAAAAATTCTTGACGTCATGCGTAGTAACTACGGTAAGTAGGGTGGAACACGCTCAATACGTATGCAAAGGAATAGAGTAAGAGAAAAAGAATAGAGTTGTGATCGGGAAGCAGTATGTACGAGAAGGGGAAATATAGTAAGTGAGCAACTCCAAAATTAGCGATGCCACCCACTACCCCGGAATTTGCCTTATGCTAAATTGACTTTGGAAAAAGACGGAGTTCCGGAGAGGTTCGCCACTCTCGATTTTGGTGAACACCAAGTGTACTGATGTTGGCCGGTGCCGGGATTTGGTGTAGTCCAAGGGCCGGGGTATAGGTCACTGGGAATTCCATGGCAGCTTTTCCAATTGAAAGTCCACCGGATATGTTAAGCAATACACAGAGGAAACGCCGTGAAGTCTTCTATCTATTTGACAGAAGAAGACGATATCAGCCTCCCAGGCCCGTATCTATGATTTTATTTTTATTTTTTTTTTTGGGGGGGGGGGGGGGCGTTTGGCTTTCGGGGGGGGGGGGGGGGGGTGCCTGCGGGTCGGACAAAAAAGTACAAAGAAGACATAGTATCTAAATATTCTTTGAGCCCAAGCTGACTTTGAAACATTTATTCAAACAATGTTTACAACGGATTCGTCAGCTATGATTTTTCATATCGCTGATGAAAAATCATAGCTGACGAATCCGTTGTAAACATTGTTTGAATAAACATAGTATCAGAGGGAAAAGCCTATACAAATGACTATTTTTGCATGTTTCTGGGGGGGGGGGTCTGAACCCCCTACCCCCCCTGGATAAGGCCTTGCAGCCTCCACACTTCACTTCCTAGACCATGTCTCTTTTCCCAGTTCTCTCTTCTGTTTGCCTGCGCGTCTCCAGCAATCCAGTCCCGAGCTTCGTACCCTCGCGCGGCATGACGCGCGGAGGAAACGGCGGCAAAACCAACATGACTCAAACCTTTGAATCAGTTTGCTTTTAAGTGTCGGAAGAGAAGGTTGTTCTATACTGAGTCGTTGCGAGTTTTGTGTGCAGTGTGGGGACCGAGGGTGTTAAAGTGATTAGTGGTTGAATCAAGAATAAAAGAACAGTGCTAGTGATAATCAAGTGAAAGAAACATCTTGTGAGTTGGAAAATTTAAGGGTTTCGCAAGACTGTCAAGCTTATAACCAGATGCAGCTTTGGATATACTGAGAAGTTTATTTTTCTGGTAAGTTAAGTATAGGAAAATGCAGTAGACTTCTACTATATCTTTTGGGTGGCTGCGGTGAAAAAGGCTAAACAACTCTAGTGATAATGCTGCAGTAGCCTACATTGCAATAAGACGACCGAGCCTCAACGACTAGGCTATGCTAGGAAGTTCAAGTTTAGAGTAGACTATAGAAAAAATATACTTTTTGTCAACCCGTTCCCAAAGATTTTGGGCTCCTTCCATAAACGACCTCGAGCACACCAGGACATGTCATATCGCGACCGCGGCCTCTGGCTCCGGCCATTGCTTTTTTCCTGCCACAAGATTTATTCCCTTCTTCCACGTTAGCATCACAGATTCATCCTGCCTTAATATATTTATTACTTATTGTTTATTTATGAATACATTTAGCCTTAAGCATTGCTTGACGACCTAACTACTGTACACATGTCCATGTCCAAGCTAGCCTACTCATTATCACGGAATGGTAACAAACGCTGCCGAATACATAGGCTGTAAACATAACTAGGCTAGCATTATTCCACCAAAAATAAACAGATTATTAGACTACAAAAGCTTCCAAATAAAAATGATCATCTACTAGGCTATATAGAACGTTAGATTATCTGAAGGGTACAACCTGGTTTGATCACAGAGTCACCATTTCGCGGACCTAAGGGGGGGGGGGGCAACGGCGTCATCCCGGGCCCCTTACACGTTATTTAACGTACGTCTTATAAGTGAGGCAGAAAACACTCAAGGGATTAAAAACTTGTGACCTAAAAGTAAACAATAGCCTATATTCACGAAGACTGATGAAAACAAATACCTTGTATAAAGAGCATGTACACATTCGGTTTTGCGTCTGGTCAACTAGGTCAACTTTGACAGTTTTGTTTTTCAAGAGTACCGTAGCCTAAGCCCACTTGGAAAGACCACTTGGAAAGACAGGGGGCAGTTGCCCCCAACCCCTGCCTCCCACTAAATTTAGTGATGCTCCTATTTGACCACGTTTGACTAGGCTACTTGCTACTACTTACTTCCTTTGTTGCCAATAGGCTAATGATATAAAACACTAGAAAACATTTCCTGAGAGTAAATCAATTATCGAAGTTAGAAGAGCTTCTAAAGATATAATCAATCTGGCACGCTCCACCAATAAAATGCTTTGACAAATGTCTTCATTTTCCAGAATGTGCCGACGATCTTCCCAGTGATGCTGTTCTTTGCAATCTCAATTGCTTTTCTCACATCAACAGCTTCTGCTGCAGCTTTAAGCGACGGTAAGTCTGTTGCTTGTGTCCGCTATAGGCCATATTCAGGAATTTATTTCCGGGTCAGTATCGGTACCGAACAGTAAAATAAGAACATAGGTCAGAGGTTAAAACCCATACATAAATTACTATTTGTGCATGTTTGGGGGGACGGTGTCAAACCCCTAGCCCCCCTGGATACAGAAAATGCAGAAGGATCTCTACCTTTTTGACGACCCAATCGAACAACAAAAACAGCAGCCGTGTCCAGAATGAAATCACAGCACCAGCTTTCTCCATCCAATTTTCAGAGAGGAAGTTCACAAAATCAGATATTTAAGGAAGAATCTTTAATTGTTTTTCCACAAGTTCATTTTCCAGCTTGAGCCTGAAGAGGACCCTTGCCAAGAAAGGCCGAAAAATAGCTCTGATAAAATGTTGCTGACTTATCCGTTTTGCACCGTCAAATATGATGCAAACGGATACGTCAGCTGAATTTTATTAGAGCTATATTTCGATCCTTCTTGGCAAGGGTCCTCTTCAGTCTCAAAGCCGCTCAAGTCGGGAAAATGGACTTTTGGAAAAAAAAACCTTGCTCTTTATTGGTCATTTGTGGAGTAGCTTGGTTCACTGCTCTTTCTCTAGAACTTCCGGTGAGTCTGTGGTTCGAACCAAAAAGCTTGTTGTCAGAAGAAAGGAAAGGTAGTATGTAAGGTAGCCTACCTACCATTGATACGTAAATATATAATCATAATGCCTTTCTTTCACCACTTCAGGGCGCTCTTTTCTCAAAGAAATGTTTCTGTTCCTGCCACTCGAGTACGGTCCTCACGTTATGCCTATTGATATGCCTATAAATATAGGGGCATCTGACGGGGAAAGAATAACAAACCCCGGGGTTTCATGGGAAGCTACATTGTAAATCGCATAAAATGGACTTTTCAAGTGAGTCGGAATGGATTTCTCGCATCACTGGTTTTCCGATAGGGCCCTGCAATTTAATGGAATCATTGAAAGGCCTATGGATTATCTGGGATTTGTAATTACAGGGCTCGTAGAATAGAAGTGCCCACAGCCTGTTGTTACCGCGTTATGTTAGAATGTGAGTTTTGAAGGGTAAAAACAGCGAATTTCCCATCTAGGTAATTTCTTTATCCGAAGCCCTTTTGCCAATTATGAAGCTAGCGAGGATGAGTGCTAGCACAGTATAAGTGTAGTAACTCTAAATTGATGTGGAATGAAGATCTAAGAAGTAGCCACAGGTTTTCTTTATGTTCCAGTTTTTTTTTCCGTGGCACACATTCGAAATAATTTTCAAGTCGTTTCACAGAAGAGAGCACGTTTTGCTTCCAGAAGATTACAGGATCACTATTTTTATCATGGTCGTATAGCGGGGACAAGTATTTCGATAGGTTCTAGGCGAAAAAAAAACCTGGCGAAAAAAGCTGGGCATGCCTCCCACACACACGCCAACCCGACCCCCCCCCCAATGCAAATGTATAGGAAGTTATAAGAATCTTACTAAAAACTACCTACCTGCTGGCCGCTCGCACGTGTTAAAACATCAGTTTAGAAGCGTTTGAGAGATAAATCGCCGAATTTATGGTCGGCACCGCTGATTTTGGCAGGTGCCGGAAAAGGGTGTACAACAGTTGCCGGGGAGTAGGCAACCCCTCGAATTTTCATCAAAATATGTTTTATTTTATTTACACCTTGTAATAACCTCCTAACCGAGCAAAATAGGAATTTAGTTAAGGAATCCAGTTTACGCAAGTTTCGTGGATCTGCACGTCCTAATATTACCTACTTCTACGAGTTATTTCTCGATGTGTAATGCCCTGCCTTGTTACCTTTTCGCTATCGCCCTTATTCTTTATTTCTGGATAGTTCCAGCCATCATGTTCTCCAAAAATCCGGCAGTTATTTTTGTTCTGTAGTTCCGTTCTAATGTTTCTGAATCTAGTCTGACATTTACTGCTTGCAGTTTTGCTCCCTTCATGATTTATATGGAAATGTTTTTTTGAGTACGGTACTGCTGGATCGAGTCATAAAACATGGGATAGATTTGGAAATAGTGCGTAACAGTGGGGATTACGAGTCGGGGCGGTTGCTAGCTTTTTTGCATGGGAACGTGGATTTGTCATGCTAGACAGGAGCTTATAATACTGCTATTTAGTAGAACTTCAGACTCTTCAAGTCTTGCTATGAATCGTTTGTTCCGACCCCACTAAGCATCGACTCGAATGAGTAAGCTAGCCCCAGGCCCGTATCCAGGAATTTATTTGGGGGGGGGGCTCCTGCTGGTCGGACAAAAAAGTACAACAAACGTATGGACTAGAGGGAAAAGCCTATACAAATCATTAATTTTGAATGTTTCGGGGGGGGGGGGGGGTCAACCCCCTAACCCCCCCCCCCTGGATACGGCATTGGCTAGCCCTATGGTGCTATGCAATGCAGATGGTATAGAAGCTGTCGTGAAAGCACCGGTTTGATATTTACGGAAACAATGGCAGATTTTTCCGGTTCGTAGTGGTATAAATGTGAAGCTAGATTCTTAGTAGTACTGTTGTAGTTGAGTTACTGTGAATTTGTAATTAGCCTACGTTCTCTTACCTGTGAATTGAACTTGTTAAGCAAGAGGCGTGACAGCGTTGTTGGAGCATAACATTTAGATATAAGACATAAATTGTCAGTTGTATCCATTCTTGGCAATAAGCAATGCTCTTAGACTCTTAGCTGAGCGGATTAGCGTTTAAACCTGGAATCGGGTATACTACTAGGCATAGTGATTCTTGATTTAGTCGAGGGATGTTAAAACCTGGACGCATATTGACTAAGAAACGCTCAGAAGTTTCTAAATTCGGTGGAACAGTCTTGGTTGTAATTAATCACCTATACTATCAACCGAGTTTTCACTGGAGATGTTGCATACTAGGGTACAGCCGGGATGTCTTGCCGAAGTATGTTGCAGCTTCCCGCAGGCCCCGAAAAACTACATATCATACTTAGAAACTGAACTTATCCTTCGCCAGCAAAATCGTTCTAGTCGTATATGTTACCATTCGGCCCATATTTACAGCATTCAACTCTTTCTTAACCTTTACCCCGTGCGGCATGCCTACTGCTATTAGGGTAGTAATAAAATGATAGATTGGTAAATGCAAAGATTGGATGTGAACTTGGTTCGGTTACGATTAGTATGAGGGGTAGGGATCCGTTTTTTGTGTACACCCGGTACCTGCGTCTGCCGTCCGTGTCATTTCGGCTAAGGACACGGTGCCTTATAGTTTGCATGAAACCCACGAGTAACACGACGAAATAGTCAGCTGTACCTGCCTATACCGTAGATTTCTTTAATTATGTCTGGACAGAAACTATTGTGTTCCTGTTGTGTCCTATAATAATAATTATAATAATAGTTTATCTGGGTTCGACCCATCTTGATTGAGGTTTGTGTACCTCGATTGTAGTAGGTGTAATGCCTTCCACGTTTTTTGTAATATATATAAATTGATTTTTTGTGTAACAGCCCGATTTTCGGAATAAAGTATGTTTCTCCCGTCAGAAAGCACAAGGCATAGACGAATTAGGAGAAAAGAAAGAAACAACTAAGAAAACACCATAATAAGAGAAAAAAAAAGACATTAGCATACCTATGTACAAAACTAACCTATTGGGAAAGAACACTCTTTCGTTCATGCTGAACTTAATTGTTGAATCTCTGTATAGGTTGTTCATAAGCGGGTCAGTGATACTGCAAGTCGCGGCTATTTTACTATTTCGGGCTCAGGGATGGAGGGACAGCACGTATTTGCAGAAGCGAAAATAAATAGCGCGAATTTGTTTTTTGTCTGTAGTAGGGAGATTAATATTCCCTGTTTATGACTAAATGATCATGGGAATGTGAACCTTGGACCACGATAGGCGATAGCCTACAGGAAGTGACATTTCCCTGTTCAGTGGAGAACTAGGCTATTCATTTGTTCCCACACTCCCGTCCAGTCCTCCACATCCTGCCATTTCATTGTCTCTCTGTTTTCTCTCCTAGGAATAATATTCCCATGCTCTGCTTTTCAGGTGATGAGGACCTATTGTTGGATCCCTTCGTGGGGACAGGGAAACCCGATACCAGGACCCCGATTTTCATGGAAGAACCCGAGGATGCCTTCGTGGTGAAAAATAAACCTGCGTCATTGACATGCAAAGTTGCCAACGCCTTGCAGGTGCATTTCTCCTGTAATGGGGAATCAGTGAAGGAAAAACAGCTATCGCTGCATAATTACGTGGATCCGATGAGTGGAGTGAGGCAGATAGAAGTGAATTTGAATGTGACAAGGAATGATGTGGAGGAGTTCTTTGGCGAATATAGTTGCGAATGCATAGCACTCTCTTCGTATGGCCAGCCGAGAAGCAGGATTGCAAGGATCATCGTTGCCTGTAAGTAGGCTTTCTATCCTTTGTTCTGTCTTCACTTGTACATTGCATGACCTTTCTACCACTTGAGGAATTTATCTGTTTTTTTTTAATTTATTTATCACCCGTCGTTTCAAACAGAAAAAGGACGGAGTACAAAAAAAAGCAAAACGTAGCACTTGCTTAGGAAACACACACAACATCGACAATTAGAAACTGGGACTCTCTGACTGACTAAAACTGAACACGATTACATCATACATATACACTTAAACATTGAGAATTTTGTTCCACGGGTGGGACTGGATTTTGTAGTTGTACTTGCTAATCAGGTTAGAGATAGCAAGCTCAGGGTCTCTAAGTTATATATTTTCATCATTTTGGTGTTTCTTTTCCAAGGGGGGATCCGAAGTAAGTATTTGGAGAAGATGAAGAAAGCGGAAGGGAGTTTATTTTTTTCACTAGGTGAGAATATTTGCCAGAAGGGAGCTAGGTAAAGAAATTGGGGTATTTCAACGGAGTTATAAAGGGAGTTATTTTTTGTGACACTCTAGTGCCGTATTTTTAACCAGTACTAGGCTAGACGAGATTCGTTCGTCGCCGCTTACTGTCCCTACTTTAGACGTTCCTCCTGAACCCCAGAGATGCTTGTTGTCTCTCGCGTTGGCCGTTGCCCAGACTTCTCCCGTTCGGCCGGCGAAGATTGGTCTTTCTGCTGGCGTCTTCGTCTGGATCCCTTCGGTTGCCACCTGGCGAACAGCGTCCGGTAGTCTCGTTTTTGACGGCGTGGACCAGGGATCTCCACTGGCAGGTCTGAACGCCTTCTTTCGTTGCCAGATTTGTTCATCCTCTCCGTAGACTACGGTGTATTTTTGAAAAGGCTCAAAGACATTTTTCATGCTAGATCTACTACCATTGTTATAGCTATGCCGAATACTGACAGGATTTACCTCTGCCCGTCTGTCGTTATTCATCGTCTTCAGAAATATCAGGGGTCTTGGGGTTATCTCAGTGCTTCGGTTCTCGTTTCACTTTACAGTGCTGTTGTTAAATCATATCCAGATGGGATCATGGCTTGTGATAACCTCCCCCTTCACATGGGCGTGTTTGGGCACGCACATTCTGCAGTTCATCTAGGCCGAGTCCAGAAAAAAAAAAAAAATCAGTTGTGTGTCTTAAAACTGACAAAATTGTTCAGTGAGATCGGAAACAGGTATACTTTCAAGACTGCATCGATGGAGGCGAACCTTGAAAGCTTTCATTCATCACGTTCATCTTTACTACCACTACTGTCTCAGTTTAGTTTACTGCTTGGCACGCATTTCTGGAGGTAATCAGTATCAGTGGTCCACATGTTCGCGTTCTGCTTGAGTTGATCCATAGCATGGTAATTATCCTTTGCGTGTCTAAACTGGTTTAGACTGGAGCAATAAAATTATTTTTATTACTCTCAAAGCTGTTCGCTCCTTCAGTTGCTTGCCACGTAACCGTTGTTCCTCGATTGGATTCGAACATCGTTTATCATTGAAAGATATATCCGTGTCCCCTTCATATATGAAGTTTTAATTCTCCATGCATCTTGGAGCATCAAAAGTTAATGCATTCCTAATGAGAAGGCGTTAACACATTATAGAGAAATGTGAATCGCTATAATTGGACAAACCCTCTCCCTGTCCGGTCTGGGGCTTTTGCCCGTCTTGACCATATTCCCTTATCGTATTTAGCACTTCTGCTAGAAGAAACGGAAACGCCCTCTTCTGTTGTAGCCTACAACACTGTCAAAATGTAGTTTCTGGAAATAACTTTTCAGTGACGTTAATTAGAGTGTCAGAAGTTTCGTAATATTTACATAAAGATCCGCAATTTCAGCGGATACCGAGAAGACTCTAGCATTATTGAAACATTGCGTTATTAAGTTTTTAAGACGCAGGTACCGGGTGTACACAAAAAAAACGGATCCCTACCCCTCATACTAATCGTAACCGAACCAAGTTCACATCCAATCTTTGCATTTACCAATCTATCATTTTATTACTACCCTAATAGCAGTAGGCATCCCGCACGGGGTAAAGGCTAAGAAAGAGTTGAATGCTTTAAAGCACAATGGACACTTCTAATGCTTTATTTTGTATTAAATGCTTCACAAATAAACATTTCCGACTTCCTTTAGAAGGCGTTACGAGAATCGGCCGTTTTCTTGTTATCCCTTGTCTTTACCTCTCTGGCATTTCTGCGATCCAAATCTTAGGAGCTGGGATATCGTGGCAGGAAATTAAAAAACTCCCAGCAATGCTTGATAGAAAAGGATATATTTGAGATGTCACCAAAGTCAAGCCGCAGATGCAGTTTACCTTATTGTTCTAGTGTTTCATCAGACATGTTTTAAAGTGCCTATTCAAAGTTTTCATTGTAGAATAGTGTTGTGAAGCTTGATTAACTTGCCTTTTGAAATGTACCAGAATATGCAATAAGTTTATAAAAAAATAACGTAGCTACAAAAATCATTCAAGAACAAATAGCCTATTCAAATTTGAATTATACAAGCTGATTTAAGCATAAAATAAAGATCTGTTAAGTGTTGTAAGAAACATCACTTTTATCTTTGTCCCAGCTAGTAAATTGAGCATGTACTGGCCCAAAATATTACGCTTTGAAATATCACAGAGAGGAAACTGCTGAAAAAGCTGCTGAGCTAGGGGGTAAGCATTGTTCTAGGTTGTTACAGAGTGGGATTGGGGTAGTTTGATGTGCCCATTGAACTTTAACAAATTACCCACGGCTTTAGCTCTTTTTCTCAGGTCCCTTTGCTTCTGCAAAAACGTCAGAATTCAGATAACTAGGAGTTCAGATCAGGGAGCATAATGCGCATGGAAAACAGGGAATCGAGGCAAGTGCAAAGATTAATGAGGTCTCGTTAGCGGGCTTAAATTTGGGTCTCCGGTCTTAAGGATTAATGAATGCAATCACTGAAGTAGGCATCATTGGCATTATAGACCAGACGGGTCCTTATAAACGTCATGACTGAAATATTCTGTGACGACAGCGCAAAGTAGGCTATGAGCGTGTTCCACCCTTCTAACAATAGTTACTAATAGTTACTATTTCTGTTCCAACCTCACGAAAAGTTACTACTCTGACCGTTTATTCCAACAATGTTTTCAACGGATACGTCAGCTACGATTCTTCATCAGCGATATTTCGGCCCTTCTTGGCAAGGGTCCTCGTCAGGCTTTCAGTCCTCTTGTTCAACTTCGCGGAAAGAAACAAACCTGTAATAAATAACTGAAGCTTCTACCGACTATAAATATCTTATTAAAGTAAAATTTTTTTTTTGTCATTATACTGGTATTT
The DNA here is from genome assembly GCA_023053575.1 of Branchinecta lynchi. Classification (NCBI taxonomy): domain Eukaryota; kingdom Metazoa; phylum Arthropoda; class Branchiopoda; order Anostraca; family Branchinectidae; genus Branchinecta; species Branchinecta lynchi. The sequence continues at coordinate 26,957,488 of JAKZAP010000004.1, forward strand.
GAAGATAATTTACTTTAGTAAGATATTTATAGTCGGTAGAAGCTTCAGTTATTTATTACAGGTTTGTTTCTTTCCCCGATTTTGAACAAGAGGACTGAAAGCCTGACGAGGACCCTTGCCAAGAAGGGCCGAAATATCGCTGATGAAGAATCGTAGCTGACGTATCCGTTGAAAACATTGTTGGAATAAATGTTTCAAAGTCAGCTTGGGCTCAAAGAATATTTACTCTGACCGTTCCAACCTTGTCGGAATAGTAACTAATAGTTACTACTTGCTTACCATGCTCGGGACCGTAGTAAGCGTAGTAACTACGCATCTCTGTAACGTGATTGGTTGGATTCGCCCCTGGCGTGAGATCCTGCTGGAAAATAGAAAATCATTCCAGCCTTGACGGCGAAAAGCCAGAATTCGTGACGTCATGCGTAGTAACTACGGTAAGTAGGATGGAACACGCTCTATTTTATTTCATATGTTTTTAAATTTCGCGTCTTGTATCAATGTTATGGGACTTCTTACATCTTTTATTCCAGCAATGTTTTCAACGGATACATCAGCTAAGATTCTTCATAAGCGATATTTCGGCCCTTCTTGGCAAAGGGTCCTCGTCAGGCTTTCAGTCCTCTTGTTCAACTTCGGGGAAAGAAACTAACCTGTAACTTGCCAAGAAGGGCCGAAATATCGCTTATGAAGAATTCTTACATCGTTATAATAAGGCTCAAGTCAAAAAGCTTGAAACCTTTTACAACTTCCCTAACCTCCAAATCTAACCCTTTACGTCTTGCAAGGCTCTGAATAATTTTCTGCTGCAAAAAATCATGTAGGAAATCCTACATCAGTGTCTTCCCTGCCGCCTGACATAACTCACATGTCGTCCTGCAGTTGTTCAGTGTTCGCTCCTGCCAAATTACTTTGCTGTGTCTACCGCAGCCTAATAACTTTTATGTTGCTAAATGAAATCGAACACGCATTAGCGTGTTTTTCTATCCATTCAGATCTGTCTGTTTTTCTGAGCAATTCTGCCGCCGACATTTTCCGTTCTAGTGCGAAGTTCATATCCCCTTTCTTTGATGAGGTCGGTGAAGCTCGTTGGTAAGATTTGGTACGAGTCTTATTGTGATTAGTCCCGGGAGTACGCCCGTAAGGAGGCAACTAGGATTAGGCTAGTGCTTTGGGGACATTTCCTTTTTCTTTGGGAGGAAGAGGCTTCTCGTCTATCTTCTTCCATCTCTAAGACGCGCCGTACTTTCCTGCTTTCTTTTGTCCGATGTTTGGCTGAGATCCAGATTCTGTTCTATCGATACATCAGGATTACCAAGAAGTGGAAAGTGCTTCGACGTTACCAGCTTTCAGAGTGTCTCCAGGTTTCTTTCAGAGGCAGAGAAAAGCTGCGTTGATCCGAGACACAGCCTCCTCTTCGTTTACCGCAATATTGTTGTTGTTCTGATCAAAATTAGTTGTAATATCCTTTTTTTCCGTGCTTGGTGCTCCCACATCCGTTCGCGATCGCGTCATTAAATTATAGTTCAATGGGCACATTAAACTACCCCAATCCCACTCTGTAACAACCTAGGACCAACGCTTACCGCCTAGCTCAGTAGATTTTTCAACAGTTTCCTCTCTGTGATATTTCAAAGCGTAATTTTGGGGGCCAGTACATGCTCAAATTTACTAGCTTGGACAAAGATAAGAGTGATGTTTCTTATAATACTTAGTTGATAATTATTTAATGCCTAAATCAGCTTGTAGAATTCAGATTTGAATAGGCTATTTGTTTTTTAATGATTTTTGAAGCTAGGTTATTTTTTATAAACTTATTGCATATCCCAGTACATTTTATAAAGCACGTTAGCCAAATTACGACCGAAGGAGAAGTGGAAGAAAACCATCGAAGACTTAAATTATATATGACAAGAATATTTTGGAGATTTAACATGTCTTCTAGTGTTTCCGATTCCCCATTTACACCCTGCTTTGGTGGCATCTCAAATATATCCTTTTCTATCAACCATGGCCGGGAGTTTTTGAATTTCCTGCCACGAGATCCCAGCTCTAAAGATTTTGGATCGCCGAAATGCCAGAGAGGTTAAGACAAGCGATAACAAGAAAACTGCCGATTTTCGTAACGCCTTCTAGAGGAAGTTGGAAATGGTTATTTGTGAAGCATCTAATACAAAATAAAGCATTGGAATTGTCGATTGTGCTTTAAGAATGACCTTGCCGCATCAGATCTGCCTCAAACGAAGCGCTGCCAAATTCCATGTCACGCTAGACTCTACCCAGTGAAAAGTCATATCTGCTGTACCGAAGCAAAACTTTAGAAATTTGTCTTCTTTATATTGTTTTAATTTCTAGTTTCAGGGGATTACAGATGCAACCTGTCATCTTCCAATAGAAGTTCTCGATAGGAGTGTGAGCACTGCTTTTTTCAGTTGCTTTCTTGCGAGCTTTAAGGATAGTTATCGGGGAATCTGGCTATCAATAAAATTGTCCACACGTTTGCTCCCTATCCAAAATCCATAGGCCGACTTGGATGTCCTAATTCTCTGTCAGTCCTGTAAGGAAATGCCTGTTTCATCGTCCTGCATGTAAACCTTTCTTTTTCCTCCACTTTCTCAATCATCAGGGGTATAATGAATATCCTCTTCTAATGAGATATCTGAAAAAATAAGCCCATTTCTGCTTGGATGCAATTTAGCTTGATTAATATACCAACTGGAACCGAACCTCGTGTCACCTGTCGGCTAAAGGACAGGGCTAGTGATTTAAAGAACTTCAAGGAGCGCTCGATAATTGGCCTCAAATCTTTTGACAAAGGGGCTAAAAAGATTGGGAAAGATAGAATTCTGGAAGATGGGCCAAGTTGGAAAGATAAATCCTGGAAGATGAGCCAAGCGGATGGAAATTTGGCATTGGAAGTAATTGTAGCTTCTTGACAAGTTATAACCATCTATTCTTGAGCTTTATCCCTTAAAGCACAACTCTTACTAGAAATGATCTTTTCCGTATGAAATGGTTTTTCGGAAACGTTTTCGGAAATACCATTACTTTCCACCCGAAACAAATGATTCTCTTGTTAGCGCTTGTCGACTATCTCCAGCCTTCCTGCTCCCAGACGCGGTGGCTGGGCGCAAAAGATTTGAAAACTGAACGTGCCTTTGTTAAAAAAAGTGGGAAAACCAAGCGAATAAAAGAAGTAATAAACAGAAGATAATCACATTCTTATGTGTGAAGATTTGTCAGCGGACGTTGAAAATTCCGGCAAACTTTTCGTTGGGTGACGGGAAAACTCGGCAAGTCCAAAAAGCGCTAAAAATTCGTAGATACGAAACGAAAAATGGAGAAAGGTGGGGATTTTAGAAGCTTATAATTCCATATGGGAGCTAAGTATATTATAAGAGGCAGAAGAAGTAAGAGGGGTCCTTTAAATTGAGACGACGTGATTTTGTATGCGACCAAAAAGTGTCGACTTCGGAGGTGTTCTTTGTTGTCAAACTGGCTGCCTGGTCCCTTAGCATGAGGGAAGAAGACTTATATAAAGCTACCAAACTGTCAAAGGCTATAGAATTTGCCCATAGGCCTAAGTAGCACTTGTACATGCATTTGTTCGCACCCTTCTGGTTGTCAGAACTGTCGCTTTAAGCACAACTCTTACTAAAAATGATCTCTTCACTGTGAAATGCATCAGAAAAACGCTTTTCTAAAATACCATTACTTGCCATCTGAATTTCGTGCTTTTCTTGTTAGCGCTTGTCGAGTCTATCCATCCTTCCTGCTCTCCGACGCTGCGGCTGGGCGGAAAATATTTGAAAACTGTACACGCCGTGGTTAAAAAGTGGGAAAAACTAAGCGAATAAAAGAACACGAAAACGGAGGATTCCCATGTCTTTACGTGTGAAAGAGTTCGTTGAAGATTTCGGCAAACTTTGTGTTTGTGACGGGTAAAAGTCGGCACGACCGAAAAAGCGCTAAAAATTCGCAGGGACAAAACGGAACAATGGAGAAAGGTGGGGATTAAAGAAGCTTATAATTCAATAAGGGAGCTATGTATATTATAAACGGCAGAATAAGCAAGAGCTTTAAGAACTTTTCAATATGATTCTCTTCTTTGGGGCTGGTCTTCTTAGCAGGTACCACCAGGGCCGTATCCAGGGGGGGGGGGGGGGCAGGTCCTTATCCAGGAATTTATTTCCGGGGGGGGGGGGCTGCTGGTCGGACAAAAAAGTACAAAAAACACATAGATCAGAGGAGCCTATAAAAATGAATATTTTTGTATGTTTCGGGGGGGGGGGGGGGGAAATATACAAAATATTCATTTTTTATAGCCTTTTCCCTATGCTCTATGTCTTTTTTGTCTGATCCGCGGGCACCCCTACTCCCCCAAATAAATTCCTGGGTACGACTCTTTTCAGGCTACAGTGGTATCAGCTGAGTAGACGAGTGCCTCGTACTATACCTGCGGGTAACTTGTGGCCGTAACGGTGTAATTATCTCCAGTATGATTATGCGTTAGGCTTAGGCGGCACAACAAAAAGTAAACAAACCGTCGAGCCGAAACTAATATGGAAAAATTCATCAGGGTAAAAAGTGACTCGTCACAGGGTAACACATTGCAATTTGCTTCGGCCGTCAGTGGCTCTCTTGATTAACTTCTTTGTACCGCTAAAAATGTTACACAAGCAGCTGGTTACCGCCACATTTGCTCTGAGCCTGAGCACCGCAGTGATTAGGGTCGTCATATGGGAAAGAAGGATATATCCCTGCCAAGTGTTTATGGAACCTAAAGGACAATGAAATGTGGCAACATAAGGTCTACCTTTCTCACCCATAGCTCGCAAGAGCACATCTTCTAGAGACCAGTGGATAGTTGGAAACGAAGTTTTTACTCACCGTGACCTCAGCCTACTGTCGTTCTGTCAGCTCGGGTGTAAAACATAGTTCTGTAGGCTTATATGCAGAGCTGCTGTTAGTCCAGCAAATCCGAGTCCGAGACAAGTCCGAGTCCTTGAAAAAGGCGTCTCGAGAGGAATCCAGAGTCCGAGTGCATCAGCTCTGCTTATATGTGCATTCTATTTTATTTTATCCTTGGTCATAATGGCTGGTTGGTTCAGTCGGCAGCAATAAAGATTATGCGAGGACTTGTCTACTATATTACAAAATTACGCAAAATGAAAACGTCAGCTACGCTGCTCCTCACTGATATTTCGGCCGTTCTCGGCAAGGGTCCACGTCAGGCTTTTCAACTCCCGTCATTGGTGCCCCAGGACCGTTGTTTTGCAATGCTTAGTCCGGACCCAGACAATCGAGTCCGCCAAATACTGTGAAAGGGACCACACTAGTTGATGATTAGAAAATCTGCAATCTGATTCGCGAGCAATGGAAGCTTTGCACTGTCTTTAGAGTAGGAAGTAAATGTATTATGTTCTGCCTTACTACCTCGAGGATCCATATTTCTTAGGGATCTATACTTCTATATCTTTGTCACAAGTGCTGGTAGTGACAGAATAGGGGAGTTTCAGAAACTAGCCTGCTTGAAGCGCTGAAGTGGAATAAGATGATGATGATGGGGATGAAATTTAATTTACGCACTTAAGAAGAGGAAAATAGTGCAGTACAGACAAAGAAAAGGAAAAACTACACTGATCTTTCAATAATGTAGTAAATGCACAAGATAAAAAAGTACACATTAAAAAAAAAAAGGGACTAATCGGGTCTAATAAATCTTAATAAGAATAAGACGAATTGCTGGTTAGTAAAGTGGGAACGGGTGTACACGAAATTCAATGATTAGCCCCTATGGTCGCCGTACCTTTGTACCAATATCCTCTGTCCTTGTCTTCCATAAAGATAAGCAGTAAAGTGAATCCAAGACTATTTTATGCAGGAATTTGAAAATAAACCCTGAGAATCCTGAGTTGGATGTCCTGGTGTATGTCTATCCAGTTGTCTGCTTTAGACTGTACACCGGGTTTAGACGAAACCGAACGATCTACCCCTGGGATTGTTATTACATAGTTGTTTTTTCTTTTCTTGACACTTATCCTTTCAACTCAATAAGCTATACAGAGGCGTTCTCAGGGGCGGATCCAGCCTTCCGTTCTAGGGGGGGGGGGGGCGATTCTTACCGAAAAGAGTGGGGGTAGTGTTTTTTGTCGGCCACAAGGCTGATTTTTTTCGCGTTTTAAGTGTCCCTGTCGGTCTCTTATTTAACGAAAATGTGGGTTTCATATATTACAATAATGGTAAAAACTGTACTTGATCAACTGACAAGTGTTTACAAGAAAAATTCAAGCTCCTGGCTCCACTTGTAAAAAGATTTTAGAGTCTAGTTACAGTAGTTAGAACATAAGTGCAGTAAAACAAAACAAAAAATTACAGCCAGTCTAGGGGGGGCGATCGCCCCCCCTCTGGATCCGCTTCTGGGCCTTCTTGTTAAATTTATTACCTGACTCCATAATAGCTTGAATCCTCCTTGTAGTGCTTGATAAAGAGAGGATTGACTCCCAGGATTTTCGCTTGAGTTCGCGGAATTAAGGAGGTCTGCGGGAAGGGGGTTTCCAGGGCGGCTCCGCGTTTCCGGTGATTTTCTTAATTGCTCGCGGCAATCTGCTGGCACACCTCTGACAATTTTTGTTTCAATACGAGTATGTCTTAGGATTGTATAACAAGTCCCAAATATCCAATGAGTATAGAACTTCCGACCCCAGGGTTCGTCACCAAAAGTAGCTTCGTACACCCTGGAAAGTAACCCAAAAGTATCTCAAGTAACCCAATGTAACCTAATGTAACCCAAAGTAACCCAATGCAATGTAAAAAAAAAAAAAAAAAAAGTAACCCTGAGTATCCCAGAGTATCCTGAAGTAACTCGTACACCCTGGTTCTTGGTGACCAACCCTGGTTCAGACCGATATTTCGACCTTCTTGGCAAGGATCCTCTTCAGGCTCTAGTTAGAAAATTAGCCTGCGAGAAATAAATGAAATTTCTAGCAACTGTTCATCTTGAAGTTCATTTGAAGATCATTGAAGATGATTCATTGAAGATGTTCATTTGAAGAGTTTATACGATGCTTAGAAATTCTTCAGTTAAAACTAGGCTGTTGCTTTTGCTAAGACAGCAGCCGTGTCTAGAAATTTCATTTATTTTATTGCTGGCTCGTTTTTCTAGCTATAGTCTGAAGAGGGCATTTGTCAGGAAGGGCCGAAATATCGTTAAAATAAGTATCAGCTGACGTTTTTGGAACGTCGAATATTCGTGGGGAAATTTTTGGTGTTAGTTATTGGGGGGGAGGATTGGTTGGTAAAAGTAATGAGTAGTAAATTATTTGGTGATATTGAAAAGCTGGGGAGATTCCTTTCAGTTTCGATGAACCACAGAGAAAGGTTCCTGTAAAGGAATATGTAAAATAGTTAGGCTATCATTTATTGGTTTTTGTTTTTGATTTTTTTTTGTTTATTTTTCCCATGGCCTTTGTGCTTTTAGTGGAATAAATCTTAGCTTAAATCTTATCTTATGATTCGCAGTCAGTTTGGGCTGAAGACGTCTTTAGTTAGAGATAGATATTTAGTCGTTTCAGCTGTAGGTAGAATTTGTTAGCTCCATTAAATATTTGTCTCGTCCTGAAAAATGTCGCTTTGGAAATATTTGCAAGAAAACTAAGTTCTCTATCGATCATCGACGGTTTGCAGTTGGAATCTCAGTCGAATATTGCATTCCGGTCGCTTTATGTTTTTCTAGGCCGCTCAACTATTCTATAGTAGACTAGTTCAAATAGGACGTGATGGTTTAAGTGGAATTTGGCGTCGAGTGCGGAACCATCTGGTTCTCATTGCATTCCGAGTCTCTTGGCCCACGTTTAGAAATCCATCCTTCTGTAATCTATCCACGGACCCATTAGAGCAAAATAATAGCGGGGATGGCTGGGGCTAATAAGCCACAAAGGAAGCTCTGTTTCACCGAGATTTATCGTGGGGATCTTGTCTTGGCCGAAATGTGCAGTGTAAGGGGGAAAAAAGGGGTCGGATCATGTTTGTTGTAATAGGAGGCGTCCAACCTAGCTACAGATAGTTTATTTTTTTTTACCATTTCGTTGATAATGGACTTGGCTGGAAAATTGGATGCCGTAGAAAACGCCTGAAATTCTGGAGCTGAAAATGAATTTTAGGTTTTATATCTTCTTTCTTTGACAGGGCATATCAAAGTTGGGGGGGGGGGGGCTGGTTTTACGCCGTTTCATGGATCTTGGAAGGTATCAAGTATTGGGTCGGGTACAAGAGAGCACAAGTTTTGGAGCTTAAAATTAATTTGAGGTTTTATTATCTTCTTTCTTTGACAGGTCACATTAAAGTTGAGGGCCTGGTTTTACGCCGTTTCATGGATCTTGGAAGTTATCAAGTATTGGGTCGGGTACAAGAGAGCACAAGTTTCGGAGCTTAAAATTAAGTTTTGTTTCTAAAGTGAAATAAATAGTCATTTCCACGAATTCGGTAGCCTATCGAGTACAGGAAAAGTCGGGAGAGCTTTCATTTCTCGCTGCGTCATTCATTTTGGAAGGTCATGTATTGGAGTTGATGCGAGCCAATGTTGTGACGCTCTAAATTAGTTCGCGGTGTGGTATTGTTTCTCTTTTGTTGGTCTTCAGAGCAAGAGCTTGTTTACCAAATTAAACAAGAGAAGCCTAGCTTTGTTTTCATCTATCAGTTATCAGCCATCGCTTTCCCGAAGTTCGCCTAACCCATACGTCGATTTAATATTTTTGTTATTCAACACCTGGCCGACGACCCGAGAGAACTCGGAGCCTCTTCGGCATGCAAGCAAGCAATCAAGCTCTATTAGCGGCACCGAATTTCCATACCTAATGAACCTTTTTAATCGAATTTTATGTAGGAGCTTGCCATTTACTTCTTGTTTTTCCTGAGGTTTTTCCGTTTGCTGCTGTTTTCCCCAACAAGGCATTAGCCTAGGTGGTCGGTGTTGTTTTAAGGACTTTCCTCTAGTGAAAGATAGTATTTTGGCCATTAAAATGAAAGTGGTTTGGGAAAAGTAAGTCATGAAAATTTTTTCCAGGTGAGGACAAAAAGTATTATAAAGGGAACAGCAAAATTTCCACATTTTGGCTTAATGTTTAGTTGCTTATACGTTCTAATATAAGGTTTGAAGCCAAGCTGACCATTCATTACGAAAGAAATAGAAAACCGTGATTTTTGGGGTTTTGTGGAAGATTTTATCCAAAGTGGTCAAACGTATAATGGATTTTTCGAGTGGGCCGTTTTCTGGGTGAAAGCTTCTGCGCTTTCCCAGACGGATAGTAAATTGTAAACATACACAGAGCTCAGAATTGTAAATGATCACAGATTTGTACATATACATTTTTAACACGCACATTCTGTCTTTCGTTATTTTATTTTTATCTGCATCCGCACCGTTTTTTTCTGGTTTTTAGTTACATCTCGTCTTATTGTCTGTTGGTTCCGCATCGTTCTCCTGTTGTGATTGTGGTGGATTTTATGATTTAGTTTTGTTTTGTTTTTCGCTGAGGACGGTTTGCCGGAAGTGCAACCGAAATATCCGAATCTATATTTATCCCTCGCACATCATCCTAGAGGGATAATTAGCTGATCAAGAAAAAAACCCGAAAATCACGGTTTTCTATTTCTTTCTTTTACGTTCTTCTGTCTACGTCCGTTTTGTATCAGTAATTCAGAGTAAGAATAATGTTATAATTTCCACATCAATTTTTGAAAATCGCCACGGTTCCTATTGTGATTGTCTCTTGAAAGATCACACATTACATTGTAGGCCTGTATTTCCAGTTTCCACTAAATCTCTAAGGGCGTGTTCTAACATCCTACCAACTGTCACTGAAAGCTGACACCGTCGTTCCAATTTGCATATCCCTTCATATAGATTGCAAAGACCGCGGCAGCCTTGAGTATCTATTCATAGCAGGATGGAACACACCCTGATTACTAAGCTTTAAGAGTGGGATACCTTCAAGTCAACATCGTATCGTCATGCTTGTGAATCCCCCTATTTATCTCCTTTTGTAAGCTGCTATTTATGATTTGAAATTCCTCCCCGGTCCCGATCGTTATTATTTAACATCACACCATAACATGGAAAGACACCCCCTCCTTAAAATCCTATTTGTCACATCTCCTTTAAAGCTCGACTCTCTTTATATTCCACCCCAGAAACGCCTTAATTGCTCTGCTGTCATTAACACTTCTACAAGTGGATAGAAAATAGTGTAATCGGAGTGCAATGCCATCTCGTTGCTTATTCTGAGCTAGAGAATTTCCCACGAAAAGGGAACTCAAGTGGTCTACATCCATCAACAGCTAGAAAGGCAGAGTAATTTGATCATCATATAAATTTCAGTGTCAACGAGCACAAGCAATCGCACATATGTCTATCTCTTAGGATGTGATTGGTTTACATAGGCATGATAAGAGATGATTGTATTAGTGTGGGGATGGGATGAGCCGCTTTGACTTTTAGAGTTGATGATTGTCGTCGGTATTTAAGTCATTCAACAAGACAGGGAGTGCATTGCTGGCCAACAAGTAAGCTGAAGAAAAAGGACGTAGCTGCTATTCGAAATGCAGTTTCCATATTGAGCGTGTTCCACCCTACTTACCGTAGTTACTACGCATGACGTCACGAATTCTGGCTTTTTGGCGTCAAGGCTGGAACACATTTTTCTATGTTCACCAAAATATCGTGCCACGGGATAATCCGGCCAGTCACGTCACAGAGGTTCGTAGTTACTATGCTTACTACGCTCTCGAGCGTGGTAAGCAAATAGTTACTATTAGTTACTGTTTCCAGAAGGTTGGAATGGTCAGCGTAGCAACTTTTTACGAGTTGGAACGAAAATAGTAACAACTAGTTATCATTGTTAGAAGGGTGGAACATGTTCATTATAAATGCCTCCTCTACTTGCCAGTTTGGTAGGAAAACCGTAAAATGATAAATAAAGTTTCACTCACAAATAAACTTGATGAGCTGCATAGAAAGCTGTCGCGCGGCGTTTTCTCCGCATCACGGTCTTGTCCGTTTGTTTGAAGTGTAATTTTGCTTTAAGTGTAAATTTGTTTTGTAATTTAAGTTTTGTCCTTTCTTTTCTCTATGTACTCCACCATTTCTGTTTTATAAAAGTTGTCAAATAAAAAGTTTGATCCATTCACAAGTGGAGGTTGACAGAAAATAATAAAAGAAAACAATAAACTCGAAGACCCAAAAGGGGAGAAAGGAAATGGAGGATAAGTAAATGAAATATCTACCGGAATGGGCTTAAACGCACGAATTAGTCAGAAGATTATTAACTGTTTCACAAGTTCAGGTCAAGAATTCACTCTCGGCGGAATCGGGCGAAGGCGAAAGTAGTGACAGGCGGGGTTAAAGGACCTGTCTTACCCGTAATACTAATGCAACCTACTTCCATACTCACTCTGTATATTTCTAAATACGAAGACCCGAATTTCGTACGTTACATTCTAACCCCTCGAACAGAACCACGCTGATTTTCTCACTTGCCGTGTTTTGCTACCTTCGATGTGTATCACGCTGTCGACGGTTGTCTTCGAGAAGTTTTTCCATCAGAAAACCGGTTAAAATTGTTTCCCTGTTTTTGCTTCAAGTCAACGGGTCTCAGAAAACGCTTAAAACTGCCAAAACCGCGGGTTATTGGTTGAAAGCAAAGAATAGTTTTGAAGTATTCAGATATTTTAAAATACTGTAAGCTGAAAAGTAAATAGTGCGAGGGTTCCTTTGAAGATTTTCGAACTATCACCCGAAAGGAAGTGAATTATGTGCATTTTTTCCCTTCTTTGCAGCATTGAAGAAATACTTCGTGGAGAATCCGTACTCGACTAGCGTCGAGCAAGAAAAGCAAGTCGAGCTCCGATGTCTTCCGCCGGAAGGTGTTCCCCAGCCGGAAATTTCGTGGAGGAAAAACGGAGTTCCGATTGACCCAGAAGTGGAGCCTAACTATATTATTTCCAACGAAGGACATCTGCTGATCGTTCAGGCGAGGTTGTCGGATGTTGGAAATTATACTTGCGTAGCGGATTCCCTTGTTGGACAGAGGACCAGTGAAGTAGCTGTCCTGACGGTCCTGGGTAAGTCCGATTTGCATTTTTTTTTTTTTTTTAGTCAATCAAGTTTCGTCCGAATAGCTAAACGCTAGGAGAGGAATACAAATTTACGAAATACACAAACACGAAACAAATTAACTAATACACTTACAAGATATGACCAGAAATAAATGAAGGATGAAACTTTGGCAGAAGAATTAGCAGGATATTGAGAATACTGATTGCCAGTATTCCTCTCGGACCGACGCACGGAAGACGGGAGGGGAGGGGGAATAGGGCCATCTGGGGAGAACACATTATCTTTTTATTTATTCGTCGTTGGTCTACCCTTGTCTCTAGATCAGAGATCTGCGTTCCTTGAAATAAGTGATCAAGGTAACACTGATTACCTTGGATGTATTTATGGCTTAGGAAAACTCGGTGATACCAAGACCCCTGGTCATACTCAGTAAAGGCATTCCACAAGTTAGCCCTTCTGTATGCATTATTAACTACTGAAAATAGTTCATACACTTGGTTGTTGTTGGTTCACCGAAAGTGGACGCTATCCCACTCCCCCCCCCTTCTGACTCCCAATTTGTTTTGTTGAGTTTTGGTTACATTTTTGAGGACTAGATTGAATCTAGCAAATCCGCACATGGCTCCGAAAGTGTAAGTTGTTCTTCCGGAGTCAGTCGACCACCCCATTCATGTTCTCAGCTTTAGGTATCTTGCATTAGTCCTTGTATCTTTTCAAGTCACATAATACCTCTCGTCTGCCATGACGTCTAGAGGCTTCTATAACTCTTCATTATTTTTTATATGCTGTCGCTTAGTTTTGAATGCATAGCTAATTGAACCTCTTCAGAATAGAGTGCCTGGTAATTTTTCCTTTTGTAAAGTCAAACAAGATGCCTAAGGAAATCCTGCTAATCCTGACATCGAGACAAATCGGTTGGAACTAATCGTCCTTAATTAATAAGAACCCTGACCAAGAAATATGGTTTTCGGAATGTGACTTCATTACGATCCGATTCCTCTGGTTCCGATTAAGGCTACCTTGTTGGAAGTTGATACTGCCGTGGCATCAGAAGAAGCCGATAATTAGAAGTCGGTCGATCCTTCGACATAAGGAGGACATGGACGTCTTTCATGATTGCTTGAGAGGCTTCTTGAACATCAAGGGCGGAAGCAAGAGTTTTTAGGCTCCAGGACACTTTTTATTTATCTCATAGAATTGTAAAGTAGATCTTTTTAAAAATCGGTTTTGCGACTTCAAGATGTATATGAATATGTTGTGTGTGTGCGAATAGGTTGCTAATTCTTCACACGAAATCTCCGGGTTGATGTCACCAGGAAAGCCCTCATCAAAACCTAACCAGGCCGTATCCAGGGGGAGGGGGTAGGGGGTTGATCCCCCCCCCCAGAAACATAAAAAAATAATCATTTATAAGCTTGTCCCTCTGATCTATGTCTTTTGTGTCCGACCCGCAGGCACCCCTCCCCCCCAAAATAAATTCCTGGATACGAGACTGCTGCCCAGGACGATTTGTTCTTAAAATTTTCTGATCCCCCGACAGCAAATGGTACAACATAGCCCTGTGGTACTTAAGTCCGACAGTTGGACAGTGCAGGTTTTTTCCTAAAAGGTAAACAAACAAGAAAAAAAGGAACATCCATTAATATTTTCTTAGCAGCCCACTGCTGCTCACCGATAGTTTACTTTATCACCGCAAAGTTGGTGACAATGGTACCATTCGAAGTAAAATTACTTCCTAAGGAGCATTATACTATAACTGTAGTACTTGGCTAGCCTACCAGAGATGGGCGAATCCGGATCCGGATTTCCGTTTCTGAGTTTTTACACAGTCTGCTTAGGCAACCCAAATTTTGTATCTCTACCACCAAAAATCCTCAGTAATCTATCACGTACTGATTACCTTAGATATCAGTACTTTTTGTCACCTCTGATTTTTAAACTATAAATATGTCCATGATTTGATTTTTGTTTAGGTCGGAATTCGGATTCGTACCTAGCCCTGCATTCGGATTCGAATCCTTTCATCCTTTCAAGGGTTCCAAAGTTGTCCCCCGTACCTGCAACACATACGCGGTACCAAACAGCTTCGTTCCGAGTTTCACAAAAATTTATTATGATGGTAGTAGCTGTCTGTGATATTATTCCAACGTCCGTGTCCTGTTTTTGGTTTTTATTAATATATTATAGTAGGTCTGTGATTGATGATTAATTGTATAGATTATAAAATGTGCATTATATTTGACATAATACCCAAATTTGGCATTGCCATGATAGTGGTTTTCTTGAAATAAATTCGTTACTTTCGTTACTTTCTATGATAGGATTCGCCCATCTGTGTAGCCTACACGATAGGCTTGTTAAAACTGCCCTGCACTAGATAGTAACCATGCTGTAGTTCGCTACGGATATTTCCCCTACTCATGACTGCATCCTCCTAGTAAACGGTGGCTGGTCGTCTTGGTCCTCCTGGTCCGACTGCACTCCGCTCCAAGGTCAATGTGGCATCGGAACGAAGAAACGAGGAAGGACTTGCACGAATCCTGCCCCACTGAACGGCGGGAAGATCTGCCCTGGGCTCCCAGTTACAAAAATGGATTGCAGTGTTCCTTGTGCAGGTAAGTCCTAAAGGAAATACTCTTGATGACTAACTCTCCTTGCCGATGCAACAACGCCGTGTACCTAACGGAAGAGCCAGAAGCGGCACCACAGCTGTCCCCAACGATCGCCTTGATTGGTTGACACAGGATTCGACTTGTGAGTTTGAGTCGTTAGTGCGACGTTTTCTGATCACTGACGTGTTTTGGACTTGGTCATATAGAGACCAAGAGACGACGAGATTTCCGCGGAGACTCGTGGAATGAAGCCGGCGTGAAGATATTACTGACTGTCAAGGAACCTGTGCTAGGGATTGTTGGCTATACCCACCTCTCGAAGGGCTCTCACCTGCGTCACCTTAGCAGGGTTCTAAATACGGTCTCCTAGGATTCGTATCGCCCTTGTTAATGGCCAGGGGTATACGGTAGCTAAAGAGATTACGGCGGTGTAGGTTTCTAAATTTCAGGATACTCTCCTTGGTTCCCAGGTGAGGTTCTTGACAGTAACTGCATACCATAATCAGAGTAGCTTGACCGCTGATTCCTCGAGAGAGTCGGCTACAGATAAGACGGTAGGACTTAGTGACTCCAGACCCCCTTATATCTTGTAAGTTCTAAGGGTAGGACTTGCGGACTCGAGACCCCCTTATAGACAAGAAATCTGACCGAGTGACGAGATGCCGTTGTTCAGCTAAAACTAGGACCTTCTTTGTCCTATTCGTCATAAGAAATCTGGAAAGTGGTCAGTTAAACACGTATAGCAAAATGGATAAAAACACGTCGACTTCCTAACAAAATTTCGCTATTAAAGCACACGATTTCACCTTGGATTCCGCAAGATATTTTCTCTTATAATCCATTGAAGGTTTATCAGAACATGGCATTATCTAATTAACTTTTTGATATAGTCCTCTGTACAGTATGGAACAATGGGAATTGCTTGCAAATAGTATGTGTGTGAAACCTTTACATACAAATGAGCTATTCGGCCTCCCTCTTGCTTGGCACGGTGGTAGATTGCCTGTGTGTATGCATAAATGCAATCTACATATCAACATAAATAGTCACTTCGAAAAGGAAGTAATAATACGAAAAAAAACATACGTTCACCATGAGAACTTTTTTAATCGGAATTCATTATTTGGGCGGAGCTGGCTTCCTTAAGATTTTTACTTATGGGATTTTTCGGTTCATGTAACTCTCCGATAGTCAGGTGGGCTGTAATGATAAATGATGGAGCCAGTAAGTACCTTGTGGAATAGCACATAGCACCTACGACAAAGAGGCATTGTAAAAATACAAATAAGTGAATTCTGACGAATTCTACTTTAGTAGGTTTTCGAAGCCCAGTTTTTAATTCGACTCGGGTGAAAAAAACTTAGGCCTTCTTGAAGTACGGAGTGGATTGTATGCGCAAATTTTAGCAATGCTTCATCCGGTCAGGATTGCCACGGTTGGTGATATATTACCAGATGCGATGATTTGTTACCAAATTTGGTGATTTTGTTTCTTTTGCGTATACAAAATGCCACAAGGACCCACAAACAAATCACAACATTTTAGAGAAGTTTCCGCTGGGCTTCGCCACGGATTTTTTTTTTTTAAACTGGTTGTTTATTTTTGTCTGGCGTGGCATAACCCAGATTCAGTTGTAACCTTGTAATGGCTATGAAGATTAGAGGATTAACCCCTTATGGGCAAGCTCAAAGTAGATCTTAGCCAGAAAATAAAGATATTTCACTGGTTTAAAAATTACAGCTAGCATACAAATGTGGCAGTATCTATTTCTTTTGAGTACTTTGTTTGAAGGTTTTTTATGTAATTTCTGCCAATCAACCATGCATAACTTCATGAAAGACTGAGCATCTGAGTAATTTATCAGCGGACTGGGATGACTGACTCCTTCTCATAAAGGGTCGGTTTAGTTTCCTTACCTTACCTTAAATTACCTTAATCGCACTTTCAGCGATATAAGGTGGTGTGATCCTCCTGCAGGAGTAGAGATCCTCCGAATAGTGTTTGTTGGTCTTATATGCAGAAATACAGGGTACATTATTGTTAACGATAGCTGTTCCTACCGACTGGTAATCATTTCAACTTCTTTATGCACCGTACGAGCTAACTCCTTTCAGTTCGCCTGTAGGTCAGTGTTGCCAAGTGTGACACTTTAGTGCTTTTTGACACTTTGCCTCTGGGTGACACCATGACAATTTTTCTTTCAAAATGACACCTTTCCATACAAATGACACTTTTTAGGTCAAAAAAAGTGCCTTTTCGTTTGTTTTATTTAAGTTAAGGATTACCGCCCAAGAAACGTGTTTTACTTTGATGCAGTAGGCTACACATAAACAGTTTGAAGCCTTATATAAAGCTCGTTTCCGGTTGAATTTTGTTACAATATTGTGATCTAACAATTAAGAAGTGTTTCGAAAATGTTCCTGCAAATTCAGAAGACATAGCCAATTTTTCGCGTATAGCGCATTGCGCGGCGGAAATACGCAAACAAAAATCGAGGTGTCAAAAATCACCTTTTTGTCAGGAATTTTGACACTTTTATGAGTTTATCTCTCGGCAACCCTGATATAGGTGCTGTAAAGTTATGTCTCCCGTCCCCTCTTTCACTTTTCGTTGCCGAAATTTATCTGGGCGTTTTGCGGCCAGTCAAATAAATCATGTTCTGCGATAACCCTCGCCCTCTCTCAGCTTGCGAGACGTGAACAAAGCGAGCTGTGTTTTTGCCCCTATAGTGCTATAACTCATTTCTTCTTTTCTTGCTTGCCTAGGCGAGGACAGCGCTGGCGGAGTCAGTGACACAGGTCAGTTTGTAAAAAAATGTATCCATTCAGATAGACTTTTGTTGTAGCAAGATATTGCCGCCGGAGGCGGTTTCGCATTAAGGATAATTTTTCTTGTCACTGAGGTTACGGAGAGACGGTCCGTAATGATGTGCCAAGATGACACACAGTTTGTCGTATGAGTTTGACAGGGTTCAGTGAGTGTGCCAGCGCTAATAGATTCTATGGAGGAATAGAATTCCTCACCACGTTGGGGCGTATCTGCTACTAGCGCCTGAGGGAATAAAGAGGTTCTGGTAACTTGGGAATTCGTGAATTTTCGAAAAAGGAATTCGTAAAAAAATTTAGAGATCGTAGGAATATTTTTTATCATAATTCTCAGAATAGTTTCTTGTGGACGAACGCTGTTTTTTTTTTGTGTAACCACCAAAGTCAATCTTTCTTTCTTCTTCTTTTTCCTTTGATATTTATTTGAATTTCTCTTATTTTTATTGTCTTGTTGGTAAACAAGACAAAATTTTAAACACCCCTTTTCTTGGCAAAGAATACGTTCTTTATCGCTTGTTATATTTGGTTAATTCAGTCTTTCATACATGGGAAATAGGCTAATTAATGTTGTGCTCGGACTTCCACTATTTATTGTATGTGTTCCGGTATGGTTGAACACTTTTAAACTAGTTTCTGCCTTTTAACAAATAACTGGCGACTTTGGCTGTTTTAAGCCTTTCTCCGGGCCCGTCTAGCAAAAGCATAGGAAAATTTACACAACTTTTTTTTTCTGACAAATGAGCTTGTCGCAAACGATTGACAGGAGCAGGGTATGCATTGAAAGTTGTGAACACGGAAAGTGTATGTCGTTAGGGGGTTTAGAATGCACCGAATGAAATTTAGGTCTCGCGAGTTCTAGAATACATGGAGCGACTACGGGAGTAGGTTGCAAATTAGTACTGTAGGTACGATAGGTTCTTTAAGTATTCTACCTCGACATTTTGTACATTGAAAACTCTAATCGCATGTTTATCTTGAAGGAACAGACTTCGCAAAGTTTTAAAAGCTACGGAACGTCTGGACTCGCGCCATAAAGCCCTGGTTAATTTCTTTTGGTTCTTTTTGCACCTCTAACGAGACTCGAGAGAATACGAGATTTGAGAGAAATGGACTGAAGTTCGAAAAAAAGTTGACAGGCTTTCAACTATCTGATTTAATAGGCTAGCATCCAAGCTGAAGTAAATCGCTAGAGCTCTTGTCGAAAAGTCGAGACAAAGCGTGATTGTAGGGGGTTGGAGTTCCTTCAGAAAAAATCAGAATGTTTTCTTTTTAAGCTTTAACCTCTAATCTATGTCATAGTATGGGTTAGGTCGACGCCCCTCCGAAAAAAAATTCTGGATTCGGCCCTGAGTATTGTACATAGAGAGTTTGTGGCAGTGGAAGAACATAAGGTTTGAAGCCAAGCTGACCATTCATTTCAAACAAAAATAAAAAAACGACATTTTCCACATGCCTGCTAAAACAAAACATTTTGTTAGATCCATAGACAAACTATGGTCCCACCCTCCCCATGTCGGGCAGTTCCGACCCGCGCCACTAGCTGACCCAGCGGTCGTATCGAGTCGTGGCCTCATCTTTTGTCTTGGGTGGTGTGGTGGGTGGTTCTAGACGTTGCAGGCGCTAGAATGCTTATGATACAACTCCTTTAGGTGTCATTTGTTCCTAATTCTATCTTTTTTTCAGCTGTTGACGGAAAGTGGGGTGTCTGGACAAGCTGGAGCTCTTGCGGAGCTGACTGCAAACAGACAAGGAAACGAACATGTAATAGTCCATCGCCCTCTGGTGAGGGTCGCTCTTGTCAAGGAAAGGATATCATGTACTCGGATTGCACTGGAGGAATATGCAGGAGTAAGTGCTCTAATCGATATAAAAAAAAAATAAAAAAAAATCTACCAATCTTTTTTTTTTGACGGTCCAGAACCAAAATGCAGAAGAATCTCTACCCGTTCGACGACCCAATCGAACAGCAAAAATGCCAGCCATTTTCAAAATGAAATCACAACACCAGCTTCACAAGTTTTCCACAAGTTGATTTTCCAGCTTGAACGGCTTGAGCCTGAAGAGGACCCTTGCCAAGAAGGGCCGAAATATGGTTCTAGAAAATGTAGTTGACTTATCCGTTTCGCACCGTCAAATATGGTGAAAAACAAAGTCTCACTTATTCGTCTCTGACTTATCCGTTTTGCACCGTCAAATATGAGTCGCAGTCAGCTTGGGCTGAAGGACTATCTATCTACCAACCGAAAAAGTACAGTAAAGGTATACTCATGTGAACACTTTTTTAACTGTTACACTACCTTGCTTTTGATTGCATATAAAAAAGTAAAACGGAAAAGAAAAATTACAAACTTAATATCAGCTAACAGCCAAGTATTTCAGGGTTATCCTAGCAAAAACTTGAAGTAGAAATTCAATTGACTTTCTTTGATTTTGAATTTTAAAAAACTCTTCTTCCTCTTTTGATTGTTTGTGGAGGTTCGGGCCGCCATCTTCTCCATTGAAGTTGCGTTCCACTTGGCAAAATTTCCAAATTAGCAAAGGCAATCAGCTGATAGTTCGGTCACTAGCATTAGTGAATTGGCAAAATATTCAAAAACTGCAAATGGCGTGAATAGTTATTATCAATATTGATTGAAAAAAAACGCCTTGTTTGGGTTTTAGTTTTCCTTCGGCGATCGTTCACATTTACCACACGTTCACATAAGCATACCTCTACTGTACTCTAACCCCTGTTAAAAAAACAAAACAAAACCAACCTAAAAAAAAATCGCTGACTCCGGCCATTAAGCACGAAATATTAGGCCTACGTAAAGATGGAATGTTATATAAGGGAGTTTTACCGTGACAAAAAAACAGTAGCCTACATCTTTGTATTATGTTATGTTGTTCGCTATTATTGTCTGGATTGGGTTGTAATTAGTTCCAAACCTAGAAAGTAAAACGAAAAACCTACCCGCCAAAAGAAAAAGAGATTTCCGGCTAAGCCTTGCCCCTGTTGTTTGAATGGGTTAAAATAAAGTCCGAAACTCGAAATTTCTTGAAAACAACCATGACGACGATTTAACAAAAACATAAAAACAGCAGCGCCTATCCGTAAAGTAGATAGTAGTAGTAGTTTATTACGCTAAGGCCTTGCGATCATGGTAATCTATTGGTCCGATTAGATAATAATAATAATATAATAAGACAACTGCAATAAAAAGGCTTTCGTCTCTATAAATTTCTCGGGACACTTTACACACTAAATTGAATTTCAGCCAGGAGGTAGTCGACACCTGCTTTGAATTTGTTTCATATTTTTACACTTTCTGGGAGATTATTCAAATATTTTACTATTCGGTTTCTAAAGCTCCATTTTCCAATGTCTTTTCGGAATTTCTTACCACTCAGTTTCAGGTTGTGTTCTCTGAGACCATTGTGATTGAAAGTGACGACATCAGGCCTTATGTTATCATAATAACTATGGCAAATTTTAAAAGTTTCGATCAAATCACCTCATAGAAATCCTAGATGGAAGGGTGTAGATAGCACAATCGTAATCTCGATAAGACTTTTCGAATAGACCTCTGGACAATGTTCTGTCCGAAAGTCATTGAAGCTCTTCGGAGCTCCTACACTGTAAAAAGTTTCTCAGAGTAAGGATTAAAGTTAACCGCAGTATTTGCTACTGGGGTTAATCTTATCTCTACTCGGATAAGATTAATCCGAATTAGAGATAATCTTATCTCATTAGAGACAAGATTAATCCCAGGAGCAATTACTACAAGATTTTTTGTATAGTGTAGTCGTGTCAAGTCCGTGTAAGGACATTCAGAAAGGTTCAGTTACTACTCCTTACACAGTGACGGGTGCAGAAAAAAATGACGAAATTGATGTTTGCCACACTTGGTATGGGTAACCACGCGTGCTCGTGCGCCATATATGCATGATTCATCAACTTGTTGTGGTTACTTGACATGTTTACTCATACCTTAAGTTCGCCTGATGACCGAGGGCTGCTACCACACTCACCTCTGCCTCTGATTTTCCTCGACCGCCGGATGAGTGATGAACCTTTAAATTCTTGTGGCAATTATCGACAGAGGGAGCCTTAGATCATCTGACATTCTGGGATTTATGTAGCTCGGGGGACGTTTACTTTCAGGGGTTACTCCCTAAAAGAAGGATGTATTTGTTCAGAAGAAAATACTCCAAGAAAGAATTCTTGCCGGGTAGTTGCACTCATTATATTCATTTGGTATTTAATTTGTTGAGAAATGTGTCAATTTAAGAATGTCAAAGGGGAAGGAAAAGAAAAAGGATGTAAACACAAAAAGATCGCATGACGATATTCTGGTTTTCACTTTATTAATAAACAAGATTCTTGGTATTACATTAAGTATTCCTTCAGCCAAGCTGATTGCGAATCATGTATGATGGCTCTAGATGAGTTAGCTGTGATGTATTTCATTAATATTTCGGCCATTCTTGGCAAAGGCCCTCTTCAGGCTGTATTTCAGCCAGGCCTGTATCCAAGAATTTTTTTCCGGGGGGGGGTGCCTTTGGGGGGCGGGGGTGAACCCCCCTGGATACGGCCTTGCCCCCCTGGATACGGCCCTGATTTGACGACACTTATGTATCAAACTTATTGAAAAAAAAAAAAAAAATGATTGAACAAAAAAATATTTGGCTCTCGTCTTGTGTTAATATTAAACGACTAAAAAAACGTCAATGACGATGGTATATGGATATAACCAAATAGAAGAAATCGATAAATGGTCTAAACGCAAAAAGAGTCACAGTTAATCTTGTAGTTTTTCAGGTCTTGAAAACCACCCAAAAAGAACACTTTCTATTGAGAAAACCTGTCACTCAAAGAATGAAAAAGGACTGAGCAAGAAATGGAAGAAAAAGTAAAGGTTGTGTAAATCACATTAAAAATCATATCATAGTATTATTGTTATGTTGTACATAAGCAAACAAGAATACCGGTTCAGTACAGTTGGCTACTAAGTAATTTGATTGCTTTGCTACAGATTTGCTAACAGTAATTAGTTCGCACGTCGGAACGAATAAGGCCTGTGATGGATCCGTCGTGCTCCGGTTTTAGTTGGTCTGGTTGTTGGATAGTCATTCGCTTGGTTAGGTTGATTCTTGTTGCCATATCAATAATAATTTAAACAGATTCGTAATCCCGTTGATATTTTCCATTCATTGTCAAACGAGATGTGAAGTTGCCACGGAATTAGTAGAGTTGTTTTTAAGGTACGTATTGACACCTGACATGTTGCGTATGTAATCACGTGAATAAAGTTACGACTTTTCATTACGTACAATCGAGCGCGACTTGGAGCAGGCAAAGATTGCAGGCGCGCTCATTTGATACAATTAATGCTTCAACCTACCAAAATGCGACGCTGTTTCGATTAGTTTCGAATATATATATCAGCCAAAGCGCGCCGCACTCTTTGCCTGCTCCTGTCGCGCTTGATTCTACGCAGTGAAAAGTCGTAACTATTACATGCATGTATAACTGTTACATGTACACTATTACATGCATGTATAACTAATACATGTATACGGTAGACATTTTTTTTGAAGTTTCTCCTCGTTATGTTACTTTAATTTCTAGATTAGATCCTTCCTGTCAGTTGCCAAAACGCGTTTAAGGGTGGATTTTGTTCTTTGGTTATCCTTACTGTACTCTTTAAGTCTCTGTATAGTAACTTGTATGGAGCCAAAAATGAATAATCAACGAAAACGGTTTCCTCTTCCTGATTGACTTCTTCTAAACTAGCGACACGGAAGGCTAGTGACGTACTCGAGACTTAGGGCGTGTTCCACCCTACTTATCTTAGTTACTACGCGTGACGTCACGAATTCTGGCTTTTTGCCGTCAGGGCTGGAACGATTTTCTATTTCCCAGAATATCATGCCACGGGCGAATCCGACCAGTCACGTAACAGAGATGCGTAGTTACCACGCTCCCTAGCATGGTAAGCAAGTAAATACTATTAGCAGGCGCGTCATGACTAGGGGGGAGGGGGGAGGGGGGAGGCCCCCCCCCCCCCCCCCGAATTTTGTCGCCCAGTCGGATATTTTTTAAAAACAGTCGGTTTTTATGGCACTTGAGCTTACTCAAGTGCCATATAGCGATTGTAATTTCTGTCCGTCAGTCGGTCTGTCGGTCCCGGTTTTGCTAGTTCGGGCACTTCCAGATAAGCTAGGACGATGAAACTTGGCAGGCATATCAGGAACTGGACCAGATTAAATTAGAAATACTCGCTTCCCCGATCCGACCATCTGGAGGGGAGTGGAGGGAGGGGGAATCCGGAAAAATTAGGAAAAATGAGATATTTTTAGCTTACGAACGGGTTATCGGATCTTAATGAAACTTGATAAGATAAGATAAGATAAGATAAGATTTATTCCACTAAAAGCACAGAGGCCATGGGAAAAAAATAAACACAAACAAAAATAAAAAACACAAACCAAATAAATGCTAACTATTTTACATATTCCTTTACAAGAATCTTTCTCTGTGGTTCATCGAGACCGAAAGGAATCTTCCCAACTTTTCCATATCACCAAATATTTTACTTCCCATTACTTTTACCAACCAATCCTCTCCCCAATTATTAACACCAAAAATTTCCCCACGAACATCTGAAAGCTCAGGACATACGCACATTACGTGAAAAATATTTTCGTCCAAATGTCCACACATTGGGCAAAAGTAAGGACCAGACAACACTCTTACCTTACCCAAATATCTTCTACGCATTCCTAAAGGTAGACAATCGCCTCGTAAACTCATGAACGACCTCAAATGATCTGCTGGAATCCCCGCCTTAAAATAAATTTCCTCCCCCCATGTCTCTTTGGCCTTCGCGTACAACCACAATGAATCAGATGCCTCCACCCCACACTGCCATAATTGTATTTCCTGGTCATGTAAACTAACCTCCACCTCCTTAGCAATACTCACACTATTACCTGCTCTAGGTCCTTTTCCATCACACCAAAAATGAGACAAATCGCTACTATCCAGAATACTTTTAACCTGTTTTGACCACGATTCCTTTGCTCCATCCTGGAGGGATTCCAGATATGCAGCCTTTAACGGTCTTACTCTCGGCAACGCTATTATTTTTTCCCAAAACCGTATCATACTAACAAGACGCCTACTCCTTAATGAAAATAAACCTAAATCTCCTCTTATTACTAATGAATTAATCTTGCTACTAAGGCCTAGAACTCTTTTGAAGTAGCCTAATTGCACTTGTTCTAGCTTAATACTCGGACTATACCCCCAAATTTCCGCAGCGTAATGCATTACTGGAACTAGCTTAGACGAAAACACCTGTTTATGCATTCTTTAATTATTTATCTCTCTCAACTCACTCTTCAACAACATATTTAGGCACTTCTTCCCCTTCGCTAAACTAAAATCAACATGTTTCCCGTATTTCCCCTTTGACGACAACTTAAATCCCAAATAAATAAAATCTTCTTTATATTCAATATCTTCTCCTTCAAATTTTATTTTAATATTATATATGGAAGGAACGCGTGTCTCAGACCCTCCATTTTAAATCCAAACCGGATCCGATGACATTGGGGGGAGTTGGAGGGGGAAACCGGAAATCTTGAAAAAACACTTAGAGTGGAGGGATCCGGATGAGACTTGGTGGAAAGTACAAGCACAAGTCCCAGATACATGACTGATATAACCGGAACGGATCCGCTCACTTTGGGGGAGTTGGGGGGGGGGAGAAGTCCGAATTTGTAGTGATCCCGCGAGTTCCGTGCTTCCTGATGTGCTGGGACGATGGAAATTGACAGGCATCTCTGGGACCCGACCAGATTAAATAGGAAATCGTCAATTCCCCGATTCGACCATCTGGGGGGGGGGGAGTGGAGGGAGGGGGAAGCCAAAATTTGAGGTATTTTTATCTTGCGAACAAGTCATCGGATCTTGATGAAATTTTATATTTAGGATGACCTTGTGTCTCAGACGTCCCACTATAAATCCGGACCGGACCCGATGACACTGGGGGGAGTTGGAGGAGGGAACCGGAAATCTTGAGAAACGCTTAGAGTGGAGGGATCGGGATGAAACTTGGTGGGAAGAACAAGCACAAGTCCTAGATACGTCATTGATATAAGCGGACCAGATCCAGACACTCTGGGGGAGTTGGGGGGGGGTCCGGATTTCTAGCGATCCCGCGAGTTCGGCATACTTCCTGATGTGCTAGGGCAATGAAACTTGGCAGGTATGTCAGGGACCCGAACAGGTTCACTTGAGAACAGCCGTTTCCCCAATCCGACCATACTGGGGGGAGTGGATGGATGGGGAGTCCGGAATCTAGTGGCGTGTATAACTTTTGAACGGGTGATCGGATCTTGATGAAATTTTATATTTAGGGTGACCTCGAGTCTCAGACATCTCACTTTAAATCCGGGCCGGATCCGATGACACTGGGGGGAGTTGGAGGAGGGAACCGGAAATTTTGAGAAACGCTTAGAGTGGAGGGATCGGGATGAAACTTGGTGGAAAAAACAAGCACAAGTCCTAGACACGTCATTGACATAACCGGACCGGATCAGGGCACTGTGGGGGAGTTGGGGTCGGGGTCCGGATTTCTAGCGATCCCGCGAGTTCGGCATACTTCCTGATGTCCTAGGGCGATGAAACTTGGCAGGTATGTCAGGGATCCGAACATATTGACTTGAGAACAGCCGTTTCCCCGACCCGACCATCGTGGGGGGAGTGGGTGGATTGGGAGTCCGGAATCTAGTGGCGTGCATAACTTTTGAACGGGTGATCGGATTTGAATGAAACTTGTCTGGTGAGCTATCGCCTCGGACGTTCAGTGTCACGTCCGGGTCGGGTCCGATACCTGTGGGGATGGAGGGGGGGGGGGGGGAACTCGAGAAACTCTAAAAGCAGAGGGATTGGGACGAAACTTAATGGATGGAACAAGCATTAGGCCTAGATAAAATTGAAGGAGCCAGATGGTTTCGGGGCTCTGTGGGGGGAGTTGGAGGGGTTTCCTGGAATTCCGGTAGTCGTGAGTTAGAATAGTTCCAGGTGTAAAACGACAACGAAACTTTGCAGGCATATTAGCGACCCGAATTATCTTGGCTTAAGAACCTGACACAACATACCCCCGGAAACTTCCGTTCCTAGATCCGAGCATTTTTTGGGGAGCACGAGAAGAGAAATATGGAAATTGACTTCTGTAAATTGCAAACGAGTGGTCTGATTCGAGTGAAACTTTATGGGTGATACGAGTCGATGGCCTCGACATGTAAAACATGCGTTCGAACCATATGCGACCATGATTAGGGGAATCGGGGGTGGGGGGACTTTTGACATGCACAAAAACCAAACGGATGGACCGAATGAGATGCAAATTGGGGGGGGGGGTACTGGAAACTTGCAGATAGGCTAAGCTCCAATTTCAGTAAATCTTGATGGACAGGAACAGGGAATTAAGAGATTGGGCCCGAACCGGCTCCGACAACGTTGGTGGGAGGGGGGGGGGGGGGGTACCGGAACTTTCCAAAAATGCTCAGATTCGAGTGAAACTTGATGGATGGTATAAAAGAAGATGCTTTAGATGGTCGATTTTTTATATTCCGAACCAGATTCGGCCACGGTAGGTTGAGATAGAGTGGGTACCGGAAATCGTGTAGCACGTCTAGGGATCAAACAAATGGATTTATTGGGATGAAAGTTTGAACAGTTATGTGCATTTGCTACAGACAATCGAGACGATGCCGGAACTGCTCAGAAATGAGTGAAACTAAATATCCTATTTCTATTTCCGAACCGCATTTTTAGATGGCGGGTGTATTTTGTGACGTTCTCATCTACTTTCTTGTACAGCCTACTCGTACAAGTGCCATATGAGCTCGTAGCTCTTGTTCATAAAAATAGTCGATTTTTTCTTGAAAGTAGTAGTTTTTCTTAAAATCAGCCGATTTTTCGTCAACACAGTCGTTTTTTCTCAACACTAGTCGTTTTTACCTGCAAGAACATTCGGTAAAAATGACCAGCCAGTCGGTAAATACCTTGCCCCCCCCCCCCCCCCCCCCACAAACATTTTGGCTAGTAACGCCTGTGACTGTTAGTTACTATTTTGAGAAGGTTGGAACGGTCAACGTAGTTACGTTTTACGAGGTTGGAACGAAAGTAGTAACTAATAGTTACTATTGTTAGAAGGGTCGAACACGCTCTTACACGATAAGGTTTTAAGTTCGTGGATTGTAGGTACCGGGAAACAGAAACCGAACAACTTTTTTTTTCTCTCAAAATGCAAAAGGGCCTGAAACTGGAGGAGGAAGTTGGACGAATTTTTCTCCCCACCTTTCAAACAGAAATGAAGTGACCGATCCCTGTGCTCTTCAGCGTGAGGGGGGCTTCCATATGGCACTTGGACTAGATCCAAAAGCTGGCAATGATTTCGAAGGATGTCAGCTTAACATAAACTTTGGTTGACGTTAATTCTTCCGGCTTGACCGAAATCTTCTATTCCGCAGACTGGATTATTTCAGTGAAGCCGTAAACATGACACTAAAACAGGGTGAAGCTATTAAAGTAGGTGGTTGAAGTTTCGCGGATGGATGTGTTCAAGCAAGTGAACATAAATAACGAGGTTCAGACATCCCGAAGAACATCCTTGCTTTTTTATGTGACAGCTTCTCTAGCTTCAAAAGAATACTCTTTTTTTATATTCTGTGGGGCTACCCTTCAACGGTACTTGGGAAATGCAGAACATACAAATGATTTCCGTGTTGGGAAATTGAAAACCATGGGAAACAAGTCACGCACCAAATTTCTGTTTGATTTCATATTAGCTGGGAAAAACTTCTTCGCCTGCAGTAGAGAGAGACCCAGCTAGAATTATTTTTCTCACTGATATTCGAAACGCTTTAAAGCAGTTAAGTAACTTATTTCTGACCGGCAACTTTTGAAAGTGAAATAATAAAAGAAAACATGTCAAAAATAATAAGTCTTCAACGAGGAAACAGACCATGCCCTCTTCGAACCCGTTTGTCAAAGGACTTTTGAAGGGACGCTAAAAAAAAAGGGTAATGCTTGCGCATTGAACGTGGAACTTCTCCGCTAGTGTGCGATTCCAGCACAATCTTGACAGATGCCGTAGGTGCTTTGCAAATTTAAAACAACAGATTTCAGAATCCCATCTTTCACGAAGTCTTGAACAATTTAGTTTTAGTTCTCCGGAGTTGACGCATACGTCAGCTGGTTTTATCCGAGCGATATTTCGACCCTTCTTGGCAAGCGCCCTCTTCAGGCTCAAAGCTGGAATAACTGAACTTCTGACAAAAAAGACCAAAAAATTGCTCGAATAAAATCAGTCAACTACGATTCGCAGTCAGGATGGGCTGACAAAATTTCTTCTTGGAAGCTGGGACTTGTCTTAGTGACCTTCCGTCCTAGCCGGCTACACTGCCAGAAGTTGTTAACATTTAACGCATGGGTGCGTAATTTCAAAAGAAATAATTGTGACAGAATATTTATGTAATGACCTTTTGATTGTTACTTTTTCTGAAAAGTAACATTGCAAACCATGTTTAGTGATGTTGTACTTAAACTATAAGACTCGCAGGCCTGTACACTGTAAGAAGATTGATAACATTTAACATATGGATGCGCAGCTTGTTTTAAATAATTAACAAAAATATATATTAATAGGCGTAGACAAGTGTCTTCCACCTCAAAGCCAGAAGATCCTGAAATGTCCAAGTCCAATGCTGTTGTACTTTTAGTATGTACTTATATAGATAATTACTTGAAATATTATACGGATACGGATGCCGAGAATGTTTATGTTATGACACCTTAAGTGTTGTATTCCGCAAAATAATACTTACGAGGGCCATACAATACACATTTCGGTTTCTGCAGTGGAAAGTTCCGCGGAAAAATGAACGTTCTGGATTTTTTTGTAAGAAACACGCATTTAGATAAGAGGAATTTCGTTTGGATTAGTCTATTGCTGGAATCCTTGAATCAGAAACTTGCATTTCTAAACTCCTTCCATTTCAAGAATCCTACCGTCCGCTTTACGGCCGACGAAAACCGAAATTTGATTCCGGAATTTCGGGAGGTCCCTCCTTCGACCCTCTTTGTTTTCCTGGCACAGCTAGGTGCTCGTTGATACTTAAACTTAAAGGCAGTCATTGATACTCAAACTTTCTTGGCAAGAAAGTTTACGCTGACACTTAGTGCAAAGTTTAGCACAAAACTATCCCGTTTGTTCCGGCACAAACCTAACATTTACGACACTATTACCGAAGTCGTCGGCGGCTTTGTTTTGGCTCTTTTTCATCATCGTAAAAGGGACCGAAAAGTTTTCAAATTCGTCGCGCCGTCGGTGGCCTTCCCTCAGCTGCTAGCATCAGTCGATCCTGTTGTCGAACTGCCGGTCCTGACGGATGACAGTATGAGATATGCTATCGGGAAGGAAGCGCTTCGCTGCAAAGAAACCAAGACGATGGAACTGCTCCACGTCGCTCTAAGGGGTCATTAATCATTTCCACATGACTAAAACTCAAAAAGCGATCGCTGTTGGTTTGTTTTGGCGGGGACTCAGACTCCCATCTGCTTAGTTTTTGCTTCATTTCTGAATGAGTTTCTGACAGCCGAATCAGACAATATCGTTTGTCATAAGCAGTTGGAGTTAAACGGAAATGGTTGGAAAAAAGTCGCGTTGCAACATGCGTGTCACTTAATGTTTCTGCCTTGTTTGATCGGTGGACAGGATTGCTCTAATGGGGGTTGCCTGTTAAGTTGTATGTTTCTTCTCCAAAATTAGATTTTCTTTATGCTGTCACCGAGGAAAGAAAAGTATTATCAACGGGGCATGCAAATACCGTGTTAAGTTTCTTTTACGCCTGCTAAAAACGGCTAGATCTTTCAAAGTTTTGGGTGCAAGTCCCAAAACATCATTTGGGTGCTTATACTGCGTAATTAAGATTCGTGTCCAGAAAGTATCAGTTACTGAGAATTTAACCAACCCCATTGAGTATTTATTTATACATAAATTAAGGAAAGCAACTGGCGAATCCCCGAACTGCCAACGAGCCAAAAGCAGTTCAGGAACTCAGAAAAGAACCAACACAGACGAATTTCATCTCTTGAAAAAAAAAGAGAATCCTGGAATTGTACCATTATGCAGATATTTAGTTTTCAAGCGTACGAGTTAGGACCATGAGTATTTGGGGAGCGGTGGTGAAACCCCTTACCCCCCCCCCTGGATACGGCCTTGTCTTCAGCCATGCTGGCTGAATGGTTACCGGCTAGTCGGCTGGAATTTCCGTTCGTCGTAAACTATATTTCGACCCTACTTGGCAAGGATAATCTTCAGGCTTTAGCCAAATAGTTGAAATGTAGATATGAATAAGAATTTCGGATGAATTATCGCTTGACTAACCGGTTTAGCACCACCAAGTATGATGTAGGAAATGAGACGATCTGATTTGTTGACACTAGCCGGAGGACAAAAAAGCTACCACATCTTCCTAATCCAGACCAAAATAAACCTCTGTCTATGCTTTATCCAAAGCTTGAATAAATCTTCCCAACCCTGAATGACTCAGCTCGGGGTCATTTAACGGGCGCTTGCGTTACGGAGATAGCTAGCTTGTATCTGGTTCATCTCATTATGACGACAGTAATCTATTAATTTGATTAGATCTTGTCCGACTCCGACCCTTCAGTTGTGGTCGGTCTTTGGTGAATGGTTGTTTAATCGTTTGGTCATTTCCTGGTTAGCCACCCCTTCCAGAGGAAATGTCATCATTCCTTTGGTTAATTGCCGTACGTCAGCTCTGTCTGTCAAAGTGCCTGTTAAATTAGGATTTTCGTTTTAATAATTATGCTGGTTCCTTAATTCGAACCACTTCCTGTGTTTTAATTCCCCCGAGTTGAGGTCCAAGTACGGTAGTTGAGATCTTCGGAGTTCTGGAGAAAACGTGTTTGTCCTTGCATACAATGTTTCTTTTTTAGTTACCAACTTTGTTTTTCTTTTGTCATTTCCACCTGTGATGCAGGTCACCTTGTCAGTTTTTGCTTGCTTTTTTTTCTGTTTGAACGTTACTAACGTTTGACTTGTCCGCGACATTTCGTTTCACTATACCCTTTGCCGATGTTTTAATTATCAGTGCTTAGTTGAACAGCCAAAATCGACGAGGCGTGTAGCAAGCAGACTGATTGGCAGACAAGCTTTTAATCAGGATAGAAGCCTTTGCTTACTAAGCATTTTGAGGAATTTAAACCTTTCCCTTTGAAAGTCTGGACAGAATTGAAAGTCTAAAGGCTTTTATTTATTTCCAGCTGGACGGGACGCTATGAGCTCGTCGGACACGGAGAAAGAGACAGAAGGTAAGAAGATTCTTGGAAATTGGATCCTTGGGTTTCAATTTCTTTGTGGATTAGATTCCTTAGATGTACTATAATCCGGAATGGAATTGGACTAGACAACATTCCGGGAAAGAAGGACGGAATATCGAAAAAATGCACATGAATGTTTACAGGAAAACAAGAAATGTCATCTTCTGGGAGGCAATTTTAAAGGGAAAATGGTTTCTTTGCTTAGATTTTGAATGGGGGAAGGTCTCCCGACGCTAGTTTTGTAGGCTTAGGAGATCACAGGATAGTAGGGGCCAGAGCAAAATAACACTAAGGAGTAGCGCCAAGACCAGAGCAAAATAACTCTAGATAGTAATGCGCAACTTTGAAAAAGTGACACACAGTCAAGCCGCAGCGACACTAGCTCCGCTAGCGGACAAGAACATCCCTACTGAAACTCGACCAGTCGTTAACAAGCGCTGGCTCTGATCCAGAGCAAAATACCTCTAGTCCGCCACTGCACAGCCGAACAGTTCGCTGAAGCTTCTCTCGCAAAGCGAGCTGTGCGACGCTGGACGGAGGCACATTTTTGATGCATGGGAAGGATATGTCTTCGCGTCACTCTCTAAGAGTTATTTTGCTCTGGACAAGACCTATGCTTTCCATGCTTTGCAAACGGGTTATATTCGTAGCGCCGCCCACTACGCTTGCGGCATTTAAAGCGAGACGAACTTGCGGGCTTAGAAACTTCTAGTAAAGCAAAGGTGCGGCCTGCACACACCAAGGAAACAACGGATGCTCTATCATTTTTTTGCCATGTTCAGAATGAGCCAGCGCTGGTGAACGACTGAACGAGTTTCAGTAGGGATGTTCTCTATCGCTAGTGGTGATAGTTTGTCAATTTTGTCAAGTCTTGGCGCTACTACCTAGTCTTAATTTGCTCTGATAGGGTCAGAATATTGGGTTGCGTAAGAGTAACTAAATTCTTTTAGGACAATTGTCAGGATTTATTCATTTCAAACTTCAGACCCTTGGCACTTACATCCCGATGTATAAAGCAAAAGTAAATTCACTCAGTTGCCCTAAACTACCTTGCTAACGGAAAACGCACTTGCTAGCGAAAAAGCCGTGTTGCCTGTTGCGAGAGGTCGGCGACGCTCGATTTCAGGGTACAGAAAATGCCCGGTGACCGGTAGGTTCTGGCACCGGTTGACACCAGCCGGCACCGCCTGACACATGTTGGAACATTAAAATAAGCATGTTTAGAAGCGTTTGAAAGATGAATTGACTATAAATATTTCTTCAGCCCAAGCTGACTGCGAATCATATTTGATGGTGCAAAACGGATACGTCAGCTGAATTTTATTGGAGCTATATTACGGCCTTCTTGGCAAGGGTCCTCTCCAGGCTCAAAACCGCTCAAGTTGGAAAAATATAAGCTCTAATAAAATTCATCTGACGTATCCGTTTTGCACCATCAAATATGAATTGACTAATTTTGATGCATGGAACGGGGTGTACAGCAGGTGCTGGGAGTCGGTAACCCCTCGGCGTGTTGAGGACGCGTTTTTTCCCCTGGTAAACTCGCGCATTCTTTAATTTTCTAATGCTTCACGTCTCTTAGTTCTCTACTTATTGTTCTTTTGTCTGCGCCCATCTGGAGGGCTGGCTAACTTTCGTTTCAATTTCTTCTTCAATTCTACAAATGGAACTCGAATGAACTGAGACATAACAAAAGGATTATTCGAGCGGCAATAGGTCCTATCATCGTCCTTGCTCGGTCTTTGTTTTCTTTTCCCAGTCTCGTTTCGTGGTTTTCCATCATGAAATCTCTTCGGTAGGGGGCTGACAACTCTCTATGTCAACTGGGTCCTGGCCACTTGGTTTTCTTCGTTTCTTCCCAAAAAGCCAAGAAAAAATGCTCCGCAAAAGGTGCTTCCTTGAATGCCTACTAGAGTAGGGTGAGGTTCGAGCGTGGGAACAGCAGTACCGACGGATTAAACTCGTAAGAGCTGAGCTGGACAGTTTGCAAATGCAATAACAACAAAAGCACACTTTTTAATGTCTTTGTACTTGAAAAACCGTCAATGGTCGGAGCCTTGTTTTGGCAATGCAAATTTCATCAAACGACATGGCTACGACTTGTGGATTTGTAAGTTGATGTGATTAATCTCAGACTTTTTTTTAACAGTTGTAACTTATTTGTCTTCCTCGAGGGATCACGCACCCGACGTCTTGGTATACGTTAGATTTATGCTTATTTGAACGTCGCCTAAAAGAGGACGGCCGGCGAGGAAAACGCACATATTTTACTTCAAAATACATGCCGAATACGTCTATTTCACATCTAGTTTAACATAACTGGAATTTGAAATATTTGCCCTTTATTTCCTTCTCTCTCTTCGTTCATATTTTTGCGAAGCGGCGGTTTCGACTGGGGGGCATTGAAACCAGTTGCGAAACTAGCCCATTTTCGTAGGGGGGGGGGGGGGGACAAGCCCCGATTCTCCCGACGGGATCTCAAATGTCTCCGCTCGACGATTTTTTTTTTCCGGCACCGTCGTCAAGGCTCCACGTTTCATTGGGCGAAGGCATAGATACTGCGGGTTCTTAACCGTTCACAGTCGGGTGTCTTCAAGTCTTTGATTCATGTTGGCCGAGAAGGTGGACACCATCATTTTTCGATCGGTCTGATTTTTATGAAAACACTGTTACCTTTGTTTCCCCAGAAATTACTTGAACACAATTCACTCCTGAACGCCAATCCGCCATTACTAATTAACTACTCATTGATCTCCTGACGCTTGTCAAAAGATTACTAGACCCTTCGAGAAGATCCGGTGGCGTGTAAGAGGATTAAGACAACTAAGTATATCACCTTGTGGACGTTTAGGTATGTTGGAAGAAGAAATCATCGGCCAGTTTGACATTTTTTGGTCTCGGAAGCTGAATACTATTTAGCTCAGTTTCAGAATCCTCAAGAAATCACTTTAACGAATTTAGTATAATTTACGGCGTTGTTTACCTGCGATCTAGTTAACATCCTTAATTCTTTGGAGTTACGAGAATTACCAAGAAAAAACAGAAAACAAAATACTGAAAGATATCCATCATACAAATAATTAGTTTACTTTTTCTACACATTTTCCATATGCCTGCTACAATAAAAACCTTTTGTTAGATCCAGAGTCAAAGTATGATTCCATACAAGTGCTAGAATGCTTATGATATAACCCCTTTAACCTAGGCGCTGTATCCCCTTCTCGATTTTTTTCCGGGACTAATAATAATAATAATAATAAGCTTTTATTCCGCCAAAAAGACGAGTTTAAAAAAATAAATCGACAGCAACTAAACATCGGCATCATAAACACAATCGTAACAAACCACTATGTAACTAATAAACAAAATCTATCTCGAACAAAAAAACTAACGTGAAAAATCTTTTCACTGAACTTTTAAAAGTTCACTTTCAGCGTGTAATTTTAACAGAAACTAAAATATTTTATAATAACTATACTTGAGCAAGATGGTGGTTGAGTTCCTGATACCGGGCAGACAGCTTATCTTCCTTACTTCTCGCAACAACAATAGGGTCTTTCAGATTTAGATCTAGCATCATTCTTGTATTGGACTCAAATCTGTTAAATTTGCAGAGCCACTTGCCAAACTTAAAGAAAGTAACTCGAAAGTGTGTTATATGTGAAATTCTAAAATAATTAAAAACTGAACTAGCAACTAGAACTTGGGGGAGGGCAACCGTATTAAAGACTGAAACCCTTGCCTCCACTAAGAGGCATTTCATCTTTCTAAGGCAGAGATATCCCATTAGCGACACTTGATGACTGGAACTGTCATCAAGGCTCCACTGTGAGTCGTTTCATTGGGCGAAGGCATAGATATATTAATTAATAAATTAATTTAATTATTAATTAATTAATTATAAATAAATTAATTAATTAATTAATTAAATATCCCATTCTGTGTGGTAGTCTGTTCCAGACTTGTAACTTTGCGGGTTCTTAACCGTTCACAGTCGGGTGTCTTAACCTAGGCGCTGTATCTCCTAGTCGATTTTTTTCCTGGACTGAAACCCTTGCCTTCACTAAGAGGCATTTCATCTTTCTAAGGCAGAGATATCCCATTAGCGACATCGGATTGGGGGAGCATCTTTCCGTGCTGTCGAGAGAGGGGAGTAATTGCGTTAGTCTCCGACGCAGATTGATAACCAGTAGCCAGTGCTAATCCCCTTGTCTAGGAGCAAAACGGAAGACCCATGTACTCGGTACTCTCGTCGTGACGGAGGGTGACTGTCGTTCGGAAGTAGGGTGTACTTCGATAAAGTCTGTAGTGTTGGGCGAGATTTGGATTTTCCGGTATATCGATATATTCACTTTCATTCATTCATTTATTCGTACTAGTAAGACTACATAAAATAAATATAAAGCAAGAAACAAGACCCCTGAAGCTATCTTGTTGGGGGTCCACTACCTATACACTTACCTACACTACAAAATTCACATTACAATAATTACATCACATTACAAGCATAAATAAACTACACATACAGAAGAATATTGACGGCAAAAAAGAAGAAATATACATTGAAAAGAAAAAAAGAGAAACGGAAAGAAATAATAGACAAAAACACGGAAGAATTATTTAATTTTTCTATTTACTTTTTATCAAGGTTAATTATAGAGAAAAATAAATAAAAATAAAGATGAGAATAAAAATGAAAGAATTCGATTCGATATTGGATAATCGATATCTCTTTACCATGTTTCGCTATCGGATACGCCTCGTTTTGCCAAAATTTAAGGACACAATTGTCGTTAAATAGCATATTGCATCATCTCAAACTCCGAATAAATAAGAACTGAGTTACGGAAAACATATTGCTCCAACTTCCGATAGATGTTGGATTCTTTACAATAATTATGACTGAACAAATATTGTTTTCGATATCGATGTTTATGTTTCGATATTCGATATCGATAATTGGTCCGATATACCGAAATCGAATATCCCCAGCACGAACAATCTGTCGTGAGAACAGGGACGAGGATAGCCTACTAGTTGTGGCATGTGTTGGCGTTTCAGTGTGGTGTGGGTTGAAAGGTAACGTCAGTCAACGTTATTTCCCAGTGCGCAACTGGATTGGATGCTTTAAGTGTTTACCTATTCGCATCCGAAACTTTCGTCAGAACTTCAGAATTCAGAAACCTCGGAAAAATCTCGATTTGCCGACGAGACTTAAACTTTCGGTATCGGCCCGACACAAGTTTACCGAATTTGATTTATTACGCATAATACGATCTCGATCTGCCGGCGGCACAAGTTTCCGGGTGTGCCCGACAGATGTTTGCAGAATTTGATTTCTTACGTAAAAATATGTCCCTAAGTGTCGACAAGAATATAGACGCCCGACTAAAGCATTCAGGATTCGATTTCTTCTGTGTTTTGCCCGACAAGACTGTAAAGAAAGAACTGTATGTCTTACGTGTAAATAAAAGCCGATGTGCCGACGAAACTTAAACTTTCGAGATGCTCCCATAAACGTTTACAGAACGAGTAAAAAGAACCCGATATGCCGACGAAAATAACGACTCCCGACAAAACCATGGAGCATTTGATTTCTTCTGTGTTCCGCCCGACAAGACTGTCCAGAACTAAATTTCTTACATGTGAAAATAACTTGATGTGCCGACGAGTCTGAAACTTCCCGGGTGCGCCCGACAAATGTTTGCAGAACTCGATGTGCCGACGAGTCGAACGACTGAAGCAGACAAACTCCCCCTCGGCCAGTCGGCCCCCTCTCCCCCCATAGTGACGCCCCTGATCATATTTGAAACGTGTTTCCCACAAGTTTGTTTTTCCCACTTGAGCGGTTTTGAGCCTGAAGAGGACACTTGCCAAAAAGGGCCGAAATATAGCTCCAATAAATTTCAGCTGACGCATCCGTTTTGCACCATCAAATATGATTCGCAGTCAGCTTTGGCTGAAGGTTATGCCCCTGTTCGTTATACATTGGTAGTTAAATTATTTGTTATATCTGTATTTTATTATTATTTTCGTTTAAAAAAGAAAAAAATGGAGCGTGTCGTGTTCCAGTGAGCAGATGTGCTGGAAGGCAAGTTCCCATCCCCTACTTTTATGTTGCGACAGTCCTGAAGGACCTGGGAAAGGAGCTCTTATCTGGTTGTTTTCAACTATTTATAGGCTAAGACGCTGGGGGATCGGAAGTCGATTGCAAGGAAAGTTAAGCTCCTGGAAAAGTCGGGATTCTATCGATTATAGCTGATAAGCTGTAGTCGCGGGAAAACAGCCTGCCGTGTTACTTCAGTAGGCTATCCTGTTCACAGAGGATCAAGAACCGGGTTTGTTATCTTTTAGTGAAAATCAGTAGTTTGCAGTGCCTTCTTTTACTTTTGGTGAACCCTAGGCCATCCGTGGATTTGTGGCCTCTATTCGAGAGTCAAAACGTAAAACCTCAACCCATTAGCACAGACTGTTCTTGGTCGAGCCACACTATGGTCACGTCTGAAAGAATTTCGGTAACGTAAATGACGAGGGTGCGTACGTGGGTCATAAGGAACAAGGCAATATGGCTAGCAACCATAGCCTCGTTTCTCAGCAATTTACACCGTTCGCTTGTCCTCTCTTTTACCCTGGCCCCCCAGCACCGGCCTAACTGGCCTAAGGGTAAAGAGGCCTAAGCTGGCCTAAGGGTAGTTTGGGACCTGTACTTGCTTATATAAGGTTTAGCTACGTGTATACTTAGTCCGATAAAACTTTGTTACGGAATGTCAAACTTTCAGAGCGGAAAG
Organism: Branchinecta lynchi; assembly: GCA_023053575.1. Lineage (NCBI taxonomy): Eukaryota > Metazoa > Arthropoda > Branchiopoda > Anostraca > Branchinectidae > Branchinecta > Branchinecta lynchi. Next base: position 26,996,229 of record JAKZAP010000004.1, read on the forward strand.
GGAAATCAGCATCCGACTGTGTGTACACATACCTCTTTAAAGCCCAGCTGACCATTCATAATGAAATAACAAAGAAGAGATTTTTGAGAGTCTTATTGATCAGATAAAATTGTACGAGCGATAAATAAATAAATTTTTGGATGTTTCGGCTTGCACTTCCAGCAACCGTCTTCGGTGGATAACAAACTAAATCACATATTCCAAGACATTAACCTGGAAGAGAGATACGGACTCGATAAACAATGACATGACATGCAAGTAAAACCAGAAGAACGATGCCGTGCGAGCTTTGAGCTCTTGTTGTTGAGCGTCTGTTCAAAGCTAGTCTCTGCCTAACTTTTTTGTTGGCCTTCGTAATTACTAATGGGAACTAATTACCCCTTTGCTCAAATTCATTCTGCAGTTAAGTGGAACAGATTTAAATAAGAGGAATTTCCCGAGGGCTATGCATGTCGAGGACTAAATCGAGTCAGTATATTATTCTAGAAATCTCCTTCTAATCTTCGTGTCAGAGCTTGTGAGCTTGGTTATTCCGGAACTAAGGTCGAGTTAAATTACAAACTGGCATGCTCCGTTGAAGCACTACTGGGAATACGCGAACGAGATCACTTCGATGCAAATCCAAATGTTGTTGTGAAGTGTGGAGATTACGCCGATGGCAAATTAAAATGTTGTTTTGGTGACTGTCGGGTGGAAGACTGGCTTTCGCCCTTGAACCGACTCGTTCACCTTCTTTTTTCAACACAGTGCTTAGATCGGTTTCAGAAGAGGTTAGGGCCCCTGTCTCGAACCCTATGGTTTCGCTCTTTTAGAGCGTATAGTTGGGATAATTCCCGTAAGAAAGTTACGGAGTAAATCGTGGCTTTGGCGTAGTTTCTATTGCCCATAATAAAACATTGACTTTTCGACATCCCACTTTCATCGTCTGTTTTCGTACCCCTCCCCCTCTGTTGGGGTTCACGGTGACGACCAGACACGATTCAGCATTCCCATTCTAAACAGCAATGAAAAATATCGATAAAGGTCGAGCAAGAAATATAATAGGCTACAAAGGAAAGAAGACATCACAAAATTACATTAAAAACTTAATATGGCTTTATTTTTTCACTGATTATTAGTGTCGCCAATTGTCTGAGAAGCCCGGGCTTGCCGAACTACAGAATAGAGGGACGGATGGCGAGCAAAGTGATTAAAGTTTAACTGAAAAGCCAACTTATTTCTATACCTTTGATTTGAATACACTGATTTATTTTGACTCCTTTAAGGTATTTTTATTTTTTTCGTCGCCTAGTCTAGTAGTGGCGTTGGGAATCTCTGCTGCTCGCACGACAAATAAACATTCGTCAAGTGGCGGAATATCTGTAAAAGTGTGCGTTTCAGTGGCCAACAAAGTGATCACATCAGAATCAGTTGTATGCGCGAATACAAGTGCTTCCTGGTCGCTTCCCATATTCAAGTCACTTTTATCTTCCTGGCTAGAATAATGAAAATCCGCCATTTCTGGTTATTTTCGGCAATTGTTTGCCGCTGTAGTTGCTAAGCATTTCAAATAGAGGTACGTCCGTATAGAGGTACACAAATTGCGGAAGAATAAACTCATCAGTTAAAATTCAATATGCGTGGATAACAAATGAGAGAATGAGAATAGAATTTTGTTTTTCAAAAGCAGCTGTCTCAGCGTTACCACCGAATTTGACCTTTTTGTCATACAAAATGAGGAATATATAACACTTGGCAACGAAAGAAGAAAAAAAAAAACTAAAAACGACTAACTTATCGGTTATTGTACAACTCAACAAATGCTGGAACAAAACTACTTCTATATCTTTCATGAAGAGGGTCCACAGGGGCTAGTTTGGGGATTTTCTGGGATTTCTCTCGCTAGGGTCTAATACGTATAGGAGAATAGGGGTGTGGGAGAATATTACGTAGTCGGGGAACAGGTAGGGTTTTAATACCGAAATCGATGCTAAGGCGGGTTCGTCTCTCTTCCAGGGTAGCCAGCTTGAACCTTTTTAGTAGGTAACTTTACCCGGATAACAAATCAACGAAGTAACGTGTTTTGTTGAGTTTTCTAGCCTATTTGGATAAGATTATGATGGGTAACCAGCCTGTCATATACCAGCCCACTCGGTTAATTTTTAAAGACAATTAATAATCCCATTGTAGAGAATGTCTATGCAGTTGTAGGATTTTTTCTGATACTTTTTTTTAAGAAAAACAGAACAGATTTGATCCGAGCAGAAACATCGTATTTGAAGGCGTCTTTGTAGAAAATATCCTTGCTGGACAGATGGTTTCCTTTAGTTTCGTTTCAAAGGCCATGTAAGTAGCGTAAGTAGACACGGTCCCCTATTATGATCGTTCTGCCCCCCCCCCCCCCGCCCCTGTGTGTGTGCAGCAAAAGGGTTAACGTGTAGAAAATCTATGTTGTAAGTGCATTTGTTTCAGCGGTTCATCGTTTCTCATATCCATGTGTACGTTTCTATCTTAACGTTCTGACGTTCCGACAGACTGGGCTGCGTCCGCGGTATAGTTTTCAGTAGTTAAAGTTAAACTGAAACGCCAACTTATAATTGTGTCATTTAACTGAATACACTGAATTATTTGGATTCTGCAAAGGGATTTTCTTATTTTCTACTATCAGCTCTATAGTTATGACGTTCAGAATATCTGCGGCCGTCCCACAGCATTAATTCTACTATGACGCGGGAAATTTTAATCTCAACACAAACGCGGCTTTTCCGTTGGCAGTTCTGAGTTCTTAGTGTATGAGAAAAATAAATCATAGATCTTTCTCGTAAGGCATCAAACAAAAATACAAGCACATAGAGGTACCACAAATCACACGAAAATTCCACTGTCGATTATTCGTGAATAGCGAAACAACGAAGCAACGCATTTTAGCGGGCCTGCAACTAGATTGTCCTATCCCAGCCCTTTCGGTTAAACTTGAATGCTCTTTACTAGTCTAAATCGTGAGAATCAGCTGCCCAACGGTCGCTATGTATTTACTTACACCTGGTTTGGGAAATTATTTGCTCACTCTCTAGAAGCTACTGTTTCGGACTCGTGTCGGAATCTCTACCGATGCAAACACCGGACACGAACGAAGTAGCCTACCACTTAACAATTGTGGACCTGCACTCACGCATCCTTTTTTTCGCCGTACCATACGTGGAAGCCCAAGTATTTACCAGCCGCTCGAGATATTTAATTTCTTTTCAAGCCATTGTGTTCAGGGGAATCTGTGGAGCTTTTAACTTCTATGTTCCGCATTCATCCTCTGTAACTCCCTATTCATAAGAAGCGATTATGAGTATTTACCGAGCTCTTGTGGCTTTCCCAAATTGGTAGCTTCAAGTGGACTTGGGCACTCCTGTCACTGGCAATCGGTTTTGTAAATACTTCGGCTGGAGGGGAAGATGGAAACAGTGATTATGGAAGCCAAGCGTGCAGGTGACATTTAGGTGGGGGGGGGGGGGGGGAGGTAAATTGCTTCTGGGATTGAACTTGTGTAATGTTGGAGGGTCAATACTAAGCCTGAAGTTATGAGGTGTGGATAATACGGTGCCAGGAATGTCTGATATGATGTCTTAGGGATAAGTACTTGTGGCTGTTTGTATTGGTAGTTTTTGAATGTACTGGTAGGAAGGGTGGGTGCTGAATGGTCTTGAGGAGGGATGCAGTGAGAGGGCCCAGCGCAGAATTGTAAAATTCGGTGGTTCTCGCTATATATCTTTCCAGTGTTTAAACTCACATACTAGATTTTGAGATGTTTTGCCAGTCGGATCGCAGACTTGAACCATGGATGTTGAACCTTGTTTTTAAGAATTAACTTAACAATAAAAATGTAAGTCTGGCCATGCCCGTTGGTGATTTCCAGTGTCATTTAATCAGATAACGGCACATGCAGTGTGTGTTTAATTCTTTCATCTTTTTTAACTTTATTCTGTTTCTGTTATGATATTCGTATCGTATGAAGATCATAGCAAATATGCAAATTACACAAGCCATCGGCTGTTTTTAGCCGCTTTCCTCGGGTTCATACTTTTCGTGAAGTGAACAAACACGCCAACCTTAAAATCAGGATAATGCCAAAAAGGTTAAAATGCCCCAAAAGGAACAGGGTTTATCATGTTACGGAACATAGGGAATAAACTTTCTAAGATGTTCGGGCAGCATTTAAAGTTTTTCTCCTTACTATCTCGCCACTCCCTTTTATTTCATCCTAATTTGTAAACATCCCCTTTCTCACTTACATTTTCTCGCTTCCTTTCTTGACTCTAACTGGCCCATAAAACGCCTTGTACGTCGCGACCTCGCTGCCCCCTTTCCCAGCTCATATAACTTTTCTCCCCAGTCTGAAGTACTACTGGCTTCCGGGCAGGGTACACCTTACTCCGACTTTCTTTTTGCGCCGCTTATCTTGCGCTCGAGTAAAGTTGTATGTTTTGGTGTCTAATGTAAATAATCACCAGCATAATAGGGCAGCACATATATATATATATATATATATATATATATTAAGGGTTAACTTCCATCGAGTTTGATATCGGATTATAACAACGAGACGGCTATTGAAAATAACCTGTCCGAGCCGAAGGCAAGGCAGGTTATGAAAAATATCTGCTGAGCTCAGCGAGGTTGATATTTTTAAATGGTCTTCGAACTTGTTGTCCCGATATCAACTGATATGGAGGTATGTTAAAGTTCAATGGGCACATCAAACTACCCCAATCCCACTCTGTAACAACCTAGGAACAATGCTTACCCCCTAGATCAGCAGCTTTTTCAACAGTTTCCTCTCTGTGATATTTCAAAGCATAATTTTTTGGGCCAGTACATGCTCAATTTACTAGCTTGGACAAAGATAAAAGTGATGTTTCTTATAATACTTAGTAGATCTTTATTATATGCATAAATCAGCTTGTATAATTCAGATTTGAATAGGTTATTTGTTTTCGAATGATTTTTGTAGCTAAATTATTTTTTATAAGCTTATTGCATATTCTGGTACAGTTTATAAAGCAAGCTAACCAAGCTTCACAACACTATTCCACAAAGAAAAACTTTTAATAGGCAGTTTAAGCCATGGAACTTCTGAGGAAACACTACAACAATCAGGTAGACTGCATATGCGGCTTGACTTTGGTGGCATCTCAAATATATCCTTTTCTATCAAGCATTGCTGGGAGTTTTTGAATATCCTGCCACGATATCCCAGCTGCTAAGATTTGGATTGCCGAAATGCCAGAGAGGTAAAGACAAGGGATAACAAGAAAACGGCCGATTTTCGGAGCGCCTTCTAAAGGAAGTCGGAAATGTTTATTTGTGAAGAATTTGATACCAAGTAAAGCATTAGAAGTGTCCATTGTGCTTTAACTATTATAACTTTCCTGAACAGAATTTGTTTCTTCTTGATAGTACTTCTTTGCTACTTTTGTAGGGAATTTCTATTTAGTGAAATAGCAACCCTAGCTATTTTTGAGCTAAATTTGAAAAATAAATGACTAGTTCTATGAGGGGGGCGTTTCTGTTTACAACAATACAAACTTTTTACTCCGTTATTGAAAGCTCAGTGTAATTTGTTCCTTTGACCGTCCCAAGAGTTCTCTAACACGACTACAAAGTCCTAGACGCGTCCATACCGAATCACGAAGAAAGTCTCATTTTGTACCTCTTGAGGTAGGTCCCGATGGACTACCCATTCCTCGGTACCTGCTGTATACCCTTTCCCCGCACTGGCCAAAACCAGCACCGCTGCCGGGAATAAACTAGGCGATTCCCACTTCCGAATTTGCTAATTTGAATTTTCTATCACGTGGCAATCGGTGCCAGCTGCTCTCAGCCCGTGAGGCACCGGCCGGGTATCGCGGCACAGGGCACTTGCTGTCAGGCCCGTATCCAGGAATTTATTTCGGGGGGGGGGGGGGGGAGTTGCCTTTCGTATTTTTTTTTGCCTGCGGGTCGGACAAAAAAGTACAAAAAAGACATAGATCACAGGGAAAAGCCTATAAAAATGGTTACTTTTGTATGTTTTTTTTTTTTTGGGGGGGGGGGGGGGTCAACCCCCTACCATCCCGCCTGGATACGGCCTTGCTTGCTGTACACGAAAGTCGAGAGTAGGCAACCGCTTGGTAAGCTCCCACTGCTAGCTGCCCCCAGATTTTTCTCACTGTCATCCGAATTCTCGCCAGTTTCTCCGTTTCTTGACCGATTTAAAAGAAATCTGGGTAATGGCTACGCAGTGTTTCGGGGGTTATTCTCGTCCAAAATTGGTGTACACCCGATGAAAAATGTGTAACCTGCGTACTAGTATGGTAGCAGTACGAAAACGTTGCATGTTATACTATGTAATAGCAAAGAATACTATCATTTAGTGTGCCTCAGACTAGTCCAATCTTATGTAGTAGTATCCAGTAGCATCCAGTCTTGCGAATAGTAGCATATAGTAGTATGCAGTAACACGGTAGCCTTGAAGTAGAAGTATGTAGTTGCATCGGAGGTACTGCATGCTACTTTTTCGTACTGCTTCATAGTACTATTTTGAGATAAATTTTTCATCGGGCAGTAAGTACCCACACCAAGTCGGTGACTATCTGAGGAGTGGTACCAAGTGAGCAACCCCTTGGCAAAGGGAACCAGGCCTTGAATGACGTGGTTTTAGGAATCTGGTGTGAATGTTAAAGACGAGGGGTTGGCCACTGTCGATTTTGGTGTACAGCAAGTGCCCGATGCCTCGTTACCCGACTGGCACCAGTTGCCACGTGTTAGAACATTACAATTAGCATGTTTAGAGGTCGGAATCCCCTAATTTATGGCTGCCTTCGGCCAGTGCCGGGAAAGGGTGTTCAGCAGCTAGGTACCAGGGAATGAGTATCCCCTCGGCAAAAGAAGACCACACTCTTTGGTTGAAATCTGCTGACCCCTCACGCTCCCTTCTACCAAGGAACTTCTCTTAGCTCTGTGTCTGATTTGGCAAGAAATCTCCCCGGCAAAAGACGGAGCTCGTAACCGAGTTTATTGTCTGTTGGGAAGCTTGCTGCCAAATCGCGATTATCAATAGGCCAGGGCCCGTAAAAAGCCCCAACTGGAAGGGATGCAGGGAGAGGAGGAAATCGCTGGAGCGTAGGACACGGCTATTCATGTGTCTTCCGGTTGTGAAAGCTTGACTGTCTCCTGGCTTTTCTTTCATTAGAACGATTGGGAGTGACTCATCTGATTCTTATTGTTGTTGATGGACGTTATCGATCACGGGATCTCAACTTAAGTTGTCATACATGGCTAAGTGTCAACTCCCTAGATGCGAGATTCGGATTTAATTGCTGACGGATGTTGTCTTGGTTGACTGAAGAAGACAAACCCAACTTCATCACGGGCCTGAAAGGACAGGCAGTGATCGACCAAGATATGTCTTTGAAATTTGTCCAAAATTTAGGCGATTAAAAAATAATTCTTTCATTGTCGAAAAAAATGTCGATTTTAAATGTGCTTAGTAATCAAATTCCTCTGTCCCATGGCTCTTTCCAGTTTGAAGTTGAGTAGAGACTCAGGCCCGTATCCACGAATTTATTTCGGGGGGGGGGGGGGGGGGGTGCCTGCGAGGGGGGGGGTTGCCTGCCGGTCGGACAAAAAAGACATATATCAGAGGGAAAAGCCTATACAAATTGATTACTTTTGTAAGTTCCGGGGTGGGGAGGGGGGGGGGGGTGAACCCCCTAACCACCCCTGGATATGGCCCTGAGAGCAGGCTTCTTCCTAATACTCTTTTAGCTTTCGCAATACACCACGGCCTTCGAAAGCGTCTGTTGAAGTTTGATTTTCAGCATTTCCCAGAATCCCAGAATTTGCACTTCCATAAGTGATGTGTTGGCAACGGCCCTTCTTGATCCATTGAGACTGGATCAAGTAGTCCTTTTGTTCTGCTTTGCAAATGGAGGAAGAAGTTTCTGGCAGAATTGGGAAATAATTATGTTTTCTCGGATAAGAAATGTCCCATTCGCCGTCCCCTACAAGAAGGGAATCGGTGTAATTGAATTAGTAACTTGATCTGAGATCGGGTATCCGATTTCGCCTTTATTATTCCCAGCCAAATTATCATGGACCGGGATCTATTGAAGGTTCTATCCCAGGGCACCGCTATGCGTTGTTCCACAATTTATTTTGGGAATGAATGAACCCTCAGTTTAAGCTAACAGACAGATCTTTTATTACATCAGTCCCACTTTAATTGCTCGGCAATTCGAGTATCACGAATAGATATTTGATGTCGAGCAAGTTTTAAGCAGTGATGGGATTGATGGGTTAATAAAACGGAATGGCAGTTTATTTATCTTCCTAATGAGAAATTTTACGAGTACTTAGTCCATGCAGTTGACATTTACGCGATTCATGATGACATAAAAGTTTATTCTTTATGGATAGGAAGTGGGTACACTGTTAGAAGTTTCATAACGGATAACACAAGGATGCGCGGTTTTAACAGATAATGCGTAACAGATAACACTTTGGATGTTGTCTTTTGTGTTTAAAAATATTAGCATAATAAGCGTTACCATCAGGAAGAGCCGAAAAACCGCCAAAAGCATCTGCTGAGTTTTCCGACATCATGACGATAAAGGATAAAGTCAGTAGATTCTTTTTTGGCTGTTTTTTTAGCTCTTCTTAGCAAAGCTTTTTATGCATAACATTTCATGCATAATGTTTTCAAACCCAACAGATAACATCCCAAGTGTTATGTGTTGCACATTGTTTGTTGAAACCGCTCATCCATGTGTATCTGCTACGAAACTTCTGACAGTGTGCAGACTGAAGCGAGGAACTGACGAACGTGCGACCGAGCCCTGTGTGAATTGCAAGATACTGTGATCCCAAGTTCCCGAGTGGGGCTATTTACAGTAGAAAATCATTAGTGTCTTGGCCGCGCATTTTTCAAAAAATAAATGGCGCTACAAGGCACAGGCCTTTGGCAGAGTGACTTTGCGACTGCGCAAAACAGCGATAGACACACTACGTGAACTCTCTCCCACGGACGGCGAAAGACTAAGAAACTCAGAACTAATGTCCGTTAAAAATCGGCTTTCATGCTAACGCTATCGCAGCAGAAAACGCATGAAGTTTTAACATCAATCTGTGTCATACACTGTCAAACGTAACAAATGGGCTTTTAGTAAGCAGACCATCGAAAGTGGTTTGGGCTCGGCGCAATGTGTGTTTTCGTTGACAGATTATCTGGTGACGCTGCAGATGACGGTTCTTTTAAGGGCTAGGGACCTTACTTAAGAGACCGTGATGTATAAAGAGATAAATCAGAGTGTCTTACTTGAGTAGGATGTCCAGGCTTGGTAGACCATCGGGCTTATGGACCGGCTGCTCCCTTTGGAGATTAATAGACTTTCACAGAAAGCTATACGTGTCCATACTTGCTGATATAGCAGGGTTTCTGTAATTTGTATAGATATATTTTTATGGCACTTGAGCTTACTCAAGTGCCATTTAGCGATTGTAATTTCTCTCCGTCAGTCGGTCTGTCGGTCCCGGTTTTGCTAGTTCGGGCACTTCCAGTTAAGCTAGGACAATGAAACTTGGCAGGCATATCAGGAACTGGACCAGATTAAATTAGAAATTGTCGCTTCCTCGATCCGACCATCTGGAGGGGAGTGGAGGGAGGGGGAATCCGGAAAAAATAGGAAAAATGAGATATTTTTAGCTTACGAACGGGTGATCGGATCTTAATGAAACTTGATATATGGAAGGACTTCGTGTCTCAGACCCTCCATTTTAAATCCAGACCGAATCCGGTGACACTGGGGGGAGTTGGAGGGGGAAACCGGAAATCTTGGAAAACACTTAGAGTGGAGGGATCCGGATGAAACTTGGTGGGAACTACAAGCAAAAGTCCTAGATACGTAACTGATACAACCGGAACGGATCCACTCATTTTGGGGGAGTCGGGGGGGGGGGGGGGGAGAAGTCCGAATTTGCAGTGATCCCGCGAGTTCTGTGCTTCCTGATGTGCTGAGACGATGGAAATTGACAGGGATGTCTGGGACCCGACCAGATTAAATAGGAAATCGTCAATTCCCCGATTCGACCATCTGGGGGGGGGGGAGTGAAGGGAGGGTGAAGCCAAAATTTGAGGTATGTCTAGCTTGCGAACGGGTGATCAGATCTTGATGAAAATTGATATTTGGGATGACCTCGTGTCTCAGACATCTCACTTTAAATCCGGGCAGGATCCGATGACACTGGGGGGAGTTGGAGGAGGGAACCGGAAATTTTGAGAAACGCTTAAAGTGGAGGGATCGGGATGAAACTTGGTGGGAAAAACAAGCACAGGTCCTAGACACGTCATTGACATAACCGGACCGGATCAGGGCACTGTGGGGGAGTTGGGGTGGGGGTCCGGATTTCTAGCGATCCCGCGAGTTCGGCATACTTCCTGATGTCCTAGGGCGATGAAACTTGGCAGGTATGTCAGGGATCCGAACAGATTGACTTGAGAACAGCCGTTTCCCAGACCCGACCATCGTGGGGGAGTGGGTGGATGGGGAGGTGGATGGGGAGTCCGGAATCTAGTGGCGTGCATAACTTTTGAACGGGTGATCGGATTTGAATGAAACTTGTCTGGTGAGCTATCGCCTCGGACGTTCAGTGTCACGTCCGGGTCGGGTCCGATACTTGTGGGGATGGGGGGGGGGTTGGAAAACTCAGGAAACTCTAAAAGCAGAGGGATTGGGACGAAACTTAATGGATGGAACAAGCATTAGGCCTAGATGAAATTGACGGAGCCAGATGGTTTCGGGGCTCTGTGGGGGGAGTTGGAGGGGGTTTCCTCGAATTCCGGTAGTCGTGAGTTAGAATAGTTCCAGATATAAAACGAAACTTTGCAGGCATATTAGCGACCCGAATTATCTTGACCTAAGAACCTGACACAACATACCCCCGGAAACTTCCGTTTCTAGATCCGAGCATTTTTTGGGGAGCAAGAGAAGAGAAATATGGAAATTGACTTCTATAAATTGCGAACGAGTGGTCTGATTCGAGTGAAACTTAATGGGTGATACGGATCGATGACCTCGACATGTAAAACATGAGTTCGAACTATACGCGACCATGATTAGGGCAATTGGGGGGGGGGGAGGACTTATTTGGCGTCCGGGCCGGATTCGGCCAAGGTAGGGGGGGGGGGGACTGGAAACTTGCAGATAGGCTATGCTCCAATTTCAGTCAAACTTGATGGACAGGAACACGGAATTAAGAGATTGGGCCCGAACCGGCTCCGACAACGTTGGTGGGAGGGGGGGCGGGGTACCGGAACTTTCCAAAAATGGTCAGATTCGAGTGAAACTTGATAGATGGTTTAAACGAAGATGCTTTAGTTGGTCGATTTTTTTTATTCCGAACCAGATTCGGCCACGGTAGGTGGAGATAGAGTGAGTACCGGAAATCGTGTAGCACGTCTAGGGATCAAACAAATGGATTTATTTTGATGAAAGTTTGAACAGTCATGTGCATTTGCTACAGACAATCGAGACGATGCCGAAACTGCTCAGAAACGAGTGAAACTAAATATCCTATTTCTATTTCCGAACCGCATTTTTAGATGGCGGGTGTATTTTGTGACGTTCTCATCTACTTTCTTGTACAGCCTACTCCTACAAGTGCCATATGAGCTCGTAGCTCTTGTTTTTTTACCTATCCGTATCACCAACAAAATGGTCATATGGAATAATAAAGAAAAAACAAATAACGCTAATAAATCTAAAAAAGAAATCACAAACATGCCTATAAGTAAAATACCATATAAAAACCTACGTATCGGACTATTAAAATGCTGAGTGCAGACTGTGTGGGATCCAGTGACTTTTTTAGTATTATTCTATGGCTGTCGATCGAACGAGTCGGATCAATAATATTCAAATGTGTTCATACTTACTGGTGTAGCAAATTACTCGTTTTGATGTCCTTCAGTTCCGTTATCGGGTCTGTCCTTTTGCAATGCTTAGACCAGTACCCCTCCCCTCAATTCACCCAAAAACTTAGTTTGGTTTTTATATGCTATCTTCACATTACACCTTAGGTCTAGGTGTTCGAGAAGTATAGGATTTGCAATATTCTTATTTTTATTTTCTCAGAAGTAACATCCAACAACGACTCAGACGTGGCTCTCTACGTCGGTGTGGGAGCTGCTATTGTTGTTATCACCATTCTCGTGATGGGCCTCCTGATCTTCCGAGTAGCTAAGAAGAAATTCCAGCATTCACCAGTCTTACCTGAGAAGCCAGCAGGTAAGTTCTGCCTAGTATCTTACCGAAGGCGTTTTCCCGCGATCCCAGAAAGATGCTGCACTGTAAAAAGTTTCTCCGAGTAAGGATTAAAGTTAACTGTAGTATTTAATACTGAGGTTAATCTTATCTCTACTGGGATAGGATTAATCAGAATTAGAGATAATCTTATCTCATTAGAGACAAGATTAATCCCAATAGCAAATACTGCAAATTTTTTTTTACCGTGTGCCGCTCGGTTGCGTGTTGAAAAGAACGCTCTTGCGATGATCTGCGTGATCCACAGTTCTGTTTCCGCTGTCAGCAAGGTTTGTGTCGCTCGCATAGTGGCTCAGACTTGATAAACCACTTTCGAGGTGATTTTGTATTTTTGGCTTGTTTTGGCGGGGAATTCGAATTTAGCGGCACATTAGTTACTAGATCAAACAGAAATACGTAAAAACGAGGATACTTCTGCAGTACAGAAGGGCCAGGGCGCAATCATGATACTCTTTATTGAGAATTCCTCTGGATTTCATTTTAATTTTCAGGGATTTTGAAAATACCGACAAAAATAGACGAACCGGCCTTTTCGCGAGTTGGCGAGGTCGAGTGTGTGGCCGTCACAAGAGTCGGAAATGTGTGGGACACAAATATGCCGCGATGGAAAAACTCCTTAGGGATGTAATCTGACCCCTAGAAAATGTTTCTAAAACTACCTTCCTTGTCTAAATAGATATATAGGTTGTATTGATGGCGATAAGGTTAATACACAACCTTAAAGGAGAACGCACACTCCCGCGTTAAAACTTCAAATATTGCACAAAACAGATGACAACCAGCTCCTACTAGGGTACCCTTGGCTTTATGGCTTAAGGGCCGAGAGACGGTGTAGGATGGCAAGAATGTGAATCCCCAAAGCAAAAGTATGACAGTCTACCCCGAAACCGTTCTTGTAGAGGCTTAACAGCCTGCCATCTAGTTTGCGAATATATTTAATGATATAATATAACAGAAACGGCTTTCACCTCCGAATAAACTTTGAAAGAATAACGAAATTTATCAAATACCGGGAGATACTTATAACAAATATCTTTTCGTTCTTATATCTTCGAAAAACTACTGACTGCAATAAAAATTAAAATAAATGGATAGAAAAAATATTGGCTAAAATATTGAAGCTTTGAACATCAAAACGATATAAAACACAAATTGATCGTATGGTTTCCTTTCTCTTCAGTATATCTAAATAATATCTTCTCAAATACGTCTTCATTCTTCTACCTTCCAAAAGCTGTGGACGAAGACAAAAATGAACATATCCCGTTCGCCAAGAAATGTATCTAAAGCAATAGCGCGATTATTCTTGACATTGTGGAGTTTACAGTTTTGGTATGTTTTTGGTAAGTCAAAAAGGTCAACTTTAGTAGATTCTGGCTTAAATTAAAAAGCTCCCCGCTATCGTTCTTACCAGCAGTTACTAGCCTGGGGTTAGAGGCATTACTAGCCAAAATGTCTGGGGGGGGGGGGGGGAGCAAGGCATTTACCGACTGGCTGGTAGTTTTACCGACTGTTTTTGCAGGAAGAACGATAGTTTTGAAGAAAAAAACGACCGTTTTTCAGAAATTTTCAGAAATCCGACTGTTTTCGTGAGAAAAAAATAAGAATCTAACTGTTTTGACGAAAAATCGCGGCACTTCGCGCCGACTAGGTTATTTTACCGACTGGCAGACAACATTGGGGGGGGGGGCGTCCCCCCTCCCCCGTCGTGACGCCCCTGCTGGGGTGGCGGACAAAACTGTTCGTTTGTTGACAGTTTGAAAAGCAAGTAGTTGAAAAGTCGCTTGACTTGGCCGCTTGGATTGCGTCCCAAACAGGAAGACACCACTCATCATAAGTGAAGCGCTTCGTCGAACCAGTAATTATCTCATTCCTCGAAGCCGCGAGTGTTTGTTTAAACAGTGGAGAATGAAGAATGCAAACCGTTTTAGTACACCGTCAAGTTGAGTAAACCTTTCAGCTACTTAAATAAGGACTGACGTGATTATTTTTTCCTCTTTGTTTCTCGATGGGCCGTGACATGTTTTGTAAGAAAATAGGACCAGATATAAACGTTTAAGAAAACAGTTATTTGAAGGAAAGCACAGGTGAATACTTTAGCTTAACCGTGATTTGTAGTGACGTGTTGGCACGAGTATTTTGTCATCGGGGTTTTGGTTTGTTTTTATTTTCGCGGTGACCGGCATCTGGTAGGTTCTTGGGATAAGGATACTTATTTTATTAGGATACTTAGGATAGGATACTTATTTTATTAATAAACACATTTTAACTCTTCTATATTTACATCTACTGCACTAATGGAAAAACCTACGTTTTTGCTAGCGTGCAGTAGTAAAGGTTAACCATTTCCTAAACACACCAACAAACAACATAATAAATAACTAATAAAAAAAGAAAAAAGAAGAAGAAAAGAACAGACCCCCCCCCCAAAAAAAACAAAAAAAACGGACCAAACTCCTTCACATTATCACCTCCAAAATAAACATATACCTCCCAACAACCCTACTCCCTTCCTACCACCCATCCACCAATTCCTCCCTACCACCCCTAACCAACCGTTCCTCCCAACCAGCCAGACCACCCTACCTACCTTCCACCCCCTACCCCTAACAAATAAATACATTTCTCAACCATCTTTTATTAAATATTCTTTTAATTTCTCTTAAACTCTAAAAGATGCTCAGCCGCCCTGATGCTCACTGGTAATGAATTCCAGACTGCAGTTCCGAGAAACTGCAATTGAAATCCTGATCTTGTGCTACTCTTGAGCTCAATCACCAAATCTTCACTATTTCTTGTATCATATTCATGAATCTCACTGTTTGCACGGTAAGTACCACGGAAAACACTTGGGACTAGATTATGCACGCACTGGAAAACGAAAACTGCCGCTTGATAATCCCGTAGTTGACCCACGTTGAGCAAATTTGTTTTTGCTCGCTTGATAAGCTTGATCGCTTGATAAGCATCTATATAGATAGATGCTTATTAAAGCCTTTGGGCCAGGATATAGAATGAACGACTAGATTACATACAGCATACGGACAAACTGTTAAATTTTTCGGCAATTGTCAAACTAACACTTCGTACTTTTCATTTTCTTTGTTGCATGATATGCGCTATGGCATGCAATGGTAGATGTAGGTGTATGAGCACCATTGTGGAAGTAAACTTATTCCCTTGGAGGTTTGTGGAGCGTCATTGGAACCTTGTTTGTGATTCTAATCTACGTTGGAAGGGGGTGCTTTCTAACATTGCTAACTGATACTATTTCCTTCCTTTCTCAGCAGTGCTTTTTGGGATCCCAAAACGTAAGTGGAGGGATACCTATGACATCACAAAAGTTGTCCGTCCGTCCGTCTGTCCGTCTGTGCGCACTATAACTCTCGAAGGGAATGAGATATTTTGATGAAACTTGGTGTGAGGGTTGTATGGGTCAAGAGTGAGGTCAAGTTCGCAGATGGGCTCTGTAGCCCTACATTTAGGGGTGGGGGAGGGGTTTAAATTAAGGGGCAAATGAAATATTTTAAACATATAATATGATAGTCGATTATGGGGCAAGAAGACATGCTGACCACGATGATGAAAACCATTTTGTCATCAGACCAGTAGTTCGCCCGGAATCCGGCCAAAACCGGAAAGTTTGTTAAAAGTAAAAGTTTTATTTTAAGTTGATTAGATGTTCGATTTAGGAGTAAGAAGACATGCTGAACACGATGAAGAAAACCATTTTTTTGCCGGACAAGTAGTTAGCCCGGAATCCGGCCAAAATCGGAAAGTCTGTTAAAAGTAAAAGTTTTATTTGAAGTTGATTAGGTGTTCGATTTAGGGTAGAAAGACGTGCTGCACATAATGGTGAAAATCATTTTTCGCCGGACAAGTAGTTAGACCGGAATCCGGCCAAAACCGGAAAGTCTGTTAAAAGTAAAAGTTTTATTTGAAGTCGATTGGATGTTTGATTTAGGGGTAATAAGACATGCTGAACACTTATGTGAAAAGTATTTTATACCCGGACTACTTGTTCGCCCGGAATCAGGCCGAAACCGGAAAATTTGCTAAAAGCAAAAG
Organism: Branchinecta lynchi; assembly: GCA_023053575.1. Lineage (NCBI taxonomy): Eukaryota > Metazoa > Arthropoda > Branchiopoda > Anostraca > Branchinectidae > Branchinecta > Branchinecta lynchi. The sequence goes on from JAKZAP010000004.1 coordinate 27,012,626, forward strand.
TTTTATTTGAAGTTGATTAGATGACAGATTTAGGGATAAGAAGACACGCTGAATCTGTATATGACAATCTTTTTTTTTTACCGGGATATATAGTTCGTTCGGAATCCGGTTGAAACCGGATTTTTTTTTTAAGTTAAAGTTTTACTTGAAGTTGATAATATGCTCTTTATACGGATAGGAGATACGCTGAATTCGTTTCTGAACTTTTTTTTTTCTGGACAAGTATGGTAGTTTGTTTGCAGTTGTCTGAATCAAATATTAGATTTTTGGGATCCCATCGACATCTTTGGTCTTGTTCTGCTTGCTTTGTAGAAAATTTACAGGGGAACACGTTGCAGTTAATTAAGACTATCACATCGGTGTAGAATTAGATTGAGGATCGGGAGAGATGGATCGAATCGTACCAACGGAAAGGGATGACTTGGCGACAGGAGAGTTTCTTCGGTTCATTTGTATTTCCATTTGAATGGTTTCTCGATTCCCCTGACGCAAGCTAGAAAAGGAAAAGTAAGGGAAATCGAACCTGTAAGGAATTAGCCGTCACTCCATCAGTGACTTCTTCAGCCAAAAACGCCACCCCGTAGAATTCAGTTAGAAAATACATTTGTATGGCGATGAGTTGGATAAGGGGCCACGACTTAAAAAAAAATGCAAGCATTTGTGTTATTCACTGACTCTTTTACGTAGTGTTGCCAGATCGTCATACAAAAAATAAGCCGTGGCCTTCGAAAAATACGCCACAAAAGTCTACACCTCGCAAAATCAATCAGCGGTCTAACGATTAAAACGACGTAAAAAGAGTCGATTTTTCTGAAAAAACAGTCGGTTTTTCGTAAAGGCGGTCAATTTTTCACATCATGCCAAAAAACACGGCGGTTAAAAAGAAAAACAACCACGTTTTACGCCACACGCCAGTTGCAAAATACATACGCCAGTCTCCGACAAAATATTGCGGCGTAAATCCGTCAATCTGGCAACACTGCTTTTACGTCTGGTGTGACTGGGGGCTCCCCATAAAAAAAATGTAGAAGAACTCGTTAGAAATTGAGGCCAATATCGTCGTTCCTTGGGCTCTGCTGCTCAATGTCCCTATCCCTGTTTTCGTCAGATAGCCTCCCCCAACCGAAATCCTGATTCAAACGTCGGTCGTGATAGGTAGGCCATGTGTCTGCCTTGGAAAACAAGGAACCCAGTATGTTTGATGGTGTTAAACGAACTGATCAGCTGAAATTTTATTTGACTGTATTTATTGGTGATATTGTCTTGTGCCAACGATATCGCACTTGCATTTATATATCGCCTTGTGCAAATATCTTCAATTGCCCAGGACCTTCACGTTTTTGCCCTTGGCTATTTCTCGGCGCTCCATCTAGGAAGAAGATTTCTTAGACCCGATTAGTCCCTTTTCTTTCTTTTTTAAATGTTTATTTTTTTGCATTTACTACATTATTGAAAGCTCAGTGTATTTTTTCCTTTTATTTGTCTATACTGCACTATTTTCCTCTCCTTAAGTGCGATAATAAAATCATCATCATCATCATTTGTAGCACCGCTCGAGAAAGACAACTTTGGTGTCATCTGTCATCAAAAGTTTGGGTGCACAGCGTGCACTGATATAAAAAAAAATATAAGAATATAACTTTTCTTGAACAGGTATGTAATGTATATCTTCCTATGTCCCACATGGTAGTTATATTATGACAATAAATTGAGGTCCATACGTATCGTTTGAGCCTCCAGGGAGGATGTTACGAGCCCTACCAACCTCCACAGAAGTTCACCGAGCACTTTTCCTCAACTACTGAAAAGTAGGACTTGACCTTCAAAAAATAAATAAAAGACATCAGTTTCAGAAAGAAAAACAGTTTTTATTGCATTGTTATAACAGAAATGTCCGGGTCACAACAGTAACCATTTTCATTTCAGTAGGCTAGGGTTGCAAATAGCAAATAATTACTACCAAAGAAGACACAATTTTGTTCGAAAAAGTAATAGTTAACATACCTCCATCTCAGTTGATATCGGAATAAAAAGTTCGGAGGCCGTTTAAAAATACCAGCCTTGCTGCGCTCGGCATATATTTTTCATAACCTGCCTCGCCTTTGGCTTGGACAGGTAAATTTCAATCGCCGTCTCGTTGTTACAATCCCATATCAACCTCGATAAAAAAAAACGAATTTTCTTAACACTCTTCGGGAGGAAGAATAACGGAAATTGGATTCGTTCAGCGTAGTGTTTCTGGTTCCTTACCAGTATTATAACGTGACCGTTTGTTTCCTTAGTACATGTTCCATAAGCTGCGAAGTACATATCACAAAATACAATAGAAGTCATAAGTTCATTAGGCAACGTTTCGTTTCAGAGTTTATAATTATAAAAATAACACAGAAGTTTGTTTTTCAGCACCAAATCAATCCAAAAATGTAGACCCACTGGGTCCAGCGTTGCGTCGGTCCCTTTCGGCCTTTCTTTTGGGTAGGGCCGATTACCACTGTAATCGCCACTAGTGGTAGGTTTTTTCTCCAGGATGACGTTGACTAGCGCTGTGTAGATTTGGTACTCGGTCTTCTTCGGGAATATCGTTGAGTTGATTGTGCTGATGGAGCTGAAGATTTTAAATTCGTTGCATATCTTGAGTTGCGACGACAAACAATGGAAGTTTTTCTTAATAAAATACTCCTCGTTGTCATTCTGGTTAGGGGCGGCGGGCAAGGATTGTCCGCGTACATTTTGAAAGGTGTAACTTTCCCGATCTGGAGCACATCCGTCGAAACCCTGGATATTGTTTCGTATGCTACACCTGATATCCTCGTTTCTAAAAAAAAAGACAGTTAGAATTCCCAGAACACTCAGCAGGTGGTCGGAAAGCAGAAATTCGATTCCGTTCCGTATGTTGTTTCTGGTTTATTTAGCTATACATAACGTGACCTTTTGTCTCCTCAGTACAGATGCGCATATGTTATTAATTTGTTAGTGTGTCAGTCTGTTTGGCAGGTCATTAAAATTGCCAGATATAAAGGGTTTCACTCCGTCCAAAGGCTATCTTCAAGATCTGTCGATTCCACACCTCAGCGGGCTGCTGGCTTGACAGCAAGTTAGATGGCACGCATCAGACTGCGATAACTTTCAGTTGCCTACTGTGGGTCTTTATATGATGACATGACATGTGATATTTAACCATTGGCGAAAAATGCGCTTCGTCACGGACAATCTCGGTAGTGACTTCGAGTTGTAGATCGCTGTTCACCTCATTATCCAGGAACTGGTCTGAATAGAATGGTGCTAGTTAGGAGAGAAAGGAAAGAGTTTCCATAGATGTGGGGGGTCTTCTAGATAGAGCTTTTTTTCCAAAGAGGTCTAGTCTTCTAGATGGAGCTTTTTTTTCACATAAGATCGAAAGCAAACAAGAGATTGTTGACTGCAACAAATATATCTGAAATGTGTATGTCGATCGTAGACAACCTGGGGATCTAATGGTATAGAAGAGCCTCCGGAGACACCGAAACAAATCTAAATTCAAACTCGACTTTCAGACTTCATAATTACTAGGTGGTATTTGATAGGGCAAAACATATACGTCAGGTAGGATAGCAAAGAACGGTGCACTACTACAACAGTCAGGCAGGTTGTACCTCATTGAAGTTTTTGAAGTCATCGTTGGAAAATGCATTTGTGCTTTAATCTGTAGATGATCGTCGATGAAGGCCAGCCTCAGCTCCATAGCCTAACGAACAAGACCAAAGGTTTCGATGGGATCCCAAATATTTATTGGAATACTTGACCCAGACAAGCGAATCTTGTAGATTTCCGGTCTTCGGTAAACCCTTTTTAACATTTTGCTATAACCTAAACCAGTTTAGATATGGATTAAGCATTCACGTTTACTCCAACATCTCATCTTCAATCGACTTCAGACCAACTTGACCACTTGACCTAATTCGCCCTTTTAGCAATAGGCTACTCTCGGCGAACTGCATACATAGCAAAAGAGCTGGTGACATCGAGAGTCGATCCTTTTGATCCAAATTTTCGGGTTTTGCAAATTTGTCCAGCTTAACCGTCAAGGAAATAAAGTTCAAAATTTGATTCAACATGTCTCCTTACCCAGATACCACTGAATCTCTAATCGATCTTTAATATATTTGAAAGCTGCAACAGCATGTCTCCTCATCCTATACCGACTATATCATTGGGTTTTAAAATGTCATGTTAAATTTCTGATTGTGGCTGGTCCGATCCAACTAGTTGTAGGCAGGTTTTTACCAAGAAAATAATTTTCATATTCGGATTCATCATGTCTTCTTACCCCTAAATCAAACCTGTAAACAACTTCATATTAAACTTTAACTTTTCACAAATATTGCTGTTTTGCTGGATTCTGGGCGCACCACTGATAAGGCAAGAAAATAAATTTTATATTCAGGTTCAGCATGTCTCCTTAACCCTAAATCGAACCTCTAATCAACTTCAGATTAAGCTTTTACTTTTCAAAAATTTTCCGGTTTGCCGGATTACAGGTGAACGACTTGCCGGCGGGAAAATTATTTTCATATTTGGAAAACGACTATTTCATTAGCTTTTAAAAATATTTGTTTCGCCCCTTAATTTGAAACTCCACCCCTAAATGTAGGGCTGCAAAGTCCATCTTCGAACTTCACCTGTCATGCCAAATTTCAATAAAAAATCTTAACCCCTTTGAGAGTTATCGTGCTAACAGACGGACGGACGGACATTGCGTTTTGGGATCCCAAAAATATCCTCTAAAATAGCGTCCTTGAAGGAAATTTAGGCGAGGTCGGTTCTATAGGTAAAACCGAACTTGGACAGAAAAGCCAGGCTGAGATGGCAGCCTTGCAAAGAAACAAGGAAGTCCATACTGAACCTCGTAGTCAATTGAAAAACTCGAGACCTCTTTCTCAGAGCATAATAACACTAGTGAGTAGCGCCAAGACCTATGCTTTCCATGCTTTGCAAATGTGCCATACTCGCAGCGCCGCCCACTACGCTTGCGGCATTTAAAGCGAGACAAACTTCCGGGTTTAGAAATTTCTAGTAAAGCAAAGGTGCGGTCTGGACACACCACAATGGAGGCTGTATCATTTACACAATGTTCAGAATATGAAGTCATCGGAGCCAACGTTGGTGAACGATATTGAGTTTCAGTAGGGACGTTCTCTATCGCTAGTGACGCTAGTGTCGCTGCTATTCGAGTGTGTATCATTTTTTTCAAGTCTTGACGCTACTCCATAGTTATAATCTGCTCCGCTCTTTTTTCCTGTATCTTCGAGGAATCCAACTGTCTTTTTTCCAGGCTATGTTGTCGGTGGATACTACCCCACGCCTACAGAAAAGCGGCACATGCACCTTCAGGGCGATACAATGCAGACCGTGGGTCTTCTTTCCCAAGGCAGCCTTACCGTCCCGTACTGCCAGTACACATATTCGGAACCAGCATCATCTATGGCGTAAGTTAATCCATTTGGCTTGTAAGGCGATGACAGACTTTTTCAAAAGCAGCTGTCACACCGTTACCGCCGAATTTGACCTTTTGTCATAAAAAAAATTATGAATAATATAACACTCTACCCCTCTATAATCTTGTTACGAAAGAAAAAAAAACGCTAAAAGGGATCGGTTAGTGTACAACTAAAAAAATGCTGGAACAAAACTCCCTCTATATCTTTCATGAAGAGAGGCCACAGGTGCTAGTTTGGGGATTTTCTAGGATTTTTCTCGCTGGGGTCTAATACGTATAGGAGAATAGGAGGTGAGGGAGAATATTACGTAATCAGATAGGTTTTTAATACCGAAGTCGATGCTAAGGCGGGCTCGTCTCTCTTCCAGGGTAGCCAGCTTGAACCTTTTTTCGAGGGGTCGACGACTCTGATTTTTTATGTACACCATTCCGGAATAACGGAATAATCCTGACCATTCCGGATTATTCCTGGCCATTCCGGATTATTCCTAACCATTCCGGATTATTCCTAACCATTCCGGATTATTCCTAACCATTCCGGATTATTCCTGACCATTTCGGAATATTCCTAACTATTCCGGATTATTCCTAACCATTTCGGATTATTCCTGACCATTCCGGATTATTCCTAACCATTCCGGATTATTCCTAACCATTTCGGATTATTCCTAACCATTCCAGATTATTCCTAGCCATTCCGGATTATTCCTAACCATTCCGAAATATTACTGACAATTCTTCTGGTATACTCCTGACCAGTTGTAAACCATTGAGGAGTATCCCCAACCATTCCCGAATATTCTCAACCATTCGGGTATATTCTCGACGATTCAGAGACTTTACCGCAGACTGCGTGGTCTTCGGTTTCTTATCAGAACTACAGCGACATTACACTGCAATACGAATCGAGAGGGACCAAATATTATTTAAGTGCCCTTCAGTTATCGACCATGCACAACTTTCTATGGCGCTCGAGATTTGACCATGTTCTTTTCTTAGAAATTCAATGGTTTTCAGTAGTTCATGGGATCGACTGGGAAAATGGTAGATGCTAGAAGTATGTCCCTGCACATATCTGTTAACTGCAATGCAAGTACTTGCGAGACAAAATCTCAACATGGCACCTACAAAGATGTAATGCGCTACAGTTAGCACACAAATATTGCTCACTGAAGCCAATTGAAACTAGCTAGTACCACCCACCAGTAAGCAGGGGCGTCCCGAGCCTTTCTTCATGGGGGGGGGGGGGGGCGCATCTTGTAAAATTGACCGAATCGGTACCTGATTTTTACTGAATTTATGACAAAAAATTGTAAAAACAAAGCGAGTTGCCTTCATGAAGCTACAACGTAAAAAGTTGCAGAGTATATACAAACAAGCCTAAAGAGAACAAGACCAAAGGTTTCGATGGGATCCCAGAAATTCAATATCTGATCCAGACAACTGGGTCTTGTCTTAGCCAGATCCAGTCATCGCCAGACTCCTTGAACATTTTACAATTAAAATTCAGAAACAGATTAAGGCCAAATAGCTAGTCATCTGAGAAAACCAAGTTCAGATATGGATTCAGCATGTGTGTTACCCCTAAACTTCATGCCACTTCTGCCAATTTCCTGGTTTCGGCCGAACTCCAGAACTACTTGTCCGGCTAAAAAAGAAAGCTCAAAAACGAACTCAGGGTATCTTCTTTCCCCAACAATGAACATCTAATCAACTTCAAATAAAAAATTTAACTTATAACAAATTTTCCGACTCAAGCCGGAATTCGGTCGAACTAAATTTCCGGGTAAAATATGATTGTTAAACACGGATTCAGTATCTATTCTTGCCCTTAAATCGGTTATCTAATCAACTAGAAATAAAACTTAAGCTTCTAACAATTTTCCGGTTTTGGCCGGATTCGGGTGGAACTACATGTCCAGGTAGACATTTTTTTCACATAAGTGTTCAGCATGTCTCCTTGCCCTAAATCGACTATCAAACTAGCTGTTTCAAAATATTTTGTTTGCCCCTTAATTTAAACCCCCTCCCCCACCCCTAAATGTAGGGCTACAAAGCCCATCTACGAACTTGACTGGTCCGATTACCCAACGAATCCTCACACCAAGTTTCATCAAAATATCTCATTACCTTCGAGAGTTATCGTTCTTACAGACGGACAGACGGACGGACGGACAACTTTTGCGATGTCATAGATATCCCTCCACTTACGTTTTGGGATCCCAAAAACTGGAGCTTTTCCAAGCTTTTCCGCTTCTGTTTTTTTTTTCCTGGATACGCCGTCACTAGCCTTTTAGTTTTGCTAACAGGACTTGAAATAATGGCTAAAAGCGGTGTTGCTGCATAGCGACAACGTCGCTAATGGCCGTGGCCATGATTAGTTAAGGCGTCGCATGCGAAATTTTTTGAATCCGCCTTTTTTTTCTTGCAACATTTAGCTACTTCCCGTGCAAATCCTAGCTTTCAACATAACAACCTAGCTTTAACAAGCCCCCAAAAATTCCAAGCCTCAAACGCCAACTAAATAAGGAAACCTTTGTCTAACTAGTCAAAGCTGCAAAATGCGCCGCAGGCGAAATTTTGTGGAAACACAGATGATAAAGTGCCTCTCTGCGATCCCAAGATTAGCTATTCAACCCAGAGTAGTCTGGCAACGAAAGGGGCGATACATTTGTTTGGAATTTACAGGAAACAAAAGTAGGCTAGTTTTCACGTCAAGAGACATGCTTACCGGAAGTACTTACTAACTGAAGTATTGCAATCCTAAGAAGTAAAAAAATGAACAGCAACCAGTTGAAGCTACCGTAAATGGCAAAGAACAAGAGCTATGTAAATGCCACTTAAATTACCGAACTCAGTACTGGGTTGAAGCAAATAATGGATCCGTAGTATACCGAAAAACTAACTAACTAAAAAAATAAGGAACAGATCGAGAGTGGTATTACAACCGAATTTCGTAATGGAATAAAACTCTTGTTAGAACCACCTAAAACAACCGAATTCGGCAAGTCTAGTAATAGAAACAGACTAAAGAAAAATCCGGTGAATTACCATATTCGGTAGAGATTGAGACCAAATAAGCAAGTTAAATCGACGAATTTACGCAGGGACTGACCGAATGGAGCGAAATCGATGCGGATTGAACAAAAGTTGGATGAATTGTCGTATTCGGTCACGAATCAGAACCAAACGAATCTGATTAATGACCGAATTATGAAATGGACTGACAGAATGCGATCGAATTACCGAATTCGGTAAAGAATGAGACAAAATAAACAGGTTAAAATCACCGAATTCACGCAAGGACGGACCGAATGAGGCGAAATCGATGCGGACTGAACAAAAGCTGGATAAATTATCGAATTCGGTCACGAATCAGAACCAAATGAATCTGATTAATAACCGCATTATGAAATGGACTTACCGAGTGCGATAAAACGGATACGGACTTAGAGAAGTCCGGTGAATTACCGAATTCGCTAACGAACGAGACGAAATAAACAGGTTAAACCACCAAATCTACGAAGGGGCAGACCGACACGGTGAAATCGATGCGGAGCGAACAAAAGTTGGATGACTTAGCTAATTAGATAAAGAAAGTGGAACCAATGAACACGTTAAATCACCCTATTTCGAAATGCCGGGACAAAAGATTTTATGAAAAGGGCATCACGGCTTCGCCGCGATGCCCGTTTGACCGAATTTTTCGCCTTCGAATGCCCAAAACGTACGAGGCGGGCATTCGTTCCCTTCGGGGCGCCCCTGCCAGTAAGACTGGGAATTAGCCAGAACCTGGAATACCAGGTCATCTAGCAGGTTTGCTTGTCCCTTCAGACATTTCCTAGTTTCCAGGACCACAAGACTTCTCTGTCAATATCTACGGTAGGCGGGCAATTACCACTCACTGAAAACTATTACCACCCACCAGTAGACTAAGACAAGGAATTAGCCAGAACATGCGATACCAGGCACAGGGATATTTTAAATGGTCATTACGGACATTTCATCTTTACCAAAAGCTGAAGACGTCTCTGTCAATATCAGTTTTTGGGATCCCATACCTATGACATCGCAAAGGTTGTCCGTCGACCGTCTGTTAGCACGATAAATCTCGAAGGGGTTGAGATATTTTGATCAAACTTGGCACGAGGACTCTTTACAGCGTCGCCCCAACTCAATAAACAAGACCAAAGGTTTCGATGGGATCCCAAAAATTCAGTATCTGATCCAGACAACTGGGTGTTGTCTTATCCAGATCCAGTCATCGCCAGATTCCTTGAACATTTTTACAATTAAAATTCAGAAACAGATTAAGGCCAAATAGCTAGTCATCTGAGAAAAACCAAGTTCAGATTTGGATTCAGCATATGTGTTTACCCCTATAAGTCATATCTGTTTTGACGAAAACTTCCTGCCACTTCTGCAAATTTCTTGGTTTCGGCCGAACTCCAGAACTACTTGTCCGGCGAAAAATGGAAAGCTCAAAAACGAACTCAGGGTATCTTCTTTCCCCAATAATGGACATCTAATCAACTTCAAATAAAAATTTAACTTATAACAAATTTTCCGACTCCAGTCGGATTCCGGTCGAACTAAATTTCCGGGTAAAATGTGATTGTCAAACACGGATTCAGCATCTCTTCTTACCCTTAAATCGGTTATCTAATCAACTAGAAATAAACTTAAGCTAAGGATTCGGGGGGAACTACATGTCCAGGTAGAAAATTTGTTCACATAAGTGTTCAGCATGTCTTCTTGCCCTAAATGAACATCTAATCAACTCCAAATAAAACTTTTAATTTTAACAAACTTTCTGGTTTGGGCCAGATTCCGGGCGAACTACTTGTCCGTCGAGAAATGGTTTTCACCATCGTCCTCAGCATGTCTTCCTACCCCTAAATCGAACATTTAATCAACTTCAAATAAAACATTTACTTGTAACAAATTTTCCGGTTTTGGCCGGATTCCGGGCGAACTACTTGTTCGATGAAAAAATAGTTTTCACCATCGTGTTCAGTATGTCTTCTTACCCCATAATCGATTATCAAATTTGCTGTTTTAAAATGTTTTGTTTGCCCCTTAATTTGAACCCCCTCCCCCACCCCTAAATGTAGGGCTACAAAGCCCATCTACGAACTTGACTGGTCCGACGACCCAACGAATCCTTACACCAAGTTTCATCAAAATATCTCATTCCCTTCGAGAGTTATCGTGCTTACAGACGGACGGACGGACGGACGGACAGACCACTCCACTTATCCCTCCACTTACGTTTTGGGATCCCAAAAAGCTAAAGTCAACGTACATGTCAAGTTCGAAGATGGGCTATGCAGCTCTATATTTAGGGGTGGGGGATTTGAAATTAAGGGAAAAAAAATATTGTTTTAAAGCTAATGAAATAGTCGAATTAGGGACATGCGGAATCTGGACATGAAATTTATTTTCTCGCTGGACAAGAGATCACCCGGAATCCGGCGAAAACCGGAAAATCTGTGAAAAGTAAAAGTTTAATATGCAGTTGATTGTAGGTTGGATTTAGGGACAAGGAAACGTGCTGAGTCCGAATATTAAAATTATTTTCTCTCCGGACAATTAGTTCGGCCGGAATCCGGCCAAAACCGGAGAATTTGTTTAAAGTAAAAGTTTTATCTAAATTTGATAAGATGTTCTATTTGCGGGTAAGTAGACATGCTGAATTCGCATATGATAATCATTTTCACCGGACGTATAGATCGCTCGGAATCAGGCTGAAACCGGAAAATTTGTTAAAAGTAAAAGTTTAATCTGAAGTTGATTAGAGGTTGGATGTAGGGGCAAGGAGACATTCTGAATTTGTTTTTGAGCTTTATTTTGTCGCCGGGAAATTGTCAGAAGTAAGGCAGGAACTTTCGATCTGCTTCGTCAAAATCGATATGACTTAAAGGGGTAAACACACATGCTGAATCCACATCTGAACTTGGTTTTCTTATATGATTAGCTATTTGACCTTAATCTGTTTATAAATTTTAATAGTAAAAGTGTTCAAGGAGTCTGGCGAAGACTGGATCTGGCGAAGACTGGATGTGTCGAAGACGAGACCCAATTGTCTGGATCAAATTTGAACTGTTGGGATCCCATCGAAACCTTTGGTCTTATTCTCACCGGACAAGTGTGAGCGGTAATAGGTCTTGCCAGCCTACTGTATTTTGTGAGTGATAATAGGTTTCTGGTGCGACATAACTGCCTTCCAACAACGGCATTTTGTGTCATCTGCCGGCTCTATAGTGCTGTTTAACATTACAAGATATGGGAACCATTTGCATGACAAATCACCATTGCTTATTGAGATAAATAACCATTGCTTATTGCAGAGACAACCGCAAAAGAGGTTTGGTCTCCACTGTAATATGACACTATTCGTGCACGTCCTTTATCTTTTTAGGCCGCATGCCTTTCAACACCTTCGTCTTTCTTGAAAGTCACGAATACCGAAGACCGCTGTTGTGAAATGATATTTTGGATGAGGAAAGTCCGAAAAATTACAGACCATTCCTTATTATTCCTAACCATTCCGGATTATTCCTTATCGTTCTGGATTATTCCTGACCATTCCGGATTATTCCTGACCATTCCGGATTATTCCTAACCATTCCGGATTATTCCTAACTATTCCGGATTATTCCTAACCATTCCGGATTATTCCTAACCATTCCGGATTATTCTTGACCATTCCGGATTATTCCGGATTATTCCTGACCATTCCGGATTATTCCTTCGGGACATGTACACCATTCCGGGAGAGTCGTCGACCCCTCGCCTTTTTTCCGACCGAGTTTCCGCGCTTTCGTGATCAAGATGAACCAAATTCTGCATGGAATTAATGATGGTGGCGAAAGTCCTGGCCGGAATTCCAGTCCGCAACGGAGTCTTACGTTTGTCCTAACCATTAACATTGATAGCGCTTATTGGAAAGATTGCAAGTGAAGCGAAAAGCCTACTGGAACTTTTGATTTTTGACGCTTTGTACATTTTCTCTCGCCTGATCTGTCGACAGGAGCTAGGAATTATTGAGCATCTTATGAATGTTTCCGAAGAACTAAATGATTTAAGGTGGAAAGTTTTGTGGAAGGAATGATCGTCCGAGTGATTGTCACGGCGATTTGAAGACGACTCTTTTCTAGGATAGGAATTAAAAAATGGGGGAAGGTTCATCTATTTGGGAATGTCGCACAAGGAGCACTTCTTCTAGCATTACTTGGTTTTCACGATCGTTTTGTTTTCTAAAGTAAATCTTGTGTCTTATTTTTTTTTTTTTAGAATCTAAATGGTGTAAATAAACAACTACTCCTCTGCATTGTTGATTATGTGACGAGGACTGTCACGTTTCATTCCTAGCAACCGTATTACCTCCTTTCCGCGGATTGTGAATGGAACTAGACTGTGTCCCATTACAGGGACGCCTCAAAAATTTCGTTGACGACGGTCATTGCAGGGCCGTATCCAAGAGTTTATTTCAGGAAGGCGGGGGGGGGGGGGTCTCCCCGCATTTCGGACATAATCTGTACCTAACAGTAAAACAAGAACGTAGGTCAGAGGTTAAAGCCTATAAAAAAAACGGTTGTTAATGTATGTTTCGGAGAGGAGGGGGTCGAACCCTCTATCCCCCTGGATAAACGGATTTGGTTACTAAAACAAGGATCGCAGTTGAAACTGTACAGTTGTAGTTGAAAGCAAACAGGAAAATTTCGTAACTGGTCGAGTCCAACAGAGAACATATGATAGTTTCATTCTAGACCGATATTTTAGAGAAAGTTTTCAGCAGATCGGCGTGGGAACTCAGTTTTCGCAAGACCCATAACTGCTTGTTAGTCGTCTGGGGGACAGTTAATAGCAAATTTTGTTGGAGAGTTTGTGACTCATCCGTTTAACTTCTACTTTATCTTCTGTAAATAGGTTGGGCAGAGTATCTCGCGTTGCTGCTTGTTTTGATGACAAGATCCCAGATAAAGGGTAATTTAAGATTCAATGCAATGAATATTAAGTGTGTCGGGCCGTTCGGTAATGGTCGTGTTTTTTCAGTGTAATTCTTCTCACGACAACATGTCCTTACAAGGATTACATTACTGGTCAGTGTGGTGATATATGTCAGTGCGTTAACTGAGATTTTTTGCGAATGGTAAAAAGAAAGTCGCGCAAGTTGTCGAACCGCCATCTGATTTCCTTAGTCGATAGGGTCTGGGAAACGATGGGCTTACGAAAAACAAAGTGTCCATTTCTACTGATACACCGCCTTCGGAAAATTAAAATTAACTGTTCAGCGTTGGCATCCATCTAGAAAGTCACAGGGTTTTTCCGTCATCATTTCAATCTATTAACACCATCCCCAAGCTTTGAATGTCCCTGTAACACTTCACAGATTTAAAGAAAATAGGAATATACTAACAGAAAAACTGCTCTTCTTCTTTTGCTGCAATATTTTTCTGTCTAACTTCTTTTGACAGTTCAGTGAAAAGCTACGACAACCCCCGAATTTCAGCTCAGGCATTTCTGGTCAACGGATGTGTTCTTACTTTCTTGTCAAGTCTCGGAGAATTTCAACAAGTCATCGGCTCTTTACTCTAGTCTTGACGTCCTCTGGCTTTCCTTCTGATACCGAAGCCTGGTGGAGTGGAACACAGAAATCACTTATGGTCGGGAATCACCCGAGGAAATAGTTTACTCTTTTCCTCTCATTGATCCATCTTCCAGCTATTGACGACACATGTATTTACTCGGTTATGGTTTTTGTCCCAGACCTGGCGAGCCGACATGTATTTACTCTCGATATAACCTTTGACCAACCCATGTGTTGGAAAGGAGGGGGAATCCGGAATCTTGAGCTATGGAGGAGGGAACGGAAAATCTTTTGACACGCTTAGAATGGAGTTAGAGCGGACAAGCACAAGCCCTCGATTCTTTAGTGACAGAACCGGATTGGATCCGAGCACTCTGGGGGGGGGGGGGGGGGGGGGAGTTAGAGGGAGGGGGGGGGGTCGGAATTCCGGTGATCACGAGTGTGATAGGACGATGAAAATTTTCTTGAGCATGCATCTAACCACTTCAAATAAAACTTTTACTTTTAACAAACTTTTCGGTTCTGGCCGGATTCCGGGCGAACTACTTGTCCGGCGAGAAAATGGTTTTCTAGTCGTCTAAGCATGTCTTACCCATAAATCGACTATCTCATTAGCTGTTTAAAAATAGTCTATTTGCCCTTTAATTTAAACCCCCTCCCCACCCCTAAATCTAGGACTACAGAGCCCATCTACAAACTCGACCTTTCCTTTGAGTCAAAGGATCCTCACACCAAACAAAATATCTCATTCCCTTCGAGAGTTATCGTTCTCACAGACGGTCGGACAACTTTTGCGATGTCATAGGTATCCCTCCACTTACGTTTTGGGATCCCAAAAACCGCTGGCTGTAAAAAAAACCCATCAAGTACATCGATTAAATAATATTCTTATAATGTTTTGTTCCGGTGTTTCGTGACAGAATTTGCAGCGTAGAGGAGTTCACGTTATTAACAACAAGAGTGGGAGAACAGTTTGAAGGAGCCTTATGAAGTGTGAAACGAGAATACAAAGTTGGATGAATCAAAACGATGAAGTAAAAGAGCTAGAAATGCTGTTGAGAAGGGCGAGACTAACTGAGAGAACATACGGTTTATAGAGCCTTCATCTCGGTAGTATGTATCCTCTATAATAGACGTGCTGTTTAAATCTTATATTAGGAAATGGAACCTTAGCCTACCAACATAAATGGTGGGGGAGTTAGAATCTCCCCTCTGAACCTGGCTGTCTAAGTGTGCATTTTATGAGGAAAGGCAGAAAAACTACGCCTAGAATCTATACGGTAGGCCATTTTGGGTCTGTACTGTGTCTCTTTCGACATTTACGGCCTTCATAACAGATTAAACCTGAGCCCACTAGAGTAAAATATCGCTGACGCTTAAACTTGACACCATTATGTCTAGACCGTAAACTTTTGTATCCTTCCCGTTTTTCTTGTATATAGCTGTTTTGACATTTTGCGTGAACCTATAGGACCATAAGGATGTCATATCAGCACAAAAAGGAAGACATAGGAAGCACCACATCTCGTATGGCCGCTCACCGTCTGTTCATTTGTTGGACTCTACTTCGTCAAATTCAAGATATACTTATAATATCCACTCACACGAAATGAAGCCAAACTTCTTCCCTACCAATTTGACAGAAACCTAGGCACTTGCTTTGTAGATTATGAAAGTGAGATGATTTTTTCAGATACCATAGTCATTACTATACGGTCTGTGACTGTGGTATCTAAATGTCCGATATCATGGTAAAGGCTTATATAATATATGGAGTGGTTACGGAAGTAGGTTGCATTAGTATTATAAGGAACTTGAAGTTCCTTCAAGTCCGTCCGCATGGCAGTGTCTGCTGCATGCTCCTAGCAAATGCTGTGACGAAAGAAACTCAGTAAGGTATCGTGTACCACATGTTCGTTTGTGTCCGTGGTAACTACCGATAATGTTGAGACAGTGCGACAAAAACCGGAGTTGATAATTCTGGTTCAGTTATTCGTGGATGTCCGTAGATGATTACATCAGATAGGCATGCAACCAATTTTTACTCGTCCCCACTTAATCGTACAAAAAAATCCCAAGACTCAACATCCCAGAGGGCGTTACAAGTTGTATTTCATTATATGTAAACGCTTACTAGGTTGCTAACTTGCCATTTTTTCGATCAGTTAATATTCTATAGCCTATCAGTTATTATAATTATTACAAATATTGTAATAAATTTATTTATTTCCGAAATATAGCTCCCATAAAATTCAGCTGACGTATCCGTTTTGCACTATCAAATATAGCCTATCTATTACCGGTCGTTTTCAGGCGTCATTGAACTTATCCCCCCTAATTTCCCCCCTAACGCCCTCAAATGCGGGCAATACTATAGATAAAAATTCATTCTGCACAAGCAGACCGCGAATCATGTTTGACTGCGCTAATCGGGTACGTCAGCTGAGCTTTATTCTTGCCATATTTCGGCCCTTCTTTGGAGGACCCTATTTATTCGTGGCTTACTTCCGGTAGTTCGCCATTCCTTTTAAATATGTTTAATTAGCCGACTGACCAAACACAAACAAATAAAAGTTACATTTCACACACGCTGCTCACTTTTAGTGTGACCTTATACTATATATTGCGAAAAAAAGTCCGAGGTCACAACACAAACTGAAAAAATAACTAAATTCTAGAAATTACTCCTATTCAAAAAATTTCGTTCTATGCTCCATCGTAAGCCTCAAGCTTGAGGAGACATTTGCGTGACTATAGTTTCATGTTTTATTTTTCTTAGGTCTCGAACCAAAAACGGACTGGTCACACCATCGTCAGAGCATCTGTACGAGAGTCCCCACGTGATGCAGTTGCCCCATCGGCTGGAAACGGACATACAGAGAAGTCCGTTGCCCGTTCCTAGTCCTATGAGCTCGAACAAGCCTGACTCCAACAGAAGCCTGAGCAGCACACTCACCTCCTCTTGTAAGTCTCATTCGCGAAAAACATAAATCAGCTTACAATTAACTTTGCTGCAGAAAAGTTGGCAGTCCGGTCTCATGTACATACACTGTAAAAAGTTCCTTCGAGTAAGGATTAAAGTTAACTGTAGTATTTGCTACTGGGATTAATATTATCTCTGCTGAGATAAGATTATCTGAATTAGAGACAAGATTGATTAATCCCAGTAGCAAATACTGCAAGATTTTTTTTTACAGTGTATACAGAACTTCCCAGAAGTAAGCCCGACAACAACCGGAAAGTGCCGGGAGTGGGTAACCCCTCAAGCCCCGTATTATATTCTGGCGATTTATAAGCGAGAGCTGCGGAAAAAAAGATCGACTGTTCTGTTGAATTTTTTGTGGAGGACTCCTGAAAATTTTCTAAACCAGACTGCGCAAGATGCCTTACTATACCTCCACGCTTTGTTCATCTATTATTGTTCTAAATGTTGCCCACCCCTACGCCAAAAAATATCTGTCGCCAATCTTTATTCCACTGGCAGCTCGATCCGAGGAATAAACCAACAAATTGTGGCCTAGGCTAATAAAGATATTCTCTTTCAAGTCTATTCTTGCGGTCATCTGGCTCTGTTTCGCTACCTGTCTCCATGGCAACCCTTCTTGTCGCTTCAGATTTTTCCCCTCCACTAATCTGTAACGACTATATTGCTCGGAGAGTACCTGAGAGACGCAAAAAAGGTGGACACTTTTTTTCCCGTCCAGGGGATAATGACGACACGGAAAATCCCGTTTTGTGACTCGTTCATTCCGCTCTAATAACGTTTTTTTTGTCGGGCTTTCCAGTGATGAACCGAAGAAGTCAAGCTAGGTTTAGCGTGCAATTTTATTTGGGATTTGGCAAGGAAAAATGTGGCAAAAGTTTGCCATGCAAGTCCTATTTATCCACCCAGTGCATTACAAATTTGTCTTCTCTTGTCTTTGTTGTTTGCATTACAAAACATTTAAACCTGACTTAAAAAAAATCCGGCCGAAATTTCATCTGGCTTCAGAAATATTTGCCGATCAAGAAAATACCTTACCTGTATCTTAACGATGGGTGGGAAGCAGGGATCCGAGGGCTTCGTAAGTCATCGATTGCGTTTATTCCGTGTAGGTTTTTAAAATTCCTAATCATTTTTGTTCCCACAATATCTCTTTGTAGACGGACGTAACATTAAATGTGTCAATACAAAAAAAGAATAATGATTAAGGACCAATAGTACAGTAGACGTATGCTTATGTGAACGTTTGTTGACAATGGACTTTGCCATTTTGATGCACTTGCTGTGTCTACTAACTACCAGTTAGCCAAAATAGGTAGTTAAGGGCATCTGAAAAACCTGAATAGGTATTTTGGATCTACATTCTACCATTTAGCCCAAAACTGCACTGTTCACACTAAAGTAACTGTTCACATATACAAACCTCTATTGTAATAACATCAAATGTTTCAGTAAAAAAAAGAATAATGATGATAGACCTATACAGTCGATGGCAACTTACTAATTTACTTGTAACGGGATCAGACAGCTGCCGCCTCACAGGGCGTCCATGGGCTGTCGAAAGGGGCTATCCCAAATGTCTCTGTCTCGCGTCACGCCTTGGCCGAAATCAGCCATCAGTGTTTCCACTTCGCATTTTTTCACATGAGATCTCATTTTTTTTCAATCCCATCATTTTTTCCAGTGTCATGATCCCGTGACAAACTCATGATTTTCAGGATTCCTCATCTTTTTTAATCCTAAATGCTAAAATTAATGTACAATGTATTTTAAATAAATTTAATTATATCTACGGTATTCAGTAAGTCAACAAATCATAGTAAGTCAACCAACTTAGTGTCCCCATCAGTGTTTCCACTTCGCACGATTTCACATGAGATCTCATTTTTTTTTCAATCTCATCATTTTTTCCAGTGTCATGATCCCGTGACAAACTCATGATTTTCAGGCTTCCTCATCTTTTTTAATCCTAAATGTTAAAATTAATGTATTTTAAATATATTTAATTATATCTGCGGTATTCAGTAAGTCAACAAATCATAGTAAGTCAACCAACTTAGTGTCCCCATCAGTGTTTCCACTTCGCATTTTTTCACATGAGATCTCATTTTTTTTTCAATCTCATCATTTTTTCCAGTGTCATGATCCCGTGACAAACTCGTGATTTTCAGGATTCCTCATCTTTTTTAATCCTAAATGCTAAAATTAATGTATTTAAAAAAAATTTAATTATATCTACGGTATTCAGTAAGTCAACAAATCATAGTAAGTCAACCAACTTAGTGTCCCCATCAGTGTTTCCACTTCGCATTTTTTCACATGAGATCTCATTTTTTTTTCAATCTCATCATTTTTTCCAGTGTCATGATCCCGTGACAAACTCGTGATTTTCAGGATTCCTCATCTTTTTTAATCCTAAATGCTAAAATTAATGTATTTAAAAAAAATTTAATTATATCTACGGTATTCAGTAAGTCAACAAATCATAGTAAGTCAACCAACTTAGTGTCCCCATCAGTGTTTCCACTTCGCATCATTTCACATTAGATCTCATTTTTTTGTCAATCTCATCATTTTTTCCAGTGACATGATCTCGTGACAAACTCATGATTTTCAGGCTTCCTCATCTTTTTTAATCCTAAATGCTAAAATTAATGTATTTTAAATATATTTAATTATATCTACGGTATTCAGTAAGTCAACAAATCATAGTAAGTCAACTAACTTAGTGTCCCCATCAGTGTTTCCACTTCGCATGATTTCACATGAGATCTAATTTTTTTGTCAATCTCATAATTTTTTCCAGTGTCATGATCCCGTGACAAACTCATGAATTTCAGGATTCCTCATCTTTTTTAATCCTAAATGCTTAAATTAATGTATAATGTATTTTAAATAAGTTTAATTATATCTACGGTATTCAGTAAGTCAACAAATCATAGTAAGTCAACCAACTTAGTGTCCCCATCAGTGTTTCCACTTCGCATCATTTCACATTAGATCTCATTTTTTTGTCAATCTCATCATTTTTTCCAGTGACATGATCTCGTGACAAACTCATGATTTTCAGGCTTCCTCATCTTTTTTAATCCTAAATGCTAAAATTAATGTATTTTAAATATATTTAATTATATCTACGGTATTCAGTAAGTCAACAAATCATAGTAAGTCAACTAACTTAGTGTCCCCATCAGTGTTTCCACTTCGCATGATTTCACATGAGATCTAATTTTTTTGTCAATCTCATAATTTTTTCCAGTGTCATGATCCCGTGACAAACTCATGAATTTCAGGATTCCTCATCTTTTTTAATCCTAAATGCTTAAATTAATGTATAATGTATTTTAAATAAGTTTAATTATATCTACGGTATTCAGTAAGTCAACAAATCATAGTAAGTCAACCAACTTAGTGTCCCCATCAGTGTTTCCACTTCGCAGGATTTCACATTAGATCTCATTTTTTTGTCAGTCTCATCATTTTTTCCAGTGACATGATCCCGTGACAAACTCATGATTTTCAGGATTCCTCATCTTTTTTAATCCTAAATGCTAAAATTAATGTATAATGTATTTTAAATAAATGTAATTATATCTACGGTATTCAGTAAGTCAACAAATCATAGTAAGTCAACCAACTTACAAACTTCTTTTTGTTAAGTTACTAAAATTCGCATATTTTAACAAGGAAACCTCATTATTTTTCTCATGGTTTTCTAGTATACGTCCCATGTGTAACTCATTATTCGTGGACTGTTGCTCAAGATTTTGAAAATTTCCTTGTGGAAACACTGGTCCACATCTCAGTTAGCACGACAATTAGCACACATGCACATGCCACCGCACAGTCCGGGTGAGTAGAATAGAGTAAAATAGATTAGTATATATTTATAGTTGAGTGCGCTAAATGGATAGCCTACGTCGCTGATTCTTTTCGATCGATATTTCGACCCTTCTTGGCAATGGTCCTGTTCAGGCTCAAAGTTATAAAAGTGAACCTTTGACCACAGTAGTACTAGAAGCTTATGTTTCAGGCTCTTTTTAATAAATGGGTCAGTTTGTTTTTA
Organism: Branchinecta lynchi; assembly: GCA_023053575.1. Taxonomy (NCBI): domain Eukaryota; kingdom Metazoa; phylum Arthropoda; class Branchiopoda; order Anostraca; family Branchinectidae; genus Branchinecta; species Branchinecta lynchi. Next base: position 27,033,744 of record JAKZAP010000004.1, read on the forward strand.
ATAATAAATTAACTAAGTGACAAAAGATCCAGAGCCGCACGACGAATTTGTAATTACACGGGATGCAAAAGACTTCTTTCACTACAGTATTCATAATTTACTACATGCCATTCATACTAACTGAAGTATGCGTGCTTTCCCGTCAGCACCCCGGTCCCTAACACCACCTGCGCACGCGTTCAGCGAAACCAACAATAAAAAAAAACACTAAAAGATAACAAGGTCCGAAGAAAAATGATGTCAATACAAGGAAAGATCCTGGGATCCCTTCGTGAACTTACCAAAAATCCTGAAAGATCCTCATTTGGTGTATCACCTGTCCTTCCTTTCCAGCTAGGATGGATACTTATAGTTACTTATAGTTAGTAGAATCTGTATTTGTTTTATCACAGTTTCCTTTCTCTAGCTTGAGCCTGAAGAGGAGCCTTGCCAAGAATGGCAGAAAAATCGCTCGAGTAAAATCAGCTCATGTATTCGTTTAGCGCAGTCAACTATGATTCGCAAGTCAGCTTGCGCTCAAGTGTTGTTTTAGCCACTGATGGGCAATACACAGGCTCTCAATCGAATACGGAAAAAACAACCAGTTACGACATCTTGAATGACATTATGAAACTGAAATATAATCCTCAGGTTCAAATTTTCAACCCCATTTTCAATCACATAATCTCTCGACAATTTAAATATTTTGTTGACGCCAAGATAGCAGGGAATAGATCGCTATCCCCGGCGTGACCTTGGGATTCCTGGCACTGCCCTAGAAGCTCTGCTAGACTGTCTCCCCAATCAAGCAACGTGACAACTGTCATCGTCCCTGCTTACGACCCTAGCTATATCCCCTCTCAAATTCTTTTTCTCTAAACCCCAGTCGCCGGAAATTCATTCGTAGCTGAAACGTCTTTGTTGTTTATACGAAGTTAATGCTTAAATAACATATATTGTTTCAAACTTAAAACTCAAACTGACAAAAAAAAAATCCTATATTACTTTTTATTATTTTAAACGGGTTATTTCACGAAGATTTTTTGTCAGCGATGCTTCGGCCCTTCTTGACAGTGGTCGTTCGTGCTATAGACCGAAATATGTCACACAGTAATAGAAAGTCAAACGTTCCCCTTCTTTTGCCGAAGACACTATTTTGTCCTCTCTGCAAGGAAAAGAGTGATAGAGGCAATTTCGCTCTAACGTGTACATCAATCCATGTCCTGAGAAGAATTGTTTTCTGAGCTTGTTTCCGCTTTTCTTGCCTATCGGCTTCATCAGAGAAAGGAGGCTTAAAAAACAAGCTGAAGAAGGAAGGTTGATAAGAAACGAACAAACGGACAACTGCCAGTCACTTGTCGAGCGAGGATGAAGTAAACATTCCACTAATTAGTCAGAGTTTTCTTTCGGGGCGGGCATAACTCGTCGCTTCTGACAAGTGGTGGATTTGCCATTCCCACTGATGGGTTTTGTGTGATAGTTGGGGAGTCGTTATGGCGGGAAGGATAAGGTGGTGGCTCAATACAGGCTACTTAGATGTTTGATGATATGTAACTGGTCTACAAACTAGTGTAACTAGTCTAGTTTTAATGTTCATTTTTTTTATCTTGTGTATTTACTACATTATTGAAAGCTCAGTGTATTTTTTCATTTTCTTTGTCTGTATTCCACTATTTTCCTCTTCTTAAGTGCGTAAATAAAATTTCGTCATCATCATCATCTATAGTCTACAGTGGTTATTCGACAAGGGGTTACGCACTCTCCAGCACCTGCTGTACACCCTTTCCCGGCACCGGACATAAATTATACTCTTCACCTTTCAAACGCTTCTAAACATCCTGACGCATGCTGATTTTAATGTTCTAACACGTGGCAACCGGCGCCGGCCGGGCACTAAGTGCTTGATGTATACTAAAATCGAGAGTGGACAATTCCTCGCTATTCGACTGAAGGAACTTGGGGCCAGAGACTTGTCAAAGACCATCTGCATCATTTTCGTGGTCGCTCTGGGAAAATAGTGCGGATAGTTCACTTTCGTCATGAAGCATGAAATCTATTTGCCGAGTCCCGGGCTCGAAATATTCCCCTCAAACCACAGCGTTAAAAGCGTATTCGTTGCACACATTCTGCTTCGCCTTATCGCTACTGGACTGGGCACTCGGAAGTTTTGCATCACAGGCATGGAGCCAGAGTGTGCAACCCCTCGCTATTCGACTGAAGGAATTTGTGGACAGAGACTTGTCAAAGATCTTCTGTATGATTTGTGTGGTCATCTCTAGGAAAATAGTGCGGATAGTTCACTTTCGTCATGAAGCCGAAATCTATTTGTCGAATAGCGAGCTCCAAAAATTCCGCTCAAATCACAGCGCTAAAATATGTGTAGTACGTCTTCGATCCTTTTTGTTTTTGTTTTGTCTGTTCACTGTGACTCAGATGTAGCACACGTTCTGCCTAGGTTTATCGCCACTGCCTAAACTGGACACTCGGAAGTTTTTTACCACAGGTATTAAGCTCTTTGAAAAAATATCAGGACTCGTAGCAAGGAATAGGCCAGTTTTGCAAAATTTGTAACGAAAATCAAGTTAACGAGATTAGTTAATTTACGAAAAGCTAAATAAAATATACAATTGTGATTCACTTACAGTTCAAATACCGACATTTCCCGATCTTAGGGCACATAATCCATAGCATTCAAAATAAGACAATAGGTTACAAATACAGTTGTTGTTTTATTGTTGAAACGAAAGGCAAATCAGCAACTGTAGCTCACACGACCGATGATTTCTCTAAATCCTTTAAATTTATATATTTATTGTTACATTTGGCGTTAAGGGACCTCTCGCACTATTTACTATTCAACTTTTTCAATTTACCAATTCAATATTCATAATACAACTCGTATTTTAAAATATTTGAATACTTTAAAACTAGGCTGTGCTTTCTACAAATAACCCACGGTTTTGGCTGTTTTAAGCCTTTTCCGAGACCGAGGTCTCGGACCCCTTTACTTATAGCGAAAACAGGGAACACATTTACATATTCGTTTTTTGTGATGGAAAAACTCCTCGCCGACAACCGTCGAAAGCGTGATACACGTCGAAGGTAGCAAAATACGGCAAGTGATAAAATCAGCCTGGTTTTGTTAGAGTGGTTAGAATGTACCGTACGAAATTGGGGTCTCCGGGTTTAGGAATATATGGAGTGATCATGTAAGTTGGTTGCGTTAGTATTATAGGTAAGACAGGTCCTTTAAACTTTTAGCTCAATTTTTTCCTTTTTTCAGCTTCGTCCAGTGGTGCGTCGGCTCCGTCCGATTCAGAAACTTTAGGTTCTCCAGTGAAGGAGCTGGCGAATGTTTGCAGCTGGATGACTGTCACCTCGGCGGGAGCTCGCATATCTTTGCCTGAGGCAGGTGTAGCATTGACCGTTCCGGAAGGAGCCATCCTTCCTGGAAGAACGGAGGAGATTTACGTCGCCGTTCTAACAGACGACCGCCAGAGGCCATGCTTAAATGGTAAGATATGTTTGACATTTGTGGTTCGAGTTCCTGTAAAAGAAATAGAAAACCGTGATTTTCGGGTTTTTTTCTTGATCAGCTAATTATCCCTCTAGGATGATGTGCGAGGGATAAATATAAATTTGGATATTTCGGTTGCACTTCCGGCAAACCGTCCTCAGCGAAAAAACAGAACAAAACTAAATCAGAAAATCCACCACAATCACAACAGGAAAATGATGCGGAACCAACAGACAATAAGACGAGATGTAACTAAAAACCAGAAGAAAAAAAAACGGTGCGGACTGAATGACTGAACGAAAATCACGGTTTTCTATTTCTTTCGTAATGAATGGTCAGCTTGGCTTCAAACCTTATATTCGAGTTCCTGTACTAAGTCACGTATCGATTGTTGTAGTGGCTGGTGTCAAGCTACGATACAGGATTGTCTAGCATTGACGCGGAGTTGGTTTGTTATCCTACACATGAATCCCAGATTAATTGTTTCGACGTTATCCACTGCTTCCTGGTCGAAGATTGAAAATTAAATGTCTTTTTCTGTGTGTTTATGTGTACTTTTTTTTTTTTTTTTATTTACTCCGCTTTTTCAAAATCGTGGGTTATAAATAAATTACGTACGTAGGTCGGTATAAGAAGATTACCAGAATCAAAACCCTTTTTTTTCTTTTTTTGTTTGTTGCGTTCCACTGCTTCCTGGCCGAAGATTGAAAATTAAGTGTCTTTTTCTGTGTGTTTATGTGTTTTATTTTACATGAATCCAAGATTAATTGTTTCGACGTTATCGACTGCTTCCTGGTCGAAGATTGAAAATTAAGTGTCTTTTTCTGTGTGTGTTATGTGTTTTATTTATTTTCTTCATTTACTCCGCTTTTTGAAATGGTGGGTTATAAGTAAATTACTTACGTAGGTCGGTATAAGAAGATTACCAGAATCAAAATCCTTTTTTTTCTTTTTTTTCAACCCCTTCAAGATTGGAGATTATCAGTCGTTTTTTTTCGATCGATCAATGACATGCATAGAACCAAATATCTTAAAGACCACCTATAGGAACTGTTCTCAACAGATTACCCACGGCTTTGGCTGTGTTAAGACTTTTCTCAGGCCCGTTGAGCCTATATGAAAAATATAGAAAAATCCCATAGCCGTATTTTTGATTAATAAACTTCTAGTCGACAGCATGATACACATCGAATTAGCGAACAAGGCAAGTGATATTCAGTGAGATTTCGATATAAGCACAACCTGCAGTTTGGTAGATTAGATTAGATTAGATTATATTATATATGGGGTTTATTGGAAAAAAATACTAAGAACTACAAAACCCTCTAGAAGTTTACACTTGTTAAGAGGTTTAACAAACCCCCTTTGAGAGATTAACCTACATAACACTATAATAAAGAAAGAAATAAGAAAAAGAGAAGAAGAGAAAAGAAAAAAATAAACAAAACACTTACTCGGTTCCTGGTCGAACACCCAACAAAAAAAAATTTATACACTCCAAAATCCCGTCTCCAAAACCAAATAAATAAATAAAGAATAAATGATTAAATATTCTTGTCTCTGGGTTTACGAATGAATGGAGCGAATATGGTAGCAGGTTCCATTCGTTATATAGATGAGGCAGCTCCTTTAAATCTAGGAGTGGTGCTTTTAGTCACCGCGGTGTTTAATTTCCTAGTCTATTCTTCTTTGATCGTGTGACGATCTTGTCCCGACCGTTTGTGCAAATTCTGTTTTTTTTTTTCATAGTGAGAACTACTCTTAGTAGCTTTGGCCAAACTACCGCAAAAGCTCTGGTAACTTCATAGTGCGAGACTGTCGTGACAATCGTGAAGATACGTTGGAGAGAGATGAAACCCACTTCCGTTTCAATATAGTCAAAGCTGTGACGGTGTGACATGTCGTGAGAAGAACATCTGTTTACAGTTTTCCTATTTATACCAAGGGAGTGACGTTGAATATGCAACCACCTCTGCTCGCAATGGCATATGCCTTCACACTCCTTTCATCGTAATTCATATGAAACCATACGCGCGCTTATAATTCCATCCACGTTTCAGATCGCCAGACGCTCCTCAGCCCTCTCATCGCATGCGGTCCGGCCGGAATCGGTCTACGGAAGCCGGTGGTGCTTAGTTTCCAGCATTGCGCCGTCATAACGACGGATAACAGTTGGTCCCTGACAGTTCTCAGCAGTCATCGAGGCCCGAACGAGAGGCCCCTGTGGGAGGTAAAGAAAAGTTTTGCTTTCGTCCATCGTTCGCTAGATCCCGCTGTTCGCGGAGAGGGTTGATTGTTTTTGTGGAAAATCGTATCTGGTTAAATGGAATCTGCTTGTCGGGTTGGATGGGTAGCCGAAATTCCTGCGGAGAGATAGATTGCAGTGGGTTTTATCTGACGAGGCTAGTGCTCACCTGGAATGAATTAATGGTTGGAAGAAAATTACCTGCCATCTCAGGAGCATCATGTCAGTCTAAACCTGAATTCATGAAGCCTTCATTAGTGTTTTTATGTTCCCCGTCGTTAGAAGTTTAAAGATGACCTAGATAAAGCTTGAAGCTATAGGTACTGTTATGCAGAGATGGGCGAATCCGGATTCGGACTCTCCAAACCCCAGCATCGAGACATCTTACCACCCACTGCACCGCCCAACAACCGTACGCGTCACCAAAATAAAATGGTTCCAGTAGCTTCGCGAACGAACCGCCACGCAAATTCGTTTGTACCTTTTTTTACGGATTTGCTAAACAAATCCGAGTGATATTTTCTTCTTTTTTTTCGTGTTTTTGTGTTAGTTTGTTATTTAGTATAGTGAAGCAACGCAAATTAGCTGTCAGCTACGATGTTGTTTAGATAAACCTATCTCTCTCTCTCAATCTTACGAATCCGCTCAGATTTCTAGTCTTCATCCATCGTGTTTCCATTTTCCGAATTTTACAGTGTGCTTAGGAAATCCAGTTTTTTGGTCTCCACCATCAACCTTCCTCAGAAATCTATCGCATTATCTGATTACCATAGATAGCAGTGCTTTTTGTCACATCCGGTTTTTAAACTATAAGATATGTACATGAATAAATATTCCTTCAGCCCAAGCTGACTGCGAATCACATTTGATAGTACAAAACGGATTCGTCAGCTAAATTTAAATATTTAACGCTAAGCTAGAATCTTTAGTATTTTTTTTCCCACAAGTTCGTTCTTCCAACTTGAGCTGTTTTTAGCCCGAAGACGACCCTCGCCAAGAAGGGCCGAAATATAGCTTCAATAAGATTCAACTGACGTATCAGTTTTGCACTATCAAATATGTACATGATTTGATTTTGTCAAGGTCCGATTCGAATCCGGATTCGGAATCGGATTCGTACCTAGCCCCGGATTTGGATTCGGATTGGAATCCTTTCATGATCGGATTCGCCCATCTCTGCTGTATGCTGTGAGGAACTCAAGCCACAAATGGCCCATTGTCTCGTTCCCCCCAAATACAGTTAATGGCTAGCTTGACACAAATAATGAAAACACCACTCATTAAATCACTTGTTACCGCGTTCTTCCAAATTTGAGAGCTGTCGAATATTCCCGACAGTCGCTGGAGCCTGGACAGTTCCTTCAGCTGCAGACAGGCCTCAAATCTTGATAATCCTCTTTAAACCACACCTCTTACTAGAAACAATCTTTTCACTATGAAAAGGGTCAGTAAAAATGTTTTGCGAAAATACCATTACTTTCCATCTGAATTTAGCAATTTTCTTGTTAGCGCTTGTCGATTCTATCCAGCCTTCCTGCTCTCCGACGTGGCTGCTGGGCGCAAAACGTTTGAAAACTGAACGCGCCGTGGTTAAAAAGTAGAAAAAGTAATTATATAAAATAAGTCAAAAACAGCAGATTCTCATATCCTTCTGTGTGAAAAGAGTTTTCAGCGGCCGTTGAAGATTCTGGCAAACGTTAAGTTGTGTAAGGTGCAAAACTCGGCACGGATGAAAAAGCCCTAAAAATTCGTAGGCACAAAATGGAACAATGGAGAAAGGTGGGGATTTTAGAAGCTTATAATCCTATAAGAGAACTAGGTATAATACAACAGGCAGAAAAAGCACGAGAGGTCCTTTAAGGGAAATTTTCCCCGTCTGGATTCTGTGCCATCAACACAACTATTATAGAAAGTTAAGTATCAGTTGCACGTCATTCCATACCAAAAGAGTTGAAGGATACCTCGTAGTATATACTGTTTCTGATCAGATGTTCTGAAATAGTTGACCACTTCACAATTAAGCTATACTTGTAGAAAATTACACACAGATTTGGCTTTTTTTAGCATCTTTAAATGTCCCTTGCCTTGGATAAAAATCTTGGCAAAATTTGCATAACCGTTCTCCGGACGAATAAGCTGCTTGGAAACAGTGATCCGCATGATACGTCACGTAAAGAGAGCAAACGCGGCAAGCCTGGTAAGCAGTGTAGTGCTAGTAGAGAGATGGGATATATTAATGAATTGAAGAATTTCGGGAACCAGAATGGATGGAAATACCCAGAAGTAGACTGAATTACTACCGTAAATAAGACGTGTCATTTAAATCAAAATGCCAGTTCCGTAGGAAAAACCACCGTGACTGTTTAGCACAGACGTTAGCTTTCAGTGACATCGACACTGAGACCGTGTTCCATCCTTCTAAAAATAATAACTGTTAGTTACTATTTTCGTTTCAACCTCGTAAATAGTTACTACGATGACCGTTCGAACCTTCTCGAAATAGTAACTATTTGCTTACCCTGCTCGGGAGCGTAGTGACCGTGGTAACTACGCATCTCTGTAACTTGAGTCGGATTCGCCCGTGGCATAATATTCTACTGGGAAATACAAAAAAACAGTCTTGACAGCAAAAAGCCAGAATTCGTGACATTAAATTAAATTAAATTTTATTTGTAAGGTAAAGACGGAGTATGGTAAAAATGAAAAGAGAGAGAAACAACATAACATCAACAACAACCAGAATAATTAAAGTTCAGTTAACCGGAACATCATAAAGCTCCATGGGTGGTTACAGTACGCGTAGTAGCTACGGTAAGTACGGCCGTGGAGCTCTGAATTGATAAAGGTAACGCAGTCATCAGAGGAATACAGACAGGAATCATGACCGCCTGTCCGCAGGAGAAATGTTGTGTCATTTTTCCCTTCCATTTGGCGACGTTGTTCAGTGGCATCCACGCTCGGCTCTTGACATTTCATATCTTCTTGGGCTTTTTCAGTCCAATGTTCGCGCAGCTAGGATCCTGTTGACAAACTCATTGAGACGTAACCTCCACGAGCGAGCTAGCTGGCCTGGATTCTGCCAGCATTTAAGAGTAGACTTGCAAAAACTAAAGCTGTAAAAGCTCGGAGATTCTGCTCGGTTATTTCCCCCAAAAAACAGCAGAAGTCCTGTTCCATTATATCAGCAATCTTTCCATCTGCTTTTAACTTTAGTTTTACAGACTCGGCTCTCGGGTTTTTTGTAATACTGTAATTTAGTGTTTTTGGACCTGCTTAGAAGCACTCTGTCCCGTCTTTTGTAAGATGGACAGGGACGTCACCTGCTGAGACTCTCAGCAGCTCGGTACTAGTGACCGATAGAAAACCCCCACAACAACTGGAATGTATTAAACAAGAGGACTGGGGGGTCGCTCACCAATTTGTGTGTGTTTGTGCCATTTTCGACACTCGATTTAATAGGCAGGACTCTTAATGTTACGTCAGACGAGCTTTCGTTTAAATTATTTTTGTTGAATTTAAATTCTATAAATTGCCCGCGAGTGATTACTACCGTTCCGCAGCTCCCGCTATTCCGAAAGACTTAAATAAATCGGCAGTGAGTAAATAATTCAATCAAGTGATAATTGTATTACGCGGATAAAACTAGTACTGTAACATTTGGTCGTAAAACCCGATGAAAAATTATTCGAGTGTGTAGTTGTATGGTCGTTGTACGAAAAAGTTGCATGTACTGATATGCAGTAGTATGGACTACTTTGATTTAACATGCCTTCAACTGGGTTAAGCTTAAGTAGTAGTATCCGATAGCATCCAATCTTGCTGTAGTAGCATCCAGTTTGCTAAATCGAGATCTCTACCCGACCAACGACCCTATCGAGCAGCAAAAACAGCAGCCATGTCCAAAATGAAATCACAGCAACCTTTTTAACTCTAAGCAAGTCTCAGGAAGGAATTTACGAAGTAAATATTAAACGCTAGGCTCGAATCTTTAGTTTTGTGTTTCCCACAAGTTCGTTTTCCAACTTTAGCGGTTTTGAGCCTCAAGAGGACCCTTGCCAAGAAGGGCCGAAATAAAGCTCCAATAAAATTCAGCTGACGTATCCGTTTTGCCCTATCAAATCCAGTTTGCTAGTAGTTGCAGGCAGTTTCAACAGTTACTACTGCATGCTTCTTTTTCGCACAACTCCAGACGACTAATTCTCGATAAAATTTCATCGGGAAACCTCTGACATTCTGGCACCTACGAAATTCGGTACATTTTTCAGTATCAACAAAAACTCATAGATTCGTGCAGTTGGTCAGAAATGTATTGTTGATCGTTGACCAGAGGCGTGTTTTTAAATAACTGGATCTACAGCTAAACGGGAGCGGATTTCATAATTTCCGTTCTTAAGTGACGTAGATTTTAATCAATTGTTTACTCGCTTGAAAACAGAAAGAGTGAAAATCTGAAAAATATGTCACTTGGTCCAAAATAAAACTCAACTGGTTTCGAAAATAAACTTCCAGTTTGCTTACAAAAAAAAGAAGTTGCTTTGAAATTGGCCAAAAAGTTTTGAAATCGCACAATTCTTCGACATTTTTCTGTGACCAGTAGCAGTATTATATGGCTTGGCTGAAGAGGAAACCGATTCGGCTCTTCGCTGCTCGTCGGTCTGTCTAAATTTTGTAATTTTGACAGGTTTTGTCGGTCCAAATTCTGTGATAGCCATGAAGCAGGGGGAAGTCGAAAACCTGTGACATATCGCAGAATTCTGCAACTAGTGGTAGTGCTGTATTGCGCGGTTCTGAAGAGGAAACCGACTCGGCTCTTGGCTGATCGTCGGTCTGCCGTAGTCTTGGTATCTGCTACATAGTGGAAACTAGCCTACACAAAGTGCAAACCTGTGCTCTTTCTAGCCGGTGGTCAGTTTGGGAGAAGAAACCATCAATACCCCTGTATACGTGCAACTGGAATCACAAGAATGCCACTTACTTGCCGACAATTTGAATTATTTTGCGCTCGTTGGGGAGAGCGCACCGCGACATAGAGCCACCAAGCAATTCCGTGTTGCCGTTTTCGCGTCGCAGACATCCAGTCCTCACTTGACAGTCTACACGCTGGAGGATACCGTGTCGGCATTGCACGTAAGTCACCACTTTACGTAATATATAATCAGCTCCGGTAGGATGTACAGGAGGGGTACCTGACCTCGTTTTTGGGATCCCAAAACGTAAGTGGAGGGATACCTATGACATCGCAAAAGTTGTCCGTCTGTCCGTCCGTCCGTCCGTCTGTAAGCACGATCACTCTCGAAGGGAATGAGATATTTTGATGAAACTTGGTGAGAAGGTTCGTTGGGTCGTCGGACCAGTCAAGTTCGTAGATGGGCTTTGTAGCTCTACATTTAGGGGTGGGGGAGGGGATTGAAATTAAGCGACAAACAAAATATTTTGAAACAGCTAATGTGATAGTCGATTATGGGGTAAGAAGACATGCTGAACACGATGGTGAAAACCATTTTGTCATCGGACAAGTAGTTCGCCCGGAATCCGGCCAAAACCGGAAAGTTTGTTGAAAGTAAAAGTTTTATTTGAAGTTGATTAGATGTTCGATTTAGGCGTAGGAAGACATGCTGAAGACGATGGTGAAAATTATTTTCTCGACGGACAAGTATTTCGCCCGGAATCCGGCCCGAACCGGAAAGTTTGTTGAAAGTAAAAGTTTTATTTGAAATTGATTAGATGTTCGATTTAGGGGTAGGAAGACATGCTGAAGACGATGGTGAAAACTATTTTCTCGATGGACAAGTATTTCGCCCGGAATCCGGCCCAAACCGGAAAGTTTGTTGAAAGTAAAAGTTTTATTTGAAGTTGATTAAATGTTCGATTTAGAGGTAGGGAGACATGCTGAAGACGATGGTGAAAACTATTTTCTCGACGGACAAGTATTTCGACCGGAATCCGGCCCAAACCGGAAAGTTTGTCAAAATTAAAAGTTTAATTCGGAGTTGATTGGATGTTTGATTTAGGGCAAGATGACATGCTGAACACTTATGTGAAAACAAGTTTCTACCCGGACATGTAGTTCGTCCGGAATCCGGCCAAAACCGGAAACTGTTGGAAGTCAAAGTTTTATTTCTAGTTGATTAGATAAGCGATTTAGGGGTAAGAAGAGATGCTGAGTCCCTGTGTGACAATCGCATTTTAACCGGACGTATAGTTTGACCGGAATCCGGCTGGAATCGGAAAATTTGTTATAAGCTAAATTTCTATTTGAAGTTGATTAGATGTTCATTACTGGGGAAAGAAGATACCCTGATTTCGTCTTTGAGCTTTCTTTTTTCGCCGGACAAGTAGTTCTGGAGTTCGGCCGGAACCGGGAAATTGGCAGAAGTGGCAGGAAGTTTTCGTCAAAACAGATATGACTTATAGGGGTAAACACACATGCTGAATCCAAATCTGAACTTGGTTTTCTCAGGTGATTAGCTATTTGGCCTTAATCTGTTTCTGAATTTTAATTGTAAAAATGTTCAAGGAGTCTGGCTAAGACAAGACCCAGTTGTCTGGATCAGATATTGAATTTTTGGGATCCCATCGAAACCTTTGGTCTTGTTATACTACCTCTGTTTTTGACGCGAATATGTTAAAATGAAATGTACATGCTCTCCTAAAATATGTCTTTTTTCAAAGGCGTGTGTGAACAGATTTTCAAATTCTGTGCCTTTTCTTTTTTTTGAAGCTGCTTGGAAAAGGGATTTTCTGGCTATTGACGTTGCTAATTATACCTTTTTCATCATTTTGTAAGGCAATCGAGGTAAGGTTAGAATGAAGGGATCTTGTTTGAAAAGAAAAATATTTTAACTAGAAATATTGAAGCAATATTTATTAGCTTCAATCTAGTATGTTTGTCATATTTGCTGGTTCCTTTCTAAGCCAGATAGATTATTCTGAAGGAAAGACTTATCTGGAAATTTGAAATCTTGTCTGAGGTGGGATACCCCTCCTGTAGACAGCCAACCAAACCTGGAAAGCTTCGTAAATTCGTGTGCCTACGGTTGTCTCGGTATCTGGACCAGAAATTCATGTTTTTTTTAGTTACATTTTTATTAGTGAATTTAGTGACGTATTTCGAACAGGATACAGTTTCCCTTGGGATTTGCAGGAACTACCAAACACTGAGGACACGCCTGGGAACCTCTTCGCCGAAGAGTTAATAACAATCACTTCGACAATATCGTTTTCTATATTTCATAATTATCATTTCGTGTTCCCTTTTATGTGCATTTCCTATATAGGCCTTTGCCCATCGGAGAATTCGAAATTCCCTGAAACATTAATGCATAATGCCTTTTGCTATGTGCTGTCGTGATCGTGAACGTTTTTATCTTCCGTTGGCTATGAGTGGTATAAGAGGATAATTAATCTGCTTTGTAGTTTTTTTCCGACATGCTCAGACATAGCAAGCATTCCCGTAGTCAGCTGACAGCCATGATATGGGCTTTGTCAGTGGGAGCTCAGTACTTGATTTCTCATTCAATGCGGCTGCATTTGAAACTCAGACCAATTAAAAACTCAAGTAACGTCTCTGGGTATGCGATTTTTTGCTATGGATTGTCCAGCTAAGGTTAAAGGTCATCTCTAACTGAAGTTAATCTTCTTGGATACATGTGTGCCGCAATCAAGTAAAAGAAATGTATATGGGAAGACGTTGCCTAGGCCTAGCCAAGGGCCTCACACGGTCCTTAAGCTAGAATGACAGGACCCTCAGTAACGGCCGTAAGGGCTTACTGAAAAGGCATTGAACGTGTCCGAAAGCTTTTTGGTGCTGTAAATACTGCATTAATGCTGCATTTTCTTTTTGTTCGAAAGCTGTTACCTTTTTTCTTCTCTGACACTTCTAGAATACCAAATTTTTATTCAAACAATGTTTACAACGGATACGTCAGCTATGATTTTTCATCAGCGATATTTCGGTCCTTCTTGGCAAGGGTCCTCGTCAGGCTGTCAATCTTCTGGTTCAACTTCGGGGAAGGAAACAAACCTGTAATACAAACCTGGATTATAGGTTTGTGTCCTTCCCCGAAGTTGAACCAGAAGATTGACAGCCTGACGAGGACCCTTGCCAAGTAGGGCCGAAATATCGCTGATGAAAAATCATAGCTGACGTATCCGTTGTAAACATTGTTTGAATAAATGTTTCAAAGTCAGCTTGGGCTCAAAGAATATTTATACCAAATTTAAGTCAGGAAGAAGAAGAAGACAAAAATTAGCTGTATAAAGCTGACGAAATGGATCAGCTACTGATATCCAAGCTTCTTATCTTTCCTTTCTTCGTTGGCCATGATCGCCAGTTAGAATTTGGAATGTTTGCCGAATTGTCAGTTGTCTTTTTGAATGTATTGTGTTTGCCGCCGAAACCACTGAGAGAATCGCCGTACTCCCCAGTTTCTTCTTGAAAATTCAGCATAAAGTCTAGCATTCTTGCTGAATTTTCGATGCATTATCTGAGCGAAAAAGTCCGAAAGCGAAATGCTGCATAAAATGCTGAATTAATTCAGCATTTTTGTTCGTTTCGGAGCTTTCGGACATGTTCATTGATTTTGATGACGTTTTTTTTTCCTGTATTTTGCTATTGGTTATCATTGCGTGAATTATTTTGATGTTCTTAGCTATTATTGTGTGTGTATGTATTTTCTCCTTGTTGCCAATTATTTACCTTTTGCTAGTGTTGCAATTTTTCGATTAAACCTAAACCTAGTTGTGACAATAATAATAATAATCATTGTATTTGAAAAAGTGTAATCTAACTAATCTACGGAGAACTTTCTGTATTCCAGCGGTCTCACACAAACATACAAATCTTGCTAATCAACTGGGCGGATTTACACTTCAGAACAGGCCCGTATCTAGGAATTTATTTCGGGGGGGGGGGGGGGGGGGGGGTGCCTGCTGGTCGGACAAAAAAAACATAGATCAGAGGGAAAAGCCTATAAAAAGTTGTTTTTGTATGTTTAGGTGGGAGGTTCAACCCCCTAACTCCCCCCCCCCCCCCCCTAGACACGGCCTTGCTTCAGGATACCGAGAAGTGTCGGGATATCCCCACCTAAAATCTCCCTACGGAGATCCGAAAGATCTTGGCACAGGATTAGAAAATAACCGATTTCCTCGTCTTTGCCGCCGCAAAGAGGACACGCATATTTCCCATCCGGGATCTTCTTATTTCTATCAAACACTTTTTTTTTCTACCATGTTGTGGTAGGCAATTAGCCCTCAGTTGGATCCAGTACCTTAAATATGTCGCGGGTAGATTAAGCTTAAAAATAAAATTCTGGCTCAAACTTTTTTCACCATACTATAATTTCTAAGGGTATCCGATGAAGAAATAATTCCAAACCCTTTCTGTGTTTCCTGGCCTTCAGGAACTCTCAGTACTTCAGATATGAAACCTGGAGAAAGATCATGAGGGCCCATTCCAGTGATTGTTATTCCGGTGATATTTCGCAAGGGTCCTCTTCAGCCTGAGCCTAGAAGAACGAACTGTCGGTTGCAGGTGCGTTGCTAAAAAGGGCCAAAATAGTACCGATACGTCAGCCAACTAATCAGTTTAGTGCCATCCAAAGTAATACAATTTTTTGTGTATAAGTAGTGAACTGAATGACAGAAATGCTCCTCATCCGGGATTTGAACCCAGGACCCTCTGCTTACAACGCAGGCGCTGTTACCATTTGAGCTAACAAGTGGCCTGTGAACAGAGGTCGCAAATCACTACATTAGTCTGGTAGAAGCCGGTCATAGGAACAGTGATCCCGGCCGAAGGCAAATTGATCTAACCAGTTCACATCCCCATGTCAAGGCAATCCGATAATGGAGTCCTAGATTTCTAAATTATATTCGAAAAACTGCTTCTCGTTTATTGGTCACGGTACAAGTGCCATCTATGTTTTTATATAATAGTTATACGATAAAAGCTAATAGTTAAGTAAGTACAGTGTATTGTTTAATGTAGCCTACGTCAATTGTTATTTCTTGTTATGAAAGTTATTTGTGACAGTGTTTTATACATTTATTTAACACTCCTCATATGGCATGCATTTTGGGTCAAAATTGTTAAAAATGTTGCCGAGAATACTCGAAATGTCGCCGAGAATCCATGAAATGTAGCCGAGAATGCTGTTTTTGTCGCCGAGATTTTTTGTGTGTATCCGAGACTGCAATGTTTGTTGCCGAGAATGACAACTTTGTAGCCGAGATTTTCACTGAAAAATGTGTCGCCGAGAAATACGGATATGTGTTCGAAACCAAAAATCTAGTTCCCGAGATGGAACAAAGTGTCGCCGAGATTGCTAGAAATGTCGCCGAGATTTCGCGTAATGTCGCCGAGAATGCTTGAAATGTCGCCGAGATTTCTTTGAAAATAACATACAAGTGAAAAAAGTGTCGCCGACAATTGGAAAAAAAAATACAGCTTAGAACGAAAAATCTGACTTCTGAGATAGGAACAAATGTAGCCGACTTGGTGGTTGGTGAGGTCCTCCTTATTGTTCTATTTGTAAGTCCGGAACAAGTGTGATTCTTCGTTGCAGTACACGCTCACTACCATTGTAAGTGCTATATTTGCTATCGCACTCTTCTTGGTATTAGTCTACTCAATAAACAATGTGAATGTGAACAACAGTTGCTCAAAAGTAAGATCCACAGGAAGTTTCAAAGGAAAGGATATGGCTCAGGGAAAGGGGCGTTGCGAAAGGGGGGGGGGGGTGCAACATTCGGTAACTTATTCGGTATAATTGCCAGGATTCGGTATAATTGCCAGGATTTGGTAGTTACCACGAACATGAAGAGGTCGAGTGAAGAACTGGTCGCAGACAAAAGGACTGATCGATGATTTCATCGATATTCCTTACTTTTATTTGTAGCCTAAAAACAAGCTCTTATCAGAAATGTCTCGAAAATTCTGCCTGCGGCGCTTTTCATAATATTAACTATTTTCCGGAAACGTGCGTCATTTAGCTAGGTTTTAAACCAGTTTTAGGGATCGCGATTTTTCGAATCCCTAAAAGCTAGAACCTGCATGGAAATAGCTGAACTTGGCAGGAAAAAAACAACTTAAAAAATCTCGCCTGCGGCGCTCACTTTATGTGATCATGGCTAGTAATGACTAGTCATACAGTAGCTGCTTCTGCCGGGATGTCGCTCTATCTGGTTTCTGGAAATTCTTAGGATCCTGGTGTTTTGGCTCTGCACCCAACCACAAAAATTCACTTGCGACGCCCCTGCTCACAGGTGCTAAGAAAGCTAGAGTAAGTATAGTCGGTGAAAGAAACATATAACTGAAACGCATTTATTTTACGGAAATATCATCAAAAAAAGGGTTACCTCCTCAAAATTTTTGAAATAATGACTTTAGCACAAAAACCTGGTTCTGGGGAGCTTGACTTTGACATGGACGACTGATTTTCTCTTCCATTTAAGTCATCCACCAATAGCCTTGTATACTGGTTAGGGCTAAGGTTCAAGCATAGCAAGTATGATAGTTTGGTTCTTGCAATAGCCTTGTCACATGGTTATGGTTAAGGTTCAAGTCTCCAAACATCGTTTGTATGGTAGTTTTGGTTCATCTTAAAAGGAAATGTCAGGTAAGCAGCACTTCATAGCATCTCCATGACTGGAAGTGCAAGCCCATCTCAGAACCATGCTTGTTCATGGTTTCACATTCAAATCCAAGATCAGAGCTTCTGAGAACTTAACACGTCAGCAGGGCCAGGAATTGGCTCAAGCTCACTACTTCCGAACTGTAGTTTCAATGACTTATTAGGACTGTGATTGTTCAACTCAACTTCAGAGACAAGAAGTGGTTTATCTGATAGGTGGAAATAAACAGGAAATTTCAGTCCGGTGATGCAGCTTTTCCACCTCGAAATTCCGGCTTCCTCACTACTAGAGATCCCCAGAAGCTGAGGAATATATCCTTTGCATACACGCTCCATGTACTGATTGTCAATTAATATACTTTTTCCAAATTTTGGCTATCACCCCTTGACTTCATATTTCAGGAAGTGCTCAATACTGTTCAAAAAGGAGCTTGAGTACTAGTCAGCTGCTCCTGTTGGCTTTGGGCACGAATGATCACTGCATGGGCTTTGCCTATTCCTTCTTGCGGCCTTTAATAGCCGATTTCCCACACTGACTTCCATTACCGACAACCGCATCTAACACTTCGGAATCCATCTTCAAATTTCCGATCATAATGGCCTAGGCAGTTATGTTTCTTGATCAATGACTGTGCCCTGGAAAGGAGATCAAGTTGGGTACACATAGCACTCATCAGAAGAAACAATGGTATTCTCAAGTGTTAGGTTAATTGTGAATGAATTTGTGGTAAAACAATTAAAGATTCTTCCTTAAAGATCTGATTTTGTGAATTTCTTCTCTGAAAATCAGATATTTAAGGAAGAATCTTTAATTCTTTTTCAACAAACTCATTCGCCAGCTTGAGAGGCTTGAGCCTGAAAAGGACCCTTGCCAAGAAGGGCTGAAGTATCGCTCTTATGAAAATGTAGCTGACTTATCGGTTTGCACCGTACAAGATGATTCGCAGTCAGCATGGGCTGGAGGACTATCTCCAACCTTCTTTATACTCTTGATGACTATCTCTCTATGCCGATTCAGAATATCTGGGTACCTGCGGAAGAAACGAAGAAATGGTGCCAAAGCTGCGCTGACTCAGGATTTGAGTCGTTGAGTTTGAGACGTTACAGACACGTTTACTCCTTCTTCCTGAGAATCAGTGGCGTGTTCTGAACTTCGTCATATAGAATATTATCCCACAACTAAAAGTTCTCCTGCTTTGGAAAGTGAACTGTTTGCTAATTCAGTCTCAGGCAAGGAGTTTTTAGCAAACTCTTTTGCTTCAAAGACAATCTAGATCTGTCATGGAAGAAAAGCAAAAACGGCTCCATAGCGTGGTGCCAGAGAGCCAATGTCTGCAGATACTTACATACAATTCTCAGAAAAAGAGCCATTGACAGTCAAAGGTATTTCAGTCAATTCTGACTCAAACTATACTAAAACATGAGCTACTTGAACCACTGAAAGAATTTTAGAGAGGCTGCAATGGCCTTGAACTTCTGACTTTCTTTGGTATATGATGTCCTCCTTAGGGAAACGTAAATACCTCACTAATCTAGCAAATCAAGTTGACACTGAAGGAAGGCCCATGAATAATACAGCACTGCACCCGTGTAGACACTCGCTTCCTGAATCCTGTACTGCCTACTTCTTAGTGTTTTTCTAGATTATTTTGTCTGAATGATCTTATGACTCTAGGCAGAGGTCTCGTTTCATGGAAATCTAGAGGGACAAAAGTCACTGTACAGGACTGAGAAGCAGGGGCACTTCCAAGGGTTTCGGCATGTTGAACAAGACCAAAGGTTTCGATGGGATCCCAAAATTCAATATGTGATCCAGACAACTGCGTCTTGTCTTAGCCAATCTCCTTGAACATTTTTACAATTAAAATTCAGAAACAGATTAAGGCCAAATAGCTACTCATCTGAGAAAACCAAGTTCAGATATGGATTCAGCATGTGTGTTTACCCCTATAAGTCATATCTGTTTTGACGAAAACTTCCTGCCACTTCTGCCAATTTCCTGGTTTCGGCCGAACTCCAGAACTACTTGTCCGGCGAAAAAAGAAAGCTCAAAAACGAACTCAGGGTATCTTCTTTCCCCAATAATGAACATCTAATCAACTTCAAATAAAAATTTAACTTATAACAAATTTTCCGACTCTAACCGGATTCCGGTCGAACGAAATTTCCGGGTAAAATATGATTGTCAAACACGGATTCAGCATCTCTTCTTAACGTTAAATCGGTTATCTAATCAACTAGAAATAAAACTTAAGCTTCTAACAATTTTCCGGTTTTGGCCAGATTCGGGGGGGAACTACATGTAAAGGTAGAAAATTTTTTCACATAAGTGTTCAGCATGTCTTCTTGCCTTAAATCGAACATCTAATCAACTCAAAATAAAACTTTTAATTTTAACAAACTTTCCGGTTTGGGCCAGATTCCGGGCGAAATACTTGTCCGTCGAGAAAATGGTTTTCACCATCGTCCTCAGCATGTCTTCCTACCCCTAAATCGAACATTTAATCAACTTCAAATAAAATTTTTACTCTTATCAAACTTTCCGGTTTTGGCCGGCTTCCGGGCGAACTACTTGTCCGATGACAAAATGTTGTTCATGTTCAGCATGTCTTCTTACCCCATAATCGACTATCAAATTATCTGTTTCGAAATATTTTGTTTGCCCCTTAATTTGAACCCCCTCCCCCACCCCTAAATGTAGGGCTACAAAGCCCATCTACGAACTTGACTGGTCCGATGACCCAACGAATCCAAACACCAAGTTTCATTAAAATATCTCATTCCCTTCGAGATTTATTGTGCTTACAGATGGACAGACGGACGGACGGACAGATGGACAACTTTTGCAATGTCATAGGTATCCCTCCACTTACGTTTTGGGATCCCAAAAAGTATCTCAACTAAAAGACTGGCAGATATTTTGCTAACCTGGAGGATTATACTGGTTAGAAACAATAGACAAGAAACAACAGGGCCAAACAAATGCGCAAAACTGTGTGAATTGCAAGAAAAAGTAACAACAGTTCTTACAAGTTTAAGGCAAAGGTTTACAGGTCATCCATAATAATAGGAATTTGCTACGAGTGAAGCCCCCACAGTAGTTTGTTATAACTGATGACAATTAACAGCTTGAAAATTTTTGCCCGCTGCAAATTCAGGCCAAATTTTCTGAATGTTATTCTGTTTTGCCTGGGGTGCTCCAGAACCCCACTAAAGCCAGTGAGCTGGTTCCCCCCCCCCAAATGATGCCTCTGATTCTAGGATTCTGAATCTCTGATTCAAGCAACTCTGTGCCTGAGTCTAACAATCCACTGAGCCTAATCTCTCAGCCTCATAAACTTTGCTGTAGCAGGCACACTGTTACTGACTGTTACCTATCCTGCATTGTAAATGACACCATAGCAGCAGCATAGCAGGCACATTGAAAAACAACAACATAGGTTCAGACAGTGGTTGAAGAGAACATAGGTTACCTACCCTGCAATGCAAATGACATCTCGTTTTATCCATGAAATTCAATCCAAGCCTTTGGAAGACCCTGTGACCCCTCAGTGTGCACACCTTTCGTTGATTTTGAATCCTGGCAAAACAATACCTGAAACCTGGAGGTACTGAAATCCCTAATGATGTAAGAACAAAGGCTAGCAAAATTCAAGAGAAATCTCAAAAGAAGCCAGAAAAAAATTAATGACATTTTCTTTCTTCATCTCTTCTTAATCTTGACACTAAAGCATAATCTTCAATGTAAAAGATTATTTTTCTTTTCATTTTCGGTGGTCTAATTATATTGTCAATAGGATAAACACAATCACAAGTCCCAGCAGACGATTCCAATATAAATTTCGCTTGTCTTTTTGAAAAAACTTTTAAGTTCATGTTTTGGTAGTGGGACTGGTCGGGTCCGGGTGCACTGGGTCCACCCTGGAGTCTACCCGAAAATCCTTCTCCCCCCTGGCAACAAAAATCCGTCCGCCCTCCCTGAATGCAAATATATAGGAAACTAAATATATTCTGACAGCGAGTTAAAGTAAACTCTATACAGACACACGAGTTAATGTAAATACGTGATGGTGGCCTTCCCTATCTATGAGATACTTTTCATAGAAATAAATTGGGGGGAGGGTTTGGTCGGGGTAGTTCGGTACCCAAGGTTTTTTCGTACCGCCGGGGGGGGGGGGTCGCTGGGGCGACTGTCTGTATAGAGTTTACATTAACTCGCTGTCAGAATATATTTAGTTTCCTATATATTTGCATTCAGGGAGGGCGGACGGATTTTTGTTGCCAGGGGGGAGGAGGATTTTCGGGTAGACCCCTGGGCGGACCCGGACCCCACCAGTTCCACTACCCAATTTAAATATGAACTTTAAAGTTTTTTCAAAAGACAAGGGAAATTTATATTGGAATCGTCTGCTGGGACTTGTGATAGTGTTCGACAATGTAATTAGACCACCGAAAATGAAAAGACAAATAATCTTTTACATTGAAGATTACGCTTTTAGTGTCGAGAATAAGAAGAGATAAAGAAAGAAAATGTCGTTAATTTTTTTCTGACTTCTTTTGAGATTTCTGCTGGATTTCTCTTGAATTTTGCTAGCCTTTGTTCTTACATCGTTAGGGATTTCAGTACCTCCAGGTTTCAGGTATTGCCATGATTCAAAATCCACGAAAGGTGTGCACACTGAGGGGTCTCAGAGTCTTCCAAAGGCTTAATTGAATTTCATGGATAAAACGAGATATCATTTACAATGCAGGGTAGGTAACCTATGTTCTCTTAACCCCCTACTGTCCGAACCTATGTTGTTGTTTTTCAGTGTGCCTGCTACAAAGTTTATGAGGCTGAGAGATTACGCTCAGGGGATTGTTAGACTGAGGCCCAGAGTTGCTTGAATCAGAGACTCAGAATCCTAGAATCAGAGGTATCATTTGGGGGGGGGGGATCAGCCCACTGGATTAGTGAGGTATTTACGTTTCCCGAAGGAGGACACCATATACCAAAGGAAAGTCAGAAATTCAAGGCCATTGCAGCCTCTCTAAAGTTCTTTCAGTGGTTCAAGTAGCTCATGTTTTAGTATAGTTTGAGTCAGAATTGACTGAAATAGCTTTGACTGTCAATGGCTCTTTTCCTGAGAATTGTGTGTGCACACCTGCAGACATTGGTTCTCTGGCACCAGGCTATGGAGCCGTTTTTGCTTTTCTACCATGAGAGATCTAGATTGTCTTTGAAGCAAAGAGTTTGCTAAAAACTCCTTACCTGAGACTGAATTAGCAAACAGTTCACTTTCCAAAGCAGGAGAACTTTTAGTTGTGGGATAATACTCTATATGACTAAGTTCAGAAGACGCCAGTGATTCTCAGGAAGAAGGAGTAAACGTGTCCGTAACGACTCAAACTCAACAACTGAAATCCTGAGTCAGCGCAGCTTTGGCAGCATTTCTTCATTTCTTCTGCAGGTACCCGGAGATTCTGAATCAGCATGGAGAGATAGTCATCAAGAGTATAAAGAAGGTTGGAGATAGTCCTCCAGCCCAAACTGACTGCGAATCATCTTGTACGGTGCAAACCGATAAGTCAGCTACAGTTTCATAAGAGCGATACTTCGGCCCTTCTTTGCAAGGGTCTTTTTCAGGCTCAAGCCTGTCAAGCTGGCAAATGAATTTGTGGAACAAGAATTAAAGATTCTTCCTTAAATATCTGATTTTCAGAGAAGAAATTCACAAAATCAGATATTTAAGGAAGAATCTTTAATTGTTTTACCACAAATTCATTCACAATTAACCTAACACTTGAGAATACCATTGTTTCTTCTGATGAGTGCTATGTGTGCCCAACTTGATCTCCTTTCCAGGGCACAGTCATTGATCAAGAAACATAACTGCCTCGGCCATTATGATCGGAAATTCGAAGATGGATTCCGAAGTGTTAGATGCAGTTGTCGATAATGGAAGTTAGTGTGGGAAATCGGCTATTAAAGGCCGCAAGAAGGGAATAGGCAAAGCCCATGTAGTGATCATTCGTGCCCAAAGCCAACAGGAGCAGCTGACTAGTACTCAAGCTCCTGTTTTGAACAGTATTGAGCACTTCCTGAAATATGAAGTCAAGGGGTGATAGCCAAAATTTGGAAAAAGTATATTAATTGACAATCATTACATGGAGCGTGTATGCAAAGGATATATTCGTCAGCTTCTGGGGATTTGTAGTAGTGAGGAAGCCGGAATTTCGAGGTGGAAAAGCTGCATCACCGGACTGAAATTTCCTGTTATCCACCTATCAGATAAACCACTTCTTGTCTCTGAAGTTGAGCTGAACAATCACAGTCCTAATAAGTCATTGAAAACTACAGTTCGGAAGTAGTGAGCTTGAGCCAATTCCTGGCCCTGCTGACGTGTTAAGTTCTCAGAAGCTGTGATCTTGGATTTGAATGTGAAACGATGAACAAGCATGGTTCTGAGATGGGCTTGCACTTCCAGTCATGGAGATGCTATGAAGTGCTGCTTACCTGACATTTCCTTTTAAGATGAACCAAAACTACCATACAAACGATGTTTGGAGACTAGAACCTTAACCATAACCATGTGACAAGGCTATTGCAAGAGCCAAACTATCATACTTGCTATACTTGAACCTTAGCCCTAACCAGTATACAAGGCTATTGGTGGATGACTTAAATGGAAGAGAAAATCAGTCGTCCATGTCAAAGTCAAGCTCCCCAGAACCAGGTTTTTGTGCTAAAGTCATTATCTCAGAAATTTTAAGGTGGTAACACATTTTTTGATGACATATCCGTAAAATAAATGCGTTTCAGTTATTTCTTTCTTTCAACGACTATACTTACTCTAGCTTTTCTTAGCACCTGTGAGCAGGGGCGTCGCAAGTGAATTTTTGTAGTTGAGTGAAGAGCCAAAACACCAGGATCCTAAGAATTTCCAGAAACCGGATAGAGCGACGTCCCGGCAGAAGCAGCTACTGTATGACTAGTCATTACTGGCCATGATCACATAAAGTGAGCGCCGCAGGCGAGATTTTTTAAGTTCGTTTTTTCCTGCCAAATTCAGCTATTTCCATGCAGGTTCTAGCTTTTAGGGTTTCGAAAAATCGCGATCCCTAAAACTGGTTTAAAACCTAGCTAGATGACGCACCTTTCCGGAAAATAGTTAATATTATGAAAAGCGCCGCAGGCAGAATTTTCGAGACATTTCTGATAAGAGCTTGTTTTTAGGATACGAATAAAAGTAAGGAATATCGATGAAATCATAGATCAGTCCTTTTGTCTGCGACCAGTTCTTCACTCGACCTCTTCATGTTCGGGGTAACTACCGAATCCTGGCAATTATACCGAATCCTGGCAATTATACCGAATAAGTTACCGAATGTTGCACCCCCCCCCCCTTTCGCCCCTTTCCCTGAGCCATATCCTTTCCTTTGAAACTTCCTGTGGATCTTACTTTTGAGCAACTGTTGTTCACATTCACATTGTTTATTGAGTAGACTAATACCAACAAGAGTGCGATAGCAAATATAGCACTCACAATGGTAGTGAGCGTGTACTGCAACGAAGAATCACACTTGTTCCGGACTTACAAATAGAACAATAAGGAGGACCTCACCAACCACCAAGTCGGCTACATTTGTTCCCATCTCAGAAATCAGATTTTTCGTTCTAAGCTGTATTTTTTTTTCCAATTCTCGGCGACATTTTTTCACTTGTATGTTATTTTCAAAGAAATCTCGGCGACATTTCATGCATTCTCGGCGACATTACGCGAAATCTCGGCGACATTTCTAGTAATCTCGGCGACACTTTGTTCCATCTCGGGAACTAGATTTTTGGTTTCGAACACATATCCGTATTTCTCGGCGACACGTTTTTCAGTGAAAATCTCGGCTACAAAGTTGTCATTCTCGGCAACAAACATTGCAGTCTCGGATACACACAAAAAATCTCGGCGACAAAAACAGCATTCTCGGCTACATTTCATGGATTCTCGGCGACATTTCGAGTATTCTCGGCAACATTTTTAACAATTTTGACCCAAAATGCATGCCATACTCCTCATTATATATTCTTTGAGGGAAATAAATAAATGAAATGAAATGAAATAATAACAATAATGTTTCTGTGGCTAGAATTTCACTAGTGCTTACAATACTAACCTCGAATTTTTTTTTTCCTCTGATGACGGAATCGCGAGTTAAAGCTGTAGAATGTTCGGGAATGAACCATCTTTTCGTTCGCAGTCACTCCAACCACAGAAAACCTTGGTAGTAAAAAAAAGACCCGCGAGTGTGACATTTGGCTGAGGAAGTAACGCAAGAGTAAAATAGAACCACAGAACAGCCTTCTTTCGATTTGATTCCCAGTTATCACTGTAATAAACCCCCATTAGCCTAATAACAGTATTTGTCAAACACGAATTTTGCGGTTTAGGATAAGAATTTAGTATTTCTCTGCCTCATTTCCGAAGTCTCGAGGCAATGCTGTTAGTTAAATACAACGTTACCAATCGTGCGAACGGCCAAACTCGCATATTGTAACATCAATCGCCCTGGGTGCTGGTTTCCATACAATTAGGCAAATCTACTGGCTGAGGTTGTTTTCGCGGTTGAGATTCGGAGTATTGAGTTTCAAGATTAATGTTAACACATGGTGGGATATAAAGTTTCTTAAATAAACTGTTGAAAGCTGCGGGGATTTGTTAATTTACATAATCTTCGATAATTGTTTCTGTGTTTTGCGTATTAACATTTCGTCGTCATAAGCTTGCCTCGACTGTTACCGTTGGCAAGGCCGTATCCAGGGGGGGGGGGGTAGGTGGTTGCCCCCCCCCCCCCCGAAACATACAAAACTAACGATTTGTATAGGCTTTTCCCTCTGATCTATGTGTTTTTTGTAAGAAAAAAAAAATTCCGAGCAGCAGGTAATACCCCCCCCCCCCCCCCCTCCTCGAAAGGCACCCCCCCCCCCCCCCCCCCGCCCCGAAACGACCGTTGGGTTGTGAGCCCGTGACAAGCCTGACCGTTGGGTTGTGAGCCCGTGACAAGCTTAGCTTCTGGGTCCGCAATATTAGAGTATATTACTATATAGATGTTAGATTGCAGGGCTGGCTAGAAAATAATGATAAGTTGAGTAGTGTGCAAGTAGGTTTCAGGGCCAGGTAGCTCTACATCAGCCAACGAGATATGGGGGAAAGAGAAAGACGTATATTTTAAGGCCGGGATAATTGGGCAGATTTAAGGATTTTAGTTAGTTTCCGGGATGATTGTTTGCCACTGGGAAAAAGGGGGGAAGTATTTGGGGAATAGATTAGGACGTATTGGTCCCTATTTCTGCTCGATGTGTGGTGGTGAGAATGAGAGTTTGTGGCATCTGATGTGCGAATGCCGTGAGCTAGATGACCTGCGGGTTGACATTTTTGGGAGTGTAAGTACAATAATTGATAGACATTCCTGAGGAACCTTGCCAAGAAGGGCCGAAATATAGCTCTAATAACTGTAGCTGATTTATCCGTTTTTCACCGTCAAATAATTGATGAAGTGCGAATGAGGAAAGTTATTGGTCTTGGTGTGTTCAAGATTTGAGGAGACTGGGAAGGTTACTAAAGGTAGCTTTTAGCCCACAGAGAAAATCTCCTTTAGGAGTTTTCTTTTAGTTTAGTTTCCTTATTTCGTTTAAATGTTTTCTTTTTGTTACCATTTTTGTGATGGTCTCAGTATTTTTGTGCAATAAATTACGTTATTGTATTATTTGTTGTACGTGTATTTTCCTTGCCATGTTGGTTACTAAATAAATAAATGAAATGAAAATGAATTATTACTTGGACTGAAAGAAGTGTAACTGTTATCGCTTTTGAAACCTGGCGCTGCATTTTTTTTTTGTGTTCTTGTACCGCGATACGTGTCACCAGGACCGTATCCAGGGATTTATTTCGGGGGGGGGGGGGGGCCTGCTGGTTGGACAAAAAAGTACAAAAAACACATAGATCAGAGGGAAAAGCCTATAAAAATCGTTCTTTTTTTTGGGGGGGGGGGGGGGTCAACCCCCTACCCCCCCTGGATACGGCCTTGCTTGTCACGAAACCGGTACACGGAAAAGTGAGCTTATTTTCATCCTAGCGATAATTCTTCCTTCTTTGCATGGATCCTGTTCAGGCT
This sequence comes from Branchinecta lynchi, assembly GCA_023053575.1. NCBI lineage: Eukaryota > Metazoa > Arthropoda > Branchiopoda > Anostraca > Branchinectidae > Branchinecta > Branchinecta lynchi. The sequence goes on from JAKZAP010000004.1 coordinate 27,061,267, forward strand.
GTAGTCAGAAAAATAAATATAATAAATATCCTATTTTGAGGAGTTATCTCTTGGGAATTGCTGACACTATTTCGTTTAAACATTTTATCTATTTATCTCATTCCTTTATTTGATCGCAGGTTTGTTTTCTAGCTAGAGCCTGAAGAGGACCATTGTCAAGAAGGGCCGAACTATCTATAGAATAAAGTCGTCCGTAAACTTCTCCGTCTAGCGCTATAAAATATATATATATATATATGCACATATAGATACATCTCTATCTATATATATATATATATATATATATATATATATATATATATATATTCAAACAATGTTTGATTCTTCATCAGCGATATTTCGGCCCTTCTTGGCAAGGGTCCTCGTCAGGCTGTCAATCCTCTGGTTCAACTTCGGGGAAGGATTTATTACAGGTCTGTTTCCTTCCCCGAAGTTGAACCAGAGGATTGACAGCCTGACGAGGACCCTTGCCAAGAAGGGCCGAAATATCGCTGATGAAGAATCGTAGCTGACGTATCCAGTGTAAACATTGTTTGAATAAATGTTTCAAAGTCAGCTTGGGCTCAAAGAATATTTATATATATATACATGTATATATACATCTATATTGAAAAACCCCAAAGGCCATATACAGGACAAATAAACAACTCGTAGGAAACTAAACAAAATAACAAACTAAGAAACATCATTTCTCGACTCGAGTGCCAAGTTCTGTGCGGGTTTAAGTAGTAGTCGGTCGGTAATTCAAAAGGTGACGCATTCTCTCAAATGCTTGAGAAAATAGTAAGAGGGAAAAACATGGACGACAAAACAGGAGGCAAAGATCGAACCTGAAAACACACTTCCCCTGACAGGAAAGGTGGATACTTGGCAGCTATGGGGGAAAACTTTGGATTAAAAAAGTGGCGGTATCTTTGTACATAGAGCTAAATCAAGCTCAAGTCTGAAGTTTTATTGCAAGGAAAATGAGCGGGAAACGTTAATGTTGATTTCAGTGTTTCATGGAGCGGAACGAAGTAATTCTGAGAAAGTTAGATTGCGAGGCTTCGAGTCGTTCAATTAATGAGAATAGTAGTAGAATATAGGTACTGAGGAGAACAGAAATTGATAAACAATTATATTTTTTAGTGAAAAATGTCATGACGAAAGTTGTCCATGTCCAAATTGTATCAAAATTGCAAAACGTCATTGTTTTTTCCGGCCAAAAGTCACAGGTTTCACCAGGAAAAGTGGCAACACTAGAGTTTTTATTAATGGACTGTTTAATCAGAGCAAAATCGAGAAAAAAGACTTGCAATTGCTGCCTTTGGGGAGTAAAGGAAAACAAGTTGAAGTAAGTTAGAAGTAATGTTGTTTTAGTTGACAAGTTGCTTTTTCAGTGCGAATGTGATCGTAACTAGGTATGACCCAGGTTGGTTGGCTAGGAAAAAAACATTTTCAGTTTTGAACATTATTTTCAAATGTTTTTCAACATTTTTTTCTGTATTTTTTTTTAGTGATTTTGTTTTTCTTTCTGAAATTGATGCCTTTTATTTATTTTTTTAAGGTCATTTTCTATTCTTCAGTAATTGAGGAAAAGTGCTCGATGAACTTCTGCTTAGGTTGACACGGCTTTTCGTTGGCACTTGTAATTAGCGTGCTTGTGCGAATAATGGAATGCTTTGGCACCCGTTCTGTGCATGGGTCGCGGAACCGTGCTTTAACTCACCGACAGGTGGAATGCCTTCAGGCTCAACTAGGGGTTGCACGCTCTCGGACACTTTTTCCTCGTGTGGATGGGAGAGAGTTTTATTAAATAAAAGCTTGAAAACCTACCGCATGGGCCACCCCTGAAAGTCTGAGGGGGTGGCCAGGCTAGTACGAAGCTAGCCTGATTCCGTCAGGTCGGAGGCCTTGGAAATCGCTGTCATCCGTTGTAATGATAATCCAACAAAAAATGCAGTTCAAGAGTCTGCGTAAGCATGATGATGGGATTCATTAGATCTTCTTTGCGTCGAGGGGTTGCCCAATCTCGAGTTTAATGTACAGAAAGTGCCCGGTGACGCGGAACCCGTCTGATGCCGGCACCGGTTGCCACGTGTTAGAATATTAAAATCAGTATGTTTAGAAGCAGAATCGCCTCATTAACCTTCCGCACCGCTGTTTTCGGCCGGTGCCGGGAAAGGGTGTACAGCAGGTGCCGGGGAAGGGAATCCCCTCGCTTCGCATTGCTACCATTTTCTGCAACTTTTGTTGTAAACTCTTATTCCTTTCGCAGCGGTACTAGAATTCCAACAGTCTCGCCGAAAGCGAATGAGTTAAATTAAAGAGGGCGTGGGTCTGCATAAACTTAATTAAGATAATCTTCTTCTTCCGTGACCTCTTCTCCTTTCTCACAGTACCTTCTCAGCTGTAACAGCCTCGCCGAAAGCAAGAAAGTTTAATCTTCGGCTTAGCAAGAGAAGCCCCTCTCGCTACGTGTCTAGCTGAATCCTTCCACTAGACTTACTAACCATTGGGCCATTTCTAGCTCTAAGCTTCACGTATTTGTAGCACATTTCCGAGGGATGTGATCCTTTCCACTTTCGGATACAGAAATGGTGCCGCCCGCTCTTCATCACCCCTTTGTATTTGAATGTGCATGAATATTCATTTCGTCCCATATTTATTTCTTGTGTTTTCAGACTGTTACGCAGCTGGAAACACGAGCCGGAGGGCGGCTTATAGATGACAGCAGGACGGTGGAGTTCCAAGACAGTGGAGCGAATTTGATTGTTCGACTAGAAGAAGCAGAAGATGGACCGAATTCGAAGCAGACAGCCGAACAACAGGTAACCAGGGGCGCCACGACTAGGCCCGCAGCCCCCCCCCCCCAAATGTTATCGGCAAGTCAGTTAAAAAAGAGTCGGCGCGAACCGCCGCAATTTTCCGTAAAAACGGTCGATTTTTTTTTAGAACACTCGGTTTCTCTTAAAAACAGTCGATTTTTCTTAGAAAGTATTTTTTCTTGAAACCACCCAATTTTTCGTCATCACAGTAGTTTTTTCTCGTTTTTAAGAACAGTCGGTGAAAATTACCAGCCAGTCAGTAAATGCCTTGCCCCCCCCCCACACACACACACATATTGGCTAGTAACCAGGGCCGTATCCAGGGGAGGGGTTAGGGGGTTGCCCCCCCCCCCCCAAACAAAACAAAAAAATTCTGAAGTGCATTTCTGCCAGATCTACAAGTAAGGTTGGCAGATTTATAAATACAGCGCTAGAAGTTAGAAAGTTTTTTTTATAAAGTTTAACTGAAAAGCCAACTTATTTTTGTATCATTTAAATGAATACGCTGCATTATGTGGATTGTGTTAAGGATTTTTTTTATTTTTCACTATTTGCTCTAGTATGAAGTTCAGAGTGTCTACAGCCGTCCTCACAACACAAAATTATATTATGACGTGGAAAATTTGAATCTCAATAGAAACGCGGCTTTTCAATAGACAGTGATCAGCCTGCTATAGGTAGCTCACAGCGTAAACACTTATTTTTCGTAAATCGTTTTGGCCAAGCATATTATAACGTAGGTACAAGCGCATAGAAGTAAGACAAACCAGACAGGAAATGCCACTATTCTAAAATTGATTTTTCGCGAACAGCGCAGCAGCGAATTAACGCATTATCATCGGGTCTTCAAGCCTCTTTAAGTGAATAAGTGATCTGTAACTACATTGTCAAATCTCAGCCCTTTTTAGTTAAACTTTAATTTGTTTTAAATTTTAACTGAAAAGGCAGCTTATTTTTACATCTGATATTTGAATACACTTAAATATTTTGACTCATCTAAGAGATTTGCATTTTTTTTATCCGTGGCTCTAGTAATAACGTCCGGAGTGTGCGCTGCTTGCAGACAACCCAAAATTCATCCAGACGCGGAGAATTTGAATTTCATCCGAGGCCTGCTTAGGAGAAGTTACGCCTGTAGAAAAGTAGGAAAGTAATGTTAAGATATGTCTTGCAAGAAATCTGACATTTTTATTTATTTTTCGGCAATGGGTTACATTTATAGTCGGCAAATATTTCAGCTGTAGAGAGGCAAGCACACAGAGGTACCACAAATACGAAAGAAAGTTCGTTCGATGAAATTATCTATGGATAAACGGACATACGAAGTAACGCCTTCTCTCGGGTTTTCATGTCTATTTAAGTGAATAACTGATGTGTTACTAGACTGTCTGATCTTAGCCCTAGTCGACTAAACTTTAATGATATTCATGTGTTTGTGCATTGTTGAGTTGAACGTGTATTTGGCCCTCGGATCTTCTCCAATACAGTTATTATTGTTATTAATATAGCTCAGAAACTTCTTTTTATGCCCTCGTCTGCGGTTTTATGAATTAAGGATGATCGCTATGCTTTTAAAGGACCTGTCTTGCCTATAATACTAAAGCAACCTACTTCCATGATCACTCCGTATATTTCTAAATCCGGAGACCCCTATTTCGTATTCTCTAACAATCCACGCTGATTTTTTCACTTGCCGTGTTTTGCTACCTTCGATGTGTATCACGCTGTCGACGTTGTCCGCGAGAAGTTGTTCCATCAGAAAAAACTGTTATGTAAATTGTTTCCCTGTTTTCGCTATAAGTCAACGGGTCTCTGAGAAGGCTTAAAACAGCCAGAACCGTGCTTTATTTGTTGAAAGCACATGCTAGTTTTAAAGTATTCAAATATATTAAAATACTGTAAGTTGAAGAATGTATAGAGCGAGGGGTCCTTTAACCTTCAATTTTTTTCTAGGAGATTCAGTTCAGTCGCCTCTGGTCTTCTAGCCTCCATTTGTCCTGCAGTTTCGCCCTGGATAGGCTAACCGGCTCATCCTGTTCCATAACCGTTCAGCAAGCTGGCTGTTCCAGAACTCAATTTCGGATATCGCCTAACGATGTCAGACGAGCGGTAAGTTCAGTCAACCTTACTTTTCACTTCGTTCCGGCACTTGGCTCGCTCGTTAGATTTCTGAGGGGCGTGTCTAAGCCTCACCTACACGCCCCCTATCAGAGACAGGATCGCGGGAAAGAGAAGAAATGATGATTTGAAACATGTAGCGATTTTTTACTGACAAGTTCAGATTTCGAATGAGGGGCGGGTAGTTTTTCTTCAACTATTTCCGCTCCCGTTAACTAAACGAGCCGACAAACTTGGGGCAGAGATGCAGAATTTATCGTTCAACTTCCTTCCAGGGACGCTACCTATTGATAGGACGCTTTTCGAAAGTTTTGATAACTGTAATGAGGTTTCTGTACCGCACAAAAATAATGAGACGACACAAAGAAGTAAATTCAGAAATGGAGAGACCAACCTGTGATCACAGTTTTTTCTAGCTTGAGAACAGGGCCGTATCCAGGAGGGGGGGGGGGTATTGGGTTCACCCGCCCCCCCCCCCCCCCCCAAAAAAAAAAAAAAAACATTAAAGGACACCTGAATGAAGAGTACCAAGTGTTATCCCTATCTGTATGACTTACGTTAACATTGCCCGCAGAAAACCCATTTTGCTCCATTTTGCATCTGTCCTTGTTTCAGTACTGAACAATTTTAGAAATGAACAAATGTCTCCAATCAACCCTTCTTCTGGAATATACCAATTAATCCCAAACGTATATCTAGAAGAAATTCCAATACGGATCCGGCCAGCGCTGTACAAGATTTGAATGAATTGTGCTTTTTGTCTTGGAGTCTGCATGTGCAAACCTCCAGAAACGAACATTCCTACTTTGAAAACGTCGCGCTCAGGAGAAGAATGCTCTCCGTGGCCATGTCTGTAAATGCATTCTCCATGGTGTGTTCAAGTATGGTTTCATTGTTCAGGTGTCCTTTAAAAAATAATTGTTTTTATAGATTTTAGCCTCTGATCTATGTTTTTTTGCACTTTTTGGTCCGAGCCTCGGGGTCGGTCTAGATTCCTAGATACGGACCAGCCTGAGACTGAGGAGGCCCCTTGCAAGATTTCGCTTGAATCAAAATCAGCTGATGTATCTTTTAACGCAATCATGTGTGAGTCGGTTAAATGACGTTTGGCGAGCTTCAGAAATCGGGTTCCAGTTCACTGGAACCAACCACCAGAAGAAAGAGCAAATTGCCTTTCACTGAGCCACTCCTAAGAGAGAATTATACACAATGTTTACTGCTTATATGTCCGACCCTATATTTAAAAAAAAAAATTGTAAAGGCCTTGTTGCCTAATTCTTTTGCCGATTTATTATTATTATCGTCATTGCGATCTAGTGATATTTCAGCCCTTCCTGGCCGAAATATACCTCCAATAAAATTCAGCTGACGTATCCGTTTTGCACCATCAAATATATCTTCCTGGCTAGTGTCCTCGTCAGGCTCCAGCTGTATCTGTTGGTGTTGACCTTCGTAATTGTCAGGAATGACGTCTCCTCTCCAGGGAGGAAAAGTATCCTAGATACCGCAGATAGAAACATTCAAATGTAAAAGCTCGTTCCATGTTAGATTGCCGATACTACCAAGGACGCAATATAACGGTAACTGGATCTGCAATCAGTCCTTTTTGCAGTTACCGTGGTATCTGATACACGGTTGCTCTGCAAAAACGACTGTTGCCGAAATTGCTCTTTTGAAGTCATCGCAAAAGAAAAAGTGATATCCAGTAACCAGTTACAGAACTAAGTGCTAAACTTCTTTCTTACCAATTTGACAAAATCTGATGAAAGTCAGATGACTTTTCAGATACCACGATCAGTTACCACGGTCGGGCCGTGGTATCTGAATATCAGATACCACGGTAAGTGCAAAAACGACTAAATGCAGATTCAGTTACCGTGGTAACAGATACCATGGTATCTGCAAAACGCAACTAATGTTACTCACAACGGCCTTAAACATTCATTTATAGTGCGTTCTTCCTTCCCATGTGCTTAGTGATAATAGTTGCGTTTTTGCAGATACCATGGTATCTAATACCACGGTCTAAATTAGTTTTTGCAGTTATCGTGGTATCTGATACCACGCTCAAAAGGCGTTTTTGCAGTTACCGTAGTTTCTGGCCAGTTATCGTGGTATCTGATATTCAGATACTACGGTCCGACCGTGGTAACTGGTCGTGGTATCTGAAAAGTCATCTCACTTTTATCAAATTTTGTCAGATTGGTAATAAAGAAGTTTAGCACTTAGTGAGGTAACTGGATATCAGTTTTTCTTTTGGGATGACTTAGAAAAGTGCAATTTAGGCAATAGTCGTATTTGCAGAGCAACCGTGGATCAGATATCACAGTAACTGCAAAAACGACTAATTGCAGATTCAGTTACTATGGTAGATTATGCGAGTGGAAATTTAAATAGAAGGTAGTTTATGTATGTGTCCTAGGATCATTATGTTTTCAGTGTATTAATATATTTGTATGCCGTGTGTATAAAAATCTGTCTGTTCCCATTGAGGCTAAATAAACACTATTCTATTCTATACCATGGTATCTGAAAAAACGCAACTAATTTGTCCATTACCTGGTATAGCGCTGTAGGAAAGCTTTTTAGTCAGATAGGATAAAGTAGTTCATTCATAGAAACAAAACATCATCTAGTTTGTGTCCAAGTTGCGCATCGTATGTAGAAACCGAAGAAGGGCTACTTAGGTTTAAAACTTAGAGGAACAGTTATCAAAATTAAAATAGAAGCTAAAAGAGCAATTACACCTCCTAACTTATTAGGAATAGAACGTAGAATTGCATAAGCAAACAAAAAATATCATTCAGGCAGTTCTTCTTAAACATATAAAAATTCATGCAAGATGTGTGATAGAAGAATAAGTCAAAAGAAGGCGAATATTTCTTTGTGTAATTCCCCCAATTGAACCAATTAATGCTTTATGGAAGGGAAACTTATATGGACTAGCCTAAAGATGAGTCACCGACAACGGTGACGGAAGACACATCCTCCCTTTTCTGATGTTACTCGCTGTTTCGCCTCTTTTTTCTTGTTTTTTAGATAAAATAAAGTTTTGCGGCGGCTTAATTTAAACCAAAAGCAAAACTAACTTTGCTATTTTGCCTCCGTATGGATAAATAAGCTACACCATCTTTCACTAGAAAAGTTCCAGCTATCTATTACTTTCCAGCTGTTTACTTCGAGAGATAAATTCCGTGGCGAAAGTGAAAGAACCTCCATATTTTAGTCCTGGTTTAGCGGTTTATCGAAATAGGGAAATAGTGGTTTGGAATGCACGTTCTACCAAGGGATTTAGTGAGTGCTGTGGAGTAATGATGCATTCGTGCTAAATGGAAGTCCCAAAGGTAGAGGGAAGTCGCTCTCGTTCAGGACAAAAAACTCTATTGAGGAGGAAAGAAAAATATTTTCGTCGGTTCTTGTAGCTAATGTTCCTCATCATTTTAATTGGTATATAAATAAGTGCGCAAGCGCTCAGATGTGGAGTGTGAAAGACTGAGTAACTGACTTAGATTTCTCCATTCCCGTAACGTTTAATAATAGTTATCCGTGAAACCAACAATTGAGCTCTCAAAGAATCTCCAAACACGGCTCAGGCCTGCTCTCATACAATCAGTTAAGCATCCGATTTTGGGTATTTCTTAGAAACTCATAACAAGTAATTCCGCAAGTTCTAGTCTTCTTTAAATATTATTCCCGTTCAGCTTGGGCTTTTATTCCAGTCGGGTTGTGTCAGTCAGCCACAAACCCTGATTTTCGGATACTCTATACCAAACGCTGGGTATATCTAGCGTTTGGTATAGGGTATGCCTAACGCTGGATACCCCTTGCGAAACGCTGGATAGCTGTTAATAACCTAACCGTGACCTAACCAACTATAAGACGAATTCTGATTGGTCGATTTCTGAGCTTCACTCAAATTATTGGTTCCAGTATCCAGCATTTGGCATAGTGTCTAGCGTTTGGCATATGCTTGCCCAAAATCATGGGTTTGTGGTAGACTGGTTTGCGCTGTGTAGTTTAATTTTTTTTTTGTACAAGCAAACAAAACAGAAGGTATGGATGTGATCTCAAAAATTTAATTTTTGAATAATTAGGTCTTGTAAATATCCGGTCTTCGCCACACTCGATGAGCATTGTTAGGCTACTATTAAAATTTGGCAACAGATTAAGACCAATGGCTAATCATCTGAGAAAACCAAGTTCAGATATGGATTCAGTATGTGTATTTAACCCTGTATGTCGCATCTATTTTGACGAAATTGATCAAAACTTCCTGCCTTGGCTTGACAGTGCAGAACGGATGCTGATTTTGACTTGTGGATTTTTCCACAAGTTGGTTTTCCAACTTGAGCGGCTTTGAGCCTGAAAAGGACTTGCCAAGAAGGGCCGAAATATAGCTCTAATAAAATTCAGCTGACGTATCCCTTTGGCCCTGTCAAATATTATTTGCAGTCAGCTTGGGCCGAGGGAATGATTTTTCTTCCTGCCTTATAGGTATCCCTCCGCTTAGTAATATTGTATATCGGTTAGTTGTAAAAAAGAAGCATTGAACGTGACGTGGGTGCGTCACGTGATCCAAAGATGTTTTGGCTTTCTTGTCCGCGTCTTCGCAAGAAGAGAAAGATGTCTGCCCGGCGAAGTGTAATTCACAAGAGAAATAGGTGTTCAGTGTTTCTAGAAAAGATTTCTGGAAATTTCTAGGAACGCCAAACCTGACCGGATACGACGTCATGGAAAGAGTTTTAGGCACATCTGAGAAAAGGGCTTAGTGCTTTTTTGGTATATAGAGAAACAAATAATTATAAAACAGCTTTTATCTAGGTCATTTTAACTACCCTACCCCATTACAGTTGCCAAGCGTAATTTCCTTCTTCTCTGTGTGGGATTCTGCCTCCAGTCCTAAGTCGAGATCACTACAATTAGCCCAGTTAGGTTTGCGTGGCTGAAAATCGTAAACACTGTTAACTGTTGTTGTTTCTGCTGTCTGGATTACAGTGATCTGGCTTTCCTGAAATTTGTTGTTCAATTTTTCAGCCAGGTGCAAGTCCGCTAATGACTCGAATTTCGCCTCTGCACTCCTTTGCCACCAATACAACCTCCGGGGTTGCTACGTCGTTGCAGTCAACCCTTCCACATCAACCTTTTCGGTAAGATATATACAAATTTTCGGTAAGATATTATATAATATTTCGGTAAGATATATACCGAACATGTTACTACAAATACTGTAAATACCGGCTTTATTTGCCTATATCGTATCGAAATCGGAGAATAGTCCGAAAATACAAAGCTCCCGATATAACGGCAAAACTCCAGGAGCTACATAATTATTTATCTGGACAAGCATATGAACGGCTTACTGCATCTCACGGGCTCATCCGTTTGTTCTGTTGATTTTTTGTGTTTATTTTGTTGTACTAGTGTTTCTTCGGTTGTTTATTTGTTTCTTTCTCTTCTTTAGTGCACTATCTTCACATTGTTTTTGTGCAGTGGGTTACAAATAAATTATTATTATTATTACTATTATTATATAATATTTGGGTAAGAGAAATTTTGATATCAGAAATATAACTAAAAGAAAGCTCTGTAAGGAATTTTGAGACCGAAAACATGTAGTCCAGGCAGAGGCGTTACTAGCCAAAATGTTTGGGGGGGGGGGGACGAGGCATTTATCGATTGGCTGGTCATTTTTACCGATTTTTTCTGCAGAAAAACGACTGTTTTCAACAACAAAAATTACATTTTTGAAAAAAATCGACTGATTTTCAAAAAAATTCACTGATTTTCAGAAAAACCGACTATTTTGACGAAAAATCGACCAATTTTCAGCAAAACCGACTGTTTTCATGAAAAAATCAACTGTTTTGACGAAAAATCGGGGCGCTTCGCGCCGACTCGGTTTTTTTTTTACCGACTGACCGACAGCATTGGGGGGGGGGGGCGTCCCCCCTCGCCCCAGTCGTGACGCCCCTGAGTCCAGGTGAATGTTGTCTGCAGCTTGTCTGAACTCGTTGACTATTTTCGCACCGATAGTGACTTGTAAAGAGTTCCACCGGGCGGCCACCTTGCTCCGAAATACCCAATGACCTTCATCTTTTTCAAAGCTTGAGTACAATATAGTTTGACTGTAGAGTGTTGTGACCAAGAAGGGTCGAACTATCGCCGAATTAGAATTTCAGCTTATTAATCCGTGTGTAGCAAAACAGAAGGTTTTCCCCCGGTTTTGAGTAATGTATTATGTGCGTGCGTGCTGTTGTTAATTTTGTTTGTTGTCATTGTTTGAAGATTTAAATGGCCCTTGTTAAATAAATATAAATATAGAACATGACTCACAATCAGCTTGAGCTTGATGGAAACTTACGATGACTTCGAGTCTGAAAATATGAAGAATGTAACGAGAAAAATCATTAATCGCTTGCCGTTAATTCCAGCTTCGTCCGAAAATTGCATTGGAAATGGAATTAGTCAGCCATGGTTTTGTAGAAAAGAATTTATTGGACTAAAGGGCAAAACATATCAATAACAGACTATGCTCGTTTCCAGATTCAATATTTTCTTTTCTAATGAAAGAGCACGCTGTGAGCTTGTTCCATCCTACTTACCGTTGTTACTACGCATGCCGTCACGAATTTTTGCTTCTTGGCGTCAAGGCTGGAACACATTTTTTCATTTTTTCCGCAAAATATCATCCACGTGGTAATCCAGCCAATCACGTTACAGATATCCTTAGTTACCACGCTTACTACGCCCCCGAGTATGGTAAGCAAGTAGTTACTATTTCGAGAAGGTTGGAACGGCCAGCGTAGTAACTTTTGTTGAGGTTGGAACTGATATAGTAACTATTGCTAGAAGGGTGGAAACGAACGTCATATAATAATATAATATAACTAATTTATTTCCTCAATAGGGTTAAAGAAAAAATAGAAACTTATAAAGCAAAAAAACAAAAATAGCATTTACAACTGCTAGCTGTGGATCGCCAACAAAAAGAAATGATAAGGTTAAGACGAGAAATGTGTGTCATAGTTTGTAATAGGTGATTAAAAGTTGTGCACTCCCGTACAGGACACGGTTGTTCCCTTCTTGGGAGCGTTCTGTTTGTTGTTTTGTTTAAAGGACCTCTCTTGCTTATTCTGCTTTTTATAAAATATCTAGCTCCCATGCAGAATTATAAGCTTCTAAAATCCCCACCTTTCTCCACTGTCTCATTTTACGCCTACGAATTTTTAGCGCTTTTTTTGCCTTGCCGAGTTTTTCCCGTCACACAGCGAAACTTTTGCCGGAATCTTCAATGTCCGCTGACAACTCCTTAACACATAAGGATCTCAGAAGTATCTGTTTACTACTTCTTTTGTTTGCTTAGTTTTCACACTTTTTAACCACGGCGCGTTCAGTTTTCAAATGCTTTGCGCCCAGCCGCCGCGTCGGAGAGCAGGAAAGCTGGAGATCATCGACAAGCGCTAACAGGAAAATCGCTAATTTCAGCTGTAACGTAATGGTATATTCGAAAACGTTTTTTCTGATCCGTACTACTGGGAAAGGATCATTTCTAGTAAGAGCTGTGCTTTAAGGAATGTTGAAATTAAAATGAATTGAACAATTGAACAATAACAAATTACGTATCACAGCTGATTGATATTCTGACAGTTAAAGTTACGAATAAACACTACAAAACAGAGGCCCTCTTGCGGTTTAGTCCCTCTATGACAGCCCTTGAAGTTGAAGGGAACGAACTTCAGTATCTAATGAAGGAGCTCTGTTTGGGGAAGAGAGTGGCTCTGCCCAAGCCGTCACCCCCTCACTAGAAACTTCTTTAAGAGTTTGATGATTAAAGTAATTACATCGTGGGATATCAGAGGGTCTCTTTCGTATCTTGCGTTGCATGTTAAGTAGACACTCCGTTAAGATGGACAGAAGTTGGTTTACCTCCAGTAATTACAGACCGGAAAGACGGTCTATGTGCAAAGTGCCCACCTGAAGGTACCAATTTAGTTAAAATTTATCTCCCTAGATGGATTTCTACTGTTTGAACGAGGCATGATCAGGACTTTTCGGGTATTTGGGTGTTTTTGCGCACAGTAGCAATCAGAACAGAAAGATGTTGCTATAATGAGGGTTAGGAAGTTAGGCATATGGTGAGGTGTCTGCTTTTCCTAATTTGGCTAATGTCTAATTGGGGGACGCGTTATCCGCTGAGATACGTGTTTTAGAGAGAGAGACACACTGTACCTTTTTTTACGGATTTGCTAAACAAAGCCGAGTGATATTTTTTTTTTTTTTTTTTTTTTTTTTTTTTTTTTTTTTTTTAGTATAGTGAAGCAACGCAAATTAGCTGTCAGCTATGATGTTGTTTAAATAAACCTATCTCTCTCTCACCTATCTCTATCTCTCATTTAATATGTAATTTAATTTTACAAACAAAAAATCAGTATTATAACAGACCTGCCACGTGAAAATCTATACAGATTTGTTTGTGGCAGGACGCAGTAATTTAATCACTTAGCATAATGATATTGGGAAAAAAAGAAAAGAGAAAAAACGAATGCAGCACTATAAAAAAAAAATATGTTCAGTGTTGTAAATAAATAGAAGACAATTAAACCTCGTGGAAATCCAGAACCGATTCATACTCAAGGTAACCCTCTCTCATCACCCATCTTTACTCATCAATGACTTATTTTTAAATGAATATACATTCTCGGCCATCCCAGTGCTCTCCGGCGATATTTTGGCCCTTCTTGGCAAGGGTCCTCTTCAGGCTGCCGCTAAAAGAATGTACCTGCAAGAAAAAGAAATATAAGAAAGATACCTAGTTTTTTTTGTAAACCCTTATTCTTATCTACACGTAATTTTACCTCCGCTACAACCATCTATCGGTATCCCACGTCCATAGAATATGTTATATGCATATAACTACATATGCGACGCCACAAGCCGTACACAATTCTGTTATTGCTAATATTGATCGAATAGTAACTGATCAATGATAAAATATGATAGATCAGCATAGAAAGCCATGCCTAATACAATTATAACACAGTACTAACGCTAAACAGAGCAATCTTTTAAATAAATAAGTTATATAATAATACAAAAAATAAATTCATTTTTTTTTCCTTTCTATTATGTTTTCCATAAAACAGCACGAGCTTTCTTTTGTATGAATACTTTTACAACAAGCTGCTAAGTTGCAGTAAGGAGAGACTGTCGAACGCACAAGCAAGCATTTGAAAATTGGCTTAAAGGACCTGTCTTATCTATAATACTAACGCAACTTACTTCCATAATCACTCCATATATTTCAAAACCCAGAGATCCCACTTTCGTACGGTACATTCTAACCCCTCTAACAAAACCAGGCTGATTTTCTCACTTGCCGGTCTTGCTATCTTCGATGTGTATCACGCTGTCGACGGTTGTCTGTAATAATTTTTTCCATAAAAAAAAAACGGTTATGTAAGTTGTTTCACTGTTTTCACTATAACTCACCGGTTCTCGGAATATCCTTAAAACAGCCAAAACCGTGGGTTATTTGTTAAAATCACAGCATAGTTTTAAAGTATTCGAATATTTTAAGATACTGTAAGTTGAAGAGCAAATAGTGCGAGGTGTCCTTTAAAAGTGAATTTCATAAGATGAAACTCAGAACAGATAATAAAGACCACAGTGAAGTGCCGACTTAGACTCACAGAGAATTCCCTCAAACGTGAGACATCTCCTCGAAACTAGCTTAGATAGTACAAACTCGAGGTGAACACACGGTTAAATTGTATAGTAATCAGTCATGATTTTCTGCCTATGGGGCACTGGCCAGGAGTCAAAGTGGAAATTGTAAAATAAAAAAGTATAATTAGTGTTTGTACTCATTTCTAAGTCTACTTGGCTGTTTTAAAGTCAAAGTACGTTAGATGAAACAAAATTTAAAGTAAGGTTGTTTTACTAAATTACAAGAAAGTGCCATGTCCGTTTACTGCCTGTGGATTCCTGGACCTCTATGTCAAGGCCTATTTATATTTGTTGGCGGCAGGACTAGTCACAAGTGCCAGAACAAAAAATGTAATAGTAGAGTACCTGGAATAATCCCTCCTCGTGAATTACCTGGAGGCGGTCTTGCTTTACAAACTGATTTTGAGATCTGTCTATATTGCAACTTTGTTCTCTCTTACTCTCCATAATTGGCGCTGTGCTGAAATGCCACTCAAACATCAGCATAGTCTTGGCCTGATAATCAAATAATCAAAATATGTGCCAATTTAGGCGTGACGTAATCCAGCAACCAGTAGGATGTCCCTTTCTGGTGGTAGGTGTAATTTCTCTCGTTAGCCGATTGATCTTTCACATGTCCGCTATGTTTTCTGTCTGTCAGAAAGGCCTGAGCGATGGCGCGATAGCCACCCATCTGATTAAGATCGGGATAGGCTACAGGGGAAGTACAACTGCATTTTTTGGGTTTTCAGTGGAGGAGATGTGTTGAAGGGTGCAGGGGCGTCACGACTGGAGGGGGGAACGCCCCCCCCCCCCCCCAGTGCTGTCGGCCATTCGGTAAAAATAGCCGAGTCGGTGCAAATAGCGTCGCGATTTGTCATCATAATAGTTGATGTTTTAAAAACAGTCGGTTTTTCTGAAAATCGGTCGATTTTTCGTCAAAATAGTCGTTTTTCCTGAAAATCAAATCGTTTTTTCTGCAGAAAAAGTCGGTAAAGATCACCAGCCAGTCGGTAAATGCCTCGCCCCCCCCCCCCCCAAACATAGTTTGTCTAGTAACGCCTCTGGAAGGGTGAGCAAGCTTGCAGGTGAGAATCTGTGAGAAAATTTTTTTTTGAGAGAGTAGTGAAATTTTGGGGGATATTTAAATCGTCGGTATTTTGCCGCGTAGAGCCTTAGCAGTCTGTGCCTGTTCTAAGATGAGGTCAGACCGGATCTTAGAGTCATATACTTTTATTTCATTCAATACGCCTACTAACAAACAGATATAATCATTACTCCCGGCAGAGAGCATAGTACGAATGGCACGGTAGGGATAAATGAATAAAGGCCCATTCACAACGGGTTTTAGCTAATACTCGGTACCAGCCAGTTCCGGAAATCGCTCTGAGAATTAGTTGGGTTTCTGCCGTTCGCAATTCATATTGGTGCCAGTTTCTGGTACCAGCTAGTCTCGGACCCAAGTTGAAATCAGTTCAACTTTTGTGGGTACTAGCCAATCAGATTACTTCGGGGAAATATTTAGAAATATTCCGATTAATGCTGAGCCACGTCAGACCGAAGAAAAGTGACATACATTTACTTTCGTTTTCTGGACAGGAAGGAGTGGATGCGATTTTATATATTGGGCTTGGTTAGAAACTAGCCAATCAGAATATTCCCCAAAATAATCTGATTGGCTAGTACCCACAAAAGTTGAACTGATTTCAACTTGGGTCCGAGACTAGCTGGTACCCGAAACTGGCACCAATCCATATTCTAATGGGAACTTGTTATGACAGTCGACTTATCCTTTTCAGACTACCCCTTTCGCTGAAACGGCAGCTTTGCCTGTGCCTGGATCAGCCAAACGCCCGGGGGAACGACTGGAGACTATTAGCACAATCACTTCAGGTTGATCGGTAAGCTTATCCAGTTTTAATCCGCCCCTATCCTTAGTTGCTCTAATCGATTTGATTTGCCAACCCAGTTAGGTAACCCAATATTCCTCTGCTCCTTTGTTTTATCCCAAAACGTTATTGAGGAAATACCTATGACTTAGTAAGGTTTGTCCATCTGTTGCATGATAACTCGAAAGTCGGGTTGAGTTTTTCAAATAAGAAAAATTAAAAACTCTTTCGCTTAAAGTACAGATCAAGTTCGCAAATGTGCTATAGCCTTACATTTAGGGGTGGAGGAGAAGGTTTCAAATTAAGGGGTGACATTTTTTCAAGTTGTCAAAAGTATGCAATTACTGATGATTTTTGCTACTCATGGAGGGAAGTTAGGAATCCCGACGTCATCCACTCGTTCGAAATGTTACAGTAGATTAGCAAGGGGTTAGAGATTTAGCAATTAACAACTGATGAAGTGAATGTACTTGCAGTTTTTTCACAATATTGTGACAGTTTGCTGGAAGTAAAACTGACAGGTGTTAAGAAACAAAGAGTAAAGTTGGTAAGCAGAAATAGTCTATTTTTAGACCGTCTTTAAGTTGTCTAATTATTTTAATGACTGTTCCATCGAATTGACTCATTTAGGCTGCTCTTTGGTCAACTAGAGCTGCGTTTTCAGACAGCAATGAGCTTAACAGGATTTTATGCGAATGCCCGTTTTCATCTCACCGTGTTTACTCTCGAGTCAAACGTCTAAAAACGTAACGTAACTTGCTATTCGGGAGAGTTTCGTGTTCTGGATAATCGGTGTTACACCCGCGCATAACGCTGAGGCTTAAAACGCTTTTATACATAAGCACAGTGTTTGACTCTGGCAATTGAAAACGTCTAAATTCAGGGAATACACAAGTGTCTGAAAACACAACTTAGGCATGGCCAGTTTCGTGTTCCGAAAGCTCGTCAGAAAATATTAAAGTTCAATGGGCACATCTAACTACCCCAATCCCACTCTGTAACAACCTAGGAACAATGCTTACCCCCTAGATCAGCAGCTTTTTGAACAGTTTCCTCTCTGTGATATTTCGAAGCGTATTTTTTTGGCCCAGTACATGCTCAGTTTACTAGCTTGGACACAGATAAAAGTGATGTTTCTTATAATACTTAGTAGGTCTTTATTTTATGCATAAATCAGCTTGTATAATTCAGATTTGAATAGGTTATTTGTTTTTGAATGATTTTTGTAGCTATGTTATTTTTTATAACTTATTGCATATTTATTCAAACAATGTTTACACGGATACGTCAGCTCTGATTTTTCATCAGCGATATTTCG
Source organism: Branchinecta lynchi (assembly GCA_023053575.1). Lineage (NCBI taxonomy): Eukaryota > Metazoa > Arthropoda > Branchiopoda > Anostraca > Branchinectidae > Branchinecta > Branchinecta lynchi. The sequence goes on from JAKZAP010000004.1 coordinate 27,079,104, forward strand.
GCCCTTCTTGGCAAGGGTCCTCGTCAGGCTGTCAATCTTCTTGTTCAACTTCGGGGAAGGAAACAAACCTGTAACAAATAACTGAAGCTTCTACCGACTATAAATATCTTATTAAGGTAAATTATCTTCAAGTACCAGTATAATGAAAAAACTAGTCCTGAGATTTAATTTTTGACAACGACGCTGTTTTTGCTGCATGATTGGGGCGATGACAGGAAAGGGTTTTTTCTGCATTTTGATCAACTTCGGTTTTTTCATTAATAAGGGGCTGAAAACTTAAATATTATTGTATTAATGACCTCGTTCTACGTTTCTATTATGAGTACTTGCCTGAATCTATTACTTTGAATAATCACTGCACGGAAAAACTAGTGCTGAGATTTAATTTTTGACACGGCTGCTGTTTTTGCTGCACGATTGGGGCGACGGCAGGAAATATTTTTTTCTGCATTTTGATCGACTTCGGTTTTGTTGTTAATAAGGGACTGAGGCTTAAATTTTCTTCCCTTAATAACCCCGTTCCACGTTTCCGGTAAAGAGTACTCGCCTGTATCTCGGTTAATGCCTGTTCGGTTTTTCTTTATCTCAACGGCTTCTCGAATGGTTTGATGGAGTCCGGTGCACGTTGCAAGAATTTGGGCTTTTTCAAAATGTACTGAATGGGATGGGTTTTCGAAAATATGTTCTGCAAGTGCAGATTTGAAAGTATAGTTATGACGGTGTCCGTTGGAGAGGGCGTGGTCAATTTCTTGCTCATGCTCTGCAAGTCGTTTTCCGAAAGTTCTCTCTGTCCTTCCTACGTAACGCTTTCCGCAATCACAAGGTATTGAATAAATGCCTCTTTGGTACTGATTTGGGACTTTATCTTTTCCGGAGTTTAGGTAAGACAGCAAAGTATTTTGGGTTCTGTGAAAGACTTGGATGTTGTATTTTTTCAAACTTTTGGACAATTTTTCGGTTACTCCGCGGACGTACGGAAGGTAAACGCGGGCATTTTTTTCTTCTACCTCACCATTACTAGTAGAACTTACAGGATCTTTGGGGGATGAATGCAGCTTCAGTCGTCTTCTGATGATCTGTTCAACCAGTTGAATGGGGTATTTGTTTCCAAACAGGACGTCCCGAATGTGGCAAAGTTCGTCATCTAGGAGATTTTTGTCGCAAATTTTGATGGCTCGGTCGACTAGTGAGATAACTACTCCGCGTTTCACATATTCTGGCTGGTAAGAATCATATGGAAGGTATCGATCGTTGTGGGTGGGTTTTCTGTAGACTGAGCAGACAAAACTTCCTTCACTGTTAGCAATCAAAACATCTAGGTACGGCAGCTTCTGTGCATCATTTTCAAATTCAATCGTGAACTGGATAGTCGGTTGAATTGAGTTTAAAGTGTCAACGAAACTCACAATGTCTGTTTTTTGGCCTTCCCATGCTGTGAAACCACCGCGAAAAGCTGCGGAAAAAATATTCTCGACTTCAAAACAAAAACTACAATAAAACCCAGATTTACAGTCCGAAAGTTCTCCCTGGACCTTCCGTACTAAATTTTAGCTCCAAAACTTTATCTCCAACACAAATTAATGCATTGTCCCATGGATGTAAATTCAACATCGCGCCCCGTGAACCACCAGTAGAAGAATTTGTAGCAAGTTTTGAGACAGGTCTTTTCCATGACGATGCAAAAGTAGATGATTTTGAAAAAGCAAGAGTAGATGCAGCCCACTTGCTACAGTCCCGAATCAACATCCCTCCAGAACCGAACCTCCCGAAAGAAGAATTGCAAGCCCTGAAGAGCCTAAGGAAAGACGGATCTCTTATCACCACAAAAGCTGACAAAGGTAACGCCATTGTAGTCCTTGACCAGAACGAGTACGACACGAAAATTCGAAACCTCCTAGCAGACAAAGATGTCTACACCCCAATACCAAGTGATCCAACCCCATCCATTGACAAAAAAGTAAGAAACCTCATAGAAAGTCTCCCTATTTCAAAATCCCAGAAACAGTTCCTAAAAGTAACCGGGCCGGTAGCACCGCGTTTCTATGGAGTAGTTAAAGTGCACAAAACAGGTAGACCCCTTCGCCCAATAGTAGCAAACGTTCGAGCCCCAACTAAAAAATTAGACAGATTTCTAGCTTCGTTAATAAGGCCACTCCTAGATTCAGGGCCGCATTACATCAAAAATTCCATTGATTTTGTCCAAGAGTTAAGAAAATACCCTGTCACCAAAGAAACGCAAAAAGCAAGCATTGATGCTGTATCTTTGTTCACCAGTCTCAGGAAAGATTTCACCCTAGATGCCCTAAAAGAAGCACTAGAAAACTATCCCGAACTGTCAGACAAAACCCCCCTAACTGTAAGCCAAATACTAGATTGTTTTAAACTTGTTTGGGAATCAACATATTTCATCTACATGGGGCAATTCTACTGGCAGCATGAAGGAGCAGCGATGGGGAGCTCTATTTCGCAGGGACTCGCCGAATTAACGCTAAGGAAAATTGAAGAAATCGCTTTCAGTATCGCGCCGATGGTTCCAAGTTTCTACAAACGTTATGTTGATGATGGTTTCACAGCATGGGAAGGCCAAAAAACAGACATTGTGAGTTTCGTTGACACTTTAAACTCAATTCAACCGACTATCCAGTTCACGATTGAATTTGAAAATGATGCACAGAAGCTGCCGTACCTAGATGTTTTGATTGCTAACAGTGAAGGAAGTTTTGTCTGCTCAGTCTACAGAAAACCCACCCACAACGATCGATACCTTCCATATGATTCTTACCAGCCAGAATATGTGAAACGCGGAGTAGTTATCTCACTAGTCGACCGAGCCATCAAAATTTGCGACAAAAATCTCCTAGATGACGAACTTTGCCACATTCGGGACGTCCTGTTTGGAAACAAATACCCCATTCAACTGGTTGAACAGATCATCAGAAGACGACTGAAGCTGCATTCATCCCCCAAAGATCCTGTAAGTTCTACTAGTAATGGTGAGGTAGAAGAAAAAAATGCCCGCGTTTACCTTCCGTACGTCCGCGGAGTAACCGAAAAATTGTCCAAAAGTTTGAAAAAATACAACATCCAAGTCTTTCACAGAACCCAAAATACTTTGCTGTCTTACCTAAACTCCGGAAAAGATAAAGTCCCAAATCAGTACCAAAGAGGCATTTATTCAATACCTTGTGATTGCGGAAAGCGTTACGTAGGAAGGACAGAGAGAACTTTCGGAAAACGACTTGCAGAGCATGAGCAAGAAATTGACCACGCCCTCTCCAACGGACACCGTCATAACTATACTTTCAAATCTGCACTTGCAGAACATATTTTCGAAAACCCATCCCATTCAGTACATTTTGAAAAAGCCCAAATTCTTGCAACGTGCACCGGACTCCATCAAACCATTCGAGAAGCCGTTGAGATAAAGAAAAACCGAACAGGCATTAACCGAGATACAGGCGAGTACTCTTTACCGGAAACGTGGAACGGGGTTATTAAGGGAAGAAAATTTAAGCCTCAGTCCCTTATTAACAACAAAACCGAAGTCGATCAAAATGCAGAAAAAAATATTTCCTGCCGTCGCCCCAATCGTGCAGCAAAAACAGCAGCCGTGTCAAAAATTAAATCTCAGCACTAGTTTTTCCGTGCAGTGATTATTCAAAGTAATAGATTCAGGCAAGTACTCATAATAGAAACGTAGAACGAGGTCATTAATACAATAATATTTAAGTTTTCAGCCCCTTATTAATGAAAAAACCGAAGTTGATCAAAATGCAGAAAAAACCCTTTCCTGTCATCGCCCCAATCATGCAGCAAAAACAGCGTCGTTGTCAAAAATTAAATCTCAGGACTAGTTTTTTCATTATACTGGTACTTGAAGATAATTTACCTTAATAAGATATTTATAGTCGGTAGAAGCTTCAGTTATTTGTTACAGGTTTGTTTCCTTCCCCGAAGTTGAACAAGAAGATTGACAGCCTGACGAGGACCCTTGCCAAGAAGGGCCGAAATATCGCTGATGAAAAATCAGAGCTGACGTATCCGTGTAAACATTGTTTGAATAAATGTTTCAAAGTCAGCTTGGGCTCAAAGAATATTTATTGCATATTCTGGTACATTTTATAAAGCAAGCTAATCAAGCTTCACAACACTATTCCACAAAGAAAAACTTTTAATAGGCACTTCAAGCCATGGAACTTCTGATGAAACACTAGAACAATCAGGTAAACTGCATCTGCGGCTTGACTTTGGTGATCCTTTTCTTTCTATCAAGCATTGCTGGGAGTTTGTGAATTTCCTGTCACGATATCCCAGCTCCTAAGATGTGGATCGCCGAAATGCCAGAGAGGTAAAGACAAGGGATAACAAGAAAACGGCTGATTTTCGTAGCGCCTTCTAAAGGAAGTCGGAAATGTTTATTTGTGAAGCATGGAATACAAAGTTAAGCATTAGAAGTGTCCATTGTGCTTTAAGCGAGATAAGTGGTACCTCCGTTTGTTATTCAAAACTGACCTTTTCGCCTGTCTTGCTTCTCTCTTGTTGTTATCACGCTCCTTCGCGTAAAGGTTATCTCGACCCCGCTGAACCCTAGAGAGAGAAAATGTTTACCTACTACGTTTTCTAGACAGGGCCTTGTGACCCACTCGAGTCCTTTGGCAGTTTATTTGAGCGTCAAGAATTTGAACACTGATGGTTTAAAGGGTTCATAGGTCAAACGTCTCTGAATTATAAATCTTATAACAGCAATTCTGTCTTTCTTGTGCAATTTCTTATCCCCCCTGTTGATGTGTGCTTAACCGCCAATGTCTTTGTCTGCAACGCGAAGAAAAATGAGTGTACTTATTAGGATGATTACAATTTCAGCAAGAATGCATAGTCTATTTGAGTGATGTAAGCACTGAATTAATCGTGAATAAGTCAGTATGCAAAGACTGGTGACAAGAATCACATGATGGATTCGACACTTCATTTTTGGGATCCCAAAACGTAAGTGGAGGGATACCTATGACATCGCAAAAATGTCCATCTGTCCGTCTGTCTCTAAGCACGATAACTCTCGAAGGGAATGAGATATTTTGATGAAACTTGGTGTGAGGATTCATTGGGTCAAGGGTAAGGTCAAGTTCGTAGATGGGCTGTGTAGCTCCACATTTTGGGGTGGGGGAGGGGGTTCAAATGAAGGGACAAACAAAATTATTTTTAAACAGCCAATGTGATAGTCGATTATGGGGTGCACGATAGTGAAAACCATTTTCTTGCCGGACAAGTAGTTCGTCCGGAATCCGACAAAAATCGGAAAAGTTGGTTAAAAGTAAAAGTTTTATTTGAAGTTGATTAAATGGTCGATTTAGGGGTAAGAAGACATGCTGAACACGATGGTGAAAAGAATTTTCTCGCCGACAAGTAATTAGTCCGGAATCCGGCGAAAACCGGAAAGTTGGTTAAAAGTAAAAGTTTGATTTGAAGTTGATTAAATGTTTGATTTATGGGTGCTGAACACGATGGCGAAAATCATTTTCTCGCCGGACAATTAGTTCACAAATTTGTTAAAAGCAAAAGTTCGATTAGATGACAGATTAAGGGGTAAGAACAGAGGCTGAATAAGTCAAACTTTTATTCAAAGTTGATTAGATGTGGGATAAGGAGATACGCTGATTTGTTTCTGAATTTTCTTTTTTTGCTGGACTAGTAGTTCGCTCGGAAATCGGGCGAAACCGTAAACTTGTCAGAAGCAAAGCAGGAAGTCTCGGTCAGTATCGTCAAAATAGATATGGCTTATAGAGGTATATCTGAACTTGGTTTTCTCTGATGATTAGCCTGCCAGACTGGATCTGACCAAGACAAGACCCGATATTTTGAATTAAATATTAGATTTTGGGATAACATCGACACCTTTGGTCTTGTTTAGTCTCGCCTTGAGATATTGCGTGAAAACCCTTGACATCTGTTTGGAGCATAAAAGTATCTTTGTAACTTAAAAGAAAAATTCTTCTGATCAAGATATACTCAGAAACTACATAAAAATGTCCGATCCGTAATGGCGCACTGAGATAATTCTAGAGAACTGGTTTGGTGTAGGCTCTTTACTGTTTTGTCCATGATTTTGTTTTGCAACACAGTTATTGAAAGAAATAGACACTCAAATATTGAGCTACATTTTTTTTATTCTGCTATCAGCTAAATGTTTTTTTTTCCTTTTGAGTGATTTTCTTGTAAGTCGTATTTCAAAGGCCACTCGTACTATTTACTCTTCAAATTACAGTATTTTAATATATCCGAATATTGTAAAACTAGGTTGTGATTTCAACAAGTAACGCACGGTTTTGGCTGTTTTAAGCCTTTTCGAAGACCCGTTGTCTTGTAACGAATACGGAAAATAATTTGCATAACCGGTTTTTCTGATGGAAAACCTTCTCCCAGACAACCGTCGACAGCCTGATACATATTGAAGGTAGCAAAAGACAGCAAGGGAGAAAATTAGCGTGGTTTTGCTAGAGGGGTTAGAATGTACCGTACGAAATTGGGTTCTACGATTTTATAAATATATGGAGTGATTATGGAAGTAGGTTGCGTTAGTATTATAGGTAAGACAGGTCCTTTAAGCTTGCCCATGTGGGGGCTTCCGGATCGCGCTAGTAGATGATCGTACGGTCCTACACCTTTGAACCGGCGGCCTCGATAGGGTTCAAATCAAATCAAATCAAATCATTTAATGTAAACAAGATACAGTCTCTCATAGGCATAGCCCAAATATGGTATCTTTTAGTCAAACAGTTAATACAAGAAAGATTTGTCAACGAGAAAAACAAAAAGAATAGGATAAAACGCACAAGTTACGAATTGTTAAAAGTACGAACAAAACTCGGCACAAAGCTTCGAGAATAACGCTGTGACCTGGAGTAAACCGGTGTCAGTTTTGGAACTTTCGCAGCCGCCTCTCTGGGGAGTCGGGATCTGAGGGGGACAAAGGGAGGCGGGAGGAAGTTCTTGTAGATGGGGTGGAGGAGGAGGGTTGAGCCAAATTTTAGGCACAGTTTCTCTCGACGGACAAAAAGGGGGTCAAGTTTGTATTCTTTTAGATAAAAAGAGTAAGGCAGTGGGGAACCTCCGTAGATGATTTGTAGCGACCTCTTCTGAACCCGTTCAATTTTATCACTTTAGCAAATGCTAGAATTCTTCCGATTTAAGAGGTAGGTAGTGGAAACCCCCCATCAGTAACTAATTTAAAAAAAAAATGGCTCGAGCATTTGGTCAGTGGCAAAGTTATACATAGGCAAACTAGACGGTTGGGGCCGGAATGAAAAATGTTGATAATTATAATGTGTAGAAAAGCCTAGTTGGCATTTGTTTTTGTAAGTCTACTTGTCTATTATTTAAAGTCTATTTTGTAAAGTACCAGGCCCGTATCCAGGAATTAATTTGGGGGGGGGGGTTGCCTGCGGGTCGCTAAAAAAAGTACGAAAAAGACACAGATCAGAGGGAAAAGCCTACACAAATGAGTATTTTTGTATGTTTCGGGGGGGGGGGTCAACCCCCTACCCCCCCCCCTGGATACGGCCTTGTAAAGGACGTTAAATAAGCAAAATAAAATAAAAGTAACGTTTGTTTTTGCTAAATTACCAAAAACTATACCGCGACTGTGAAATAACACGGGGCCGCAAATCTCTATGCAGGCCCAGCCTTTGGTTTAGAGAAACACCTTTCGGTATTTCGTGGTGTAACCTACTTCAACTTCGCTTTTGGTCTCAAGAAATGTGCTCGGCCGGCTTCGGATCCCTTTTCTACTTGTTTGTCTGCTCTATCGGTCAAAGTGTTACGAAAATATACACATACATGACAGTTCTGTGTGTGGTCGTACCTTGGTTTTGCTTTTAGCTAGATGGAGAATGGATTCTGTTAAATACACTATTGCATTAAGCATAAAAACTTGCAAAATTGCTCTGGCTAGTAGTGTTGTGGAGGGTTTGATCGATCTGTACAAGATCTGAGGAGTAGAGTTATATATTTGATATGTATATAGAGAGAGAGAGAGTTACTCCTCAGTGCCATATTACTAAGTATAGGCTACTGGGTCGAAAAGTCACAAATATAGGATCACCACCGACAAACCCTCATTTGTGATTCGAACGTGGTCATTCACAGTCCTCTCGCTGACGGTATCGCTTGCAGTTTCAACTTATTTCTTGTCTAGAAAAGTATTTGTTTCCGTTTATTAAAAAAACGGTGTTTCAGCTTAAAGGACTAAAAGGAGAAACTATTACCAATCGGTGATCGCTTTTCTGTGATTCCTTATTTTACTTTTTATCGGGATCCCAAAACGTAAGTGGAGGGATACCTATGACATCTCAAAAATGTCCGTCTGTCTGTAAGTACGATAACTCTAAAAGGGAATGAGACATTTTGATGAAACTTGGTGTGAGGATTCATTGGGTCAAGGGTAAGGTCAGGTTCGTAGATGGGCTCTGTAGTCCTATATTTAGGGGTGGGGGAGGGGGTTGAAATTAAGGGACAAACAAGCTAATGTGATGCTGAGCACGATAGTGAAAACCATTTTGTGGCCGGACAAGTAGTTCGTCCAGAATCCGGCAAAAACCGGAAAGGTGGTTAAAAGTAAAAGTTTTATTTGAAGTTGATTATTTGTTCGGTTTATGGGCAAGAAGATATGCTGAACACGATGGTGAAATCCATTTTCTCTCCAAACAAGTAGTTCGTCCGGAATCCGGCGAAAAGCGGAAAGTTGGTTAAAAGCAACCATGATTATTTGTTCGATTTAAGGATAAAAAGACATGCTGAGCACGATGGGGAAAACTAAAATTAAAAAACAAAAACTATAACAAAGCAAAAGTTTGATTAGATGACAGATTAAGGGGTAAGAAGAGAGGCTGAGTCTGTATATGACAATAATTTTTTACCTGGACATATAATTAGTCCGGAATCCGGTTGTAACCGGAATTTTTTGTTTAGTCAAAGTTTTATTTAAATTTGATTAAATGTTCTTTATAGGGATAAAGAGATACGCTGGATTCGTGAATTTTCTTTTTTTGCTGGACTATTACTTCGCTCGGAATTTAGGCGAAACCGGAAACTTGGCAGAAGTAAAGCAGGAAGTCTCGGTCAGTACCGTCAAATAGATATGGCTTGTAGAGGTATATCTAAACTTGGTTTTCTTTGACGATTAGCCTGGCTAAGACTGGATGTAGCCAAGACAAGACCCAATTGTCTGAATCAAATATTAGATTTTTGGGATCCCATCGACACCTTTGGTCTTGTTTTTTACGATGGCTAAACAGTGAGCATTACATTATAATCAAACAATGGATAAAATGGATACGTCAGCTATGATGCTTTGGTAGCGATATTTCGCCCCTTCTTGGCAAAGGCCCTGGTCAGGCTCCGTCTGACCCGTTTACGTATCCTTTTTATCCATTGTTTGGATGTATGTGTCCCAGTCAACTTGGGCCCAAAGAGTATTTTAACATCACGTATTGCATCTTTTCCTTGTGTAAAGTCGATCTAACACCAGGCAGCGTTATTCACAAACAAGAGAAACTGAATCGACCCTGTATGACAACGAGTCAGTCAATCCTACCCGCTCATACATTGTTCAGGGGATCAGACTGCAGATACTAGCATATCAGATACGAGTTTTCTTCTTGGAAGTCTGCACACGTTTAGGTAAATTATGGAGTGTATTAAAATAGAGCATCATAATAATAATAATAATATATTTGCAAATTGAATGGCAGGCCGTTAAGCCTGTACAAAATTCTTAATTTGCATTTCTTCTAAATTTGCACAAGGAGAAAATGTCACTTGAATAATACTCATTAACTTCCTTCTTGAATGTCAGTAGGTTTGTGGAGCCGATTACTCTCTCTGGTAAGTTGTTCCAGTGCTGGACCACTCGGTTGCCGAAAGTCCAGCGGCCAATGTCCTTATAAAAGCGTTCCGTCCTCACTTTGTGCTGGTGTCCTCGAAGATGTCATCGCATCTTCATTAAGATTTTGATGCACTGCACACCCGTATGTGGAGTCTACTGCCCCTTACAAGCACGTGACTGTTTGTTTTTCTGTAGGTATATTAATTACTTTGCGACCAAGTCAAGTCCCACAGAGCACATACTCGACCTGTGGGAGGCCAAACATCGTGAGCCAAGTGCGCTGACAAACCTGCTAAACGTTTTACGACTGATGCAGAGAGATGACGCGGCAACGCTGCTGGAGCGATCCGTGGGTCCCTGGTGCTAGAATCAGGTAAATTGTTTATTCATGACTGTCACCTTCGAGGTTATTGATGGCGCAAGTGTGACTTGTATGAGAGGCTTTACGAGAGGGTGTCAACTGTTTTTTTTTGTCCCCGTCAATTCTTTGTCGAGGTCCGCCGGGTTGTTGTTGTATTTCGTGGGGTTATGCTGTTTTTAGGCGAGCAATTCCCCCTATAGGCACAGTTATCACATATCAAACTCCGGGAGGGCAGGGGGTATGATTCGGTGTAGAGGGTTGACACCCGGGGCACAACACCTTTTGTTAGCTTGTCATTCTATAAGGATTACATCTACGCTAAGCTAAGGTAAGATAACTAGATAAGGGAAACATCTGATAAGAAAAGGTATTCCCCCAAACCCTAACAAAAGACTATGAATAATGTGTGCTTGTTTTAGAACTAGTTATTACACGTTGTAGGAATGAGAAACTGTGCACAGAAAATTTTACTACACGATTTTCGACGGAGCTTGAAAGATGTACTTTCCTCCGTTACCAATTCTCTCACCCCTTTCTCACTCAATTGACAAATCCCTCGGAGTGCTGTTAGGATAAGGATATTTTTTCTCCTCAAAATTGAAACGCAATTAATTTCAAATGAAAATAACCTGTAAGTTTCAGAGAACGGTGCCAAACAGAGAGGCTAGCGAAATCTTTGGGAACTTTCTCTGTTTTTTTTTTGTTTTTTTTTTTGTTTAATTCAAAAATATAATAACTGTATTTAAAAGCCCAGGGACCATATACATAACACTACAATAATACACATTACAAAGGAAAAAAACACTATGTGTTCAGAGGCGTCACTAGCCAAAATGTTTTGGGGGGGGACGAGGTATTTACCGACTGGCTGGTAATTTTTACCGACTGTTTCTGCAGAAAAAAACGACCGTTTTCAACAACAAAAAATAAAAATTAAAAAAAAATCGACTGATTTTCAGAAAAAACTACTATTTTGACGAAAAATGACCAATTTTTCAGAAAAAACGACTGTTTTCATGAAAAAATAAACTGTTTTGACCAAAAATTGCGGTGCTTCGTGCCGACTCGGTTATTTTTTACCAACTGGCCGACAGCGTTGGGGGGGGGCGTCCCCCATCCCCCCCCCCCCCCAGTCGTGACGCCCCTGTATGTGTCGTGTATGGACTTGCGCGTCTGTCGGTCACTATCCGTGATTAAAATGCTCTGTCCCGTTAGTAAAGTCACTTTTTTTTTTATCTCCCCGTTCCTTTGAACCTTTCTTTTTCTCCCCGTGAAACCTGGAACTGTTGAAAGTGCTCTGGAAGAATTTTCTTTGTTCTCTTAGTTCTGATGCTGACATTCTTTCCTTTGGAAAAAGTTTGGACCCCAAAAGCTTCTTCCAGCACGATTCCTGAGACGCAGTTTTGTTGCTGACAGCTTCCTTTGACAAAAATCATCGGGAAACGGTCCCATTTTACATTTTGACATTCGTTCGAAATTTGTTTTTCTTTCCAAGAGCCCTTGAAAGTTCGTCACTCCTCTTCCGTTTTAATCTGCTTGTTGAATATGAAAATCGCGCCGAGTGCCACTGAACAGTGCGAGAAACATACAAATTGAGGAAACTGTAAAAGAGAGTGCTACTTGGATTTTTTTTTTGTTGGAAAATAAGTTGGAAGAAAACCAGAAAGCTCTGGAACTTGGTTAAGAGCGAAGCCAGCACTTGTAATTTTCCGTGAGGAATTAGCTCGGAAATATTCGTTGCCGTGCTATCCATCTACTATTTAGCTGTCATTCATCGTTATTTGCAGATATTAGTGATTTCATGCAGTCATGCTTATGTACATTGTTTTGTTTAGTGGTTTAATATGTGTATTTTATTTTGTGTATTTTACTCATACTCCGCTGTTATACAAAAAGCGAGTCACCATTAAATAAATAAAAAAAAAATTAAATATTCGTAAACACACATTCAGTGTTACATGACATTTCTCTTTGCTGTTCGTTGTTATTCGAAGATTCGCAACACATTTTTACATGAAGCAATTTAAAATAATTCAGACCGTACAGTTGTTTATTGGGATTAGTTAAAGCATAATCCTTATCTTTTACCATTAGCTCGTTTATGCAATGAAAAGCTTCAGAAATCAACGCCATACGCCATTTTTCGATTTACACCTACGAACTTTCTGCTCTTTTTCGGCCGAACCGAGTTTTCAAGTCAAACAACGCAAACTTTGCCGAAAGCTCCGAGGTCCGTCGGAATGAGTTTGTGTTTCAAACTCGTTTTGTTTTGCTTTAGTTTTCCCACTTCTAAACCACGGCGCACAGTTTTCAAATATTTTATGTCGAACAGCAATTCTGAACCACTTCGTCAAGAAAAGATCAGTGCGGTGATGGTTCCGAGACCTTGTGACAGATCTGAGCGAAATTTTACTTGAACGTTTTCGAAGTAATCGTTTTTATTTTATTTTTTATTTTTATTATTACTCTGTATTTGCCACAAGAAGTAAAAAGTGCAATAATGCATTCAAATTTCCTATAGACCATTATCACAAGTATTTTACTCGGTAGGCCTAAGCACTAAACTGCTTAAACTCGGGGAATTAAATAACACAATTAAGAACGGAGAGGAATCAGTCTACGTCGGGATTGTATCTCTGGGCTTCCATTTCTGATTACAGGATTGCAAGACAAACACATTACAAGCAATTGCTTTTAATTGAGAATCTTACTTTCGGTCATAAAACTGAGAGCTTCTCCTCGTTCACCAGGAATTACATCTACCCATTGAGGCCCTTGAATGTTTTGATTGCAGACCATGGAGCTCGAAATATGCAAAGCTCCCAGGTTTTTCGCCAAAATGCCAGGGTTTTCAGTCGTAAAACCGAGTATGTGTATTGTTCTCCAGATGATTGGGAGCCTGGTGTTTCTGTTAGAGTTTTTACGACTGCAGCCAACAGTTTTACTGATTACAGTTTTCGAACATTTATGTGGCGTTTTAGGAGTTACTAGCATGCACAACCTCCACTTCAATGGCAAGAAACATAGTTAACATTACATATCAGTATTTTCAGGCCCGCCCATGGTCCATGGGTGGCTAATACAGTTGGTGCCCCCTTTTTGGTGACCTCCATTTCCACTTTTTTTGTTACGTCCACGTCCATGTCAAGAACTATAGTTAATTCTGCACATTAGTATGTTCAGGTCCACTCAGGGCCCCTAGGTGTTTAATAGAGTTGGGGCCCCCTGTTTGGTAACCTCCATTTCCACCTTTTTTGTTACGTCCACTTCCATGTCAAGAAACATAGTTAATTCTGCAAATTAGTATGTTCAGGTCCACCCAGGGCCCTCCATTTTGGTAACCTCCATTTCTCTCCATGGCAAGAAACATAGTTAGTTTTACATATCAGTATTTTCAGGCCCACCCAGTGCCCCTAGGTGGTTGATAGAGCTGGGGCTGTTTTAAACCAACTTTAAGTTGACTTAAGAAAAAAGATAAGCAGACTTGGAAATGAAATAGACAAGTACCAACTACACTTTACATTTACGACTTCGGCCCTGCCCGGCCCCTTAAAGGCTGGAGCCCTAGGCAGCTGTCTAGTTTGCCGGGGCAGAAGTTCGTCGCTGAGTATTTGGCTACTTAAGAATTAAGGTTACGAGATTTAAGAAGTACACATCAAATTAGCCTTTGATTTAATTTTTTTATTTATTTATTTATTTTTATAACCCGTTGAAAAGACAGAATAGCGGAGTACAAACAATGAAAAAGAACACAAAACACTAAAGTTCACACACTGTAGAAGAAGGGACAAGCCGTGATGTGTGGGGAAGCTGAGATGGGACGTTGTGGAGAAGTTTTTACTTAGCCGAAAGTTTCAGCGATATATCCGGAAATTTTTAATGCGAAATCAGCTGTCTGTTTTTGTACCAGGGGGGTAGGAAAAGGAGAAATTTTGCGTATTGGTAATAACAAGAACGGAGGGAATGAATATCTGTTTTCTTTAAAACTGAGGAGAGGCCAGAAAGAAATAAGATAGAACGGTCAGTAAAACAAGTTTAGTAAGGTTTTTTTTATTGTAATAATTGCGCGTTGATGTTGCGGAGATCTGACTGGTAGGTGCGATGAAGAGTATTCTTCGGACGCCCTCTCGGACTGGATTGCTCCGCCTTCCACCGAAGGACGAGACGAAGATACTAACAGAGTACTCTTGGTGACTAACTCTTCGTGCCGGTGAAGAATCGCCGCATGCCTAGCAAAGAGCCAGAAATATCACCACAACAAACGTTGTTGATTGGTTTACATAGTATGTGAAGCAGTTTCGAGGATTCGTTCTGGTGACGTTTCTTTTTCTTCCCGAGGTTCACTTCCGTGCTTCGGAATTAAGGTGCGTTTTTTTTATGTAGTTTCGTTGTAGTTTGTACTTTTGTTTCGGTTATGAAAGTACAGTATGATGTACAAATAAAAGGTACAAATACTATACTTTCATAACTGAAACAAAAGTACGTCATACTGCACCGAAACTACATAACAAAAAAACGCAACTTTAGTCATATAGAGTATAAAAACGAACAATGGCGAACCCACATTAAACGGAGCTTAATGCGTCCTACGTGGAAGCTCGAGCCAGGATCGGCGGGAAACTTTGAAGGGAATGACACCATTTCCTTGGCTTAATAGTTCTGTTGTTTTTTTTAGGTAAGGCAAAAGTGCAAGACAAAGCGTTGACTGCGAGAAACGGGAGTGCCTTCTTCGAATTGCGAGTTTTGCGGAAGTGGCAGCCTATCTGTGATATTTTACCTAAGTTCGGAAGTTGTGGGAAAAGTTTGAGAATAGAAAAAATGGATACAAACGGACCTGGACGTCAATTGTGTATCAGTTATGCCCTTTTTTAAATGTCATATTTTTCTGATGGAACAATGTAGCCCGCGACTAGATAATGATAATAATGGATAATGGTAAGAACTTTAGTCGATCGACTAACAAAAAGCGGGTATTGACCTGGATTACCGTAGGGCTAGTGTATAGACCTGGGAATCGAGAAGTTTCAACTACAGTGACAGCGCTCATTCGGGTCGAGAATGCGATAGGCAGACCAAAGATGAATCTGTGAAAATACTACATAGTAGCACCACAAGTTTTTCGTAATAGCCAATTATGACGTCATCCAGGCAAGGTGTGAGTGTTAATAAAATACGTCTTTAAGCCGGATTTCTGTTGAGATCAATGCAGAATTTAAAGTGGAAAAATTGCAGCGCTGTCTTGACCGGTCTGGCATTCGATTTTGCGATTTGAGTTTTGGCTGGGGAATGTGTCTGTGGGAATCAAACCTTAGAATTTGACCTGGACTAGGTTAACGACGTCACTATGTTGCGGTAGATGGGAGGGGCGGTATTCGAAAAAAGTGCCAAAATTAATGGAGGGCTACGTTAGGCTTTAGCAAGTCGTTGTTGAGGCAGAAAAGATCAAAATGAAAGGGTTGATCATTTCGGTGCGTTCCTTGCCGCTGTGTAACTACCAGTGATTTGTGTTTAAACGTAATTATTCCTGGACTAAAAAGTCGAAGTGTATATATACCCTGTATTATATATTATCGTTCATTGTATTTTGCGCCGAATGTTGAGCAGTTGTAGTTTTTGTTCATGTGTCTGGAGGGATATGATCGTTTTTGCAGGACCAGTAAATGATTAATGAATGTTGATTGTTGTTTTTATTTCCGATTTGAGTTCGGATTCCCTCCAGTCCAGATACCATTAGTCCTTAATATTCATTCAGCCCAAGCAGAGTGCGCATCATATTTGACAGCGTTAAACGAATCTGTCAGCTAGAACACGTCACAATTGCTAGAATCTGTATTTACTTTATCACAGGTTCATTTTTCTTGTTTGAGCCTACACTGTCAGAAGTTTCATAACAGACAACAGAAGGATGCGCCGTTTCAACAGACAGTGCGTAACAGACAACACTTGGGATGTTGTCTGTTGTGTTGGAAAACGTTATACATGAAATGTTATGCATAACAAGCATTGTTAGAAAGAGCAAAAAAAAAGAATCTATCAGCTAGAAGACGTCACAATTGCTAGAATCTGTATTTACTTTATCACAGGTTCATTTTTCTTGCTTGAGCCTACACTGTCAGAAGTTTCATAACAGACAACAGAAGGATGCGCGGTTTCAACAGACAGTGCGTAACGGAAAACACTTGGGATGTTGTCTGTTGTGTTGGTTATACATGAAATGTTATGCATAACAAGCATTGTTAGAAAGAGCAAAAAAAAACAGCCAAAAAGCGTCTACTGCCTTTTTTGTTTGTCATCATGATGTCTGAAAAGTCAGCAGGTGCTTTTTGGCTAGGCTATTTTTTGGCTCTTCCTGGTGGCAACGCTTGTTATGTATAACATTTTCAAACACAGCAGACAAC
Source organism: Branchinecta lynchi (assembly GCA_023053575.1). NCBI lineage: Eukaryota > Metazoa > Arthropoda > Branchiopoda > Anostraca > Branchinectidae > Branchinecta > Branchinecta lynchi. The sequence continues at coordinate 27,095,743 of JAKZAP010000004.1, forward strand.
ATCCAAAGTGTTCTCTGTTACGCATTGTCTGTTGAAATTGCGCTATCAAACTTGATAGTGCAAAACGGATACGTCAACTGAATCTTATTAGAGCTATATTTCGGCGCTTCTTGGCAAGGGTCATCTTCAGGCTCAATTTGCCGCTCAAGTTGGAACATTTCTAACTTGAGCGGCTTTGAGCTTGAAGAGGACCCTTGTCAAGAAGGGCCGAAATATGGCTCCAATAAAATTCAGCTGACGGATCCGTTTTGCACTATCAAATATGATTCGCAGTCAGCTTGGGCTAAAGGAATATTTAGCTGTCAAACTACTGACAGTGCTGAAGAGGACCATTGTCAAGAAGGGACGAAAATTGCTAGAATAAAACTCAGCTCATCCATTTAACGCACTCAAAATATCATTAGTCCTAGTTCGCAGAGAATGTGGTTTCCGCCCAGTCATGGGGCTGAGATGACTGCATTATCAGAAGTTTGATAATAGATAACACAAGGATGCGCGTTTTAAATCGATAACACTTAGGATATTAGGTGGGAGGGGGAGGGGTTCAGGCGTTACGCATTAAAACGTTATGCACACAAGAAGAGCCGAAGTAACATCTGCTGACTTTTTTTTTCATCTTGTGCCGGAAAATTCACCAGATACACGGCTCTTCCTGGCAATGCTATTATGCGTAACGTTTGATGCGTAACATTTGCAGAATGAAGAAAGATAACATCCCAAGTATTATCTGTTGAAATTGCGCATCCTTGTGTTATCTGCCATGAAACTTCTGAAAATGTGCCGACGGAACTGCACTGAACAGGATGAAGCAAGTTTATCTGAGCCTCGTTTTTGTTGCATGCTGCAGGTCCACTTCTCGGCCGATTCCGGACTGAATCTTTTACATTCGTTTTTGCACTGCAGTGCTTCCGAGGAAGACGGCAGCGCTTCTCGAGAATCACGGACTTGCTCAACGACCAAGTCCGTGCTTCCCTGCAAGGTGCTGCAGCGCTGCCGCTTCAACGAAGAAGAAAGTGAATCCAAAAACGCATATTGTGCAAAAGCAAAGAAGTGCTGCAGTAGCGATGCGGCAGCGCTATTGCAAGAAAAAACGAAGCTCTGGTTGGAGCCTTCTTCGTCAGTGAAGTTAATGTTGCTAAAACAGTGCTCCGAACTTCAAAATTTGTCAAGGAAGAACAGGGCTCATGTCTCTGAACTCTTAAAGGAGACCTCGTACTTATGATGCTGAAGTATTTCCTTCCTTTGTCAATTGTCATTCCCGAGATTCTACCTTTCCAGGACATCCTATCGTATGTCGACGTATAGAGAACACACGTGACAAGCGTGCTAATTAGTATACGTGGCGTATCAGGCTCTTGATCATTGTTTCCGAAAAATCGTATTGGTCAGCAGAATGGGAAGACATGGAAAGAGGCTAAAAACAGCCGAAGCCTAGTGTAGTTTCGGTAAGCATATCTGAGTCTCCAAGTAGTCAACTATTTCGGCACATCTTAGCAGAAGCACGATGTAATGCGAGGTTTCCTTTAAGCAAGAAGGACAAGAAAGTTAGAACAAGGGTCCTGCCCCTCGTTTTTCCGGCTGTTTGAAGAAAAAATTTGAAAAAACGATTGTTTAGACAAAGACAAATGATACCTTACATCGAATATGGCCGAAACAACATTCCACACCTTCAATGTAGTCCTTGGCAGTTCGAGCCAGAGGTACCACCGTGTGTGCTGTCTTACGTTTTTTACAGGACACAAAAAATGCTTCCAGTTGAACAATGTTTTTTTTTCTCCTCCACTCGGTGACACAAGTGTGGCACTTACTCTTTCCATTTTTACTTTAAAATTCTATTAGCTTTACTATTCTATTCATAACTTAACATTTACCTTAATATTTTCACCTTTACTTTTTACAAAAAAAAAAACTATTACAAATCAAAATCTATGAAAAGCATTCAAAACGATTATTGTAACATGAAAACGACTGAAAAAAGAAAAAAAAAACATAGGAGCACAACCCACGCCGAGAGGTGCCAAGGCTTTTAAACTCTGTTTAGCCTAGCCCTTAGTCACATTAAAGGACGTGTCTTGCCTATAACATTAACGTAACCTACTTCCATAATCACTCCATCTGTTTCTAAACCCGTAGACCCGAATTTGATGCATTCCAACCCCTCTAACAAAAGTTTGATCATTTTCTCCTTGCCAGGTTTTACTACCTTCAATGCGTATCACGCGGTCGACAGTCGTTGATGAGAACTTTTTCCATCAGAAAAAGACCGAAGGTTTCGATGGGATCCCAAAAATTTAATAGTTGACGCAGATCTTGTAAATCTCTGGTCTTCGCCAGACTCCTTGAACATGTTTACTATTAAAATAGAATGAGGCCACTGGCTAATCATCTGAGAAAACTAAATTCAGATATGGATTCAGCATGTATATTTACTCGTATTCGTCATATCCACTTTGACGAAATTGATCATAACTTCCATGCCTTGTACTTCTGCCACATTTTCGGTTTCAGCCGAATTAGATCTTGTAAATATCCGGTCTTCGCCAGACTCCTTGAACGTTTTTACTATAAAAATAGAATAAGGCCACTGGCTAATCATCTGAGATAACTAAATTCAGATACGAAACTAATTCAGCATATCTCCTTACCCCTACATCGAACCTCTAATCAACTTCAGGTAAAACTTTAGTTTTTAAGAAATTGTCCGGTTTCCACTCGATTCCGGCCAAACTATATGTCCGTGTAGAAAATGATTGTCATATACGGAATCAGCATGTCTTCTTACCCCTAAATCGAACATCTAATCATCTTCTGATACAACTTTTACTGTTAACAAATTTCCCGGTTCTGGCCGGGTTCCTGGCGAACTACTTTTGCCACGAGAAAATGATTTTCATATAAATGTTCAGCATGTTTTCTTACCGCTAAATCGAACATTGAATCAACTTCAAGTACAACTTTTACTTTTAAAGAAACTTTCCGGTTTTAGCCGGATTCCCGGCGAACTACTTGGCTGGCGAAAAAATGATTATCATATTCGTGTTCAGCATGTCTCCTTACCTGTGAATCGACTATCTCATTAGCTGTTAAACCATATTTTGTTCGCCCCTTAATTTGAAACCAATCCCTAAATGTAGGGCTACAGAGCTCATCTGCAAACTCGACCTGTCCTTAACTCAAAGAATCCTGTCACCAGGCTTCGTCAAAATATCTCATTCTCTTCGAGAGTGATCGTGCTCACAGACGGGCGGACAGACGGACAACTTTTAAGAAATCATAGCTATCCCTCCACTTACGTTTTGGGATCCCCAAAACCGGTTGAATTTTCCCCTGTTTTCACAATAAGTCAACGGGTTTTGAAAAGGGCTTAAAACAACCAAAGCCGTGGGTAATTTGTTGAAGCAGCGCCTAGTTCTAAAGTATTCAGTTATTTTTGAATACTGAAAGTTGAACAGCAAATAGTGCGAGGGGTCCTTTAAAGCCATAAACAGTCGGTTTTCGACAGGCTGCGGTAAATTAAGGCGTCGAATCGTGTCACTTCTCATCACCACAGGATACTTGTACGTTAGGGGCTGTTTCCGGGGAGATGCCGCCATGTTTTAAATCTAAATAGCTCGAAACGCAGAGACTAGCTGTGTTCGGATGGAATGTGTTTTCGAGCGTAAAGCTACGTAGACGAAACATTCTGATAGGATTTCGCAAAACTCTTGATGACTTTCTCTCCTTGCCGATGCAAAATCTCCGGGTATCTAGCGGAAGAAAGGCAGAAGTGGTGTCACAACTGCTCCCAAAGATCGGGGTGATTGATTGACACAGGATTTGAGTCGTTGAGTTTGAGTCGCATGGACACGCTTACTCCTTCTTCCTGAGGATCTTTTTTCGATTTTTTTTCGCTGAAGACGGTTTGCCGGAAGTGCAACCGAAATATCCGAATTTATATTTATCCCTCGCACATCATCTTAGATGGATAATTAGCTGATCAAGAAAAAAAAAAAAAAAACCCGAAAATCACGGTTTTCTATTTCTTTCGTAATGAATGGTCAGCTTGGCTTCAAACCTTATAGTCATATAGAGTATTCGCGTCCCTATCAGGAAACTGCGCGCGACCGAAATTTTGGAGCGAAGGAAGAAGTTCGCATTCTGTGAAAATTCGTTCTGCGAAAATTGCGAAAAAGTTTTTGGAAATGCGAAAAAAAAGTGTTCGGGGGCAGACGAATAGGGTCTGGTGGCCGTGGACTGGGACTCCCGACAGATTTCATCGTCAGTACCATAAAGAAAAAGCGGAGATTTTTTCAATTTGGTAAGAACTGAAGAAAATTTGGCTGGAAAATCCTGATCTTTATCTGCAGCATATTCGGCTGCAGTTAGTGACCTTTTCAAGACCTTCCGTACAGTTTTCAAACTTTATGTCACTAATGAAGCTTCGGACAAGCCTGGACCTACAGATCTATGGGCTCTAGGTAGTTGAGAGTCTTTGCTCCCTTTTTGGTAATTTAGCAGTGCCCAGGTTTTACTTTTATTTTTGTTTATTAATTTAAAACTTTGACAAAAATAGACAAGCATACTTAGAAACGGAATCTACAAGCAGCAGAGATGTTTCTTTTACTCATTGTAATTACCACCGAGGTAATTTTTGGAGGTTGGACCCCTTAGCTATGAGCGTGTTCCATCCTACTTACCGTAGTTACTACGCATGACGTCACGAATCCTGGCTTTTTGCCGTCAAGGCTGGAACGACTTTTCTATTTTCCAGCAGAATATCATGCCGCGGGCGAATCCAACCAATCACGTTACAGAGATCCGTAGTTACTACGCTCCCGAGCGTGGTAAGCAAATAGTTACTGTTTCGAGAAGGTTGGAACGGTCAGCGTAGTAAATTTTGGTGAGGTAGGAACGGAAATAGTAACTAATAGTTACTATTTGTAGAAGGGTGGAACACGCTCTATGTAGGCAGCTTGACAGAAGTTCGCCATTGGATGCGGGGCATTAGCTGCTATCTCCCGCTCAATCTGAATGGGCTTAGAGCTAGGAAGTAAATCCTCTCTTAGAGTGAAAGCTATGACGACAGTAAAAGCAGCAGACTGTTATTTGTGTCGCTGAGAGCTTGGTCATACTTGGCTCATTTCCTGGCTTTTTGGATTACAAAAGTTGAAAAAAGAAAAAGAACAAGATCCAACTAATTCTGAATGTTACAGGAACCCTAAATGACCCTTAATTGCAGTCTGCTCATTACCCCCAAGCTGCCACAAAGCCCATCAAATCTCACGAACTCTAGGGATTTTCAGTTGTCTGTCGAATAGACGTTTTTTTTAGCCCAGCGTGACCAAGCTGTGAAGGTTTTCTTCGCTCACCACGATCCCCCCTGTCTAGTTTTTAGTCAGTGCCAATTACCGGCATGTGCGGCTTCAATGAACCCTTCCCATACGTTATGGTGATTGGGCAAACAAAAAAATTATGAAGAATAACGATGGTAACGTCAAGATCGACTAGTCTTTCCATACCTAAGGACGAGGTAGACGGGTAGTAATTTATCATCTTAATATTTCGGACATCCGTACGACATGAAGCAATATTCGTTTACTATGATTGCAAGTATACCATTATTCTTTAATTGTTGTCAGTGGGACGTTCTCACGCCATTTTCGACTATTTCGCCATTCACGACTAGGAGGAGCACCCGAATGTTGTCGGCTAGGCGGTAAAAAAATAGCCGAGTCGGCGCGAAGCGCCGTGATTTTCCGTACAAACAGTCGAACATTTTCCTTGGAAACAGTCGATTTAAATCAGTCGGTTTCTCGGAAAAATTATCGATTTTTTCTTAAAAATAATATTTTTTTTCTTGAAATCAGTTGATTTTTTGTCACCTAGTCGTTTTTTCTCAACACTGGCCGCTGCAAAAACAGTTGGTAAAAATGATCAACCAGTCAATAAATATGTTGCCCCTCCCCCCCCCCCAACATTTTGGCTACTAACGCCTTGGTCGCAATCCTACAGAAATATTGTCGAATGAGGTAGCCTGCTGGTAATTCGATTTTTGCACTTGGAAAGGCAACGTTTTGCATTGATTCCCGTACAAAAGTAATAATGTATGGCTTTCGGTCATCCAAGTCCTCATCGCTTATATTATCCGACAACTGGTAAGAAACTTTCCAAACATCGGCTGGACGACTGCATCCAAAGATGATCCCGCGGAAGCGGCATTACGTTAGAAATCTAGGAGCACTGAACGTGATTAACTGTCCATTCTTGAAAACATTCATTCCACAAGATTTTCGTAGCGAAATATTAAGAGAACAAGACATACGAAAAATATCCACCTGCTTTGAGCCTGTGTCTTTTACTTTTGCCACCTCATTTTCTCGTTGGCAGCGCTTTTTTCGACGTTGTTTCGGATCTTCTCAGGTGAACGCTTTTATCTCCGACTCACCATTCGAATCTCTGTTCTTCACCCGGCTTGACCCAGCCCTTATTTATCTCTGACCTTGGCCGGTCGTGCCTGGTTCCCGTCCAATTATAGGCTAAGGGGTTGTAATTTTTCCAGTTTGCCTCGTTTATTTGTCAGAGTATCTGGTACGGCCTAATTGGATTCCTGAAAGACATCCTCATGTCCGGTCACGAAATGGCATCTATCCCAGTGTTTGGCATCAGGATCGATAGGAATCACTGTTACTGTTGAGTGCAAGAAAATTGTGAAGGAACCCTGGCCTGTAAAAAGTTTGCGTAAGCTAATTCTCCTCTGCTTAACCCTAGGTTCACTCAGAGCAAATCGCGGCGATGAACAATCGCAGCGACAGAAGATTTTTATCGCCTGCATGTTCACACTGAATTTTCGTCGGCAACAGAATTTAACGCGAAAAATAATTACAATAATTGAAAATAACCCTTAAAATAATTAAAACCATAAAAAATAATTAATTTTTCTAAAAGTGAATCATCTAAAGGGTCGTCCATGTTGCTGTTGCGTGCATAAAATCGGGCTGTCGCCCGATGAAAGTTAAATTTTCCCAACATTGAAAATCGCCTGACGAAGCAACAGAAATCGCCGATTTTGGCTACGAAAATCTCAGCGATGGCCGATATAGCCTCAGTGTGAACCTAGGGTAAGACTCAAAGCACCAAGTCCCAGTAGACAGTAGATACAGTTTATGACCTGGAGACTCTGTACCTTTCTCCCCAAATAACCTAGCTTAATCCTAGGATGTTGGAAACAAAGTCATAGTAGTTCGCAATAGTCCAACTTAATTGAAACTGAAATTGTTGCAAAACTGGTCCACTTTCTATTTTATAACCCTAATTACAGTCTGTTCGTTTTCCCCAAAGCTGCTCCAAGCCATCAAACGTCACGACCCCAACAAATTTTCAGAATTTTCAACCGAGAAATCTGCGTAAAATTCTGCGCGACAATCGGCGCCGTTTTGAGCCCAGTGTCACCAAGCTTTAAAACAGACGCCTTTTCCTCAAAATCAGTCAAACTCACAAAACTCAATACTGGTCAAAGGAATTCCTTTTAACCATCCCTAATGTCAGTTTTTCAAAACAAGCTGCAACAGCAACTCGACAAATCGGCTTCCCAACGAATCGGAAAAATAAACCCTTTCTGATGATGCTGACAATAATCGGAGAATTCCCCGTCCATGGGGACTCTCGATAAATACGGGAACTGATTGAGTCCCGAAACAAACGAAAACGCAGTGGACAGTGTGGGTCCCCGTGAATGGCTTTCAAGCAGTCATTCATTCATAGCCTGTGTCCGACACCAGGAACGTTTACAGTAAAAAATACCTGTTTCGTGAATGATGATGGTGATGTAGTATGCTCGGATTACGCAAAGTGTAAACAAACAAGTTACGGACAGGACGCGGACCCTTTGGCTCTTCTACCTGCTATTGTAGAAGCTCTATGCCATTCGATTGGGACGGACTGCGATGGCGGCTGATTCAAAATTTAACAGAAGAGTGGGCTATGGTGGTGGCTCAGGGACGACTTTAATCCCTTGGATCGGATTGGATTGTGGTAGTGGTGGGAATGGGAAGGCAGAAAGGGTTCCTTAAGGGTGGGAGCCCAAGAGCCAGAAGTTCTTTGGATTGGATCCAGAGTGATGACGATGATCCAGAGTGCCAGTCATTTGAAGTTCGAACGAAAGAAAGGAGTCAAGAGTGGAACCCAAGTGCCAGTAAGGTTGCCATGGGTAAGTTACAGTCTAGTACACTAGCCCCTTTTCAGGCACGGTGCTCAAACGTCTAGCACCATGCCTGGGTGCTAGACGTTCAAGCACTGTAGGCTACCTTGGATTTCATGTATGGTGCATGGATTTCAGTATACAGTGCATACATCAAAACACAGTTTCTGTCATAACGACTGAGCACCAGCTCGGACAGGGCTGAAATTACTACCATGAATTAGAGAAATCAAAGACAATCCTTTATATATTTTTCACAACAAAAACAAAAGGGCTCGACTGATGACAGATGTGAAAAACCTCATTTCCTTTTCTACATAGTCAAGGGTTTTGCATGCAAAGTGGCATGTGCCTCAGCTTTTTCTACCTAGCAGCCAACCAGAATATTGGCTCTTGGGGAATTGATAGGGAAAATACATGGAAAATAGATAGGGTGCTGTTAGGTTTTTCATCTCCATCATCATTAGAGCCCTTTTGTTTTTGTTGTGAAAAATATATAAAGGATTGTCTTTGATTTCTCTAATTCATAGTAGTAATTTCAGCCCTGTCCGAGCCGGTGCTCAGTTGTGATGACAGAAACTGTGTTTTTTCTGTATGCACTGTATACTGAAATCCATGCACCATACATGAAATCCAAGGTACAGTGCTTGAACGTCTAGCACCCAGGCATGGTGCTAGACGTTTGAGCACCGTGCCTGAAAAGGGGCTAGTGTACTAGACTGGTAAGTTAGCCCGAAAGTACTACTTTAAACACTTTTTTCTAACAGTAGTACTATCAAGAACACGTCCAAGAGTACTACTTTAAACACTTTTTTCTAACAGTAGTACTATCAAGAACACATAGCACTGTTTACTGGTGCAGCAGTTTATAGTTTAGAAGGTCATTGGGATTCTGAGGGAGGCAGACACGTTTGCCTCCAAGGAGGCAGTCAGGTACCTGCTGGAAGCCAGTATTGGCTGTGTATTAGTGTTCTAGACTGACTGTTGCAGCACTGTTGTAGCACTTTTTAGCCAAAATAACACCTTTTTATTTAAATAGAAAACATTTTTTGTTCAACTCCTATTCTCCTATTCCGTTTACAGGGACACATTTAGTTTGAAAAATAGTGCTGCCATGAAGTAATCGAAGTAGAATTATAGTGAACTATGGTCGCATTCCACGTCAAATATCCTCTACTGCTAGTATTTATACCATGGCTTTGTCCATTTGTTACACTTTCAACTGGACTTGCGAGCGTCCAGTTGTTTATGACTGTAAGAGTATAACTGCAAAATAGTAGCCTATGTATAGCTTACTGATAAACTTTAATTGAAGTTCTCGTAGAAAAAACTGCTTATGCCATCAGGCTCCTGCACCGTGCAGTAGTTTCTGGAGGTGAAGCGAAACAAAGCTACTGATTTTTAATTAGAAGATTAAAATTTAAGTGCATAAAGTAGGCTACTGTATATATAGCCTACTGCATTGCAAAATGGAGGGAATCTTTTTTTTTTTTTAGTTATAGTGTGGTCGCGTCAGACAGGTTGGGTGATGCCTGTTGTGCGAAACACGCTGATTTTTTTTTTTGAAGTAGCACTGTTTTCCAGAAAAAAACACTTTTTCCAGTCTTCTATAGCACGAAAAATTTCAGTGGTGTAGCAACACTGAGTGCCAGTTAGTGAAGCATTGAAGGAGAGATCATTGCAATGTCTTCTTTTGTTAAGCTTGGTCCATTTGGCTGTTGCTGTTATCCTCATTTTGAAATCATGGGCAGTACTGAAAACTGTTACCCTGGGCGATTGTGTCGAAATAAATTTACAACCAAACAAAGAGGTATGCTATATGTCTAGAACAGGTCTAGAATGCATATCCTGCAGTAGAAATGTAGTTCTTTCGTAGCCTTCACACTGCATTTGCCTACAGTAGAGTGCAGTAGAGGTATGCTTATTTGAACGTTTGTTGACTTTGAACTTTGCCGTTTTCATGCACTTTCTGTGACTAAAGTTAACCACGAGTTAGCCAAAGTAGGTAGTTAAGGGTGGTCAAGGGCCTCTGAAAACCAGAGGCTAAAATGCTTGGGGGTGGGGGGGGGGGGGTGCAAGGTATTTACTGACTGGATGGTCATCTATACAAAAAACAATGGTTTTGAAGAAAAATCAACTGATTTTCCGAAAAACCGACTGTTTATTAGGAAAAAGTGTCTTTTTGCGAAAAACGACTGTTTTCTTGACTGTTTTAATGAAAAGCCCAGTGCTTCGCTTCGACTCGGTTATTTCTTACCGACTGGCTAACAACATTGGGGGGGGGGGGGGCATCCGCCCTCCCCCCCGTATGTGATGCCCCTGCTGAAAACATCTGAATATGTATTTTGGATCTACATTCTACCATCTAGCCCAAAACTGCAAAGTTCACAACTAAGTAACTGTTCAAATAAGCATACTTCTACTGTAGTCGAAGCTTAGCCTTGAGTGGCATCTCCCTAGGTTTTTCACTAGGCTAGGCCTTCCAGAAGGGAACTGAAAGGATCAGCCAAACCAAGCAAAATGCGGAACTCCTTCTTGGTTTCTTTCCACAAAGAACAGTGAATTGTAGTTGGTTAGTTGGATAAAGGGAACTAGATAAATCAATTACTCTACTTTACAGCAATTTTTAGACCGTGTTTTACCCTACTTACCATAGTTTCTATGCATGAAGTCACAGATTCTGGCTGCTGGAACGCATTTCTATTTTTGGCACTATATCTTGCCATGGGCTGATCCGGCCAGCTACGTCAAAGAGATCATAGTTACCACACTAACTACACGCTCGAGCATGGTAAGCAAATAGTTACTATCAGGTTACTTATTATTTTGCGAAGGTTGGAACGGTCAGTGTAGTAACTTTTCACGAGGTTGGAGTGAAAACAGTAACTAATATAGTTACTATTATTAGGAGGGTGGAACACGCTCGTAATGTGATAAATTTAGCACATCTGAATGGCAATCTTCTTTGACATATTTTTGTTTTGTCTCTTCCCTGATCCTAACTTCAAATTTTACCTAGTTCGCACAAGTATTCAGTGCCATGCATTTGCTTCCATGCTCCTGTGAGGTGTGTAGGCAAGTGTCTGTGAATACAGAGAGGAAATTCGCTGCAGTGGCTTAGTTTGATGTTTGCCACAAGTAAAACCTTACTTATGATGTATTTATGTGAAGCTAGGTGCAGTTCGAAGAGGCTGCATAGAATATTGTGAAATTGCAAAATCTATCTTGTTTAAAAAAAAAAGTAATTACTCAGAACAGACAAGTGGCTAGGATCTTCTTCAGCGATATGTGACTCGTCTTGACAAGGCTGTAGTTGGAAGAAATAAACCTGCAAGATTTCTCGTTTTCAGTGGTTTTCTGGAGAGTAGCCTATTTATCTCCTCTTATTAAAAGAAGTACTTCAAAAGTTCATGGGAATACACAAAATAATACAAATGGTAATACGTCTGTTGTTTGGCTTTAAACGGTCTAGATTTCTTTGTGTTTCCAGGGGGCGGTTCGAAGGGGGGGGGGATGACCTGAAAATACACGACTGGCTGATACCTGACAATTATACCGATTATAAACTATAGACAAAAACACAGCACCACAGGCGAAAATTTGTATGAATTTCAAGAATACTAATACATATTTTTAGAAAAGGTTAGGCTAAAGGTCAATGCTGGAATAAAATAATAAACACACAAACAACGGGGATTCAAGCATGCCGTCCATCTAAGTTTCCACTGGCGAGAACGAAGCCTCGGTAGCAGGTTGTATGTATGCACCCAGGACGAATTTAAATTGAGCACCGCAGAGATTTCCAACCTTTTTTTCTGGCAAAATTCAACAGCTTCCCATACAAATTCTAGCTATTAATGTGGCTCAAAGCCCAAAATATCAAGTCTAAAGTCCCAGCTAAATGATGCACTCTTCAACTAGATAGAGAAACGGTTACTTACTATACGAAAGGCGCCGCAGGCGGAATTTTTTAAATGCGCTTTTTTCTGGCTTCAACTAGTTCAGAAACAAATGTGGCTTTTAACGTGGGTCAAATCCGAAGCCAAAACCTCACGTAAATAACGTGCCGTTAGACTAGATAGAGAATAGGCTACTAAGGAAGACGCTGCAGGTGAAGTTTTGGGCAACATTTATGATCAGAGTCTTTTTTGGATTCCAAACGAAAGTATGGGATGCCTATAATATCAAAGATCTGTCTGTCTGTCTGTGACCCCAATAGCAGCCTAACGGAGTGGACTGTTTTGCCGAAAGCTGGTACATGGCAGCACTTCCACTCGACCCTTTGCGAAGAAAGGTAGTGACCATCCAGAATAAAATAGAAACAAAGTAGATTTGGCCTGAATTATCTGACAAAAAAAAAAGTGGAAACATCAGGCCAGCCATCACAGTGCCTACAAAACGGTTTATGTTAAAAAAAAAAAAAAAATCTGTTTCATGCTAAAATAACGAGATTTGCGGAAAACCAGATTTATGAAACTTTGCGGCGCAGACACAAAATTTCGAAAATCACCCTGTTTTTTGCTAAAATACAGAGGTTTTCGTACAAAACTAGTTGCGTTCAAACTGTGTGCCACATGGTGATTTTCGGTGATTTTAGTGGCTTGTGTTTTTTTTTTTTTTTACGTGGACTTGAAAATTAGTCTTAAAGCTTGTTTAATTAAATTCTTAAATAAGGGCCACCGTAAGGAGGGGTTCCGTAGGACGGAAGGGCACGTACCGTTTGTTTCGTATCTTTTATTGTTGTTTCGTTTGCCTGATTTGAGAGTCTGCTTTTTCGCTGCTATAATTAAAATTTAAATAATACTGGTGTTAAAGTAGAAGGGAAAATAAAGAGGATTTAGAGAAATAGAAAGGACCCATGAAATTGAAAGTTAATTGTTTAGAAAATGTAGAAAATAAAATATATGGTCGAAGGTAGTAAAACACGGCAAGTGAGAACATCAGCGTGGGTTTGTTAGTGGGGTTAGAATGTACCGTACGAAATTGGGGTCTCCGGGTTTAGAAATATATGGAGTGATTGTGGAAGTAGGTTGCGTTGGTATTACAGGTAAGACAGGTCGTTAAACAACTTCTTCTAGAGATTCGTGCTTTTTACTTCCGTTTGTTTTAAAATGAGCCAGTGAGAAAGAACTCGAATAGGCCAGGAGAGGGGAAAGGTCAGATATTTTGTCTCGTAGCCTATGATCTCAGCTATGCAAGCTGACTTTTGCTGACTCCCACAGTTACTGTTGTTCGTGACCGAACAACATATTATTACTCAGTTATATCATCAGTTCAGCTAAAAGATGGACGGTTTTTGTACTTACGGCAATTGCAGTTGTTTTCAGATTTGTTAGCTTTTTTTCTGGCTTAGCCTACTCTCTCGGCTTCGCCTGTTTTTATGGCACTTGCCCTTCGGCCAAGTGCCATATAGCGATCGCAATTTCTGTCCGTCCGTCGGTCTGTCGGTCTGTCGGTCTGTCCAGGTTTTGCTAGTTCGGGCACTTCCAGATAAGCTAGGACGATAAAACTTGGCAAGCGTATCAGGGACCCCAAATGATTAAGTTGGAAATAGTCACTTCCCCGATCCGAGCACCGTGGAGGGAGGGGGAATCCGGAATCTTGAGGTATTTTTAACTTTTGAACAGGTGATCGGATCTCGATGAAACTTGATATTTGGAACGGCCTCATGCCTCAGACGACCCACTTAAAATCCGGACCGGATCCGGTGACTTTTGGGGGGAGCTGGAGGGGGCAACCGGAAATCTTGGGAAACGCTATGAGTGGAGTGATCGAGATTAAACTTGGTGGGAAGACACCTAGCAAACACTAGATACATCATTGACATAACCGAGCCGATTCGGGCACTGTGGGGGGGAGTGGAGGGAGGGGGAATCCGGAACCTTGAGGTATTTATAACTTTTGAACGGGTGATCGGATCTCGATGAAACTTGATATTTGGAACGACCTCATGCCTCAGACGACCCACTTGAAATCCGGACCGGATCCGGTGACTTTTGGGGGGAGCTGGAGGGGGCAACCGGAAATCTTGGGAAACGCTATGAGTGGAGGGATCGAGATGAAACTTGGTGGGAAGACACCTAGCAAACACTAGATACATCATTGACATAACCGAGCCGATTCGGGCACTGTGGGAGGGAGTGGAGGGAGGGGGAATCCGGAACTTTGAGGTATATATAACTTTTGAACGGGTGATCGGATCTCGATGGAACCTGATATTTGGAAAGACCTCATGCCTCAGACGACGTACTAAAATCTGGACCGGATCCGGTGACTTTTGGGGGGAGCTGGAGGGGGCAACCGGGAATCGGATCCGGTGACTTTTGGGGGGAGCTGGAGGGGGCAACCGGAAATCTTGGGAAACGCTATGAGTGGAGGGATCGAGATGAAACTTGGTGGGAAGACACCTAGCAAACACTAGATACATCATTGACATAACCGAGCCGATTCGGGCACTGTGGGAGGGAGTGGAGGGAGGGGGAATCCGGAACTTTGAGGTATATATAACTTTTGAACGGGTGATCGGATCTCGATGGAACCTGATATTTGGAAAGACCTCATGCCTCAGACGACGTACTAAAATCTGGACCGGATCCGGTGACTTTTGGGGGGAGCTGGAGGGGGCAACCGGGAATCTTGGGAAACGCTATGAGTGGAGGGATCGAGATGAAACTTGGTGGGAAGACACCTAGCAAACACTACATACATCATTGACATAACCGAGCCGATTCGGGTACTGTGGGGGGGGAGTGGAGGGAGGGGGAATCCAGAATCTCGAGTTATTCATAACTTTTGAACGGGTGATCGGATCTCGATGGAACTTGATATTTGGAAAGACCTCATGCCTCAGACGACCCACTTAAAATCCGGACCGGATCCGGTGACTTTTGGGGGGAGCTGGAGGGGGCAACCGGAAATCTTGGGAAACGCTGTGAGTGGAGGGATCGAGATGAAACTTGGTGTGAAGATACATCATTGACATAACCGAGCCAATTCGGGCACTGTGAGGGGAGTGGAGGGAGGGGGAATCCGGAATCTTGAGGTATTTATAACTTTTGAACGGGTGACCGGATCTCGATGAAACTTGATATTTGGAAAGACCTCATGCCTCAGACGACCCACTTAAAATCCGGACCGGATCCGATGACTTTTGGGGGGAGCTGGAGGGGAGAACCGGAAATATTGAAAAACGCTATGAGTGGAGGGATCGAGATGAAACTTTGTGGGAAGACACCTAGCAAACGCTAGATACTTCATTGACATGACCGAGCCGATTCGGGCACTGTTGGGGGAGTGGAGAGAGGGGGAATCCGGAATCTTGAGGTATTTATAACTTTTGAACGGGTGACCGGATCTCGATGAAACTTGATATTTGGAAAGACCTAATGCCTCAGACGACCCACTTAAAATCCGGACCGGATCCGGTGACTTTTGGGGGGAGCTGGAGGGGAGAACCGGAAATATTGGAAAACGCTATGAGTGGAGGGATCGAGATGAAACTTGGTGGGAAGACACCTAGCAAACACTAGATATATCATTGACATAACCGAGCCGTGCCTACTCTTAACAAGTGCCATATGAGCTCGTAGCTCTTGTTTACTACCAGTGATTGAAAGATCGCACATTTGGTTGCTATGTATGCATGATGCACCATAAATGCTGTCCCGTAAACTAAGAGGATTGGAAAAATATCCCAGCGTCATTTTCGGGCTGTGTTATTGACTATTAAGCTCAGGAAATAATTTATGTAGTAATGTAACTGTACTGTATATTCGAAACCGGCCATTGAGCATTTCAGTATTTCCTAGCCAATAGAATAATTTATGCCTCGATCTTAAAAGCATAGAAGAACTTGGTTGGTCACCGGTCAGCCAAACAGGAAACGCAAGTAAATATGATGAACAAGGATGACAAGGACTGCTCATTACACGCCTTCAGACTGCCACTGTGGAAAGATGGAGACGACGTTTCTAGTAGGCAGAAGGTGTGTCCAGGTTTTGCATTGTAAAACTTCCAGCAATCTTCAGTACGCGTGCTGCATAGGCCTATCCACTCCACCACTGGTGAAAATTACTGAGTAAGTAGAATCGTTTCCAAATTTTGCAGACTGCGTTTTTGTGTGGTAACAGCCTCTAGCCGAATCTGAAGCAGCGTGTAATTCGCCTCAACTAGTAACCCCACTTTAAAAGCTTGACCGAAGACTACCCACTCCACTTGAGTATGATAGTGATCTTTATCGAGGGATAAAGTGATTTACAGTATCGTCGCAGATTAACCCAGGGTTTTAAAGGGGACCGTGTAAATATACCTTTCAAGGGAACTCTTGAAATCGGGATGGTTTCTTACTTAACCAAGATAGAAAGCTTTTACGTTAATTGACTAAAGTCGCTGACATCTCGTTCAATGGTATTCGTCAAGATGGCGCTGGCTTTTAGAGTAAATACATACGTCTAGTTGTCCAGTAATATTTCCTTCTAGTGGAATATTTTATAATATTTTTTTTCCTCTTTGTACGGTGACATAACCAAGTTCGGAAGTCAGGCCACTGACCATTCTGAAACCTTAATATTAGAGAACCTGCGAGAGGAAAAAGCTTCATCTTCAGCTTTTGTTGCTGTGTGGTCACCAAGGTTACGCTAGGGATTTCCATGTCGTTGGTTTTATTGGGAGTTCGAATCTCGAAAATCGTTTTGTACGACAGAGGTGTCGCTGATTTGCACGGACTGTTTCCACGGTAATTTGTGTGGCCCATAAGTCTTTTTCGCGACAATAAGCTACTATGAGCGGGTTCCACCCTACTTACCGTAGTTACTACGCATGACGTCACAAATTTTGGCTTCTTGGCTGGGATGTATTTTTCTATTTTCTCCTATATATCACTCCACGGGGTAATCGAGCCAATCACGTTACAGAGGTCCGTAATTACCACGCTTCCTACGCTCCCGAGCATGGTAAGCAAATAGTTACTATTTTGAGAAGGTTGCAACGGAATTAGTAACTAACAGTTTTATTGCTAGAAGGGATGGAACATGTTCTATCTATTTATCCCAATAAGTATACTGCTCGTACCAGGCCCATATCCCGGAATTTATTTCATAGAACATGTTCTATGTATGATGTGATAACAAAGAACTACCGTACTTGTACCCAATAAGTAAACTGCTCGTACCATGCCCATATCCCGGAATTTATTTCGGGGGTGGTGGTGCCTGCGGGTCGGACGAAGAAGACATAGATCAGAGAAGCCTATAAAAATGATTATTTTTGTATGTTTCGGGGGGGGTCAACCCCTCCTATTGACTCGTACCAAGGCTGAAATTTCATAAACCACTCTATACTTTTCGATTTTGAAGCTCGAAATTCGGCGGGAAATAAAAAATTTGCGAGAAATTACAATCCAGATTGGTCCAAATAATAAGATTAGTTATTTTGTTAAGTAGATAGAACAAGACCAAAGGTTTCGATGGGATCTCAAAAATTCAATATCTGATCCAGACAACTGGGTCTTGTCTTAGCCAGATCCATTCTTCGCCAGACTCCTTGAACATTTTTACAATTAAAATTCAGAAACAGATTAAGGCCAAATAGCCAATCACCTGAGAAAACCAAGTTCAGATTTGTATTCAGCATGTGTGTTTACCCCTATAAGTCATATCTGTTTTGACGTAAACTTCCTGCCACTTCTGCCAATTTCCCGGTTCCGGCCGAACTCCAGAACTACTTGTCCGGCGAAAAAAGAAAGCTCAAAGACGAAATCAGGGTATCTTCTTTCCCCAGTAATGAACATCTAATCAACTTCAAATAGAAATTTAGCTTATAACAAATTTTCCGATTCCAGCCGGATTCCGGTCGAACTATATGTCCGGGTAAAATACGATTGTCATACAGGGACTCAGCATCTCTTCTTACCCCTAAATCGCTTATCTAATCAACTAGAAATAAAACTTTGACTTCCAACAGTTTTCCGGTTTTGGCCGGATTCCGGACGAACTACATGTCCGGGTAGAAACTTGTTTTCACAAAAGTGTTCAGCATGTCTTCTTGCCCTAAATCGAACATCTAATCAACTCCAAATAAAACTTTTACTTTCAACAAACTTTCCGGTTTTGGCCGGATTCCGAACGAACTACTTGTCCGATGACAAAATGGTTTTCACCATCGTGTTCAGCATGTCTTCTTATCCCATAATCGACTATCACATTAGCTGTTTCAAAATATTTTGTTTGTCCCTTAATTTGAATCCCCTCCCCCACCCCTAAATGTAGAGCTACAAAGCCCATCTACGAACTTGACTGGTCCGACGACCCAACGAACCCTCACACCAAGTTTTATCAAAATATCTCATTCCCTTCGAGAGTTATCGTGCTTACAGACGGACGGACAGACGGACGGACGGACGGACAGACGGACAACTTTTGCGATGTCATAGGTATCCCTCCACTTACGTTTTGGGATCCCAAAAACCGAGTACAGAGTGGTAAGGTTGTAAGCCCAAATGTTCTGTTTATTGAAATTTGATTTTAAATTCGAGCATTTTGATATAACGCACAAGACAACAAAATGGTGTTTCTGCGAGCTTCAACTTGTTGGTCAAGTTTGTCGCACACTCTTCAGTCTCTCTGGCATTTTTGAATAATAGAATTGTCTGGGACGCAAACGTGCCGCGGAAAACAACTTAGGCTGTTCGTCCCTCCATGCAGGTATGAAAGACGATGCTAGCTTTTTCCAACAAAATGGAATCCAGCCTAAGCTAGGGAGCAAAGGCAGGGGCGGTTCGAAGGCTTGGGGGGGGGGGGGGTGAGGTCTTCAAAATATACGACTGGCCAAAGGCACCAGCAGGCTCAAGAAATATTAATTGTATAAGTTCTAAAACGTTATGGAAAATGCCATTTCTAGTAATAAAATAATTAACAGATAAGTAACAGGAATTAGACGATGCCATTCATATAAAACTTCGCTGGAGAGCAGACAAGCCTCGGTACCAGCTTCTCACATATCTACTCAAGACAAACTAAAGTGAGAAATTTTTTCAGTCCGAGCAAAATTCACTACTCCTTTACAACTTCTACCTTTTAGTGTACCTTAGACCCCAAATCTCAAGCTTAAAACCGCACATAAATGATGCACACTTCAACTAAATAGAAATAGGGTAGAACTACGAAAGAGCTGCAGGTCAGATTTGTTACATCGGCCTTTATTCGACAATATTCGACTACTTCCCACATAAAATCTTGCTTTCAACGTGGCTCAGATCCCAAGCAGCAGCTTTTTACGGTATCTAAGCTCAGCGCCGCAGGCGATTTTTTTGTAATCCGACCTTTTCGTGGCATTTCTAGCTTTTAAGGTGCTGAAATCTCAGGGCTAAAACCTCACCTAAATTACGGGCCATTCAATCAGATAGCGAGTAGGTGACTATGAAAGACGGCACAGGTAAAGTTTTGCTAAACATTTTAAAGGCTGCCTACATATATCACATATCAGTGCGTGCCCGATAACTCGTAAACGGAGTGGGATATTTTCACAGAAGTTGGTACGTTGCAGTGCTTCCACTTTGAATTTAGACTACACAAAAATAGTGACCATCAGGGGTTGTGCCTGTTTCTTTTTAAGATAAGGAGATTTTTGCACAAAACCAGGTAGGACTATGTTGAAACGTCGCGCCGCAGGCGAGATTTTCGAAAATCAGCCTGTTTTCAGCGCCACAGAATGAAAATCACGACTTGGTAATTGCATTAATTTCACTCTGACAGTTTGAAACATACGACTGTCATTCTAACTAGTTCAAAACACACGATATTTCGTAACGTAATGACTTATAAAAGATCTGTATACAACCATATGACCAGAAATAGGCCATTTGCTATCGAAATTCACTTAACTGCCTCATATGGCAAGCTCAAAACTGACGACTGTCTCTAATAGACGACTAGAAAATTTCTTCGTAAAATACGACAAGAAACAGGTCATTTTCAGGGAAAATCCGCGGTTGATGTCATTTTGGCAAGGGCCATACGACTGATTCTGACAAACTGAGAACACAAAACTGTGAATCTGACAAGCTTAAAAGATACTACTAAAATCTCTATGGAACAATACGACCAGAAACATGTCATTTGATGGCGAAGTTCACGATTAGCTAACTGCTTTGACTGCCTTTATCTGGCAAGGTCTAAACTTACGACTGTCAAAATTTACAAAATTTGCGACTAGAAAATCCCTTCGTAAAGTACGACAAGAGATGGGTCTTTCGTTCCACGTTGATGTCATTCTGGCAAGCTCAAGCATACGGCTTTTCATTCTGGAAAACTCAGAACACACAACTGTGCATCTGACAACATACGAATAGAAATTTCGTCGTAGCCATACGACTAAAAAATGTGATTTGTGGGAGAGATTCACGTTCAAAACTGCCTGTATGTCATTCTGAAAAGCTCAAAACATGCGACTGTCATACAGACAAGCTCGAAACATACGACTGAGAGTAGGTTCTTTCGAGCATGGGGGGGAGTCATCCCCCCCCTTCGAACCGCCCCTGAGCAAAGGGGTAGGAATAGTGGTAGATCTTCCGGAGTTAATGTTTTTATGCTATGAACAAACGATGAGGTCGGGGCTCGCGGACTGAGTTCCTGCCAGGACTTTCGACACCATCGTAAGTTCCATAGTTAAGATTTTTCAGTTTTATGATGAAATGTAGAAAAGGCGTCCGGGACATCCGGGTTGCGTATCCGGGTCATTAGCGTGATCCTTTTTCGCAATCTCTGGTTCATTCACATTAGACCTGAGCCTGCACCAGGCTGTTGTTCTAGTGTAGGCCTACATCGTAGACCATGAATCCCGTGTTAACATTCAGGAAGCCTAAAATAGAGAGTGAAGGTGGATCTTTATTATACCTCTGGAGCACTGGCTCCATTCGAGTTCATCGGAGACAGACCGGGCAACCTTTCTTCTGGTAGCGTATCAGTTAATGCGGAGAATACATGAAATAATAAAATGGAAGCAGAGGTCAAGCATGTCAGATAGGTGTTTGGTGTTTCTCCTGGCGAAACATTGGATGGTTTGAACTGGATGGATGATATTTTATTAAGTAAGCAAGTAATTAATGCATAACCCACCGTTTGAAAAGCGGAGTAAATGAAAGAGAATAAATAAAAAACATAACCACACAGAAAAAGACACTTAATTTTCAATCTTTGGCCAGGAAGCAGTGGATAACGTCGTGCGCCGGTTGGGCCCTGTTGTAAATGATTTTTTATAGTGCCGAGGAAACATCCACAAATGTATTGTGTATGCACTTGGTTGAAGTATAAATAATGCCAAGATTGTTGCCAAGAAGGGCCGAAATATTGCTGCCAAAGCATCGTAGCTGACGTATCCGTTTTATCCATTGATTTAATATATATTTTCCAGTCTACTTGGGCACTAGGAGAATTTGTCAATAATGAAACAAAAGAGAGAAGAAAGAAAAGGAACAGTTTAAAAAAAGTGCACAACTTCCTTTCGCAAGCGAAGCATTGTCTAGTCTGAATAGGATGAAATTTTGTTTTTAACTCGCTCGTATAATACAAAAATAATAAAAAAACAGAGAAAGTCAAGAATAGGAACAATTTGGATGAGAACAACTATTAACGCCTGAAACAAATGGAAAAGACAGTGCTGCACTGAGAACGTTGCGGCCGACTGCTTTTTGTATAGTCCACCAACTTAAAACCTTATGTCTGGGATTGAAACTTTTTGAAATGATTTTTATTCCATTTGCACTGACTGGAAAAAATACAGGAAGAATGGAGAAATGTGACGCACGAGCGTTCGGAAGGTAGGGAACAGAATTATTACAGACTGCGTAGAAAGAGCTCGGTTTTAATGATCAAAGTTTAACTGAAAAATCAGCTTTGTATCTTCCATCGGAATATACTGAATTATTTTGCCTGCGTATTTGATAGTGTAAAACGGATGCGTCAGCTGAATTTTATCAGAGCATATTTCGGCCCTTCTTGGCAAGCCGCAAGGGTCCTCTTCAGGCTCAAAACCGCAAAGGTTGGAAAAAGCTTTCAAGTTTTCCAACTTGAGCGGTTTCGAGCCTCAAGAGGACCCTTGCCAAGAAGAGCCGAAATATAGCTCTAATAAAATTCAGCTGAGGTATCCGTTTTGCACTGTCAAGTATGATTCGCAGTCAGCTTGGGCTGAAGGAATATTTATTTTGCCTGCGTTTAGCGATTACTGAATTTTCGCAATTTGCATCTTATATTGACGTTAAGAACGTGTTCCACCCTTCTACAAATAGTAACTATTAGTTACTATTTCCGTTCCTACCTCACCAAAAGTTACTACGCTGACCGTTCCAGCCTTCTCAAAATAATAACTAATAGTAACTATTTGCTTACCACTTTCGGAAGCGCAGTAAGCGTAGTAACTACGGATCTCTGTAACGTAATTGGTTGGATTCGCCCGTGGCATGATATTCTGCTGTAAAATAGAAAAATCGCTCCAGCCTTGACGGCAAAAAGTCAGAATTCGTGACGTCATGCGTAGTAACTACGGTAAGTAGGATGGAACACGCTCTAAGAATACGGTCAGCATTCTGACAAGATCAAACTAACAGATAGGCTACCTCGCGCAATTCAAATTTATTCCAAATAGATAGCTAGCGAGGAATACTAAAGAGGCTACTATATTCCTGATAGTAATTCAGCCACTTGTAGTTTGTTTGAGGAGTTCTTTGTTTGGCAATTTGGACTTGTTGTTGCAAACATTTTTGTCAACATTAAGGTACACAACTACTACAAGTATGAAGGATTTTTCATACCGATTAAAAATGCTTATTCCCGACTAGCGGAGTAGTCTAATGGAGTTCCGGGTTTTCATCCGGCTTTAAAGCTTAAAAGCTAAAAAAAATAAAAAAAAGCTTACTTAAGTAGGCTGTATTTTTGTCATAGTGGTTTTTGAGCATTGTTGCCGAATGAAACAGAATCCCACAGATGTCATGGTATTTTTCGGGGGCCAAAAATCTTCATTGAACGTTAAGGTTTCTTGGGTAAATAAGGTTATAGATATTTGTACTCAAATAATTAAAACAAGCAGCCGAGCGGAGCGAGTCCCGGTCACGGTTCCTAACCCTAAAGCAGAAAGTTATTTAAAACGCGTTACACCGTCTTGACATGATTTGTGGAGTATGTGTCTACGATCAAGGAGACAGTGCCTGGAGACTTGTCTTCCGCCAACTCATTCGTTGCCATACGCATACCCCTTTCACGACTCTGGATCTCTCCCATTTCATTTCACCTAGTATAGGTAAAGGTGCTCCAGCACACCGGTGATCTGCGGCTCCGCCCTACATCTTGCCTCAGAAACGGAGCATCTTCAACTTGTTGGTCCACCAGAACACTGGGGATAATTGTCAGTCAGTCAACGCTTGGCATTAGCGATGTCGAGTACTTGGGTAGTGGGAGTTTAGGTTTGGTGGATATTGGATTAACTTTTCTTGCGACGTTGGAAGCGAAAGAAAAAAAAATATCTTGGTGGGTCGAGTTCGTTTTGTCGCTTGCTTATTTTTATTTTGTATTTGCGATCGTTCAAAGTCGAACAGCATAAAGTTGGAAATGTAAATTCATCAGTCATATCCCCAATAACACGTCATGTCGAACGATTCCGCAGATATAATGATGCTGACAATTACCAACCCAACAGAAGTACTAGTAGACAAAAGTTAGCAATACACTTTTTTCGGAAAAATTGGGAAGAAGTTATGGTGTGCCTTTTCGGCTTCACTAGCTTTTTATAAAAAAGTTTTGTATCTTACTATTATTCAGAATCTCAAAAGAGTTACTCACTTTAAACATTTAAACAAACTAAGAAATACGAAATTTTGATAGTTTGTAATAATGTGACTATAAAAGCAGAAAGCTCATAAAGGCGAAAAGAAGAAAGAAAACATGAGAAAGAATGTCAGGAATAAAACAGCCGTATAGATCGAACCTAGAAAATGTCTACGATAAATCCCGTAGTCGGGTGTTTAGACCAAACGCCTGTCTCATTTATCATTTTTGCAAGGCGCAGTTTTCTATTCGCGCGCATTCGAGGAACTACGGATCCCAAGACATGTTTGATTTTACCCTTTCAAATGGGTGAAACGGTTGTAGCTAGGATGGCAGTGTAAGGATAGTTTGTTCTAACTAATAGGGGTTTAACACAGAATATTGAAGAGTAGACTTTCCGTTGATTATGCTCGGTTAGACTATCCTACTTGTGGGGTCGGAATTCAACCTTTCGCACATACCACGGGCTGCGTGGTATAACCGAAACATGTTAATAATTGGTGATTATTTTATTTAGTGAGGCGCTTTCCTGAGACTTCTCTTCTGCGACTTAAAAATTCAACTTTGAGTTGAAATGGCGCGGCGCGTTTTTTTTTTGTCTTCGAACCCGCGTTCTGTGGGAACCAAGCCTTCCTTGAACCAAGACTTTCGTACAGTTTGCAGTTTGGGTAGTAAAAGAATTTCGAAGAAAGATGCCAGCTATGGCAGCGTCAGCATTGACAGAGCCGAATAGAGAGATTTGGTCAAGAGATTAGAAAGCCATCTTTCCGTATCCAGGAAAGTTTTCCAGGTGGAATGGCTATTGTCCAATGTGCAGAATGTCAGTTGATCAGTACCCCATTATAACTTGGTCAAATTAGAGAAAAGTTTGGAGAAAAATGTAGTGAAACGAAAAAGAATAAGAAGAGTTGAAATGCTTATAGTAAATAATGAGTCAAAGGGTAGCAAATACCGCACGGACGATTTATCTGGCGGAGTAGTAAGTCTCAGTGTCTGAGCGTCTCTTTCTTGAGAATAATTTTTTCTTGTAATTGACTTCTTTGCTATTCTTATAGTGACACCAGAGGCGTTACTAGCCAAAATGTTTGGGGGGGGGACGAGGCATTTACCGACTGGCAGGTAATTTTTACCGACTTTTTTGCAGAAAAAAACGACTGTTTTCAACAATAAAAATCGTCCCCCCCCCCCCCCCAGTCGTGACACCTCTGAGTGACAGAGCAACCTTACACAGAGATGTAAGAGAATATCGCTTCTTGCCCCCCCCCCCCCCCATAGCCCTTCACTGTCTTTGTAGAAAGCTGTGCCGGGGTTGGAATCATTGACGGATTTTACCTGCTGAGAACTCGTGCAAAATACCTGAAGTCAATTCTACGTACAGGAGCAAACATTCAGTCATCCGTTAGAAGCTTGCAAAACGACAAGTTAAAGCATTATAAGATACCTGTTACCTCCGAAGCTGGCGACTAGATCTGGATCAGTGTTGCCACCAGAGCAAAATTAAGTTCTCAAAATTGAAGTAGTACTTTTTTCCAGAAAAGAACCCTTTTTCCAGTCTTCAATAGCACGCACAATTTCAGTGGTGTGACAACCCTGCAAAACAGCGGTCTCACGTTGGTCCAAGGGGAATACTCATTAACGATGGTTGTAACATATGCAGATTGTTGGTTATTTGGTAGTCACTGTGGTTCTGTCTTTGTCGAACAGGAAAATAAAGAAGATTTTGACCATGAATTTGAGTTGTAATCAACCAGGTCTATGCTACCTGGCACCTTCTAATTTGCTTTCTTGCCCCAGAGATAGTTTGACTGTAAACAGTCAGCATACTTTATTCACTTTAGGGTCTTAAACAAGTTCGGTACGTCTCGAGAATTCTGACTCCTCAGAGTGTACCTGCGACCCCCTTTAGTTTGTTGGTATTTGCTGATCACCCGTCCATTCTTTCCTTCAACAAAGCAGTAAGGGGTCTTTGAGGATGCCACAACCCCACTATTACTGCATGCTGGCTAAATAGTCGGGGGCCTTTGCTTGGTTCAGGTGCGCCGATTTAATCGTTCCACTACCCAAAGTCGCCGATGGGTCATTCGAGCACACCCACCGATCTGATTGAAGTTGGATTTATGAATGATCAAGACCCCGACGATTAGGGGTTCCGATCAGAGAATCATACCCTTAGTGGTGATGGATGATGCGGTTCAGGATACCCTGTCGTCCTGTCGAAGAGGTCCTAAATGATGTATTCTTCTAGGCCTCCCTTGGATGAAGAAGCGCTAATGTCCTGAGAATGCTGCTGTTTCCTTCGATTTCCTTGGTGTTGCTTATTGTGAAGATATCAACGGGATCGGACTCGTCAGACGAGGGTAAGCAAGACCACGAGTTATCCATAGGCAGTGTTGCCACATGTCACACGATAGTGTGAATTGTCACTCTATTTTTGTCACTCTTGTCCTACGTAATAAAAATCACTCTATTTCAGAAATGACCAAATGTGTAATTTTTGCAGCAGAGATTTCATGAAAGTAAAATTAAGATGTGTAATTTTTACGGTGGCGATTCCGACCAAAACTGAACATTTCATGAAAGAATTTCACTCCCAATTCACCCTCTGTTTTGGGCCAAAAGTCACTCTCTAAATATTTTTGATGTGGCAACCCTGTCTATAGGGTAAAATTAAATATGCCTATTCCTCTAGCCAGAGCTGGCTGCGAATCACGTTTGATGGTGTTGAACAGATTAGTCGCGTGACATTTTATTCGGCCCTTTGTGGCAAGGCAAGCTAAACAAATGAAACCTTAAAGGACATGTCTTACCTATAATACTAACGCAACCTACTTCCGTAATCCATTCCATATATTTCTAAACCCGGAGACCCCAATTTTGTTCGTTTCATGCTAACCTCTCTAATAAAACCACGTTGATTTTCTCACTTGCCGTGTTTTGCTACCTTCTTTGTGTATTCCGCTGTCGACGGTTGTCTGCGAGAAGTTTTTCCATCAGAAAGACCGGTTATGTAAATTGTTTCCCTGCTTTCCCTACAAGTCAATGGGTCTCGGAAAAGGCTTAAAACAGCCGAAACCGTGGGTTATTTCTTGAAAGCACAGCCAAGTTTTGAAGTATTCAAATATTTTAAAATACTGTAAGCTGAAGAATAAATAGTACGAAGGGTGGGTCCTTTAAGGTCAGTTTGTAAGAGATATGGCAAGTGTAATATTTTAGCCACGGCCTCAAGGAGACCGTTTCTAAGAAGGGCATAACTAAAATCACAACTGATTACCGTTTAGCACCATGAACAAATAACAAGTGTAGGTAATAGCCTTCGTAGCATATTCTAGCTGGAAGATGCCTATAGGTACAAAACAGTTTGATACCTTCCATGGTAGTACCACATCGCCAAGAAGTGTCAAATTAGATGTATACAAGTGTCACGTCGAGTAGCCTGTTAACGATGACTTTAACGATCTTAAAGTCACTGATTACATGCCAAAAAACATGAAGATTGTGCCCTTTAAAGGCATTGTCAGTTTGAGTTTCAGTTTATTCACAAAAATAAAAAACACCATTAACTGTATATGGCCCCACCACAGGCCCGTATCCAGGAATTTATTTCGGGGGGGGGGGTTGCCTGTTGGTCGGACAAAAAAGTACAAAGAACACATAGATCAGAGGGAAAAGGCTATAAAAATCATTGATTTTGTATGTTTCGGGGGGGGGGGGGGGGTCAACCCCCTACCCCCCCCCCCCCCTCCTGGATACGGCCTTGCCCCAACATAAGGCCTGGCAATGGGGCTAAGGCCTGTGCAACCTCCATTACTGTCAGTTCCTGTCACGTTTTTCTCCTGTCTGCCTCAAATCCATATGTGAGTCGGTTCTGTTTCAGTTTCAGCAAGAACTTCTGATATTACTGTGCAGTAGAATCGATCCCTCCATCCACCCCTCCTAGACCCGACTAAGAATTTCCCGACCCGAATGAGCTCTGTCACTGCCCCCGAAATTATTGCATCCTCGTGTCGTTCCGTATACGTTATGTACATTAGCCCTATGGAGCAATGCAAGATAAATGGTAAACAAGGTCACGAGTACAAGTATCCCCTCAGTATTTACATAACTCGATCGAGGACTTTGGCTCTGCGTCGGGGCAGAGAACAGATTAATTTCGTGATCCATTCTTAGTTCAATTCTCTTCTTTATTGCGCAAACTTGTACACTGTTAGTAACTCGACACAAGGGACTGGTAGTGGACCTTTTGAGTTCAGTTCATTTTATTAAATACACAACAAATTGAACAAATCAAATGTCAACCCCTACCAAACAATCTAAAAGAGACCAGTTGAGTTTTTTTTTTCTTACCGCTTTGTCCTCAAAATTCACATCGAGGTCCATACCGATCTCCCACGATCGCTAAATCTCACATATAAAAATAAATAATAATAAATGAGGATGGGTAATAAAAACATTTCATTCATTCATTTGTTGATTTGTTACAAGACATATCCAAAACAAAAAGAACAGAGAAAGTTTCAGTGTTTTCTAATATGATTTTCTCCTACTTTATTCTTAAATTCTGAGATGCTCCAGCGGCTTTCATGTTACATGGTAGAAATTTTGGTCGATACTCACAGTTTTTTTGGCTCCTCGATTTAACGTGCATCTGGAAAATCTTCGACGCCCCCAATTTTTCACGTCTCCACTAGGAAATTATGTTTTTTTAAAGCAACGGAACTTGCAATGTTCAGGCGGCAATTGAAACACGCACGGTACCTTTAAGTCTCGAAGCTGAAATTAGTCTCCGTCATGCAAGCTATCATACAGAGTTTGTTCATTCCCGTGGGGTCTCCGTCTTGGGTATTACTGAAGTAATTAATAATAAATGAGTCATCGATACTTCAGTGTTGTTGCCAAAACGCTTTTGTTATTTTCATACCCACGGTCCCGCTGAGTTTTATCGCTCAAGTGTCCTCTCTAAGTGAGCGGCTGACCTAGAAGTCATACTTGCTCGACTGTAATCATGGAGTCATTTTGAACCTTCAAGTAATAACGCCCCACATCCACCGTTCAAAACAAAGTGATTAGTAAATCGAGTAGCTTTGCTGGATGAACTGATGAAGGGAAATCGTAGAGTCGACTCGGGTCTGGTGGATTACGAGCTCTGGTAATGATGGGGTCTGGTATTTTTCCCAGGTTCTGAGTTCCTCTGTTTATGCAGGATTACGGGCCAGGAGTAGCAGGTGTCATAGGCCGAAATGAGTGTATTTAGGGTTCTTCTTGCGCCACTCGCGACCCTGCCCCCCCCCCTAGCAATCAAACCAGTCAATAAGTATGTTGGATGTCATTTTCCTCGTGATTTCGGTGTGCCTCATCAGTATAAAACAAGACCAAAGGTTTCGATGGGATCCCAAAAATAATATTTGATCCAGACAATTCGGTCTTGTCTTCGCCAGATCCAATCTTCGCCAGACTCCTTGAACATTTTTACTATTAAAATTCAAAAACAGATTAATCATCTGATTGAATCAGTTCAGGTATTGTGTTTACCCCTATAAGTCATCTCTGTTTTGACGAAAACTTCCGGCCACTTCTGCCAATTTCCCGGTTTTGGCCGAATTCCGGAACTACTTTTCCGGCGAAAAAAGAAAGCTCAAAAACGAACTCAGCGTCTTCTTTCTCCTATATTGAACATCTAATCAACTTCAAATAAAAATTCAACATATAACAAATTTTCCGGCTCCAGCCGGATTCCCGTCGAACTATATGTCCGGGTAAAAAATGATTGTCATACACGGATTCACCATCTCTTTACCCCTAAATCGAATATCTGATCAACACAAATAAAACTTTTACTTTTAACAAACTTTCCGGTTTTGGCCGTATTCCGGGCGAACTACTTGTTCGGTGAGAAAATGGTTTTCACCACTGTGTTCAGCATGGCTTTCTACCCCTAAATCGAACATCTAATCAACTTCAAATAAGACTTCTACTTTTAACAGACTTTCCGGCTCTGGTAATGATGGGGTCTGGTATTTTTCCCAGGTTCTGAGTTCCTCTGTTTATGCAGGATTACGGGCCAGGAGTAGCAGGTGTCATAGGCCGAAATGAGTGTATTTAGGGTTCTTCTTGCGCCACTCGCGACCCTGCCCCCCCCCCTAGCAATCAAACCAGTCAATAAGTATGTTGGATGTCATTTTCCTCGTGATTTCGGTGTGCCTCATCAGTATAAAACAAGACCAAAGGTTTCGATGGGATCCCAAAAATAATATTTGATCCAGACAATTCGGTCTTGTCTTCGCCAGATCCAATCTTCGCCAGACTCCTTGAACATTTTTACTATTAAAATTCAAAAACAGATTAATCATCTGATTGAATCAGTTCAGGTATTGTGTTTACCCCTATAAGTCATCTCTGTTTTGACGAAAACTTCCGGCCACTTCTGCCAATTTCCCGGTTTTGGCCGAATTCCGGAACTACTTTTCCGGCGAAAAAAGAAAGCTCAAAAACGAACTCAGCGTCTTCTTTCTCCTATATTGAACATCTAATCAACTTCAAATAAAAATTCAACATATAACAAATTTTCCGGCTCCAGCCGGATTCCCGTCGAACTATATGTCCGGGTAAAAAATGATTGTCATACACGGATTCACCATCTCTTTACCCCTAAATCGAATATCTGATCAACACAAATAAAACTTTTACTTTTAACAAACTTTCCGGTTTTGGCCGTATTCCGGGCGAACTACTTGTTCGGTGAGAAAATGGTTTTCACCACTGTGTTCAGCATGGCTTTCTACCCCTAAATCGAACATCTAATCAACTTCAAATAAGACTTCTACTTTTAACAGACTTTCCGGTTTTGGCGGGATTCCGGGCTAATTACTTGTCCGGCGAAAAAACGGTTTTCACCATCGTGTTTAGCATGTCTTCTTACCCCCAAATCAAACATCTAATCAACTTCAAATAAAACTTTTACTTTTAACAAACTTTCCGGTTTCAGCCGGATTCCGGGCGGACTACTTTTCCAATGACAAAATGGTTTTCACCATCGTGTTCAACATGTCTTCTTACACCATAATCGACTATCAGATTATCTGTTTAAAAATGTTTCATTTGCCCCTTAATTTAAAACCCCTCCCCCACCCCTAAATGTAGGGCTACATAGCCGATCTACGAACTTGACCTTACTCTTGATCCAAAGAATCCTCACACCAAGTTTCATCAAAATATCTCATTCCCTTCGAGAGTTATAGTGCGCACAGACGGACGGACGGACAGACGGACGGACGGACGGACAACTGTTGCGATGTCATAGGTATCCCGCCACTTACGTTTTGGGATCCCAAAAATTGAATAAAAAAAAGATAATCTTAGAGCTGTAGGACACTTTCTGGATGGTTGGGAATATTTAACTGGAAGGGTTGTTTTTCGTTAGTTTTTTGTATAGCAATTGTGCCCCAGGGGAATGCGCAACAAATCATTCTTTAATTCATTTATTCTGTATTTAATTCAGGTTTTGCTCATCACACCACATAGTTGTTTCGTATTAAGTCGTCCCTGTCGGTTTTAAACTTTATAGTTTTTTCCGGATACAAACTAGGATTCGCAAGAAATGAAGTTATGCCGAGAAACTAAATTCCTTGCTCCGTTTTCAGTGGAGTGTTCCTCGGAACATTCCACTATTGCGATCGCTGTAGCAGCTTTCGGCTTTTGGTTTGCGGTTTTCACCGTATTTTTTGGAGTTCATAACTCGTGAACTAGTGCAAATATAAAGTTCAAACTTGGTACACTTGTGGGTATTGGGGTCTAGTTGTGCCTTTTAGGGATCCCACCCCCACACCCGCCCGGTTCAGCGGCAAATGGGTTCAGGTTGCCCAGTGAATAATGTTCATAACTTAACTATAGTAGACCCCTGGGCTGGGATATTACTTTCAAAATGTCTGGGCCCAGAGACCTGGAGTAAAGCTCGTTAGACTGAGAAGAATCAACAGATATCAAGTTGAACTTGGTAGTTTTGTGAGCACTGGGGTCTTTTTTTGTGTTTTGCGGTCCCCAAACCGTACCCCACTTGGGCCCCCGCTTCAGTGGCAATTGGGCTCAGATGGACCAATTTTTTTATGTTTTTAACTTGACAAAAACTGGAGATAGCGAGGAAATTCCTTTGTGCCCTTTGATTATCGGGCTGAGAATGTCAATGTGGAGTTGACCCCCCCCCCCCCATTGATGGGCAAGTGGGACCAGTTTGCCCATGAGTAAATTTGTTGACCCGTGACTGGAATCAAACTCTAATTGGTCTAGTCGAATCTAGATATGCAATGTGATGGGTCCCGACCCCCGTCCCCCCCTCCCGTTCATAGGTAACTCGGCCGAGGTTTCCCGTGAGTTAAGTTCGTCTATGACATGTCTCAAGCTCAAATCTTGTATACTTTGGATACATATGTATAGATACGGATTATGGTGTAACAGCAACAAATAAGACCACGCGGCGTACTGTAATCTTTAATGATCAGTTGGAAACTGAACGGTTTTGTCATATGATCGATGATATGCGGTTCTTAATGAAGTTGTGACAAGGGGGGTATCAGGCAATAAAACGATTTGGTTTTATTACCTTGCTAATGGAAAAAAGTTTAAATCTCGAACCCTTCTTTCAAAATTTCAGGTGACTA
This sequence comes from Branchinecta lynchi, assembly GCA_023053575.1. Taxonomy (NCBI): domain Eukaryota; kingdom Metazoa; phylum Arthropoda; class Branchiopoda; order Anostraca; family Branchinectidae; genus Branchinecta; species Branchinecta lynchi. Next base: position 27,128,382 of record JAKZAP010000004.1, read on the forward strand.
TTACCACCACCAAACACGAAGCTTTGGTTGCTTTGTGGGTGAGATTCCTCTATAAGTTTTAAAGTACAAAGGGCGGATCAAATTAAAGTACTGTCATATTACAATATTAGTCAGAAATCAGTTTGAAGATCTTCTTTGGATTTCTGAATGCGGTTTCTTTACATTAACAGCTTTTAAACTGGGATGATGTCAAATTAGGTTATTTCAATATTTTTGTGTTATGGGTGATGCGAAATATCTTGGTTTTAACGATGTTTGTGTATAAGATGTGATAAACATTTTACTTTTTCGCACTCCACGTCTGAGCGCTTGCGCACATGTTCAGCATTTCCTTTTACATCACACGTGCATTTTTCTTTTTACAAGGGTTCTAAGCAAGTTTGGAAGAGCCTTTTGGTACCGGCAATGCTTATAGGGGCGGTGGTGGCAATAGTAATGTAAACAGAAATTATAATCACCAAAAAAAAAGAGCTGCATATTATAACTCCTTTTATAGGACGGACACGGTGCAAGTATCAGTAGCTTGAACCAGCCACCGTTATAGGTTCTGTTTTAATCTTCCTGAACATGTTTAGTGGCATGGTCAGTGGCAGATCTGTCTTGGTCGAAATTACGAGTATGTGTTTGTTAAGGGAGACTGTGCGAAGAAGTAACCAAGAGTTATCACAGAACTGGCAGTATGCTAGTTTTTATGGCACTTTCCCTTCGGCCAAGTGCCATATAGCGATCGCAGTTTCTATCCGTCCGTCGGTCTGTCCAGGTTTTGCTAGTTTGGGCACTTCCACATAAGCTAGGACTATGAAACTTGGCAGGCATATCAGGGACCCCAAAAGATTAAGTTGGAAATAGTCACTTCACCGATCTGAGCATCGTGGGGGGAGTGGAGGGAGGGGGAATCCGGAAACTAGAGGGATTTATAACTTTTGAACGGGTGATCGGATCTTAATGAAACTTGATATTTGGAGATATCACATGTTTCAGACGACCCGATTAAAATACGAACCGGATCCGGTGACTTTGGGGGGAGCTGGAGGGGGGGGGGAGGATGATTGCGTGTGGGTGAGATTCCTCTATAAGTTTTAAAGTACAAATGGCGGATCAAATAAAAGTGCTGTCATATTACCACCGTCTGGAGTCAGAAGTCAGCCGATTCCTAGACAATTTATTTTCGTCAATGTTCATCACGGCGTATTATGCTGCCCACCGTCCTTCGATTTACTAGGTTTGACAAATATAAACGAGTTTCTTGTTTCTTATCAATTCGTTGTTATTATAGCTCCAAATTGTGTGTATTTTTGACAAATAACTATACTGAAAGTATTAACCGAGAATTCCTTGTAATTTCCGGACTCGCCTTCAAGTAAGTCTCCAGATTTGTGCATTTTTTTGGCACTTCTGTCACTTCACATCCAGAAATCAAAACTTTTCTATAAACAACAGAAGTCTAATCATAGGGCATTTGAGCAATTTGCCAGCTACAGAGACGGTTTATTTGCAGCCACGACACCCCTTATCTCTCAGGTCTATAAATGATTGATTTTCATGCGTGACTTCGAGTTTTGAATTTCCGCGCCGTGCAAGTGGAATCTCTGAATTCCTCTCCGCCGAGACGGTAACAATAAAACGGCTTGTTTTCGAAGCGTCGTTTCAGGGAGTTCATAATCTTATTTGTGAACACTTTTATGAAAACAAAGCATGATTAGTGCCCATTGTACTTTAACTGGAGATACCGCCATATGAAATCTTGCTCTTTTCCAAATTACATGCGTTCGGAAAGAAATTTTTCTGTTAAGTTTTGCTGGGCAAATAGACCTTCTAGGCCAATTGACTAAGTTGTCCAGTGCTGTATCGTTTTAGTACATAAATAAATACTTGAATACTTGGGAAAGTTCAAACTTTACTGACTGCAGTATCTTCTTCCTACTGACATGCAAGTGCAGCTTGTGTACTTAGCAATTCGCGGTAACGGGAAGCTTTTGTCACCCGTGAAAATACAGACGCTGCTACAAACCGTCTGGCAAAGTTGACATTCAATCTGATTATCGCATGATGATCTGCATCACCAACTGAAGGGTCTGTCTAACAGCCAAATAATGATGCTGTGGATAATCTGATGATGGTGGTGACATTTTTCACCTGGTCATGGATGTCTATTTGCAGTTATCGTCTCCATGATCGGGAGTGTTAGCGCGGCCCTAATGTAGCACTTATGCCACGAGATTTTAGCGATAGAAACCAGGTCTCCCTGTTGTCACAGTTAGCCAAATTAAGTATTGTTCGAAGCGAAATGACATAGCAAATGGTGTATTTTTTTTTTGTTTATTGCCATTTTATGACACGCTGTGGGCTGTTACATGACATAAACGAATTTACTAATAGCATATATGTAAGTAATTTATTTGGAACCGCCATTCTGAAAAAGCGGACTAAATGAAGAAAACACACAAAAAAGATGCTAAATTTTTAAAATCCATGATTTTTTAAAGCGATATTTGGAGCTATGAAGACTGGGTGAGTTTGGTGAAAATAACGACAAGACATGGTTCATGGGGCTAAAAAGACAAGTGAGCTGACATTCATTAATTTCTGAAAATAATAAATATAAAATAAACAATTCTCAGCTGACGTACCTGTTTAGTGCCATCAACCACTGTCGACTTGCGTTTAAGGAATACTCATCTATAATATATTTACCAGGTAATTATTGTAAACAAACAATTATCTGAGACTTCATAAAATTTCTTAAATTGTTGTTTGCATTTATGAAACGAACAGCTTGCTCTCTTGGAGCCTTGTGCATTCGGATCATTTTCATTTCCCTGCTGCAAGAATAAACACAAACAATAACATTATTATCACGGGTATGATCCTTTATAAACCCCTTTGAACTCATAGTTAATGGTACCCCATGCGCTTTTCCTGGAGCATTGTTTTTTGTTGTTCTTCAGATGTCAATCACCAACCTCCTAGCTACTCGTCTAGTAAGATGCAAAACATTTGCGTCGTGAGTAGGCTAATAGTCGTTAATCTCTGTGTCGGAATATTCCTAGTGTTTGACTTTCAGAATGTTAGTATTTTCAGTAACTGGAGCAAGAACTTGAAAGATCTTGTCAGGGTCTAAGTGTTGCACCTAAGTTTGGTAGAACCAAACTACTTTAAAATATGGAGATTGATACATCAGCTCCAGTTTCATGCTTGGCATGGTCTTGTTCGGTCCTGCTTGGGAATAAATCAATGGCCATTACAGTAATTACAAACCTCTTGACTTGCAAGGAGTAAATGATATTCAGCACCCTACCAAATACAGTCAGTTTTTTTCTCACCTCTTTTTGCTTAATTTGGTATTGTTCATGAAGCTTATTTGGGTGAGCGACGAGGCTATTGTTCTTTAATTTCTGCTGTTTTTTTGCTCAAAAACGGACAGTAACTAGAGAGTAGTTTTTGAATTTACTGATAATTCGTTGATCATTTTATTTGATTCTCTTTTCTTGGTATTGCCTTGTATGGAAGTACATAATCTTGATATTTTTATCGGTTTGAACTCCTTGAGCTAACCTTTCCTAATGCTGTAATTTGAGCCCCTTTATTTCGATCCTTTTGTTCCAAAGAGCTCATTTCTATATTTGCATTCGGGTTATTCTTTCTCTAGTTGCATTACTGTAGATTCGGAAGTCTGGGACAGACACAGTTGAACCCTAAATGTCTCCAAGTCAGTTTTTTGGGGGCTTCTGTTCCTTAAGAGGATTTGGAACTAAATTTTTAAGCAGGGGCTTCCTTAGAAGACGGACCGGGAAAGGATGCTTTCCCCGTTGTCGAATTCTGTTTATGATACGGAAGCTATGGGGAGAAAATAGATTTTCGTCCTTATAAAAACAGATTTTTCTCTTCAATCCCCCTCGTCTATTCATGACTGGATGTGACAGTCCTTATATTGGATGTCCAGCTTTCTTGCCTACTTTCTTGGAGTCCTTAATGAAAAATTCCAGGAGGGTTGTTGTTTGTTACATCCTGTCCAGCCGATCTTAAGAAGTCGTCCGGGCAATAAAGACATAGTTGAAGGACTGGACACGTCCTAGCAACGGTTACTGGGACAAAGAATTGAGCTCTGTTTCCCCGTGTAAATGCTTAGAGGCGCCACTTGTAAGCGAATACGACACGGAAGGTGGGGAGTGGGGATGATAAGTGGCGACATAGGGATACCTCTAAATTGAGTCACTCCCGGACCTAGCCCCCCTCCACATCTGAAGTGTAACAACTTTCTCTGGCGCCAACTTCCAAAGAACTAAAGTAAGTTTAGTGCCGTATAAATTTTGTTTGTATCTAAATCAATATCCCCGCCCAGTCAATATCAGGACCAGTGGCGTGATTTGCTTTTTGTGGACCCTAGGCTGTCCATGATTTTTTGGCCCCTCACACACGATTCTTGGTTGGGTCGAGCCACACAATCAGAGTAAAGTAATACTATGGAGTAGCGCCAAGACCTATACTATCCATGCTTTGCAAACGGACCATACTCGTAGCGCCGCCCACTACGCTTGCGGCTTTTAAAGCGAGACAAACTTGCGGGTTTGCAAATTTCTAGTAAAGCAAAGATGCGGCCTGCACACACCAAGGAAACAATGGAGGATGTATCTTTTTTTTGCAATCTTCAGGATATGAAGTTATCGGAGCAAGCGCTGGTGTACGACTGAATGAGGATCAGTAGGAATGTTCTCTACCGCTAGTGGTGATAGTATCGCTGCTATTCAAGTATGTGTAAATTTTGTCAGGTCTTCGGCGCTACTCCTTAGTGTTATTTTGCTCTGAGCCACACTAAGGTCACATCTAAGCATAATTTCGGTAACTTAAATGACAACGGTGCAACTAAGCTGGTCACAGCTTGGTTGTAATTATGCAACCGTAGCATGATTTATGAACAATTTACACCGACTGCTTGGCCTCTCGTTTGGCCCGCCAGTATTTCCAAAGCCTATTAGTAGAAGTTCACTCCTTGTTTAGTAGAGCTGTATCGTTGGACTTAATGTAGCCACGACGATATCTTTTTATCCACTTTCTGCGAAGTCCAATTACTATTGAGTCAAAGTATTTCCCTAAAGTCTCCTTGAAACCAGAAGAGAGGTGTATCGTTCCACTTTCTGCTATTAAAGTCCAAATACGATTGAGTCAAAGTATTTCCCTAAAGTCTCCTTAAACCATAAGAAAGTTTTTTTTTTTTTTTTTTTTTTCTGAAGTTGCAGGCAATGAGTAAGACGGGGGAAATATGCTCGTATATTTGGAATGAAACATATTAGTTAAATATTCTTTGAGCCCAAGCTGACTTTGAAACATTTATTCAAACAATGTTTACAACGGATACGTCAGCTATGATTTTTCATCAGCGATATTTCGGCCCTTCTTGGCAAGGGTCCTCGTCAGGCTGTCAATCCTCTGGTTCAACTTCGGGGAAGGTTTGTATCCGTTGTAAACATTGTTTGAATAAACATATTAGTGCTGCACCTCCTTCGAGAAAATTGATTTGCGAATGGAAACGCCAATGCCTAAGCTGCACTGAGGAAAGGTTCATTGTATCAAGAACAAATAATCAGATAGAACTCTGTCTTTAGTCGTATGCAGCGAGTATGAAAACCCCGACAAAACTGAGCGGACCTAGAGGTATTTAGTCTAGCTTTCAGCTGGTGTTGATACCTGTTTACTCCTCTTCCGTCTTCGCCGTTGCTTATCGCACAAGAAATCGTGAAGGAGGATCGCAGGAGGCTGACTCCGCGCGCTGACCCGCTCTGTAGCACGTCCATAGAACCAACTCAGCTTTGACTCCTACTTTTCCTCACCAGCGACTTAACTTTAGCTATTTGTAGAGGTAACGAAACGTGATGTGGCGCGAAGCTAGTAACCTCCATTCGTAGCGGACATGGTAAGGAGAAATATTCGACACCGCATAGTCATATTACCAGGGACCATAAATGTCCTGTAATGACTCGCCATTCAGGGGGCTTGTCATTTCCTATGCTTCTGTGTTGCTATGTTGCCCGAGCCTCACCTAGTTTCCAAAAATTCCGCTTGGGTCGAATCGGTGTTCTTGCTCAGATAGACAAAATTTGTTGGCAGAAGTCAGGACTATTCAGCATGCCACCAGGTACCTAAGCTAGGACAAAAGATCCAGGATACTCTTCCATTACAGAGAAATATTCCTAGTTCAGCACAAAAGCTGGGGGAATTTTTCTCTACCTGGATAGTCGGGTATTTTTATCCCCGTGGGTATTTCTCGAACTATCTGACGCTCGGTCAAGAGCGCATCAGAAATCTCGTATTGACAAGCCCCCTGAATGGCGAGTCATTACAGGAAATTTATGGGTCCCTGATATTACAGAGATAGGGAGACGGAGGTTCTGTCAGATTATTTGTTCTTGATTGTGTGCATCAAGTTCCTGTTTGACCGGAAACCGAAAATGTTGGAGTTCGAAATTCTCCTTCCGGTACTCCAACTAAAACATTTATTGTCCTTTTAGGGTCAAATTTTCTACTTGAACCACTTGTTGGAACCCACAAACCGAGCAGTCCCGTTCCGATCTTCTTAGAAGAACCAGAAGATACTTTCGTCATTAAGAATAAACCAGCGCAGCTGGCTTGCCGTGCTGCAAATGCACTACAACTATACTTCACCTGCAATGGCGAGGCAGTACGCGGAAAGCAGCACTCCCTGCACGAATACGTGGATCCGATGACCGGAATCCGACAGGTGGAGATTAAAGCGGATATAACGAGGAATGATGTGGACGAATATTTCGGGGATTTTGCGTGCGAATGCGTGGCCTGGTCGTCGTTTGGTCAGGCGCGAAGCCGAAAAGCTAGAATTAACAATGCGTGTAAGTTGGACATTTTTGTGTGTGGGTGGGGATACGACGAGGGTGGATAAAATTGTGAGCGGGGGTTTCGGCTCCGATTCCTGAAGGAAGCGTCTTTGAAATGACTCTAGTCATCGATCATTTCTGTGATAACCCTAGTTTGTATTGCCCCAAAACCTGGGTTCCAGCTGAGCTCTCTGAAGCCCTCCACTGCGCAACTTTTTAGTACAAATTTTAACCGTGATTTTAAGCGGAACAAATTAACTAATACACTTACAAGATATGACCAGAAATATTATGGGATGAAACTACGTAAAACTTGCGCAGAAGGATTAGTGGGATATGGAGAAAACTTATAGCAAGTATTCCTCTCGGGGTTTTCTCCCTGTGGGTCGGATCTGATCCGTGCCTAACAATAAAACAAGAAGATAGGTCATAGTTCTAAGCCTATCGTTAAAGCCTATAGAAAACGATTATTTTTGTATGTTTCGGGAGGGGCGAGGTCGAACCCCCTTGGTCTCGATCCGCTTACTATTTTTCTCCTTCGTTCCAGATGTTGAGTCAGTGGCCCCAGACATACTTTGAAAGCCATTTCGTACCATTTATCCTCGCATTTATCTCCCTTCGTAACGGCTAGTGTCGGCGACTATCTCGGATTCGGCATGTTTTATTATTTGTTCCCTTTGTGGTTAAATATTATCTGAAGACGGCGGCGGCCCCCAGAGAGCAAACGCGCTCCTAGGATCCGTGTCGAGACGGGGCATTTCGTTTGTTTGCATCTTGCGTGTCATGATTGCCGATATCGCCCTCTTCCCACGTTTAGGCTCTCGAATTTCTCCGACGAACCTGAGCCTCTTCTCATTTAGTTTGGCCCCAGAACCGCAGTATGCAGATAATTTGAAAATATCTCTTATCACTGCGTAGTTCAGAGGTTATGTTGCAATTTTTTTCGGCAGTTATTTAGTGCCACCGACACTGTGTGGGGTCAAGGAGGATCGACATGGTGTTAGAGGATCTACGAGACTAGGTGGGGTGCTGATCATTGAGCAATAATGTTGAGACAATGTAGTTTCTGCTGTACTTTAAAGGCTGAAATATCGAAAATTTCTCATCCTGTTCTTAACTTTAAAGCATAATTGACACTTCTAATGCTTTACTTTGTATTAAATGCTTCACAAATGAACATTTTCGACTTCCTTTAGAAGGCGCTACGAAAATCGGCCGTTTTATTGTTATCCCTTGTGTTTACCTCTCTGGCATTTGTGCGATCCAAATCTTAGGAGCTGGGATATCGTGGCAGGAAATTCAAAAACTCCCAGCAGTGCTTGATAGAAAAGGATATATTTGAGACGTCACCAAAGTCAAGCCGCAGATGCCGATTACCTGATTGTTCTAGTGTTTCATCAGAAGTTCCAAGGCTTAAAGTGCCTATTAAACGTTTTTCTTTGTGGAATAGTGTTGTGAAGCTTGATTAGTTTGCTTTATAAAATGTACCAGAATATGCAACAAGCTTATCAAAAAATACCATACCTACAAAGATCATTCAAAAACAAATATGCTATTCAAATCTGAATTATACAAGCTAATTTATGCATACAATAAAGATCTACTAAGTATTTTAAGAAACATCACTTTTATCTTTGTCCAAGCTAGTAAATTGAGGATGTACTGGCCCGAAAAATTACGCTTTGAAATATTACAGAGAGGAAACTGTTTAAAAAGCTGCTGATCTAGGGGGTAAGCATTGTTCCTATGTTGTTACAGAGTAGGATTGGGGTAGTTTGATGTGCCTATTGAACTTTAAGTTGCGCGTTGGGAAGATTGTAATGGTTCCGCTTTGCTCCGCTGCAAAAAAAAAACAAAATTAGGGGGAGGGAGGTTCTCAGGGCTTCTGGAATTTTTCTGTCTGATATATTGTTACCGACGCTAGGAATTCGATTAGGCACTTTATTACCTTATTTTAGCATAAATCATGTATTGTAGTTACACGGTATGCGAGGAAGTATGAGGATTGGTGGCCTATCCAACTTCTGCTAGAATCAAATAAGCCAGGCTATGAAACCTGACACGCATATACAGGACTCGACCCAGGGCTAGAAACCTTTCCCGGCTCCGATCGCCCGTGGGCGGTTTTAGGGAGGGGGAATCCGTGATCTTTTGGCATGTAAGATGCTAACGGGTGATCGGGTGAACCTTGCAGGTGGTAGGAGTTTGTGCTCTGTATATGCAATATATTTGTCTGAACCGTCCACGGTGGGGGAATTGGGAGGGGGCACAGACGTAAACGGCATAGAGTTCATGTGCCCTGGGTGTGCCATTTTGGGGAACTTGGTGGGCGGAGTTGGAGTCGGTAACGGACATGGTGCGGAAATGCTCAGATCCAATGGCACTTGATGGGTGGTAGGAACAATGACCGTATTGTTCGGCGTATAGGCTATGAATCGCATACAGCCACGGTATGGGGAGGGGGGGATTTTGGGCGATGCCTTATTGAATTGCCATATGAGCTCATAGCTCTTGTTTTGTTTTTTATTTAACATAGGTTTGAACATGCTCGAGCATCGGCTCACTACGTGGCTTCCTCTGCTTTATCTTCTTGGCCTCAGCTTCGCTGGTTTGTATCCTGTCAGCCCTGATCTTTCCTTCTGCTTCCTGTCATAGGCGGGGGGGGGGGGCTCAGTTGCAGTAATTACGGGAGCTTAGGGTCTACTTCTGGACTACCGAACTTACGGAAGCTTAAGGCCTGCTTGTCCTTCGTTCGAAGGACCTAGGGTCTATTTCTGTCAGTAACCCTTTCTGCAACGACGGCTGGTCAGGTCTTCATAGACCCTTGGCTATTTTCTCCAGTCGAGACTGTCACTTGCAACCATCCAAGCAACCATAGAGAAACAGGTTCCGGAGTCGAATCGCAATTTTTATTGGCAGTGACGGCAGAAAGGCTGATCTGTTCCAGTGATTGGTACCAGGCTTAGCTCTTAAAATTCCTAGACTCACAAAGGAACCTTCCACTTAGGCAAGCTAAAATCATTCCCGTCCCATGTGTCTGGTTTGCGTAGCCCGTCGGTGGACCAGAACATCTTTGGCGCTCATCTTTCTTCCGGACTTTTAGGAGAGAAAACAGAGGCCCCACAGAGCCCTAATTAGCTACCCCTTAGGCCTTTAACGATTTATCTTGTAGAGATGCTTTGAAAGTGAGGCAGGCTTTCCACTTAAGTCCATGTCGTTTCGTCAGTATACAGGCCTTTGCTACGAGGGATTATGGACCTGAAGGATAGAATTTTTTTGTCCCTTTTTTACGGACCGCAGAGTACTCAGTTTCGGGTGGACACGGGGGTTGGTTATTTTTCTCATCCTATCTTTTTTAGTATTTTGTTATCATGTTCCCTAGCCACCCGATGAAAAATTTATCTCAAAATAGTACTATGAAGTAGTACGAAAAAGTAGCATGCAGTACTAACGATGCTGCTACATGCTTCTACTTCAAGGCTACCGTGTTACTGCATACTACTATATGCTACTATTAGCAAGACCGGATGCTACTATGGCAAGACAGGAAGCTGGTGTATACTACTATATAAGATTGGACCAGTTTGAGGCACATTAAATGATAGTATTCTTTGCTATTACATAGTATTACATGCAACGTTTTCGTATTACTACCAGACTACTACGCAGGCTACAAATTTTTCATCGGGCAAGCAGTGAACCTTTTGCGTTGGCTTCATACCGTTTCTAACAAGCAAATAAATCCTTCAACTTGGACTTGTCTTACCATATTCAACCTGCATGCCCGTATCCCGGGGGGGGGGGGGGGTTCGTCAGTATACAGGCCTTTGCTACGAGGGATTATGGACCTGAAGGATAGAATTTTTTTGTCCCTTTTTTACGGACCGCAGAGTGCTCAGTTTCGGGTGGACACGAGGGTTGGTTATTTTTCTCATCCAATCTTTTTTAGTATTTTGTTATCATGTTCCCTAGCCACCCGATGAAAAATTTATCTCAAAATAGTACTATGAAGTAGTACGAAAAAGTAGCATGCAGTACTAACGATGCTGCTACATGCTTCTACTTCAAGGCTACCGTGTTACTGCATACTACTATATGCTACTATTAGCAAGACCGGATGCTACTATGGCAAGACAGGAAGCTGGTGTATACTACTATATAAGATTGGACCAGTTTGAGGCACATTAAATGATAGTATTCTTTGCTATTACATAGTATTACATGCAACGTTTTCGTATTACTACCATACTACTACGCAGGCTACAAATTTTTCATCGGGCAAGCAGTGAACCTTTTGCGTTGGCTTCATACCGTTTCTAACAAGCAAATAAATCCTTCAACTTGGACTTGTCTTACCATATTCAACCTGCATGGCCGTATCCGGGGGAGGGGGGGGGGGGGGGGTTAGGGGGTTGAATCCCCCCCCCCCGAAACATTCAAAAATAATCATTTTTATAGGCTTTTCCCTCTGATCTATGTCTTTTCTGTACTTTTTTGTCCGACCCGCAGGCACCACCCCCCACCCCCCTAAATAAATTCCTGGATACGGGCCTGTCAACCTGTAAGCTGCTGTTGTGATGCTTGGTCATCTTTAGAAGTCCGTGAACCTTCTGTTCGTCTTTTTTCGAAACTAGGAAAACCGTCTCTTAAGGGAATTTTCGAGATGAAGGTTTTAGAAGTGCGGAGAGACTCCATGGCAATTTTTGGGAAACGGTCTTACACCGATGCCGAACTTCAGGACTGCAACATATTCTGGAAAAAAATACTCTACAAACTCATAGGATTATTAAGAAGGGGTTTGATGCGTTCCGGTTCCAGAGTTCCCCTCGTGGAATCTCACTGGAAAAGAAGAAAGACATGGAGACTCTACTTAAATATCTGCCACAGAAGAGGACCATCCGCCAATTTTACGAGTCACTAGTAGTGACCGAAAACGTTGCTAACCTTGAAATCAACCGTGAAGACGATGCATCCTCAGCGGGAGACGATGAAAGAGATTAGCAGTGATATTGCGGCATTTAACTATCTTCTTTTTGTATTATTCGTTTTTGTCCACTTGACGTTTTTGTCCGGCCGGAGTAGTATTCCTTTAGTCAGTACCGATGAGAGCTATCTTCGCCTTTGTAGGTCAATTGCGCTTCGTCCGTCCCTGCAACTATTTTTGAAGTCTTCTTCGCCGTGGTTGATTAGTTCGACCCTTCTTGCTTTGCCAGCTCAGAGTCAAACCGTGTCGAACGGAATCACTGGAAGGAAGTCTCCTCCTCTTCCGCTCTTTTTCTCCAATTCGTTTCTGTTGTAAAAACTTCCCTTGTTGTTGATCAGACGAAGTCCTTCTTCATCCACTATGAAGAGCCACTCATCCTAGATTTGTAGGAGCGGACATGCATTATGCCTCATGATTAGCGTAACTGACAGACCGACATTAGATCAACATGTCCATTTGTGTTGAGGTGATCGATGAAAGGGTTATTATGCCGTTCTTTTGGAACAGCTCTCTTGATCCTCCTTCAAGCCATGTCACTTGAAGGGCTGGGACTATATTTTGCCGGCACACTGTTGTCCTGTCTTGTTCTCACACCTGGCCTGTTGGCGGTCATGCAAACAAACAATCAAATGGAATTATCTGTAATAAAATTTCCATGACTAATGATCACCTCCAGTGTGCCTAATTGTGGAGGCAACACGAGGAGGAAACTATTAAAGTTGAAGTCATCAGAAGACATGGCTAGACGAGGATCAAGTTCGTGTTTCTTTCGGAATTGGGATAAAAACTTGAAGTTGCTGTTCGACATCCCTTTGTTAAGATCCGCCTCCTACGGGCGCAGACAGGTTGTTGGTACTGACTAAGCAGCTAGGCCTTGAGCAGGAATTTGTGCTGCTTCAGCGGAATATTTGGATAGAGGACCATGACTTTTAATTTAAAATTGTATTGGCTGATTGAACTTTATTACCTTGTATAATAAAGCAAAGCACAGAAATATGAAGCCCCTGTTTGGCATTTTGGCCTCACGGTCGAACAGACCGCCAGAATTGAGAAGATTCAGAAAAGAGCTCTACTCATAGCGTCAAAAGTGGCCAAGAGGTCCTATGAAGAGTTACTACATAAATTTGAAATCACCTCCTTACATGAACGAAGGTTGAAACTCTGCATGGAGTTTGGTATCAATGTCTGAATCACCCCATCCACAAAAATATTTTCCCTTCTGAAAAGCTGTCAAAAAGGCTCCCTCGCAAGGTAGCTACTACGGTAAAAAAGTTGCAGCCAATTAAATGTGCCCACCAGAGGTTTGCAAAAAGTTTTGTCCCTTCATTTTTAAAGATGTATAACGAAGCATAAGCTGAGCTGGTAGTTTAAATTTATCATGTTATTTATGGCCGTTGTATATGCGTAGGCCTAATATGTGTGCTCATTTATGTCCATGACTATACCGAACAAATTTGGCGTGAGCCACGATCAGTTTTTGGCGAATAAAAAGATGTATCTATCTATCTATCTAAAATGACGAAAAAAAAACAAAACACGGAGCTAATGAAGTACAGAAACAACCTAAGCCAATGGTTCCCAACTGGGGTAGGCGAGACTGTCGGAAGGGGTACGTGAAGGTCCCAAATCTTTGAAATCGAAAATGTCTGCTTTCGTCAAGAAATTAGAGTTTTGGCTTACGAAGTTTCAAAGAAACAGCGCACGTGTCTTTCTGACCCTTGACCAGTTTACGGACGAGAATGACATTGAGAACCTTGCAGCCTCAAGTGTCCCATTTATTTGCATATATTTTTACACATTAATTGCTTACCATTTATGGTGTTCTTTTTGGTGTTCTGATCTTGACGGCTCTTAGTAAATTAGTAGAAACGTACGCAACCGTTTTGAACCTTAATTACGGTACGCGATACGGAAAAGGTTGGGAACCACTGATCTAAGCCACTCTGTCAACATCATGGTAGAAAAAGACGCAAAGGGTCATATTCAAATGTAAGGTTCACACATTTTCGTACATATTTCACGACTGACGTTTAAATACAAGGAGCGTCCATAAGACCGAAACAAGCGACGAATCGTCTGTTTCCATTCCATCTAGGGAGTCGGAAGAAATACCCGCAAAGTTCGGCGACTTTCTTTGCGAAGCAGAGCCATGCCGGATAAAATTATAGCAATTTGGTTTCGACTAAATTGTATCGGAATTCCGTACAGTCATGACGTACACAGTGACGTCGTGTGATTGAGTACCCAACATAGTATTTGATTGTCCCTAGCAGGCGCGTATCCAGGAGTTTATTTCGGGGGTGGGGTGGGGGGGGGGTTGCCTACTGGTCGGACAAAAAAGTACAAAAAACAAATAGATCAGAGGGAAAGGCCTATACAATCAACCCCCTAACCTCCCCCCCCCCCCTGGATACAGCCTTGGTCTCTAGGCTGTTTCATAAATGTAAACGCGATCGGCTCTATACATATAATATTAAAATATATACTCACCGGTAGGAATCTACAATTTTTGGCTTTTTGTGAGGTAAAATAGATCAGACGTGTGTGACGTCGCGCCTGTATGGAATTACGATACAACTTAGTTTAGACCTAGCAATTTACACTGAACGTATTCAGCCGTAGTTTATTAGGAAGTGCTTGAAAAGAAGCTCGGTTGCACAATTGTGTTTTGCAAGCTCAGTCTCGGGTGTCAACAGGAGCGACGATTAGAAACGCTAGTGTACCTTTTTTTTTTCTTTTTCTAACACCGTCTAACCCTTTAATTTTCAGTCGTCCAGCTTTTATTACTGATAATTCCTTCAGTTCCATCCACTCATTAATTATTCTGGGTCAGACGGTGCATGATACCTTAGCGGATGTACCGTCTCGTCTTGAAAACTTGGCTTGTTATGCAAGGAGTACATAAAGCCTCAAAACAAATTACTGAAACAATACCAACTATTTGGCTGTTATTTTTTTCTTTTTATTTATATACCAGCTCAGGCAGGGGTACGGCCGTACCATTTTTTTCTTTTTATTTATATACCAGCTCAGGCAGGGGTACGGCCGTACCCCCCGTACCCAAAGGGGTGGGGGGGTCACCTGCCCCCCCCCCCCCCCCGAAAAAAACACGAAAAGACAAATAATCGTTTTTTATAGGTTTTAACCTCTGATCTATGTCTTTTTTCCACTTTTTGGTACGACCCGCGGGCAACCCCCCCCCCCCCCCCCGAAATAAATTCCTGGACATGTTCGTTTGTGTGATCTTCTTGTTGGCTTGTCCATGTGGGTGCTTCCCGGTCACGCAACTAGAAGATTCCACCTTGATACTCTCTTTTGAATTGGCGACAGAGATGAAAGTGATCTTGACACGGGAAAATGCTAGAACCCTTCCGAATTATCTGCTTCTATTGCCTTTTTTTTAGGTGACTCGTAATTCAATCAATCAGTCAATCAAGTTTATTTACCAAATAGCTTAAAGCTAGGAGAGGAATAAAAATATTTACGAAAAACACAGACACCATAATAATATAATAATAATAATTTATTAAAGCCAACAAAGGGCCATACGGCAGTATTCATTATCGCACTTAAATAACAAAATTGAACTTCAAAGTTACATACAATAAAATCACAACTAATAAATGATGTGTAATTTGATCAGGGCTTCAGGTGTGGGAGCGAAAGATTGAAAGTTGGGATCTTTTTGTTTGCCAATCAATCGCTTGGGTCTGCTGAGCTAATTGCCATGTTCGTGTTTCCCTTTTTTGTCAATCCCTTGCACTTCCTTTTTCAATTTTCTAAGTATCGGGTAGCGTTATCAAGGGTTATTCCTGGGTTGAGTCTCCGTCCTAAGCTGCCCTGCTATTAGCCGGTTTCATGGGTACTATCTTGGGCGGCCGACTGGGTACGATCGTCTGCGATGATAAGAGGGCTCATGACAATTCAGCTACGACGTTTCCTCAGTTAAAAGCCCCATCATTGTTTCCGTTCTTCATGTATTGACAACGTCAATTGCCTTGTTTTAAGTGGAAACTCGGATATTGTTGGATTGCGTGCAGTTAAAATGTCACCAGTAAGCAGGACGTGATTGAGGCCCATTAGGTGATGTTTTGATTGGATGTGGTGGAGTGGGTAACGATCAGATGCAGCTTTGTCGTGTTTGTTTTATCTTGTCAGTTTATTGCCTGTGAAATGGAATGGTAGCGAGGTCCGTTTATGTGGCGGGAGATAGAGGAACTGACTGATTGATACAAGTCCTCGAGGCGAGATCCATGACAGAAACTAATATTAACTCTCTTATAATTGATAATCGATAAATTTCACGGGTGGCTTTTCTTCCCTCTGTAGGAGACACCATCACACCTCTTTGATACCAATCTTCGTCTTGCAGCAATTAAGAAGTACTTTGTTGAGAACCCGTACTCGACCAGCGTTGAGGTAGAGAAGCAGGTTGAGCTACGTTGCCTACCCCCTGAAGGGGTTCCATCTCCAGACATTTCTTGGCTGAAAAATGGAATGCCGATCGACCCAGCAGTGGAGCCCAACTACATAATTTCCAACGAAGGACATCTATTGATCGTCCAAGCGAGTTTAGCAGACGTTGGCAACTATACCTGCGTCGCCGAGTCTATTGCCGGAAGGAGGCTGAGCGAAACTGCGACATTGACGGTTTTTGGTGAGTTTTTTTTGCCCCTTTTTGCAATTTGCGTGTTGGTAATGAAGGTTGTTGCGAGTTAATGAATGCCTGCGTATTTTTCTGGTTGTTTGCTGCTTGGGAATCCTTTCTTCTGACAGGCATGACAAGCGTCCTCAAAGGTAGTGATTATCGTCGCAGAAAAGATTGTCTGAAGCTGAGGTTGTCTACGACCTGAGGCGACTCTGGATGAGTTCCAGCTGCTCTCAGTATAGGTGGATGCCACAGCGATAGCCTTGTGCTGTATTTTTCTTATGTATTTTTCTTATCACATTTTTTTTTGTTTACGGTAGTTTCTCTCCAAGACTCCAGCTCGAAATCTTTACGGGGCATCCTCATTATGTCGGTGACGAGATTGCACGGGGATGGATTGACTTGGCGAAGCACCAAGCAACAGGGCCGTGCGTTTTACTTCAGAAATTTATTTCGGGGCGGGGGGGGGGAGGGGGGGGGTGCTCCCCATGGGTCAGACCTAATCCATACTTTAGTGTAAAACAAGAACATGCATCGGGGTTTAAGGCAATACAAAATTATTATTTTTTTTATTTTTTTTTTGCGGGGGTTGCGGCACGGCCTTGTCAGACAAAACGGGTTGCCGAGCTGCCCATTGAAACTGCAAAAATTAGTCGGCGATACTTCTTTCCGGTACATAAAATAGAAAAACGACATTTCTGGGTTTTCTTCCCTAAAGAGATAGTTACTCCTCTAAGATGATGTGCGAGGCAGCGTGGGATAAATATAATTTCGGATATTTCGGTTTCAACTCCGGCAAACCGTCCTCAATGGAAGATTGCCGGTTTGCTGGAGCTTTAACTGAAATGTCAGAATTTTATTTATCCTTCCCACATCATTTTAGAGGAGTAACTAGCCCGAAAATCTCGTGTTCTATTTTGTTTGCAATGAATTGTCAGCTTGGTACGGTACATTTTTATACAGGTAAACAAGACTTTACATTGCCAATGCGTTCAGGGCAGGCCCGTATCCAGGAATTTATTTCGGGGGGTGGGGGGGGGGGATGGTTGCCTGCGGGTCGTACAAAAAAGTACAAAAAGACATAGATCAGAGGGAAAATCCTATAAAAATGATTATTTTTGCATGCGTTCTGATCTTGACAGATCTTCGTTGAATAGTAGAAAAATGATTCATCAAAAAAGGGTACGCAACTTTTTTGAACCTTAATTAGGGGTTCCCAGTACGGAAAAGGTTGGGAACTACTGCCCTAGAGGCGCTCTCAGACGCAGTCCCGTATCCGATCACTTGGAAACTTGGCGGGTCGCTACCCGTCGCTGCACATTTGAGTTCTGCTTCCCTACTGCTCATTTTCTTCTCTGCGTGATTATTCGACCGTACGAATGACTTGATCAGCTGCCATCGCCAAAGTTTGCACCTTTCTTTATAGAGAGATTGCACCCTACCCGATGAAAACGGATATTGCTACATCATCATCACGGGGATCATAACAAAAAATTTAACATTGAGAGGTATAGGACTTTCACATTTGAAATTAATTATCGGCGTTTTATCATCATTCTGAGCCAGGGACTTGCTGGAATGCTATTTGGACTGTTCCTTAACCGTATAATTCTATTTTTGCAAAAGAGTTTCCATGGAAGTAAGAGCTTGAAGGCTACAAAGTTTGAACACAAAAACGGAGTATCGTATCCTATTGGTCGGCGATGACGCGTATTT
The DNA here is from genome assembly GCA_023053575.1 of Branchinecta lynchi. Taxonomy (NCBI): domain Eukaryota; kingdom Metazoa; phylum Arthropoda; class Branchiopoda; order Anostraca; family Branchinectidae; genus Branchinecta; species Branchinecta lynchi. Next base: position 27,146,578 of record JAKZAP010000004.1, read on the forward strand.
GAAAAAATGTGTCATAGTCGACCAATAGGACGAGAGTCCGTCTTTGCTTACAAACTTTGACGCCTTCAAACTCGTACTTCCATGGAAACTCTTTTGCAACAAGACCAAAGGTTTCGATGGGATCCCAAAAATTCAATATCTGATCCAGACAACCGGGTCTTGCCTTAGCCAGATCAAGTCATCGCCAGACTCCTTGAACATTTTTACAATTAAAATTCAGAAACAGATTAAGTCCAAATAGCTAATCACCTGAGAAAACCAAGTTCAGATATGGATTCAGCATGCGTGTTTACCCCTATAAGTCATATCTGTTTTGAAGAAAACTTCCTGCCACTTCTGCCAATTGCCCGGTTCCGGCCGAACTCCAGAACTACTTGTCCGGCGAAAAAAGAAAGCTCAAAGACGAAATCAGGGTATCTTCTTTTCCCAGTAATGAACCTCTAATCAACTTCAAACAGAAATTTAGCTTATAAACAAATTTTCCGATTCCAGCCGGATTCCGGTCGAACTATATGTCCGGATAAAATATGATTGTCATACAGGGACTCAGCATCTCTTCTTACCCCTAAATCGCTTACCTAATCAACTAGAAATAAAACTTTGACTTCCAGCAGTTTTCCGGTTTTGGCCGGATTCCGGGCGAACTACATGTCCCGGTAGAAAATTATTTTCACATAAGTGTTCAGCATTTCTTCTTGACCTAAATCGAACATCTAATCAACTCCAAATAAAACTTTTAATTTTGACAAACTTTCCGGTTTTGGCCGGATTCCGGTCGAAATACTTGTCCGTCGAGAAAATAGTTTTCACCATCGTCTTCAGCATGTCTTCCTACCTCTAAATCGAACATCTAATCAACTTCAAATAAAGCTTTTACTTTCAACAAACATTCCGGTTTGGCCGGATTCCGGGCGAAATACTTGTCCGTCGAGAAAATAGTTTTCACCATCGTCTTCAGCATGTCTTCCTACCCCTAAATCTAACATCTAATCAATTTCAAATAAAACTTTTACTTTCAACAAACTTTCCGGTTTGGGCCGGATTCCGGGCGAAATACTTGTCCGTCGAGAAAATAGTTTTCACCATCGTCTTCAGCATGTCTTCCTACCCCTAAATCGAACATCTAATCAACTTCAAATAAAACTTTTACTTTCAACAAACTTTCCGGTTTTGTCCGGATTCCGGTTGAACTACTTATCCGATGACAAAACTGTTTTCACCATCGTGTTCGGCATGTCTTTTTACCCCATAATCGACTATCACATTAGCTGTTTCAAAATATTTTTTTTGCTCCTTAATTTGAATCCCCTCCCCCACCCCTAAATGTAGAGCTACAAAGCCCATCTACGAACTTGACTGGTCCGACGACCCAACGAATCCTCACACCAAGTTTCATCAAAATATCTCATTCCCTTCGAGAGTTATCGTGCTTACAGACGGACGGACGGACGGACGGACAGACGGACAACTTTTGCGATGTCATAGGTATCCCTCCACTTACGTTTTGGGATCCCAAAAATAGAATTATACGGTTAAGGAATAGCCCAATTAACATTCCAGCAAGTCCCTCGCTCAGACCGATGATAAATCGTCAATAATTTAATTTCAAAGTTGAAAGTCCTATACTTCCTAATGTTAAATTTTGTCGCTAGGATCCCTTCCGTTCTCGTCGGGTATGGTGCAATCTCTATTGGCATCCTGTTCCTAGTCGGACAAGAAATTTTCCAAAGGTCGTTCCAGGACCTACCATTTTGATTGCATGTCTCGACCTTGTCGTGTCGGAACTAGCTTTGGTACTACTGCAGACAACCAAGTAAAAACCGACTATTATCTGAGGATCTGCGGCTCTTTAAATGAATGACAAGAGGCGCCAACATCACCGGGCTCAAGGGTTTAGTCTTTCGCGTCTGGACCGTTTGACGCAAAAAGAAAGTAGTGCGAACTGACTCAGACATCTGGAGGTGATCTTGGATTAGGACTGGAAACGGAAGTCACTGTCCGACTCCTTGTGGACTGCGGATTTGTCATCGTAAAGTCCTTATCGAACCCTCTTTGACGGCTCTACTCCAATTAGGAGCTTTATTGCAGAGAGAGGTGGACAACTTTGACCTAGTTTGTACACCTTTCCCTTACGCGACATGAAAGTACTATAAGTCAGGTAAAGAGTGATTAGGTTATGCGACGCATGGAGCAGTGTTGACAGACTCGGCAGTTCTTCCTGAATGGAAAATCCGTGTATGAGGCGTTGAACATAGCCTCAAACGCCGCGCAAAATTTCGGCAAGCACTTTCCTGGCGGATAATGAATAGTAAGGAAGTACTTGAAAGCCTTAAAGGCGGCTTCCACTGACTTAAGACCCCTTCCACACTGGAGTACTTAGGCCTCTTAAGTGTGCTTCATGCGTCTAAAGTCGCACTTAACGTAAGAAATCTCACTTAACTTTAGTATTTTTCAAAGTTGAAAATTTTTCAACTTTACACTCGTAAGTTAAGTGCACTTAAGGAAGAGAGGAGAAAAGTTGTCAAAGAACAAAAATCAAGATGGATTTTGAGGAAACAATTATACATTTTGTACGTGAAAGAACTTCCCTCTACAATTCCTCCAAAAAGATCGCGGCAAGTGCTAAATCGTCGTCTGAGCTACTGTAAACCACTTTTTCTCATTTTGAATTATTCGCTGATGATGAAAAGGGTGAAAATCTAGGAAGAAATGAAGAAAATTTACTTAGCTTCTCCTTGGTGTGAAAGGCCTAAGTGCAGTGTGAAAGGCTTACTTAACTTAACGTAACTTTTGCTACTTAACTTTAGTTCTTAAGTGGCAATGTGAAGCCGCCTTAAGCCAGTGACAACCTAAAGAAGAAGAATGAACAAAGGAACAAGTGAATAATCGCAAATGATCCCTCCAAAAAAAGGAAACGGCCTGGCTTCCACTCTGTTTACGAGCAAATATTTGTTGGGTGTGCTCTGTTCTCTTAAAATTTCAGTTCCCCTAGGACTCTCAGACAGAAAAATCTTAGACCGAGCTGTTACGAACAGAAGAGGCATCAAAAATAAACTTGACTTTTCCGGCCTTTTTTTTCGACCCAAAAAGCCAAATGCAGTGACTAATGCTGGCTGAAACTTGGGGCTTACTTATTGGTTAGCCCGTGTCGCAACGGTGGTTGTATCTTATCGTCTTTCCTTTTGGTGTTGGACTGCGGGCATCATTTCCCCAGCTAGAAGTGGCCTCCGATCTTTCGGTTCTGTATCCGCTCTCGTCTTCAGAGATAAGTAACCCCTTAAAGATTATACCCACTCAAATCGTCATTTTGGCGGGACAAGGCGGCGACAGTGGGAGTCAGGAATTGGGAGAAGCTTGAGAATGTTCAACTCTGGGCCATGTTCGGGACAATTAGCATTTGATAAGAGAATCGCGACTGACAAAGTGATCGATGGCTTGGGAGTGATTTTTCTTTTCACCAAATTTGCTGATAACAATGACCGATGTGGTACGTAAATCCAGGGAAATGCCGTAAATTTATTAGATAAAGCAAACGTGAAGTAATCGCCCCTGTCGCCTACTGGGCTAGCTAGTAGGAGGAGTTGATCGGTATTAGTGTGTTTATCCCGATGTCAAAACTGAAGTTCCGAACGGAGTAATATTTGGTATCCAATAGGATTTAGGCCAATGCAAAAAGGTCCCAAAGACAATAGCAAAACCAAAAGTTTGCTTTAGTCTGGCTTTAGATAAATAGATGGATAGATAGAAAGTTTATTTAAAAAATCGACTATCGTGGTTATAAACCAAATTTGCGATTATTGTCAAACAGACAGAAAAAACTACAGTATATGTTTAAAATGTCAGTACGCTTAAAAATTCAAACTTCGTTAAAATATTTCACGAACTCGGGAACAAATTTTTTGCATATCTAGCTTGTTTTGTAGGTATGGGACAGAGCTTGGGAACCTTAGAACGTACCACTCGTTCTGGTCGACTTCTAACATTTTGATAGGGGGGAGGGAGGACTTGGGAGTGGAGAGGATGAGATACCATGGCTGAACCGAAGTCAGTGCTTAGCTCCTTTCTGCGCTCCTGCAGTGTTTTTAGGTTAAAGTTTTTTAAAAGGTATGAGTAGGGAAGCTTCGGTCCACTATGAATAATAAGAAGAGCCCGCTTCTGTATTCTTTCTAGTTTATCTCTTTGTTCCTGCGATAATGAAAAATGCCAAACCGGTGCTGCGTATTCCAGGGTGGGTCTGATGAAAGAAGTATAAACTCGTAGTAGGTGACACTTTAGTAGCAAACATGTAGCTACTAACAGCAGTGGAGAAACGAATAGAAACTTATAGACACAATATTGATCACGACTGGAAATCTCTTGGTTTAGTTATATAGTAAAAGTTATTGTGTATTTCGTAAATTAATTCTCTTTCGTGTTTTCTTTTATTTTTCTCTTTTTTCTTTATTTACTCCGTCTTTGTGCCTTGTGTTTATTTTGACGGGTTATGAATAAAATCATCATCATCAATAAGAGGACTAGTTCGAGATATTCGAGTATAGCCACTATAACCTTTTCGAATTTCGAGTCATCTGGAAATGCTTCTTTTTTATTTCTCCGTCTAATCACCGTTTGCAAGATACTTCAACTTCCATCCGTAGGTTGCTAATACCACCACTGCATATAAGGGCAACATTTTCACATTTCTCACACTAATAAAGCAGAAGTGTGGAACAATCTTCATTTTTTTTTTTTTTACCTCTTCACACTCCCTGCGTCAAAGGATGCCCTTCCGTCATAGGAATCCCTTTTGCAGTGGCATTTCTTACGATCTTTTTCATTTCCTTCTCCGATACCAAAACCCTTTTTTATTTTAGTTCTTCATAAGGGTCCAAACGCGTCATCTGTTTGTCTGGATAGAAAGTTGCGTTTTTCCCCCGCAGTTTACTGCCTTGGAGATCAAGAACTGGATCCAGCCTGACCTTAAAGCTCTTACTAGAAATGATCTCACTGTGAAATGGGTCTGACAAAATGTTTTCCAAATACCATTATTTTCCACCAAAAATAAGCGATTTTCTTGATAGCGCTTGTCGACTCTATCCAGCCGTCCTACTCTCCGACGCGACGGCTGGTCCGCGTTAAAAAATCGTAGACACGAAACGAAACAATGGAGAAAGGTCGGGATTTTAGATCCTTAATATTCCACAAGGGAGCTAGGTATAGTAGTATAAAAGGCAGAATAAGCAGGAGGGGTCCTTTAAGTAGCTCTGACCTCTAAAGTTTTGTTCCGTCATTCACTGATCTGTTTAACGCATAATGCACTAGAATACCTCCATAAATGAATAGTTTAGGTTGTTGTCCGAATAGTGATTGATAGAAATTATGACCCCCTAATTGTGAATAATTTTATTGTGAGACAGTTATTAACGCTGTGGGAAGGCGACGGATTTATTAGATACTGTTGTTTTTAATTGTCTAGTTATGTGATTATTACGATATGCTTGACGAAAAAATCTAATGGTCGACTTCGTCCATGAGGCTATTTTTCAAATAAATTGAATTGAACTGACCTACCATCGTATCCTATAGATCAATTTTTTGGGGGGCAGATATAATCGTCACTTCACATTCTTTTCGTTCCAAATAATGTCAAGTAATATATGCGACTACTGCTGTCTTCAGGCCAGTTCGCTTCACAGCTGCTTCCATTACTGAAGTAAAGATCTTACTATCTTACCTGTAAAACTGAATGGGGTCGTGTACCATACTCTGAACTAGGTATCATAAATTGTGCTTCAAGACTATGATATCTAACTTAGAACTGAGGGATACAAACATTACCATGAAAGTCACACGGAGAGCTGAATAAAACTACCATTAATTAAATCCTGCCAACTCGATGCTCACAGAAGAACCAGCCCGTTGCATTGTTTATTAAATGATATTCTTCGTCGTGCTGGGGTGTATTCCAGCTAGCAGTTTACATACCACTATAAAAGTAATATTCTGGTATTGGAAGAGGCCACACATGTAACGTTAATATAGAGATGAGAAGTGTGAGATGTGATGTAATATCACAAATGCTCATTTCTACTCTTTACCCTACCCATGATCTGACGATGTTTTGCCTATATTTTTTGTTGTCATTGAACAAAGCTATGTTGGGATTTGAAACATTGATGAGTCTTATCTGTTGACAGCTCGTGCAAAATACCTGAGACATCACTTACAAGCATAACAAACAAAACTTCAGTGATCCAGTAAAAAAGTAAAAACGTCAAGTTGAAATATCACAGGAAAGCGTGCATATCTGGCACCTTCTAATCTTCTTTTCTGCTCTTGGGATCGTTTTGTTTCAGAATAGTTAATTCCTTGAATTTCAATCAGAAAAAAACTATGCAAGGAAGGAATGGATACAAGAAAGAGGAAGGTAGTAGGTCGATCATAATACCTGTTGAATAACAATGTGAAAAACAAAGCCCAGTCAGCAGGGCAAATTGTTTTGATGACATGCAAAAGATTATGTAAAGAAACGTGCGCATTTTCATCATGGTACCAGGAATCAGTTTCAAAATGGACCAGTCGATTAGTTTACATGAAGTGAAGGACGCCAGTGGATTTTCCGCGTTCGGCTGGACTCCGGTCGAACTTTATCTCTAAATCAGTATCTCGTCAGCGTTAAAACACTATTTTCCTCCTCTGATTTGGAACCCCCTCCCTAAATATATGGCTGCCGAGACCGTCTATGAACTTGGCCTGTAATTTCACTCAAGAACCCTCATACCAAGTTTGAACACACAATCTTAAAGTCTTTGATTCATGTGGGCCGAGAAGGTGTTAGACACCATCATTTTTCGATGGGTCGGATTTTTACGAACACACTGTTACCTTTGTTTTCCCAAAGTCATCACGGTAGCAACGATATCCACGGCGGTGGTCAGAACATTACTAGAACCTTCGAGAAGATCGAGTGGCGTGTAAGAGGAATAAAAGAGCTAAGTATATCACATGTCTCCGTTAGATATGTCGGAAGAAGAAATCATTGGCCAGTTTATCATTGTTTGGTCTCGGAAGCTGAATATTGTTTAGCTCAGTTTCAGAATCTTCAAGAAATCACTATAACGAATTTAGTATAATTTAAGGCGTTTGTTTCTTGTGATCTAGTTTACATCCTTAATTCTTTGGGCTTACGGGAATTAACAAGAAAAGACAGAAAACAAAATAATTAAAGAAATCGATGATGCAAATAATCAGCTCGTTTTTTTTTCTACATATTTTCCACATGACTGCTACAATAAAAACATTTTGTTAGATCCATAGGCAAACTATGCTCCCAGCATACCCATGTCGGGCGCTTCCGACTCGCGCTGCTAGATGACCCAGCGGTCGGATCGAGCCGTGGCTTCATCTTGGGTCTTGGGTGGGGGGGGGGGGGTCTAGACGTTGCAAGTGCTAGGATGTTTATGATATAACTGATTTAGCCACTTTTGAGAGAGTTATCTTGCTAACGGACAAGTGGGAAAACTGTACGAAGTCTTGGATTATCCTTCGCCAACGTTTTGGGATCCCAACAACGAATAGAGACAAATAAAACTAGTCCAGGTCAACAAGGAAATTTTAATCATGTACAAAAACGAAAGAAAAACTAGAAGGTCAAACAAGGGAAAATTAACTGACTTTGAGAATTTTATTAATTAGAATAGTAGGTATTCGAAAAAAGAAATTTGGAGTCGCGTTCTTTTTGGTAGGCTTGGAAAAAGTTGCCAGGTTTGGCAGAGCGGTTTCTAAGATGAGTATGTTCAAGCAGTTTGATTGGCAGATCCGGGCCATTCTCTTGGCGTGCACACTGTTCTTGCTTATTGCTGACAATTCTTTTGCGACTTCAGTTGAAAGTTATGATTCAAACTGTAAACTTACATAGTCATAATAAATCATTCACAAGTTTTGACGTTTATATAAATTCTTCGTGATTGAAGTAGGAGGTTGATTAGCTGAAAGGACTTACTTCTTGGGAAGAGCGTCAAGTGGTAATTTGTGGGTGTTCCGGATTATTTTTGGCTGGAACTTGGAGGAATTCTCGTGTGTTAATTAGGTGGGACTTCAGGTGACACCTAAGTTTGACTTGCGTAATGGCTCGTGAGTGACATATGATGGCAGCGGAAGAAACATTGGCATTCGGTGAATGTCTCAAGAATGTGTATGAAAGTAGTGCAACAATTAATATAGGAAAGGGGACCGAGTAGGACAGTGCCAACATTGCATATTTCTGCTCAGTTATCCAACATGGTTCTCCTATCCGGTCGATAGTCCGGCCGGATTTGCCTGAATCTGGTGACCAATGAGAAATTGGTGACCGGTGACCAATCAGGGCAAATAACACGACTGATCTGTATATCTGTTTGCTTTCCTATCGGGTAAATCGCACGAATAAAATCTGATGTATCCAGGAAATGAAGGAACGAACAATGTTATCTGATAACAAGACCAAAGGTTTTAAAAACCTTACCATTTATTTGTGTCACCCGTTAATTTAAAGCACACCTGAACAATGAAACAATACTTGAACACACCATGGAGAATGCATTTACAGACATGGACACGGAGAGCATTCTTCTCCTGAGCGTGACATTTTCAAAATAGGGATGTTCGTTTCTGGAGGTTTGCACACCATGGAGAACGTATTTACAGACATGGACACGGAGAGCATTCTTCTCCTGAGCGTGACATTTTCAAAATAGGGATGTTCGTTTCTGGAGGTTTGCACATGCAGACTCCAAGACAAAAAGCGTAATTCATTCAAATCTTGTACAGCGCTGGCCGGATCGTATTGGAATTTCTTCTAGATATACGTTTAGGCTTAACTGGTTAAAAAACAGCACAGATAAGCACAGATGCAAAATGGAGCAAAAATCATAGATTGGAAACACTATTTCGTATTTGGATTGGGTTTTCTGCAGGCAATGTTAATGGAAATCTTACAGATAGGGATGATCCGGGGTACTCTTCATTCAGGTGTCCTTTAAGGCCCCTACCCTATCCCTAAATATAGGGCTACAAGGCCCGGTTACGAACATGGTCTGTACTTTGACCTAAAAGATCCGCACACCAAGTTTGCACAAAATATCTCAAACCCTTCGAGATTGTTGTGATAATAGACAGACGGACTGACAACTTTACGAAGCCATAGGTTTCCCGTCACTTACGTTTTCGGGTTCCAGTACGTTATTTTTGCGCTAGGTGAAAGATGCTTTAAGCGGCCCAGGGAGGCGCATTAGAACTTGATGTCGCAGCGTGTCTGTCACTTTTAAATTCCAATTTCAGTTCCATCTAAATGTTTTCCCTACGCCTAACACGATGTGTATTATTTACGCCTCCACCGCTAATTTGTTTATCTGATCTTTCATCTCAGAAATCTGATATGACAGGTTGGCAATAGTTGTAACATTTTTATGTTCGCTCATTATAAATTGTAAAAGTCAAACTTTAAGATTGACTTAATTATTAAATCCTAATTATGCTTTATTTTTCATAAAATACTTTACAAATGAAAATGTCTGACGTAGGCTTCGAAAATAAACCATTTTCTTGTTATCGGTTTTGGAGATTGCACTTGTAAGGCGCGAAAATTCAGAAACTCTCGTTCACGCCAATCGAGCATTTATAGTGCTGAGCGATAAACTAGTCTCCAACGCTGTCAGATTGGTCAAAAACTATCGGACAACTTCAGTTTCTTGTAGTACCAAAGAAAAGTTTAGATTTCTTGATGTAAAGTCACAAATGCCAAAAATTTACCGATATAACAGGCATACTTGCAGCTGAGTCCAGAATGTGCAAGAAATTCTCAGTTAATACTGTCATTGGAATTATTGGTCAATAATACAGATAATTCGGAGTGTATAATAACAACGAACGGGTAGTATAAAGAAACTCCGCTTATATTTGTCAAGGCTAGTAAAGTATGGCGGGCAGCAAAAAACGTCGTAACATTACGCATGCGAAAATAAACTGTTTAGGAATCGACTGATTTTTTATGTAATGCTGCATTCTACACTGTAAAAAGTTTTTCCGAGTAAGGATTAAAGTTAACTGCAGTATTTGCTACTGGGATTAATCTTATCTCTACTGGTATGAGTTTAATCCGAATTAGAGATAATCTTATCTCAATACAGACAAGATTAATCACAGTAGCAAATCCTGCAAGATTTTTTTTTTATAGTGTAGGGAGTGGTAGTATAACATTATGGGGATCTGCCCAGTGTACTTCAAAGATGCAAGTACCATATGGCCTGACATTTCAGTGGTTGCTAAATTGTGGAATGGTCGTGGCATGTAAAGTCCTTTGACGAAGTGCCAGAGGGGTGTCTCTGGGTAAAACCAATAGGCTATTACATTTCCTGCATCGATGAAAATGGTGATTTCTGTTGTCCGTAGCTGCCACTCTACATCACGAAAGTTGTCGTTGCATGTAGGTTGAACATTAGCCTAACAGTGATATGGCCTTGCAATTCAGGTAGCTCATCATCCTTGTAATCTATCAGGTATGCAAATGTGGATTTCAACATTTTAGGCATTACATTGATGGATTGTTTGTTATTTATGTTGTGGTGGAGTTATGGCACGTGGTCAGCCAGCTATGTGTGAATTTATCGTAGCTGATCGTTAATATCCGTATGAAAGAAAGGTGTAGTTATGAAGATTCTTGTTGGTTGGAAAAACAATAAATTTTGTAGGTTGGTTGAGGTTGTGTGTGTAGTGTTGACACATGAAGCTGAGGGGTTTGAGAACTTATTTCGTTCAGTTTACCTGAATTGCGATGATCGTTACTGGTGATCCTGATTACTTTCGAGTGTCTTGGGGGCTATGCACTGGAGTCCTCATCCAGCCACTTCCTGAAGTGTTCATGAACAAAAAAAAAACACGTCGAACTATCGGTACTATCCGTTCCGTTACATGCTTTGTTCTTTTTTTTTCTTCCGTTGTCTGTATCTTTATTCTTCGTGTTTCCTTTGGTCTTCGCGTAATTTTTTATTTATTTATTCTTTATCGTCTTGTCAAAGTTGACGTTATCTTCTTCTTCTTGAACAAAAATGCGTCCTCGGTATTTATGTTGAGTTTATGAAGACTCTTGTGCAAGTGGTACATGTTTTCAGTGGTTCGATTTTATTTATCCTGAGAGCTAACCAGCTAAACGCAAATTTAGCTACACTGAGTCGCTTGAAAATATGAACACTAGGTACACAGATAACACTTCGGATGTTATCTATTAAGTAATTATTAATTTAGTTAATTAATTGAATTAAATTAATTGATTTATATTTGAAAATGTTTATGTATGAAATATTATGATAAGAAGCTTCGCTAGGAAGAGACAAAAAAGCACCTACTGACTTTATTCCTTATTGTCATGATCTCGGAAAACTCAACAGATACTTTTTGGCGGTTTTCCGTTCTTCCTGATGGTAACGCTTATTGTGCATACCGTTTTGGAACACAACAGATAAAATCCGAAGTGTTATCTGTTACGCATTATCTGTTGAAACCGCGCATCCTCGTGTTATCTCTTATGAAACTTCTGACAGTGTAGTTCGGCCAACTAAATGCAAGAAAAAGCACAAAATACTTCTACAAAAATACGCTTGACTATTCTTGGCCGTCACCGCAGGCTAGGGCTATATCGAGGCGTCTTTGACTAGCTCAAATAACTATGGAATATTAAATGTGTTGGTGGTGTAGGGTAGAAGACCCGGGCTGACCCCTTGGATGAAAGCCACCCAATGTCAGCTGTAGGGGAGCTCCGGGTTGACCCGGACACTAATTTTCCTTTTCTTGCTAAACCCCCATTTTTTTGCGGATTTACATCGTTTTCGTTGTCAAACCTGTAGAATGTCTGAGAGAATAGCTGGTAATCTCAGTTTTTTTTCATTTTCAACATTTTTTTCCCGTTTGTCAGTTTGTCCGAAGTCCGAACCAACAACGGGGTTGAATCGGACAGGCCCTTTGGTGGTTCGGACATTATTTTCTATGTACTATTTTTTTTACTCAACTTTGTTTACATATGAAAAAAAGTGGAAAATATAATATTGTAGCTCAAAAGTTAACATAAAACTGAAGAATAAGAGCTACGAGCTCATATGGCACTTGTTACGAGTAGGTGGTGTGAGAAGCGAGAAAGTGAATCTGAGCAATTTTTCGGGAATTCCGATACCTCTCCCCTCCGTGCTCGAATCCGATCCAGACCCGAAAATATGTCATCTAAGGCAGACAATCTGTCTACGTTCCAAGTTTCATTCCAATCACTTCACTCGTTTAACAGCTATGCGAGCTACAACATTTTCGGGACTCCCCCTACTGTGGCCGAATTCGACTCGGACATATACTAACATCTCTTCTTCCCGTCCATCGAGTTTTACTCGAATCGGTGCATATCTGCAAATTTCCGGTTCCCATTTCATCCTCCTCCTACCTTGGTCGGATCCGGTTCGGACACCAAATGACAAATCTAGGCTGCATAAACTTGGTACTGTCCAAGTTGCATTCCATTCCGACATGTATCCGTTTGGTTTTTGTGCATGTTACAAAGTTTCAGACCCCCCCCCCCCCCAACTCCCCAAACCATGGCCGTATGGGTTCGTAGACAAGCTTCGCATATCTAGGTCATCAGTTCTTATCACCCATAAAGTTTCACTTGAGTCAGACCATTTTTCTACCCGAAGTCTTCCTAAGGCTTCTTGTGTCGTGGACTTAAGTCTATTTGGTTGGGTCACTAATATGCCTGCCTAGTTTTATCGTCCTTCGTACATCTGGAAGTATACTATCTCGCGAACCGCGATACCGGAATTCCGGGAAATCCACTCTTAACTCCCCCAAAAAGCCCCGACCTGATCTGGTTCCGTCAAGAACGTATCTAATACTTATGCTTGTTTTTCCCACCAAATTCCATCCCCATCCCTCGAAACTAAGCGTTTCATACAAATTTCGGTGGCCCCTTCCAACTCCCGCTCCCCCCAATTATCGGATCCGGCCCGGACTTGACGTGGAACATCTGAGACAATAGCCTTTCCATGCCAAGTTTCATTCGAATCCGATCACCCGTTCAAAAGTTTTATATGCCACTAGATTCCGGATTCCCCATCCCTCCATCTTCCCCCCCCCCCCCCTCCCACGATGTTCTAATCGTGCGAACGACTATTCTCAAGTCGGTCTATTCGGATCTCTCGTAGTCCTGCCGAGTTTCATCATCTTATTATGTCATGAAGTACCGAACTCGCTGGATGACCAGACCCCCCCCCACACTCCCCCCACATTGCCCGAATCCGGTCCGGTTATGTCAGTCATCTGTCTAGGACTTGTGCTTGTTCTTCCCACCAAGTTTCATCCCGATCCCTCCACTCTTAAGCGTGTCCCAAGATTTCCGGCTCCCCCTTCCAGCTTCCCCCAAAGTCACCGGATCCGGTTCGGATTTGAAGTGGGTCGTCTGAGACACGAGGTCTTTCCAAACATCAAGTTTCATTAAGATCCAATCACCCGTTCAAAAGTTGTAAATACCTCAAGATTCCGGATTCCCCCTCCCTCCACTCCCTCCACGGTGCTCGGACCGGGGAAGTGACTATTTCCAACTTAATCATTTGGAGTCCCGGATATGCCTGCCAAGTTTCATCGTCCTAGCTTATGTGGAAGTACCAAAACTAGTAAAACCCGGACCGACCGACAGACCGACGGACGGACAGAAATTGCGATCGCTATATGGCACGTGGCCGAAGGGCAAGTGCCGTAAAAATGGTTCAAGATCAGCGGATACTGTAAAGCCGAGGTTACGTTAAAATGAAAATCCTTTATGTGCCCTTTCAGTTCTCCCAGCAATTCCAGGGGCTAGTAACTTCAAACTTTATGTCCCGTAATATTTGATTCTGTAGAAAGAAGATTTTTGTCCAACTCTTGGGCAGAAAGAGTATCTTGTGTTCCTTTTCTTCTTGGACTGTCCCGCAAAAGAAACAGTTTTGGCTAGACCTTTTCCCAAATTGAACTTCGCAAGGACGAATTTGTCTTTTTTGTCCCTCCTTGAAAACACTGTAAACAAAGTTAATGAAAAAATAATTCTGTTAACATAAAACACGATAACGATTCTGATTCAGGTTCAGGTTCATTTAATTTCAGATAATGAAAACAAATACTTCTACTGCTTTTACATAGCTTCATGGCAGAGAGCAGCTTCGATAACTAGATTGTAAAATTAAATAATACAACTTGGTCAAATGGTCATAAACAATTTTTAGAGGGATAGTATCTGTTTGAATTTTTCCAACTCAGTTTCGTTTTTTTCTGGGGTATCAGTAAGCAAAGCCTGTCCGAATTAACCCTAACCCCTTCAAAACTGTCCGAACCAGCCCCACCCTGATTGAAAAACAAAATGGGATATGACAGGAAAATCAAGCGGTATGTCTCCAAAGTAATAAGCTGGCTATAAACCCCGATCACTAAGCTATATATTACCATTTAATTACCTTCCAGTTACCACTAGTCTTCGAGGTACAGCTTTCTAACCTACCATGAGCTAAAAACTTTTACCTCAAGAAAACCGTATTTTTCAGCTTTTATCAAAACCAGAAAAGTAAGGACCATGAAACTTTGGTGCGAAATTTGATCTCTAGAAGACAGATGCTATGTATTTTTTCAGATTTAGGGACAAATTTTAATATTTGTTACGCGGGTGCCGAGACCAACCCCGCGTCCGATCCAGAGCTCCTCTGTGTCGTAGATCATACTTAATCTACAAATTAGGTTATTTCATTACTTGTTTGGTTACTGGGGATGTGAAATTTCTTGGTTCTAAAGCTATGTGTAGCTAAAATAAGATAAACATGTTACTTTCACCAGAGACCCATAAATTTCCTGTACTGACTCGCCATTCAGGGTGCTTGTCAATAAGAGATTTCTGATGCGCTCTTGACCGAGCTCAGATACTTCGAGAAATACCCGACTATCCAGATGGACAAAATTTTTCGCAGCTGCTGTGCTGAACTAGGATATTTCTGTGTAATGGAAGAGTATCCTGGATCTTTTGTCCTAGCTTAAATACCTGGTGGCATGCTGAATAGTCCTGACTGACTGAAGAAAGTTTTGTCTATCTGAGCAAGAACACCGATTCGACCCAAGCGGAATTTTTGGAAACTACGTGAGACTCGGGGCAACATAGCAACATAGAAGCATAGGAAATGACAAGCCCCCTGAATGGCGAGTCATTACAGGAAATGTATGGGTCCCTGCTTTCACGCTCTTCAGCGCTTGCGCACTTGTTGCTGTTTGCTTCCAGGCTGGCAGAACCTGGAATTTATCATAATAAACCTATGTGCCGGCTGTATGCCAGAGATGGCCTCAGACTGAAGTTTATGACCTGGTCAAAGCTAGCAGCTGGTGGGAGGTTAGATTTGATGAAATTTCAGGTCAAAGGGTCACGATCACCATAGAGCAAATGATTGAGTTGCCAGAGGCCTGAAAAACATTTAATGTGGCTTTTCGAGCTGAGGCAGGCAGTTCTGGTTTCTTCACGACCTTTATTTTTTTTATTCAAAGGTCAAAGTGTAAGAAAAGGAGCGATCTTTTTTTTCTTTTCAGAAAGTTTAATAGACAAGAAGTGCAAAAAATGGCGACTTCGTTCCGAGTCAGCAAAAAATCGTAAAAAATGAAATTATCATCTGTGGAAAATCGCGAACGTATTTTGACATGGTGATTGATGTTTTCATCCTGAAAGCGATTTGCTCGTGATCTTGCAGTTTCTATTGGTGTTTTACACTCGGTTTTATATATATAACGTGTATATATATATATTTTACCATTGTGTACTTTCCAACTACCTTCTACTCGATGTTTGTTAGTGCAAAACGGATAAGTCAGCTGAATTTTATTAGAGCTATATTTTGGCCCTTCTTGGCAAGGGTCCTCTTCAGGCTCAAAGCCGCCCAAGTTGGAAAACGAACTTGTGAAAAAAAAAAGCATTGTTGGAAAATTGGAAAAAAGAAGCATTGTTTTTACACAAGTTCGTCTTCCCAACTTGAGCCGCTTTGAGCCTGAAAAGGACCCTTGTAAAGAAGGGCCGATATATAGCTCTAAAAATTGAGCTTTGCACTATGCACTATCAAATGTGATTCGCAGTCAGCTTGGGCTGAAGGAATATTTATTCTTATCAGTGCTGTTTCCTCTACCCGTCATGGTCATCGTAGTGATTTTTTGTAGATATCATGGTATCTGAGATACCATGGTTTCTGAGATACCATGGTATCTGATACTACGGTCTAAAGTCGTGTTTGCAGTTATCGTGGTATCTGATATTCAGATACCACGGTCCGACCGCTGTAACTGATCGTAGTATCTAAAAAAGTTCCATCTCACTTTCATCAGTTTTTGTCAAATTGGTGGGAAAGAAGTTTGACACTTAGTGATGTGACTGAATATATGTTTTTCTGTTGGATGGCTTCGAAAGCGCAATTTCGGTAATTTTCGTTTTTGCAAAGCAACCGTATATCAGATACCACTGTTACTGCAAAAACGACTACTACAGATCCAGTTACCGTGGTAACAGATACCATGGTATCTGCAAAATCGCGAATCATGACTCGCCAAAAAAAGTTATCATATCGTGCTATGTGTCATTTGTATTTCGTCTTTAGTCAACGGTGGATGGTCGCTTTGGTCGTCGTGGAGCGACTGCACCCCAGTAGAGGGACAGTGTGGTATTGGCCTGAAAAAGCGAAGCCGACTCTGCACCAACCCTTCACCGCTAAATGGAGGAAAGCAGTGCCCAGGACTCGGTGTTATGAAAGCCGACTGTAGTTTACCGTGTCAAGGTTAGTGAGCTCTTCTTTTATCCCGTGAATGGATGAGTGGAAGTTTAGATAGGACGTACGACAGAAATTCTATAACATCAACCTCGATCCACTGCGCCAGCTGTAGCAGTAATATTCAGCGTATGGTCTGCTGCAGAGCAGAATAACACTAGGAAGTAGTGCCAAGACATGTGCTTTCTATGTTTACAAATTTCTGGTAAAGCTAAGATGTGGGCTGCACACATCGTGGCAATAGGGGAAGTTGTATCTTTTTTTTCTGTGTTCAGAATAAGATGTTATTGGAGCCAGCGCTGGTGCACGACTGATTGACTTTCAGTAGGGAGGTGCTCTATCTCTAGTGGTGCTAGTGTCACTGCTATTCTAGTGTGTCACTTTTTTCAAGTCGGGACACTACTCCCTAGTGTAATTTGCTCTGGTCTGCTGTGTCCCTAAGTTAGTGAGAAGCTTGGATATCCGGTGTAACCCGCGAAAGCAAAAACCGTACCATGCAAAAAATGGCGGCAGGGCAACAATCGTGAAGGTCAAAATCGAGGAAGTCAATACCACGACCGGTAAAAGCGATGTGCAAAAATTGTAACTGGTCAACACGGTTTTGACCTCTCTGCTTTTGCATGGTGTTTTTTATTGTTTTTGCAGCTGCTGTAATTGTTTGCAGAAGGTCGGGGGATCGAAGCTAGGCATAGTCACGAAACAGTTTCATTAATTCAATTAGGCTTGACTCCCTGTCGTGACGTGAAGTCCCCTGAATGCAAGACGAGTCTTACTGAGGACGGTACCGGTTAGCTGTTCCTTCTGACTCAATTTGTCTGTTCTTTCGTCTCTTTAACTCTATCATTTATACTCCGTCTATTTTTCTGAGTTTGAATTAAATAATAATAATAACATGTCTCTGCTAAATCTATCCCTTGCAAGAATCCCCTGGAAAAAGGGACCACATTTTATGTTCAGTGACAAGGCTGCAGTTTCGTCCCGTGTGCTTTGATTAGATAAAGTTAAGGGATATCATAAACAATATAGGCGATGGCTTCAAGGATCTAAGTGAACCTTTAAATTAATGATGAAGAAGTTCTTGCGTCGTATTGTTTTACGGCAGAATCTAAAATTTTGAATTTACATATTTATCTCTTTCGGATGGGTCATTACATCCTGTTTTCATTTCTATTTGGAAATGTTTTCTAGCCAACTTTGGAGCGGGGCTGTTTAACAAGTGTTTACAAGAAGATTTGAATCTTCCCGCTTCAATAATATTTTGTTTGATATCACATCGACGCGCAATCTGCTGAGTCCAGGAATACGTGTTGTCATCGGTGGCGGCACTTTCTTCTTTGAGGAGTTGGCAGGTCCCAGGCGGGTTTGAGCGACCGCCGTCGCCGGCTTGAGAACTGCGCTTGGACTAGCATATCGAACCTAGCGGAACTGCTATTGTCTGGCGTAGATCCGGTTGAGATGGAAGGTTTGGTAGCCAAGTATTGTCACAGTCTTCCAAGAGTGTCTCCGTTCAGGGCCAAGGAGGATCATTTTTGTATTAGCTTGTTTAGAATTCTTACTCTTCTTTTAGAATTAAAATTGTCTAGTTATTCTTACTAAATTTTTTTTTATATATTTGGCGTTAAAGGACACCTGAATGAAGAGTACCAAGTATCATTCTTATATGTACGAGTTCCGTTAACATTGTCTGCAGAAAACCGAATCCAAATACGAAATAGTGTTTCCAAGCTATGATTTTTGCTACATTTTGCATCTGTCCTTATTTCAGTACCAAACAATTTAGAAATGAACAAATGTCTCCAATCAACCCTTCTTCTGGAATATTTTTTAACCAGTTAAGCCCAAACATATATTTAGAAGAAATTCCAAGACTACCCGGACAGCGCTGCACAAGATTTGAATGAATTGCGCTTTTTGTCTTGGAGTCCGCATGTGCAAACCTCCAGATATGAACATCCCTATTTTGACAACGTCACGCTCAGGAGAAGAATGCTCTCCGTGACCATGTCTGTAAATGCATTGTCCATGGTGTGTTTAAGTATGGTTTCATTGTTCAGGTGTCCTTTAAGCTTATCGCTTTTATTCTTACTACTCAATGAGAAGTTTTTTAAGGCCGAGTCCGGACTATTCAGCCATTCAAGGGGTTGCTTCGTCGAGTTTTCCATAGCCTAGATAAGTGGTTCCCAACCCTTTCCGCATCGTGTACCCCTAATTAGGGTTCAAAAAGGCTGCGTACCCCTTTTTGAAGAATCATTGTTCTACTAATCTACTAAGATCTGTGAAGGTCATACCGCCAAAAAATATGATTTGTTGTCATAAATGGTAAGGGATTAAAATGTAAAAGTACAGTTTAGTTTATGTAGTGATATATTAGAAGTAATTATGAAGTTTTTTGTTTTGTTGTATGTATATGGCCCTAAGGCTTTGAATACAGTATTATTATTGTTATATACAAATAAATGGAATACTTTAGGCTGCAAGGTTGTCAATTTCATTCCCGTCCGTAAACTGGTAAAAGGTCAGAAAGACACTTGTGCTGATTCTTTGAAACTTCGTAAGCCAAAACTCTAACTTCTTGACGCAAGTAGACATTTTCGAATTCAGAGATTTGGGACGTTCGCGTACCCTTTTAGGTACGCGTACCCCCGGTGGGGAACCACTGGCGTAGATAATGTTGTACGTGCGCTGTAGGGGGTCTTTGCCCCGGAGCCCTCACCAGGTCATTTTTGTTCGGTGACTGGTCTCTGCCAGTTTCCTATTCGGGTTGCTCGGTAGTTATAGGTTGGTTCCGGATTTATTCCGGATTGGCCCATGGGCAGTCGACCACTATGATAAAGATGACCATTACTACTGCACACTGATGTAGGATATATCAATAATTGGATTTTGAAAGCTTGTTTGTAACATTCTTTAAAGGTCAGTTTAGTAATAGTTCGATCTGTCGTCGCGGGGCTCCTAAAAGGACTGAAGCCCGTAGGCAGGCTCCTACTCAGCCTATTTGGTAGTCCGGCACTGCCCACTCCTCGAATCATCAATTTTGGGCATTTGAAGTACTGAGTCATATTTGACGGTGCAAAACGGATAAGTCAGCTACATTTTATTGGAGCTATATTTCGGCCCTTCTTGGCAAGGGGCCTCTTCAGGCTCAAGCCGCTCAAACTGGAAAATAAACTTGTGAAAACAATTAAATATTCTTCCTTAAATATCCTATTTTGTTAGCTTAATAGATCCATAGAAACACCCTCTTCAGCATATCCAAATTCCTCTCATAGAATAAAAATGTTGCTCACATTATGTACCAAGCTAGGAACCCCTCAACATTATGTGTTTATCATGCAATGCTTAGCCTATAATAGAAAAGCCGATTTGTTTTGCAACAGGTGTCGGTTGGAATACCAACTCTTCGGAACAAACACTTTGTTAGCTTTCAGAAAATTGCCGACCTTCCAAATCGTTGCGCGTAGAAATGCAAAGAGAGCCGACAGAATCGAAGTCAGTAAATGAAGTTACTAACCAGGTTTACAGTTCAATGAACACGGCCATACTTCCTTGAACAGGTATAAGGTTAGCGTCTTTTGCGCGTCTTCGTTCACGCTAATCTTCGGTACTGTGATCGGCTGTGACGTAAAGGCTTAGGAAGTTTTCACAAAGCTTAAAGTTTAACTAGAAAGCCAAATTATTTGTGTGTCATTTAATTGAATACATTGAATAATTTGGGTTCTGCCAAGGGATTTTCTATTTTCCACTATCTGCTCTAGTTATGACGTTCAGAAAAGTACGGGCGTCCCTACAACGTAAATTCTACTATGACGCGGGAAATTTTAATCTCAACACAAACGAGGATTTTTAAGTGGGCAGTGGTGAGCTCGGTGAAGACTGCGTAGTCCCTGAACAAAAAAAATCATAAATCTTTTTGTTAAGCCGTACAACACAGATACAAGCGAATAGAGGTACCACAAATCACACGGAAATTCCACTATTTGAAAATTGATTATTCGTGATAGCGGAACAACGAAGTAACGCATTTTCAGCGGGTCTTCAAGCTAATTTAAGTGAATGAGTGATGGGTAACTAGATTAGTTGCGTTTTTGTATCTGGTTCCTGTTCCGTGTTCTGTGTTCACAGTTGTCTGGTTTGGTTAAAAAACAGTATTTTTGCTTACACTGTTCCGTGTTTCATGTTTTGTCGCTGTTCTCAAGAAAACACAAATTTAGGATCCTGCGGATGTATTAGGCGGGAAATCTGTTAAATTGCAATCTAAATTCCAAAACGACCATACTTTCGGATCCAGCTTTATCCTCCGTACTTCTGCAATTCTTTCTTTTTTATCTGCGAATCTCTCTGCAATTTTCTATCTGGATAAAACATGCTAGGAGAGCAAGTTCCTTGTTTTGCAAACAGACAGCGCAACACAGAACACGGAAACACGGAACAGCGTACAAAAAGAGGAAAATGAGCGAGTTCCGTTTTGACAAAAACGGGGAAAATGTAAAACAGAGAGAAATCAGCGAACAGAACATAGACAAAAAACGCAACTATTGCCTTATCCCAACCCTTTTCAGTTAAACTTTAAAGTTGAGTGAGCGCTGACGTACATCTGACGCCCTTGGTAGTTGACGCCCTTGGTAGTTTATATAATAGTTTTTGTTCTCCCTCTGTCTGCAACCTTTCCGGAATTTTTGGTATTGAGGCTAAAAGATTTAAAACGTATCAGGACTTACTATTTCAAATATTGTAAATTTCTCTTGTAACTTCCTCGACGTTATAGGAATTCCCGTATAACTGCAACTGCCTTCTGACCCTTGTGCAGAGTTACCTTCAATTGCCCAGGACCTTCACGTTTCTGCCCTTGGCCATTTCTCCGCACTCCATCTAGGAAGAAGATTTTTTAGACCCAATTAGTCCCTTTTCTTTCTTTTTTTTAAATGTTCATTTTTTGATCTCGTGCATTTACTACATTATTGAAAGCTCAGTGTATTTTTTCCTATTATTTGTCTATACTGCACTATTTTCATCTTCTTAAGTGCGTTAATAAAATCATCATCATCACATCTTTGGTTTAAAATGAAAGGACATACCATAACAATCTTATACGAACGATCATAGCTTTGCGCGCCTAACTCAACTCGCGCCATCCTGATGGCTGTAAAGCAAAATTCTTTCTTTTTAGCGGTGGATGGCAAATGGACGCCTTGGTCTTCCTGGTCTGTCTGTGGACCGGACTGCAAGCAGCAGAGGAAAAGAACATGCTCGAATCCAGCGCCATCTGGTGCAGGACGCTATTGTCCTGGGAAAGAGCTCATGTTTGTCAACTGCACCGGTGGCATGTGTAAAGGTAGGAACGTCATTACGTCTGTAGCCCCGACGCGAATACTGAAAGCCGTCCTAGTCCTAGTCCTGGGAAGCGTCGCGTTGCTAAGCCAGACCGCTTCATGTGAATTACAGGCAGATAGAAATCGCAAGGTTTTTTTTGTACCATATCCGGAGGGAAGACACCAGGCTAGCAAAAATACAGAAGTGTACCTGTCTTTGCTACCGCCAGACTGGCCTCGAAGTCGGACTTCTTCTGTGCTGGGCTCGATCGATCCGTGACAAGCAGCGCAGTAGCCTAAATAGGGGAAGCAGTCCCTACTCCATCCCTGTCGCAGAAAGAATGTTGTACTAATGGAGTTGGTATTAGTAACTCCTTTAATCGCTTAATGTCGGGTATGGCCAACAACTGTGCTAAATGAGGTTGGGGAACAAGGCCTTCCAGGTGTGTTTCAACTTCCTGACGGTAGTTATTAACACTATTTTCGTCGTTCCAACTATAATAATAATTTATTTAATTATTCTTACATTTAGCCTTATTTTTTTTAGCTTGTCGCCATAATTGTAATTATGATAATAATAATAATGAATGTATTGAAAAAACCCAAGGCCGTATATACTATAAATAAACAAATATTGTAGAAAACTAGAAACTAAGAAACAGTACTTCTTGAAAGCTAATTTCATTGACGATTTGCATAGCGCAGGCGTCGATCTTTTGTTTCGGTTTACTCTGTGAGGAGTTTAGTTCGTAGATGGGGGGGGGGGGGGTCGTTCTGTACCCTAGATTTCCGTCTACTCGAGATAGATACACGTTTTACATCTTGAGTCGTTGACGGCTAGTCTTATCGAGCCGCACCACTGTATGGTGTCGTATTCCTTGCGGTGAGGGGGGGGGGGCTTAATCCCTCAGGTAGGTTCTAGGATATACTGGTAGCGGGTTGTAAACACATTTTTCTTTGTATCATTTCATTTTCGGCTTTATTATATTGATATTAAGTATATTATTGAGATGAGGGCTGATAGTTTACCACTTTGGGTAAGGAGAAAATATATTGGTAAAGTAAACGAGAGAATTGGTCATTAGTTCTGTCCTATGTGTTTGTCATGAGGACGAAAGCGTAGTTCATTTGATCTGTGATTGTGTGGAATTGAATGAATGGAGAAAGGAGGTATTTGGTGAGAGACTGTTTAATGAAGAATGGATGGTAAGGATGATGAAGGATGAATGTTTTGTTACTGTAAAAATACTTGGACGTTACTCGAGGCTTGCGATGGAGCATAGAAGGAAATTTTAGAATAGGAGCTGTGTGTTAGCTATGTAAGTGAGTGCATTTTTTACAATTTTTGTTGCCACGGCCCTCGGGCTTTTTTCGGTAATTACATTCTATTCTATTTTGTGCCAAGGTAGCTTTTCCGATTTGTGTCACTTTTCTCTGTCAGGCCGTTCATCTTATTGTTCGTATGGGAGTTATTCTGATTTTGTTTGATCATTTTTTCCGGTTACGCTCCAACTGCCTGCCTGTCTTGGTTTGCTTTTTCAGTCAGCTTTTTTATTTCTGTGATCTGTAGCCTAGGCGTAAATCAATGGCCCATCGAAACAAGTGCCGCTCCTCTGTCGATATGTCAGTCTGTCTTGATTCGTCTTGTTTTCATTGTGTTAGGACTGCCTGTTTTGACTTAAACAATCCAGTCGAGCGTTCGATGATGGATAACTCATTTTAATCATCTCGCAATCACAGAGTACGGTAGGCACAAGTTTCCCTGACATCGGATTTGATTTATGTGATAGGCAGCACCTCATTTCGGTTTCCCTGTTCGAACTTTAATGGCCCTTGGGGAAACCGTTCTTCCTGGGCTTGTATCGGATGGTTCACCTGTTTCAGAGCGCTCAGGAGTTTCTTGCGCCAAGGTGATAAGTCGGGGGAGGTAGACTTAAAATTGTTGTGATTTTGCGCGAATATCGAGATGGTCATAAAAAAGGGGATGGGGATGCAAGCTAGAGTCGCACTTGTGCAATACTCTTAATGACTATCTCTCCCTTCCGATGCAGAATCTCCTGGTACCTGCGGAAGAAAGGAAGAAACGGTGTCGCAGCAGCGCTGACTCAGGATTTGAGTCGTTACGAACACGTTTGCTCCTTTTTCCTGAGAATCACTGGCGTGTTTTGGACTTAGTCATATAGTGTATAGACTACCAGGCCTAAAATATGCATTGAACTTGCCTACACTGTAAAAAGTTTCTCCGCATAAGGATGCAGTATTAGCTACTGGGATTAATCTTATCTGTATTGGGCTAAGACTAATCCGAATTAGGGGTAATCTTATCTCAATAAAGATAAGATTAATCCCAGTAGTAAATACTGCAATATTTTTTTTTACAGTGTAATACATAGAAACAGCGGCACCATTTCATTAAAACTTGGGGGGGGGGGGGGGGGGCGCATAAATTGCTTGTGACTCAAAATTTAATTGCTGTTTCGTGGTACTTTTTGAAGTATTTTTCGAAAATACCTTTTTGCTTTGCAAAGCTGGGGGCCAATGGGGGCTGGTTGGAGGTCAACAGCATATAAACGTATTAGAGCTATTGGCTATTGAATATGGAATTCTCTCCTTTTGTCGTGATGTTACAGATTCTCACAACGAGTCATGACAGACTCCACAACGGCCAAGGCCAGGCCCGTATCCAGGAATTTATTTCGGGAAGGGGGGTTACCTTTCGGGGGGGGGGATTGCCTGCTGGTCGGACAAAAACGTGCAAAAAAGACACAGATCAGAGGGAAAAGCCTATAAAAATCGTTATTTTGTATGTTTCGGGGGCCTATGTGAG
Organism: Branchinecta lynchi; assembly: GCA_023053575.1. NCBI lineage: Eukaryota > Metazoa > Arthropoda > Branchiopoda > Anostraca > Branchinectidae > Branchinecta > Branchinecta lynchi. The sequence goes on from JAKZAP010000004.1 coordinate 27,171,522, forward strand.
GCCTAAGTGAACAACATGAGAGGCCTATGTGAACAACATGGGAGGAACTCATTCGATTTCTTGCCACCTTTTGCCTTTTTGAAACTTATTTGGTGGGCAAAAAATATCACCAAGGAGGAGGGAGGTCGTGCCCCCTATCCCTGCCCCGAATGGCGCCGCTGCATAGAAAATGGATTGGATGGTTGTGTTCTTTTGTGGACAGTCTAGATGGGCAGTTGTTCGAATGGTCTTCAGAACTGGAGGAGGTATGCGTCGGTAGTATGCTACTATGCTTTGCAGATGCATTATGCACTGCAAAAAAGTAGTATGTAGAGAATGGTGCCACGTTCGCTCGTGGTAAGATACAATCAACCAACTCATTTCAGGATGAGAGGGACGGAGTGTAGAAGTTGGATCGCCATCTGGACACTAACCTCCTATCACCACGAGTGCTAAATCCTGCGCAGGATTTTCCTACGATTGGTTTCCACCGGAAAGGCGAACCCGTCACAGTTGCTACCCTGCCTAAATTAAAATAAATTAAAGATTTCTTGGATATTTTTCTAGTATTACATCTTTGGCCAATTTTTTTGTATTCATTTTATTCTGTGCTCTCCGATCTTGGAGGTCAGTCAAATATTTGAATTTTTTAATTTAAATTATTTGTCGCCCGTCTAAGAAAAGATGCATATAAACATACAGCAGAAGTGAAACTTATATAAATAATAACTCAAAACGATTGAAAAGTAAAGATGCATAGAAACATAAAACAAAATAGAAACTTATGTAAAAAATGATTCAGAACAGAAGCCATAGCCAGGATATATGATTCCCAGTAAGTGTAGGCTGAAGAAATATTAAAAAATAAACTTCAGTAAAACCACAAAGAAAACAATTAAAAATACCAAAAGAACATCAAGGACCTCAATGAGTGAGGACAGCAGTCTTTAATTTCTTCGGGGAGAATGTGCAGAAGATGCGCGATTGCGTGGTAGCCTGCTGCTTTTAAGCGTAAACCTTGCCAACCCTCGCTACTTCGAGGGGATGCCCACTCTCAACCTTAGTGTACAGGAAGTGCCAGTTGCCGCGGTACAACGCCGGTGCCGGCCTAGACCAACCGGGACCGGCACAAGCATTTTTAGAAGCGTTTGAAAGATAAGTCGCATAATCTATGGTCGGCGCCGCTGGTTTTGGCCGGTGCCGGGAAATAGTGTACAGCAGGTGCCGGCGAGTGGATACCCCCTCGGTTCGTTCTGGTTTCTGCTCGACTGTGACCGACGTTGATTGTGGTCGCAATTTCGTTTCCTTAGAAATCCTTGACTGAGCTGTTTGAAAACCAAGTCAACAGAAAGGGAGGAGGTTCCCGCCCCTCCTAGTGAGTTTAATTGGCACCAATTGGCAGACATTATTACTTTGATGAAGAAGTTCGTTTACAGCGCATTTAGCAGCCCCTGGTTGCTAATGAATCAGGTTTGGCGCGAGAAGGGTGTCAAACCAGCGCATTCACCTCGGATAACGTTCCCGTCTTTCTGTTTAATTTGAGCCACACACGGTGATCTCGGAGTTAATTAGTTTAATTGGACTTTTTTCAATCTTGGATGCCGAAGATGAGCTCAAGGAGTTGCGCATTTGCGGACTGGAAGCTATGAATGCCCGATGATAAGAGTGGGACGTGGCACCTAAAAGTAGTAGTGATAAAGGTTTCGTTGTCCGTGCGATTTATGACAGTCCGATCCCATCCAAACTGGTAGGGTGCCTAATTCGCCCAAAGCTTAGATATGATTCCCTGTTTAAAAAAAATAATCCTCGCCCTGTCAAATAGCTGTGAAAAAAGAGAAAAAAATGGTAACTCAAAGTGTTCTCCAACTATATGATAACTGAATGTGATTTCTCTACCCTTGCATCGTCGAAAGGAGTGAATTGCTCTGTTTCCAACTGAGAGAAAGTGAATCAACCCTTTATTATTATCATTACTACCCTTTATATCGACCAGCTCAGGGGACGCAACCTTTCTTCTTAAAAATGTCTGCCGTTTGCGAGCCAAATAACGTGAAAACCTTTCAGTAAATTAATGAAAAGAAAGAAATATTGCCAAGTATTTAGCTTCCATTTCATGTTCCCTAATGGCAGTCGGAAGATTTATCCGAAATACTACGAAAGTACTTCACCATATTATTGACTTTGTTTCTCGAACCATCAGCTGTGAAATACACACTTGTTTTTGGTTGAAAGACCTTTTCACTTCTAAGGCGTAGATTGAAAGTGTTTTGACTTGGAAAGTCTTTGACTCGGGGAAAGCTCAGGAACCGAAAGTAATTTACTGGTGCCTACTTGTCACCGGGGCTAGTTCAGGGAGGGAGTACTGCTTATTTTAGTAAGAGACGAAATGGGATGATTATTCCGTTCTGGTTTATCTCCTTTAGTTCGATAACGATAAGAAAAAGAAAAAGCCGTGGAGAAAATTTAAATTAGTAGCGAACGATGGCCATCGAGCCTGGATCCGGAGACCGAAATAGGCTAATTTCTTAAAGGACCTGTCTTATCTATAATACTAACGCAGCCTACTTCCATAATCACTCCATATATTTCTAAACCCGGAGACCCCAATTTCGTACGGTACATTCTACCCCCTCTAACAAAACTACGCTGATTTTCTCACTTGCCGTGTTTTGCTACCTTCGGCGGGTGTATCATGCTGTCGACGGTTGTATGTATGTAAATTTTTCCCTGTTTTCGATTTAAGTCAACGGGTCTCGAAAAGGCTTAAAACAGCCAAAACCGGTAGTTATTTGTTGAAAGCACAGCCTAGTTTTAAAGTATTCAACTATTTTAAACTACTGTAACTTGAATAGTAAATAGTGCGAGGGGTCCTTGAAGGTGTTTAAATTTTTTTCCCGCCTCGTTCAGTTCCTATCGTCCAAAATGATGATTATGAAAGAAATGTATGTATTGTGTGGTACACATGAGCGGGAGAGGTATTAAATTAGAAGTGAAAACCTACGCCATTTCTTCATTTTATTTCTCAATATGTAGTTCGGGAAGTTCAGTAGCCTGGTATCGTTTCTCGCATGAGTTGTGTGTAGGAGATCCATGAAAGACGGCCTCAGAATACGCTGTTTCTACTCGAAACCAAATGTAGGCGAATGGATGTATCCCGAAACGCTCAGTTTTGGGATTTCTACTGTTTCTATTCGAAACCAAATTTAGCAAATGTATGAATCTCAAAACGCACGTTTTGGGATACATCCAGACTTGTCTTTAGCAAAGTACTTTGAATGTCGTTTCTTATTTATTGTCTTTCTTGCTTAATGTTAATTAATGCTAAAAATGTGAAAGTTTGATGATTGAGATCTCATCTGGTCATGACCGTGGTTGACAACAGAGGGTGGGTTGGTATGAAACCGAAGGTAAAGATGGGACCATGATCGAGAACTCCAGGGTTTGGAGGTCCACTCAAAGGTTCATGGAAAAGCTATCCTCTTTCTTGATCTGCTGTCACCAGAAAGCTGTGGCTTCTTCGGTCCGTCTAGTAATTCTCGACCTTCATCATTGAGGTCTGTCTATTTGCATTAGCTGCGTTTGTGCAGATACCATGGTATTCGATACCACGGTCTAAAGTCGTTTTTGCAGTTATCGTGGTATAAAAAAACAAACAAACAAAAACGATTAATTAGTGTTGACATGAAATTAAGTTATTGTGCGGTCACCTATCATGAAGGGTTATTATGTTATTTAGCAATAAAATAATCCAATCTTATGATACCACGGTCAAAAGGTGTTTTTGCAGTTTTCATGGTATCTGGCCAGTTATCGGGGTATCTGAAAAGTCATCTCACTTTCATCAATTTTGTCAAATAGGTTCAGTTTTTCTTTTGGTATGACTCCGAAAAGCGCAATTTCGGCAATTCTCATTTTTGCAGAGCAACCGTATATCAGAAACCACGGTAACTGCAAAAAAGACTAGTTGTAAATCTAGTTACCTTGGTAACAGATACCATGGTATCTGCAAAAACGAAAATATTGTTAGATATCTCAACGTCTGCTGTAGAGACACAGCAGAGAGAGCGCAAAAGATTTAAAAATCGTGAATGCTTTTTAGGTTTCAGTTGGCGGCTGATTACATGGTGATTTATTTTTCCTAATTATGGTAATGTGACCGGTGTCACTTCGTCTGATTACAGTCGCTAGTGGAATCACGCCTTGAAGTGCTCTCGCCGAATTTAGTACCCTTCACTAGGTGGCAGGTGGTGAGATGAGTTTTGGAAACAAAAACACAATGGGGCTGCTTGCAAACCTTATATAGAATTATCCTTGTTTTGACTTTGACGTATTAGTATTGCCAGAATTTGTTTGCCTGTTTGTTCATTCCCCATTACGTGGAACAACCAGATGAATGACATGGTTCCTTTTTCCAATTAACTTCGTTAAAGCACAAGTGGTCCAGCATGGGCGTATTCCGGGTGAATTTGTGGGGGGTCTACTGTAATCTGCTGGTAGTGACACTCGACTACTACAGTACATGTATGCTTCTTTGAACGTTAGTTAACCTTGAACACTGTCATTTTGGTCCACATTCTGTGACAAAAGTCAAATACCAAGTAGCTAATTAAGGGCTCCTAAGAATTCCTGAACTCATTTTACCATATAGCCCAAAGCTGTTCAAAGTTAACCAATTGTTCAAAGAAGCATGTCTCGGCTGTAGTGTTAATGGACTACCTACTCGTGCACACACTGTAAACGAAAAATCTACTGAGATTAATATTGTCTCTAAAAAGATAATCTTATCTCTAATTCGGATTAATCTTATCTCAGTAGATAAGATTATATATATCATCTATATCATTAGATTTGCAGTATTTGAATATTATGTTTCAAAGTCAGGTTGGGCTTAAGGAATATTTAGTAGCTCGAAGTTAGGTTAGGCTGGACACGGTATTTTATACGGGAGCGTCTGGCGTCTTTCCGGTTCTTTGCATGCAAATGATTTTTTCGGTCTTTACCTGTGGTATATGCAGTTGAAAATTGAAAACGGTATTGACCAAGCTTAAGCCGATTATCCACGGCCCGTAACCTTTTCGTGACGTCATGAAAGATCTAGGAAAATTCGATTAAATTAATGTTGCAGAATCATATTTGTATCTATATGTACAGCGGCCAGCGAGGCGCCGGACTAGGGACAATCAGATCCGATGGTAAATGGAAAATCAGATCTTTTCGTGTCGTCACGACCCGTAGAAATCGGCTAAAGTTTAGTCAACACCCTGAAAACAAGGATATCTTTTGTAATTGCTCTGCTTAATTTTTTGTGGTTTACATGAACAAATTTTTACTTCCAGTTGGACGGGAAACACTCATGTCCGATGACGACTACGAAACTTCAGACGAAGCAGGTAAAACAGTTAATTACTACGTCGTTTTCGCTTTGACTCATTAACTTCTGCACTTCAGAATTCACATGCTATCACAATGCAAAATGCTAATTCGATTTTCTCACAGAGCGTGGAAGATGAATTTTTCTTGCCTATTCAAAACTGGGACGGTGCTTCCACAGCGATACCGAGGGGCTAGACAGTCTCGATAGAGCGAAGTGCGTCCACTAATATTTTCCTTTACCTATACCTTTGATTAGGTATTTTGATGTCTCATCATATACTAAAACTAAAAGGGTTGCGGTAGTTCCGGTGGACAGCCAATTATTAAAATATTGTATTAATTTGGGACAAAATACAACACATGTTATGTCATATTCTTTATAATTATATTTGTTATTTTATATACTGAACAGAGCAACGACACTAAATAACTAACAACATAAATGAAGAACCGAAGAGCAGATATTGCTGGAACGATTAGAGTTTTTGTCAGACTTTGAAAGCGTGCTGTGGATAGCCGCTAGAATTCTTCTACCCCAGCCCAAATTTCTTAGTAATCTGTTTACATGAAAGGAACACGGACAGTGGAATGAAACCAATAGTGATTATAATGTTTTTATTTCGTGTTTTTATTTAACGTTTTGACATCCCATGCTATTTTAACGAATATTGGGAAAAATAAAATGATTCTGATGCTTGTCCGTGACCATTGGTCACGGACAATTCTACCCATCTGGGATAAGATCGATTCCGATTTTTTTGGTTTCCCAGGTGGATAGGTGATATTCGTTCTGTTACTATTATTGTTTTTGTTTGTATTCTTGTTTTAGGCTAGTCAATATGCAATTTCTTTTTCCGGGTTAAAGAGTAAGTATAAGTATTGAACCCGAGACCTACGGCTTGCAGCGGTTTTAGTCCCATTTATAGAAATGTCGCTTTGCTAAGCTGAAATCCCGACCGTTATTGTTGACATTTGGCTTGACCCAGCATCTTGCTTGGCAAGAGTTCCTCCAGTCCTCCAAGTGTCCTGGTAAGTGGAATTACGAGTCCTGTAGACAAGAGAACATGGATTCCCTTTCAAGGAGGATCCATCTTAGACGGACAATGAGCCTGGCGGGGGGACGTGTGTCTGCCTTTGTGGCTTTTAAGCCCCCGTAGAGACATCCTGCAATCGACTGCTCCATTCATATCTGTATTTCTGTCTCTATTTGCCAAGGTCTTTAAGTATGAAGAGGGTAGCTTGGTTGGCTTTTGTTTGGCATCGTGTTTGGCTGGAGCGGTAGCAAAGTGGATGCCTTGTAAGGATTTTTTGTACTTTTGTTTGATGAAGGGGTAAACGCTTCTGGGCTTGACGCGCGCGGACTGAATAGCAATAATCTAATAGCGCGTGTCTGTCCATGAGGAAAGGGTAAGCGCTTTGGATGGTTTAAAGCAGCGGTTCCCAACCGGGGGTACGCGTACCCAAAGGGGTACGTGAGACCTTGGCAAGGGGCACGCGAAGGCCCAAAATCGGTGAATTTGAAAATGTATGCTTTTGTCAAGAAATTAGAGCTTGGGCTTACGAAGTTTCAAAGAAAGAGCGCAAGTGTCTCTGACCCTTGGCCAGTTTTCGGACGAGAGTGAAATTGACAACCTTCCAGCCTCAAGTATCCCCTTTATTTGTATATATCTTTACACGTTAATCCCAAATTATTTAAGTCAAATTCGGCGTTCACGCTGTGAAAATTACTTTTTAGAATTAAAAATCTACTCTACTCTGACAATAGATGACGTCTTTTTTGCGTTCTAATCTTGACAGATCTTATTTGAATAGTAGAACAATGATTCTTCAAAAAGGGGTACGCAACCTTTTTGAACCTTTGCTAGGAGTACGCGACATGGTAATGGTAGGGAACCATTGATTTAAAGGGCTTATTTAAGCCGTATTATATTGCTTATACTGTCTTTCAAGCTCCAAGGTTAAACGAAAACCGTTTCGCGTCTTTTTTTTTCTTGCGCGTTATATTAATGCGGGCACTTATTCTGATCTGGCTCTTTCGCGCAGATCTCTAGAGTAGGGTTTTTGCGAGCTGGAAAGCGTAAGTCGGAATCACTTTCTAATGGTTTTCGCGCTACTTCGGAAAGCTGCCGAACTTTCCAACCCGGTTTTCGCGATTTGGAAACCAAAGCGACTTTCACGGAACTCCAGGAGGTTAGTGAAAGCTCCGCGGAAAGTTAACCTTATAGACGATATTCGTGTGTCAGCTCTCATTCGTCTACTGGGGGTCGATTTCTGACTTTTTGCATTTTTCTCCACCCTCGCAATTTCTCATCTTCACCGCCCTTTTGCCCTCTTCGATCTGCATCTCTGATTTATCGAGGTCGATCACCAATTCTTCTTGCCCCTCTTCCGCACTCCGATTTGCTACGCAGGATACTCCCCTTATTCAGCTACCGTTAAACAGACATTCTCTAGACAGTCAAAAAGTCCTCAGTGATTTGTATCTAAGTACTCAGATAGGGGAGTCTCTGGAGCGTGGCTGACGCCCCATTCACAGCTCCTTCCGGCAGAGACGAAAACGTTTCCCGGCACTGATTCTTCCGAGAGTGACTCATAAGTTTTTGGGTGGCTACTGCAGCTACTTAGCGAAGCATTTCATCGCCTTCTTAGAGCTTGTGATTCTTCCGCGGGAAGTGGATGGAATGGTTTTCACTAGTCCATTGTTATTCTTCCGGTATTTCCTGACGGTTCGTCTGGTGCACTAAGTGGCTTTTTCTCCTGATGTAAGGTTTTTACAACTCCTGAATGATATATCATATCAAATAAATGGCCTGGAAAAAATCTACTGGCAAACGGATTTAGATTGTGAAAAAAGAGAATAAGTATCCCCCTAAAGTGCTCTCCAACAATATGCCAACTAAGTAGTTAACGGTACGCCATGTGTATCTACACGTGTTTCTCCAGGCCTCTTGTCCTGTTTGACATTAAAGGAGTTAATTCAGTTTCAGTTTTATTGGACTATATTTAAAGAAAAAAAAATATACACAGTTAACATTCCTGCCAGGAAAGCTCAAAGGAGTGCTTGGCTATGGCAGGGAAATTACTGATATTGATTAAACAACAAACAGAATCAACTGACTGAATACTCTATGTAAAGAAAAAGGGAGGAGATCAAAAAAATAACCAATGGTCTCAAGTTTAAATGTAAAAAGAGAGAAAAATAAGGGAAACAAGGAACGAGAAAGAAAGAAATAAAAGAGAAGTAGTTTTCGAATATACATTTTGGTAACGTAATGGCTTTGAGGTTCGCCTTTTGCAGCTTATTTAGGTACCAAAAAAGTAGTACCAAGATGGAACATCTACTACATAAACTAAAAACTGAAATTTGCGTACAGTTACTTAGGCAATGGATATCTCCTTTGCTTCATTTTTGCGAAATTGTCGACAAGCTTTTCAAAGTTGAGCTCCTTCACTGCGGCCTTTTCGGAGAACATAAGCAGCAAATGCGAAAGTCGCTCTTTCTCCAGAGGTAGTCCTTCACAAACGTCAACACAGAGAAAAAAACGTATTTGTCACCAATCCGCGAGAATACGACTCTGATTGTCTTTCCAAGGAATAATATATATATATATTAATAATAATAAATATAATACACAACGTGTGGACGAAAAGGTGCATGGTGTCCTGCTTCGGGTAGATAGGAAATTGCTTTGGTCTTAAAATAAAAAAATAGGACTCCCCTAAACGAGTATTCTATCTGACCGAAAAGTTGCCCCCCAGTGCCATACCCGGCAGCGGGTAAAGCAGACATTGAAGAAACGGGGAAGGGTATCGCTGTATGAAGAATAGCTAGTAAAAGACCTTTGCCAACAATTATAGTTCTAAAAAAAAAAAAATGTCCGAAATAGGATTAAAGTTAACTGCAGTATTTACTACTGGGATTAATCTTATCTCTACTGGGATAATATTAATCCGAATTAAAGAAAATCTTATCACAGTAGAGACAGGATTCATCCCAGTAGCAAATAGTAACAAGCAAATACCAGTAGCAAAGTTAACTGCAGTATTTACTACTGGGATTAATCTTATCTCTACTGGGATAATATTAATCCGAATTAAAGAAAATCTTATCACAGTAGAGACAGGATTCATCCCAGTAGCAAATACTGCAATATTTTTTTTTACAGAGGACGTTACGAATACCTAGTTGTGGGTACTCGATCTTACCAAATTGTTCCCTCCAACCTGACACGTGGGCGGACCGTGATCACGTTCTTCGGCTGAGAAATAGAGCTCACTTTTTATTTATTCATTTTGATCGACATAAGTCATGTCCGCCCGCTCACTCAATAGCTTAGTGGTCATTAAGCCTCGTAGCCTTCTTAGAACACCCACGAGGTAAAACGTATCGGTTCACTTCTTTACTTTGGCAGGAACACTGGGCACCATAGTGTGACGCTTATTGAGATTATAATCGACCGCCATAAAGGTGATATGCGGGAGATTACATGTAACAACCATACGTGCCTGTTACGTGTATAACTTCATTGTTGGAGTGTAGAGTGCCTTATTTATCGCTGCTGTCACTGATACTGCTGTCAGGTAGAGTGGTAGTTGGTTCGGCTCATTCAGATTCGTTGGTCATTTTGAATGTCTTCTGAATGCCTTGTCTTCTTCGGAGATCGCAGTGTAGTTTCGCCCACCGTCTTATCATACACGTCCTTTAATAGTCAATGAGATGTATATATAAATAAAAACAGTTAATTGGAAAGTGGAAAGAAAAAGAAAATGGTGGGGACGTTTCGCTACGGGAACGTTTCGTTTAAGACGTTTTCAAACTAAACCGCCACTGTTGATTTTAGCATTTTTTTTTGAGTTGACAAAAAATAGAACTTTCGACATGTTGCCACCAGGCCCGTATCCAGGAACTTATTTCGGGGTTGGTTTTGCCTGCGGGTCGTACAAAAAAGACATAGATCAGAGGGAAAAGCCTATAAAAAATTATATTTTTGCATGTTTCGGGGGGGCTTGAACCCCCCCCCCCCCCCCCCCTTGGATACGGCCCTGGTTGCCACCTTTCGCTGTCACGGAAAGTAAAAAGAGGGTTATTTTATGTAACTGGAGTGGAACTTCCCACCGATTTTGTGGGCTTCGATATCTTCGATTCGCACCTTGTAGGTATTGCGCTTGTAGCTCTGACCGCAGATTTCAGTCCAATTTGTACCAGGGCGATGACAGGCGATTGCTCGGCGGAAGATATATAGACCCGCAGTAGGTAGATTCGGTAGGCTGGAGTTCATGCTTTATTGAAAAGAGGAAACATTTTTCTGCCCGTCATGTAAATCGGGCTTTGAAAGGCGTAACAGATGTTTTCCGAACCTTGGTTTATTTCCTCGAATCATGCATAGATGTTGCGTGATAAGATTAGGGCGGTTTCCTCATTAAAATTTATTCTTAGGCCGTAAAATGCCCGAGACCAGTAACTGGCTGGGGTTGAGGATTTCGTGTGCGTTTTCTTCAGAAGCACAGGATATAAAACTTGAGTTATGAAGTCTGAGATTTATTTACTTCGTCTAGTTTACGTTTGAACATTTGGAGGGGTTGGGCACTCGCACTGTCAGGACTAGGCACTCCAAGCTTCAGTTTCTCACGAGTGGTCAGGAGGATTCCCTTGTGCCCGTGTAGTAAGTTACACCTATTAAGACTTGAGACTATGTCCACCGGGAAAACTTAATTTTACGTTTTGGCCGATCAATCCTTGCCAGTGAAAAACATAGAAAAATATATTCTGCCCGAGCTAGCACCGGCGACAGGGCGGACGCGGCACCAAAATCCCCCGGTGCCAGTTAAATACCGCACTTACCGGTATTCGAATTCATTTGTGCCATATTGTATTGAAAAATAAAAATAAATCAGCTAATTCCAAGTGATTTATTTTCTTTTATGTAATAATCGTATATATTCTAGTATTTTAACACATTAAATGTAATTGTCGACCTATTTACTGCCGTGTCGGCGCTACGGGTTAGATCAATAAAAATATCTATCCATCATATCATTTTTCAGTGCTATGGCGCTACGAGTTAGATCAATAAAAATATCATCTATCTATCATTTTTGCTCCTCCTCTGTGCTTTTCCTCGCTGGTTTGTACCGGATTCTCAGGAAAAAAGACACCAGTCGAATGCGGTCATGTTTTTTCAAATATCTCCGTTTTCTTCTGTACCTTCCTCGTCGCATGCGCAATCACCGAATCATGGAGAAGTTTTTTGTCTTGGACCCAATTGTCAAGCTAAAAGAAATAAGTGGACATCTTCTGCCACCATCTAATCGCTTTCCTGCCCATTGCCCAATGCGCCTGCTAATGCAGTAAATTCATTGTTCTTTTCGTGTTTCGTTATGTGTTTCTTGTTTAGCGTTCGTCTATCTTTTGCTGTTGTTGTAGATTTTGTGTACCCTATGTTTTTTTTTGTCAAGCGCTCATTTACCTTTTTTTTGTATGTACTGCAAATGCCTTATTACTAGGATGCATGTAATAAATTCATTCATTCATATAGTACGGTAGTTTAACTTAGTTTTTTCTATTCTAGCAAAGTCTTCTAGCGCTGACGCCGATATTGCCATATATATCGGAGTAGCTGTTGTGATTGTTGTCGTGACTCTCATTGTTGTTGGTGTTTTGATTCTTCGGCTGGCAAGGAACAAGACGCACAGGAGTGGGGTGCACGTAACAAAGAATGGAGGTGAGTCCGAAAGAGGTTTCGATACTTTGGTGTTTCCATGAGAAAACCGGAGCGATCAGTTGAAGAAAATTCTAACCAGATGGTTGTGCTGTCATTTCCTGTTCTCATGAAAACCCGGTGCCGTAAGTACACTAGCCCTTCCCCTAAGTACTCGTAACATTGTTTTTTCAGACAATAGTTGCGTTTTTGCTGATTCCACAGTATCTGATACCACGTTCGAAAGTCGTTTTGCTGTTACCGTGGCATGTGATACCGCAGTCAAAAGGCGTTTTTGCAGCGATCGTGGTATCTGGCCAGTTACCGTGGTGTCTGATATTCACCACCGTGGTAACTGATCGTGGTATCCGAAACTTTCATCAGGACTAACAGAAGAGCCTAGGATTTTGTCAAATTCGTAGAAAAGAAGTTTGAAACTTAGTGGTGTGACTGGACATAAGTTTTTATGGCACTTGAACATACTCAAGTGCCATATAGTGATTGTAATTTCTGTCGGTCTGTCTGTCTGTCTGTCTGTCGGTCTGTCCCGATTTTACTAGTTTGGGCACTTCCACATATGCTAGGACGATGAAACTTGGCAGGCGTATAAGGGACCCAACCAGATTAACTTGGAAACAATCATTTCCCCGATCCGGCCATCGTGGGGGGAGTCGAGGAATGGGAAATCCGGAAACTAGTAACATGCATAACTTTAGAACGGGTATTCGGACATGCATGAAACTTGACATATGTCAAGATTAAGTGCTTCAGGTGCTCATTTTTAAATCCGGACCAGATCCGATAACTGAGGGGGGGGGGGGGGGGGGCACCGGAAATCTCGTAAAACGCTTCCACATAAGCTGGGACGATGAAACTTGGCAGGTGTATCAGGAAACCGACCAGATAAACTTGAAAATAATTACTTCCCCGATCCGGCCATCGTGGGGGGAGTGGAGGAATGGGAAATCCGGAAAGTAGTAACATGCATAACTTTGGAACGGGTAATCGGACATGTCAAGAACAAGTGTTTCGCATGTTGAATTTCCAATCCGAGCCAGATCCGATAACTTGGGTGGGGAGGCTGGAGGGGGCACCGGAAATCTCGTGAAACGCTTCGTCATAAGCTAGGACAATGAAATTAGGCAGGCGTATCAGGAAACCGACCAGAATAACTTGGAAATAATCACTTCTCGGATCCATCCATCGTGGGGGAGTGGAGGTATGGGAATCTGGAAACTAGTAACATGCATAACTTTGGACGATGAAACTTGGCAGGCGTATCGTGAAATGCCTAGGGTCGAGGGATCGGGACGGAACTTGAAGGGAAGAAAAAGCATTAACCCTAGATACTTTGCTGACAAAACAAGACCGGATCGTGCCACAGTGGGGGGGGGGTTTGGAGAGGGTTTTCCACAGTGCCGATGAAGACGATTTAGTGTACTTCCAGATTTGCTATGACCGTGAAACTTTGCAGGCATGTTAGGGCTGAAAAATAGTAGAAACAGTTGTCAATGAGTGGTATAACCATTTCAGATTTACTAGATCAAGTCCATTTTCTGATGAAATGAATATCGGGAGAGAGATCCAGCCTTCAAAACTGCAAACCGTATCTGACAAACATACTAACCGGTCTTACGAGTGCCATACGAGGTTTCAGCTCTTGTTCTTTCGGGAAGAGTTCGAAAACCGCAACTTCGGCAATTGTCGTTTTACTAAACAACCGCAGTATCAAATACGAAGGTAACTGCAAACACGACTAGTTGTAGGTCCAGTTACCGTGGTAACAGATACCACGGTCTAAAGTCGTTTTCGCTGTTACCGTGGTATCTGATACGACGGTCAAAAGGCCTTTTTGCAGTTACCGTAGTATCTGTCAAGGTACCCTTAACTGCAAAAACGACTTTAGCCCGTGGTGTCAGATACCACACTAGCTGCAAAAAAGAATAATTGCAGATCCAGTTACCGTGGTAACATATATCATGGTATCTGCAAAAACGCAACTAATGACCACCTACCACAGAAAGGAGGCTGAACGCCGGACCCAACTCGTAGCTCATGTTAAATTGTATAAATGGACATTGCAGGTGACAAACGGATAAGTCAGCTTAGATTTATTCTACCGATACTTCGGCCCTTCTTTGCAAGGGTCCTTTTCAGGCTCAAGCTAGAAAAATAAACCTGCGACAAATATCATAAATCTAGAAAATTATGCTTTGATCGTAAATCTGGCAAAGCGAACCGAAGAGGACCCTTGCCAAGAAAGGCCGAAATATCGCTAGAATCAAGCTTAAGTTCTTTTTATTGACAAACTTATAGACAACTAACATAATACTAACATACCCAAATTAAAAATCTACTTATTAAACAATATCCCAAGGGCTGACCCATTGGAGCTCAGCTGACCCATTCGTTTAGCGCAGTCAACTATGATTTGCAGTCAGCTTGGGCTGAAGTAATACATATGTTTGAGGTGCATTCAGAAGTAGGAACCCGAGCCACAAATACAGCTTACATTACTGTCGAAAAAGCTAATTATTTCGTATTTGCAATTAACTTTATTGCGTTTATTACCATTATTCCCGGCTCTGAATTGCTTGTGGCTGCGTTTTCACCATGTTTAGCCCATCGGCATCCTTCTGCGTCCGGAATCTCAGCTCACTATAATGCGTTCTCCAAACATGGTGTGCTAATCAAAATTAGATTAGTGCCAAACAATGGAGAGAGCTATTTCAATTCAGTTCATAAAGCTGTATCTTTGATTCGATGTGTCTACTACCGCAGCAGGGTTCCGATAAAATTGCTCGAAAACCAGCTCGTTTTCTCACATAAACTGTGTGTTGTGTGGGATCCCGAACGTAAAAAGTTACTCTGTCTTACAAGATATAGTTCATCATAGTCTCCTCTAATTTGTGTTCTCCGATTGGAAAATTACCTGTCCATGATCCCATCAACGTGATTCTAAATTAGTGAACCTTTATGGAAAATATTTGTTGAGTTTTTTGCGATTATTTTGTATTTCTTTATCTTTTTTACTGCACTTACGCCCTCGGGCATTGCGTCATAAATTCATTCATTCATTCATAAATTCATTCATTCATTCATTCATAGAGATGATTATGCGCCGAGTATTATTAGCTGTCCAGTAAATTAGTAACTTGTTACGGTGGTGCCATCTGGACCCCGTATTGCTAACTTGCTGCCGTTACGCAGCGTTACTCCCTTTCCATTCGGTTTGTGTAATCCTTTATACTGTCGTGACTTTGTACTATTTTATTAACTCTATGTTCATGACTCATCAGGGAGCATGACTCATCTTCTTCACACTTCTTTTCCGGGCCTCGACCGGGAACAACCCTTTTGACCTAAAAGTTGTTTATTTTTTTAAGTACCTTTATACCACAGAATAAAACCTTTTGTTTATTTTACGGACCATAGGTCATTATTATGAGTCTTGGTAAAAGCTCCTTAGAGTGGGCTGGCCTGTAAAGCCTAGTGTATGATGGGTGGTTTTTAGCCTATTGTGGTTCGGTACGCAAACCTTAGTGTGAATCGATCGGAGGAATCTACAATGAACCCGTGAAGTTCAAGTTCAAGTTTAAGTTTTTTTAATTTTACACAAAAATACCAAGAGAAGACACAAAAAAAATTTTGTGTCTATTAAAATTAAATTTTTACTATAATTACAACAACTACGTGCCCTATAAATCTAACAAAAATAATATAACTTAATTTATCTGACCTGTATGAAATAACCTGCTATCTACCAATAAATAAAATAAAAATTTATATTTTCCCCTCTTGGGAAAAAACAAACAAAAATGACAAACTATTTGACGTAATAAGTGAGAATGCGTACAGTCTGCACGTGTAGTAGGCCAACAGACGCCCTAGGCTGTCCTGACCCCGATGACTGTATATAAGGACATTTACCATCTATGTCCGGCCTACTACACCCCTCGCCATAACATCAGGTTGAGAGTGCTTCTTCACATACAAATACAGTCGCGTAATAAACTACACTGTCAGAAGTTTCATAACAGACAAAAGAGAGTGCGTAACAGACAACACTTCGGATGTTATATTTTGTGTTGGAAAGCTTTATACGTGAAATTTTTATGCAGAACAAGCATTGTCAGCATCAGTAGAGATATGTTGATGTGAACAGTTACTTTAATGTGAACGGTAGAGTTTTGGGCTAAATGGTAGAATGAAGATCAAAATACCTATTCAGGTGTTTTCAGAGGCCCTTAATTACCTACTTTGGCTAACTGGTAGTTAGCTTTTGACATATCTCGTGCATGGAATGTCAACAATGTCAACAAACCTTCACATTCAGTCTGGATATGCCAAAATCGTTGCCAACCGCGGAAAATTTAACCGCAGAGCTCTTGCTAAGCTCTACGCCACTTATTGCGACCACTTGGTCCTTTACCTTTCTCGACTTTACCCCCTGTTGAAGAAAAAGGATCTAGCAGCTATTCGAATAGCATACTTCCGCTACTGTAAATTCCTCCTCTACTTGCCAATTTGGTATAAAAATCGAAAAATGATGAATAAATTTTCAGTAACTAATATAATTGTTAAAGCATAATGGACACTTCTAATGCTTTACTTTGTATTAAAGGCTTCACAAATAAACATTTCCGATTTCCTTTAGAAGGCGCTACGAAAATAAGCCGTTTTCTTGTTATCCCTTGTCTTTACCTCTCTGGCATTTCGGCGATCCAAATCTTGGGAGCTGGGATATCGTGGCAGGAAATTCAAAAACTCCCAGCAATGCTTGATAGAAAAGGATATATTTGAGATGTCACCAAAGTTAAGCCGCAGATGCAGTTTACCTGATTGTTCTAGTGTTTCATCAGAAGTTCCATGGCTTAAAGTGCCTATTCAAAGTTTTTCTTTGTGGAATAGTGTTGTGAACCTTGATTAACTTGCTTTATAAAATGTACCAGAATATGTAATAAGCTTATAAAAAATAACAGCTACAAAAATCATTCAAAAACATATAACCTATTCAAATCTGAATTATACAAGCCGATTTATGCATAAAATAAAGATCTACTAAGTATTATAAGAAAAATCACTTTTATCTTTGTCCAAGCTAGTAAATTGAGCATGTACTGGCCCAAAACATTACGCTTTGGAATATCACAGAGAGGAAACTGTTGAAAAAGCTGATGATCTAGGGGGTAAGCATTGTTCCTAGGTTGTTACAGAGTGGGATTGGGGTAGTTTGATGTGCCCATTGAACTTTAAACTTGACGAGCTGCATAGGAATCTGTCGGTCGCCGCGTTTTCTCCGAATCACGGTCTTTCCCGTTTGTTTGAAGTGTAAGAGCCGGTCTTCACCTCCCGGAACTTCTGGAATCTGGGCTTCCAGATTATTCTTTGACGTCTCCTGTAAAATTGTATCTGGAATATGAACCGGTTCAAAAGTATATCAAAATAATCCGGAAAAAAGGGGCTTTTGAACTTCCATATTTCCGGAATTTTTAAATATCGTAGAAGAGATTCAAAAAGATCTCGGGAAATCTGGGAACCCAGATTCCGGAAGATGAAGATTCATTCTAATCTGTTCGAAGTGTAAATTTGTATCCTAATTTAAGTTGTGTTTCTTTCTTTTCTTTATGTACTCCACTATTTCTATTTTATAGAAGTGGGTGAATAAAAATATTCATTAATTCATTCATAAGCGTACCTCTGCTCTCCTGCCTATTTTATGTCGTCATGATGTCTGAAAATTGAGCAGATGCTTTTTGGCGATTTTTAGGCTCCTCCTGATGGCAACGCTTGTTATGCATAACATTTTCAGACACCACAAACAACATTCGAAGTGTTGTATGTTACGCATTGTCTGTTCAGACGGCGCATCCTTCTGTCAACAGTTTTGTTATTAATGATATTGCGAAGTTTCTGCAGCTCAGAATCCCTGATCAGGGTGTATGGTACTCAAGGCCGTATCCAGGGGGGGGGCTAGGGGTTGACCCCCCCCCCTGAAACATACAAAAATAATCATTTGTATAGGCTTTTCCCTCTGATCTATTTTTTTTTTGTACTTTTTTTCCGACCAGCAGGCAATACCCCCCCCCCCCCCCCCCGCCCCCGAAATAAATTCCTGGATACGGGCCTGAGTGTAATATGCTTATTAGGACGTTTGTTGACTTCGTACAGTGACGTTTTCGTGCACTTGCTGTGACTAAAATCAATTGCGTTTTAGCCCAGCTCAAGAAATCTGAGTTGATATTTTGGATCTTTATTCCACCATTTCGCCCAAAACAGCGATGTTCAAATTTAAAGGACCTTTCTGACCTATAATACTAATGCAATCTACTTCCATAATCACTTCATATATTTCTAAACCCGAAGACCCCCATTGCATACGGTATATTCTAGCCCCTCTAGCAAAACCACGCTGATTTTCTCACTTGCCGTGTTTTGCTACCTTCGATGTGTATCACGCAATTCAGTCAACTCAATTTAGTTTATTCATTAAAAATCTTGAAACGGCGGTAAGCCGACTAGTTGATTTTACGTCAACAATGTATACACTAAAGATGTTGGTTGTTTGCGAGAAGTTTTTCCATCAGAAAAACCGGCTATGTAAATTGTTTGCCTGTTTTCGCTATAAGTCAACGGGTCTCCGAAAAGGCTTGAAAAAGCCAAAACCGTGGGTTGTTTGTTGAAAAGTACAGCCTAGTTTTAAAGTATTGAGATATTTTAAAATACTGTAAGTTGAAGAGTAAATACTGCCAGGGCCCTTTAATTAACTGTTCAAATAAGCACCTCTGCTCTACAAGAAACAGGTGCTAATGTGTTATTGAATTATCATCTTAAGAACTTAGAAAATTCAACAGTCTTGCAACAGAAAACTGTGGTCTGGTCTTCGTGAGTTAAAAGTGTACAAATCAATTGGATTATGAAAGGCGATGTATTTGGAATTCGCCGTCCAAGATCAGATAGGCCGCGTTTGAAAACATTGCGGTCTTAGGCGCGGCAAGGCAAGATGACAGCGGGGATAAAGGGATGAAAGTGTTCCCAGATCGGATTGACAGTTCGTAAATGAAGCGGATTTAATGCTTGCTCATCCGAATTAACGGCAGAACAGAGGCTGTGCTAATTATTAGTTCTGGGCGGGCGGATATGTCGGAGACAGATTGTAGCCTGATTGACGGAGTTACGATCATGGCTTGAGCCTCTTTTCGTTGGCAGTTAGTGGAAGCTGGAGGGATGTGCCCTGTTTAAGAGGCAAATAGACACCTTTTTAGATTAAAATAACTTAATTTTCTTTTTCCATCTATAAGTTGTTTATTGAAAAGACGTTCTTTATTACTTTTGTGGTTCCTTCTCTCCTACAGAAAGCTTCGAGTGAAGTGCCCAGAAAAAAAAAAAAAATGTATTTACGACAATTTCCCTTTAGCGTTAAGTTGTAGTATTCAACATTTTATTAATCATAAGCATAATTTACCGGATGAGTGGCTCGTCGTATTCATTTATGCGCCCCATAGAGTCCTTAAAGGACCTGTATTACCTATAATAATAATTCAACCTACTTCCATAATCACTCCATATATTTCTAAACCCGTAGACCCCGATTTCGTACGGTACCTTCTAACCCCTCTAATGAAACCACGCTGATTTTCTCACTTGCCGTGTCTTGCTACCTTCGTTATGTATCACGCTGGCGAGGGTTTTCTGCGAGAAGTTTTTCTAAAAACTACAATTGAACGGGTCTCGGAAAAGGCTTAAAACAGCCAAAAACGTGGGTTATCTGTTGAAAGCACAGCCTAGTTTTAAAGTATTCAAATATTTTAAAATACTGCAAGTTGAAGAGTAAATATTGCGAGGGGTCCTTTAAGACTGGTTAACAAGATGTAAGATAAAACTGTTTAATGTATCTGGCCCAAGTTTTTATCATAAAGAATGTTTAACAGAAAAGTAAAGAATATAACAGAAAATGCTGTTTTGCTCGTATTCGTTGTTCTCATTTGGACTTTGGGCGAGGAAAGGCAGTGTACTGCACTGTCAGCACCTTGATAACAGATCACACATGGTTGCAAATCGTTGTGTTAAACGTTATGAGAATATATCTGTTATGACCCTTTCAAATGTTATATCTTCGAAAAGAAAAACACAAGAGCCATAACAGATATATTCTAATAAGGTTTAACACAAGGATGCCTAAATATGTGTCATCTGTTATCAAACTTCTGACAGCTTGGGAACTTACCTGTAGTTTGGAGGATAGAGAGATTGCACCCTACCCGATGAAAACGGATATTGCTACCTCATCATCACGGGATCAGAACAAAAAAATTTAACATTGGGAGGTATAGGACTTCCAACTTTGAAATTGAATTTTCGGCGTTTTATCATCATTCTTAGCCAGAAACTTGCTGGAAATGTTAATTGGGCTATTCCTTAAGCGTATAATTCTATTTTTGCAAAACAGTATCCATGGAAGTAAGAGCTTGAAGGCATCAAAGTTTGAACACAAAAACGGAGTCTCGAATCCTATTGGTCGGCTTTGGAAAAATGTGTCATTATCGACCAATAGGACAAGACTCCATCTTTGTTTACAAACTTTGACGCCTTCAAACTCTTACTTCCATGGAAACTCTTTAGCAAAAATAGAATTAAACAGTTAAGGAGTAGCCCAATTTACATTTCCAGCAAGTCCCTGGCTCAGAATGATGATAAAACGCCGATAACTTAAATTCAAAGTTGAAAGTCCTATACTTGTTAATGTTACATTTTTTCGTTTGGATCCCGTCCGTTTTCGTCAGGTATGGTGCAATCTCTCTATTAAAGTTTGACTGAAAAGGGCTGAGATAGTACAATCTAGTTACCCAAAACTTACTCACTTAAAGCACAATGGACACTTCTAATGCTTTACTTTGTATTAAATGCTTCACAAATAAACATTTCCGACTTCCTTTATAAGGCACTACGAAAATCGGCCTTTTTCTTGTTATCCCTTGTTACCTCTCTGGCATTTCGGCGATCCAAATCTTAGGAGCTGGAATATCGTGGCAGGAAATTCAAAAACTCCCAGCAATGCTTGATAGAAAAGGATATATTTGAGATGTCACCAAAGTCAAGCCGCAAATGCAGTTTACCTGATTATTTTAGTGTTTCGTCACAAGTTCCATGGCTTAAAGTGCCTATTAATAGTTTTTCTTTGTGGAATACTGTTGTGAAGCTTGATTAGCCTGCTTTATAAAATGTACCAGAATATGCAATAAGCTTATAAAAAATAACATAGCTGCAAAAATCATTCAAAAACAAATAACCTATTCAAATCTTAATTATACAAGCTGATTTATTTATAAAATAAAGATCCAGTAAGTATTACAAGAAACATCACTTTTATCTTTGTCCAAGCTAGTAAATTGAGCATGTACTGGCCCAAAAAATTACGCTTTGAAATATCATAGAGAGGAAACTGTTGAAGAAGCTGCTGATCTAGGGGTTAAGCATTGTTCTTAGGTTGTTACAGAGTGGGATTGGGGTAGTTTGCTATGCCCATTGAACTTTAAAGAGGCTTGAAGACCCGATGAAAATGCGTGACGTCATTGCTCCGCTATTCATGAAAACCCGATTTTCATATAGTGGAATCTCTCTGTTGGATTTGTGGTAGGCTACATAAATGTGTTTGTACTTGTTTTGTATGCTTGGCGGAAACTTTTTACGAAAATTAAGTGTTCATGCAGTTAGCTACCTTCCGCTAGCTGGCGACTGGCCACTGAAAAGCCGCGTTTGTATTGAGATTCAGATTTTCCGCATCTTAGTAGAATTGCGCGTTGTGAGGACGGTCGGAGGTATTCTGAACTTCATTCTAGAGCAGATATTGAAGAAGGCAAAACAAACTTAACACAAGACAAAAATGCAGTGTGTTCGGTTAAATGATACAAAAATAAGCTGGCTTTTCAGTTAAACCTTAAAGTTCAATGGGCACATCAAACTACCCAAATCCCACTCTGTAACAACCTAGTAACAATGCTTACCCCCTAGATCATCAGCTTTTTCAACAGTTTCCTCTCTGTGATATTTCAAAGCGTAATTTTTTGGGCCAGTACATGCTCAGTTTACTAGCTTGGACAAAGATAAAGGTGATTTTTCTTATAATACTTAGTAGATCTTTATTTTATGTATAAACCAGATTGTATAATTCCGATTTGAAGAGATGATTTGTTTTTGAATGATTTTTGTAGCTATGTTATTTTTTATAAGCTTATTGCATATTCTGGTACATTTTATAAAGCAAGTTAATCAAGCGTCACAACACTATCCCACAACGAAAAACTTCTAATAGGCACTTTAAGGCATGGAACTTCTGATGAAACACTAGAACAATCAGGTAAACTGCATCTGCGGCTTGACTTTGGTGACATCTCAAATATATCCTTTTCTATCAAGCTTTGCTGGGAGTTTTTGAATTTCCTGCCACGATATCCCAGCTCCCAAGATTTTGGATCGCCGAAATGCCAGAGAGGTAAAGATAGGGGATAACAAGAAAACGGCTGATTTTCGTAGCGCCTTCTAAAGGGAATCGGAAATGTTTATTTGTGAAGCATTTAATACAAAGTAAAGCATTAGAAGTGTCCTTTGTGCTTTAAGCTTGGTAGGTGAAACTTCCTGGCGTCTTCATGTTGCTTACTTGGGGTACTCCCTTACAAATGACCGTGGTTTCTTCTACATTTCCTCTCGTAAGAAGATCCAGGCGCTGATTGATTCTTTTCTAGGTTATCCTGGGACTTGTTATTTCTCTAATGGCCAGAAGAATCACGACATTCAACCTGACCTAATGCAGACAGTCAGCCTTCTTAGCAAGGGAACGACCTATTGCGATTACACTTACTCTGAACCAGCGATCTCCATGTAAGTTGTTCGAATGGTTTTATTGTACTTGTTAGATAAGTTAAGATAATATTTATTCCACTAAAAGCACAGAGGCCATGGGAAAAAAATAAACACAAACAAAAATCAAAAACAAAACTCAAATAAATGATAACTATTTTAAAGAACTTTTCTGTGTGGTTCATCGAAACCGAAAGGAATCTTCCCAACTTTTCAATATCACCAAATAATTTACGTCCCATTAATTCAAACAATGTTTACAACGGATACGTCAGCCATGATTCTTCATCAGCGATATTTCGGCCCTTCTTGGCAAGGGTCCTCGTCAGGCTGTCAATCCTCTCGTTCAACTTCGGGGAAGGAAACAAACCTGTAATCTCGCTGATGAAGAATCATAGCTGAAGTATCCGTTGTAAACATGTTTGAATAAATGTTTCAAAGTCAGCTTGGGCTCAAAGAATATTTATATACTTCCCATTACTTTTACCAGCCAATCCTCCCCCCAATAACTAACACCAACAATTTCCCCACGAAGATCTGAGAGCTCAGGGCATACGCACATTAAGTGAAAAATATTTTCATCCAATTGTCCGCACATTGGGCAACAGTAAGGACTAGACAAAACTCTTACCTTACCCAAATATCTTCTACGCATTCCTAAAGGTAAACATTCACCCGGTACACTCATTAACAACCTCAAATGATCTGCTGGAATCCCCACCTTGAAATAAATTTCCTCCCCCCATGTCTCTTTGGCCCTCGCGTACAACCACAATGAATGCTTCTTTGGTATGGTGATGATGATGATTTTATTAACGCGGTGCAGTATAGACAAATAAACTAAAAAAACACACTGAGCTTTCAATAATGTAGTAAATGCACGAGATAAAAAAATAAACATTTAAAAAAAAAAAAAAAAGGGACTGTTTGCGCTGTATTTTAGTGTACTGTTTTGATACGTGCGTTGTCTTTTTTCTTGTCCTTTTTTTTCTTTTCTTTTTTGTACTCCGTCACTAATGCTACAGGCCCTCCATTGTTCCTCTTGACGATTGGTATATTGATTGATTGATTGGTTGATTGTTATATGACGGGCCGGGGCAGGAACCCTTTCGTTGCGAGAAGAAAGAAGGCACAAGAAGTTTTCCCAATTAAAAGTTAAAGCACACCTCGCACTATTTACTTTTTATGCTCCAGTGTCCACGACAGTCCGAATACTTTAAAACTAAGCTCTGCTTTTAACAGATAATCCATGGCTTTCGCTGCTTTAAGACTTTTTCCAGACCATTTGACTTCTAGCAAACACTTGGCAAAATTCAAGAAAACCGGTTTAACGCATCAGTAGCATGATACTTGAACACTCATCAGGAGCATAATGCGCATGGAAACTAGAGAATTGTGGCAAGCGCGAAGATTAGTTAGATGTTGTTAGCGGGTTCAGAATCCTAACGTATGAAATTTGAGTCTCCGGGTTTACGAGTTAATAGTTGCGTTTTTGCTGATACCATGGTATCTGTTACCACGGTAACTGGATCTGCAATTAGTCGTTTTTGCAGTTATCGTGGTATCTGATACACGGTGCTCTGCAAAAACGACTATTGCCGAAATTGCACTTTTCGAAGTCATCCCAAAAGAAAAACAGATATCCAGTTATATCACCAAGTGCTAAACTTCTTCCTCACCAATCTGACAAAATTTGAAGAAAGTGAGATGACTTTTCAGATACCACGACGAGTTACCACGGTCGGACCGTAGTATCTGAATATCTGATACCACGATAACTGGCCAGATACCACGATAACTGCAAAAACGTCTTTTGACCGTGGTATCAATACCACGATAACTGCAAGAACGAATTTAGGCCGTGGTAACAGATACCATGGTATTAGCAAAAACGCAACTAATGAATGCAGTTACGGAAGTATTGGCATAATAGGTACGGCGGGTCCTTGAAAGTAAATTAGAATTCCACCTTAAAGCACCCATGAAAAGTTAAACTAGAATCCCACCTTAAAGCACCCATGAGATCATTTTTCAGCTGATTTACACTCGCCCTTGAGGCCCTTATTGCATGAAAGCAGGCAGTCGACAGAAAAATGTATTTCACAGTTGAGAACGTAGAGGGTTCACTGTCGCTTTGGAAGCTGTGGCGTTCTTCCGTGGCGGGTTTTTCAAAAGTGTTTGGTCAAGGCAGAGATTCTCGACTCTACATTGTGTAAACACTAATTCTAATAATCCATAAAAACAAAAGCAAGGAATGGCTGAACATAATTCACTAAAATGAAACTGACCAAATTAACAAACGATCTTTTCGGGAAAAGTGGTAGAGTGTTTGAAGTTATTTGCTTCCAGATTTTTAGATTTGGTCGCGTTCGATCCTGATCAGGCCAAATATTTTGCCTAGCCTATCCACGTACATGGTGAAATAAAAAACAATCGCGATTCTGGGTGGAAGAGAGATTCTGTGAAAATCAGAATTTTTGCATTGATAGCCATCTGAACAGGCAAATTATCGAACGAGCTGGAAAAGCTTAACAACTTTAGAAACGGAGTTGTTTTTGTGCAGGAACAGCTGCTTGATCATGTTATCAAAAAATCGAGAATACGCCCATCAGAACTTGAACCATGTCCCAACATGGTTTTGCAGCAGCCTCCCAAAGCGTAACACCATTCCAGCTAGTACTGTAGGTGTGATACCGCACTGAATAAATAACACACCGGTTGTAGTACATGTCATCTATAAATTCTTTCGAGTGGCTAAATTAGGGATTGGAGTCATAAAAATCAGTCCTGGACCGGACACTCCGAAGTTTATTACCTGGTGAACAATGCTGGTTGATTAAGCACCCCATTACCTGAAGGGTGTACGTTCGTGTACACATGCTACGTTACTGTTTCCAGTGATTTGTGGGATCTTACTGTCCTGCGAAAGTATTTAAGGTGTGGGTATCGAATCTTTGTCTGTCTTGGTCATTTATTCCCATGTAAATTTTCACACTTTTTGTTCTGTGGTCAGTCCAGACTGTTTTTTATTCGCTGGCCAAGGGCAATTTTTCAGTTAGGTATAATTACTTGATTGGCTATGATTGTGCTTTATGAATTTTCTGCGCTTTGTTCTACTTTCTCTTATTCTGTTTTGGGGGGGGGGGGGGTTGCCTGCGGGTCGTACAAAAAAGACATAGATCAGAGGGAAAAGCCTATAAAAATTAGTATTTTTGTATGTTTCGGGGGGGGGGGGGGGGGTCAACTCCCAAACCACCCCCCTGGATACGGCCTTGCTTGCAACCATGTCAAATCCTTAAGGTTCTGGTAGTTAAAGCACCAACGCTGACAATTATGCATTTTTATTAATTTCCACCTTTATTTCATAACCGTTCGACTCTCTCATTTTTTTGTAAGATTCGATCCTAACCTGTATTGTAATAATTAGCATTTCCACTATACCATGCTACAAACCGTAGCAAAAAGGTACCTGGGGTCGAGCCTGTGCCACCCCAAAAGTTCATGACCGAATCTTACGAGTGACAAGATAACTAGTGACAACTAGTGTTAAAAGCTAAACCACGGAAACACTTGACACTCTACATCCTCTGGCCAATTAATGAAAAATTGTATATTGTATTTGTTGTGTTTTTTATGCTCCGCTTTCCAAATAGGGGGTCAGAAGTAAATTATTTACTTACTTACTTACTTCTTGCATCGCCTTGACGGTTTTGTTTTTGGCGCGCGGTTGGACTGAGTGTGAAATAGTTTAGAGGGTGATAATAATGCTTATTCGTTCGTTTTCTCTATTCCCTTCGTCTGTATTTTCTCTTCATTTTCTCTAATTCCTTCCTTCCGTTTCTATAGTAATAACAATACTACTTTATGATAGTGGAGTAAAAAGGAAAGAAACAAAAGTAAATATTAATATAATTTATAATTATTTGAATATAAAAGTAAATACAACTTGAAACAAGAGCTGTAAGCTGGTATGGCACTTGCAAGCATACGCAGTAGGTAATGGTAACAGCTGGTAAGATGGTAAGATTCTTGCTGTATTGAGGCACAGACGATTATGGACCTTCAGGATTCATAAAAATGTATGGTTTAGTAAAAATATGGCATGCACTTTGCGGTTACATGCGCAGTTTAAGAGGGATAGGAATCCATTTTGTAAGCAAATGCACTGGTACACAAATGATCATGGGCCCTTGGGTCACGAAAGTATATCATTCGCTCGAAAGTATTATTTTTTTTGCATTTTGCGGCTAAGATGCGAACTTCGAGGCGTTCAAACTGAGTTTGGAAGCAAAATACTCGGGCACAGATGATCTTGGGCCCTTGGGGATCTTAAAAATGTTTAGTTTCTTAAACGTGTTTCTTCAACTTTGCGGTAACATTGGTGCTTTAAGCATGTTGGAAATTCATTTGTAAGCAAAACCCTTAAGGCAAAAATTATCACTGGCTCTTGTGAATCACGAAAATGGATCTTGTACTCAAAAGTGTTTTTCACTTTGAAGTTAAGATACGCACTTTAAGGGGGCTAAAATTTAAATGCTTGAGGTACACATGCTCATGGGCCCTTGGAGGTCTATGAGCGTGTTCGTGAGACGTCATTTTAGTCAACGACAGTTTCCTTCGGATCCGACCAACCGTTCAAAAGTTATGCATGAAATTCTTTTTCTTGAAATTTTGGAAATTTTATTGTTGAGTAACGAGACACCACACGTGCAGCCACACGTGCAGCTTTCGGAATTAGGTATCTAGCTCCGGCTATTTGGAATGATATCCCAGTTGTCATTCGGAACACATTGGGTCATTTAAAGTAAAACTTAAAAAACATTTATTGGGAGAGGGGAGTTAATTTTCTTTTTTTTTTCGCTTTCTTTTTCTTAGATTTTTTTTTCTTTTTAGCTTTTGGTATTAAAGGTTAATTGAGAGAGAGTGTTCTTGTCCTTTTTTTCATGAAATTTCATATAGTTTGAGAATTAGAGGATTGCAGTCGTCCATGATCAGTCTTTAAGCCTTCCCCGGGCGGTTGCGTGTTTTTATAGTTTATTTTGTATTTAGTAGTAAATAAAGCAAGTCAAGTCAATGTCTGATAGTCCGGATTCCAATTCTCCCCCGAAGATATTCGGATCGGGAAATGACTGCTTCCAAGTCAATCTGATCGGGTCTCCGATAGACCAGACGAGTTTCATCGTCCAAGTGCATCTGTAAGTACCTGAACTCGCGATCACCGGATTTCCTGAAAACCCTTTCCAAGACCCCCACAGTCCTTGTTTCACAACTTGTCCTTGTTTTCCTGACCAAGCTTCATCCCGGTCCTTCCACTCTTAAGTCTGTTCTGAGATCTCGGTTCCCCCTCCTCCCCCCCCCCCCCCCAGAGTTTTCGGATCCGTTCCGGACACGAAACGGTGCATCGTTGACACGAGCTCTTTCCAACTGTCAAGTTTTGTTTGTGTCCGATGCCCCGTTCGAAAGTTATGGTTGTCTCAAGATTCCGGATTTCCTGTCCCCCCCCCCCCCATGGTCGGATCGGAAATGACTCATAAATATTCCTTCAGCCCAAGCTGACTACGAATCATATGTGACGGAGCAAAACCGATAAGTCAGCTACATTTTATTAGAGCTATATTTCGGCCCTTCTTGTCAAGGTTCCTCTTCAGGCTCAAGCCGCTCAAGCTAACTTGTGGAAAAACAATTAAAGATTATTCCTTAAATATCTTTTTTGTAAACTTCTCTGAAAATTGGTTGGAGTTAAAGCTGGTGCTGTGATTTCATTCTGGACACGGTTGCTCTTTTTGCTGTTGACAAAAAACAAAGAGACGGGGGACTCCAAAATTAAAATCTAAAAAAACTAGATGTAGATAATCTATTTGTTTGTTCAAGCTTCAAATTGGAGTTTGGAAAGAAACAATATACCATGACAAAAAAAATAGTCAAAGGATTATTTTCAATTTATTCAAACAATGTTTACACGGATACGTCAGCTCTGATCAGAGCTGACGTATCCGTGTAAACATTGTTTGAATAAATGTTTCAAAGTCAGCTTGGGCTCAAAGAATATTTTTTTTTTGATTATTTTCAACCTCAGTACCGTCTTTACTTTTATCCTAATACCAGCATCTGCATTATACCGGCTTTGGATTCATTTTCATTTGCTTCTTCCCATCGTTCTAAATAATCGTAAAGCAGCGCGACCATTATTCATTTTATTTCGGAACTCGTATCTCTTGATAACAATAATATAACATCTTCGCTTCTAGATATCTTGAAGACATTGGAAATCATTGTACAGAGCATAGTTCACTTCTCGTCGAAAATACGCTTGAAGCTATGAATCTGTTCCATATTAACCTCATCTTCAACAAGGCGGTTCGAACGTTGAGGATTTGTGTTTGCAAAAATACATTTGTTGTCATTTGTCCTTGTTTAAACGTAATTTTGCAAGCGTTACCCCATAACGACGTTAATGCTGAATTTTTTTAAATTTGCTCACTTCAAAAACTTCATAGCCTATTTACGAAAGCATAGTTACTTCATAATTGTCGTAGCTTTCGTTCAATAAATTTAATGTCTGAGTTAAATCTCCTCTAAGAGTCTTTTGCGCGATGGAGGGGAGAAATAACTTGGCAAGTCTCACAGGCTAGGGTAGGTCACGCCCAAGGCCGTATCCAGGAGGGGGGGTTAGGGGGTTGACCCCCCCCCCCCCGGAAACGTACACAAATAGTCATTTTTATAGGCTTTTCCTCTGATCCATGTGTTTTTTGTACTTTTTTGTCCGACCAGCAGGCAAACCCCCCCCCCCCACGAAATAAATTCTTGGATACGGGCCTGGTCACGCCAGAGGCTTTACTAGCCAAAATGTTGGGGGGGGGGACGAGGCATTTACCGACTGGCTGGTAATTTTTACCGACTTTTTTTGCAGAAAAACGACTGTTTTCAACAACAAGAATGACATTTTTGAAAAAATCGACCAATTTTCAGAAAAACCGACTGTTTTTATGAAAAAAATCAACTGTTTGGACGAAAAATCGCGGCGCTTCGCGCCAACTCGTTTTTTTTAACGACTGGCCGATAGCATTGTGGGGGGGGGCGTCCTCCTCAGTCGTGACGCCGCTGGGTCACGCAGGCGTAGTAGGAACTTGGCAGCTCACCCTTGGATGTTGTCAATGTCGCAATTATAGTAAGTATATGTCAACAAGAATGACATTTTTGAAAATGTCAACCATATTCTTTATTTAATTATTTGTTATTCCCTAGAAAAAAAGATAAGCTATAAAGAAGCCTTTCCAACGATTCTTAGGCTCATGGGAACTGGAATGGCTTATTTTTAAATCTAACTATTTATATTCTAGGCATCCAACAAAGTGCGGCCTCAGTCTCACTCCTATGTCGGAGCATCTTTACGAGCTTCCGCAAATTCCCTCGGGGGCCATTCCAGACGGGAACCAGCAGTCTGGCTTTGTGCCAAGCTCTCTCGGTTCGACACACAAGCCACCACCATCCTTATCTGACGGAAGTCTGAGCAGCAGCAACAATGTTTCAAGTGAGTGAATTCGACTCTTTCTGGGAGAAAATTGGTCTCTGAACTGTAGGTAGGTAGGTAGGTAGGGAAAGAAAAAAAAGTTTCTGGAAAGAAGGCAGATTAAAAAAATTTCGTCTGCGGCACTTAGTTTGACTTTTCTGGGTACAGTCGTTGGAAGCTTCACTTTTTAGCGGCAGTTGAAATGAAAGCCGAATATGTGAAACTGAATGTTCGAATTTATGTTAAAGGTATATTGTCAACTGACGCATTACAATTCGCCGGTTGTATTATCTTGCTGGCGGAAAATTTCATCGGCACATTTTTTAATCCTTCGGCACAAACTGGACCTCCCCTCCCCCCCCCCCCCCCCAAGGTAAAAGGTTAGTGACGCCCCTGGGTAGATCTATGTTTCCCAAGATGCTCGTTAACAGCACAAACAGCAGCAGATGCAGTTTCTGTCCCACTACTCGGAGACACATACGTGTCTACTTTGAACTCCGCCGTGTTTCTCAGAGATTACAAATACTCTTGTAATTTTGCAAGCGTTACCCCATGACGACGTCTGATGCTGAATTTTGTTAAATTTGCTCACTGCAAAAACTTCATAGCCTATTTACGAAAGCATAGTTACTTCATAATTGTCGTAGCTTCCGTTCAATAAATTTAATGTCTCAGTTAAATCTCCTCTAAGAGTCTTTTGCGCGATGGAGGGAAAAAGTAACTTGGGAAGTCTCACAGGCAGGCTAGGTCACGCAGGCCAAGTAGTAATTTTGTAGCACACTCTTGGATGTTCTCAGTGTCGCAATTATAGTAAGGTCTGCGTGTACTGTAACCATATTATTGATGTTCGAATTTATGTTTTATTACTTTGAACTCCGCCTTGTGTCTCAGAGATTACAAAGACTCTTGATGACTATCTCTCCTTGCTTCTTGCCGATGCAAAATCTCCGGGGTCTCCGGGTAGCTAGCGGAAGAAAGGCAGAAGTGGCGTCACAGCTGCTCTCAAAGATCGCGGTGATTGATTGACACAGGATTTGAGTCGTACGGACACGCTTACTTCTTCTTCCTGAGGATCAGTGGCGTGTTTTGGACTCAAGTATCCGTAGCGGCTGTTCTCAACCTCGCTTGGTCCCCGTGGTAATGAAGAGAAACGTGGAAAAACTCGCATAACCGGTATTACCGACAGTGAGCTCATCGGAAACAATAAGCTGGAGCCTGGTCCGCTTCGGAAGAGCCAAACGAGGAAACTTCAAAAACCAGTGTAGGGCCGTTAGGGTGGATAAAAATGACATAGGCAATTCGAAATCTTGGACGTGAGATTAAAGACGTAGAGTGAAGCAATAATATATGTAAGACGGGTCCTTTAATTGGTTGCTTAAAAATACTGACGAGCTCCGATTCTCTGGTGTATAGGCCTTTTTGCTTTTGTGTCATGGTCTATATATTTTTCTTATGCCTTAAGAGAAGTCTTGTATTTTCTCACATTTGCGAGCATTGCCTGTGAAATATTATATATATTAATTATATTAGTTATGCTTTTCTTGTCCAGAATAAGTTACCTTTAATAAGTTTATTCAGATGGTTAAAGTTTTATATCAGCTACAGTTCCTTGACTTCTCAGGCCCCATCATCAAGTTTGACAATGCAAAACGGGTACGTCAGCTACGTTTTATTAGAGCTATATTTCGGCCCTTCTTGGCAAGGGTCCTCTTCATGCTCAAGCTGGAAAATCAACTTTCAAAACGAAACATAGCTCTAATAAAATGTAGCTGACGTATCCGTTTTGCATTGTCAAACATGATTCGCAGCCAGCTTGGGCTGACGGAATATTCGTCAGGTCACTGCAGGACTATGTCGGACTTTTTTGTCAGTCTTTCTGATCATAGTAGCCCCTAAAGAATTTGAATGATTATTAAATGCTTTCGAAATTTTCGATGACGAAAATACTCATCGAGAACTTGGCTCGTGTGTTTTTGGTGGAAATAGTAATGACCCCTGGTGGGAGAGGTCTTTTGCCGCTTGGCTGAGGAAAATATGAAAACAGTTTTATGCTCCAAAGAATCCCTAACTCTTCAATATTTTTGCCCTAGTCAGACTGTCCGGTGGCTGTGGTAGCAAAAGGTCCTGGTTGGAATGCGCTGCCGGGGGCGTCACGGATAGCCCCCCCCCCTCCCGAATGTTGTCGGCCAGTCGATAAAAAAATATCCGATTTTTCGTAAAAACAGTCGATTTTTTTTAAACAGTCGATTTCTCGTAAAAAATAGTCGATTTTTCTTAAAAATAATAGTTTTTCTTAAAATCACAGTCGTTTTTTTCTCAATAACAGTCGTTTTTATCTGCCAAAACAGTCAGTAAATACCTTGCCCCCCCCCCCCCAAAAAAAAAAAAAAAAAAACATTTTGGCTAGTAACGCCTATGACCACAATGAGTTAAAATCATGCATGGTGAACCGTTATTATTATCAATTTAAGACGGAGTTACAAAAAGAAGAAAAATACTCGGGAAAAGAAATAATTAAAACAAGCAAAAAATACACGGGGAAAAAAAATACGTAGTATAAATATTCCTCATACTTGATAGTGCAAAACGGATACGTCAGCTGAATTTTATTAGAGCAATATTTCGGCCCTTCTTGGCAAGGCTCCTCTTGCTCTTGAGGAAGCCGCTCAAGTTAGAAAAATGAACTTGTGGGAAAACAGGAAAAGGGAAACCCTTTGCAAAGAAGGGACGAAATATAGCTCTAATAAAATTCAGCAGACATGTCCGTTTTGCACTATCAAAATAAAATACACAAGAGCTACGAGCTCATATGGCACTTGTTACGAGTAGGCACGGCTCGGTTATGTCAATGATATATCTAGTGTTTGCTAGGTGTCTTCCCACCAAGTTTCATCTCGATCCCTCCACTCATAGCGTTTTCCAATATTTCCGGTTCTCCCCTCCAGCTCCCCCCAAAAGTCACCGGATCCGGTCCGGATTTTAAGTGGGTCGTCTGAGGCATGAGGTCTTTCCAAATATCAAGTTTCATCGAGATCCGGTCACCCGTTCAAAAGTTATAAATACCTCAAGATTCCGGATTCCCCCTCCCTCCACTCCCCCGACAGTGCCCGAATCGGCTCGGTTATGTCAGTGATGTATCTAGTGTTTGCTAGGTGTCTTCCCACCAAGTTTCATCTCGATCCCTCCACTCATAGCGTTTCCAAAGATTTCCGGTTGCCCCCTCCAGCTCCCCCCAAAAGTCACCGGATCCGGTCCAGATTTTAAGTGGGTCGTCTAAGGGATGAGTTCTTTCCATATATCAAGTTCCATCGAGATCCGATCACCCGTTCAAAAGTTATAAATACGTCAAGATTCCGGATTCCCCCTCCCTCTACTCCCCCCACAGTACCCGAATCGGCTCGGTTATGTCAATGATGTATCTAGTGTTTGCTAGGTGTCTTCCCACCAAGTTTCATCTCGATCCCTCCACTCATAGCGTTTCCCAAGATTTCCGGTTGCCCCCTCCAGCTCCCCCCAAAAGTCACCGGATCCGGTCCAGATTTTAAGTGGGTCGTCTGAGGGATGAGGTCTTTCCAAATATCAAGTTCCATCGAGATCCGATCCCCCGTTCAAAAGTTATAAATACCTCAAGATTCCGGATTCCCCCTCCCTCTACTCCCCCCACAGTACCCGAATCGGCTCGGTTATGTCAATGATGTATCTAGTGTTTGCTAGGTGTCTTCCCACCAAGTTTCATCTCGATCCCTCCACTCATAGCGTTTCCCAAGATTTCCGGTTGCCCCCTCCAGCTCCCCCCAAAAGTCACCGGATCCGGTCCGGATTTTAAGTAGGTCGTCTGAGGCATGAGGTCTTTCCAAATATCAAGTTCCATCGAGATCCGATCACCCGTTCAAAAGTTATAAATACCTCAAGATTCCGGATTCCCCCTCCCTCTACTCCCCCCACAGTACCCGAATCGGCTCGGTTATGTCAATGATGTATCTAGTGTTTGCTAGGTGTCTTCCCACCAAGTTTCATCTCGATCCCTCCACTCATAGCGTTTCCAAAAATTTCCGGTTGCCCCCTCCAGCTCCCCCCAAAAGTCACCGGATCCGGTCCGGATTTTAAGTAGGTCGTCTGAGGCATGAGGTCTTTCCAAATATCAAGTTCCATCGAGATCCGATCACCCGTTCAAAAGTTATAAATACCTCAAGATTCCGGATTCCCCCTCCCTCCACTCCCCCCCACAGTGCCCGAATCGGCTCGGTTATGTCAACGATGTATCTAGTGTTTGCTAGGTGTCTTCCCACCAAGTTTCATCTCGATCCCTCCACTCATAGCGTTTCCCAAGATTTCCGGTTGCCCCCTCCAGCTTCCCCCAAAAGTCACCGGATCCGGTCCGGATTTTAAGTGGGTCGTCTGAGGCATGAGGTCGTTCCAAATATCAAGTTTCATCGAGATCCGATCACCCGTTCAAAAGTTAAAAATACCTCAAGATTCCGGATTCCCCCTCCCTCCACTCCCCCCACGGTGCTCGGATCGGGGAAGTGACTATTTCCAACTTAATCATTTGGGGTCCCTGATATGCCTGCCAAGTTTTATCATCCTAGCTTATGTGGAAGTGCCCGAACTAGCAAAACCTGGACAGACCGACAGACCGACAGACCGACGGACGGACAGAAATTGCGATCGCTATATGGCACTTGGCCGAAGGGCAAGTGCCATAATAATATCACAAGAACAGAATGGTCCTAATCGTGAGCAACGACTTGCTATTTTAATCGTTGCATTTCAGGTGGTTCAAGTAGCCCCTATGAAACGGATACTGTCGGTTCGTCTGGAAGGGATTTTCAGAGCCCTTGCGTGTGGGGAAGCCTTACGTCTTCCGGGAGTCGAATTTCTCTACCAGAGGCCGGTGTCACCTTGACTATACCCGAGGGGGCCGTCGCTACCGGTCGCACAGAGGAGATCTACCTTGCGCTTCTTAGCGATGATCGGGATCGCCCACTTTTAGAAGGTATTTTACTTTCTATGATATTTGTTTTGTAGAAGCATTCTAGGTAAAGTGTATAATGCGTTCGTTAAGTTCAAGTTATTTTTATTGACAAACTTATATATACACAACTAACATAATGCTAACATAGACAAAAAGCAAAATTTATTTATTAACAGACTCCCAAGGGCTCTATGGCCCGTTGGTTGGGAACTATGGCCCGTTGGTTGGGAAACCCACTTCCTTGCATTAGCACCGATTTGGTGTATTTTTACTGAGTCAGATATTAAAGTATTATGTAAGTGTTTTATAAGTTTGCAAAATATCTGTTGAGACTTCCGCCTTGGTCAAGTAACAGCAGCATACCAAGGAAGTATGGAGTAGAAGCGCCATAATTGCTGTGCAGAAACGTTTACTGCGGTATAGGCAAGACCTTGATCCGACAAGCGATATAGACAGGCTCCTGAAATAGTTGATAATGTGTTGTTGATTACGTAGTGTTGTGTATTGTGTAGCTTTTCCTTATTTTTCAAAAGTTGTCCGTCTGTCCGTCCGTCCGTCTGTCAGCACGATAACTCTCGAAGGGAATGAGATATGTTGATGAAACTTGGTGTGAGGACTCTTCGAGTCAAGGGGAAAGGTCGATAGATGGGCCCGATAGCTGTATATTTAGGGGAGGGGGAGGGGTTTCAAATTAAGGGGCGAACAAAAATATTTTTTAAAAGCTAATGAGATAGTTGATTAAGGGGTAAGACGACATGTTTAACACGAATATGAAAACCATTTTCTCGCCGTACAAGTACTTCACCGGAATCCGGCTAAAACCGGAAAGTTTGTTAGAAGTAAAAGTTATATCTGAAGTTGATTAGATATCTGATTTAGGGGTAAAGAGACATGCTGAATCAGAATATGAAAATGATTTTCTCGTCGGATAAGTAGATCGGCCGGAATCCGGTGAAAACCGGAAAGTTTGTCGAAAATAAAAGATTAATCTGAAGTTGATTAGAGGTTCGATTTTAGGATAGTGAAACATGCTGAATCCGAATATGAAAATTATTTTGTCGCCGGACAAGTAGATCGCCGGAATCCGGCCATAATCGAAAAATCTGTTAAAAGTAAAAGTTTTATATGAATTTCATTAGGTGTTCGATTTACGGGTAAGAATGCCTGCTGAATTCGTGTATGACAATCATTTTATACCTGGACACATTTCACCACGAATCCTGCTGAAATCGGAAAATTTGTTAAAAGTTGAAGTTTTATGTGAAGTTGATTATGGAGATATGGATGGCATGGAGATACGCTGAATCTGTTTTTGAACTTCATTTTTTGCAAGACAAGTAGTTCGCCCGGAATCGGGCTGAAACCATTTGGCAGAAGTAATGCAGGAACTCGTCAAAGTAGACATGACGCAGGCCATAGGGTAAACTCACATGCGGAATCCATATTTGAACTTCGTCTTCTCCGGTGATTACCACTGGACCGCTACAAGACCCGATTGTCTGTAAATATTAAATTTTTGGGATCCCATCGAAACCTTTGGTCTTGTTTCTGTATATATACATTATGATGGGTAATGAAATTATTAATTAATTATTTATTCGGATACGCCTCTCACTTTATATAACTAGTATACATTTGTTGCGAAGGGTCACACAAATCGGGATAAACTGCGTTATTCTTGACAAATTGTCAGCCAACTTGTCGATTAGGCGGCTTGCTCACAACTCAACTTCATTTGCTGTCAGAGCTTTCACCTTGTTCTGAACAAGGTGAGAGCAGCATAATAGTCTATAGTAGCTACCTAAGGAACAGCCATCTCATTGAAAAGTCCTTCGTAGCTAATCCGTATGTGGTTATCCTGACCTCCGTCAACAGAACGAAGCAAAATTATAGTCGCGCATGGAGCTCCGTGAGTTTTTGAATTTTAATTATTTTGGTTAGTGTTGTTTCTTTCTTCTTCTTTTCCTTTGTAAGCTTTGAAGCCAAGCTGACCATTCATTACGAAAGAAATAGAAAACCGTGATTTTCGGGGTTTTGTCTTGATCAGCTAATTATCCCTCTAGGATGATATGCGAGGGATAAATATAAATTCGGATATTTCGGTTGCACTTCCGGCAAACCGTCCTGAGCGAAAAAAAACAAACAGCTAAATCATAAGATTTCCTTTTTTTAACCATACTCCGACTCTACCTAAAGCATAATCTCGCCGTTCCCCGAGGACTCCTTCTGAGGAGTCCCAGCGTTTTGTTTGTCCCAGGGTCTCACTCCCCGTATTCTCGCGAGTCCCTATGGACGGGGAATGCTCGGAATATCATCACCATCATCCAAAAGGACTCCCTTTCTGATTCGGATGGGAATCAATTTTTGCTGGTGTTGGTGGAATGTAAACCTACTTAAAGTTCAATGGGCACATCAAACTACTCCAATCCCACTCTGTAACAACCTAGAAATAATGCTTACCACCTATGTCGGCAGCTTTTTCAGCAGTTTCCTCTCTGTGATATTTCAAAGCGTAATTTTTTGGGCCAGTACATGCTCAGTTTACTGGCTTGGACATAGATAAAAGTGATGTTTTTTATAATACTTAGTAGATCTTTATTTTATGCATAAATCAGCTTGTATAATCCAGATTTTAAAGGTTATTTGTTTTTTAATGATTTTTGTAGCTATGTTATTTTTCATAAGCTTATTGCATACTCTGGTACGTTTTATGAAGCAAGTTAATCAAGCTCCACAACACTATTCCACAAAGAAAAACTTTTAATTCGCACTTTAAGCCATGGAACTCCTGATGAAACACTAGAACAATCAGGTAAACTGCATCTGCGGCTTGACTTTGGTCACATCTCAAATATATCCTTTTCTATCAAGCATTGCTGGGAGTTTTTGAATGTCCTGCCTGATATCCCAGCTCCTAAGATTTGGATCACCGAAATGCCAGAGAGGTAAAGAGAAGGAATAACAAGAAAGCGGCCGATTTTCGTAGCGCCTTCTAAAGGAAGTCGGAAATGTTTATTTGTGAAGCATTTAATACAAAGTAAAGCATTAGAAGTGTCCATTGTGCTTTAAAAACAATTAGAACAAACAAAACGAAAAATAAAATGGATGCAGACTAATTCTGTCAACGGCATATTCTTTTTTCGAACGAAATCCATTTCGGAAGCATTCCCCGTGTTCTCGTTGTTTTCCGTACACGGTGTCCGCGTGGAGTGACTCCCTCTATTCTCACCGTTCCCCTTGATTCCCCGAGGAGTCCTCGGGGAACGACGACAACACGGTTCTAGACTGGTTATGTATAAAATTCAGTTCAGTTAATGTAGGCGCATTGCACTGTAAGAGCTAGCCCGAACATCGCTGACACGTGTCGAAACCCATGATGCCATTCAGTTCTACTGTGGAGTTATCTATCGAGGAAAGGTCGTCTCTCAGGGAAAGGGCTAAGGGCTCACCAACGAAGGTGCAATAGGTCCGATAGTAATAGAAGAAAGCACTGCAAAAAGATAAACGTTAATTTTTAGGAAAATGTAGTACTTAAGACGTTTAGACCGACCCACCGTTTCGGAAATATTATATCGCAAGAGGCCTGCTCTGTTCCAGCCCCCGGAAGCCCCGTCTCAGACAAAATTACAGAAAGAAAGAGCGTGTTCCAGCCTATTTACCGTAGTTACTACTCATGACGTCACGAATTTCGGCTTCTTGCCGACAAGGCTGGAACGCATTTTTTTATTTTCGGTAAAACATCACTCCACGCTACAGAGATCCGTAGTTACCACGCTTACTACGCTCCCGAGCATGGTAAGCAAATAGTACTGTTAGTTACTATTTCGAGAAGGTTGGAACGGTCAGTGTAGTAGCTTTTCGTGAGGTTGGAACGGAATTAGTAACTAATAGTTATTATTGTTAGAAGGGTGGAACACGGTCAAAAATCTGCGTCACGTGTTCATCTTAACTTCTCAGAAATCTGCTTTCTCATTTTCTATTGCCTGAGGCTGTTATAATGCTTGGTGTCGTTTCGTATACCGTTTACAAATAGGTAACTTCTTTCTAGGTTCCCAGACGTTGCTTAGTCCTTTAATTTCCTGTGGCCCGGCCGGAATCAAACTCCGGAAACCGGTGGTCTTGACTTTCCAGCACAGTGCCTTAATGGACTCAGAAGCGAGCTGGTCCCTCACCCTACTAAGCAGTGCCAGGGGACCAAATGAAAGCCCAGTTTGGGAGGTAAGGCCATCTTACCATTTTTGCCATTCCACGGCTGCTAACACTGTACTGTGTTTTGGGATTCCCCCCCCCCCCCAAAATATCTGAGCGATGCTGAAAACGTGTGGAACCCGGTTTCTGAAAAAGTACATTTTCATAAGAGACAACAGAAGGATGCCCGGTTTCAACAGACATTGCGTAACAGACAACACTTGAGATATTATCTGTTGTGTTGAAAAACGTTAAACATGAAATGTTATGCAGAACAGGCATTGCCAGGAAGAGCCAAAAAAGCATATGCTGCCTTTTTTTTGTCGTCACGACGTCGGAAAATATAGCAGATCCTTTTTGGCGATTTTTCGGGTCTTCCTGATGGCAACGCTCTTTATGAATAACATTTGCAAACACAATAGACAACATCCGAAGTGTTGTCTGTTAAGCATTGTCTGTTAAGCATTGTCTGTTGAAACCGCGCATCCTTCTGTTGTCTCTTATGAAACTTCTGACAGTGTACAGTGCTAATTCTCAGAGCGTGTTCCACCCTGCTTACCGTAGTTACTACGCATGACGTCACGACTTCTGGCTTTTTGGCGAGAAGGCTGGAACGTGTTTTTCTATTTTCAGCAAAATATCG
This sequence comes from Branchinecta lynchi, assembly GCA_023053575.1. Taxonomy (NCBI): domain Eukaryota; kingdom Metazoa; phylum Arthropoda; class Branchiopoda; order Anostraca; family Branchinectidae; genus Branchinecta; species Branchinecta lynchi. The sequence goes on from JAKZAP010000004.1 coordinate 27,211,745, forward strand.
TGCCACGGGCCAATCACATCACACAGATTCGTCGTTACTACGCTGCCGAGCGTAGTAAGCAAATAGTTACTGTTTAAGAACAAATGATCAGATAGAACCTCTGTCTTTGGTATCCTGCAGCGACTAGGAACACCCCGACAAAACTGAGTGGACCTAGAGGTATTTGCTGTAGCTTTTTACCCGTCTACTCTACTTCCGTCTTCGCCGTTGTTCATCGCAGAGAAAGAAAACGCAGGAGGCGTACTTCGCGCGCTGACCCGCTCTTGCGCGCGGCTAAAGAACCGATCAGCTTTGTCTTCTACTTTTCCTCAAGGTGATTTGACAGCGATATAGCTAATTGTAGAGGTATCGAAACGTGGTGTGGCGCGAAGCCAATAACCTACGCTCGTTCACAGCGGAAAAGGTACGGGGAATACTCGACTCGGCATAGTCGTATTACAGAGCTAGGGAGACGGAGGTTCCATCTGATTATTTCTTCATGCTATTAGTTACTATGTCGATAAGGTTGGACCGGTCAGCGTAGTAACTTTTCATGAGGTTGGAACGAAAATAGTAACTAATAGTTACTATTGTTAGAGGAGTGGAACGCGCTCTCACCAATGCCGAGCCACGTGTCAGCTGCGCGAGTGCCGGAGCTGGATTTACCCTATTGTACCGAGTTAAGGTAGTGAACTCATATAACATATGTGGGACAGAAACCAGTACCAGGCGACAGGGATGATTTTTGTAAACGCTACTGAACTTTTAATTTTTTTAAATTCTGACACCAGCCAAGCGGATAGACCATCTCGTGCATACAAAATCATAAATAATACTAAATGTTAGCTATATTTGTTTGCATTTTGATTACCTTAAAGCTAAGTGCACACATGGTCCGGTAAGATTCCGCACGCGAATACTCGCATGCGAAATTCGCGTCAATGTGCCCGACAGGATTTTCACGAAATTCGGACAGGAAATTTGGCCCCAGACTTGAAAAATCCACTGCTTAGCCTACAGCCAGATAATGTTGATTGATTGCAGAATGTTTGTTCATTAAAAAATGTCTATGTTGATATAAAATACAGGAGGTGTATGTAAGTTTGAACAGTTCAGACGAGTATCAAATAAAATGCAATTAAGGATGTGCTTTGGCTGACCAGTATTTTACTTTAATTGCAGCAAGTGTATGAAATGTCGATAGCCTAGTAAACATTTAAGTTTGCCTACCTAGTAGCTTGCATTTAGCAGACACTTGCAACCAAGGTCTTTCTCTTTCAAACATGGTTTTGTAACTCACACTAAACAGGTCGTATAAACATTTGAAACTTCAAACACAGCTTATTAATTTTCCAACTTTTAGATCACAATTTCTCATGCGTTTAAAATTCGCTCCGGAAAAAGTAGAATATTTTCTACTCAAATTGGTACGAAATTATCGGACCCAATCGGCATGTGAGCCTCAAAATTCCGGAGCGGAGAAGGAAATTCGCACCGGACTGCGAAATTCGGACTGTGTGTGCACGCTACTTAAATCACAGCTTGGAGTGAGCACACACAGCGTGCACACATGTGCACACACATCCTGCAAGTGGATGAAGCATCGCTTCTCCATTGTGCCACTAGATGATCCCACGGTCATACTGAGTTCTGGCTTGAATCGGCGATTGACGCGAGTGATCTAGAACTCCGGAATATCTGATTTCCTTGATGTTTCCCGTATCTACAATCAGTCTAGTACCCCCCCCCCCCCCCTCCCTCCTACACCCGTGCTGAAGTTTTGCCTTTCACATATCGTGTTTCCTGACCGAAGATTAAGTATGTCCTATCTCATGTGTTTTTCATTTCTTTCTTTCATTTTATTCATGCCCCGCTATCCAAAATTACTTACTTACTTATATCTGTAAGCCATATCTGAAAATCAGCCCTTACAAAAAGTTGTATGCAATGCCGCTTGCTGAAGCCCTCCCCCCACCCCCACCCCCTTGTTACTCGTGCAGTGCAGCGTCTGCTCATTAATCCGCTTTTCCTTATTTTTTTTTTACAGCTTCTCCTTTGTTCGCAATGAACCATCTCAGATTGCAGTTCACGTCGAGTATTAACCCTTTCCTATCTCTCTGCACGCGAACTTACCTCTTCTGCGTCACTTTTTCTTTACACATAACTTTACGGAAACTCATTTACGACCGGGAGAAGCCAAAACGTTATCTGAGATTTACGAGGCTCTGTCGCGTCTTCTGTGATAATTGTTTTCCTTTAAAATATCTCTTGTTTCCAGCGCGTCGTTAGTCTCGGGGAAGAGACCATAAATACTCCCGTGTACGTTCACTTGGACTCCCAAGAATGTCATATTGTTTCTGACAACTTGAACTACTTTGCCCTCATAGGGCAAAGCCTGCCGGACTGCCAGGCCGTTAAGCAGTTGCGGCTCGCCGTATTCGCCTCAGATGTCCAGCCGACCGAATGCCACTTGAAGATGTATGTCCTGGAAGACACGGTGGCTGCGCTCCAGGTAATGTGCTTTCTCAGTCTCTTAAACTGTCTTGTTCTTTCTGTATTTAAAGAGAGTCTTTAAAGTTTAACTCAAAAGCTACACTGTCAGAAGTTTCATAACAGATAACACGAGGATGCGCGATTTCAACAGGGATAATCCGTAACAGATAACACTTCGGATGTTATCTCTTGTGTTTGAAAACGTTATGCATGAAATGTTATACATAACTAGCTTTTTTAGGAAGAGCCAGAAAAACATCTACTGACTTTATTCCTTATCGTCACGATGTCGGGAAACTCAGCAGATAATTTTTGGCGGTTTTTCGGTTCTTCCTGATGGTAACGCTTAATATGCATTACATTTATTAGTGTTTATATTGAGTATATGATAGTTTTTAAGTATTTTGTTTTTCTGCCATGGCCCCACGCAGGCCCCACGTGCTTTTTGGGGGATTTAATTCATTCATGCTAGTCATACACTTCCAACAAAAAAGCCCCACACCCGTAGAGACTTTATGTCTATGACTTCATAAAGTTTGTCCGTCCGTCTGTTAGTACGGTAACTGTTGAAGGTGTTTAGATTCTTTGTTCAGACGTCGTAGAAGGGTCTAGAAAAGGGATAATTCATTCATTTCTTTATTTGCTCATTAAAGTTTATCCAGAAATGGCTGGGATAATAATAATAATAATAATAATTTATTGGAAGCCTAATACGGCCATACGATAGATTCCTGAAGCGCCAACAACAATTTATAACACTAATAATGAAACACAAACTATTTTCTTCTTTTCATTGCATTCAAAACGAAATAAACTACCTCACGGATTACACTTTTATTTGTCGACTTTAAGATTCCAGGGAAGAGAACACCACCAGCCATCCCAACTAAACCCAATGAAGGAAGCTCTTGGTACTGTCCTAGAAGGTGGTCAATGGTATCTTGCCCAGTGCAACAAAGTGGGCAATTGTAATTCTCCTCACCGACCTGTTTTCGCCTATCAAAAACTTTCTTTCTGTACCGTAATGGAAGAGAGTTAGTCCGGAACAATCTAGTTACCAATCACTTAGTCACTTAAATTGGCTTGAAGACCCGTTGAAAATGCGTTACTTCGTGGTTCCGCTATTTATGATGAATCGATTTTCAAATACTGGAATTTCCGCGTAATTTGTGGTACCTCTGTGCGCTTGTATCTGTGTTGTACGCCTCAGTGAAAAAGATTTATGATTTTTTTGTTGGTCAGGCACTAAGAAGTCTTCACCAAACCCACCACTGCCCAGTGAAAAGCTGCGTTTGTGTTTAGATTAAAATTTCCGCGTCGTAGTAGAATTTACGTTGGGGGACGGCCGCAGATATTCTGACCGTCAAAATTAGCGCAGATAGTGGAAAATAAAAAAAAATCCCTTAGCAGAATAAAGTTCACTTTTCAGCTAAATTTTTATGGGTATCTTGTGTCTCACGTTGTGTGTATTTTTTCTCACGATTAGTTTCCTCCTGTTGGCGGGAAAGGTCGAATGGGTCAGTGTCGCAAAGAAGCTATCAGACATTTTTGCGGTCCAGCTGGTTAATAGCCATGGGAAATTCTCGGCGTACTTCCGAGTAGCTCCAAGGAGTTGCATGGCTCGGAGAACACTTAGGTGCGTAATAACTTAGATGCAGATGGGACCAGGGTTGCCACATGTCGCACGATAGTGTGAATTGTCACTCTATTTTGTTTTTGTCACTCTTGTCCTACGTAGGACCTGCGTAGGACATAAAACTCACTCTATTTCAGAAAATGACCAAATGTGTCATTTTTGCAGCAGGGATTCCGACCAGAAGTGACTATTTCAAGTTTTTTCATGAAAGTAAAATTTTACAGAGGGGATGACGACCAATAGTGAACATTTCATGAAAATAAATTTCACTCCCAATTCACTCTCTGTTTTGGGCCAAAAGTCACTCTCTAAATATTTTTGATGTAGCAACCCTGGATGGGACTCAGTCACTGAGTTGAAGCAGGAGCATGGACCAAAATCTCATTTTTTTTTTTTTTTTTTGACAGCGTGTTATTTGGACAGTTGCGTCCCCACCTTTACCAAACTGTCCAATTGAGATTAGGAGTCATTATTAGCCTACACTCTCAGAAGGTTGATAATAGGTAACACATGTTTGCGCATCCTTGTGTTAAACTTTATGAGAGCCCTAAATCGAACATTTGATCAAGTTTAAATGAAACTTTTACTTTTAACCAACTATTTATCCGGCGAGAAAATGTTATTCACCGTCGTGTTCATACCCCAAAATCGATATCACATTAGTTGCTTAAAAATATGTTGTTTGCCCCTTAGTTTGAACCCCCACCCCTACAGAGCCCATCTACGAACTTGTCCTTACCCTTGACCATAAGAATCCTCACACCAAGTTTCATCAAAATATCTCATTCCCTTCGAGAGTTATCGTGCTAACAGACGGACAAACGAAAATCTTCTACGATGTCATAGGTATCCCTCCACTTACGTTTTAGGATCCCAAAAACAGTGTTAGTGCGGCTAGCGATAACAGCCCCAAGACCGCGCTAAAAACGACGCATGGCAAGAGCTTCTTCTTCTTCCTTTCAGATTTTAAATTTTTGTATGACTGGAGCAGTGTTTTTCAACGTTTAAGTTCATCTCGAACAAGGCTGTGACTTTGGGGGAAACAAATGTTTATGATAATTTGGTCCACGAACCAAGTGAAATCTGTCAGTAAACTCAAACCCTGAAAAAAGGTAGCCTATCCTCAGTATCGTGAAGGAGTAGTAAATGATCAACCAGTGGTATCTTTGAAAAATATACTTTTTTTCGATAGAAAAATGGTGGATATTTAAAAAAAAAAATTACGACAAATTGCCAACTTTCACAGTGTTAACACCTTTATAGCTTCCGATACGGTATCTAAGCTGACGGTGTGGGGAATGTTTGGTCCTGAAGTCCTTTCAAATATAGCCTATTTCTTTAGGTTCTCATCACGTTAAGGGAGGGGGGGGGGCTGGAAAGAACTTGCCAAAATTATGTTAGTTCCCGAAGACGTAAGGATGTACCGGAGAGCGTGTAGCGTTATCTTTTTAAAGCCTTGCTTTTGCCGTGGAACGTTACTTCAGGAATCACCGTTTCGCAATTTGTTTTTTGAACTGCATACCTTCTTGCAGACTTTAGGTCGTAATCGAATTTTATGGAAACAAATTGGCATTATAAATAAATACTGCACTAGGTGTATGTCATTCTTTTTTCTTCTTAATCATGTTTACACAGTACCTACAGTGTGCTCAAGCTGAAGTTCGCTCCTAAAAATTACCTCCATAAATACTTTAAATTGCATGCATGCATTGCGAACTTGCACCGTCATGTTATGTTTACTGGAAATCGTGTCTCAGTTTTTTGCTGTCTGGCATTCGAGAGGACCCCTCCGATTAAAGTGCGTGTACTTTTTATCTTATTGCAGTCGGTTATGCATTCGTAAGCTGCCTTCCTTGATCTATTCATCAGTGTTCATTTTAATGCAAATTTGATTCAGTTTCGAAGTGAAAGAAATGCCCAGTCAATTGAATTAACGGGCTGAAGTCAAATCCATATTCAAATCTTCAGCTCTGTTCAAACCCTCACTCAAGTCAACCGTGATGCTTAAAGGTCTTTGGGGATTAGATTTGTATTATCGTGATTAATATTCCGAGGCGCATGTATGTTTTATTTTGAATCTTTCCTGTATTTTGGCCTCACGTGTTTATTTTAAGGCTGATTTCCTCATGTTGTTCCGTATCTACAATTGTTTAAGTGCGACAATTGGCAGAGTCGTCAGGTGGAAGTGTCTAAGCTAAGTGTCGCAAGTTTCTTCGCGGGATGGTAACTAGCAGCGGATCGAGTGGAAGTTCAACCCCATCCCCCACCCACACACACATACACACACCATGTTTGCTCAGTCCTTTTAGGAGCTGAATTCTGAAGAAATTTGCATTCTTAGAGAATTTGTATTTACTAAAACTACCGAAACTGCCTTACCTTTTTTCCGCAGTCGCAAAGACAGACCGTCACAAAATTTATTTTTGGTGATCTGAATTTTTGGTGCTTGGCTAAACACCGGGATCGTTATAAACGATTTGATGCAAAACGCGCAATACTACTTCTTAAATGTTTGTTAAAGAAATCCAAACATTTTTAACATTTCCTCCTTTATGATTATATTTTTAACTATAAAAATAGCACACCCCAGTAATTCAAAATTGGTCATTCACACTGGTGTGAAATCCGTTCAGTGCGAAACAGGAGCAAGTTCACAAAACCGGTTATGAAAGCGCATTAGATTCGAAAAAATAACAGCCGAATAAAAATCAGTCAGGTAAGTTTCAGGCGAATGCCGTACGAATTTCAGAGCTTCGTGGATAAAGCTAGGCGCCCACACAGGGCCGTATCCAGGGGGCTCTTGACCCCCCCGGAATCAATTCCTGGATACGGACCTGCGCCCACAGACACGCGAATTCGTGGTCGCCAGGCGATTTTGGAATCGCAAGCGGGACAGATCGGCCTCGTCAAGCTATACAATTCGCGCTGCGCCCCAAGTCGAATTTTATTCCATCGCGTTTCAGTTGGTAAGCGGAAACTATTCTCTCTCTGTGGTCGCGAAGCTTAAGGTTGGGTCTTGCCATTCTGGGACGAAGACTGGGCCAGAATAGAAGTACTGCATCCTTTTTTTAAAACCGAGAGTATCCTCGTTTATCATGGTTGTCTTTAATTACCTGATTGAGCTTAGCAACCTGTGGTCTTATGTGTCATGTTCAATGCGCTAAAGCACACAAAAGTCAGTTCTTTGTACTGCTATAGCCGCATGTGTAACCGGCAGTGTAGTTTCACCTCTCTGCTCCGCGGAGAATTTCACAGGCTTGAATTAACTGGAAATGAGTCATTTAAGTTACAGGTTTGCAAAACAAGGAACACTCTGTATGACTAAGTGTCTATGACTAAGTCTATATGACTACATGCCAGGGATCCCCAGGAATAGCGAGAAAATGTCGCACTAACGACACAACCTCAAGACTCAAATCCTGTGCCAACCAATCACGGCGATAGTTGAAAAACTGTGGTGCCGCTTCCGGCTCTTCCGCTAGTTACACTCCACCCTACTTCCCTAGTTACTACGCATGACATCACGAATTCTTGCTTTTTGCCGTCAAGGCTGGAACGATTTTTCTATTTTCCAGCAGGATATCGTGCCACGGGGGAATCCGACCAATCACGTTACAGAGATGCGTGTACTACGCTACGCTTACTATGCTCCTGAGCATGGTAAGCAAGGCCGTGTCCAGGGGGAGGGGTAGGAGGTCGATACTCAGTTTTATAGGCTTTTCCCTCTGATCTATGTCTTTTTTGTACTTTTTTGCGCGACCCGCAGGCAAATCCCCCCCCCCCCCCCCCCCCCCCCCCCCCCCCCCGAAATAAATTCCTGGATACGGGCCTGATGGTAAGCAAATAGTAACTATTAGTTACTATTTCGAGAAGGTTGGAACGGTCAGCGTAGTAACTTTTCGTGAGGATGGAACGGAAATAATAATTATTGTTAGAAGGGTGGAACACGCTCTTAGTCATCAAGAGTATTAGATGAACAAACGCCTTCCTAATCGTACTAAACGGAAAGATGGCTGGGCCGGACATAACTCACTACTCTACTCCTTCAACACCCTTTGCGTCTACTTTACTGTTCAACCGTGTTGTCTTCTTTGTTTCTTAATTCTTACATAAGATACTTTGTACTTAACTTTTATGCTTTAATCTTCAAGTATGATTGTGAATATGATAATCATCGGATGTGTAATATTTCAGTTTTTTCTCAAGTTTAATTTATGATTTTTAAATTTATTATTAAAATGTCTTTTATAGTGTTATTATATATATTGGTGGTAAACTGTACGACGATCCAATGCTAGTGAGTGAATTGTACGAGCTATTAAGGAAATAAAGAGAGATTATAGTATTAGTCTAAATAATAACAGAAAGAGCCAATTTTATACTCCAGGCCAAATGACAAACATTCAGATATACTTAATATAATGCCCAGGGCCGTATCCAGGGGGGGGGGGGTAGGGGGTTGAGCATACTCAAAGTGACATATAGCGATCGTTATGTCTGTCGGTCTGTCCCGGTTTTGCTAGTTTGGGTACTTCCACATAAGTTAGGACGATGAAACTTGGCAGGCATTTAAGGGACCCGACCAGATTAACTTGGAAACAATCACTTCTCGATCCGGCCATCGTTGGGGAGTTCAGGGGTGGGGAATCTGGGAAGTAGTAACATGCATAACTTTGGAACGGGTAATCGGACATGAATGAAACTTGGCAAGTGTGAAGAACAATTGTCTTAGAAATTCAGTTTCAAATCCGAACTCCTGGGGGGTGAGCTGGAGGGGGGCACCGGAAATCTCGTGAAACGCTTAGAGTCGAGGATCGGATGGAACTTGGAGGGAAGAAAAAGTATACACCCTAGATACATTATTGATAAAACAGGACGGATTGTTTCACAGTGGGGGGAGTTGGAGTTTTTTTTCGGAATTCCGATGATGACGAGTTAGGGTACTTCCAGATGTGCTATGACCATGAAACTTAGCAGGCATAATAGGGACTCTTATCAGATTGGCTTAAAAATATTCCCTTCCCGGATTCGATTACCGTCGGGGGAAGTGGAGGGATGGGGAATCGGGAATTTAGTGACGTGCTTTAGAACGGGTGGTTGGACATGCGTGAAACTTGACAAGTGTCTCAGATGTTCAGTTTCAAGCCCGGGCCGGATCTGATAACTGAGGGGGGAGGGGATCAAGAATATCGGGAAACGCTTAGAGTCGAGGGATCAGAATGTGATTTTGGTTGGAAGAACATGCGTATATCCTAGATACATTATTGACAAAGCAGGACCGGATCGGGTCACAGTGGGGGGAACTCGAGAGGGTTCCTCGGAATTCTGGTGATCGCGAGTTAAGGTACTTCCAGATGTGCTAAGATGGCAGTGGAGGGATAGGAATCCGGAATTAGTGACATTCATAACTTTGGAACGGGTGATCGGTTGTGAATGAAACTTGGCAAGACTCAGGAACAAGTTCAGTTTCAAGCCGGGACCGGATCTGATAACTGGCGGGGGGGGAGCTGGAGAGGGCACCAGAAATCTCGTTAAGCATTTAGAGCCGATATATCGGAATGGAACTTGGTGGGTACAGTAAGCACAAAGCCTAGATACATCATTGATAGAACAGGTCCGGACCAGGGCATTGTGGGTGCAGCTCGAGGGGGTTTCCCAGAATGCCAGTGACCACGACTTGGCGTACTTCCAGATTATCTATGACCAAACTTTGCAATCGTATTAGGGATCGGACCACACTGACTTGGAAATAGTCACTTCCACGATTTGATCATCGTGGGGGGTGGAGAGATATGGAATTCAAGAATCTAGTGGCAAGAATAACTTTCGAATGGGTTATCGGATGTGAGTAAAACTTGATAAGGGGCAAAAGCTAATGTCTCAGACCTTTTCAAGTCCGGACCAGTTCTGATAACGATGGGCGAAGCTCGTGAAAATCCAACTAGTTTGGTCAGATCCAGTCCGGCATAGAATTATCATGGCTAGAGTATTTGCTTCTACCATCGATTGAGTTGTACGCGAATCGGAACCAGAGTACGACAAAACTTCTATTCAGAAGCAGTTATCAATGAGTGGAATAACCATTTCACATTAACTAGATCAAGCCCGTCTTCTCACGAAAGGAACAGTTGTCAGTGAGTGGAATAACCGTTTCAGATTTAGTAGATCAGGCCCGTCTTCTGATGAAAGGCATATCGGAAGAGAGATCCAGCCTTGACAACTGCAGACCGTATCTGACAAACATGCTAACTGTTCTTACAAGTGCCATATGAGCTTTCAGCTCTTTTTTCTACAAGTATTGAGTTGTAAATTGCTACGATAGTTAAACAGCTTAACCAAATTTGGTCTCACTCCGTTTCTGCCATTAAGGTTTTTGCATTTTTCATTTCTTTGTTGTCGTAAGGATTTACGTTCTGTTTTTTTTTGTTTTGTTTTTTAATAATCAAGAATGTGTCCCCGTTTGGCAGAGCTGGTACTGGACTGGTCTCGAGACGCCTTTTAAAGTACTCGGACTCGGATTTGCTGGACTCGCAGCAGCTCTGCCGTTTGGGCGTGTTGGAGATAATTTTGTTAGCTTTGAATTCATAAAAAACAACTGATCCTCCGATCCTCCATTTCTAGCTTTAGGTCATCTGTAGGCCTACTATACATCTGCTCCCTTACTGGTGCACAAAATCGGTTTCTAATTCAAAACGACTTTCAGCACTATATGAATGAATGAGAGAATTAGAAGTAATACTTTTTGCACACGTCGAGTGCATACAAATGACAGCCTTTGATTGCGAGACTTGCCACCTGAGGATAAAACAATATTTAGGACTGGCTGATTTGCATCCTTTATGGACATGAAAAGCTTCTTCCACTTAGCATAAAAATGCGATTTGATTCGTTTACTGTTTCGTTAAGTTCATATACTTTTGCAGAAGACATGCCAGCGAGAAGCTCGTATTGGAGGTAGACCCCTTGACCTAACGAGGACGTTGCAGTTCCGTGATGACGGACAACCCCTATGCCTTCGGCTGTCCGATTTTGGTGACGGTTGGATGTCTCAATTCCTCACCGATACACAGGTAATTTATCCTACAGCTTATATTTGACGTTGCAAAACGGATAAGTCAGCTACATTTTACTAGAGCTATATTTCGGCCCTTCTTGGCAAGGGTCCTATTCAGGCACAAGCCGCTGAAGCAAAGAGAAGAGACAGGGGACTCCAAAAATGCAGAAGAATCTCTACTCTTTAGACGACCCAGTCGAACGGCACAAACAGCAGCCGTGTCCAGAATGAAATCACAGCACAAGCTTTAACTCCAACCAGTTTTCAGAGAACAGTTTCACAAAATCAGATATTTAAGGAAGAATCTTCAATTGTTTTTCCACAAGTTCATTTGCAGCGTCAGCGGCTTGAGCCTGAAGAAGACCCTTGCCAAGAAGGGCCGACATATAGCTCTTATAAAATGTAGCTGACTTATCCGTTTTGCATCGTCAAATATGATTCGCAGTCAGCTTGGGCTGAAGGGATATCTTGCAGCTCCTTCTCATTTGTTGTAGTACGGGAATAAAAAATCTTTCGCTCCTAGGAAACTGCTGCAGTTCTACTTGTAAATAGTTCCAGAAAGATATTCTACATGCCTCCTACAGATGTGATTCTTCTTTCTCTTGAATTCCTGAAAAACCACTTCGCCTTTAACGTTTGTCGAACGTAATCCACCCCACCCCCACCCCCAAAAAAAAAAAAAAAAACATATCCGGCCTGTCTTGTCCCGGCACTAACAGAGTAGAACTTTGTAGGGAACCGGGGTTGGTATTGTTAGCCAAGGCCATATCCAGGGGGGGGGGGTAGGGGGTTTACCCCCCCCCCCCCCCCCCGAAACAGACAAAAATAATCATTTTTATAGGCTTTTCCCTCTGATCTATGTGCTTTTTGTACTTTTTTTTTCCGACCAGCAAGCAAAAAAAACCGAAAGGCAACCCCCCCCCCCCCCCCCGAAAGAAATTCCTGGATACGGGCCTGTTGTTGTATTCTAAGTAGCCTACGTGAAATGGTTGGAATGAAAAGTTTTAACCGTTCGATTTTCACCTCAGTAATTTAAGATTTTATTTCTGTTTAAAGTTTTTGTTAAAATTTTATAACATTTAATCAGTAGCGTATATTCCGATTATTTTTGGGATGGGCGACAGCTCAGTGAAAATCTGCGGCCGAAGTGCGCCCCCTTATCGGCCGGAAAGCCTAAAATTTGTCTTGTTTTTTGCATATTGCGACCGTTTTTAACACTAAAAATACATCTAGGTGCAAATTTTTTTTTTTTTAAACACCTTGTAATCATGCACACTACGACTCAAAAACTGCTTTTAAGATCAATTACTGAACAATACTGTAAATAATTTTGATTTAGCTCCTCAATTTGTATTTTCGCGTACGTTTTCCCCGAAAAAAACTCCTTTTCCGAAATTTCGGAAGAAGATCGCCCCTGTCGCCCATATTTCGCACAATCAAAAACTCTTTTTTCAAGAATTTCGGGGGGGGGGGGGGGCGATCGCCCCTGTCGCCCCCCCCCCCCAACCCTAATATACACTACTGCATTTAATACATGGATGCACATCCTTGTCTTAAATGTTAGGGCGGGACCGGAGAATATTAATGTTATGACTTTTTTAAGTGTTGTCAACGTTGCATATGTTCACTAGATAGTCCTTCAGCCCATAAGCTGACTTTAAAAATATAGCTCTAATAAAATGTAGGTGACTTATCCGTTTTGCACCGTCAAATATCATATGTTTACTATTTCCCATATTCGACTCTGCAAAACGGATACGTCAGCTGCATTTTATTAGAGCTATATTCCGGCCCTTCTTGGCAAGGGTCCTATTCATGCTCAAGCCGACAAGTATGGTTCTCAGTCAGCTTGGGCTGAGCGGAACAATATTTCCCTTTTTTGTTTAACCCGCGTAGCATCTTTTATTTTTTGTTCTCATACGTTTTACTGTTTGGGCTACGACTATCGGTGACGTGATGTTTTTTACCACCTAGCGCCACAACTTTCTCAACAAAACTTCATTAACTGAAAAAGTCACAGGGATTTGTGTCCAAGTCAGTTCGTATATTCGCTCGTCGATCTCGTCATATCAATTTTGTACACACATCCCGTGATTTGAAGTTAACAATCCGTGCCGTGTCCCAGTTCGCTCATAAACTGTTGAGAATGAAAATCTACAACTTCCGTATAATACTCGAATTCAAAAGCAAGTTCGTAAGCTAGTTCACGGATAATTTCCCGGGATGAGTAGGCGTCCAAAGAGATTCCCTTCCCTCCCATTTGGTAGGAAGTCTAGCCAGCCGTGCCATAATAGTTACGAAGTTCAAGAATTTGTAGACCAACAGTGAACTGTGAAACGTAAGCTAAAGGACCCCTCGCACTATTTACTCTTCAACTTACAGTATTTTAAAATGTTTGAATACTTTAAGACTAGGCTGTGCTTTCAAGAAATAACCCACGGTTTTGGTTGTTTTAAGCCTTTTCCAAGACCCGTTGTCTTATGGCGAAAACAGAGGAACAATTTAAATAACCGTTTTTATGGCACTTGCCCTCCTGCCAATTGCTATATAGCGATCGCAATTTCTGTCCGTTCGTCTGTCTGGCGGTCTGTCGGTCGGTCCGGGTTTTGCTAGTTTGGGTACTTCCACATAAGCTAGGACGATGAAACTTGGTAGGCATATCAGGGACCCCTATTGATTAAGTTGGAAATAGTCGCTTCCCCGGTCCGAGTATCGTGGGGGAAGTGGAGGGAGGGGGAATCCGGAATCTTGAGGTATTTATAACTTTTGAAAGGGTGATTGGATCTTAATGAAACTTGATATCTGGAAAGACATCGTGTCTCAGACGACCCACTTAAAATCCGAAACGGATCCGGTGACTTTGGGGGGAGCTGGAGGGGGGAGCCGGAAATCTTGGGAAACGCTTAGTGTGGAGGGATCGGGATGAAACTTGGTGGGAAGAACAAGCACACTGCACAAGTCCTAGACAGATAATTGACATAATCGGACCGGATTCGGGCACTGTGGGGGGATTCTGGTGATCCAGTGAGTTCGGTAGTTCATGATGGAAAAAGGTGATGAAAATCGGCAGGACTATGAGAGATCCGACTTGAGAATAGTCGTTTGCACGACTAGAACATCGTGGGGGGGGTGGAGGGATGGGGAATCCGGAATTAGTGGCATTTATAACTTTTGAACGGGCGATCGGATTTGAATGAAACTTGGCAAGTGGAAAGGACTATTGTCTCAGATGTTCCATGTGAAGTCCGGGCCCGATAATTGGGGGGAGGAGTTGGAAGGGGCCACCGGAATTTGTATGAAACGCTTAGTGTCGAGGGATCGGGATAGAATTTGGCGGGAAGTTCAAGCATAAGTATTAGATACGTTCTTGACGGAACCAGATCATGTCGAGGCTTTTTGGAGGGAGTTGGATTGGATTTCCCGGAATTCCGGTGATCGCGATTCGCGAGATAGGATACTCCCAGATTAACGAAGGACGACAAAACTAGGCAGGCATATTAGCGACCTAACCCGACACAGGAAGCCTTAGGAAGACTTCCGGTCCTGGGTAAATTACTGATTTCCGTAGGTTGCGCAAAATGGTCCGACTCAAGTGAAACTTTATGGGTGATAAGAACTGATGACCTAGATATGCAAAGCTTGTCTACGAACCTATGCAGCCATGGTTGGGGGGGGGGGGGGGTCCGGAAACTTTGTGGCATGCACAAAAACCAAACGGATGGGCAGAATGGAATGCAACTTGGACAATACCAAGTTTATGAGCCTAGATTTGTCATTTGTTGTCCGAACCGTATCCGACCAAGGTAGGGGGATGATGAAATGGATGGACGGGAAGGAGAGATGTTAGTATGTGTCCGAATACAGTAGGCGAGAGTCCCGAAAATGTTGTGGCTTGCATAGCTGTTAAACGAGTGAAGTGATTGGAATGAAACTTGGAAAGTAGACAGAGTGCCTGCCTTAGACGATATATTTTAGGGTCTGGATCGGATTCGAGCACGGTGGGGAGGGGTATCGGAATTCTCGGAAAAATGCTCAGATTGACTTTCTCGCTTCTCACACTACCTACTTGTAACAAGTGCCATATGAACTCGTAGCTCTTGTTTCTGATGGAAAAACATCTCGCAGACAACCGTCAACAGTGTGGTACGATGGTAGCAAACCACGGCAAGTGAGAAAATCAGCGTGGTTTTCTTAGAGGGGTTAGAATGTACGTACGAAATTGGGGTCTCCGGGTTTAAAGATATATGTAGCGATTATGGAAGTAGGTTGCATTAGTATCATAGGTAAGACAGGTGCTTCGAAGGGCTATGAACAAATAAGACTCTTCTGTAATATAGAAGAAATTTTTTTTTTCAGGAGATTCTTTTCGACTCTGTCTGGAGTTCACAGCAAACCCTGTGCTGCACGTTTCCTCTCGTCTGTCGAAGCAGTCAGCCGTCCGAGCTCTCATGCGTACTTACCGCTCACCAAGGGGGCCGAACCCAGACCCTAATTCGAATTTCCCGCTCTGATCTCAGGAAAATCGCCGCCCAGAGCCCGATTCCGCAACGGTGGCTTAACTCAGTGGCAGTTTCCTCTAGAAACCAAGTCTCAACTGTAGTACAGGAATCACACCATCAACCCTTTAGGTAGGTGTTCCGCACGCTATTGGAGTCCGGGCTTATTCAATACTCTTGATGACTATCTCTACTTGCCGGTGCAAAATCTCTGGCCTCTCCGGGTATCTAGCGGAAGAAAGTCAGAAGTGGTGTCACAGATACTACCAAAGATCGCGGTGATTGATTGACACAGGATTTGAGTCGTTGAGTTTGAGTCGTACGGACACGCTTCCTCCTTCTTCCTGAGGAGCGCTGGCGTGTTTTGGTTGTTCCCCCCATCCCTCTCTGTTCAAATTGTAATCCTACCAGTAAAACTGTTGATAATAATTAACAAAGAAAACAAATAAAAAAATATACAGGGTTCAACACTAGTCTAGACAACTTATAGATCAAGGGTTAGGCAAGCTCTGTGCTTATTTTGACGGGTTTAAAAATCAAACCATCATCGTCAGTGGGAATTTGAAGCCTACTATTTGAAGCGACTATATAGTTGATATTTGAAGCGACTATTTGGAATCTACTACCGTTAAATATCCGGAATTCGAATAACCTTATTTCATTCAAGCGATCAGCGAAAGGTCATTCCAGGAAAATTGTTTTCCTGTCTTTTGCTTTCTTTCTTTCTCGTTGATTCTGTTTGTTACTTAATTAATATAGGTTATTTCCCTGCCATAGCGAAGCACTCCTTTTGTGCTTTCCTGGCAGGAATGTCAATGATGTATTTTTGTTTTTAAATATAGTCCAATGAAACTGAGCTGAAACTGAAACTGCCATTTAAGATCTATTTATTCTGCTAAGTTCGCGTAAAAATACGACAGTAAGGTCAGTCGTATTTTTACGCGAATTTAGTAGAATATGCGCTACTGTTAGTCTTCCCCTTTCTCCTACTCTGTTGGTTTGTACGTGCATTTTATCACTAAGGTTTGTAGTCGCCGTGAAACCTTTCCAGATTCCGGAATATATGGGCACACACGTCCGGGCTTCCAGACGTTTCAGTTTGGTTTTGAAACTCAGCATTATCCCGTATTCTTTTTTGTGCTTTTGAATCCGGGTTTTGAGGCGGCTTCGACCTACCAGATTTCAGTCAACGTGCTATACTGTCATATAAACATCGACAGACTAGCACTACTTAAATTTCGCTATTCCCTACGAAGTCTGGATACTAACTGAATTCAACATCGCAAGATACACTAAAGCACTGACACGTATTTACATTTAACCCATATTTAACAAATTCCCGAAACTACTTTTACAATTACAATTACAGCTCGGTTTATTTATGCATAAATGCCTTTTACAAACAAAAAATAGTGCTGGATATGTCAATACAGTTAAAAAGATCAACCAAGGGATTGGAAGGATATATTTACAGTTGTAACCTATGATTTATATATACAGTTCATGGTTTAAAATACAATTCATCAAAATACGACGCGAATTGAAATGACAAGTCTTAAAACAATTACAAAAATAATTCGTCAAAATGTCATTACTATTATAATATTTAAAAAGAAAAAAAAATGATTGAGATATTTAATATATACATTGACCCTCACTGAAACTTGAATTTACAACCCTCATTATATACTGACAAAAACTGAATATTATCACTAATTATTTTAATACAAGAGTCACTTTCAAATCTCTTTAAACATTTTCAACCGTTCAGCGTCTTGTCGTTGAAACCGAATCGATGTTGATAATTTTGGCTTCTGGCGGACGAATGTCCCCCCCCCCCCCCCACCCCACCCCGAATGTTGTGAGCCAGTCGGTAAAAAATAGCCGAGTCGGCGCGAAGCGCCACGATTCTTCGTAAAAACAGTCGATTTTTTTTCTTGGAAACAGTCCTTTTTTTAAACAGTCGGTTTCTCGTAAAAATAGTCGATTTTTTCTTTAAAATAGTAGTAGTTTCATCAACTCAGTCTTTTTTTCTTTAACAGTCGGTAAAAATGACCAGACAGTCGGTGAATACCTTGCCCCCCCCCCCCCCCCCAACATTTTGGCTAGTAAGGCCTCTGATATCATTTTCTTGTGGTATAAAGCTGTGATATATTTACCCAGAGAAAGAAATCCACCTAGAATCACTTAGTAACATCTTCCTCTTAAATGAACCAGGAACGAAAAATCCTCACCATAACACAAATCATCAGACGTAGTCTCGCGGGGAAGTCGCAGTCGGCGTGGATAAAGACCATCAACTAAGATACTCAGATCATAATTTACTTAGCGTCTTTGTTAATGGTTCCGCGGACTGCGCCGATGAAAGAGCGAATGAGAAATAATTACATTTACAAATGAGCAACTGTCAAAACACTTAATATAAAGGAATCCCGGTCATTTGGAGACAGCAGGACTCCTACTTTGCGGAACGCTCCCGCTGTGCGTTTACAAAGGAATATACCAACAGGACCGGACTTCCATGGCATTCAGATTGGGAAACAGCTTTTAATTGAAGTGAAAAAAACACCTGCGAACCATAATCGCTGCGAACGGCGGTGATGCATGCCGTCACGAAGCTAGCTAGCAGGCTTTCCTGGTAGCCGGGAAACTTCCTCAGTTCTTTAATTTTTTTTTTTCGAAGAACCGAAATTCCTTTCCCGAATTGAGACAGGTGTGGATTTTCCTACAAGCAAGGCCGTATCCAGGGGGGCTAGGGGGTTGCCCCCCCCCCCCCCCCCCCGAAACAGAAAAAAAATAATCATTTCTATAGGCTTTTCCCTCTGGTCTATGTGTTTTCTGTACTTTTTTGTCCGATCAAGCAGGCGACCCCCCCCCCTAAATAAATTCCTGGATAAGGGCCTGTCCACAAGTGACCTGATTTTCGTCTACCGATCCGTCCGTGGATCTTCGTCCGATTTTTTCTTCCTTCTTTTTTTTTTTCAATCAGTCAATCAAGTATAAACTTTTGGACTTCTTCCTTGTAAATGTTATAATTTTTGAGGATCTGAGCCTTGAGCTCCGACTTTAGGACAGGACGCGTCGAAATTATCTCAGAGATTCCAAACATCTTATGTAACGTTTACTACACTGATTTTTATATTTTCTGTGTTTGGCTCTTTTCGAGGCAGGCAGGTCGGAAAAACGGTTATGCAGTTTCTTACATATTTCTCACCATAAACAAGGGATCGATTGAGGCTGAACACATCGTCGTAACTATCGTAATCTTTGAGAAACCCAGTATATCTATGAAATTGGCTTATGTGACTTACGTGCGGCGGCTACTGGAATAATAATAATAATAATATTGTATTTAAAGCCTTAAGGCCATATACATACAACAAAACAAAAAACTTCCTAATTACTTCTAATATCGCACTACATAAACTAAACTGCACTCGCCCGGTCAACTTTTACAACACTTTGCAACACAAATCTACATAGCGCACTAATTGCTCCTGGAGATGCTCTTCAATATATCAGGAAACAGTATCTCCCTTACCCCCCAGCAAGATTCCCTTCACAACGAGAGTTCGCGACACAGTGAAACCAAATGGGCTAGGTCATCATCGCCTTCACCACAGAGTGAGCAGGGGCTGTTCGTACTGGGCGAAACACTTTTTTTCTTGTCAAACTTACTGTTCCCGTGTACTGGCAGACAGGTCGCTCGCAACTGGATCCAGAGCTTGAGGTTTGGTTTAGGTGAAATTGGCTTATGTGACTTACGTGCGGCCGCTACTGGAATATGCCTGCCCAGTTTGGGGACTCTTTGTACAAAGGAGCGTAAAGCATAACGAAGACGTTGAATTAGTGCAAATCAGAGCATGCCGCATTACGCTAGAGCTGAAATACAATGGTTACGAAACGTCCCTCCTCCTATTAAGACTTGAGCCACTCCATGTCCGCCGGGAAAAATTAATTTTACGTTTTGGCCAATCAATCCTTGCCAGTAAAAAACATAGAGACATTCTGCCCGATCTAGAACCGGCGACAGGGCGGACGCGACACCGAAATCTCCTGTTGCAAGTTAGATGTCGCACTAACCGGTATTCGAATTCATTTGTGCCATATTTTATTGAGAAAATTAACAAAAAATTAGTGAATTCCCAGTGATTTATTTTATTTTATATAATAATTGTATATATTCAAGTATTGTAACACATTAAATGTAATGGTCGACGTATTTAGCTCGGTATTTAGTGCCATGTCGCCGACTCGGCGCTACGAGTTAGATCATTAAAAAATATTCATCTATACTTTCAAGGGGTCAGATTTGTTAGAATATTCGAACAAAAACTGGATCTACTGCGACCTGGTAGTAAAGTAATTTCTTTAGTGTGAATTCAGATTACCATGATCATGATACGAGGAATAATGATAGGCTTGTTAGTGAGTCGTGTAAGAGTAGTAGAGCGTCATTTATAATTAGAAATAGTGGTGTGAATGTTTGGAATAATCTACCGGCAAGCATTAGGGAGTCTGATAATCATTTATTGTTTAAGAATAGATTAAAATAATATTTTTTGGGTAATTGAGTTGGTTGTTTAATGAAGATTGGGGCAGGATTCGGGAGGGGAATGGGAATTGGGTAGGATAGGGGTGTTTGAGTGAGGAAAGCTGATTTGGAGTGAGTTAAGGTCTCACTAAGTGTATAGAAAAAAAAAAAAAAAATGGTCAATAGATCTTGATAATTTGATGTCCGTCTTGCACAGGTGACCTGTTGTCACATATTGATACGGACTATTGGTTTAAGAATATGTTCAATATGTTGTAGAAATGTTGAAGAAATAAATTCCTTCCTTCCTTCCTTCTTCCTTCCTACCTGTGCTTTAACCATTCGTAAAACGTTTTCCTCACATGACCATTGCCCAAAACCTGTTCGTTTTAGAATGGCAAAGAAGAAAAAGGAAGAACGCGATATAAATTTGTGGTTCCAGGACACTCTTCAGTCTTTAAAGGACCCCTGTTACCTATTCTGCCTTTTATAATATAACTTGCTCCCTATTGAATTATAAGCTTCTAATCCCCACTTTTCTCCATTGTTTCGTCTTGTGCCTACGAATTTTAGTGCTTTTTCGGCCATTTCTAGTTTTGCCCTTCACATAAAGCAAAGTTTGCCAGTCTTCAGTCCGCTGATAACTCTTTCAAACATAAAGACACGAGAATCTTCTTGTTACTTCTTTGATTTACTTAGTTTTCCAACTTTTTAACCACGGCGCGTTCAGTTTTCAAACCTTTTGGTCCCACCCGCCGCGTCGGAGAGCAGGAAAGTAATGGAATTTCTGAAAAACTTTTTTTTCTGATCCCTTTCATAGGCAAAAGATGATTTCTAGTAAGAGTTGTGCTTCCTATATAAAAAGATATAAAAAAATAAACAGTTTACTAAAATATTTCTGAGAATGAAGTTGAAAATAAAAATATAGCGTCATCGTAGGGATAGTAACAACGACCCTGTATCAAGCCCTACCCTGATCTGATCCCTCGTATACCATCGACTAAAGCTTAATCATAGAGACTTTAACTGCGGAGTATTTAAATCGAATCTTACCGCGATTAATAACAGTGGATAGCACTAGTTTATCATTCGCTGGGAGAGCGTTCCTTTTCGAAGGCTGGGTCGGGCCTGGGGTCGCGACCCAGAAGACTGGAGATCAATCTCATAAAGAACCCTCTTTCACACGCCCACTGTCAGACTGAATGAAAGACGTTGACGCGTCCTGATAATAGTATGATCTTACTGAAGTAAATTGAATAAGCGGGGCCATTCACTGCTCATTATCGCCTCCACTCCATAAAGGGAACTGTTGTCGTACCGGCTTTGAGGCAGGCGGTCTTGAATCATGCCTTACATTTTTTTTTTCTGTATCAAGAGGCCGTTTGAGTGATGGCTGGCATGAAAGCATGCGGCTTGGGTGCATTCCTGAAAAGTGGATCGTGCCAGTTAAACACTTGAATTAATATTAATGACTTTGAATAGATTTCATGAGTACTTCCGCCAAAGCTGACTGGGAATCAAATGTAAACAGAAATACTACTCAAAACGGACCAAGCGTGTACAGAACAGAACCCTTGCCGAGAAGGGACGAAATATTGCTAAAGAATATCTTATCTGACGTGTCCGCTTTGAGTAATTTTTATATATGAACGATCTATTCCCCCCTCCCCTTCCGTGCGTCGGTCCGAGAGGAATACTGGCAATAAGTTTTCCCCGTATCCCGCTAATTCTTCTACCCAATTTTTACGTAGTTTCATTCCATCATTTATTTCTGGTAATTTCTTGTAAATGTATTAGTTAATTTCTTTCTTGTGTGTCTGTGTATTTTGTAAATTTGTATTCCTTTTCTAGCTTTTAGCTATTCGGATTAAACTTGATTGATTGATTGATTGATCTAGTCCAATAAATGGAACATTTGGGCGTAACATGATTTTTAGCATAATATTGGACTTCGTCACTTGTCTGCAGTGCCTGTTCAACAAATAGGCAGAGAAGGCACCTGCACTCATGGCCTGCGATAATGGATCAGAACATTGAAAAGTTTAGGCTACAAATAAAAAAAAAAATGCTCCGTTGCAGGCTTAACTCCACGGTAGCTGTCTTTCTTCTCGTAGTTTGATTAAATACTTTTAAATTTTGCTCCTTATAGCTTGTGTCAATATTCCTTTCCTGATCTATCTCCGAGACCCAATATAATGTTCCTGCAGGCCCGTATCCAGGAATTTATTACGAGGGGGGGGCGGTGCCTTCTGGTCCGACAAAAAGTACAAAAAACACATAGATCAGAGGGAAAAGTCTATAAAAATCGTTCTTTTTGTATGTTTCGGGGGGTGGTTTCAACCCCCTAACCCCCCCCCCCCCCTGGATACGGCCTTGTGTTCCTGCTAGTTTTCTGTGCCCCAATACTGACGATTTGTGTGCCTCAATATCGACGACTCTGTCCATAAAAATCTTTTCAATCATGTTCTGACTTAGGCCACAGCGAGTAACCCATCGCGGATGATTATTACTCACTGGGTATGGACAGGAAATCTCCGCGACCCAGTATCATGTTCCTGCTAGATTGAATACCGACGATTCTGTCCGTAAAAAGCTTCTCACTCGCGTTCCCACTTAGGCCACAGCGAGTAACCCATCGCGGATGATGATTTTGATGAATATATATTAACTTCAACCAATTTTTAGAGAAGAAGTTCACAAAGTCAGATATTTAAGGAAGAATTTTTAATTGTTTTTCCACAAGTTCATTTTCCAGCTTGAGCCTGAAGAGGACCCTTGCCAAGAAGGGCCGAAATATAGCTCTAATAAGATGTAACTGACTTATCCGTCTTGCACCGTTAAATATGATTCGCAGTCAGCTTGGGCTGAAGGAATATCTATTATAGTGATGAAATTTTGTATTACTCACTGGACACGAACAGGAAAATAGTCCAGGACAGAAAAAGAAAAGGAAAGATTAGAAGATTATAAAGATTTTGCCAGTTTTCTCCAAGAAGCCAACTGTTAACAACTGGCTTATTGATTTGTAAAGTACGGGCATGATTTTCAAGAGGCGTGAATCAAGGGTAAACTGAACAAATGAGGTATGTGCAAGGCCGTATCAAGGGGTGGGGGTTAGGGGGTTGACCCCCTCCCCCCCTGAAAAATACAAAATTAATGATTTGTATAGCCTTTTCCCTCTGATCTATGTGTTTTTGTCCGACCAGCAGTCACTCCCCCCCCCCCCACCGCAAGGCAACCTGGATACGGGCCTGCGTATGTGTTTAGGGTTATTTGGGAATGGGAATCAGGGGTGTCATTGAAATCTGTTCAGTATTCTTTTATATATTCTAGATTACCTCTACCTGTGAAAAGGCAGCTTTGTCTTTGTCTGGATCCTCCAAACGCCAGAGGGAACGACTGGAGACTTCTTGCAGAGGAATTAAAGTTTCACAGGTATGATCCAACTTTACTTTCCACAGGTAACAGGTTGACATCGAGGCCCCTAAATAAAGAATAGCCTTAACTCGTGGACAATAGATGTAGCTGTCATTATCTCTGGTGAAGGGTCTGAGACATCGTAAAAGGTGGTGCACACTTAACCAGATGAGAGTCAAGATGCAGTAACGATGTCTGGCATCACATGCGCATCGTGCCATTTTACCTAACTTTGAGACCCTAGCAAGTAGCAGGGGGGGGGGGGGCAGAGGGGCGCTGATTCCCAGAGAATAGTAAGACGACCCATAAATTCGACTGATCGTTATCTGAATGCGTTTGTACCCTGT
Source organism: Branchinecta lynchi (assembly GCA_023053575.1). NCBI lineage: Eukaryota > Metazoa > Arthropoda > Branchiopoda > Anostraca > Branchinectidae > Branchinecta > Branchinecta lynchi. The sequence continues at coordinate 27,235,701 of JAKZAP010000004.1, forward strand.
CTGACACAATATTTTAATTCCAGTTAGGTTGTACGTATAGATGAAATGTTATTTATGTAATTTTACAATACAAGCTATTAGGGGAATAAAGTACATTATTTGTTTGTGAACATGGTGATGAAAAGCTTATCGTTATCACTTGTTACGGATCGGCTCCACTTTTGCACTTGGGAGTTGGGACGCTGGCTGTACGAAAATCCCGAATTTCTGTCCAAAAGAATCGTCTTCCATCTACAAAACGTTGATTTTCCTGGATCGACTAAAAGCAGGAAAGGAAAGGCAAGAGAAAGCAGGAAAGAATACTAAAACCAGGAAGGGCAAACTAAAACGAGGAAAGAATTACTAGGAATCGGGAATTCGAAAAACTGGCAAGCCTTTCCTCTGTTTAGTATCCCGTGAGGCGTTCGCAACTTCCATTTGTTAAAGTTCACCTTTTCCTCCTTTTAGTATTCGAAAAAACTGGCAAGCCTTTCCTTTGTTTAGTATCCCGTGAAGGGTCGGCAACTTCCATTTGTTAAAGTTCATCTTTTCCTCCTTTTAGTATTCGAAAAAACTGGCATGCCTTTCCTAGTATCCCGTGAGGGACTAAAAGGAGGAAAAGGTGAACTTTTACAAGCGTAAGTTGCCCACACCTCACGAGATACTAAACAGAGGAAAAGCACGGCACAGCTTGCCAGTTTCTTCTAATACTAAAAGGCGAACTTTTACAAATGTTAGTTGCTGACCCCTCACGGGATACTAAACAGAGGAAAGGCTTGTCGGTTTTTTAGAATTTCTAATTTCTTTCCTCGTTTTGGTACTCTCCGTGACAAGCTACTAAAACCAGGAAAGAAACGGTGGACTTGAAATATCTTAGTTGCTGACCCCTCGCTAGACTCATGATCGCCTACCGACAGGGTACTAAAAGGAGGAAAAGGTGAACTTTTACAAATGTAAGTTGCCGACCCCTCGCGAGAAACTAAACTGAGGAAGAGCACGGCACAGCGTGCCAGTTTTTTTCGAATACTAAAAGGAGGAAAAGGTGAACTGTTACAAATGTAAGTTTCCGACCCCTCACGGGATACTAAACAGAGGAAAGGCTTGCCAGTTTTTCGAGTCCTCGATTCCCGGTAATTCTTTCCTCGTTTTAGTTTTCCTTTCCTGCTTTTAGTCGATCCCTGATTTTCCTTTGCTGGGTTCTTTCGATTACGTAAACCACAGCACCTGAATAAATTTCTAGTTTGGGGTACGGGGCTGAGGGTTGGAAAGGAAGGTACTGGAGGGAGTAAGTGGGGGTCGTTGACTCCACCCGGAGACTAGTTTGCGCAGCGACTCGGTATATAGCTTGTCCTCGCTCGCCGCTCTTTATAAGATTAGTTGCTGCTGGCGGGAAATGTACGCCGTTGCCGCGAACTATGTGAATCCTTTTTCGTGTATATTCTTTGTAGCAGTGTAATAGTGCTTTCAGCCCAAGCTGACTGCGAATCATATTTGACGGTGCAAAACGGCTAAGTCAACTACATTTTACACGTAAATGGTAACGTCATATGATGAGGACCTAACATACGATTTGATTGTCCCGTAAACACGACCGGTCAAATGATTCAAAAATCATTGACAACAGAGCCCAACCAGCGCACGACCTTCTACACTGATTCCTGGCCCAAGATTGTAAATTAGTGTATTTTTCTGTATCTTTATGTCTTCTATTTATTTTCCTTTATTTACTCCGCTTTTTCGAAATGGCGCGTTACAAATAAATTACTTACTTCCTTACTTATTACATTTTCCTTCTTATTATTATTTTGCGTTTTAATAAAGTGTAGCTGACTTATTCGTTTTGCACCGTCAAGTATGATTTGCAGTGTTAGTAAACAATAGTTTATGTGTTTTGTAGGGAGAGAAGCTTAGGCTTAACCTATTTTTCTGTTAACAAGAAAAAAAAAATGTTTTACCTAATTGGTATTAGGCGCTCATGTTTCTGATTTATGTTTTACGTTTTATGTTTTTTATGTTTTACGCTCTTTCGGTGAGGAGAGAAATGGAAAATAAGCGGAAGGAGAAGTAACCTGTCCGGGTTGAAAACAGTTAATCCAGATTCGGTTAATCCGGAAACAGAATCCGGATTCTGCTGGTGCCGACAGCTGATTAACACCCTCGCACTACTCACTGTTTATGTTTCAATACTCAAAACTTGAATACTGTAAAACTAGGCTATTCTTTTAAGAAATCATCCACGGGTTTTGCTGTTTTTACCCTTTTCCCAAGCCCATTGACTTCAAGCAAAAGTTGGCAAAATTCAGATAACTGGTTTTACGCATCAGGGGTTTGATACGCGAACACTCGTCGGGACCATATTGCGCATGGGAAATAGTGAATCGTGGCAAGAGTAAAGATTAGTGAAATATCGTTAGCGGGTTTTTTAAGTTTAATACTCTTTATTATACAAACCAACTTCTACATGCTAAACTGCATAAACACACCTTTTGTAACCTCTTACCATCCTTTAGACATGTAGCTGATACTTCTAACTGCAGGGAAGCCCGAATGGGTCTGTGGGGGGCTTGAATTTATTACGTGATTTACGTGAAATGCCAAGGTATTTCAGAACTAACAAAGGAACAAAACTAAACATCTAAACTAAACTACAAATCACATTAGTTTGTTCAAATAATTAATCAAAACAAAAAGAAAAAAAACTGTAAATAATTCTGACTGTGAATTTCATTATCAAAGACAAAAAAAACGTATTTTTAGATCAAAGCATTCCAAATCCAAACGTTTAGTTTTCCTAATATATTCCAACACAATATTTCTAACATTCCTAAATTATAATGTAACATAATGAAATATGGTTCTACGGGGTGAAGAATTAATGAATGCAATTACGGAAGTAGATTGCATTGTCATTGCAGACACGACGGGTTCTTGAACTTCGAGTTTAGTATATCACTACTCGTGTGTTGCCTGTCATTTCAGACTCGTGTCGAGTCTCATTTATATCAAATTAACTTCCGTGGTGTCGAATGTATCGACTTTTTCTGATCTGGAAATCCTTTTTCATGGTCACGTTCGGAAATGTTGTAACGGGAAATTACCTCAGGCGCCTCGTGCCTGGAATTTTGAGTTGACATGTCCCGACATCTCTCGGTGGAAATCATTTAATTCAACAAGGAAGCCGTCGGCTAACCCGGGAAGATACTTTCGATAAGAAGACGGTAATCTCTGGGATCTGTATTGATCGTCGGCGGTGACTTCAGCCGGTGCCTATACGTTCCGATCCTAGATTTGGATGCAAATATTCGGACGAGTGTTGCTAGTATGAACCGGAATTTTCTGAACTATGGAGTCGTTCTATCTTCGACGATCAGCGCTGACTTCAAGCTGGATCCCCACAAAGTCCGTTGTAAAATTCGTGCGTGAATACTGGAAGTTGATATTCGGGGATAAACGGGGAACAGAATTTGATTTTCCAGATTTCTGGAATCTGCCGATTTTCGGACGTGAGGCGCCCACACAGTCCGGTGCAATAAGAATGCAAACATTCGAATAAGCTGGATGCTGTTTGTATTGTTCGTTTTTTTCCTATTTTTGGGATCCCAAAACGTAAGTGGAGGGATACCTATGACATCACAAAAGTTGTCCGTCTGTGCGCACTATAACTCTCGAAGGGAATGAGATATTTTGATGAAACTTGCTGTGAGGGTTGTTTGGGTCAAGAGTGAGGTCAGGTCCGTAAATGGGCTCTGTAGCCCTACATTTAGGGGTGGGGGAGGGGGTTTAAATGAAGGGGCAAAAGAAATATTTTTAAACATATAATGTGATAGTCGATTATGGGGTAAGAAGACATGCTGATCACGATGGTGAAAACCGTTTTGTCGTCGGACAAGTAGTTCGCCCGGAATCCGGCCAAGTTTGGAAAGTTTGTTAAAAGTAAAAGTTTTATTTTAAGTTGATTAGATGTTTGATTTAGGGGTAAGAAGACATGCTGAACACGATGGTGAAAACCATTTTTTTTTTGTCGTACAAGTAGTTAGCCCGGAATCCGGCCAAAATCGGAAAGTCTGTTAAAAGTAAAAGTTTTATTTGAAGTCGATTAGATGTTCGATTTAGGGGTAAGAAAACATGCTGAACACTAAGTTAAAGTTTTACTTGAAGTTGATAAGATGTGCTTCATACGGGTAAGGAGATACGCTGAATTTGTTTCTTAACTTTTTTTTTTTTTCTGCACAAGTATGGTAGTTTGTTCGCAATTGTATGGATCAGCTATTAGATTTGTGGGATCCCATCGAAACCTTTGGTCTTGTTTTTACTTCCACGTAGCTATCTTTTCCCAGCTTTTCTTACTTTCGATTGAAAAATAGTAAGTAGCAACGACTCAGTGACGTTAAAAATCTTAAAATAAACAAGAGCTACGAGCTCATATGGCACTTGTACGAGTAGGCTGTACAAGAAAGTAGATGAAAACGTCACAAAATACACCCGCAATCCAAAAAGGCGGTTCGTAAATAGAAATAGGATATTTAGTTTCACTCATTTCTGAGCATTTCCGGCATCGTCTCGATTGCAAATGCACATGACTGTTCAAACTTTCATCCCAATAAATCCATTTGTTTGATCCCTAGACGTGCTACACGATTTCCGGTACTCACTCTATTTCCACCTACCGTGGCCGAATCTGGTTCGGAATACAAAAAAAATCGACCACCTAAGCATCTTCGTTTATGCATGCATGTCTACCAAGTTTCACTCGAATCTGAGCGTTTTTGGAAAGTTCCGGTAACCCCCCCCCCCCCCTTCCCACCAACGTTGTCGGAGCCGGTTCGGGCCCAATCTCTTAATTCCCTCATCAAGTTTGACTGAAATTGGAGCATAGCCTATCTGCAAGTTTCCAGTACCGCCCCCCCCCCCCCCCCCCCTACCTTGGCCGAATCCGGCCCAGACGCCAAATAACAAATCTAGGCCGCATAAACTCGGCACTGTCGAATTGCATCTCATTCGGTCCATCCGTTTGGTTTTTGTGCATGTCAAAAGTCCCCCCACCCCCAATTCCCCTAATCGTGGTCGCATATGGTTCGAACGCATGTTTTACATGTCGAGGCCATCGATTCGTATCACCCATGAAGTTTCACTCGAATCAGACCACTCGTTCGCAATTTATAGAAGTCCATATTTCTCTTCTCTTGCTCCCCCAAAAATGCTCCGATCTAGAAACGGAAGTGTCCGGGGGTATGTTGTGTCAGGTTTTTAAGTCAAGATAATTCGGGTAGCTAATATGCCTGCAAAGTTTCGTTGTCGTTTTACATCTGGAACTATTCTAACTCACGACTACCGGAATTCCAGGAAACCCCCTCCAACTCCCCCCACAGAGCCCCGAAACCATCTGGCTCTGTCAATTTCATCTAGGCCTAATGCTTGTTCCATCCATTAAGTTTCGTCCCAATCCCTCTGCTTTTAGAGTTTCTTGAGTTTTCCACCCCCCCCCCCCCCCATCCCCACAGGTATCGGACCCGACCTGGACGTGACACTGAACGTCCGAGGCGATAGCTCACCAGACAAGTTTCATTCAAATCCGATCACCCGTTCAAAAGTTATGCACGCCACTAGATTCCGGACTCCCCATCCACCCACTCCCCCCACGATGGTCGGGTCGGGGAAACCGCTGTTCTCAAGTCACTCTGTTCGGATCCCTGACATACCTGCCAAGTTTCATCGCCCTAGGACATCAGGAAGTATGCCGAACTCGCGGGATCGCTAGAAATCCGGACCCCCACCCCAACTCCCCCACAGTGCCCTGATCCGATCCGGTTATGTCAATGACGTGTCTAGGACCTGTGCTTGTTTTTCCCACCAAGTTTCATCCCGATCCCTCCACTTTAAGCGTTTCTCAAAGTTTCCGGTTCCCTCCTCCAACTCCCCCCAGTGTCATCGGATCCGGCCCGGATTTAAAGTGAGGTGTCTGAGACACAAGGTCATCCTAAATATCAATTTTCATCAAGATCCGATCACCCGTTCAAAAGTTATGCACGACACTAGATTCCGGACTCCCCATCCACCCACTCCCCCCACGATGGTCGGGTCGGGGAAACAGCTGTTCTCAAGTCAATCTGTTCGGATCCCTGACATACCTGCCAAGTTTCATCGCCCTAGGACACCAGGAAGTATGCCGAACTCGCGGGATCGCTAGAAATCACGACCCCCACCCCAACTCCCCCACAGTGCCCTGATCCGGTCCGGTTATGTCAATGACGTGTCTAGGACCTGTGCTTGTTTTTCCCACCAAGTTTCATCCCGATCCCTCCACTTTAAGTGTTTCTCAAAATTTCCGGTTCCCCACCCCAACTCCCCCACAGTGCCCTGATCCGGTCCGGTTATGTCAATGACGTTTCTAGGACCTGTGCTTGTTTTTCCCACCAAGTTTCATCCCGATCCCTCCACTTTAAGCGTTTCTCAAAATTTCCGGTTCCCTCCTCCAACTCCCCCCAGTGTTATCGGATCCGGCCCGGATTTAAAGTGAGGTGTCTGAGACACGAGGTCATCATAAATATCAATTTTCATCAAGATCCGATCACCCGTTCGCAAGCTAAAAATACCTCAAATTTTGGCTTCACCCTCCCTCCACTCCCCCCCCCCCCCCCAGATGGTCGAATCGGGGAATTGATGATTTCCTATTTAAGCTGGTCGGGTCCCAGACATGCCTGTCAAATTCCATCGTCCCAGCACATCAGGAAGCACGGAACTCGCGGGATCACTACAAATTCGGACTTCTCCCCCCCCCCCCCCCCAACTCCCCCAAAGTGAGCGGATCCGTTCCGGTTATATCAGTCACGTATCTAGGACTTTTGCTTGTACTTTCCACCAAGTTTTCATTCGGATCCCTCCACTCTAAGTGTTTTCCAAGATTTCCGGTTTCCCCCTCTAACTCCCCCCAGTGTCACCGGATCCGGTCTGGATTTAAAATGGAGGGTCTGAGACACGAAGTCCTTCCATGTATTAAGTTTCATGAAGATCCGATCACCCGTTCGTAAGCTAAAAATATCTCATTTTTCCTATTTTTTCCGGATTCCCCCTCCCTCCACTCCCCTCCAGATGGTCGGATCGAGGAAGCGACAATTTCTAATTTAATCTAGTCCAGTTCCTGATATGCTTGCCAAGTTTCATCGTCCTAGCTTATCTGGAAGTGCCCGAACTAGCAAAACCGGGACCGACAGACCGACAGACCGACAGACCGACAGACCGACAGACCGACAGACCGACTGACGGACAGAAATAACAATCGCTATATGGCACTTGAGTAAGCTCAAGTGCCATAAAAACAAAAAGGAAAGATCTAATATCATTACGCTGAAACAACGTCGCCTGTACCATGAATATCCATATTTTCCAGACTTGCATTCTAAATCTTATCAAAAAATTCCAATACAGACTATTTTTGTACTTTTATCCTAAACTAATCATTACTTTTTACCCCCGTTTATTTCCAACCGTTTTACGACAAACCACAATAACAAAACAAGTCAACGTCTTATCGCACTCGGTTTCAAGGATCCCTTTCCTAGTTTCCTCTTTCAGGGGTTTTCTCTTATCTACCAAAATATGGAAAATATTAAAACAAAACAAAAAATTATTTCTTTTTTTTCATGGTTATTTTACAAACACATAAGCGAGACAAAGAGAAAAAAACTTTCTAACCACATATGACTTTCCGGATGCCACTGCCTATTTTCCGGTCTTTATAGGAATTTCAAACCGACGTAGGCGCATTGGAAACCTAAGTTGTATCTGTCCACTTGTGGAAAACCGAAGTTAGGATTGTCATAAACGTCGCATTTCTGCTGAAAACCGCCGAAATTCGGCTCGCTAACTTTTAAATAATGAATGATGAAATCGCTCTGTTGCAAGTATGCTACAAATTGCGCAAAATAAATTGGGCAAAATTTTTGTGACACTAATTAGAGGAAGTGTTCCAAGCCGGTGCTCCCCAAGTCACCACATTGGGTATGCACCATTAGATATTTCCACCCAGTCTCGTATTTTACAAAAAAAAAAATCTGCGGTTACCCACTTCTGTGTATTTTATACCTGGTGTCGTAAATTTTAAAATACGAAGACATGTGTAAGGTTTCTGTACCCACAGCTATTATTCTCCAACTTTGTAGAATAGTTGAATAATTAAATAGCATCAAGGTAAAAGGAAACCCGTTCCCACTTCAGAAACTGAACCAGTCTTTAACTGTCACCAATGTTTACCAAATGTTCTCAGATTTGTATTTATGTTGAAAAGTTATGTTCAAAATTAATACATCAAATTTTGGTTTCATGCTGGCTGCAGATTTTGCCATGGCCGCAATAATTAGCACCCTACCTTCCAGAGTAGTGGGGACAACGACAGAAGCGTCATAGTTTTCAGTGGGATGGGTCAAGGACCCATCGTGCTTATAATAATAATAACCCCCTCTACTTCTCTCGTCGTTTTACCTGTTCGTATTCCCGAGATTCCAAATCTCATTCGACCCTCCTGTTCACCCAGGGGTGGCAGTGAGACCTATGTATCCTGAGTAGTTATATAAACCGGGTTCTGGCTCACCCTCCCCCCAATTTCAAAACCCCAGTTTAACATCAATTTCTTAAATTTTAACATCCTTTTTACCAAATTATCCCCCTTTTTAAGAACATTTTTATTTTCTTACTTCCAAAATAAAGGATACAAGAAATGAGAATATTACCCTTTACTACATATAAAATACTACAATATACTACTACTTCTTTTTTTTTTACATTTTTCATTTTTTATTCAAATATTACTGAGTAAACAGTTCTAAATCCACATATGTTTCTTTGTTCTTGTTTTCGCGTACAATAGGCTGCAAAACTAGATTTTTCTTTAAAAGTAATTCGTTAGCAATGGCATTATATTTCTGTGTTATAAACAAATCACAGGGTTTGTCATTATGATTAATAACTACAACCAACTTATCACCATATTTTGTCTTAGCAATTCTCATTTTAACAATAGTATATTTCAATCCTAATACCAATGCTTCTTTCCTGATTGTCTCATTGTATTTATTCATTCTGATTGTATTCAAGACTTCCTTTGTGGACTCCATTTATTAGGGGATGATTTTATTAAATAAAAATCCAGACTCACAAACTCACATACATATTTTTATTGATAATATCTAATGTAGCTTTTCTTTCATAATATATAACACAGTAAACATTATATGGTACGGGTTGATTATCTTTCAACGTTAAACTTATTTCAATATCAGCAGTTGTTCCATTATATATACTTGATTCGTGTTTGGAAACATCGAAACAGAATAGTGGATATACTTCTTTAAATTCTTCTATACTAACAACACTACCAGTATCAAATGCTAATTGCTTATAGCCCAAATGTATGAACCTATTGTAAAGATTTGAGTATTTACATTTCTCATCGCTAAAGTCGCATTTGAGTGGTTCTTCAGGATATTTATCCCCATTAATTCTAAGTTCTATGTCTGTTAAATTCATATGATCAAACACCATATTATTCATTAATTGATTGTTATGCTTTTCATTTTTCTGTAACATCACAACGATTTTTGTAGGACTATTTCTCTCAGACACAACTTTCCAGGTGTGCTCCTTATTCTGACTAACATCACTTTTATAACTATTACATGCTTCCCACATCAGATTATGCTTTTTATCCTTAGCAAGATCCTTTTCTAATTCACTCATCATTTCGATACTAGGAGCTACAATAGGGATCTTCCAGGATAAATACTCGATTAATACTTTGAAATTAGTATTTCCATTTCTTATAATCATGTTGTTATCATCATTTCTTCTTAGAAATAATTTATGCGATGCACCTCTGAAGAATCGTTTGTTTCCTTTCAGAAATCCAAACAATTCTGATAATGGTAAATACATATTTACTAATTTACTGCTCTTTGTTCTGTTATATCTTTTTTTCAAATCCTTTATTATAATTATTATTATTTCTCAAACTGACTGTTCCACCCCCTGCTGCAGCCCCTGCTACTACTGGAGTTGCAGTAAACGAAGCAATAACAGGATTAATTTCTTTTCCTTGATTATAATCTTTATACCAGAAATGATTTCTTGCAGCACTTCTAGAATAATCATCAGAGTATTCAATCAACTTTGTAACGGTAGTTGTAATACCAACATGATTAATTTTTTCAACCGATTCATCGTTTATTACATACTCAGCGGTACTGAATAAATTAAATCCATTATTCGTCAAAGTAGCAATATCGGTTGCAGCTATATTGTCTCCATTTTCTTTCACTATTCTTACACTGACATCAAGATAACTTTCACTTGGATAAAACCAAGAATCTAATTTCTTTGTTACGAATTCAAACTCTGATTTATTAGATACGTTCACATCTGTTTCTCGAATTTCTTTAAATTCATATTTAACCACTGTATCATCCACAAGCGGTTCGTCAAATATGTTCCATTGAGGACTGATAACTTTATTTACTGCCATTTATATAAGAAAGAAATTATTAAATAAAACTTATTTCAGAATCTTTAATCCATTTCCAGTCATTAACGTTTTGATCAAGTCCTGACTTCTTTGATTTAAAATCCTTTTATTTGTACCGATAAGATCCTTCATCGATTTTTTGTTTCCAATTACATCAATGAGTTCCTTCTTGTTTACATTGATCAGATCTTTCCCATATTCTATTGCTCTGTTTTTCAACAACTCAAATCTCGGTTTAATAATATTATTATACATTGACATAGCCCCATCTTTTATTTGTTTTGCTGACGTTTGAAATAACTGGGAATTAACAATGTTTTTGAATACACTACCGATTCCGCTTCCATACTGCTTTTTATAAAGTAATCGCTTATTATTAATCAACATTTATAGGTAAATAATTTTATTTCACTAATCCTTTAAGCTTTTCTTAAATGCAGCACGTATCCAACGTTATCACCATTCAAATCGATAGTTCTTCCCAACTGATCAGTAATTGTCATTCTCAAGGAGTAAATAAAGTCTTTTGTGTTAATAGGAAGGTAGATTAATTGTCTAGGATTCTCAACAATTTGACAACCCGGTTCTGTATTAGGAACAAATGTCCAAATGACATCTGATTTACTTTTGTTTACGATAGAACTGTTTACAAGAGAGCAGTGAATTTGTATTTTATCAACGCTTCTTGTTATATTCGGAAGCCTTGTAGCTTCATTGATTTTCTTAGATATCTCACTATCCTTCTCAAATCCTAAAATCTGACACAAGTCACTATTAAATCTAAACACATATTTTTCTTGTAATAGTATGACAAATCTCATAGATGCTGGATTGGATGAAATTACAATAGGACATTTATCTTTTGGGGTATCAAAATACTGACACAAAAAATAATTCAAACAATCATCGTTATACATCCCATTAGGAATAGTAACATTCATCCATTCTGTTGCATTATTATCTTCATCTTTCCTGTATTGAAATGTATTATTTCCAAATTTATCACTTATATTATGCCATGAATACCACAAAGTACACTGATTCAAACCTATTTCATAATCCCAATTACGATTCAATTCGATTGGTTGACTAAATGTTATATCAATGATACTTTCATTACCTTCAATGTTTAACAACACCATTTATTAGAAATATTTTTTATATATTGAATTGTAATTTCTCTTCGTAAGAAATTTATTTCGCATTAACGAATCCAAAATATCAATAGCTTCATTTCTCACCTCATCAGATGTATTTCCGTTTACTCTGCTACCTATCAAAGTGTATAATTTTGAAATCATTTCATCACAGTTCATAAATATTCCAGTTCCTTTTTGTTGAACTAAAAATGGGGAATTAGTTCGAATGCTGGTTAACCTCTCCTTGTATTCTCTTATAAATTCAAGGATTTCATCATAGCTAGAGTAACCTTTACCTTTTTTCCCGCCATAACTTTGACTTAGAGATGTCAAACGTTCTAGAGCTTCATCTATATCCGTATGATGCTTAATGTAATACGTAGGCATTTTAAAATAAGTATCAGTGCCACCCCGCGATTCTACATGTTTTAAATTAATCTGATTTAACAACTCTTGGGTAATATCTTTATTCATATCAACGGATAGTGGTCCTAAATCGGGAGAAGGTTCTAAAGCGGGTGCTCGACTCACTTCCTCTGAATTTGGAATCTGTAAAGCTGTTTTAAATGTATCACCTAATCTGATAAACCGTCTTCTTGAATTATTATCACCTTCCTGTAGTTTATTAATTATCGTTTCAGCGTTCTCTTGTAATTTTTTGATGGTATCTTTAGTGTTTTCTTTTTGTGCTATAATAACTGGAGCGTTTAATTCTGAAGCATATTCCCGAAATCCTGCCTTCTCCATCTCATTTTGTTGAACCTTTCTTCTCTGAACTTCTCTGTTCTTCACTATATCCGATAACATATCACTCAAGCGTCTTGAATCCATTTATATACAAGTAATTTTATTTCATAATAAATTTTGAAAGTTCTTTTTCATAAAACCCTCCTTGAATTAATTCCCCACTTTTGTCAGATATTTCATAAGTAATGGGAATGGTAGGTCTGATGGTTGCTATCTGAAATACTTCATCCGTATAATTAGGTAAATATCCTTTATCGAAAATACTTTTTTCTTTTTTAATTCTGACTAAATCCCCTACTTTGACGTTTCCTGTGATTTTGTACTCATCTACTGGAGGAAACAGAGCACTAAAAACCTTTTTCTGATTTACCTTTTTACTAGCATCAACTGGTTTCATTTGTATTGAGCGGTGATACGAGTTATTATAATTATTTACGAATACAGGTAAAATATCAATCCAATTAGTAGTGCTATTGTGAGTGAAATATTTCCATAGCTTTTCTTTTAGAGTTCTATTGAACCGTTCAACGATTTGTGCTTTCAATTCGCTTTCAGATGCAAACCAGTGTATGCCGTTATTTTTCAAAAAAGTTTGAACATTTCTCATCACAAATTCTTTACCTTTATCAGTTTGTAGTTTCTTAGGAATTCTTTCTTTAAATATAACACTGAATGCTTTTATTATTTCAGCACCCGTTTTGTCTTTCAGAGGGATACACCAAGCATATTTACTAAAGCAATCAATAACAGTTAAAATGTAATTTGTTTTATTATTTTCTTTTTTATATTTCTGCATGTCAACTAAATCAGCTTGCCATTGCTCATCAACATAGTGAACATACACTCGCCTCCTTTCAAAGTTATGATAGGAAGGTTTGTGTAACGTATACACATTCTCATTTTGCAACACATTTTTTATTTTATCCTTGGAAACCTTAACACCATTTTCTTTTAATTTTCTGTAAATATCATCCACACCTGAATAATTAGAATAATACGTCTTTAAAATATCTGTTTCTGCGTTGAGGTTTTTTTTAAAAAGCGATTTTTCATTGAACCACAGATAACGCAATTACCTTTCAGCATTGGAACATTATTTTTTTGTGACACTGCCTTAAACATTGATTCAGTGTCAGTGCTCTTTTTACATTTCATACAATAAATCTCCATTTATTAGAAAACAATTTTCTTAAACGAAAAGCTACCAACTCTTCATTTTCCGCTGGATGTAGGAAATGCAGTGAAAACCACAGTTTAATTCATCTATATTTTGAACAGCAAGATTTTCATAAGCTATTTTTTTCTTTGAAGTTTTTAGATATTTAACTATTTCTTTTCCTGGAGGAATACCGAAAGAATCGAAAAATTCGACATAGGGGGATTCAGGTAGATTACAATAGGCAACCCAATGTGTTCCAGGCATTCCACGTTTGTCATAGTTGATTACACCACATTCCGAATCGTTTATATGTTTGGGTAGCGTATCTAAAGAGAACACACCTCTAAACTGTGGTATACTCCCTAATGCATCCATAATATCAAAATTGGTTAGAGGTCCTACTTTACTTTTGCTTCTTTTTTGATGTCCCCGTTTTTTGACTTCCTAGGTCTTCCACGTACCCCATGACCGACAACTTTTTGTGTTCCTGGAAGTGTAATCGCTCCACCTATGTTGACATCATCGGTTTTCTTCCCACGTAACCCATTACCCACAACTTTTTGTGTTCCAGGAAGTTTTAGCGCTCCACCTGTGTTGGTCATTTTATCCATAATTTTCTTACCAGCGAATGTACCCAAAGCAGCAGCACCACTTGTTAAAGCTGCCTTACCAAGGGCTACAGCTAACGGTATTAAGAATGGAAGTAATCCACCTTTTTGAATCGCTTCTCTCATCTGCTTGTATGATACATCTATGTCACAACCCTTATTATTCATTTTACATGTTTCAATTTTATCAATTTGTCGTTTACTTAAAAGTAACTTAACTGGTTCTCGTTCATTTTGTCTACTATGACTAACACGTATCTGACATTTTTGTTTAGCATCAAAGCATTTCTTCAGCTTTCCTTTCTGAAGCTTTGACAAATAAACTGTATACTCCATTGTTTCAACCATTTATTAGGGAATAAATTTATCTTATAAAATTTATTTACCAGCCATCATTTTTTCTATTCTGGTAACGAATGGTTTGTCAACAGGTTTTAGCTCTAGCTCTAGAAGCCTTTTTAAAATATTTACTACTGCTCTTTCAATATTATCGATACGAGTTTTTTGACCAGCAATCTTTCCTTCAATTATACCGTTATGGGTGTGTTGCCCAAGAAGCTTTTTGTCATAATCTAAAAGATTCATAGTTAACGTTGCTAAATTAACAGCATCATTTTTGTTTCTAGGGTTTTGAACATTTGTTATCAATTTGTTCTCAGCATCAATTTCTTTCTCATTAACTCGAATTATTTCTTTTACAAATAACCCTTTATCATTAATCCTTACCAATAAATTTTTAGGAGAATCATGTACCGCAGTTAATCTGTTGATATCTTCGCTAAAATACTGATTTATCCCCACTTGTTGTGCGGTAATTTCTTCTTTAAATTGATTCAGAATAATAGTCATGGATCTGAAACTAATAGCGTCCTGGTCAGCTTTCGCATCCCCTAACATAATAATTCTCTTATCTTGTAGGTTAATATTACCGTTGTCATCAGTAACTCTCTTTTCATTCGATTCGTTACTAACCTTTTTTCCAACACTACCAAATTTATTCATTTATTATAGAAATAAATTATCCGGTAAATTTTTCAAAGTTTTTCCTGTACTTAAGGGTTTTATCTTTTATTTTTAAATCTATGAAGAAAAAACCGTAGCCCTTGGTTGCAGTCTCGAATTGTTTGAGAAATTTTTCATCGTCTATACTGGATACATGGCTTTGTCTTATTAATTTTACTTCTTTTGGATTAGAACACTGAAAGAATGCAAAATAATTGCACTGGAGCCTTACCACCTTTGGCGTTTTATGATAGCTTTGAGACAAGTAAATAATTGAGGCATTTTTCTTTCTTCCTCTTATGAATAAATCTTCTATTTTCTTCTGGTCTTTTTCAGTGACAAAATCGTCAAAGATAATCAAGTTTTGGTACTCAGGGTCGAAGTCGTCAACATCGACAATATCATCAAGATTGTTACTTACTGTTAAGACTTTCGATTTGCATTTTGACTCCAAAGTGGTTAAATTGGTTATAAGGTCTTGATATTTATCTTCTTCAAGATCTTTAGCATACAAGTATATTCGGTTGAAACAAAGATATTCATAAATTAAATTCAAGAGTAAATTGGTTTTTCCTGTTCCAGAACTTCCACAAATTAATAATCTAAATGGCCACTGAGGTGCAAGGTCGTGCTTATTCTGATAAGTGTTCTTTTCACTAAAGTCATAGACTTTGATTGGAGCCTTTTCATTCATTTATTTAGGAAGAATTTTTCATTATAAGATTTACTTGAGTATTTTAAGTATGTACTTGAAGTTTTGAAGTAGGTACTTGAAGTTTTGAAGTGGGTACTTGAATTTTTTAAGTAGGTACTTGAAGTTTTTAAGTAGGTACTTGATTTTTTTAAGTAGATACTTGATTTTTTTAAGTAGGTACTTGAAGTTTTGAAGTAGGTACTTGATTTTTTTAATTAGGTACTTGATTTTTTTAAGTAGGTACTTGAATTTAATGTTTATAACCTAAAGGTAAAGTGTGTATTTTATCGCTTGTTACTATCCTTTTATCATCCTTAGGATCTAACGCTTTTTTATTCTGTTCTTCTAGAAACATATTGTGCTTGTATGATCTTAAGTTATACTGGGTTATAGAAAGGTTTTCCGTTTTACCAAACAGTACATCCTTATAGTTTTGAATCGTAATTTTATCTTTAACGATATTGGTTTTTATTCCTTTCAGTTTTTTGCTAGCTTTTGAAAGGTCTTGGTTGTCCTTTAAATAAGCATATACCTTTGATCGTAATCCAACAAACTCTGTCATAACCTGTCCACCTAATTCATCTTTCATCATTCCTATCACTTTCTTATTTACACTAGGAAACCCATATGGATTATCTTTCGCGTAATCAGATGTATCGAACCTCTCATTCAAATCTTGTTTGATATCCTCATAGAAATCTTCGGTTTGAATGTCGTATATGAAAGAATCAGTATCCATATAACATAAATCTATTTTATCTCCATATTTAGGCTTCATATAATCATAATGGAATTCATACATCAATAACTTGGATAGTTCTAATACAGCAAAACCGATGTACATTGGTTTGTCTAGTTTTATCTTTTCCTTCGACATTCTTGCCACTGAAAAGTTTTCACTGAATATTATTTCAGATTTAAAGTTGGATTTCTTTATTATTTTTTCTCTTGTTGCATCATCCGTTATTATTTCCATATCCGCTCGCTTCCTTACGTTTTCCATAGTTTTTCCAAAGCAAGCATTATTCATAAGCTTAAAGAAATCCTTTTCAAAATCGTTTGTACCTTTAGTTCTAAGTGCTGTGTTGTGGTCTATATATCCTTTTAAGTAAGCACTTTCAGTGAATCCTAGTATTCTGTGTACTCTTTTCAGTATCAAACCTTTTTGTAAATAGAATTCTAGATTCCTGTAGTGAACTACATAGTTGGTTTTATCTAATACTGTGGTACATAGCTTACCGTTAAAGTGTTCCGGTGCTAATGGTAAATCCTTGTGTAATTCGTGTAGTTCTTTTGGATATTCTAAATCTACCTCATATATAGCACCTACATTCTGTAATTTTATTATCGAATTGATATGAGTTTTTAGATGATTGTAATACTCGATTGATTCGTATTCATTCCTTTCTTTCAAATCATCCGGTATGGAAATGAATTGGAAATCATTCGCTGGTAAATTCTGCGACATCGCCCACCCATATAAATTATTAGCGTCTAAATACATTAAATAATTAGGTGGTTTATGCTTATTATAATCACTTGTATATTTATTATTTGCTTTTGCGTATCTTTTTATACATTGGGATACACCACCTCTTATTCCCTTTTCAATGAATGTATACATGTCTTCCTTCGAGAATAGCGGTAGTTCTACTTTTGAATGCTTTAAGAAAGAATCCCATGTCAACCCAGGAGCTGAGAAGTAATGAAGTGGATCCAGATCATAATTATGTATACACACATTTCTGAAATTCTCCACAACGTCTGATAGAATTAACACATCACTTTTTAGGTACAACTTGGTATAATCAAGTAATGTTTCACAGTTAAATTGCTTCCATATAGATACCGCTCTTTTATAATCACTTTTGTCAATACCTTTCCCCGTCAACCTAGAATAAAAGCTTTCTATTGGTGGTAAGTTTGTACAATTCATTTTATCGAAACTATCCACGAATTCATAGGGATACACACCTTTTTTAATTATTTCTTTGAATTCTTCATCGTTATTGAAACTATTCGATGTGTACTTGAAATTCTCTCTTAGATGATTACAGGGTACTTTGCAATCACATTTCGCTAAATTTGCTGATAGTTTGTCTAAAGATGAAGCCATAAATCTAATTGAATCTATAAACCGCATCTCATATTTTATTTCCGTATCCGCTTTTGTAATACTTATTGATTTCGAGAATGATATGAAACTTTCTGCACTTTCAAAAATTCCGTTATCAGGTATCAATTCTCTAACAAACAGATGGGAATCATATTTAGATAAATTATGCATTACTACCGGGATATGCCTAGGAATCCTGTATTTCATATTACATTCAGCATGAGCAAATCCCCTATCTTCTCCTGTCATGTGATCGTGATCAAAGTGAGGATTTTCAGTAATTTCAGTTGTACAGATGTGACAAGTCTTATTCATTAGATTTTTCCATTTTTCGGTAATTTCTGCATTGGTATAAGTATGGTTTCTTTGTCTGCTTTCATATTTGTTTGTAATTTCTGTGGATACTTTTGTAACGGTTTTAACAAAATGTTCTGCAGCGTCTTCACCGAAATAATCGTAGTATTTGTTCTGGTTTGTATCAAAGGAACAGCATACCTGAAATCCGTAAGCAAATGGTTTCTGTTTGGCCACTTTTATTGTTTTCTTTCCGTTTACCTGATTGTATTCTTCGTTATAAGACTCAAAGTCTGCTATTATGCAATAAGGTACTTTCATTTGTTTTGCAATATTTTTATATTGTATACTTGAACCTTCAGGAGGCATTATTATATCAGGATCTTCGCAATTATTTTTACTCTCATGTTTTTCATATTGTTCTTCTTTTGTAAAATGCCTTCCGCAAAAAGTGCATAGGTATGTCTTCGTTTTATTTTTAGAGATTTGACTACCAACTAATCTGCTCAGATCCTTTACCAGTACATAATGATTATCGAAATATAATAAATTAATAATATGTTTAGCTGTTTTGCCATTGATTGTACTTTTTAGTATATGACTTCTGATAATTTTCTCTTTTTCAATTTGAAATAAACAAATTTTAATGTTGTATCTATTTTCAAATTTGTGTATATCTTTAGTATCCATTGGGAAGTTGGTAACCCCTTCGAAATCAAATTCGTTCTCATATTGTTTATATTTCGAAAGTCTCTCAGCGTTGTCCTTGGTTGGGTATAAATGTGCTAAGATGGACCAAAGAAAGCATTTTTGATCTAAATTTTTTATATTTATGCACGCTTTTTTATTTTTTACGAAATCTGGCAGTATTTTAAACGTTCCTCCCATGTAAGATTCTATTCGTGTCATCCTATAATCAATTCCTTCATACCGACTAAATTGTAGCCCAGATCGAGGGGTATTACTTAAAGAACTAAGTCTCTTGTTATTATCATCCAAATGATTATGAGTAAGAATGCTATTTTTATTTAAAATCCAAGAAGTACTGTTGTAATACACTACTACTTCTTCATCATTCTCCTGTCGATGGAAAATAACTCGAGTTACAAACTGAACTCTATATTGATTTATTTCGTTCATTCGCCGCTGTATATCTGCGAAAGTAAAAGCAATAAGAGTATGCTCGTCAACTCCATTACCTTGAACTGAAACGTTTACAGTGAATATATTCTCACTTTCGCTAAAAATAGTAGGCTGCTGTTCTTCTTCCGTTCTAAATACATGATCAGGAATTAATTTTTCTTCTTTAATTTTTTTCTTATTTATGAAGAGAGTTGATAAATCGATTACTTTCTGTCTACTGTTATCACGTCTTTCTGTTTGATCTCTTATGATATCTCTATTTTTCTGTACGGAATCTTTATGTTTGGTAATAATATTATTATAGTATTCTTCAACCTTTTGTATGACTTCTTCTCGGTTTCCGCGAGTTGATAGGTTCTTGTTTTTCAGAAATCTTTTTAATTGACTCGTATCTTTTTCTTTTATCTTTTCCTTCTCTTGTGTTATTTTTGTAATGGTAGTATTATTTTCTTTTATCTCATCTTCCAGAATGGTTCGTAATCTCGGTTCTGGTTTGTAGTCGGATGGTCTGTTCTTATTATGAGTTCTTTCGTTTCTGCGTTCAATTTTAATTTTATCTTCAGCTATCAAAATATACTTATTAAGATGGTTTATTATATTATTTGTTATTTCATGTTTCTTAGCTCCATTTGTTTTGATTTTATTAATTTTCGCATAAGTCCGCAGTTCATTATATGTGTATAGCGATAATCTTTGTATAACCGCTTTGTTGTTTGATATAACCTTTTTACAAAGCTGAATAACCTCTGCAGTATTCATCATTTAATAGGGGAACATTTTTATTAATAAATTTCTCCCGGCTGCGTTTTCTTAGTCGTAAAGAAAAGCACTGGTTTCAGTATGCGTTTCACAGAGCAAGCGCTGTCTATATTCTCTCCAATCAGTCAAGAAAGATTCCGTACAGTTTAGCAGGTGGCGGATGTGTTCCGAATCGCGAACCTTTCATTCAATCAAATAATTTCTGAAACAATTTTATTACATAATAAATGGAAGAATTAGAAAAGAAAATGTATGTTTACCGTCGCAGTTACAAGTACTACAATCGTATAAGTAATAGCTTACTTGTATCCAAATTCCTCTTTTCGGCAGCAGGAATGTCTGCGTTTCTAGTGCTACCGCTAGCTTCTTTAAGTTTGGGTGCTGTTATCATCGAAATAATTGAAAAGCAATTAAGCATTGCTGATAGAAAAGCAGAATTTAGGACTATTTATGATTTTTATACTGAGTTGTTGTCAATGCTAAAATGCGGACAGTTAACAATTGAGGAGGTAATTCAGAGAGAAACAGAGATGCGTAAAACCTTTCGATTTTTTCCTCGCGAAAAATACATGAAACAAGTCCGTCTGAATGGCTATAAATATTGTAATAAATCTATAAAAAGTCAAGAGAAATTACCAAACATATAGTCTATTGCTATACTGAATATTGTTTCCTAACTGTCAAACAGATCTTTATTTCATACGCGCATTAATGAGCTGCGTCATTCAAAGGTCTCGCCGTCAATTTGGGATGTAATTACAGTCTCCGGCGTGACTAACACAATCTCATCTTAACTCGGAAACTTGTGCGAATTGAACAAGGACCCTTGGTGTAGTTGCTCAACGCTCGGCCGAACGTTGACTCATCACCATTCAGACCTTCGAATCCCACTGACTGCAGTTTCTGTTTGTCGATAGTGGGATGGTAATAAAAACTTGCGGGTTCCCCGTTCAGGGCCCCCCAGACTAAGGCCACATCACCACAAACACTACACCAATCGGGGTGTACCAACATCACACCTCTTAATTTTCAAAGTCTGGGGGTGTGGGGTTTTGCAAAAATATTTTATAAAGTTCAAAATCGGTAATCATCATATCATCATGCAAACTCAGTACTGCGTTTGTATCTATCGCATTTATATGATAAACGTGGTTGGTTTCTATTACCAGATGTTTCAAAGCGATTGGGATTTTTATTTAATAAAATCATCCCCTAATAAATGGAGTCCACAAAGGAAGTCTTGAATACAATCAGAATGAATAAATACAATGAGACAATCAGGAAAGAAGCATTGGTATTAGGATTGAAATATACTATTGTTAAAATGAGAATTGCTAAGACAAAATATGGTGATAAGTTGGTTGTAGTTATTAATCATAATGACAAACCCTGTGATTTGTTTATAACACAGAAATATAATGCCATTGCTAACGAATTACTTTTAAAGAAAAATCTAGTTTTGCAGCCTATTGTACGCGAAAACAAGAACAAAGAAACATATGTGGATTTAGAACTGTTTACTCAGTAATATTTGAATAAAAAATGAAAAATGTAAAAAAAAAAGAAGTAGTAGTATATTGTAGTATTTTATATGTAGTAAAGGGTAATATTCTCATTTCTTGTATCCTTTATTTTGGAAGTAAGAAAATAAAAATGTTCTTAAAAAGGGGGATAATTTGGTAAAAAGGATGTTAAAATTTAAGAAATTGATGTTAAACTGGGGTTTTGAAATTGGGGGGAGGGTGAGCCAGAACCCGGTTTATATAACTACTATCCTGTATTTTAAAACTTGTCCTATAATATACTATATTGAGTCAAAAACCCTATATCAAGGCCTTATCCAGGGGGGGTAGGGGGTTGATCCCCCCCCCTCCCCCCGAAAAAATACTCATTTTTATAGGCTTTTCCCTCTGATTTATGTATTTTTTGTACTTTTTTGTGCGACCCGCAGGCAAAACAAAAAACAGAAAGGGACCCCCCCCCCCCGAAATAAATTCCTGGATACGGCCCTGCCCTATATTCTTCTATATTTCAGCTTTTGCTGTTTTTTCGTAAATTTCGAAGTTAATTCTGCAAAAACTGGGCAAACGTTGAAGTAATTAATATTTCTCCAAAAGTTTTTCTATCTCATCTGTATATTTCTCTTCTGAATTTCAACGCTGTCTAAAACAGTCTAATTTGTGTTTGATCTCTGTTCATGGACAAAATTTACCCATCAGAGCAAGGCCGTATCTAGGGGGGGGGTTAGGGGGTTGACCCCCCCCCCCCCCCGAAACATACAAAAATACTCATTTTTATAGGCTTTCCCCTCTGATCTGCGTCTTTTTTGTACTTTTTTGTGCGACCCACACGCAACCCCCCCCCCCCCCCCCCGGAAATAAATTCCTGGATACGGGCCGGCATCAAAGTCTCTCGTCTTGGATACTATGTTTTTTGTTTTAGGTGAGATCCTAAGTTGTTTCACCAGAATCGTCCTTAGTTATTTCGCAGAAGATGAGATTTTTTCATCCAAATAAGCTGTTTTTTATTTATATTGTCCTATATTTTGATTTGAAAAATCCTATATCCTATTATATTTTAGCCTTAGGTCACTCCCAGGCCTGTGTGCTCCCCTTCTTCGTGCCGCTTCAGTTCAGTTATTGTTTTCGGCAAGCTGATTTGTCGAGAAGGCTTATTGTGCAGATTTTCGTCTTTTGGGTCGAAGCCAAGGGCTTTGAAGATCTGGGTATTAAAGGAGTCGATTGTGTTAGAGATTTTAACGGAAACTTCATTTACTGCGACGGTCTTTGCAGAACTCTCTCTTCTTGCAGATATATCAATTTCTTTGCAACAAAATCAAGTCCGACCGAGCACATTCTTGACTTGTGGGAGGCTAAGCACAGAGAACCCAATGCAGTAGTGAATCTCCTGAACGTCCTGAGACTCATGCGAAGAGAAGACGCGGTATCGATAGTTGAGCAGCTTGCTGGACCCTGGTGTTGAACTAAGGTAAGAGTTTTGACAAATGTTGTGTCAAGGCTTGGCGCTAGTCGCTAGTGTACATTTTGCTCTGGGCTGGATGTTGGTGGTGGTCGAGAAGGGTTGAAGATACCCTGGTCGTGAGATTTTTTATGACAGACCACTTTCTGTGCCAACTAGATATGTCGGGAAGTTCAGGGTTCAGAGCAGAGCAAAATAACACACATTTGTAATAGCAGCGATACTAGCACCACTAGCGATACTGAACGTCCCTGCTGAAACTCATCCAGCCGTTCACCAGCGCTGGCTCCGATAACTTCAGATCCTGAACATAGCAAAAAATGATACAGCCTCCATTATTTCCTTGCTGTGTGCAGACCGCATCTTTGCTTTGCTTTGCTTTGCTTTTTATATGTTTATATTTGTATTGAAATAAGAGTAAATAAGTATTAAGATTGGTAATGTTAAATTCAAAAATAATTTGAACAGTTGGAATGGTAAATGGAGAAATATTTTTGAAGTTTAAAATTTTTTTTGTTTGTTTGGAAAGAGTAGGTGACGTTAACGATTTAAAGGAAATGTTAACGTCACCGAGTGGAGGAGGAGTCGTAGCCCAAAAAGTAAAGTAAAAAATTGTCGAAAGGCTACGCGGGTTTAAAAAAAGCTATTTAAAAAAAACAAAAAAAAAAGACCGCATCTTTGCTTTACTAGAAATTTATAAACCCGCAAGTGTGTCTCGCTTTAAATGCCGCAAGCGTAGCGGGCGGCGCTACGAGTATGGCCCTTTTGTAAAGCATGGAAAGCTTAGGTCTTGACGCTACTCCTTAGTGTTATTTTGCCCTGGTTCAGAGCCATAATTGACCGGGAAAGAAGCCGACCTGACTAAAAATTCTGTCGGGGATCAGTGACGGATAGCGACCTTGTGCAATAGCCCCAGTTTCCATCTAAAGCATGTCTTTCGCTAATCGAAAAGTTCTCACGATCTAATGGACAAGACGTATCGTCTGGTTCATCCTTGAGAAAGAAAAAAGTAAGGCGTCAATTCGACAGAAAAACCTGGGAAATGGGGTATTTTTGTCTGTAGGGATGAATCGATTTCTTTAAAGTATAACTAAAAAGCCAACTTATTTTTGTGTCATTTAATTGAGTACACTGAATTATTTGGATTCTGCAAAGGGATTTTTTTTTCCACTATGTGCTGTAGTTGTGACGTTCAGAATATCTGCTAATGTACCCCACAGCGTAAATTCTACTATGACGCGGGAAATTTTAACCTCAACACAAACGCGGCTTTTCTGTGGACAGCGGTGAGATTGGAGAAGATTGCTTAGTGCCTGAACAAAAAAAAAAATCAAACCTTTCTCGTAAGGTATATCCTACAACAAAAATACAAGTGCATCAAGGTATTACACGAAAACTCCACTATTCGAAAATCGATTATGGTGAATAGCAGAACAACGAAGTAACGCATTTTCAGCGGGTCTTCAAGCCAATTTAATTGAATAAGTGATGTGATCGGTAACTAGATTGTCCTATCCCAGCCCTTTTCAGTTAAACTTTAAAACCAAAGCCATTCACAACAGAAAGTGGTTAGGCTTAACGAAGGTTAGGCTTACCGACGAAACGTCCCCGTGGCGAAACGTCACCATGACAAAACGTCTCCGTGAAGAAACGTCCCCGTGGCAAAACGTCCCCAAGATTTTTAATTCCGCCTTGGGCGCATGACCGAGCTAAAACAACTTCAATGTTTGCATTACAAATGTATGAAGATCCTTTATAGGCAGGATGACTGGACGTGGGACCAAATGCTTCATATATGCAACCGTTTCCCTTCAAAATATTTGGTGTAATACGCCGTCTCTTGGGCTCGTAACTGATCAATAGTAGGCTAGGTCGTTTAAGGCAACATGCATAACCGGTAACCAATTTGCACATCGGAGGAGACAAGCTGAAGCCTAATCTGGCTAAAAAAAAGAGTCAAACAAAGAGAATGCAAAAATCAGCGGAGTGCCATTATGGTGGATGAAATGGCATGGGAAGTTCAATGGTGTTTGGTGAGCCTTGCAGTATTTCTTGAGATAATATTTGTATAGGCTACATAGGCAAGTTTAATCTCCCATTCGTATGCCGTGGTCTTAAATTAATTCGCTTTGAAGGAGTGCCGGGTATGATGCAAATCCTTAAGTCCCTCCCCCCCCCAGAAAAAAAAAATATTATCCTATTTTGGTTATTGGTCCATTTTAGCCGGGGACGTTTTGCCACGGGGACGTTTTGTCATAAGGACGTTTCACCGACAACCCCGTGGTTAGTAGCTGAACTGGTTACATGGGACTGACATGAACTATTATCCCCATTGCCTTCATCCTATCTACTCTCAGTCAGCTAAAAAGCCCCAAGGTTTTGTTGCGCAGAGTCAAAATTTAATTGCCCTTTTTGGGGTAAAAAACAGTTTTGGAATGTACCTTAAAGGAAAGTTCTTGCTCTGCTGGATATTCGATGGGTTTTTTTTCAATCAACTCTGCAGTCTGCATCTTAATGCCTTTCAGCTTTGTTCGTCAGAAAAAAAAAATACTAAAAGCCGCTCATTCCTACTTGATTATTTTTTTTGTTTCTTAAGCAGAAATGCATACACAGGTGTGTCATCGTTCCATCTCGCTGACAGCGAGTCCGATTTTGGGCTGAAAAAACATCCGCTAAAACATTCACCGTAAGAAATAAGCCCCAGCCCGTCGGCCGAATCGCCGCTCAATCTACCGACTCGGCAAACGGATCGTCCGATAATAGAATCATTGGGATTCTTACCAGGTCCAACCTGTCTCTTTGATCGTTGAAGCGTGAACTGCGGCATGCAATGTTTTCAGTGCTCAGACAAGCTGAAGAGACATGACACCATTTCCACTCAATTGCTCCCTCTTTAAGAGTTTATTTCGTGAGAAGAGAAATTCCTAAGTTCATTTCTGCAGGATAAAACATCGTTTCGCGTGAGGCTCGATTGCGTGAGTATCCTGGGTGATATCAGATTTCGACTTGCATAATGTCAAGACGAATGAAGTCGTCGGTTGTTCCCTGCTGTGTCTTCAGGTTTACTTAACCGACCGTATTCCCAGGGGCGGGGAGACCCAAGGGGACTCTGACAAGACTGTAATTTATTTATTTTTGAATTAAGAAACTGGAAATAGCGTTTGCAGTAGGGGAGAGGTGGGTACAGTGGCGCAGTCTGCTACAGTGGCGCACTTGATCCCACTGCCACCTGTAATTAGATTAAATTCTAAAAAAATACGCACTAGGAGGGCAGTCACGTGGTCTATGATCGTCAGCCATTTTTTATTTTTTGGGGCGATTGCAGTTTTTGAGGTATGTGATTAAGTGCTTTGAAAAATAAAATCTTGGACAAATGGAAAATATTTTTTGACTTTGCTAAGGTTTGTAGGCTACAAATAGTGTCAAATTCTGGCGAATATTAGTTCATCTGGAAGCTCCAACATTTCTAAACATAGTGCAGCCATCTGTTTGTCTCTCGGTCATTATTTCAAATTTTGGTTCACAAAATGGATAAAAGAGGGCATTTCGGCTACAGTGGCGCATTTTGGTGGAGGGTATAGTGGCGCACCCCGAAATTTTTTAAATTCATAAACTTCACGCGGTAGGTAGCCTATATGATGATGATGATGATGATGATTTATTGATCCACCAAAATTGATGATAATAAGATAAATAACTATATAAGTACACAAATCAAACAAACATTAGACCGAACTCTAATCCATTGGAACGACTAAAATAAACAACAACGCATGAAAATGGCGAAGGCAGATTAAACACCACAAACAATGACAAAAACTTTAAAAACACTTTAAAAAAATTAAAATTCGATAGTTTTGACTTCTACTACTACTACTACAAACTCGTCGAAGCCTTAAGCCGCCTGAGACCGACACACTGGCGAACACTTCTCCTCCATACCACCCTGTTTAAGACTTCTGCCCCCAAAGATTGTGGGTAATTTCTTATGATCTCGTCCCAGCCTAACGTGGGACATCCTGTCCCCCTGATGAAAGCCTCCACTGTGGCCTTGAAGACCAAAACGATTTTTTGTGTGACGATGAAGTCCGTGTTGGAGATTATGTTCTTGTTTGCGAGGGGGAGATCAAAAAGAACAAAATTTACTCCGTGGGCGAAGTCCTCTCTGAGTCCAGCTTTGACATTGAGCTCATGTATATTAAGAGAATGGCTCCTTTCTACAAGTTCATCAGGACCAGTGAAAATTACACTTTCAGCAAGCCGAGTGTCGAAATGAAGCTACCTGCTCCGAATATTTCTGGTGGCACAGAAAGACAGGCGGAATAACTGGTCTTCCCCATTGACCTGACTGCTTACAATATTAACTAGTGTGCCTTCTTCTTTTATTTTCAGTTCATTATTTTTTATTTCCTTACACATTATACGAAGTATTCATCTTTTAGGTATTTTCAGTTCACTATTTTGTACTTCCTTACTCATTACACGAAGTATTCATCTTAGCAGTTTGATTGCACCACTGTTCCAGATGGGTGCGCCACTGTTCCAGATGGGGTGCGCCATAGTTCCCGCCTAGTCGGCAACAATGGCGCAAAAAGTGGCTGTCAGAAAACATGACTCCATCAAAAACTGGTTCAAAGAAGAAGTGTGAAATAAATCATCAGTTTAGAATAATAAACTGCCTGCACAACAGTTTAAAAATCGTCCAAAAATGTTAATATTTGCCAAAGTTACGATGCTTTGACCTGAAAGTGCGCCACTGTACCCACCTCTCCCCTACAGTCGAATGATATGAGTGTTGCTTACCACAGGATCGAACTTGTAGGTTTGCATCAGCTGCTGAAAAAATTATGGTAGACTTGTGCAAAGTTTGGCCAAGTTGACGACCCACTTATCTATGTGGAAATGATGATTCCAGGAAAAGATGATTTTTACCAATTATTATTTTCGAAACCTATGGCTACCTTGTACCCTAGTCATTAGCGAGTGTGGTAAGAATCCTAGAGGACAAAAGTTTATATCCCTTCCGAGGCCGTATGCAGGGGGGGGGGGTTAAGGGGTTGAACCCCCCCCCCCCACAAAAATAGTCATTTTTATAGGCTTTTTCCTCTGATCTATGTCTTTTTTATACTTTTTTTTCGACCCGCAGGCAACCTCCCCCCCCCCCCCCGAAAAAATTACTGGATACTTCCAATAAACATTCTTTCCGCCTAATCTGGCTGCGAATCGTAGTAGATACTGAAAAACGGATCTTCAACTAAACTTAATTAAAGCATCCTGAAGAGAACCGAAATATCTCGCTCTAATCAAGTTCAGCTGACGTATCCGTTTTTCACTATCAGCAATGATCCCTTCTAATGTGACGAAGGGGAGAGCCCTGGGTCTAGCCGACAGTCCCAAAGAAATACTCATTGCCAATCAGATTGCCTTCGATCTGAATGACGTTGTGTAACTTGATCTTCATATTCCAGATTGTTACAAACCAGCTCAGTCATCAAGAAACTCCTGTGTTACGTGGCGACATAGGACTACGATAGATGCTGCTTGTTTGCCGTACCTGAATTTCGTTACATCTTGTATTATTTCAGAGCTAGAGTTTATACAGTAGAGTTCTATTTACGTTTCGACAGTTTAGCAACCCGTGCCTTCAATTTTTACCCTGGTGTACAGTGTGCTTTAAATCTAGCCAAAAATTGAGTTTTATCGTCCAGCTGGTTACTGTTGTTGCAAAATAAAATAATGTATTTATCGGATTACGTTCTGCTTGTTCAACTACTTTGTTAGAAGACGAACCCCAAAAACACATGAATTGTTAGGGTTATGTTCAGTATTATGTCCCGTCGGACTGACACGTAAAAACTTGCGTTACGTTTTCGTAATCCCTATGTTACGCGGACCCTTTCACACCTTCAGATTAGTGTAAGTGTAAAGTTGCGGGATTTTTTTTCTTCCTTAATTTTTCATCGTTTCTTATCGAATTTCATCGTCGCCTTATTTAAACTGAGACCAAAATTTTTTGGACAAACTGGCAAATCTGTCCGTGAAGCAAATCCGTTTATTTAGATTGCGTTCCATAACTTAACGATTGTTAACAATTAACTTTTTGCGTTCCAGGTTTCTGATTCTGAAATTTAAGCTCCGCCTACTTACGATTTCCGTTCCAGAGCTTAACGATTGTTAAAGGACCCCTCTTACTTATAAAACTAATGCAACCTACTTCCATGATAACTCCATATATGTCTAAACCCGGAGACCCCGGTTTCGTACGGTACATTATAAACCCTCTAACAAAACCACGATGATTTTCTCACTTGCCGTGTTTTGCTACCTTTAATGTATCACGCTGTCGACGGTTGTCTGCGAGAAGTTTTTCCATCAGACCGGTTATTTAAACTGTTTCCCTATTTCCGCTACAAGTCAACGAGTCTCGGAAAAGGCTTAACACAGCCAAACCGTGGGTTATTTGTTGAAAGCACAGCCTAGTTTTAAAGTATTTAAATATTTTAAAATACTGTAAGCTGAAGAGTAAATAGTGCGAAGAATCCTTTAACTATTTTGTAACGGTGGCTGGCGAACATCTTTGGGAAAAGTTAACGATCGCTAAAGCTGCAGTTAAATCCGCCTCGAAATAAAGTTGACGCTTGTTAACAATTGTCAAATATCTGGAACGCAACCTTAGTTTTTGTTGTTTTTGGGATCCCAAAACGTAAGTGGAGGGATACCTATGACATCGCAAAAGTTGTCCGTCTGTCCGTCCGTCCGTCCGTCCGTCCGTCCGTCTGTAAGCACGATAACTCTCGAAGGGAGTGAGATATTTTGATGAAACTTGGTGTGAGGATTCGTTGGGTCGTCGGACCAGTCAAGTTCGTAGATGGGCTATGTAGCCCTACATTTAGGGGTGGGGGAGGGGGTTTAAATTAAGGGGCAAACAAAATATTTTGAAACAGCTAATGTGATAGTCGATTATGGGGTAAGAAGACATGCTGAGCACGATGGTGAAAACTATTTTGTCATCGGACGAGTAGTTCGCCCGGAATCCGGCCAAAACCGGAAAGTTTGTTAAAAGTAAAAGTTTTATTTGAAGTTGATTAGATGTTCGATTTAGGGGTAGGAAGACATGCTGAAGACGATGGTCAAAACCATTTTCTCGAAGGATAAGTAGTACGCCCGGAATCCGGCCGAAACTCGGAAAGTTTGTTAAAATTAGAAGTTTTATTTCGAGTTGATAGTTTGATAGTCGATTATGGGGTAAGAAGACATGCTGAGCACGATGGGGAAAATCATTTTGTCATCGGACGAGTAGTTCGCCCGGAATCCGGCCATAACCGGAAAGTTTGTTAAAAGTGAAAGTTTTATTTGAAGTTGATTAGATGTTCGATTTAGGGGTAGGAAGACATGCTGAAGACGATGGTGAAAATCATTTTCTTGACGGACAAGTAGTTCGCCCGGAATCCGGCCAAAACCGGAAAATTTGTTAAAAGCAAAAGTTCGAGTAGATGACAGATTAAGGGGAAGAAGGGAGGCTGAGTCGGTTTATGACGATGTTTTTTTACCCGGACATATAATTTTTCCGGAATCCGGTTGTAACCGGATTTTTTTTAAGTCAAACTTTTATTCAAAGTTGATTAGATGTTCTTTATAGGGATAAGGAGATAAGCTGGTTTTGTTTCTGTATTTTTTTTGTTTGCTGGGCTAGTAGTTCGGTCGGAAATCGGCAGGAAGTCCCGGTCAGTATCGTCAAAATAGGTATGGTTTATAGAGGTATATCTGAACTTGGTTTTCTCTGATAATTAGCCTGTCCAAGACTGGATCTGGCGAAGACAAGACTCGATTGTCTGAATCAAATATTAGATTTTTGGGATCCCATCGACACCTTTGGTCTTGTTTTCCTTCCACTGCCTTACGTTACGAGGTCGAAAATCGCCGTATCGAGTCGAACAGTGCCGAATATCCGGTCGGGAAATCCTGAGGGTGTGCAAAAATTGCACGGACTGGGTCTTCGAACTGCTCTCTACTGTAGATTTGTTCTCATCGGCCGTTCAGTGTAACCCGTGCTGAGGCAGCTATCAGCCAAACCAATTTCCGGTATAATCGAAACAAAAAGCGGCAACCCGCCCACACTGCAAGAAGGATTTACAGGTCTGTCAAAATTAGGACTTTAAGAAACCCTTTATCAACAACCTTTCGGTGCGCCGTCAGACAGACAAATTTGCAAATCAAATAGAAAGCCGAACCCTAAGCCGCTTTATCCAGACTGATAAATTGCAACTATTTCGGCTGGGAAGCCAAAAGGTCTAAAAGGACGAAAATTCATTATTAGTGAGCCATCATTTACTTCAGGTCATTTATACCTCCTATCGGTTCTTCGTCCTTTAGGGAGGATGGCCTGTCGTTGCAAAAAGTATCTTGTTATCAATGTGCTAAAACCAATCCCATTTTTCATTTAATGGTTCATTTGGCGACCCATGACTCAATCCATTTCATCACTTGAAGGGGGACGAGCGCGATGCCGAGTTTAAGTTGTAAACAGATTAATTGTTCTGATTCAGCATAACAACATGATCAAATTACAAGGCTCGATACTAGAGAATGTAATCAGTGTAACAGGATTTCCCGTTTTATGGGACTTGCCCTTCGGCCGAGTGCCATATAGCGATTGTAATTTCTGTTCGTCAGTCGGTCCCGGTTTCGGGCACTTCCAGATAAGCTAGGACGATGAAACTTGGCAGGCGTATCAGGGACCGGAACAGATTAAAGTAGAAATAGTCACTTCCCAATCCGACCAGCTGGGGGGGGGTGGAGGGAGGGGGAAGCTGAAAATTGAGGTATTTTTATCTTGCGAACGGTTGTTGGGATCTTGACGAAAGTTTCTTATTTAGGATGACCTCTTGTTTCAGACGTCCCGCTGTAAGTCCGGACCGGATCCGATCACACTGGGGAGTTGAAGGAGGGAACCGGAAATCTTGAGAAACACTTAGAGTGGAGGGATCGGGAAGAAACTTGGTGGGAAGAACAAGCACAAGTTCTAGATATGTCATTCACATAACCGGACTGGATCCGGGCACTGTGGGGGAGTTGGGGGGGGGGGGGGTCCGGATTTCTAGCGATCCGCGAGTATGGCATACTTCCTGATGTGCTAGGACGATGAAACTTGGCAGATATGTCAGGGATCCGAACAGATTGACTTGAGAATAGTCGTTTCCCCGATCCGACCATCGGGGGGGGGGGAGTGGATGGATGGGGAGTCCAGAATCTAGTGGAATGCATAACTTTTGAACGAGTGATCGGATTTGAATGAAACTTGTCAGGTGGAAAGAATTATCCCCTCAGGTTCAGTGTCATATGTCCGGGTCGGACCCGATACCTGTGGGGGGGGGGGACCGGAAAATTCAAGAAAGGCTTAAAGCAGAGGGATTGGGACGGAATGATGGAGAGAACAAGCATTAGTCCTAGATACGAAATTGACGGAGCCATATGGTTTCGGGGCTCTGTGGGGGGAGTTTCCTGGAATTCCTATAGTCGCGAGTTAGAATAGTTCCACAAGTACTAAGACAACGAAGCTTTGCTGGCATATTAATGACCCGACTTAATTGACTTAAGAGCCTGACACAACGTACCCCCGGAAACTTCCATTCCTAGATCCGAGCATTTTTGAGGGAGCGAGCAAATTGCTAACGAGTGGTCTGATTCGAGTGAAACTTAATGGGTGATAAGAATCGAAGACCTAGACATGTAAAACATACGTTCGAACTATATGCGCTGGGAGAATTGGGGGGGGGGGCTTTTGACATGCACAAAAAACAAACGGACGGACCGAATGAGATGCAAGTTCGACAGTGCCAAGTTTATGCGGCCTATATTTGTTATTTGACGTCCAGGCCGGATTCGGCCAAGGTAATACGGTACCTGAAAATTGCAAATAAGCTATGCCCCGATTTCAGTAAAACTTGATGGACGGGAAGAGGGGATTAAGAGATACGACTTCGGCCACAGTGTGGGGGAGTTGAATGGAGATTGCCTGAACTTTGAGGCTCGCATAGGGGTCAACCGAGTGCAATAATTTAAATGAAACTTGGAATGTGGAGAGAGCATATACCCTAGATGACATATTTTAGGGTCCAAACCGGATCCGACAACGGTGCTGGAGGGAGGGGGGGGGGCGGAATTTCCCACGGACTCGAGTGAAACATGATAGATGGTATAAAAGAGATGCTTTAGATGATCCGTGTTTTAGACTGAACCAGATTCGGCCACGGTAGGGTGAGATGGAGGGAGCATCGGAAATCGTGTAGCACGTCTAGGGATCTAACGAGTGGATTTATTGGGATGATACTTGGAAGTTTGAACAGTCATGCGCATTTGCTACAGACAATCCGAGACGAGGCCGGAACTGCTCAGAACTGAGTGAAACTAAATATCCTATTCTATTTCCGAACCGCATTTTCGGATGGCGGATGTCTTTTATGACGTTCTCATCTACTTTCTTGTTCCGCCTACTCATAACAAGTGCCATATGAGCTCGTAGCTCTTGCTGAACTATTTAAAGTTTAACTGGAAAGCCAGGTTATTTTTACATCTTTGAATATACTTAATTATTCAGACTCTGCTGAGGGAATTTTTTGTTTTTGGGATCTCAAAAGAACGCAAAAGTTGTCCGTCTGTCAGCACGATAACTCTCGAAAGGAATGAGATATTTTGACAAAACTTGGTGTGAGGATTCTTTGGGTCAAGGGTAAGGTCAAGTTCGTAGATGGGTTCTGTAGCCCTAGCTTTAGGGGTGGGGGTTTCAAATCCAAACGAGGAAATGTGTTGTTCAGGTTGTTCAATGAGGATTTACTGGTAAAGTGCAGGTCAAGTTCGTAGGTGGGTCCTTTAGTCCTATCTTTAGAGGCAGAGGAGGGGTTTCGAATTTATGGTAAAAACATGTATGTTTTATAAGCTAATAATATATTCATTGGGGGTAAGGAGGTCCGCTGAATC
This sequence comes from Branchinecta lynchi, assembly GCA_023053575.1. Taxonomy (NCBI): domain Eukaryota; kingdom Metazoa; phylum Arthropoda; class Branchiopoda; order Anostraca; family Branchinectidae; genus Branchinecta; species Branchinecta lynchi. Next base: position 27,269,810 of record JAKZAP010000004.1, read on the forward strand.
CATATCTGAATTTAGTTTTCTTGCTGGACAAATGGTTCATCACAAATCTGGCTGAAACTGGAAATTTGGTTGAAGCTCGAAGTTGTTTCTGAAACCAATTAGAGATTCGGTATCGGGGCAAGGAGACGTGCTGAACTTTATTTTAACAATAAAAATATTCGAGGAATCTGACATAGACTGAATGGCGAAGAGCCTTGCAAACCATCAGCTTCTAACCGGTACAGATCTTCTTCTCGTCAATATTTTGTAAAGCATTTTAATGAGTGACAGTATTTTTTATAATTTATTGATAGGGTCTTATTTAACTATTATGTTATTTGACCTAATAAATTCGTATCGTATCGTATCGTAAGACATGACCCAATTGTTTGAACCAAATGTTAGATTTTTGGGATCCCTTGTTCATCTTGGGATCTAGTAGTGACATTCAGAATATGAACTGATGGCCCGACAAGTTCACTCCGAGGCGGAATTCCAAAAAAATTTGCATTTGAGTGGCCGATGAAGTAAAGCTTAGGAAATATTCAGTTCCAGAGTGTAAGGTTGCGTCTGAATAAAGCCACTATTGTGTGTAACCTCAAAATATTATTTTTCGGCAAGTGCTTACCACCCCCAATTTGAAAGGGGCTCAAAATCCGAGGCTTTTTTGTTTATATTCCTTGTTGTTTGACATTCTGACATAAATACATTTACCAAATCGCACATTTCAGACTGCATCGCACAGTTTGTGATTTGGTTTTGAACCAAAATCTTTGTATTTTAGCAGTTTAAACAGGCTGTTTTGTTGTTTTTTTCCCTGCGGCGCTCAGTTTCAAAAGGATTTGGGGTATGTGATAGGTTTGAAGATGGTAGTCCCGTATCCGAACTCAAAAGATTTCATGAATCCAGATTCCAGACGTCTTCTCGAGATCGCGACAAATCTCAATAGGGTTTCGGTCGAAAGCCTCAGAGGGTCTAAAGCAGTGTTTCCACTTTGAGGGATTTATCCCTTTTTCAGGGATTTCTAGGCCTTCCGCGGGATTTCTTTATCTGAAAAGGGATACGGGATTTTCCAGGGATAACTGAGATATGAAGGGATTTTTCCTACTAAAATAGAGATATTCGGAATTTTCAGTTCTGATGGTGTATTCAAGGATTTTTGTTGGTATCTGGTGCAGTGCAGCTTCAGAATTGTTTCCCTTTCCCTGTAGGGATTTTGTTCTTCATCAATTTGACGCATAGACGCATAGTGAGCTACGCGCCAACTTTTTAAAAATTGCTTTGCAACTGATCCAGTTGGAAGGAGGAGAAGGAGAGGAATTTCTGATGAAATAAATCAGGTAATGACAGTTAGAACTGAAACACGTCTGCCTCATGGTCATGGACCACCATAGAAATGGAGATACCCACTTCAAATTTATACGAACTCAAACCTGACCTAATAAGGTTGAAGGTATATTTCGGTGCAGTCCTAACAAGAACTGTCAAGATGGTAACCTTGAGGGACCTAGGAAAAGTTTTGTACTAGACAGAAATGTCCTTGGAAGGTTTTCAGGTCAAGTTCGAGGTCATATAAATCGGAGATTGGATACCCCTCGTGTACACTATTTTTAACTGGATAATCAGCCATACCTCAGAATATCACAGGTTATTTGGGTCTGGTAAGGTACATGAACTTATTCTTGGCAATTGATCCCAGAAATTTGGACAGCTGTGCCAAATGATAAGTTGGGTGTATCCAGAGCTCACACAGAGTAACCAGAGCATATCTAGTATTCAGTATATCCTATGACAAATTCTGGGATACCTGTTGCGGCTGTTGCTATACATTTCTGATCGGTTGTTTTCTCGTCTTTACTAGAATCGCCTATTTGAGGTCTGGTTAGTGCTGAGCATTTGGCTTAGTGCAGGCTTTTGTACTAAAAAAGTAGAGCTTGGTTGAGGTTGGTACTCTACTTTTGCATGATTGCAGCAAATACATGAAAACGGCATTGTTCAAAGTTAGCATTCATTCTCAACTGTGCAGTATAGTAAAGGTATACTTCTTCGATCACTCTGTAAATGTTTATAAACTAATATTTTAAACAAAACAAAAAAGGAAGGGAAAATTACAAGATTGATTTTACTTATGTTATCATTCCAGCTTTCTTGTGGAATAAACTGTATGTTGCAAAGCAATTTTTCTTTTCATTGGCTTTCAGTATGATTCTTCTTCCATTGGTGTATGCTTGGCTAGTTGAATAAGGAGAAACAAAAGGAAAGCAAAAGTAAACATTTCCAAATCAATGTGACATATTGAAACTGGAAATGAAGTAAATATTTTTGACAAGTTTTATGCAGTGAAATTTGCCTGTTAATAGGTTTTATTGTTTTCTCTGATGACTATTCAAAGATAGAGGATGAAGACAGAAGTATTAACCTACTGTATTAAAACAAATAAGTATCATCAATTACGACCTGCCAATGCCCAGGGATTGTTTCAGACATGTTCTTATTTCCCTCTTGGTCATTCCAGTTTTTATTATCCAGGCATTTCAGTTAGTTATTTTTCAGATGGATACTGATCCTTGTTTAGATGTTGACTTCCAGTCCGATTCATTTGATACTGATGAGTCAGGAGAAGTTAGACGTGCAAGACAGGAAAGGAAAACAGTTAAGACAAAAAGAAAAAATGAAACAAAAACCTCCAGAAAGTCTCTCAAACTTTACAATGCTGGCTGGGAAAAACTTGATCTTTTTCGCGGTTGGTTGAAACCAGTGTCGTCATCTAGAGAGAAAGCTTTCTGCGTTGTCTGCAAGAAAGAGCTTCTTTGTGGAAAGTCAGAGCTTACAAAACATGCCAAATACAAAAAGCACATACAAAATTTTGAAGAATGGGACAAGGCATGCAGATCCAGCGGTAAACTAGATACAATGGTTCAGAGCAGTTACCAAGTTCAAGAGGCAGAAGCACGCTTAGTGAGTTTTGTAGTGGAAAATAACCTGTCTTTGGTTCTAGTTGAAGATTTGGTTTCACTGGTCAAATCTCTTCCTCCAAAGTCTGTTCTAGAAAATGTTAAGCTTGCAAAGCAAAAAGCAACCAATATGGTGAGACAGGGACTAGCTGGTTATTACAAAGACACTCTCATCAAGAAACTAAGAACGACTGCCTTCTCCGTGATTATCGACGAAATTACTGACATTAGCACCACCAAACAACTGGCAATTTGTGTAATTTTTAGTTCAGAAGACTTGAAGTTGGAGGTCGATCTAGTCGACCTAGTTGGATGTGAAGATGAGTCGGCGAAAGGGATTTACGAAACCGTAAAGATCACTTTGCAGAGTTTGGAGGTGCCCATGACCAATCTGATAGGTTTCTGTGCTGACACCACCAATACGATGATGGGTAACACAAATTCAGTTTCGGCCATGTTCAAGAGAGATTTTCCCTGGATAGTCGTAGTCAAATGTACTTGCCACATGAGTCACTTGTGCGCCTCATATGCATGTAAAAAACTCCCAAAAAGCTTAGAAGACCTCTGTAGAACGGTCTACTCACATTTTAGCATGAGTGCTAAGCGAGGGAGAGCTCTGAGAGAGTTTCAGGACTACTGCAACGTCAAACCCCATAAGATCCTGTCACCAGGGCAAACTAGGTGGCTTTCTCTTGAAGGTTGTGTAAAAAGACTGCTTCAACAATGGGATGCCTTGAAGCTTTATTTCACGAACGTGGTTTTTGAAGACCCAACCCATGGACATGATAAGGTCTTGGAAACGCTACAGAACCCACTTATGAAGGCGTTACTTGAGTTTGTTTCCTTCGTGCTCGGCCTCTCCAATGATTTCAACTGCCTATTCCAGACCGACGATGGACTGTTTTATCGCATTAGGCAAGAGGCAGAAGAGCTGGTAAGAACCTTTGCTAGTAGCTTCATGAACTTATCACACATAAGGACCTTTTCCAACATCCTAGAACTGGACGAAAAGAATGAACCTCAATACCTACCACTTCGTCAAGTGTACCTGGGGATGGAAGCTCATGACAGCATGGAATTGTTGTCATGTGACCCATGTGTCAAGCAAACAGAGCTGGACTTGGTATACAAAGCTGCCCGTGATTTTTACGTTGAAGCCATAGCACAAATCAAGGCAAGGTTCAAATTCGAGGACCCTATTTTTGAGTTTGCAAAAGTGTTGAACCCGAAAGTTGCAAGAGAGCTGAGTGTGCGAACCCTGTCTCCATATCTTGACAAATTTAGCATACCGGGGTGGGACAAAGCGAAAATCGACGCAGAGTGGAGACGCCAGGCCATGGTTGATCTTCCAGAAAATCTCAGTCTTGGTATTTCGTCAGCAAAGGAGTATTGGGGATACATATTAAACCTCAAGAATGGTGCTGGGGACTTGCGCTTTGCCCACCTTAAACAGTTGATACAATGGTTCTTCACACTTCCATTCAGCAACGTTGTGGTCGAGAGGCTTTTTAGTGATTTGAAAAATATCAAAACAGATCACCGCAACCGTTTGGGACAGTCGACAACAGCGGGTCTGTTGCAGTGTAAATACGGAATGAAAAGAGCTGGTACTAGTGCCATATCCATGAAGTTGGATACCGAGATGCAAAAACGACTGAAAGCTGTAAAGGCAAGCGCTACCTCAAAAGAATCTACTGAACTCATATCCAAGCCAGGTCCCAGTGCTAGTGTCTGTAATTAGACCGGTTTGAATTGTCCTGAATTAAACTGAAACCATTACCGGATTTGTGATATATTTGATCAATAAAAACAAAACAAAAAATATGTTATTTACTTTAACTGCCATGTGTAAGAGCAGGCACATTTTAGGGACTTGTTCGATCCTTTGTCTCTTTTTATCCTCTGCTTCACCGTTCTGGCAAATGTGGCAAAGTTTTTGTATTGTTGGTTTAACAAACAAACAAATTGTTCTGTTTTTTTTAATCTTGAACAGAGGTTGAATTCTGTATTAGGTGCGGTCAAGAGAGGAGATGCAAATTTTGGGATTTAGTTTTGAAGTTTTCTGTTTAAGAAACTTTGGTGTTTGCATCTTCCAATGCTTTTCAGTTCGTTCAGCGAGATTTTTCTTTAAAACAACTCTTATGCTCAAACAGAGGCACATGGATGTACTTAGTGGACTAGAGCAGTAGTTAACTATCGTGATTAGCATGAGAGGGATTTTTCAAGGGATTATTGTTTAACAAAAAAGGGATTTTTAGAGATTTTTCGTCACTGATTTGGGATTTTTAAGAAAATAAAGTGGAAACACTGGTCTAAAGCTGCTGATTCTGTCATAAGGGTAGGCCTCAAACTCCAGCTCACAGCACAATCCAATGAACATTTTTATTTGTTTGAAATCTTTGAACAATGCATGACTATTGCATATGCTCATTATGGTATATTTATAAACTGCTTTAATTTTACCCTAAATAAGTAATTAAATTCTGCGTTTGATCGGAAAAAAAATCTAGGATGGGGGCTCAAAATGGGTGTTGCCCCCCCTGAGGGTTACTGAAACGGCCCCGCTGTTTCTTTCTTCTGATTGTGCTGCTGTTAGGTAATGGTGACTGGGAGAAGAATAAGTACGAAAAGTTTACCGTCAACCATTATTTCTAAGGAGGCGTTCATGAAGTTCGTAAACTCAAAGTATGTTCCGTAAAGTTGGTCGCCGCTCAGACGAGAATTTAACCTTATTGGTTGTACGAAAATGTTGCGGGGCAAAATCATGTTTTTGAGAAAGTCTTCAAATTACTCGACCTTATACAAAACCGACCTTATACAATCCTCTATCAGCATATTTGCAGCATTTTTTATAACTTCCTCGTTTGCTGATTCCACATCTTCAAAAATATTAAAAAAAATTCTGGTTTCTCCCATCGGTGAACCTAAAGAGTAACTTCTTGCCTATCGTTGTCAAGGTTTATGAAACAACTTTGCTCGAGTCCCGTGCGATTTAAAGTTTAACTGAAAAGCCAACGTATTTCTATACCTTTGATTTGAAGGCACTGAATTATTTTGAGTCCTGTAACAGATTTTTGTTTTTTTCGCCGCGTAGTCTAGTAGTGATATTGGGAATCTCCGCTAGTTGTTCGACAAATATATTTACGACGAGCCGCGGAAAATTTGAATGTCTGCAAAAGCGTGCGTTTCCATGGCCAACAAAGTGAAGATTTTGAAATGTTCGATTCCCAGACTGCAGACTCGCATCGGAAGATATCCCTCTATTCCGTGCTACCCCGTATAGGTTTCCTTTGTGGAAGTACCCAGTCAACAGAGAGCTAAACATTTCAAACATAGAGGTACGTCCGTATGGAGGAGATTACGTCAGCTAAATTTCAATAATCGTGGATAACAAAGCAACGAAGTAACGCGTTTTTATCGGTTCTTCTAGCCTAATTAAGTAAAAATATGATGAGTAACCAGACTGTCGTATCTTAGCCCTATTCTGTTAACCTTTAAGCATCTTGGAGTATACAATGTATTACAATGTACCATCTTCACGTCTGAACTCTGTTATTATGGTTTAGTTGCATTATACATTAAATTCTTCTCGTGTTATTATTCATAAATGGAGAAAACAAATTCTCTGAACGTGGGAGCAATCTAAGGATCAGGGGCGGATCCAGCCTTCCGTTCTAGGGGAGGGGCGATTCTATCCGAAAAGAGTGGGGGTAGTGTCCTTTTTGTCGGCCACAAGGCTGATTTTTTTTTCGCGTTTTAAGTGTCCCTGTCGGTCTCTTATTTAACGAAAATGTGGTTTTCATATATTACAATAATGGTAAAAGCTGTACTTGATCAACTGACAACTGTTTACAAGAAAAATTCAAGCTCTAGGCTCCACTTGTAAAAAGATTTTCTAGATTTGTCTAGTTACAGTAGTTAGAACATGCGTTAATGCAGACTTCCGTAAGTGCAGTAAAACAAAACAAAAAATTACAGCCCGTCTAGGGGGGGGCGATCGCCCCCCTCGCCCCCCCTCTGGATCCGCCTCAGCTAAGGATAGAAAGTAAATACAGAGTGCGCTTGATTTTTGACCTGTCGGACTGAACTGTGAGAACTATATGACATGCCTTTCCATGTAATTGCTTCACAGAACGTGAGAAACGCAGTAGCGAGAGCTGTACCTCGGTAATAGGCTAGGAAATAACCACTGACTCTATAAGACAGACGCTGGTGCTGTAAAAGTGACATCTAAAAAGGATGAACTAGCTTTTTCGACAGTGAATGAATGAATGAATTTATTACGTGCAGCCAAGTAATACGGTATTTGCATAGTACATACACAAAAAAAGGTAAATGAACGCTTAAGAATAAATACAAAATAATATACAATAATAGACTAAATCTACAGCGACAGCAAAAGATAAATAAACGCAAAACAAGAAATACAGAACGAAAAACGAAAAGAATAATAAATTTGTGAGTGAGTGCCACAGGAGGTTCTTTACTGGATTTCGGAAGGTCTTCGCAGCTGCCTTTTTTTATTGGTTCCCCTGAATTACATTCTTCAAGTTCATAAAAAAGAAGTTGTGTCCCTTTATGCTTCCAATCCTTTCGACGGTAAAGTGAGTCTACTGCTTGAGTGAAAACTTCTGCATTTGAAGTATTAAAAGGATGCAGACGACAAGAAACTTTTCTTATGCAAATAAGGCATTTGAGAATTCTTTCCATAAGCCAAAAGTCCCTGTTCTCAAAAGAAAACAGTTTTTCCGGAGAGAAAAATTAAGAAAATGGTCGGCGTCTAAAAAGACGTTAAGGGGCCATGAACTCGGCGCGAAAACTTATCTTTTAATTGTTTGCCAGACTGAACAGGTTTTCGCTATCTTTCGCGACAGTACCCGAGTGCGTTCATCAATCAGTATCTTTCATTTGGATCAGCAACTCGGATTTTATTCACGAAATATCCACCCCAGGAATTATTCCTAGGAGAACAATCAAGCAATCTCGTTGATTTTGTCCTATTACCCAGAAAGATAAAATCTCTGAATGTGCTTTCAATCAACAGAGAACTCGGATGAATTCGGAGGTTGAATGATGTCCGTTCCCGCATCAGTGGTCCGATTTCATCTATAGAGTATGTCAGGGAATCGGATATTAAAAGACGAACGTAGGGGTAAAAGACAGAACTAAGGTCCCGTGACCAATCATCAAGATAACAAGGATTCGGCTCTCTCATACCGCAGGCGTGCTACTGAGGATATGTTTACCAATTTTCGTCGTGCGTGTCTGGTTACACCAAAGCTTTGCATTTGCCATCTGCTATGAAAGAAAATATTTTCTAAACTGAACTGGATATGCCAGGTGAACACCGGCACTTTCAGCTGAATTTAAGAGTTTTGAATTCAAGGCTCCGTTTGCAGTTGCTTCAAAGCAGCGTTAAAGTTTAACTGAACAGCCAACTTATCTTTGTGTCATTTAACTAATTTGGATACTGTTAAGAGATTTTTTTATTTTCCACTATGCTCTAGTATAGAGACGTTCAGAATATCTACGGCCGTCCCCGCAACACAGATTCTACTATGACGCAGGAAATTTGAATCTCGACACAAACGCGGCTTTTCAGTGGCCAGTGGTGAGCTTTTTCGTAAATCTTTTTGGTCAAGACATACAACACAGGTACAACCGCATAGAGGAACGACAAATCCGGAAGGGAAAGTCCACTATCTGAAAATGGATTATTTCCGAACAGCGAAGCAACGGAGTAACGCATTTTCATCGGGTCGTCAAGCCAATTTAAGTGAACTAGGAACTAAGTAACTAGGTTGCTCTACCCAGAGCCGTATCCACGAATTTATTTCGGGGGGGGTCAACTTTCTGGGGGGGGGGGGGGGGGGGGGTTGCCTGCGGCTCGGACAAAAAAGACATAGATCAGAGGGAAAAGCCTATAAAAATGGTTAATTTTGTATGTTTCAGGGGGGGGTCAAACCCCTACCCCCCCCCCCTCTGGATACGGCCTTGGCTCTACCTCAGCACTTTCCGATTAAGCTTTAAAATATGCTATTTCTTCTTGAAAGCACACTTGCGCATTCTCCAAAGCGTCATAAAGAATTACAAACATTCACTTCTCTCAGGTAGTTAATCATAGTAAGTAATATCTAACCCTTTTGCTCGTCGCCTGTTATAATTGTTCGTACTTCTGCGGTGCCGGGATTCTCGGATTCCTTGTATTAGACAACGAATAATTAATTAGTACTGGCATATTTGTAAGTTCTGAATTATTCTATTGAACGTTGCATCATTAACAGGTCCGTACCCAGGAATTTGTTTCTGGGGAGGGTTTGTCCCCGGGTCGGACCAAAAAGTACAATAAAGACACCGATCAAAGGTAAAGCCTATAAAAATGATTATTTTTTAATGTTTTGGGGGGGAGGTCGAACCCCCCTCCCTGGATAAGGCCCATTAACAGTATTTTCGATGCCTTCTTTCATTTTTTGTTTATCTTTCTTGCTCGAAAATTGCTATTTAGGGTGGGAATGTTTTATGCCAAAATCCTGTCTAGTCTCAACCAGAGATCACAACAGAAGGTTGATTTGTGTGAAGCAAGAGCTGAAGATCCGATTAGGAGAAGGCTAGGTTTTGATACGGACTTTAAACAAAACAACAAAGATATTGATAGGTCCCTGGATCTTCAGTATAATTCATGGTTGACGGTGTCTCGAAACCGAGTAGCTTTTTGCAGATACTTTTCCACGATTCCCAGCACTGCACAGGCAGCTGATTCAAGTATTAGAAAAACACCCAAAGCAAACTTGCCGGGAGCTGATAATATTAGTTTGGGATAGGGAGTGAGCTGATCATTGTTTATCCACGCCAAATGAGTAGTTGACTTTATGATTACCAGCGTTGGTCGGGCTAATTATTAGTCCGGGGAAAACTCACTGCAACAATGGAAACAAGACCAAAGGTGTCGATCGGATCCCAAAAATCTAATATTTGATTCAGACAATCGGGTCGTGTCTTCGCCAGATCCAGTCTTGGATAGGCTAATCATAAGAGAAAACCAAGTTCAGATATACCTCTATAAGCCATATCTATTTTGACGATACTGAACGAGACTTCCTGCCGATTTCCGACCGAACTACTAGTCCAGCAAAAAAAAAATTCAGAAACAAAACCAACGTCTGTCCTTATCCATATAAAGAACATCTAATCGACTTTGAATAAAAGTTTGACTTAAAAAAAAAATCCGGTTACAACCGGATTCCGGAATAATTATATGTCCGGGTAAAAACCATTGCCATATTACGACTCAGCCTCTCTTCTTACCCCTTAATCTGTCATCTAATCGAACTTTTGCTTTTAACAAATTTTCCGGTTTTGGCGGATTCCGGGCGAACTCGTTGTCCCGCGAGAAAATGATTTTCAATATCGTGCTCGGCATGTCTTTTTACCCAGACATCAAACATTTAATCAACTTCAAATTAAACTTTTACTTTGAACCAACTTTCCCGTTTTCGCCGGATTTCGGACTAACTACATATTCGGCGAGAAAATTGTTTTCACCATCGTGTTCAGCATGTCTTCTTACTCCTAAATCGACCATTTAATCAACTTCAAATAAAACTTTTACTTTTAACCAATTTTCTGTTTTTTGCCGGATTCCGGACGAACTACTTGTCCGGCGTGAAAATAGTTTTCACTATCGTGCTCAGCATGCCTTCTTACCCCATAATCGACTATCACATTAGCTTTTTAAAAATATTTTGTTTGTCCCTTAATTTGAACCCCCTCCCCTACCCCTAAATATGGAGCTACATAGCCCATCTACGAACTTGATCTTACCCTTGAGCCAATGAATCCTCACACCAAGTTTCATCAAAATACCTCATTGCCTTCGAGAGTTATCGTGCTTACAGACGGACAGACGGATATTTTTGCGATGTCATAGGTATCCCTCCACTTACGTTTTCGGATCCCAAAAAATCGTTCTGGCGTGACTGACATGCACCCATGGTTTTGTCTAGAGGAGTAGAGACCCCTCATTCGAAACAAGTGATGATGGTGATAACAATCATCCTATAAACTAGCTTCCACAGCATGTCTGCCGAATTTTGCCGAACTTTGCAAAACCAATCGACAGTGGTTGTCATCAAAAATTGTAAAAAGAGGCTGGTAATTGGAAGAGACTTGAAAAAGTGAGGTAGAAATAACCAAAATCACTTCAAAAAAATTTATCCTTTTTTGGTGGGATCCCAAAAGAGAATTGTGCAGCCTTTGCGGATTGGTGGCATGTGTGAAAATCGCAACAGCGACCAAAGAGATTTGAAATCTACGGAGGAAATACTAGGAAGATGGATCAGACATCGTGTTTTAGACCCAGCACGGTTTTTGCTGTTCACGAGTTTAGGTGAAGAGGGGTATATGTTTGCTGATGCCTTCTTTACTTCCGCACCCCTTAGTACCCCTATGGAGCTTATAGTACTCTTATAGATGGGATAGTCCCGAGCCTTTCGTCATTGGGGGGGGGGGGGAGCCTGGTAAAACTTACCGAAACATTTGTTTTTTTTTAAACATACGGAGTTGCCTTCAAGAATCTATAATTTAAAGGAGTTATATCATAAGCATTCTAGCACTTGCAACGTCTAGAACTCCCCCCCCCCAAGACCCAAGATGAAGCCGCGACCCGATTCGACCGCTGGGTGATCTAGCGGCGCGGGTCGAAGAGCCCGACATGGTGAGATTGGAATCATAGTTTGACTTTGGATCTATCAAAATGTTTTTATTGTAGAAGGCATGGAAAATGTGTAGAAAAATTAAACTAATTATTTGCATTATCGATTTCTTTAAATATTTTGTTTTCAGTTTTTGTTTTTCCCAAAACGTAAGTGGAGGGATACCTATGACATCACAAAAGTTGTCCGTCTGTCCGTCTATCCGTCCGTCCGTCCGTCCGTCTGTCCGTCTGCACGCACTATAACTCTCGAAGGGAATGAGATATTTTGATGAAACTTGGTGTGAGGATTTTTTGGGTCAAGAATAAGGTCAAGTTCGTAGATGGGCTCTGTAGCCCTACATTTAGGGGTGGGTAAGGGGGTTTAGTTTAAGGGGCAAATGAAATGTTTTTAAACATATAATTTGATAGTCGATTATGGGTAAGAAGACATGATGAACACGATGGTGAAAACCATTTTGTCATCGGACCAGTAGTTCGCCCGGAATCCGGCCAAAACAGGAAAGTTTGTTAAAACTAAAAGTTATATTTGAAGTTGATTGGATGTTCGATTTAGGGATAAGAAGACATGCGGAACATGATGGTGAAACACATTTGTTCGCAGGACAAGTAGTTAGCCCGGAATCCGGCCAAAACCGGAAAGTTAGTTCAAAGTAAAAGTTTAATTTGAAGTTGATTAGATGTTCGATTAACGGGTAAGAAGACATGCTGAACCCTTATGTGAACAGTATTTTCTACCAGGACAACTTGTTCGGCCGGAATCAGGCCAAACCGGAAAAATGGGTAAAAACAAAAGTTTTATTTGAAGTTGATTGGTCGACAGATTTAGGGGTAAGAAGACACGCTGAATCTGTATATGACAATTTTTTTGTTTTTACCTGGACATATAGTTCGTTTGGAATCCGGTTGAAACTGAAAATAAGGAGATACGCTGAATTCGTTTCTGAACTTCTTTTTTCTGGACAAGTATGGTAGTTCGTTCGCAATTGTCTGGATCAAATATTAGATTTTTGGGATCCCATCGAAACCTTTTGTCTTGTTTCTTGTTCATTCCTGCAAGTCCAAAGAATCAAGGATACAAACTACATCACAATAAATAAATCCAGTAAATTATACCAAATTTGTATAGTGATTTCTCACATTCTGAAAACTATATTCAGCTTCTGAGACCAAAAACTGTCAAACTGGCCGATGATTTCTTCTTCCGACATATCTAAACGTCCACATGGTTATATACTTAGTTGTTTTAATCCTCTCACACGCCACTCGATCTTCTCGACCATTTTAGTAATCTTTTCACCAGCGCCAGGAGATAAATGAACAGTTAATCAGTAATGGCGGATGAGCGTTCAGGAGTGAATTGTTTTCAAGTAATTTGTGTATAACGTTGGTACCGTGAGGATTTAGGGAAAACAAATGTAACAGTGTGTTCGTCAAAATCCAATCCATCGAAAAATGATGTGTCTCCCACCTTCTCGGCCCACATGAATCATAGACTTTAAAAAGTTGCATAGCAATTTCTCGACGCAATTTTCACGCCCTTCCCCTTCTGTACTATCAGTCTTTTACCGTCGGCAACAGCACTTGAAATTTTACCAACAAAAAGCCGTTGCTGGGAAGCTGCATCGTCGCTAATGGCTGTACCCAGGACAAATGAAAGCGCCGCATATAAAATTTTCTTAATTCGCCTTTCTCTCTGTCAAAATTCAACTTCCATGCAATTCTATCTATCAATGTGGTTCAAACCCTTATAATTTCAACCCTTAAACACCAAACAAATGACGCACTCTTCTTCTAAATAGTGAAGACTGCGAAATGCGCAGGCGAAATTTTGTGGAAACTCTGATGATCACAGTGCTTTTTTGTTTTCTAAACTAAATAAAGAAGGAACAGATGGACCGGTTTAACTACACCAATTTCGTAACTGAATAAAGCTCTTGTTAGAACCACCTAAAACAACCGAATGTAGCAAGTCTGGTAATAGATACGGACTAAATGAAAGACTGGAGAATTACCGAATTCGGTAACGAATGGGACCCAATAAACGAGTTAAATCACCGAATTTACGAAGGGACGGATCTAATGCGGTAAAAAGATGCAGAAAAGACGATAACCGAATTCGATAGCGAATGGGAACTAAATAAATAAATACATTGTATCACCGAATTTGTCAATTGAATAGACAAACCGAATGCGGTGAAATATATGCGGGCTAAACAAAGGTCTGGTGATTATCGAATTCGGTAACGAATGGGAACTAAATAATAAATATGTTAAATCACCGAATTTATAATGAATGAACAGAATGCAGTGAAATAGACAAGGACTAAACAAAGGTCCAGTAATTACCGAATTCGGTAAAGAATGGGAACTAAATAAGTATATACTTTTAATAACCGAATTCGCAAATGGACAGACCGAAAGTGGTGAAATAGATGCTGACTAAACAAGATTTGGGTGAATTAAAATTACATAAAGAATGGGAACCAATAAACACAAATCACCCAATTTGGAAATGCGCGCAAAATTCAGGCGAACATTTTACCGAAAGCCCAAAATGTAGAGGGGGCACTCGGATCTCTCCCCCCCCCCCCCCTCGTGACGCCCCTGCCTGTGTTCAAGGGAAAACTCTGTCTCCCTCCCTCGCGGTCTTCAATTTAGTAATTAAAAATAACGAATGTAATTTTATATGGATACTGAAATACAAATAGATAGAATTATACTCTTGGAGCGCATGGATAGCTGAGAACATGTGACAGAGAAACTTTACGAAGTCTTGGATTAGCGTTATGACATCCCAAACCAGGCTTCACTCATGAAATATGGTGTTTCACTATTGAACTTTTTTAGACGATGGTTGTATACCATACTTTACTGTCATAACATGAGCTTTTAAATGGTTCTGATGGCCTCTCTTTGGCATCTTTGCTCACCTTATGGGTTTCCATTTGATTGATGGGCTTTAGAAGCAGAATTTATGTGAAGAGGCTTAAAACAAACCAGTCGTGTGGCGCCCTAGCCATTAGCCACTTCTAAAGCTTTCAGGAAACCGAAACCGCAAAAGGTTTCAGAACGTTAAATATAAACTTCCGCCAATCACTCAAATGGAGAGTCTATTTGTATCTTCTCGAGTGTCCCTACTTAGTGTGACCCGATGCTGGCATTCCTCACTAAATGTAAAAGTGAACTCTTGAAGTATTTAAGACTGTTGCTTGTACTCTGTAGGTTCACCCTTGGTTCACTTCACACTGAGGCGATATCGGCCATTGCCGGATTTTCGTCGCCAAAGTCGGCGGTTTCTATTGCTTCGTCAGGCGATTTTCAATATTGGGAAAATTCAACTTTAATCGGGCGACAGTACGATTTTATGCACGCAACAGCAACATGGACGACCATCTTGATGATTCACTTTAAATAAAAAAAATATTTTTTATTATTTTAATTATTTTAAGGGTTATTTTTTTATTATTTTTCGTGTTAAATTCTGTTGCCGACGTCAGTGTGAATATCCAGGCGATAAAAATCTTCTGTCGCTGCGACTGAAAAATCTCGTTCATCACCACTGTGTGAACCTAGGGTTAGACTCGGCCGTTTCAGACAATATGAGACCGTATGCCGAAACTTGACAAATCTACCAGGAAGTGTACAACCGCGTTATGGCGGAAGATGTATGGTCCCTTTGTTGATGTAAAAAAAAATCGTCTAACACCCTGTCATAGTCTTTCGCTTTCCAAGGCCAGATATACAGTACGGTTCAGCAAACCTGCTTAGTTCGTTTGTGGACACAGCTTTCCGAAAACCGTCTTTAGCAGACACATTCTTTTTTCACTCAGTAAGGAATTTATTTATAACCCACCATTCTGGAAAAGCAGAATAAGAGAAAGAAAATATAAAACATAGAAACACAAAGAAAAAAGACACTTAATTTTCAATCTTCGGCCAGAAGCCGTGAATAACGTCATGCGCTGGTTGGCCCTGTTGTCCATGATTTTTTTTATAGCGACGAGGAAACATTAAAAAAGGGTAACACTTGCATCTTCAATTTTGAACTTCTCCGTCAATGTACGGTTATGCATAATTTCGACAAGTGGAGCAGGTGCTATGCATATTTAAAATGAAGTGTAACACTATATCCCAGCAGTAGATCAAAGGAGCACTTTTATGATTTTCCAGTCGGGATAAATCACTCTTGTTATCCTAATAGGACACCGGAACGTCTGGCTTCTCGCAATCATCACGATATCAACCAGTCAATCGTTCCGCCCAAAGCATCTATGGTCGAACTATCTCTGGAACAATCTCCAACACACGTGCAAGGCCATATGAAATTTCGGGTCATCTGGTAACCAGAGCAGAAGGCCTAAGCACAGGCAGGTTGTCTGGTTCTACGTTTACCAAATTTGATCAATGCTGATGTAACTAAAGTAAATAAATAGCCGACAAGCAGTCTGGTGGTTAGAGTGCGGCTGAAGAGAGATCTCGTCCAGAGATCTTCAGAAGGACAGGAACGGAAACAATTTTATTGTGAATGCACTTATGGAATCGACGACAGACATTACTAAACACCAAGAAAAACAAATACAGCAGCCTAGATTTGGATCTCTGAGGGAACACCATGTAGGAAGAGTGCTTCAAATGACAGATAGAAATATCTATGTATAAACAAGACCTAAGGTTTCGATGGGATTCCAAAAATCCAATATTTGATCCCGAAAATTGGGTCTTGTCTTCACCCGATCCAGTCTTCGCCATGCTAATCATCTGAGAAAACCAAGTTCAGATATACCTCTATAAGCCATATATATTTTGACGATACTGACCGAAACTTCCTGCTTTACTTCTGCCAAATTTCCGGTTTTGTCCGAATTCCGAGCGAACTACTTGTCCAGCAAAAAAAGAACGATTCAGAAAAGAATTCAGCGTATCTCCTTATCCCTATAAAGAACATCTAATAACTTATAAGATTTCCGGTTTCAACCGGATTCGGGACGAATCTCCTTATAAAGAACATCTAATAACTTATAAAATTTCCGGTTTCAACCGGATTCGTGACGAATTATATGTCCGGGTAAAAATTGATTGTCATACACAGACTCATCGTTTTTTCATAGCCCAAAATCTCATCTGATTAACTTCATGTAAAATTCAATCAAATCCCTTCAAATCCGGGCGAACTAGTTGTCCCACGAGAAAATGGTTTTCATCATCGTGTTCAGCATGTCTTCTTACCTCATAATCAAACATCTAATCAACTTCAAATAAAACTTTTAATTCTAACCAACTTTGCGGTTTTTGCCGGATTCCGGACGAACTACTTATCCGACAAGAAAATGGTTTTCCCCATTGTGCTCAGCATGTCTTCTTACCTGATAATCGACCTTCTTATTATCTGTTTAAAAATATTTTGTTTGCCCCTTAATTTGAACCCCCTCCCTCACCCCTAAATATAGGGCTACAGAGCCCACCTACGAACACCCTTGACCCAAAGAATCCCCACACCAAGTTTCATCAAAATATCTCATTCCCTTCGAGGGTTATCGTGCTGACAGACGGACGGACGGGCAACTTCGCGATGTCATAGGTATCCCTCCACTTACGTTTTGGGATCCCAAAAAGGCAATTTTAGACGACTGGACTTTTACCTATTATTTAGAGGTGAAAATGCATCGGTACGATCGTGTTCCCTGAAACGAATGAACAAAATCTTCAACAGCAAGACCATAGAAGGTCTTCCGTAAAACTTCACACAGAACTTACATAGGTCTAATTTTGTTGTTTAAAATACTCATCACAAACAGGGGCGTAATTTCGCCAAAATCCTAGGGGGGGGGGGGGGCAAAGTTGGAGCCGATTTTCCCAAGTCAATTGAAAATGAGCAGTTTTATTTCAACAAGAAAGACGTAATAAAAACAAAGGAACAAAGAGATATTTTACTAATCGACCAAGGCGAAACGACGCTTCTTCAAATTCGCGAAACTGTCCACTGCGCGATTGACGTCAAGCTTCTTCGCTTTTTCAGGTTGGGTAGGGCTTTATTTTATAGTTGCCCCCCCCCCCCCCTGCCCCAGAGCAAATTACGCCCCTGATCACAAATAACTGGATAGAGTTACTTTCATGCACTTATGGATATGCCATAAGTGTCCCAAAGGGTCGAGCTAACGACTTTTCCTGTCGCCAAATTAATAGCTGTGACAAATCTCCGATCGCATTTACTCTCTTCAGTCGCTGTTACCTAGAATATTGGATGGCATTTGTGTTTCCTGTTTTGATTGAAACGGGTTGTTATGGAAGACATGAATGTTTGGTACCGGAACTGAAAATATTGTCATGATTAAAATTTTGATTTGCAGTTGCTCTGGAATTCTTACATTCGAAACGTTATAGTCCTGGAATTCCGTACAGAGGTCGACAAATATGCCGGATTCCGGGTCTGAGATCTCAGAAAAAACTTGCCTGATCGGGAATTCCGCGAAGATCATGGAATGACGGAATTCCGTGGAGACACTCAAGCTGATGACCAGGAATTCCTGGCTCGGCGCGGGATTCCCCAGTGTCGGTCCCAGAATCCTGGAGTACTCACGGAAATCGGTAGAAAAAGACGGAATTCCGCGTTTTTTCCCCTAATCCGGGACCTTCTACGGAGCTTGTATCCCTGACGGCCCCCAGTGATCCATTTTGTATTTTTATCAAACGTTTTAAATTAAAGAACCTGAACCACAGAACGTGTAATTCAAGGACGAGGCACTTCATTACGGGTAACAAATTGCAAAAGATTCAAATTAGTAGCCTAATAGTTCTTGACTTTGCTTAAATAATGTTCGAATATAGCACTCTCCATAAATATTTGCTCACCACCTGGATGCGGTCCGAGGACTCCAGGATTCGTATTTCCCTCTTTAGGCAAAACGAATAATCATTGAATAATTAACAATGTAATCTCTGCGAGTATCTAGTTCGAAGGATAGGAACCGAATGATCCACTTTTTCACGTGTACAGGCTAACATAGCATCAGCGTAGACAAGCCAACCTCATTATACAACCAAGTAAAAATAATCTGTCAGAACCTCCGTTTCCCTGTCTCTGTAACATGACTGTGCGGAGTCGAATATTTCCCCATACCCTGTCCGCTAAAGCATTGTCCTAATAGATGTAATAAGGTGAATAGCGCTACACGCGATGTCTACGTCTTAACACACACGCCTGTTCAAATACAACCCAAGAGGTTCTGATCAATGCGGCTTCCGGTGTTGCCAAGGTAATACAATTTTTCGAGCTCTAAAAATATCCGAAAAGGTTCTTGGTACTACTTGAAGTACACGAGTACAATATAACGCAAATTATACTGTAAAAAAGCTATTAAAATAACGGATGGACAGCATTGATCCTCGAACTGGTGAAAAGCCGTCGTAATAGAACAAAAACGTGTTTTTGTTAAGAAAAGTTGTTTCTTTAGCTTCCAACAAAGTAGAACTGTTGTGCTTTCCTTGGCAACCCTGACGGCGCTGCGCCTCTCCTCGGCCCGCTGGCGAACCAACCAAGCGATCTGATTGGCCCTGCATAAGCCAGAATAGAACGCTAGTCTATTCTCCTTATTTGCCTTATTATAGCGCGCTCCGAGGAAAAGAGGAATCTGTAATAAGTCTTATACGCGGTAATACACCTTATTAAACCAATTAGGACAATGCTTAAGAACGAGCAGAGGTTAGTAGCTTTGCATCACGTTTCGTTACCTCTCCAAACAGCTAAATCGCTGTAAACCCGCCGGTGAGGAAAAGTAGAAGTCAAAGCTGATTGGTTCGATGGACGCACCAGAGAGCGGGTCAGCGCGCGGAGTAAACCTCCTGCCACCATCTTGCACTATTTTTCTGCGATAAGCAACCGCGAAGACCGAAGAGGAGTAAACGGGTATCAACATCAGCTCAAAGCTAGAGTAAAAACCTCTAGGTCCGCTCAGTTTTATGAGGGCGGGTATTCATAGTCGCTGCATGGGACAGAAGTTCTACCTGATTGATTCTTCTGAAGACTGGTCGTATGTCAATCTCACAATCCAAACAAGAACCCAGGGAGAACATCACGCCGTCCCTCGATAATATCAATTTTTGTAGAACGTGGGAAAGACACGCTTAGGAATCGTCAACGGCCGTTCGTTATGTCACTGTACAATCCAATCACGCGTGCAACAATTAAAAAGATCGCATCGACAAATAACATGCCGCTCAAGCCCCCTCAATTTGGTGGCGAAAATCAGCACCCCGTCGGTCTCGAGGGCTCTTAAAGACCCCCCCGTGTCAATTCTGAGGATTGTGTCAAGTCATGCACGGAGTGAGGACGCGTGTCCGGCACGGTTTCCATACAATGAGCTTGGAGAAAATCATTTAACGACCAACGAAACTGTCGAATTAAAGTTGTTCGTTAGTACGTAGGGGTGGAATGAAAACCAGAAAAAAAGTATGAGTACCAAAAGCAAATACCATAGGCTAGGCGTACTTGGAACAGGTTTTGCACAACAAGAAATCATTTATTCAAACAATGTTTACAACGGATACGTCAGCTATGATTCTTCATCAGCGATATTTCGGCCCTTCTTGGCAAGGGTCCTCGTCAGGCTGTCAAATCCTCTGGTTCAACTTCGGGGAAGGAAACAAACCTGTAATAAATAACTGAAGCTTCTACCGACTATAAATATCTTATTAAAGTAAATTATCTTCAGATACCACTATAATGAAAAAATTAGTCCTGAGATTTAATTTTTGACACGGACGCTGTTTTTGCTGCACGGTTGTGGCGATGACAGGAAAGATTTTTTTCTGCATTTTGGTCAACTTCGTTTTTTTTTTATTAATAAGGGGCTGGAAAACTTAAATATTATTTTCTTAATAACCTCGTTCTACGTTTCTATTATGGAAATAGAAAATCAGTGTCTTGTCAATGGTTAGTGTGAGAGCAAGTTGTCTGTTTCAACCTTTCGCTTTATTCAATATGAGTTGCAAAAAACTAAGTCTATCGCCACCACAAAAATAAGGCCAAATGTTTCAATGGCATCCCAGAGGTGAATATTTTTGGATCCAGGCGATTGGGTCTTGTAGATGTCCATTCTTTTCCACATCCCATAAACATATTGTTTGTCCCGAGGCCCAGGCCAGGCCGTGGACCCGGATACCATTGCTCGTCGAAAACGCTTAAAAAAATACTGATACAAAAAGTTTGTTCATTCGGATGTTTTCGGTTCATATACCATTCGATTCTGATCGTACCATTTACGTGGTAGTAAAAAAAAAGAAGTAAATAGATAGACTGGATTTGGTCTTATCATCTCTATACCGACATGAATAATCTGACAGAGAGATTTATTAGAAATGTGCAAAGAGTAAAAGTGCATTTTTTTTCACGGATTAGGGATAAACGACAAAGCCGCTGAGAAAATAAGAACATATCTGGGTTTAGCATTCATTTGCCCTACTATCAAAGCTGTATGCGATTTTTGAATTAACTTTCAGGTCAATCGAGTTCCAGGTTGCGCCGGATTCCAAACCAGTTCTGTGCCCGGTAAGTAACGAAAAAAGACCCGGCAGTTCTAACCGACCTCAGAAAAAGTTTTCAAATTTCCGCTCTTGAGTATCTGCCAAGGAAATGAAGTACACAATGTAATCCCGCAAGTCTCCTTACAGGCCCGTATCCAGGAATCTATTTCGGGGGGGGGGGGGGGGGGAAGGGGGACTTAGATTACATAGACAGAAAAGACGTAGATCAGAGGAAAAAGCCTATAAAAATGGGGGGGGGGGGGGTCAACCCCCTACCCCCCCCCCCCCCCTGGATACGGCCTTGTCTCCTTACCTGTAGTATATATCAAATCTCTAATCGATTCCGGAGGGTTAGTTCTATCGTTTCCGGATGAACTACTTGTCCGGCAGGAAAATAACGTCAAGATATGGATTTAGCCTGTCACCTTAACCCCCGACCGTATCTTTAATCGACCTTTCGAAATCCCCTCCAAACCCCTGGATATGGGGATATAAAGTCCATCTACGAACTTGACCTGTACTACGTCTCAACGGGTCTGATACCAGGTTTCAAGAAAATAGCTCAATCCCTTCGAGAGCTATCATGCTAACAATCGCCGTCACTAAAGTTTCGGGTCCGCCAACAATGTAATCTAGGACATTCCAGCAGGGAATGCATCGTGTTTCACAAGCAATCGCTCACGCCATCTACGTAAAACCTATATGCCATCTAGCGACGAAACTTTGCAACAGAGTTGCCCTTTTAGCTTATAGGTGACAGTGCTTTCCGGTCGGTCCATTAATTTCCATCCAAAAACTTTGAAAGAATTACTTTTCAATTTCGAGCAGATTAAAATAATGGCTTTAATTACCAATCACTTCCGCTGTTTTAAGCCCCCTTCCAGGCTCGTCGACTTCTAGAAACAAGACCGAAGGCTTCGATGGGATCCCAAAAATTTAATATTTGATCCAGTCAATTGGGTCTCGTCGAGATCCATCTTCGCCAGACTCCTTGAGCACTTTCGACAGAAGTCCCTGCCTTACTCCTGCCAGATTTCTGGTTTACACCGGGTTCCAGGCGAACTGCTTGTCTTGCAAAAACTGAAGTTCTAAAACCGATTCACCCCTATGTCGAACCTCTAATCTACTTCTGATAAAACTTCCAATTTTTTAACAAATATTCCGGTCTCAGCCGGGTTCGTGGCGAACTGTGTGTCATACACGAATTCAGCATGTCTTCTGACCTGTAAATCGAACAGCTAATGAAATTCATATAAAACTTTTAATTTTGACAACTTTTCCGGTATTGGCCGGATACCCGGCGATCTACTTGTCCAGAGAGAAAATAATTTCATATTCGAGTTCAGCATGTTTCCCTATCCTTAAATCGAACCTCTAATCAACTCCAGATTAAACTTTTCTTTTCGAAAAATTTCCCGGGTTTAGACGGATTCCGGGTGAACTACCTGTCCGGTGAGAAAATAATTTTCCGTCAGATTCATCATGTGTCCTTACCCCTCAATCGGACATCTAACAAACTTAAGATACAAATTTTACTTTTAGCAAACTATCCGGTTTTGGCCGGATTCCGGGCGAATTACTTGTCCGGCGAGACAAAGGTTTTGAGATTAGGGTTCAGCCTAGTTGCGATACCATGGTATATGACAAAAACGGTCTAATGTACTTTTAGTAATTACCGTGGTATCTGGCCAGTTGTCTTGGTATCTGAAAAAGTCATCTTACTTTCATCAATTGTTGTGAAACAAGTTTGGCACTTGGTGATGTGACTGGATATCAGTTTCTTTCGGGGTTACTTTGAAAAGCGCATTTTCGACAATTGTCGTATTTGCAGAGTAACCGTATATTAGATACCATGGTTACTGCAAAAACGACTAATTGCAGATCCAGTTACCGTAGTAACAGATACCATGGACTGTGCAAAAACACGATTCATGTCTTCTTGTCCCTTAATCGATCGAGCTTCAAAAAAAATTTATTTCGCCCCTTCTACGACAATCCGCCTCCTCCCTTAATATGCAGCTATGGGCCCGATCGACGAACTCGACCTTTCACTTTATCCAAAGAATCAAACAAGTTTCATCAAAATATCGCATTCCCCCGAGTTATCGTACTGACAGACGGATGGACAACTTCTGCGAAGTCACATGCATCACTCCACTCACGTTCGGATCCCAAGAATGGTAATTTTTCTGAATACTAAACTTCTCACAAACATCTGTCAACAGCATGGCACGCATAAAAGGTAGCAAAACGGAGCATGTGAGAAATTCAGCAAGGTTTCTAAGAGGTTAGGATGTACCGTGTGAAATTCGGATCTAGAAATGGATCATTAACGTAACTTGTTTTGAATCACAGGTAAGATGTGACCTCCAACACTCATTTATATTTGATAGTGCAAAACGGATAAGTCAGCTGAATTTTAATGGAGCTATATTTCGGCCCCTCTTCAGACTCAAAACAGCTCAAGTTGGTATTTCTCATAAGTTCGTTTTTAAGCAGTTTTGAGCCGGAAGAGCACCCTTGCCAAGAAGGGCCGAGATATGGTTCCATTTATTCAAACAATGTTTACAACGGATACGTCAGCTACGATTCTTCATCAGCGATATTTCGGCCTTTCTTGGCAAGGGTCCTCGACAGGCTGTCAATCCTCTGGGTCAACGTCGGGAAAGGAAACAAACCTTTAATTTTAACAGGTTTGTTTCTTTCCCCGACGTTGACCCAGAGAACTGACAGCCGAAATATCGCTGATGAAGAATCGTAGCTGACGTAACCGGTTGTAGACATCGTTTGTATAAATGTTTCTAAGTCACCTTGTGCTTAAAGAATAATATAGTTCCAATAAAATTCAGCTGACGTATCCGTTTTGCAGTCAGCTTAGGCTGAAGGAATATTTGGTTATATTATAGAAGAAAAGCTCGGAGAATATTATATATTCAATGAACTGTCCATAGTAATATTTAGTATTAATATGCTACAGGTATATTCCGTCCATGAATTACCTCACCGTGTAATAAATTTTAGGCCACCATACAGGTGTATGTTACTACTCGACTTGGATCAACTTACGATTTTCAATAACAGGGGTAAACTACTGTGGTATACTGTCCAAAACCCGCCACTCAGCCATGAAGAAAACAGATCGAAAACTCTGCTTAGGGGAAATGGTCGATGTCGGGCAAGGCAGATATGAAATTTCCGTACGGAAATATCTGTTGAAGCAGTCGTTGGCTCATACACTGGGTTGTACGTACCTGTCTGCTGAGTTGAACACGAAACTCCCTCATCATGTCAGTTCCCATAGGAAACATTTACTGTTGATACATCCGCATAAGTACTGTTTGTACTACATACATCCCCCCTTTATTAGCCAACAGAACTACCCGAATTGTCGACAGGAGAGATCCCGCTAGGATAAAATATTTACCCCACAATACAATTCAGAGACAAAATTGGCGAAGGGATAATTTATTCCTCCATTTTTTTTCCAACAAAACTTTCCATTTAACGGACAGTCACTTGCCAGACACGGATCATGTTGTCGGAGTATCCAGCGAAGAGGGTCTGGCCATCGGCAGACCAAGCCATGGACAAGCACTGAGGAGGCTCAGCCTTGGAGTTTTGTGTGATTACTTCGGGTTTCAACTCCTCGACCATGTTCTTGCCCTCCAAGTCCTGTAAAACATTTCAGACCTTAGCAAGTGACGTAACAGGTTTTGTGAGCACTCATGTAAAGACGTACCATAGAACAGAAAAGTGTTTTATTAGCCGCGAATGGGCCATACACAGATTTTTATATACACACGATATAGATATATTAATGCATTGAAAACATAATGATCCTACTACACTTAAATAAACTATCTCCTATTTAAATACCCCCCTCACATATTCTACCAACCTTTTAATAACTTTGTCTTTGGTCGATATCAATATCTGTACCCTCCCTCAAACTGATCCGGTAGGAGACCCCTGGCGGCCCTAGGAGGTGAGCAAAAGTCTCCTCACCAATGACAAATTTTCACTAATTAACCCATCCCTATTTTTCCTCTCAAACACCTTTCTTCTACAAACCAAGTGGTAATAAGTTTGTTCGGAGCTGGAACCTAAATTTCTGGGATGCTTTAAAGAAAAATATGCATTAAAGGTACAACGATATAATAATTAGTTATCTTCAAGGCCGTATCCAGGGGGGGGGGGTTGAACCCGCCCCCCCCCCAAAACACAAAATTAATGATTTTTATAGGCTTTTTCCTCTGATATGTGTTTTTTGTTCGACCAGCAGGCAACCCCTCCCCTCCCCCAAAAATGAATTCCTGGATACGGGCCTGGCCATCTTGGTTACGCCTATTACCTATTCCATGTGCCGCACAAAGCACTCTGTCCGAGGGCCTAGGTATTTTATCATCTGGCAAAAGAACAGATATTCCGAACGAGACTGTACGCGGCCGAGGTGACCACGAACCCCATAATTAGGGGTAAGCAGTGCAAAGGCTACGTCATTCGTTAATCTCCGAGAAACCTATAGCACCATGGTACCACGGAAAAAGATACTGCAGTGACTCTAGGCTCGATACAACATAGATGGTAAAAGCTATCATTAGGTTATCTTTGAAAAGCCTACAACGTATCACTCACGACATCGTCTTCTCATTATTCACATTTTTTCTTGTGCAAAGCCGAGGTGACCACAAACCCCAAGATCAGGGGTATGCAGTGCAAAGGCGACACTGAGGTTCAATCTTCGAGAAACCTATAGCACCATAGTACCACGAAAAAGATACTGCAGTGACTCTAGGCTCGTATAACGTGAATACTATGCACATAATTTGTTTGCATTCATTACGGGATTGACAGAACATAACTGTTCATAGTTTCTAATGTGCGAAGCCGAGGTGACCACAAACCCCAAGATCAGGGGTATGCAGTGCAAAGGCCACACTGAGGTTCAATCTTCGAGAAACCTATAGCACCATAGTACCACGGAAAAGATACTGCAGTGACTCTAGGCTCGTATAACGTAAATAGTATACACATAATTTGTTTGCACTCATTATGGGATTTACAGAACAGAACTGTTCATACTTTCTAATGTGCGAAGCCGAGGTGACCACAAAACCCAAGATCAGGGGTACGCAGTGCAAAGGCCACATTGAGGTTCAATCTTCGAGAAACCTATAGCACCATAGTACCACGGAAAAGATACTGCAGTGACTCTAGGCTCGGTATAACGTAAATAGTCCTCCTACAGCAGGTCACTCAAGCTACTAAGGAGACTGGTTATTTCATTGCTAAACGTTAACATTGGGACTGGAGGATATATAACAACCAGTAAGTACACATAATTTGTTTGCACTCATTACGCGATTGACAAAACATAACCGTTCATATTTGCTAATGTGCGAAGCCGAGGTGACCACAAACCCCAAGGTCAGGGATACGCAGTGCAAAGGCCACACTGGGGTTCAATCTTCGAAACCTATAGCACCATAATACCACTGAAAAGATATTGCAGTGACTCTAGGCTCGACATACGTGCTAAAATGGTTCAACAGATGTTACAGTTGAGGTATGCTTAGAACACCTTGTGTTTTGCTTTTCACTTGTAAATACAGCCTACATGAAAACAGTAAATTGAGGACTTGAGGCCCCTAGAGCCATGTGTTTCAGCTTTCCTGTCATAAAACCGACACTTTTCTTTCTTTAACCATCGCATAGTTTTCGAACGCCGAATCGTCCGGAAGAGTACTAAAGCTTCCATAGAATTATCTTTTTCAGCTTTAGACTGAATTCTACTTCAATTATTGTTTGTATTGTTTGCACTGAGTACTCGGCACACATTTTTCGTATGTTGTTATGTGATAATTTCCTTTAGAACCGTTCAACGTAAGTAACATACCTCTACTGGAAATGTTATAAGCCACGGTATTAGTCGATATTGTGCACTGATGGGGTGGATATTCCAACAAAATAACTCACATCTATTGTGCGAAGCCGAGATGACCACAAACCCCAAGATCAGGGGTATGCAGTGCAAAGGCCACACTGAAGTTCAATCTTCGAGAAACCTATAGCACCATAGTACTACGGAAAAGATACTGCAGTGACTCTAGGCTCGGTCTACTCTTTTAACAAATTTTGATAACCCAAATTTACGTACATCTTGCACATTTTGTCTAATGTACCAGGCCGAGGTGACCGCGAACCCCAAGGGGAGGCGTATGCAGTGCAAAGGCCATGTATAATTCAATCTCCGAGAAACCTATAGCACCATAGTACCACGGAAAAGATACTGCAGTGACTCTAGGCTCAGGAACACATTTTGATACTATTCTACAGGAGACTATAGGCTAGGCCTTTCATTTGCTATACTGGTACAAAAGTGATGTTGTTACACTGTTGATTCTGCAACCTGACATTTTTGTCTTAATAAAAGCGAAAAGTAACTTACCCAGATCTTGATAGATGGGCCGGTGGCGGCACAGAGCCAGTACCTGTTAGGTGAGAAGCACAGGGAGTTGATGATATCAGTGTGGTCAAGGGTGTACAACCTCTTGTCATCGTTCAGGTCCCAGAGCATGGCCTTGGCGTCCTAAAAAAAAAAAAAAAAATAAGTCTCGGAAATTATCGTTAAGTGGGAAAGGAATATTTTTTGTATCACACTTCACACAAAAAGTCTAGCAGCTTAATGGATTGGCTCCCACCAAAGCCGAATATCAAATTGCAGGCAATGTCACATCTTAATGGACCCGAGTTTACCTATCATAACTGATTCAGTTCTTGGAGAACCCTAATTAGCACCATGTTTTCCACCTGAGAGGCTGGAAGGTACCTTCGAACATAGAAAATACAGGAAGAATTTTTTTGTAAGATTTCGCAGTAAATTCCAAACCGCAAACCAGAAACCTTTTAGAATTTACT
This sequence comes from Branchinecta lynchi, assembly GCA_023053575.1. Taxonomy (NCBI): domain Eukaryota; kingdom Metazoa; phylum Arthropoda; class Branchiopoda; order Anostraca; family Branchinectidae; genus Branchinecta; species Branchinecta lynchi. Next base: position 27,297,893 of record JAKZAP010000004.1, read on the forward strand.
GCTCTTCGGAGCACAGTAAAACAAATAAAGGCAACGCTTGGATAAAAAAGCTGCGTTCATAAACCGAGGGGTTGCGCACTGGTGCCTCATGGTGTACAAGTTCCCTGCCTCATGCCTGCCTCACGTCTGCTTCACGTGCCTCATGCCTGCCTCACGTGCCTCATCGCCCGTTCTGGTGACAAGTTTGGGGATTTTTGAAAATTTTCGCTCAGCTACGAGATCTGTGATGAATAACAAAAACAGAGGGAGCTTCTTATCCCCTTGGGAAATTTGAACTGGGTTGTCCATGCGGATTATTTGAAAGGTAAAATAAATATTTCTTGTTAGTTGATTAATGCCTTTAATAAACCCTGGTAAATTATCTCTGACAGACATAGGTATACTCAGGACTATTCAAAACACTACTCAACGACTGTTCTTAAGGCAGTCTGTTCGTGCCCCTGATATGCCTACCAAATTTCGTCGTCCTAGTACCGAACTCGCGGGATCACCGAATTCCCCCCCCCCAAACTCCCGCCACAGTGCCCGAATCCGGTCCGGTTCTCTCAACGATGTATCTAGGACTTGTGCTTGTTCTTCCGACCAAGTTTCGTCCCAATTCCCGAGGGGCCGACGACTCTAATTTTTTATGTACACCATTCCGGAATAACCTAATAATCTTGACCATTCCGGATTATTCCTAACCATTACAGATTATTCCTAACTATTTGGGATTATTCCTAACCCCCTGTATGGGATATAATTCGAGTTGAAATTTGAAATTCGAGTCATCTGGCATCCTTCATGGCTACAGTGAAGAGATTTTTCCTTGCAAAAGGATAGTAATGATGCGTGAGTGTTTTTTGTAAGCAGAATATTTGTTGTATATGTATGAACCGTGTATGAATGGCATGTATGATAATATAAAAATAGTGTTACCACATTATGTAGAATAGAGAAGACTGCCACCTAATAAAATTTAATCTAATCTAATATAATCCATTCCGGATTATTCTTGACCATTCTGGATTATTCCTGACTATTCCGGATTATTCCTGACCAGTTCCTGACCATTCCGGATTATTCCTTCGGGACGTGTACACCATTCCAGGAGAGTCGTCAACCCCTCGCCAATTCCTCCACTCTAAGCGTTTCCCAAGATTTCCGGTTCCCCCCTCCAGCTCCCCCAAAGTCACCGGATCCGGTCCGGATTTTAAGTGGGTCGTCTGAGGCACGAGATCTCTCCAAACATCATTGTGTTGCGAGAGCAACACTTTGGTTTTGTCCTCGTTTGTTGTTTTTATTCCTATGCCGCCGATTTCATTTTATTCCTGGTAATTGGCGAGGGTCTAACCTGTGCGGTTTTTACGGAAAGTGTGGACCTTAGGCCGGATTGATGAATATGACATTACATTTTGGAAAGCTCCGTAGAACTCTTGCCTGGGGCCAAACAAGGATGTTTTTTACTTGTCCTCGAGCCAGAGCCTACGGGGTGCGAAGTGAAGAGGAGTTATATATCCTATCTCAGAGAGGACTATCTGAAGTTGTGCAGCCAACCTTTCGTTTCATCAAACCATGTTGAAGATGGACTAAAATCTATAAGTGTTAAATATATGCGGCAGTTACCCGGCCCCATAGCCAAAATATCTTCTTTGAGTGATAAATAGAAAAATCTACAGCAAACCAAAAAGTGGCTTTTTCCCACGAGTCCGAACATGCTGCCATCCCTTGTTTCTATCCATTTGTGTTCGCGATTTCAGCTGAGTTTATCATTCGTTTTTTTGCACTTGGGTGTGCGGTAGAGAAATGGTATAAGATGTACATTTTAACTTTAGAACTTCTCTCATTGCTAAAGAAATTGGAACTTATCCTTTGCTCCTTTCTAAGTGGTGACGTTAGAAAGTTGGCCTACGGCAAAAAAGTCAACTTTTGAACTAAGACAGGCAGAATTTCTTTTCAACGGCAACCGATGGCCGTTGATGAGCTGATCAAAGTATATGACATCCGTATTTTGGTACAAAGATTCCTTCATGAGATACACCAGTTTGAAAGTTTCAAGGAGTTGACAACTTCAGTAAGAATGTACACACGAAACCAACAATAGGCGATACCAGCTGTGAGACATGTAGGGTACTTATATGCGACAGTCGAAATATGTTAGCTCATAATCATCTTCGGCAATGAGGGGTTTGCAGCTTTTGCCAGTTGGTGTATCCGTGATATGTTTCCGGTGTATTCGATGGTAAGAACAGTTTGGTTCCCAATTGTAAGACATGCAAGGGACTTGTAAGTAATAATCGGCTGTTATATTCAAACAATGTTTATAACGGATACGTCAGCTATGATTTTTCATCAGCGATATTTCGGCCCTTCTTGGCAAGGGTCCTCGTCAGGCTGTCAATCCTCTAGATCAACTGCGGAGATTATTACAGGTTTGATTCCTTCCCCGCAGTTGATCTAGAGGATTGACAGCCTGACGAGGACCCTTGCCAAGGAGGGCCGAAATATCGCTGATGAAAAATCATAGCTGACTTATCCGTTATAAACATTGTTTGAATAAATGTTTCAAAGTCAGCTTGGGCTCAAACAATATTTAATCGGCTGTTATGCTACAAAAATCTTCAGCGATGAGGGGTTTGCAACTTTTGCTACCTGGTGTACCCATTATTTTTATCCGGTGAACTTGATGTCTATCATGGGAGAGGGACTAGTAAGTAAGAATCGGTTCACGAGGGGCTAGAAATTTGTGCAAATTGTTGCATATTGTATTCGATTTATATAAATCTGATGGTAAGAAAGTTTGTATCGATGGTCTATCGCTGTAACCTAGGATTAACTGTTTCCGCAACGGGTACAAATGATAATGTAAAACAATGAGGTAGTTTCGTAATAATTAATAGTGTCATCTATGGTATTTTAGTCCTGAAAAGTTACGGATAGCTTTATAATACCAACTAGATTATACGAGATATTGTTCCAAGTTTTCATCCGTCACGATGTCTACGATTGAAAAGGATAAAGTTCAACTGACTGCGAAGTCAATTTAGTCCCTTTTTCCGATATTCTTTTGTTTTTGTTAGGGCAATCGATAGCCCTTTATGAGCTGATCAAAGTATATGTCATCCATTTTTTTGAACAAAAATCCCTCATGAGATAGTTTGAAGTTTCAAGGGGTTGACAACTTCAGGAATAAGGTACACACTGAAACCAAAAACAGGCGATACCAGTTGTGAGACATGTAAGGGACTAGTAAGCAACAGTCGACTGCTAGCTCATAATCATCTTCGGCAATGAGGAGCTTGCAGCTTTTGCTAGTTGGTGTACCTGTTATTTGTTTCCAGTGTATTCGATGGTAAGAACACTTTTGTTCCCAATTGTAAGACATGCATGGGACTTGTAAGTAATAATCGGCTGTTATGCTACAATCATCTTCAGCGATGAGGGGTTTGCAACTTCTGCTAGCTGGTGTACCCATTATTTGTTTCCGGTGAACTTGATTTCTATCACGGGAGAGGGACTTGTAAGTAGGAATCGGTTCACGAGGGGCTAGAAATTTTTGCAAATTAGTGCACATTGTATTCAATTTCTGTAAACGTGACGGTAAGAAAGTTTGTATCGATGGTCTATCACTATAACCTAGGATTAACTGTTAACGCAAGGGGTACAAACGATAATGTAAAACAATGAGGTAGTTTCGTAATAATTGATAGCGTCATCTATGGTATTTTAATCCTCAAAAGTTAAGGATAGCTTTATAATACCAACTAGATTATATAAGATATTGTTCCAAGTTTTCATCCGTCACGATGTCTACGGATTGAAAAGGATAAAGCTCAACTGACCGCAAATTCAATTTTTTCCCTTCTTCCGATATTATTTTATTGTTGTTTTTACAACACTAAAGAATATCTTTTAATTGATCATGTGATTCTTCTTTTTAGAACAACCCGTTTTAAAAGCTTCGATGAGTTGAAAACTACAGCATTTAACCGACAGCGAAGAAACAAAACCAAAGTGTTGCTCTCGCAACACTTTAGTCGGCGAAGCCGGACAAAGGTTGCCGCATTACTTCACGTTGCCTGGGCAACGTAGGTCTAGTTTTTCATTGCTATCCGATCACCCGTTCAAAAGTTATAAATACCTCAAGATTCCGGATTCCCCTCCCTCCACTCCACCAACGATGCTCGGATCGGGGAAATGATGCAACAATCATTTGGGGTCCCTGATATGCCTGCCAAGTTTGATCGTCCTAGCGTATGTGGACGTGCCCGAACTAGCAAAACCCGGACCGACCGACGGACGGACAGAAATTGCGATCGCTATATGGCACTTGGCCGAAGGGCAAGTGCCATAATAACATGTCAAATATGGCTAAGAAGGCAACCAAAGTTCCGGCGTTCAGCTGAATACAGGGTCGCACATGGATGCATGTTTTCAATGATTATTTCCTCCCCTTCTCCGGATGAAGAAAAATATTTTAAGATCTGGGCAGTGAATAAACTTCAAAGAAATGACGTAGGAATGCAAAGAAATTCCGGTAAAATCTCGGACAATTCTGGTATAATCTTGGAGCTGCCCCTCCCCACCCCCTCCCCCTACAAGGAAGGGCTCGTGATGCCCCTGGGTCTACTGTAAAACCAGTCAGGGTTTCACACTCAATGACTATGGTGTCGAAACGAACCGTCAAATGTAGGCCAAAATTAAATGGTCAAATGAGAATCTTCTGCAAATTGCGCGCGGGAATTTTTCCATCCCATCCGTTACATTGCAAGATAGGCGAGTTAGACCTCTTATATTACTATCATGATACTCTGTGGCCTGAACAGTACTGTCGGTACTGGGTACTTTCAGAGATTCACCACAAACGAATTGCTTAATCGATATGTAATATCAAACAAAAATGTTGCGACATTTTGACACTGACATTGCTAAGATTTTTTGGTCCGATGACTTCAATTCTACGCAAGTTGTATTTTCATCGTGTCTGCCTCACGTGCCTCGTGTCTGCCTCACGTGCCTCTGCCTCATGGTGTACACGAAATCGACCAGTGCGCAACACCTCGTCATAAACCCTCAACAGTTGCTGGTTTTCCACTGTCAAGCAGCTATCCTCATTTCTTTAGACACATCCGACGGGGAAATCTCACTTGGTAACAAATAGAAAGGAAAGTCCTATTATCAAAGAGAGGATTTTCCAGAAAATTGCTTTCTGATCATCGTAAACTGTAAAAAAAATCTTGCAGTACTTGATACTGGGATTAATCGTGTGGCTAAAAAGATTATCTGATCTCTAATTAGGACTAATCTTGTCTCAACAGAGGTAAAATTAATCCCAGTAGCAAATACTTCAGCTAACTTTGATCCTTACTCGGAGAAACTTTACAGTTTAGTCCCAACAATACGACGAACTGCATCTTCTCGGTTAAGACGAAGGCTACTATCGTCACTATGAAATCAGTCAAGTAGATGAGTGCTTATGAAACCCCACCTCTACAGGATCTTGAAATTAAACTGGGACGGGCTTTTCTCTCATGTAAATGCTACACATACCTTTCCACCAGAAGCGCAGAGAGAACCATCTGGAGAAACAGTAACGGTGTTCAAGTACCCAGAATGATCGTCGTGGTTCTTCTTGAGCTTGCAGTTGGCCAAGTTCCAAACCTGTAAATAAAGTTGAATCAAAACCACGGCCACCATCACCATTGTAAGCGAGGACCTGTAGGAACGGTATCAGTATTGATAAATAATCACAGTTGATCATTTGTCCCTATCTTAGTGTCATCATTTTAGCAAAGGGCTAGATTATGATCGTACTCCTTTTGGTTTAGCAGAAGGAGAATCTGAATTAGTATCAGGATTTAACACAGAATATAGAAAGTTAGTTGCAACAAATGCACTTCACTGCTTTGTTCATTACAAGGAGTGTTCCATCCCTGGAACGGAACAACCAACCTAAACAGCTCACCTTAGATGACCCCTCTTACTTATTTTGCCTTTTATTGTGTCCCCAGCTCCCTACATTATAAACAAAAATCTTGCAGTATTTTCTACTGGGATTAGTCTTGTCTTTATTGAGATAAGATTATACCTAATTCGGATTTATTTGATCTGAATAGAGGTAAGGTTAATCCCAGTTGCAAATACTGCATCCTTATTCGGAGAAACTTTTTACAGTGTAATGGAATTATGAGCTATTGAAAATCACGCCTTCCGCCACTGTTTCGTTAGCACCTACGACTTCGCAACACTTTGGTTTAGAGTTTTGCCATTGACGCAACGCACTTCGCAGAAAGTTGAAGATCCACCAACAACTCTTTCACTAAGGACTCGACAAGGTTCAATTTTTTAGGACATTGTAGGCCATTGAATCTTTTTTGCTTGATTTTCACACTTTTAAACCACAGCACATTCAGTTTTGAAATATTTCCGTCCAGCAGCCACGTCGAAGATAAGGAAGGCCATAACCAAGTAGAAAATTGAAGAAGAGGCCGAAGTGGAGCTCACCGCTGTGCGAAACGACCATAACGCTACCGAATAAAAAAAAGAAGAGGCCGAAGTGGAGCATCTGCTATCCGGAGCGGTCCATATTACTAAAGAAGAAGAACAGACAAAGTTGACTAGAGCCAACAAGAAAATCGCCACTTTCTTCGTGCCAAGATCATTTCTAGTAAGAGTTGTGCTCTAGAACATTAACATATTTACTACACTTTCACGCTCAGTGCTGATTTTGGAAATTAAAAATAATATCATTATCAGAAAACTGGAAAAGGGCGACTAACCTTGACCATCTTGTCCCAGCCACAGGACACAATGATGGGGTTGTTGTTGTTCGGTGAGAACCTCACGCAGGAGACCCAGTCATTGTGGCCATCTTCCTGGATGGTGTATTTGCAGTGGGCCAAGGTGTTCCACAGCTTGATGGTTCGGTCACGACTGCCAGAGATGATCTGACGGTTGTCGACGGAGAAGGCTACACTGAGCACATCCTTGAAGAAATGGGTAGTTAGGATCAAACAAACCAAATTTACCGCTGCACCTTAAGGAATAACATCAGTATTGATAAATAATCACAGTAGATCATTTGTCCCTATCTTAGTGTCATCATTTTGCAACCGAAAGGATTGTGACAGAAGTTAGTTCTAATAAAGGCACTTCACTGCTTTTGCTTTATCAGGTACTGGCGCTGTCCCATACTGGAATTTGCTGCCAACCCTTAACCCCATTTGACTTGAAAATTGTTGAGAATACAAAGATCATCCTGAATTAGTCTTGACCAAATAATGTTTGGTAGTAGTGTCGGAAAAAGGCAACGAAATCACATACCCTGAAACTGGGACCTCAGTGACAGATCGATGCTACGAACACAAGATTAGAGTATTCAACCTCCAAGCATCTTCTTTTCTTAATGTTTACTGCATCATTAGTTGCCAGAAAGACAATTAATCACAAGGCCAGACTTGACTTGGTTACTTGAGATCTGAAGATTAAAGAAGGTAAAACTACTTACCTTTTCAGATTAAGAATAATAATAAGTATCTTGCTCTTCATAAACAATAAAAAAGGTTTGAATAAAAAAAGCTTCATAGTCAATATTGTTAAGAACCTTGGTGTGATCTTCGAAGCTCCTGGTGGTTTTGCCAGTGGAGAGATCCCACAATCTCAGGGTCTTGTCCCATGAGCCAGAAAGGGCAAAGTGTCCATCAGATGAGAGAGTGACATCAGAAACGAAGTGACCATGACCATACAGACGTTTTTGTGGGATGCCATAGCTCTGCTCATCACGGGTTAGCTTCCAGACAATCATGGTTTTATCTAAAATAGAACTTAAATAATAAGCATAAATATAAAAATTTCCACAAATGTCATGCTAAATAACAAAATTCGCACCCTGTAGGAATTCTTTTTTTTTTACCAGCAATGACTATTAGGGGATAACGACTTTTACTAAGTGCTAAATTTCCAAGAATGCAGTCCTTGGGTACTAACCTGGGTAATGAAGTGAGAAGATGCACAGTTGAAGTTAGCTGTTTGTATTTGGAGAACAAATTTCTCATCACATTTCCAACAAAATTATTCTACATTTAATAAAACAACTGAAATACAGAATCACATGTATACATTATGATTAAAAGGACTATTTATATAAGAAGCCTCTCAGTTTTACTAGATCAAAGTATGATTTTAAGGGAAAGGTTGCTGGTATCACATTTGTAGAAATATATACAAAATAGACATGCGAGGCTGCTTTGTAGCCAAAATTGTGTCAAACCTCGTTTCGGTGTCAGTTCGGTACAATATCTTTTACAATCAGCCTGTTTCTGTGTTTGGTTTTGATTCTCTGTGCTTTCACCAACCTGCATTTTTGTTAGCTTGATTCACTACCTGAATGACAATATCACTTGTGATGTCTTCAATTACTTTTAAAAAAATATTATTTGACACAGGAACAGATGCAATGGGATAGCTTGTTTTGGATCATAATCAGAGGCATCACGCAGGTGTTGGGAACACCCCTCCCCCTGAAAGTGGTCGGCCAGATCGGCACGAAGCGCATCCTATTTTTCGTAATTTTTTTTTTTAGACAAGTCTGTAAATATGGCCAGACAGTCATTGCCCCCCAAAAAACATTTAAGGTAATGATTCCTCTGCTCGTAATATTAGGCTTCTGGCAATAAAAAATGAGTGAGGTGAGACATTGAAGCTACAGACTAAACTGATTTTGATACCTTCGCATACCCCTTGCAAGGGTCTCTGGTACCCAGCATACCACTTGTTGGGAACTACTGTATTACAGGCCACTGCAAAGAACAGGTGGATATTAGGTAGAAAGACATGCAGATACATTCTAATATAGCAAAGATTGAACTCATGTGTTGGAGAATAGGGGAGAAAGCTTTTCCAGCATATTACAAGTTAAGAAAACAACTGACATTCTGCACAAGGTACCAACTACTAACTTATTCCTATTTTGGAAATTTTATCTGTTGGGAAACTTTGGATGGCTATGAAAGTAATACATAAACATTGTAACACCTTGATCTGGCAACTCAAGGGTGCTGAGAACGAAAGAAGTAAGTGTAGCTTTGATTATAATTGTTTTCAAATCAAAATAGTTTTTGTAGCTCAACACTTAAATGAACCCCTGTAGTCCAAATACTAAAATTAGCTAATCTTTCAAAATGACAAGGCAAAAAACTGAGGACCCTTCAGGTACCAAGTGGTAAGGGTGCAAGCCTGGAGTCATAATTATTTGATTTTTATATTGTTTTCTTCTATTTATGGCTGACTTTGAAAAGCATTATGTGTGAGAACACTGGAAAATGCATACATTCATATGATAGTGAAGTACCTTATCACTAGACATCCTTCAAGATCTTATATTTCTTGTTGATTATTCCTTTTCTTCTGTTTGGATTTTTTCACTTTCTTTAAAAGTTTGCAAAAAACAATTCAAACTCTGAAAATGAATCAATTACAACTCTGTTTTTGTTTTCAGAAATTCAGATTTGATAAATGTGATGCTTCTATAGAACTGCACTCTTCCCTATAATAAAATAGTATGGGAACATTAAAATGAAACGTATATAATGTCCTGACAGCCAAGAGTCAGAGATCAGTCATATGTCCAAAAATATTCAGATTCTGTGTCTTTCCTGTTAGGAATCTGCTTTGGAAAGGTATTTTCTGGCTATTGACTTTACAAACTTGCTTTTTCATCATTTTCATAGTCAACTGAGTTAAGGTTAGAATGAAGGGATCCTGTTTGCAAAGAAAAATGTTAAAACTAGAAACATTGAAGGAATATCTATTTACTGAATATGTAAACCATACAATTGGCATCAGTCTAGTATACTTGTCATATTTATTGGCTACTTCACAAGCCATATAGATTGCTCTGATGATGCCCGGGCCCCACTAGGGACATACCTGTTAGGGTACAAGAGTCGGTAGTGGGGCAGTCAACTCATCACTTAGCTCTGAATCACCTTAAAATCTAAACCACTCAACTCACAGATCTCATTTATGTATTAAAAAATTTGTTGGAACATCACAATTCTTTTAGCAGTTTCTTGACACCACTGTTGCCAAACAAGAATGCTCCATTTGATTTTCACATATTCCGCCCAAAAACTATATTCACAGGCGGTCCTTTTTGAGGTCAGATAACCATAGGCAGTCACGCATAAACTCAGGCGGCATCATTTTGGTTTTGACACTTTGGTGGTTTGTGCTGCTGATTTTTAGACAGCAATTGTGGATGGATATTGAGCTTCAGCAGAAAGAAAACTAAGGTAGCTTAAACCAAGTGGCCAATATTAACTCTTGGCCAGGCGCTAGCCAAAATTGGTTAATGTACTGCCCTCGCCTATCTGCTGTCTGCGTACTGCCGTTCCTACCCTAGTAAACCGGTATTGACCAATTTGTACAACCAGTTTTTTAACATTACTCCTTCAAACGGTACATAAGATATGGAATGGATATCATCTCCTTGTTTCAATTTTTCTTGGTGAAAAACCAATGAGAGGAGCATCCCTAAACGTCTTAAACCAGGCTTATTAGCGTCTAGTAACCGAATTTTGAAGAACTTATCTGGAAATTTGAAATCTTGTGCGAATGCCCTTCCTTTGAGCAAGAGAAGCTCGTGCTAGCTTTTCACTGGGTTTAAATTCATGTATCAGCTTACCTCTGGAGGCAGAGAGAACCATATCTGGGAATTTAGGATTGGTGGCAATCTGGGTGACCCATCCATTGTGGCCTCTGAGAGTTCCTCGAAGTTGAAGCGATTCACTTGGTGCAGCCATTGTCAGGATTAACCGAGATAAGAGACCCCGTCTTTCCTGTCTTGTAACTTAAACTTCAATGTGAAAAGAAATGATGAAACTTCTTGAACGGCGACAATGTTGGTTTTCCGCTAATTTAATTTTTTCCTGAGTACAAAATTTAAATCCCTACCTCCCCTGTCATACTGCCGGAAACACTTTTTCTTCTTTCTTATAAAATTCAGACAGATTCTAATATTTTTGAAAACAAATTTTTTTAATCTTAAGCCGAAAATTATATGCATTTTGTCTTTCTGTTATTTTAGATTGGATGATCGATTAGTTTTCAAATTGTGTAAACAGCAACACTACTTTTCTTCCTCATCATCAATTCTGGACGCCATTATTTTGATTGTTGAAAATAATTAATTTGGGGATTGGTTGTGGGATTTTCGACTTCGTACCGTGAAAGCTTGAAGACTTCCGTATCAAAGGTTGTAAAGATAGCGTCATGGAAGACAAGTCAACTCTGAAAGAACTCGATGCCTGGATTGAGCAACTGAATGAGTGCAAACAGCTTGCAGAAAATCAAGTTAAAACTCTCTGTGACAAGGTAAGGAGCCCACCCCTCAAGTCATCAAGAGTGACAGTCTACAATAGGAGCAAATCAAATTGCATGAATGTCATTTTCTTGTTGTTTAGGGTGGCTGTCTGACATTAATAAGGCATTGCCATTTTCTTGTAAACTGCCTCATTACTTGCATAGCCCCCACTTTTAATGTTATGAGTACAGGAGGAGTATCCACAGTCATTCTGGAGAGTACCTGACCTTGCTTTTACACTATCCAACCTTGAGTTTTGCCGCAGAAATGTAAAAATGAAATGCGTTTAAAGAGGCAAATTATGACTTTTTGAATTGTCATGTGTCCAAAAATACTCAAACTCTGTGTCCTTTCTATGTTTTGAAGCTGCTTTGAAAAGGGATTTTCTGGCTATTGATTTTGCTAACTCTACCCTTTTCATCATTTTGTAGTCAAGCGAGGTAAGGTTAGAGTGAAGGGGTCTTGTTTGAAAAGAAAGATATTTGTTGGTTCCTTTTTGAGGCACAGGAGGGGTGCCTAACCTCAGACAGATTTCTGAAATTCTAAAAACTGGATGACTTCATTTTCAATTATCTGTGCTTGAAGACCATTTAAAATAAAAAGAGATGCACCAAATGGAAGCTTAATAATTGGGCAATATGGCAACACTATTTAGTCTTGTGAAAACGTTTGCAGAAATTAAAAATTAATTTTTTTATCCTCCAAAATCCTATTTACAAGAGCTCGATTACGGCAAGGTCTACCTTGACACTACCTCAAACGACTAGGCGTTGCAATGTCGTCACTGTTAATGTCTGATAACTACTTACTGATGTAATTATTAAGATTATTATCCTACTTTTTCATCAAGGTGTTTTGTAAACAAAGATGTTGCTGCTGCAGCTCCGAAAACTGAGTGGCAGAGTTTGTTGGGCTCCTTGTTCATATAGGTAATGTCAGTTGCTTCAGCTGAAGTGTTGCGGCCAGAAGCCGCGATTTTCACGGGGCAGACGGAGATGTGGGGACAAGGGGTGGTTGGTCGTGGGAGGCTGGAGATCAGTGTTTTCAGCATATTTTAGGTCTCCAGATTCTGAAAACTTGGTCATGAAGATCCGTTGCCTCCGAAAATGCCTTATAAAACCGGCGAACTTCTTGAATACTATCATTCTGTATGTGAGCTCGACTGCCGAAACACAACCTCGATCGCCCGACATCAGGAACAAAAGAATAGTCTAATTAAACAAAGTAAATTGTAAATAGAAGTGAATTCTTAATTTTTTCGTGATTTGTGGTGAGTTTTACAAGGTTCAAGGTTTTTTTTTATTCTTACTTTATAAAATACATAAACATTACAGCAGGTTATAGTCCTTTCAAAGGAATTTTGCAGAATTGACGAGACGAAAACGAGGATATGTAAAAACGAGGTTGGATACCCCTCCTGAATATTCTGAAGGAAAGACTTCTCTGGAAATTTGAAATCTTGTCTGAGGTTGGATACTCTTCATGTACTCAAACTGAAATCCTCAATTTTTGGGCATGGTACCCCCATAATAGTTGATGGAACTGAGACTGGATCCATACCTAAATAGGGCTGTCTTCACATTCTAGATAAGAAGATTTTCAATCTGTTCACTCATAGAGTGTTAGCTTCTGTTGTATTTGTTTTAGTGATTTCTTTTTAAAAATAAACAACCTCGGTGATCCCAAATGGCGAGTTCTTAACAAGAAAATAGGAGTCTTGAGCTGCAGTTGAGTATCTCTATATACTCAGAACTAGTCCGCAAAGCAGTGGCAAATCAAAATTTGGCGGCTGCAGCTCACTCAAATTTATCTCCACTTGCTTTATTTTTAGCTTTTTTAGTCATTTTTGAGTTTTGAACAGATTTTGATTGAACTCAAAATAAATATAATAAAAGGCAAACAAGCAAAAGGGAATATTCACTTGACTGAACAGATTGAAAAGCTTGACTCTTCCACTCCACCTAGCGGCGACTAACAGAAATAGAATAGAGGAACCTACGTGGAAAAGGATAGAGTAAACCCAATAGAAAGAGGTGGCTTCAAGAGAGGCGTTACTAGCTAAATTGTTTGAGGGGGGAGCAGAATTTACCGACTGGTTGGACATTTTCCACTGTTTGAACAGCAAAAATGACACTTGAAAAAAAAAAATCAGCTGATTTTTAGAAAAAACAACTATTTTGACGAAAAATCGACCAATTTTCAGAAAAAACGACTGTTTTCCTGAAAATAATCAACTTTTTTGACGAAAAATCTTAAATTCCAGTCCTGTAGTAAGGCCTGAGGTGCAAAACATTTTTCATAATGCCTCAAGCACTCGTAAATCCTTGTCCTTACCAAATGTAGCATATCCAAGTACCAAAGCTGTAGAGGGGCTAACTTTTGTGATTCCAGCTTACTAATCAACTGGCTCCTTTGAGTACTGTATCTTGGGCATTCAGACAATATATGATCAACCGTTTCTGGTATTCCTTTGCATTGAGCGTGTGTACAGTCTGGAGAGGGTGAAGTTCCATACATCAAATGTCTCAACTTAGTCATAGCGTGATCGCATCTCATTCTAAAAATTGTTTATTTTCTTGTAGTATTTTCAGGCCAAATTTGAGGTTTGATACCCCTCCTGTACATTACTGGTATAGTAGAGGTATGGTAGTTTGAACGGCTACTTAAATGTGAACTGTGCAGTTTTGGGCTGAATAGGAGAAATGAAGATCAGATCCATAATACCTATGCAGATGTTTTCAGAACCTTAATTGCCTGCTATGGCTAACTCATAGTTGACTTCAGTCACAGCAGCTGCATGAAAATGAGTCAACAAATGTTCACATAAGCATACCTCTACGTAGACAAGCAAGTCTATCATACCAGCAGCGGACTTTATCTTATAAATGAAAGTGGAAACTTAGTAACATTCAAAGGATAGCTTAATGCTAAATGAGGTCGTCTCGAACGTCTATTTGTAGCGTTATTACTTTTTTAGTTGAAAAACAAAATAAAATCATGATGTGTTACATGTTTGAATGTGTGACATGAGCTTAAATTACTTACCCGATTTTATACATAGATAAGAAGGAAAAAACATTGGGTTTATTTTTCAGCCAGTGTGGAGGCTATACAGTGGGGCTCAGTGAACATAGGGCAACTACTGATTATTGAATGTTTTCATTATTTTTCTTAAATATTCTGGGTTATGAACTATGCAGAGTAACATATCTCTACTATTCTGAACTGGTAGCAGATGAGCTTCAGTTGAGAGAAAAAATGCGTCTCCAGTCCTAAGTGCATGGTAATCTGCTGTGACATGTAAACAAATCGCAGGAACTGCAAAAAGTGAAATTAGATGTAGGGTTGCCACATGTCATACGATAGTGGATTGTCACTCTATTTTGTTCTTGTCACTCTTGTCCTATGTAGGACATAAAAATCCACCATTTCAGAAAATGTCCTAATGGGTCGTTGTTGCAGCAGGGATTGCAACCAGAAGTGACTATCTGACGTTTTTTTTTCTTGGTGAAAATAAAATCAAGCTATGTCATTTTTGCAATGGCCACTCAGATCAAAAAATTTCACTCACAATTCGCCCTTTGTTTTTGGGCCAAAAGTCGCACTCTAAATGTTTTAGATGTGAAAATTGGGATTAGATGTCAGCTGGATGTCAGATTTGCAGTAAACATACCAGAATCCCTAGGTGCCAAAGATGTCTAATGGAAAATTCAGTGTGATGCACCTTAGGATGGATGATCAGGGAAGATGACCAAGGAAGGTTGAAGTCTCACAAATGAGAATTAATGGGAAAATTAGAGTTTTGATAGGTCCTTATATTTTTTTTTAAATGTAAAACCCTGTGACCTCCAGTAGGAAGCATATATAAAAAATGAGTTAAAGCCATAAGTAATCTGGGACTTAATCATCTTACCTGACTCATCTGTTTTGAGTAATTTGTATACATGATCACCAGTGAGCTTGGGCTGAAGCAGTATTTAAGCATCCCTGGTCTTGGATAGGCAGATTCGAGCTTGTCTTTGTTACTTAGGATCCCATAAATTCGGACAGTGCACTTATTGCCTTTTGGTGTGGTAATATCCCTGTTGGATATTTAGGATCCAGTTTGGCTCATCATCAGTTTAATACAGTAGTGGGGCAGGAATTGTGCAGTTAGTTACAGTCCAAAGATACATTCCTGCAGTGTGATTTTTCTCTGATACAGTGCTTCCACTTCTCCTGATTTATCAGGAGATGCACGTTTTTTTTAGGTCTCCTACAGATTTATGTTTGAGTCCCCTGATCTACTGATTTTCTACTGATATTTTGCTATTCTACCCAATTTTCCCTTGATTTTTCCGAACAGCTATATATTCTTAATTATTTTTTTCTCGAGCATGGCCTGGAGACTGGAACTAATCACCGAAGCTAGAACCTGAATGGAAACAGTTAAATTTGGCAGGGAAAAGCTAACTTAAAAAAAATCTTGCCTGCTGCGCTCACTTTCTGTGATCATAGGAAGTATTGACTAGACTACAGTAGCTGCTGCTGCCGGAACGTCGCTCCATCCGGTTTCTGGAATTTCTTAGTCTTTTATTTAATCCACGGTAAATGGTAGAATTGTAAGAGCAGCATTTAAATTTTAGCCTACAGGAGAAAAAAAAATGGATTTCGAAAATTTTCGCCTGCGGCCGCTCGATTCAGTTTTCTCTTGGGTATAATAGATAAAAGCTGTTACTGCAATCGTGCCGGCAATATATTCTCCAAGTTGGCTTGGCCAAAACGCCGCCTAATAGTTGGCTTATCGTCTTTCATGCTGCCCTTCCTACCTAATCCTTTCTGTTCCATAATTTAAAGCTCGAATTCTCAATTTCTAGGATCCGTTAAAATTTTTGAGATATTTGTAAAGAATAAAAAAAAGAATCCCCCCCCCCCCAACGAAAATGCACTTGCGACACCCCTGCACTCTACACCTATACTTTGAATATTCCCCTCTTTGACATATAAACCATAAATACAAATTTCCTCCTATAATATCTCCTCATAAACTTCTGATTTCTAGAACTTCTCCTTATAAATCTCCTGATTTTTTGGGTTACTGAATCTGCTGATTTCTCCTGAATTTTGAACTATGTCTACGTTTTTTTCAAAATTCTGGAGTGGAAGCACTGCTCTGATATAAACTTGTGAAGAGTTCACTTTTGCTCGACAACAGTTGACTTTTATTCTAGCAAATGGACAGAATTGAGTCAGCAACTTGAGGAACGGGTTAATTTACTCTAGGTTAACGTAGGGTAAAATTAGCTAGCAACACCTACTCAGTAAGCAGAACTCTCTGTTATTTTTCTAGTTTGAAGTCCAGCCTTGGCTTTTGCATTGTAATTGGTTCAGAGTAAAATTTGTTCACTCCAGTTCAAACTAAATTTGGAATGCATCTCCAGGGGCAAAATTCATTGTTTTTGGGATCCCAAAACGTAAGTGGAGGGATACCTATGACATCGCAAAAGTTGTCCGTCTGTCCGCCCGTCTGTTAGCACGATAACTCTCGAAGGGGTTGAGATATTTTGATTAAACTTGGCATGAGGACTCATCAGGTCGAAGTACAGGTCAAGTTCGAAGAACTTGTAGCTCTGTATTTCTGGGTTTGAAATTAAGGGGAACAAAAAAAATTTTTTAAAAGCTAATAAAATAGTCGAATTAGGGGTAAGGAGACATGCTGAATCCGAATATGAAATTTATTTTCACGCCGGACAAATAGTTCACCCGGAATCCGGCGAAAACCGGAAAATTTGTGAAAAGTAAAAGTTTAATATGAAGTTGGTTGGAGGATCGATTTAGGGTCAAAGAAGCGTGCTGAGTTCGAATATGAAAATTATTTTCTCGCCGGACAATTGGTTCGGCCGGAATCTGGCCATAACCGGAGAATTCGTTTGAAGTAAACGTTTTATTTAAATTTGATAAGATGTTCGATTTGCGGGATAGTAGACATGCTGAATTCGCATATGACAATCATTTTATCACCGGACATATATATCACTCGGATTCCGGCTGAAACCGGAACATTTGTTAAAAGTAAAAGTTTAATCTGAAGTTGGTTAGAGGTTGGATGTAGGGGTAAGGAGACATGCTGAATTTGTTTTTGAGCTTTATTTTTGGACAAGTAGTTCCGGAATTCCGCCAAAACCGGAAAATTGGCAGAAGTAAGGCAGGAAGTTTCGATCTGCTTCGTCAAAATAGATATGACTTAAAAGGGTAAACACACATGCTGAATCCATATCTGAACTTGGTGTTCTCATATGATTAGCTATTTGTCCTTAATCTGTTTCTAAATTTTAATAGTAAAAGTGTTCAAGGGGTCTGGCGAAGACAAGACCCAATTGTCTGGACAAATTTGAACTTTTGGGATCCCATCGAAACCTTTGGTCTTGATTCTCAGTGGCTTAAAGTTGTGTTTTCCAGGCGAAAGAAATTCTTGCCAAAGAATCAAATGTACAACAAGTCAGATGCCCGGTTACTGTTTGTGGAGATGTTCATGGTCAGTTTCATGATCTGATGGAACTCTTCAGGATTGGTGGCAAGTCTCCAGATACAAATTATCTCTTCATGGGGGATTATGTGGATAGAGGATACTACTCTGTAGAAACAGTGACTCTTCTTGTATCTCTGAAGGTATTGTAGAAACTTAAATAATCTTCCCTTCTAGGTTCACATATAGGGTATCAGTCCACAGTCATGGCTATTCAGAAGACAAACAGGCATGGGTTCTCTAAGAATAGTGGCGTTTTTGATCGCCGTTCGCCTTTCAACGTTGCACTTTCGACGTTTGCCGTTCGTTGCTTATAAACCGTTTTTGCTGTTGCAAGTTCGCCGTGGGGTTTTGGTTGTAAAAAGGCTTTATAAGGGATGTTGACTCACTCGGCTTTAAACTTTAGCGGGAAATTCGAAAAAGAGAAACATGGATTCGTAGAACCTGTTAACAAAACCTGCATTTGACATGACAAAAAAGACTCATCGTTCCCCATGAATTTTTCTGCTGGGCAGCCCTCGTGCGCCAACACACACCTAAATATTCCGTCAGACCTAGCTGACTCCGAACCATATTTGACGGTGCAAAACAGATACGTCAGCTGAATTTTATTAGAGCTAAATTTCGGCCCTTCTTGGCAAGGATGCCCTTCAGTTTCAAGGTGCTCAAACTGGAAAATTAAGTTTTTTTCACAAGCACAAGAACAGGCTGAAACCAGGTTGACATTGCATAGTTCACGGTTAGCCACTACTGCTGTAACTTGACAGCTACGCTATAAAATACTCCAAGGGCAAGAATTTGTTATTACTTGTTCTGTAAGGTAAGGAACACAATAGGGTTGGCTAATGTAAATATTTGACACAAAAGCTAATTAATTAATTTAATTTAATTGTTGACACAAAAGCTAATTAATTGATTTGACAGTTGACATTTGACACAAAAGCTAATTAATTTAGTAATAAATAAGCTTAATTAATTTTGCACATAGAATCAGAAGTTTTAATTTTGCCTACATCTCCTTTTGGCTTTAATGTTTTCCTTGGAGGTTTACTTCCAACAGAAAAGTCAAAGGACAGGCAGGTTTTAAATGTTGTCAGAAATTAGCATTTCTCGTTGAAATGGTTTTGGCTATTTTGGGTTTGCCAAAAGCTGAAAAGTAACCTACCAGACTGTGTTTATAGCCTATCACTAAAGTAAGTTGCTGAGAAGTAAATCCGATCTCAGCAAATCCAAGTTTTGAATGTACTCGTATTAAGAGTCAGTCCTGTCATTTAGTACTTATTCTCTACTGTGTTCTTGAAATCCACTTACATTTTAGAGTGGAATTCCACTTTCGTTGCTCTGAGATTTTGAACCTTCGCCATTTTCAATCGAACGGCGACAGCGCACGGCCAACTTCCTACCCTTCGACGTTGCACGTTCGCCTGCGCTTTCGATGGAAAAGGGAGGAGACGCCGGTCGCCGTTCGTCCAAAAACACCTTATAAGAGGCCGAAGCGCAGGCGATCAAAAACACCTAATAAGACCAACGGCGAACGAAAGTGAAAGGCGAACGTCGATCAAAAACGCCACTAATGACATTGGTAGTGATTGCCTATCAGAAGGGTAACATCATATGCCATTGTCTTTGTGGGTATTATTTTATCCAGAACTTGTTTATTAAATTGTGTGTCAGCAGTTGTTTCAGAACACCCAATATAAGGCGATTCTGGCGATCTCTTGAATTCGTTTTCCGAAAAGCAAAGCGAGAATCCGCCGAGCGCAAGAACAAGCATAAAGACGCTGTGCCTCAGTTGCACCTTTACAACTTCTCGCTGACTTGCCGAAATCACTTTCCACTCACGGAGTGGATTCGCTTTCCAAGTGCTGGCGGAAACTACCGGAGCGTGAGAACAGATTTGGAAAGCGAAGCGACTTTTAACCGAAGTCGCAAGAACAGCTGGCGCATAAGTTTGCGAAGCTTTCCAGACTGCCAGAATCCCCCTATGTATATGATTGGCAGTGGTAGAAAATGAAAATATCTTGATTATCCTAAAAGTCAAGTCTGATGACCCTGAAGATGCTTGGTCAAAAAATTGTCTGTTGCGGTTTGAAAAACACACCATTTAGAAAGCAAGAGTTTCTAGGGTGTATACCTTAATCTAGTTGCGTTTTTGATCGAAGTTTGAAGGTACGTTGGTCGCCGGTAACAGTTCCTTTGTCCTTCAAACTCTGACCGTCGAACTTCGTGAGCCAGCTAGTTCGAAGTTTGCTTGAATCGTCGAAGAAACGTCAACCGGGCAAGCATCGCCGGAGTAGTAAAACACTAATTAAGCAAACGGCGAACTTCGACGGCGTTCGAAAACGAAAATTAAGCAACCGGCTAAGCGAACGGCGAACAAAACTTCAATCAATAACGCAACTTCTGTATGTGATGTTTATGCTAATGCGACCTCCATTGCAGTCGTGTAGCAAACCAGACTATTTCCTTGGACATTTAAGTGCCTTCCCTGTCTTTACCTCTTCAAGCACTTTCACCACCTCTTTACTCAGGTCAGATACCGTGAAAGAATAACAATCCTCAGAGGCAACCACGAGTCCCGACAGATCACCCAGGTCTACGGATTTTACGATGAATGTCTTCGCAAATATGGAAACGCAAACGTCTGGAAATATTTCACAGATTTGTTTGACTATTTGCCCCTGACAGCACTTGTAGATGGTCAGATCTTCTGTCTTCATGGTGGGCTTTCACCTTCCATTGACACATTGGACCACATTAGATCTTTAGATCGTCTCCAAGAAGTCCCACATGAGGTGAGTCTGGTTTTCTAATATTTAGCTTTTATTTGAAAAGATCGGCTTTTAGTGAAGTGTCAAGTAGGAATAATCCTGCATTGTTGCTGTTGCCAAGTAATTCATAACTCATGTACTATGGCAGGTAGCAAAAACGAAATTCGGACTAATTTTTTTTTTGTGTGCCCCATTGTGAACCTGGGGGTCCCACCCGTTTCAGGTGAAACTGGTCCAGGATTGCCCCACAATTTAAGTGCGTAACTGGCAGGGTATTGAGCTAGGAAGGTAATATTGGGCAAGTTCTCGTTTTGTTTGTGTCTCTCCCCTCCTGCGACCTTCTGATCAATGGACAACTGCGCCTTGATCGCCCAGTAAGTCGCATAGCTCGACAACGGTGTGGGTTAGACAATGAAAATATGTGATCGTACTGAGTTGTTATGTCGAGTTAGTATGGTCTTACCACCCTTTCCTGCTGATTCGTGGCAAATGGATAACACTTGTTAAACATCTAGCGACGCATTTCAAGTACTGACCTGATGCGTACTGGTGTCTTTTGAACGGTTACATGTGTGACAAGACTTACAAGTCAAAAAGACAGCGCGTTACGATTGCCTGCTTGAACTAGAAGTAATTAATTAATTACTGGCGCCTCAAACTATGCGGTATGCCTTTGTAACGGTGGGTTTTTTGACGAGGTCCAACCAAGTGCGATTGGCTCCCCCCCCCCCCCCCCGCTGGTTCATAGTCTCTCTCGCTCTGTTTTTGAGACGCCAGACGCCCACAGGTCTGCAAATGAAGAATCGCTACTCAATTTCTGACAACATTCATTCAGTTCAGTTAATCCGATTCGTATCACCTACTCTCCCTCATCACAAGATATGTTTGCGCCAGATATTGATTTTAGATTTACCAGGGGATCGCTACGGGTTGGAACTCAAAGAGGTGTTGGTCTTATTCTTGCCTGTTTGGACGGGTGGTAGGTGGCTTTTCTAATTGCGTGTCAGGTGTTAATGATTATGCGAATTTGTGTTATATAGTAACACCAGTTGACAATTTTTGTTGAGAAGGAGTTTGGCTGCCAGCAAGAATCCGTGAGTTTAATAGCACGACAAACAGTATTTTAATGTTCATTGTATTCAGATTTCCTAGCGAAAAGGCTGTAATCAAACAACATATCTGAGCGCGAGCCTAATTTGGGGGGAAGGGGGAAGCTCCCCACCCTGGCTTCTCAAGTGGGCCCGTAAAAAAAAAACACTGTAAAAGCTAGTGACGAGGCTCAAAACCGAATATGTCTTAAGCTCTTGATACACAATATTTCTGTGGCCCGAGACAGCGCCGCAGCCCTGACCTGAGTTTCCGCGAAATGACGGCTGCTGAAAGAGAGAAGGAAATGATGTGATTAGTTCGCTGATGTTCGTCTTTTCAGGGTCCAATGTGCGACCTTCTCTGGTCAGACCCTGATGATCGGGGTGGCTGGGGAATTTCCCCTCGAGGAGCTGGATACACCTTTGGCCAAGACATCAGTGAAACGTTCAATCATTCAAATAACCTCACTCTCGTGTCACGCGCCCATCAGCTCGTAATGGAAGGTTACAATTGGTAAGTTGTATTTCTGCTATGTTTCGGGGATGAAAGAGGCCTTTGGACCAGTCTACCACAAACCCCTAATTTTGGGGAAGCCTATGCCAAACGCTGGGTATATCTAGCGTTTGGTATACCGTATGCCTAACGCTGGATACTGGGACCCAATAGAATGTTGATGATTTAAGTGAAGTGGTAACCAATCAGAATTCGTCTGTAGTGAGATATTTCAGGGTTAGGGTACCATCAGCTATCCAGCGTTTGGCATAGGGTATCCAGCGTTAGGCTTAGGCTATGCCAAACGCTAGATATACCCAGAGTTAGGCATAGGTTATCAAAAAATCAGGGGTTTGTAGTTGACTGTTTCGGATCTAGTATTCGACCGAATAGTCAGTTGAGCTAGACTGTACAGTAAATTCTGAAAATTTCTGCTTTGTACTGACAACGTTTATAATTCTGACAAATAATCAGTTTGCATGTTCATCTTGTATAGAAGTAATTTAATCAAACATCGAACTTTGAACCTTTGAAGGTTACAGCAGCTGTGGTAGAGATACTGTTGGTATTAGAATATGGTATCACGGCCATATAAATTGTAAGAAAACAGTCAGAAGTGGGCGTTACAGGCTTCGAACGTCAACACTTTTGTTCTTGTTGTCAGAAAGCCATCAAATACCTAGCATTCGGCGGAATCCAGGGTCTATTCAAGAAAAGTATTAAAAAATCAATCTGTCAAGTTTATTATAAAAATAGCTGAAAGCTAGAAGAGGAATAACATATTTACGAAATACACGAAACAAACAAAACGAAAAAAAAAATAAATAATACACTATGACCAGAAATAAATGATGGGATGAAACTACGTAAAAATTGGGCAGAAGAATTAACAGGATATGGAGAACACTGATTGCCAGTATTCCTCTCGGACCGACGCACGGAAGACGGAAGGGGAGGGGGAATAGATGGGCCATCTGGGGACAACACATCTTGGAGGATAAATATTCCTTCATCCCAAGCTGACTGCGAATCATATTTGATGGCGCGAAACGGATACGTATCCGTTTTGCACCATCAAATATAACACATTACCTTTGTTCCATTTTTTTTTTTTTGAAAGAGTATTTCTGCGGTCAGTTAATTTAGGAACGACCAATTTAATGAGAGCCTCTTCCTATGAAATATTATCATCACCCAGAATGATTCTCACTGCTCTCAATTGAAAAAAAAAAAAAAATCGCGTGTCTGTTGCTTTAGCCTATGGTTTTGAATACTTCGGCCAGAATTCGTGGTTTAATTCTCACAGGTTTGTCGATGTTACATGGAATGCCAGGAAAGTCGACATTTTCCATACCGAAAATAATGGAGGTGCGAAGCTGAAAATTCATACTAGACATCCCCTCCTCCCCCTGTTTTAAGTTCAGACGGAGTTCGGGAACCGCTCCGAATCTAGAGGCATCTTCACGAGTTCGCGGTCAAATGTCGGCCAAGTCAGGAAAGTCGGAAGTCGCGGAAATATGAGAAAGTGTGATAGTCGACTACCCTTAGCCTTAGTTCTTGTGAGAAAAAATGTGTGCCTCATTGAATGTTTATTTTCAGGTGTCACGACCGCAACGTAGTGACGATTTTCTCTGCCCCAAATTATTGCTACCGGTGCGGTAATCAAGCTGCCATAATGGAGCTAGATGATTCCTTGAAGTATTCATTGTAAGTACTATATCTTGTTATTTTTGTTTAGTCTTCATTGTGTTAAGTTACTATCGACCGACATGATGGCGGGTTCCAACCTCCTGCCGCTTGGGACAAGTGTTGCCCCGAAGAAGCTGGTCTGTAGCTACCCTTCCCCTTTTAGATGCACAAGGTCGATAAGTGTACAAGTACAGTTTTTCTGGTGTGTTTAGTATTTCCTACTTAAAGGACCTGTCTTACCTATAATACTAAAGCAACCTACTTCCATAATCCCTCGGAGACTTCAATGTCGTACAATACATTCTAATTCCTCAGACAAAACCACGCTGATTTTCTCACTTGCCGTGTTTTGCTACCTTCGATGTGTATCACGCCGTCGACGGTTGTCTGGGAACAGTTTTTCCATCAGAAATACCTTTTATGTAAATTGTTTCCCTGTTTTCGCTATAAGTCAACGGGTATATTTCATACAATACATTCTAACTCCTCTAACAAAACCACGCTGATTTTCTCACTTGCCGTGTTTTCCTACCTTCGATATCCATCACGCTATGGACGGTTGTTTGGGAGAAGGTTTTCCATCAGAAAACCTATAATGTAAATTGTTGCCCTGTTTTCACTATAAGTCAACGGGTCTAGGAAAAGGCTTAAAACAGCCTAAACGGTAGGTTATTTATTGAATGCAGAGCCTAGTTTAAAGCATTCAAATATTGTAAGTTGAAGAGTAAATGGTGCGAGGGGTCCTTTAAGTAAAATGATTAGGTATTGGAGCCTGAAGTGCCAATAAATTTTCAAGTTCTGTCCCAAGTACATTATGCTTGGATCACATAGTATTTGTACAACAATTAAAAGCCTTCAGAAAAAAGCTGATGAAACTCGGGCAGCGTGCGAAGTACACTGGATCCTTGGTAAGCATATTACTAGACAGGGAGAGAGCTCCCGTGTTATCTCGACGTGCAGTACTTTTGAAGTATTAGTCGTATTGGGTACTTAAAGCTGTAGCTATAAAAAAAAAAGCCGTGGCCTACCTAAGTACATTTGTTGTGAGGTATTTGATCCTTAAAGGACACGTCGTATATATTAAGTCATTGTAGTTCAGTAGTATTTCCATCCGTTCTCGTCGTGAGATTCCGCTCTTCATATGATATGATATAATATTTATTGCAAAAAGTCAACTGGCCATAGCAACTACCACAAAAAAATCACGTACAATAAAAACAAAACAACAAAAAGAAAAATGAAAATCCTAGATATAGCGTAATAACGCTTAAGGTAAGGTAAGGTACAATTTTAATGGCAAAAATAAATAAACCTGGTGTTTCTTAAAAGCATCAGACATGCCAGTGGCATAAAAAACGACGCTTCACTAATTCTGATGGAATTTTTTAAAAATAATTAATACAATTCTAGCCTAAACTATTGTAAAGAAAAAACAAACGAACAACTATCACACATCAACACTAACATTTAAGGACAACACGAGAATTTACGACAACAGACATATGACTAAAGAAAAAATGAAAAATAAAAAAGGTTTGCGACATGGGTCTGATCTTCCTCCGAGCACAAACAAAAATGAATCGATTAAATCAGATAGAAGAAATATAATTGCTAGATAACATAAATCTTTTTAGAGCTCTTTTAAATACATTCCTATCTTCGGACACCCTGACAGTTTCAGGCAATAAACATACATTAGATCCTCCCGATGCTTCGCTGCCAACTGGACGAACACTGCCAAATTTCTCATTACTGTGAAACACTCATCTCCAATCAGAACTACTAACCCTTCCTCCCCTAAAGCACTCCTCCCAAACATTTCCTCCCTTAATTCCCCTAACTCACCACATTCGCACATAAAATGCAACAGACTCTCATCAATTTGACCACACGTAGGGCAAAAGTACGGACCATCACGTACCCTGTTTTTCCCCAGGTATTTCCTTTTTTCCCCAAGTGGTAGTGCGTTCCCCCTTAAATAAACTAGTGCCTTTAAACTTTTCTCATCCAAACCCGCCCTGAAATATAGTTCCTCCTCTCACCCCTCTTTAGCTTTTGCATAAACTTTCAATGATTCCTATCTCCTCTTTTAGTATTACACGGATTATAATAATAATATATTCGCAAATTAGATGGCAGGCCTTTAACTCTATCAGGCTTGCCACGTTTGTTCTTTTTGCGTGACATATCAGGCAGGCTACTAATCATTGTTTCGGAGAAGCTTATTGGTCCGGAGACCGGTTATCCAGTTTTTGTCAATATTTGTCATTCAAGGCAAGGGCCATGAAAACAGGCTAAAAACAGAGTACCCTTGTCTAATTCTCTGCAAGCTTTCAAAGTAGTCAACTCTCACAGAACATCTTGGCAGAAACAAGTGGTGCGAGGTGTCCTTTAATACTTAAAGGACCTCTTTCAACTTACAGTATTTTAAAATATTTTAATACTTTAAAAGTAGGCTGTTATTTGAACAAATAACCCACTGTTTAGGCTATTTTAAGCCTTTTCCAAAACCTGTTGACTTGTAGCGAAAACAGGGAAACAGTTTACATAACCGGTTTTACTGATGAAAAAATTTCTCGCTGACAACCGTCGACAGCGTGATCCACATCAAAGGTAGCAAAACACGGCAAGTGAGAAAATAAGCGTGGTTTTGTTAGAGGGGTTAGAATGCAGCGTACGAAATTGGGGTCTCCGGGTTTGACATACAATCGAGGGATTATGGAAGTAGGTTGCGTTAGTTAAGACATGTTCCTTTAAGTACAATTTTGAAAAACTTGTCACAACACTGCCTGACTACTTAATCAGCTTCTCGTAGGAAACAACAACCTAAGCAACGCCCAGTTCATTAATTGTAAACTAACTCCTAATGACTCTTTTTTTTACAGCTTACAGTTCGATCCGGCTCCAAGACGAGGGGAGCCCCACGTTACGCGTCGAACTCCGGATTATTTCCTCTAAGATTCAGCTCCCTCCGCTCCGCTGCCCCTCTTTTATAATTCAATACGGACAGGATATTGCCGACAGTGAGGTATTCTAGAATTAATAGTATCAGTTACAGGAAACTCGTGAATGTGACGGTAAAGTATAATCTCTTTTAAGCGTTTTATCGTCTAGTTTAACAAATTTATTATCGAGATGGCGAAAGTTTCAGAAAACTCGTGGTCGGTACTGCTCTGTGAATGTTGCTTCGAACGTGCTTCGTTTCATGTTTCGTATCTAGGAAACCTCTCTTCTCGATTGAGATCCTTTGTTAGTAGACCGGGCGGCTCGCAGGCCGAGTTCGGTCCTTATTCACAGAGCGGCTAAGTTTATGTTCCGTTCAGTTGTAAATATTTTCTGGTACTAAAAACTTTTTCACTTGTTGTTTTGGTGTAACCGTATTTCATTTTCTTGGCTGCTCTATCAGAAATTAATTGTATTATGTTATCTTCACTATTGTGACTAGGTTGATTTGGCAAAAGTACAGACTTTGTAAGAGCATGTCAAACGATAAGAAATAAATGGCCTCCGAGAAAGATTGTTTGAATTTTTCGCCCATTGTGTCTTTCCCTACTTGTTATTCAACTTCTCAGCCTCGTTTTTGTTGCAATAGCGCTGCCGCATCGCTGCTGCAGCACTTCTTTGCTTTTGCACAACATGCGTTTTTGGATTCACTTTCTTCTTGTTTGAAGCGGCAGCGCTGCAGCGCTTTGCAGGGAAGCACGGACTTGGTCAGTGAGCAAGTCCGTGATACTCGAGAAGCGCTGCCGTCTTCCTCGGAAGCACTGCAGTGCAAAAACGGCTGTAGAAAGAATCAGTCCGGAATCGGCCGAGAAGTGGACCTGCAGCATGCAACAAAAACGAGGCTCTGGTATGTTCATGCCTTTGCAGGGTGTCTAGGGTTGCGTTTTCAGACACTTGTGTTTTCCCTGAGTTCAGCAAAAAGCGTTTTCAATTGCCAGTCAAACACTTCGTTACTGTGTTACTCCGATTTTGAAATTTGGAATCCCGCACTGACGGGTAAGAATTCTCGAATCGAGTGAGTCACTATTTGGCACTACAGGACTTCGTGCGTCATGAGAAAATTACTGTTAGTCATGTTTGCAGCAGTAGGCGTTCCAACACGACTTTACTACCAGATAGTCTGTCTTTAGCGCAGTTTAACCACCTAGTTAGGAAGTGTTTCCTGTCCACCAGCGGGCTTTTGATATTATATTTGTAGGAGTTATATGAGCCTCGTTTTTGTTGCAATCGCGCTGCCGCATCACTGCTGCAGCACTTCTTTGCTTTTGCACAATATGAGTTTTTGGATTCACTTTCTTCTTGGTTGAAGCGGCAGCGCTGCAGCAATCTGTAGGGAAGCACGGACTTGGTCGGTGAGCAAGTCCGCGATTCTCGAGAAGCGCTGCCGTCTTCCTCGGAAGCATTGCAGTGCAAAAACGGATGTAGAAAGAATCAGTCCTGAAGTGGCAGAGAAGCGGACCTGCAGCGTGCAAAAAAAAATGAGGCTCAGATAGTCTGTCTTTAGCACAGCTTAACCACCCAGTTAGGAAGTGTTTCCTGTCCACCAGCGGGCTTTTGATATTTGTAGGAGTTATATGGTTCTGTGGATTCCGCTTTTCTTTCGTATTTTGGATTGACGGGACAAGGGACGGGATGCTTAAACCATTCCTTGGAGGAAACCACGAAGTTGCCAAGCGAAGTTTAGCCAAGAGAGGGTGAAAGGGATTCGACAGTAAAGCAATAGGGGCAAATCGACATGTCGAAGGATCAAGCACGAGTAGTTGACTTTGCCTTACGGTTGAAAGACTGCGTTTAGTTGAGTAAACTTGGAGCAAATGCAGGGGTGGCCCGAAGCACTAAGGGCGGGGGGGGGGGGGGGAGACCCCTCATTTCAACGTCTTGCAGATCGTAATATAGGACTCGCACCTACCGACACAAATGAAATATTGCCACTACGCGGCATTGGCGCACATTCCCCGCAATCAAAGAATAGAGACGGTGTAAAACTAGATGCAATGCATCAGCTGAAATTTTTCTTGTAATCAAAATTTGTTTATGCATAAATTCAGAGCCTCAGCTTTACATTTCAGCTTTCGCCTAAGGGGAAAGCTTTCAACGCCTGTCCCCGGACAAATTAAAGCAACCGCCGCATTTGAAATTTTTGAATCTGGCTTTGTCTGAAAAGATTCTAGCTTTTAATGTGTTTCAGATCTAAAAACTTTCAAGACAAATCGCCAAGTAAATGACACACCGTTCCTCTGACAGAGAATAACACGAATTGCGCCACAAGGGCAATTTTGTGAAAGGCCAATAAGCAGAGCGTCTTTTTGCGATCCCATTGAAAAGGAAAGAATAGCTATGGAATCACAAATCTCTCCGTCGAAAAAAGTGACAAAAATAGTGGCCATACAAGACAAAGTAGGCAAAAAGTAGATTTTTTTTATTTAATTGCAAAAAAAGTAAATTTTCACGTTAACGACATGCTTATTCAGAAACATAAAGAGGAAATAAGGTTTGCCAGTGCATTTACAAAAAAAAAAAAATCCGGATTTACGGACGTTAACACCGAGGAGTAGAGTGTCTTTTTGCGATCCCAATGAAAAGTAAAGAATAGCTATGAAATCAAAACTCTGTCCGCCGAAAAAAAAAGTCGCAAAATAGTGCCCATCGAAAACAAAGTAGATTTGTTTCGAACTAATAGCAAAAAAAGTAATCTTCACGTTAAAAACGCACTTCCTCAGAAACGAAAGGCGGTAAGCAGGTTTGCCAATAGCTCACATTTAAAAAATAATCCGGATTTACGGACTTTGCAGGAGTTTATAGATAGAAAAAAGACGTCGTTGCCGACGTTGCCTTTTTTTTGTATTTTCGCTGTAGTTTTAATGTACTTTTGTTTCATTATGAAAGTACTATGTCCATTCTTATTCGTCATTCGACACACTGTATTTTCATGACGAAAAGTAAAGCACGTAAAACTACAGTGAGCTACATCTGAAAAATTACAACTTGAAACTGGTTTGCAAAATTTGATTCCTTCTATGTAAAAACAAACCCCAGTTCATTGACGAAATAAACTTTCGTCTTTCGCCAGATAGAAACACTAGATCTCTCCCCAGATACAGCATATCCAGACACATCTGAAAGGTTTACATCTGCCGCAATCTTCAGCTGCGACCTTACCACGAAATTAGGTCCGAGTCTGAATTAGGTCTGAGATGTTATACACAGCGAATGAAGAACGAGAAGTTCGCTTTTAGAATAACTTTAACATTAAAGAGATCATTTTCGAGTTGTATGAGTGTCCTGAAAGGCTTTTCAGATGTGCTTTAACACTAGCATATAGGGCGTCACGTATGGGTGGCCAAAACGTTGACGGCATGTCGGTAAAAAAAAATAGCTGAAGCGCCGCGATTTTTCATAAAAACGCTTTTTTGGAACAGTCGATTTTTCTTCAAAACAGTCGGTTTTTCCTAGAAAACGGTCGATTTTTTTGCAAAGAAAGTCGTTAAAAATGACCAGTCAGTCGGTAGGTACGTTGCTCCCCCCCCCCCCCCCCAAAAAAAAAAAACGTTTTGGCTGGTAACGCCTCTGCCATTGTAACGCCTCTGGCCATAAATTTATCTCCCGACTAGAATGAGCTATTCCAGCGTCTGCAGAACCCCTCCAGGGGTTTCGGGTGTATATTAAAATCTTCCTTGTCCTTTTCAAGAGTTGTTCCCACCTAAACCTCGGTTTGTAATCGACACTTTTCCACCTGTTTTCGGCAAACTTGTTTTGCGGGTCTCCTATCATTTGATTTTTGTTGGCTTTTCCATTATGTTTAAAAATTCTGTGCCTTCTTTTTTCACTTGTAGTCACAGTTTGACAAAAAAAAAAGTGGTCACAGGGGAGGCTAATACCGTATCGAAGGCCAAAATCATCCTGGCACAGCGGACTACGAGATTATAAGGGATAGGATTAACCACGGTAAAGGCTTCAAAAGGAATTATTTTTTTGTTTCTTGATTGTTCAGAATTGTTTGCGTTAAGTATAAAATTGTGCCAACCCAGAAAGAAAAACCAGGAGATACAAATCCACCAGCTAACTTGTATCACGAAGGTAAGAATGATTCCTTGATTAACAAGAGCTGGAAGCTCATACGGCACTTGCAAGGCTGGATCGTAGGATGAAAGTAGGAATTCGTCAATTCGGGTGTTGGTTTAATTGCGGTCAATTTAAGCAAAACCCTTGGGATAAGAATGATCATGGGTCCTTAGACACTATTTTATTTGCGCATTTGGCAGTGAAGATGCGCACTTTAAGGGCGATAGATATTCATCTGTAATGAACACTCTTGAAGCACAAATGATGTTGGAATCATGAAAACGTATATTTTGTTCAGTTATTATTTGTACAGAAATTTACTTGTAAGCAAAACCCTTAAGGCAAAAATGATCATGGGTCCTTGGGGATCATGAATATATATCGTTTGAAGGAACCGAAGAATGGTCCGGAAAGACCAGAAATTTAAGCACTTAAAGAGAAGTTCCAAGGGGGCTCAGTATCAGTCAGTGGCTTCCTCAAGAAAGCACAGCGCTTTTGCGGCATCTAACCCACGATGCAATAGGCTACAAATGTTTCTTGTAAATAATAATAAATCAGTGTTATATTTATAATTGAGATTATACAAGTTCATCAAACGATTATCGTCATTCTGATACTCGGTCTACTCCTCCTCCCGTCACCCGTCACCTAATTACGGACTGAAAACCTCAAATTTATCCAATCGTGGGCATTTTGAGTTGTTGGCATTTTGAGTGTTAGCCCTTGATTCTATGAACAGGCTTACAACTGAAGCTGTGCAGAGCCAAAATTAACAGTTTTTTACTCGGATTGTTTTTGATTAAAATGAATGCCCAGGACCGCTGCGAGGCCAAAATAAACGACTCTACGGCTTAGCGAAAGGCGCGGCCTAAAACCCGTACCCATAACAAATTTTAAGGCTCTTACGCGGAAAGATCAATCTAACCAGATCCTGCCCAAAGAAAATGTGAAAGAAGTTTTCCGCCTGGAACAAGGATATTAAGCAGTGTTTTTAAAGTTTTTAAAATATCTTTGATAGTTTTTTAAAAATAACTTTGATATAATATAAGAACACCTGTATAAGATTGGACCAGACCCAGAAAAGCTTTAATTTTGAATCATTCGTGGAGTTCCGTGAAGACGCCCAAAACAAGATACATTTAAAAACAGATAAGCCCTGTCTCCCGCCCTAAGCCCATCTGGCAAGACTGGTCTGTGATTCGTGGAGGTAGAACTCAGAATATTTCACGTAGTCAGAGCTGTTTCCTTTCTTTCCAAGATGCACAAACGAGTCGACGGAACCTGCTTTAAAGCACAACTGTTACTAGAAATGCTCTTTTCGCGGTATTGTGGCTCAGATATGTCGTTTTTTAAATAATACCCACGAGAAATTAACTATTTTCTTGCTAGCGCTTGTCCACTCTATCCAGCCTTCTATCTCCGACGTGGCGGCTGAACGCAAAATATTTGAAAATCAAACAAGTCTTGGTTAAAAAGTGGGAAAGCCAACGAAAGAACTCCAAAACAAAAGGTTGACCCGATGGTCTACCATGTCTTCTAAAATGGAAAATAACAGTTTGAAGCTTCTCATGTCCTTATAACTGAAAGAGTCTTTACTGACCTTGAAGCTGTTGACGAACTTTGCGTCGCGTGACCGGCAAAACTCGTTTAAGCCGAAAAAGCCATAGTTCAAAACGAAACAATGGCGAAAGGAGGGATTTCAGATTCTTACAATCCCACAAGGGAGCTAGGAACATGAAAGGCAGAATAAGCGAGAGAAGAGGGGTCCTTTAATTACGAGTCAGCCTTTTATAGTCGGCAAGTCAATGGTTACGGACTTGGTTTTCTTTTCCTGGAGGAGTAAATCCCATCCCCTATATCTCTTCTCTTGTAACTTACCTGCTAAGCTGTCTCCGCAGTTATAACTGCGGACCTATGTCTATAGACCTGAACTGTTATCCCTCTGCGCGAGGGAAGGACGGCCCCGCCGCACCTCAAGAGCTGGAGGAATCAATACTGATGGCAGTATTGCTGAGAAAATGTGATGGGAATAGGTGAGATGTTGGTTCGCATATTTGCGGCAGTGCTGCTGATCACGTGCTGCTCAGATGCAGCGCTTCCGAGAAAAAAAGCGAAAGTGCTGCACATCGGAGGAATCTTCCCGATTGGGGGGAAGGAAGGTTGGCAAGGTGGTCAGGTAAGCGTAGACTTATGCAGTCTGTTGTTTCATAGGTGATGGGAACTTCGCCTCGCCGCGCGAAGGAATCAAAGGATCCAAGTACGATTGCCCCATCAGAGGTTTTCGCCTCTGCATGTCTCGAAGAAGCTGGGAATGGTTGTTCAGACTTAAAAATCTTATCGGCAACATCTCGAAGCTATTAATCAATTCAGCATTAACATCAGCTTCGGTAAAATTGCTCCAGGATTCTGTTTGCAACATTGCACTTCTTCTCCAAGTCAGTTTTTAGAAACAGTTGTCTTGTCAGGTAGACTCTCGTAACGGCTAGGATGAGTCTTGATAAGAGACGTTGGTGTACTGCTCCCTGTAGCCGTGATTCATACGTAATTTAATTGTTTGTAATGATGCACGAAAATACAAATACGGTATAACACTGAACCAGCGATCGAGCACATCGGCTGGCGCAATGCTAAATAGCACTTTGGAGCTATGTAAGTAAGCAATTTATTTAAAACCTGCCATTTTTAAAAAGCGGAGTAAATGAAAGCAAATAAATAAACACACTTAGTTTTCAATACACGGCCAGGAAGCAGTGGATAACGTATGCTCTGGTTGGGCCATGTTGTCCAAGATTTTTATAGCGACGAGGAAACATTCAAAAGGGTAACTTCGAACTTCTCCGTCAATGTTTGGTTATGACATAATTTCGACAAGTGGAGCAGGTGCTTTGCATATTCAAAGATAACATGATCTCATCTTTTTAGTCTCCTTCTTTCGCAGAGCATAGGTGACACCAGAACGAAACAGTATAGAAGGAGCGCAAAAGGTGCTGTACAAATTTCCCAAAGCTTTACGATTATAAGCATCTACGCATTTTATGCCAAGGGTGCCTCTTGCATATTCTTCCGCGTATTTTATCATTCGCTCCTCGCTCCTCCTTGGAATTGCTGACCGTGTATGTTACCATGGTTCACACTGCTGTGATTTCGCGCAAAATTCTGGGTCATGCGACGTACGACACAAATTGTGCGACAAGCAACGCAGAACTTTGCGTTTTGTCGCAGTGTCGGATGCGTTGAAATATGTCAATTGATCCGACATAACGCATGCGATTCTTGAGGGAAAGAAAAGAAAAAATAAAGACTAGTTAATTTTCAAGACGAAAAATTGCTGACTGTAATCCTAGGATGGCTGAATGCAAACTATCTTCTGAGT
Organism: Branchinecta lynchi; assembly: GCA_023053575.1. Classification (NCBI taxonomy): domain Eukaryota; kingdom Metazoa; phylum Arthropoda; class Branchiopoda; order Anostraca; family Branchinectidae; genus Branchinecta; species Branchinecta lynchi. The sequence continues at coordinate 27,332,218 of JAKZAP010000004.1, forward strand.
AAACTTGTATTAACTTGTTTTGAACAAGATGACATATGGGGTTTGACTGAAAATTTCCTAATGATGGGTGGTATTCAGATGGGTAATCTCCCAGCATCTTCAGATTCTGTTTCCCCAAATGTTTCTTTGTCATTTTGCAGAATAATCTCGTCGAAAATTTTCGTTTTCCATTTGCGTCTGCGTGGTAGTGGGAACGTCCATGCGATTCTGTCGCACGTCGGAACATCATAGAAAAAATCGTTTCACACACCAAGCAGCAGTGTGAACCAAGGGTTAGTCAACAAGCGCTCGACTCCAAGATCCACTGACAACTCTTTCGAAAGTAAGGGAATGAGAAGCAAAGGGTTTATCCTGTGTTCGGACTCTTTTCCTTTTGTATGGATTTTCCCGCTTTTTAACCGCAGCGAACACATTTTTCTAACATTTTGCTTCGAGACTCCGCTTCAGAGAGCGTTTTCCAGCCTACTTACCGTAGTTACTACGCGTGACGTCACGAATTCCGGCTTTTTGCCGTCAAGGCTGGAACGATTTTTCTATTTCCCTGCAGAATATCATGCCACGTGCGAATTCGACCAATCACGTTACAGAGATGCGTAGTTACCACGCTTACTACGCTCCCGAGCATGGTAAGCTAATAGTTACTATTTCGAGAAGGTCGAACGGTCAGCGTAGTAACTTTATCAGGTTTGAAAGCATTGTTCAAGTATGTGTAATAAGCTGAATAGCACTATACGCGACGTTTACGTCTTAATACACACGCCTGTTCAAATACGGGCCCAAAAGGTTCTTATCAATGCATCGTTCGGTGGTGCCACGTTGTTACAATTTTTCGATTTCCTAAAGATCAGAAAAAGTGTTCTTAGTACTCCTTGAAGTACACCAGTACAATTTGACGCAAAATATATTATAAAAAGCTATTAAATCTACGGATGGATAGCATTGGTACTTGAACTACAATAATTAACTAACAACAGAACAAAACGTGTTCTTTTGAAGAAAAGTTGTTTCTTCAGCTTCCAACAAAGTAGAACTTTAGTGCTTCCCATGGCAAGCCTGACGACGCTGCTCCTTTCCTCGGCCCGCTGGCAGAACCAACCAAGCTACCTGATTGGCCGTGCATAAGCGAGAATAGAACGCGAGTCTATTCACCTTCTTACAGCGCGCGTCGAGGAAAAGAGGAACCTTAAGCATTGTCCTAATAGGTGTAATAAGGTGAATAGCGCTATACGCGATGTCTACGTCTTAACACACACGCCTGTTCAAATACAACCCAAGAGGTTCTTATCAATGCGGCTTCCGGTGTTGCCAAGGTAATACAATTTTTCGAGCTCTAAAAATATCCGAAAAGGTTCTTGGTACTACTTGAAGTACACGAGTACAATATAACGCAAATTATACTGTAAAAAAACTATTAAAATAACGGATGGACAGCATTGGTCCTCGAACTGACGAAAAGCCCGTCGTAATAGAACAAAAACGTGTTTTTGTTAAGAAAAGTTGCTTCTTTAGCTTCCAACAAAGTAGAACTGTTGTGCTTTCCTTGGCAACCCTGACGACGCTGCGCCTCTCCTCGGCCCGCTGGCGAACCAACCAAGCGATCTGATTGGCCCTGCATAAGCCAGAATAGAACGCTACTCTATTCTCGTTATTCACCTTATTACAGCGCGCTCCGAGGAAAAGAGGAATCTGTAATAAGTCTTATACGCGGTAATACACCTTATTACACCAATTAGGACAATGCTTTATACGCCGTAATACACCTCATAACACTTATTTGGACAATGCCGAACAGAAATAGTAACTAATTAGTTACTACTGTTAGAAGGATGGAACACGTCTGGATAGCGGGAAGCTTTACAGTGTTGACAAGTGCCAACAATAAATTCGCTTATTTCGCGGGGCAAGTACTTGGAACCATTTTATCGTGAGAAGCTCGTTTTTAGTCAGATTTATAATTAAGGCTTGCCAGCCAGCGGCGAGGCTAGCGTTGGGTGACGTCAACAGCCGGAGTGATGTCCTGCGTGACTACGAGTTGAAACTGCACTGGAATGATAGTGAGTGTGATCCTGGTCTGGGGGCCACCGTAATGTACGATTTGGTCTACAACAAGCCGACCAAGTTGCTGTTGTTGGCCGGATGCAGTACCGTTAGCACAACCATCGCCGAGTCGGCCAAGATGTGGAATCTATTGGTGGTAAGCATTGTCTATCACAATTCTGACAGATGTCAATTAAACAGGGCTTATCATACTGTTTATTGTCCTTGAAAATACACTGGGGACAATAAAAGGTAAATACAAGAGACGACAATAAATGCATCACAGTGAAATATTCATCCGAACAACTAAAACGCATTGGACAAAATCGTTATTGTTTGAGTTAAAAGAGGAAAATATCTTGTGTCATCTCATTTTTGGGATTTGTCCAGCCAACCTTCTGATCAGTCAAGACACGGTAGGAACGGGAGCAGCTTGTTTTCTCTGGCCGAATGGCATTTCCTTTGGCATAAGAGGGCTAATGATTAACTGAACTGTCGTGCCTCGAAAATCCTAACCAGACACCCCCACCCCCCGTATTGACCGAAAACCAAGTGTCACAATCAGGGGCATCGCTATGGGGATGGGGACCCCCACCCCACCCCTCCAAAGGTCTTGTGAAAGTTCACTGGTTTGTCGGCGTGGAGCCCTAGCAACCACAGAAGAAAATAAATTTTGTATGCATTTGCGGCGCGTCGGTCGACTCGTCGGCACATGGTTTCTTTTTACGCGCAAGAAATCAAATTCTGCGAACATTTGTCGGGCAAAACAGAAGAAACTGAGTATGCTTTTGTCGAGACTCGCTATTCTCGTCGGCACATCGGGTTCTTTTTATACGGAAGAAATAAACTTTCGTTCGCTTTTAGCTCGTTCTTTATTGTGGATGGGCATTACTTTTTCGGCGGAAAGATCTTTGATTTCACAGGTAGCCTTACTTTTATTTGGGACCGCAAAAAGTTGCTCTGCTAATCCGCGTTTCCGCAAAATTTCGCTTGCGGCACATTTTGTAGTATTCTCTATTTGGAAGAACGGTGTTTCATTTCGTTGGCGTGTTAGTCTTGAAATTCTTGGGGGTTTGAAACACATCATAAGTTAGAACTTGTATGGTAGGTATAGATTAATTTTTTCCGGAAAAAAGGCAAATTGAGTTTAACTTGTTCTAGGTATAGTCGCCAGAAGCTTCGCTTTTTAGTGAAAGAGCCGAGTCTGTGAAATTTAAATATAGGAATTTTAAAGGAATAATCTCAACTGACTGATGCATTACAGTTAATTTTACATAAAATTTCGACTGTGGCGCATTTCGTAGTATTCTCTATTTGAAAGAACAGTGTTTCATTGTAGTTTACTGTTTAGGATTGAGATTCTTGTGAGTTGAAACACATTAAAAGCTAGAAATTCTATAGTATACAGCTATTTTTTCCGGAAAAAAAGGCAGATTAACAAATAAATATTCCTTGACCCCAAGCTGACTTGGAAACATATATTCAAATAATTCATAAAACGGATACTTCAGCTGCGATACTTTAAGACACGACAACCCTGCAAACAGTTTGCGGGTTTGTTTCCATCCCCGACGTCAACCCTGAAGATTGACAGCCTGACGAGGACCAAGAAGAGCCGAAATATCGCTGCTGAAACATCGGAGCTGACGTATCCATTTTATGCATTCTTTGAATAGATTAAACAAATTTCGCCTAAGCTGCTTAGTTTAACTTGCTTAGTTTAGTTTAAGCTGCTTAGTTTAACTTGTTCTGGGTACAGTCGTTGAAAGCTTAGCTTTTTAGCGAAAACTGAAATGAAAAGCTGAATATGTGAATTTGAATATACGAATTTACATTAGGCTAAAGGAATAATCTCAGCTGATGCATTATAGTTAGTTTTATGCTGGTTCTATTATGTGCTCGGGGGAAATGTACGCCGCGTTTTGTGCGCAAACACTGGACCCCCCCCCCCCCAAGGTAAAAGGCTAATGATGCCACTCGTCACAATTGCCCGAACATTGCCGAACATCATGGCTCCTGAATATATTATTTACTTTTCGTTCATAGGTTGTTAATGCACTTAATCCGATCTCACTTCTATGCGATGTACGTTAAAGGATTCGAAGGAGACCCGGGAGAGCGCCGATTACAGTTAGTTTTACGCCGGTTCTGTGCTGTGCTGGCGGGAAATGTACGCCGCGTTTTGTGCGCAAACACTGGTCCCCCCCTCCCAAGGTAAAAGGCTAATGTTGCCACTCGTCACAATTGCCCGAACATCATGGCTCCTCGTGAATATATTGTTTACTTTTCGTTCATATGTTGTTAATGCACTTAATCCGATCTCACCCATGTGCGATGTACGTTAAAGGATTCGAAGGAGGCCCGGAAGGGCGCCGCTTCCCCCCTTAGGTTTCCGGGAAATAACGCCTTTGTGAACAACTCGAAGCCAACGAAGATAGACAAGAAATGTCGGAAGCTAAACATCAGCCCCCCACTAAGCTTCAACATCCGAATTTCAGGTATCCTACGGAGCAAGCTCGCCAGCGCTTTCGGATCGAGCTCGCTTTCCAACGCTGTTCAGAACCCACCCGTCTGCTACAGTCCATAATCCGACTCGTGTCAAGCTCATTCAGTTATTTGGTTGGTCTCGTATTGCCATCTTGCAGCAAACGGAAGAAGTCTTTACTTCAGTAAGATGATTATTTCTACTATTTATTCCAACTCTCCTAATGCCCTTACCCTAGAATCTAATAGGCCTACAAGTCCGTACATTAGAATGCATGTACAACCTTAGTCGCTGAATTCCTATTGAGGACTAATTCTCCTTGCCGATCAGTGCTTCCACTTGCTCCACTTCGAAAATCCTGCCGGAAACCCCAAAAATCCTGAAAAATCCTGCTAGTAAAGTTCAAAAATCCTGCAAAGAAATCCTGCCGAAAAAACAAAAAACTTCCGTACTAGTTAAAGGGACAGTTTTTAATACTATATACAGCTGGGGGATTTGCAAACGCAGCAGAATTTTCGTCTCTATCGTTTGAGAGGACTAGGACGTTTTTGCCGTAAGAACTAAATGAATATTAAAAGACTAAATACCGCAAATACCAACACTACCATTACGTCACTAGACGGGACTTGAAAATGCACAGACAACAGGCGCAGTGGCAACGACTGTACCCAGGACAAATTATATTATGCGCCGCAGGCAAAAATTTTTTAAATTCGCCTTTTTTTCTGGCAAAACATAACTTAAATTCTAGCTTTTCGTGGAGTTTCTAATAAAAAGGAGTTTGGTATTAGATGGTCAAAATTGGACAAAAACAGAACGTCAAACGAAGCCATATAGCTAAACTACAACTTCCATTGTGGTTGCGTTTTCTCAAAAATGCCTAACTCTTCCTGCAGTCTGTTATAAATATCAGCAAATTCCTGGTAAATCCTAAATAAGTCCGGAAATCCTGCAAAATCCTGGAATCTCAAAAATCCTGAAAAATATCCTGCCGGGATCCAAAAATCCTGAATTTCAGGATAAATCCTGCAAAGTGGAAGCACTGTTGCCGATGCAAAATCACCGGATACCTAGCGCAAGAGCCGGAAGCGGTACAACATCTGCTCCCAAAGATCGGCGTGATTGGTTGACATAAGATTTGAGTTGCTGAGTTTGAGTCGTTAGTGAGACGTTTACTCGTTCTTCCCGAGGAGCACTGGCGTGTTTTGGACTGGAGTTTTCCACCCCCATGATATGTCGTAAGGTTTGTTGGCTCTCAAGATGGACATATTTGCTTGTTTGTTGAAAAATAAGAACTGGTTCTGGGGGTTGTCTCGCTTGCGGGGTGCAGGCTGGTACCATGTTGGGTGCCCAAAAGTAAAAATCAAGGTAAAAGAGATTTGAGTAAAAATGCTGTTAAATAATACTATGGGATAAGTAGGTTTTTTTTTACGTTGAGTTGCGTGATAGATTCCCGTGAGTATTTTTAGTCTCTATCGGTAAGGGTGGATAATCCATAAAGATATAATTTAAGTAATGGGCTATGACTGAAATTTTAGTTAAAATATTGTTTCAGGTTCAGTTCAGGTGACGTTAAATAGTAAATTACGAAATCATGACCATATGAAACGATGAGGTAGTCTTAGCTCGAAAAATTAAGAAGTGAAGAAAGATGAAAAGATGCTTCGCAAGAAAATAATAGAAGTCACAAGTACTCACAAGCAGATTGGGGTTAAATTGAAAAAGAAGCCTATCGTACTTCAGTCGGTCTTGATGTTCTGTTGATTAGTGTTAATTACAGACTGTGACCGACCTCGAGACAAAGTGCAAGGAAGCTGGCATTGAAATCATCACCAGACAGAGCTTCATGCAAGACCCAACAGATGCCGTTCGAAATCTTCGTCGCCAAGACGCGAGGGTGGTAGTTGGTCTTTTCTACGTGGCAGCAGCAAGGAAAGTGTTGTGCGAAGTGTACAAGCAGGGTCTCTACGGAAAGCAGCATGTGTGGTTCTTCATAGGTATGTTGTATTTCGAACCTTATGTTTTACTCTTCGGCAGCTCATTCAGCTGTAAGCTGCCTCGGTAACCTTTCAATCCGGCATCATGCGATGCGTCCATTGCAGTGCCGTACTAAGCCGTATTTCGGGGACCCACTTGAAAATTATGTACTTACAGCGTGTTCCACCCTTCTAACAATAGTAACTATTAGTTACTATTTTAGTTCCAACCTCGTAAAAAGTAATTACGCCTGACCGTTCCAACCTTCTCGAAATAGTAACTATTTGCTTACCATGCTCGGGAGCGTAGTAAGCGTGGCAACTACGCATCTCTCTAACGTGATTGGTCGGATTCCCCGTGGCATGATATTCTGCTGGAAAATATAAAAACGTTCCTGCCTTGACTGCAAAAAGCCAGAATTCTTGACGTCATGCGTACACTGTAAACAAAAATCTTGCAGTATTTGCTATTGGGATTAATCTTGTCTCTGAAAAGATAATCTTACCTCTAATTCGGATTAATCTTATAGTAGAGATAAGATTAATCCCAGTAGCAATACTGCAGTTAACTTTCCTTACTCGGAGAAAATTTTTACAGTGAGGTAACTATGGTAAGTAGGGTGGAACACGCAAGTCTGCATGTTGGCCGCTAGACATAAATGACCATTACTACTGTACAATACACATACATAGGTTGCGCACAAACTGTTTAAGCTTAATTATAGTTTTCTTTCAAGATCAAAGCATTATTGTTCGATCGGTCAACGCGGGACCCCTAATAGGAGCGGAGACGGTTGTGTTTCAGCTATACCGCGTTCCGAGCTAAACAAATTGCAGCATAACGCACCGTTTCTTTCCAATATTTTCCTTGTTTTGGGGCTTCACAAAATCCCCCCCCCCTGCCACTTACGGCCATAATAGACTCGTTCCCCGAGGACTCCTCGGGGAATCGAAGGGATCGGCGAGAATAGAGGGAGTCACTCCACGCGGACTCCGCGTACAGAAACAGCGAGAACACGGGTAATGCTTCCAAAATCGATTTTGTTCAAATAAGAAATATGCAGTTGACGAAATTAGTCTGGATCCACTTTATTTTTGGTTTTGTTTATTCTGAACATTTTTAATTAACTTTACATTGCACCAATACCAGCAAAAATTGATTCCCCTTCGAATCTGAAAGGGAGTCCTTTTTGATGACGGGGATGATAAACGGAGCATTCCCCGTCCGTGGGGACTCGCGAGAATACGGGGAGTGAGTCCCCGGGACAAACAAAAACGCGGGGACTCCTCAAGTGGAGTCCCCGGGGAACGGCGAGAATACGCCTATAGTACAAGTAAAAATCAGACAACTCTCGTTCGGATAAATCATAAGAAGTCCTAAGCCATAGGGAAAAGTTGAACCGAATACTAAAGGAACAAGAGTCGATCAGCATTACAGGTAGTGGGATAGGCTCTCAGCAAACGACTGAAGTCGTGCTTAAGGTTGCACGACTTCGATTCCCCGAGGACTCCTCGAGGAATCGAAGGGAATGGCGAGAATAGAGGGAGTCACTCCACGCGAACTCCACGTACAGAAACAGCGAGAACATTGGGAATGCTTCCAAAATGGATTTTGAAAATATATGCAGTTGACGAAAATACTCTGGATCCACTTTATTTTGGGTTTTGTGTATTCTGATTATTTTTATTTAGTTTTACATTACGCTAATACCAGCAAAAATTGATTCCCCTCCGAACCTGAAAGGAAGTCGTTTTTGATGATGGGGATAATAATCGGAGCATTCCCCGTCTGTGGGGATAAAATACGGGAAGTGAGTCCCCGGGACAAACAAAAACGCGAGGACTCCTCAAGTGGAGTCCTCGGGGTACGGCGAGAATACGCCTTTAGTGTAGCCTCTGTTTTTTGTAGGGTGGTACGAAGACAACTGGTTTGAGGTGAACCTGGAAGCTGAAGGAGTTCAATGCACTCGGCAGGAAATGAGGAAGGCGGCAGAAGGTCATTTCACGACTGAAGCCTTAAACTGGAACCAGGACAAGCAACGAACTATATCTGGAATGGTAAGTGGTCCTCAAAGAAATCGAAACCTTATCCAGGGGCGTCGCAAGGGGGGCGGGGCAGCCCCCCCCCCCATCTAGGGCTTTCTCCGGCCCAAAATTTTACTAAAATTATTCGGTATTTTTTCGATAGAAGAACTGTTCGATATATTTACGGGGATTTGGTAGTTATACAGAATCCTAAAGAGGCTATCTCTACAAATCTCTTCGGTATAATGATTGGGATTCGGCATAGTTGCCAGTATTCGGTAGTTATCACGAATTTGGTGAGAGAATTTACTGGAATCATTTGGTAATTTTTCGATGCCGGAGCTATTCGGTATATTTATGGAGATTCCGTAGTTACAAAGAATCCCGAATAAGCTATTGGTTCGAAATTATTCGGTATCGTGATTGGGATTCGGTAATTTATTCAGTATAATTTCCAGGATTCAGATGTTGCCACGAACCTCGAAACTCAGAAGAGATCGAGTGAAGCACTGGTCGCAGACAAAAGGGATGATCTATGATATCATCGATAGTCCTCACTTTTATTTTGGATATTCAGTATAATTTAACCACGAATCATGACTTTGTTCCAGTTTCGACGAAAGTATACCGAGTATCTTTCGATACCAAAGCAATTCGGTATAATAACCGGGATACGGTAGTTATACAGAATCCCGAACATGCTATCGGTCTAAACTTATTCGGTATAATAACTGGGATTCGGTAATTTATTCGTTATGATTGCCAGGATTCAGAAGTTGCCACGAACCTCGAAACTCAGAAGAGATCGAGTGAAGCACTGGTCGCAGACAAAAGGGATGATCTATGATATCATCGATAGTCCTCACTTTTATTTTGGATCCCAAAAAGAATATCTAATCATAAATACTTCGAAAATTCCGCCTGCTGCACTTAACGTAATATTCCCTATATTGTGGAAGGGCGCGTCATTTGAAAGGGGTTTTAAGCCAGTTTTAGGATTGAGATTTCGAAACATTAAAAGCTAGAATTTGGATGGAAATTAAATTTCGCAGGAAAAAGCAAAAAAAATCGACTGCTGCGCTCACTTTATGTGATTATAGGTAGTATGTTGACTAGACTACAGTTGCTGCTGCTGCCGGAACGTCGCTCCATCCGGTCCTAGAAAAAAAAAATGTATTTCGGAAATTTTCGCCTTCGGCGCTCGATTTAACTATTGGCTATAATAGTTAGAAGCTTTTATGCAATCATGACCTACAATATATTCTCCATGTGGGCTTCGCCAAAACGCCGCCTAATAGCTGGTGTCGTTCGCTGCCCTTTATTGTTTCTCTTCCTACGCAATGGTTTCTGTTCCATAATTTAAAGCTGAAATTCTTAGTTTTAGGATTCGGTAAAATTTTTGAAAAATTCGGTAAAATTTTGGCTCCCCCCCCCCCCCACCGAAAATGCACTTGCGACGCCCCTGACCTTATCTACCATTCTTCCGGACTTCGTTACACCCTGTCATGGACCTAACACGCGAGCTTGTTCCCCCACCTACGAAATCTTCAGAAAGATACCTTAATTCATTCGTTCCGTATTTTACTAAACATTTTATCTGTCCATGATTCATGTTCGTTTCTTTTTTATTGTTTGTTACTTTGTGTTTTTTTTTGTATTGTTAGTGAGTGTTTATTTTTCCAATTTCCGCCCGTGTTAGCCTAGTGCTATTAGGGTTGAAATTAAAACTGATTTATTGATTGATAGCACAGCTCCTTGACAAAGGGATAAAGTAGCTCCCTGTAATTAAGTGTCATCAAAATATCTCATTCCCTTCGAGAGTTATAGTGCGCACAGACGGACAGACGGACGGACGGACGGACAACTTTTGTGGTGTCATAGGTATCCCTCCAGCGACTGTATTTTCATGGTATCCAGGCTATCTTCGTAAGAGGAGTAGCGTGGCGCAAAATAATCTAGCAGGCTTGTTCTGTAGCCCTACATTTAGGGGTGGGGGAGGGGATTTAAATCAAGAGGCAAATGAAATATTTTTAAACATATAATGTGATAGTTGATTATGGGTAAGAAGACATGCCGAACACGGTGGTGAAAACCATTTTGTCTGGTGCTATTAGGTTTTTTTTATTCCTCCTAAGCAAGGTGTGTTCTGTCCATGCTCAGCTAAAGTTCCCTGGCTCTTACAGACCGTGGATGACTTCAGATTTCGACTACATCACGCACTAAAGACATCAGGGTACGACGTTGACCGTGGACGCTACCCTGAGGGATACCAGGAGGCTCCGTTAGCATATGACGCTGTTTGGGCCGTCGCTCTTGGTAAGTTTTAACTTACCAGTAAAGATCTGGAGACATAAGGAGGCTTTGACAGCGAGAAGAAGAGGATAGATAGACTTCACTTAAAAGTGTTTGAATTATGTAGTTGGTAGGCTATTTGCTTTGCACTTCATTAATGCACCATGGGCCTTTGGGCTTCCCGTTTGCAAGACATACATACATATTGCGGAAGTGGGGTCAAAACCATTACCAAACTATAGGAATGGTTAACGCGAACACAATTCTAGCTTTTCTTCCTGCAAAATCCTAATGCCAGCCAAGTTGTTCACAAGTAACGAAAAGAGCTACAAGCTCATGTGGAACTTGTTACGTTACGATTAGGCGGTACAAGAAAGTAGACGAGAACGTCACAAAATACACCCGCCATCCAAAAATGCGGTTCGGACCTAGTAATTCGATATGTAGTTTCACTCAAGTCTGAGCATTTCCGGCATCGCCTGGGATCGACTGTAGCAAATGACTGTTCTAACTTTCGATTTCAGCTCAGTAAATGCACTCGTTTGACCCCTAGACGTGCCACCCCTAGACGGTACCTCCCTCTGAATCCCTCCACCGTGGCCGAATCTGGTTCGGACTCACGAATGGATCATCTAAAGCATCTTCTGTTACCACCGATCAAGTTTCACTCGAATCGTATCATTTTTTTTTGAAAAAATACGGCCCCCCTCCCACCACCGTGGTCGGATCCGGTTCGGACCCTAAAATATGTCATCTAGGGCATATGGTTTCTCTACATTCCAAGTTTCATTTAAATCGCTGCACTCGTTTGACCTCTAAGCGAGCCCCTCTACCCCCCCCCCCCTCCCCTACTGTGGCCGAATACGACTTGAAAACATAATAGTCGCATCTCTGACATCTCCCATCAAATTTGACTGTAATCGGAGCATAGCGTATCTGAAAATTCCCGGTTCTTGCTGAAAAGAACAGACATATCATTCGGTCCATCCATTTTTGGTCTTTGTGCCCGTAAATAGTCTCCGAACCCCCCCCCCCCCCCCAACCTTGACCACTTGTCGTTCGAACGCATGTTTTGCGTGTCTAGGTCGTCAAATCTCATCACCCATGAAGTTTCACTCGAATTGGACTACCCGTTTGCAACATCCAATTTCCGTGTTCCCCTTCCCTCACTCCTATGGTTGGATCCAGGAACGGAAGTTTTCCCAGGGCATGATCTCGGATCCTTAAGTCAATTTGGTCGGGTCACTAATATGCCTGCAAAGTTTCATCGTCATTAGCACGTCTGGAACTATTCCAACTCGCGACCAGGGGGATTTCGGGAAACCCCGCAAACTCCCCCCACAGAGCCCCGATACGATCTGGTCATTCTAAATATCAAGTTTCACCAAGATCCGGTCTCCCGTTCGGAAGTTCAATTTTCCGGATTCCCCCTCCCTCCACTCCCTCCCCAGATCGTCGGGTCGGGGAAGTGACTATTTCAGTTTTAATCTGGTCGGGTCTCTGGTGTGCCTGCCACGTTTCATGGTCCTAGCTAATGTGGAAGTGACCGAACTAGTAAAAACCGGATCGACAGACCGACGGACGGACAGAAATTGCGATCGATATATGGCACATGGCCGAAGGGCAAGTGCGAACGGAAACGTAGCCGGGTCCTAAGATGACGGTTACTGAGCTCAATAGACACACTTTTTTGTCTTGAATTAGAGAATAGTATTTTTTAGCAAAAGTCTCACTGTTTACTGTTTATGTTCCAATACTCCCATACTACGATGTCCCAATACTGCAGTACTACATTTTTGATAAATGGTATCTCTGACGAGTTAGCTTTGCGCAAACAGTTGTTGGGAGCATGATACGTATCGAAAATAGCGAAATAAGGCAAGTGTGAAAAAGAGTGAGGTGTCGTTAGGGGGGGGGGGGGGGGGTAGAATTTATCGTGCGAAAGTTGAATCTCGCGGTTTAAGAATACAGATCGAGCGATAGCGGACGTATTGGCTTTATAGTTACAAGGGTCCTTTAAGATTATTTCGAAAATGTCTTTGAGCTTTTCGGCTTCAGATTTTCGGTAATTTTTTTCTCTTTCTTATAGCATTAAATAAAAGTGCGATCCAGCTAGCTGCCAGGGGGATCCAGCTAGAAGACTTTGACTATAACGACCGTGTGATTGCAAATGAGATCCATTCCGCCATGAACACTACTAGCTTTCTGGGAGTATCGGTGAGTTTCACTCCTAGTTCAGGTGAAAGCGAGGCTTCACCTTCCAGATTTTTCGTCCGGATTCCAGACAGCCGTTTCTGTTGAGACGGATCTGGAAGGTGAACCCAGGCCAAAAACATCTGGAAGGTGCCATAGAGGCAACCCGTTCGAGAGAGACTAAAAATATGCAAATGGGTGAAGAAAAGGGAAAGTGATTGACAGTTGTGACTGGGATGCACGAGATATTTGAAAGAGAATATTTGAACGAGATATTTCAAGAACAGCGCATTTAGCTGTCATCATTATCATAAAAATCTGGCAGGGTTTGGCTTGACTATGCAAAAGCCCCGGACGTCTGGGAATCTGGAAGGTGAAGCCTGGCTTTGATACGGCGTTTTTCCGTGCTTCGACAAACAGACTGTGCGTCGATTGTGGCTCGAAAAGAGTGCTCGCTTTTGTGGCTAAAATTCCACAAACAACTGCCGAGATGATTGTCGATTTTATGACTTGATTTTTGGCGGGAAATTCAGATTTAGTAGCAAAATAACGTCAAAACAATACAATTAAAAAACCTTCTCAAGTATGTAGACATAAAACTGAAGATCCTTTTTGCACGGAATGGTAAGAATGAAAGCCTGAAGGTCTGTTTATTGAGATTTGTACATGATTTTCATTTGTATATTCAAACATTTGAAATTATCGCAAATAGAGAAAACGGCGTTTCCGCGAGTTTCATCTTGTGGCTCGGATGCGTGGCACACAATCGTGTTTCCGCGAAAAACACTCAGAAGTGTGCGGCCCACAATTGCGTCACGGAAAAACGCCTTTAGAATTGAGGCCAAACTTGTGAAGCATTCGGTCATAGTGGGTTACGCTTCGGGGCTAAGGTGAACAGTACTGGAAGGAAAAAAGGCCGAGAAACGAAACGAGTATGAAGTTGTTAGTCGGATTTGCAAGAAACAGGGTTTTGCAATGTCCTTAAAGTTTAACTGAAAAGGGCTGGGACAGTACAGTTTAGTTACACATAACTTTTTCGTTTAAATTGGCTTGTCGAAGACCCACTGCAAATGCGTTACTTCGTTGTTCCGCGATTCTTGAATAATCAGTTTTCAAATAGTGGAATTTCCGTGTTATTTGTGGTACCTCTATGCTTTTGTATCTGTGTTGTATGCCTTAGCCGAAAGATTTATGGACGAAAAAAATGTTCAGGCACAAAGCAGTCTTCACCAAGCTCACCACTGCCCGCTGAAAAGCCGCGTTTGTGTTGAGATTAAATTTCACGCGTCATACTAGAATTTATGTTGTGAGGACCGCCGCAGATATTCTGAACGTCATGACTAGAGCGGATAGTGGAAAATAAAACCCCTTAGCAGAATCCAAATTATTCAGTGTATTCAATTAAATGACACAAAAATAAGTTGGCTTTTCAGTTAAACTTTAAATACAATTCTGTACCTGTGTCTGGAGGGGGGAATTATGTTGAACTTAAGTTTCCAAAGAACTTGAAGTCGTGTGAACTGTTTCGGTCTCGAACGAGTCGAGGTCTCCGCTACATCCATTCATAGGATAGGAGGACATCTCTTTTATTTTATTTCTTTTTGTGTGTTAGGGAACAGTGGCATTCAACACAAAAGGTGACCGTATCGCGTGGACCCTGATTGAACAGCTACAGGGTGGAAAATACATCCAACTAGCGTACTACGACACACAGACGGACAATCTGACGTGGCTTCAGAGAGAAGAGTGGATAGCTGGGAAAGTTCCGCAGGACCGAACGATTATCAAGGAAGTGCTAAGAACCGTGTCGGCTCCCCTTTTCAGCTCCATGACGACTGTTGCTACTGTTGGGGCAGCTTGCGCCTGCGCGATGTTGGTAGTCAACCTCGTTTTCAAGGACCACAGGTATGATCGTCTTTGTCTGCCTGTGGTTTCGAGGGTGGTGGATAAGGCTAGGTCTTAAACAGGGTCACTGAGACCTGATGGATAACGTAGAGATCCTCTGAAGACCAGCGGGCCTGACCTTAATATCCACTCTCAGAACCATTCAACAAACGAGGGGTAGGGATATCCTAGGTAGCCTAGGGCTCAGACGCACTCTTCTTTTTCTCTATCAATAAATAAATGTACACTTCTCAGTAGTATTTACAAAAGTCTCCTTTCTCAACAGATGGTAAAATTAATATGTCTACCGGACCTGATGATGCTGATGACATAGCATCATCCAGGTAACAAACTATGTCATCATGACGACTAGAGACATAAGCCATCTAACGACAATAGCCTGAACTTATTGCCTAGATAGCATATATATTTACACCGTGGTTGGGAATGACAACGAAACTGGATGGGGCCCTCTGAGCCACAAAACTGCCATAATGTCTGAATGTTAGTAGTAATAGTAGTAGAGTAGCTTTATTACCAAACTCAATCTAGAGTCTAAAGCACTCTGAACGTCTGAATAAAAAGTCTGCGATTTGTGTGATGGCCTGCCGGTGGCTTATGTGTTGCCTCTTTCAGAATTCAATAGGTGGAGTTTGGGACACATAATGGGCATAGCTGTATGGGGGCCTTGTGCGGATTAGAATCCTAACGCCGGCCATTTAACCAAACTGACCTTGCCTTATTGAATGGCTGGCCCCGACGAGGCTAGACCTTCGACGTCCAGTGTTTCAGATGTCTGCGACAGCCGTGAGCAAAATTGCCAGCCCGCGGGATTATGAAAGAATCGAGAAAAAATGACTGGTTCTAGGTTGTTGGCCCGGTGCCACCCTGTTGTACTACAACTGGTGTGTTGGTGACGATTCTCGGTTGGGATTCATAGAGGTTTCTTACAAAATTCAGAAGTAGGCCGTTTTATTGATGCTGAGACCCCTGACCGGATGGACTGAAAAGAGAACAATTGTCTCGTAAAAAGAAATACATTACTGCTTCTTTAAAGTAATCTTTTTTTCTTTTTCTTTTTTTTTTCTAAGTAATCCATAAACCCTAATTTTGTACATATCTATCCTCTAGAACGATCGCCACATCAGAGTTTGGCTGCTTGACCTTTCTGTTAGTCGGCGTTATTCTCCTGCTTCTCTCCGTCGTTCTGCTTGGTATCGACGGCCGACTTGTCAACCCAGCCCAGTTTGTATGGATCTGTCAAGGCCGAGCCTGGGCTTTAGCTGTTGGGTTTTCTTTCGGGTATGGGAGCCTCTTCGCACTCATATGGAAGTCGCACATGACAGCGATTAACTCGAAGTCGAAGCCAAAGAAAAGACCTCAGTCTACCACCTCTCCTTCTTGGATACCTTTGGGTAGGTCACAGAATTGCTGCTGTCGCTGCACTCCGGGCTATCTCTGGTTTTTCCTCACCAGTGCTCGATTTTTGTCGTTTTTGGTCTCACTGATGGGACATACTCGTAGCGCCGCCCATTACACTTGCGATATTTAAAGCGAGACAAACTTGCGGATATAGAAATTTCTAGTAAAGCATAGGTGCGGTCTGCCTGCACATACCAAGGAAACAATGGAGGCTGTATAATTTTTTTGCTATGATCAGAATATGAAGTCAGAGCCAGCACTGGTGAACGACTGAACGAGTTTCAGTATCGTTCTCTATCGCTAGTGGTGCTAGTATCCCTGCTATTCAAGTGTGTGTCCCTTTTTGCAAGTCTTGGTGCTACTCCCTAGTGTTATTTTGCTCTGGTATTTCATCACCGGTGCTCGGTTCTTGTCCTAATGCGCGTTTTTGGTGTAACTGATGACGTCACTAGAACCCAGAGCAAAATAACACTAGGGAGTACCGCCTAGACCTATGCTTCCCATGCTTTGCAAACGGGACATACTCGTAGCGCCGCCCATTACGCTTGCGGCATTTAAAGCAAGACAAACTTGCGGGTATAGAAATTTCTAGTAACATGCGCACACCAAGGAAACAACGAAGGCTGTATCGTTTTTGGGATCCCAAAACGTAAGTGGAGGGATACCTATGACATCGCAAAATTTGTCCGTCTGTCCGTATGCCCATCTGTCCGTCTGTCCGTCTGTCTGTCCGTCCGTCTGTCCGTCTGTAAGCACGATAACTCTCGAAGGGAATGAGATATTTCGATGAAACTTGGTGCGAGGATTCGTTGGGTCGTCGGACCAGTCGAGTTCGTAGATGGGCTTTGTAGCCCTACATTTAGGGGTGGGGGAGGGGGTTCAAATTAAGGGGCAAACAAAATATTTTGAAACAGCTAATGTGATAGTCGATTATGGGGTAAGAAGACATGCTGAACACGATGGTTAAAATCATTTTGTCATCGGACAAGTAGTTTACCCCTTAATCCGGCCAAAACCGGAAAATTGTTAGAAGTTAAAGTTTTATTTCTGGTTGATTAGATAACCGATTTAGGGGTAAGAAGAGATGCTGAATCCGTGTGTGATAATCATATTTTACCCGGACATATAGTTCGACCGGAATCAGGCTGGAGTCGGAAAATCTGTTATAGGGTAAATTTGTATTTGAAGTTGATTAGATGTTCATTATTGGGGAAAGAAGATACCCTGAGTTCGTTTTTTAGCTTTCTTTTTTCGCCGGACAAGTGGTTCTGGAGTTCCGCCGAAACCGGGAAATTGGCAGAAGTGGCAGGAAGCTTTCGTCAAAACAGGTATGACTTATAGGGGTAAACACACATGCTGAATCCAAATGTGAACTTGGTTTTCTTAGATGATTGGCTCTTTGGCCTTAATCTTTTTCTGAATTTTAATTGTAAAAATGTTCAAGGAGTCTGGCGATCACTGGATTTGGCTAAGACAAGACCCAGTTGTCTGGGTCAGATATTGAATTTTTGGGATCCCATCGGAACCTGTGGTCTTGTTTGGCTATGTTCAGAGAATGGAGTTATCGGAGCCAGCGCTGGTGAACGACGGAATGAGTTCCAGTGCGGACGTTCTCTGTCGCTAGTATCGCTGCTATTCGAGTGTGTGTCAATTTTTGCCAAGTTTTGGCGTTACTCCCTAGTGTTATCTTGCTCTGCTAAAACTGCACCGTCCGCACCGGACCGTCCGCAGTAATCACCGGTGAATGCAAAAACGTGTTATAAGAACACCGGTGAGCAGTCGCCGGACAACAAACGCAGCTAATAATCTAGATAAATCTATAATGCAAGTATTATAAGGAAAGTTTTGCAATCTAAAATAAAATAAAAAAAGAACCTGTGTGTTTGCAGTCGTTCAGTCTGATTTGTCTTTGCCATTGAACTATTAGTACTTTTGTCTCATTATTTGTTACTGGCAGGTGGTATAGCTAATGTACTGACCCCCCCCCCCCTCCAAATGGGGGATTGGCGTGTACTATTGTTCCTGCGATAAACAAAGCTGTTTCCGAGGACAGGGCTATATTTTAGATTTCGATTCTCGAAAGCCCGTGCCTCCCAATTATGTTCTTGTCTTACCGTGCTGGATTTCCGATTTTTTTTTTTTTTTTTTTAGGGGGGTGTATTCAAACCTTACAGTTTAAAACTTTTATAGTAAACAAAGACAATTCCGACTAGCTGATATTTCTTCATAAGGTTGAAGAAATCTCAGCGGAAATGATTTTTCGGGAAACAATGTCTGGAATTCGAATCATCGACCCGCTCAACCTAGTAACATTGTTCTAACCATTAAATTGTAGGACTTGTTGTTGTGGATGCCATCTTTTTGATCATATGGTGGCTTGTTGATCCTCTTCAGAGAGCCATCGAATTGTTCCCCCTGGAAGAGCCAGTAGATGTCACGGAAGACCTGAAAATTCGTCCTCTCATGGAACATTGTGAATCCAAGTGAGAATATTTGTCTTATTTGCGTATTGGCCTAATGTACGTAAAAACCTAGTGAGAGTTACCGATCATGCCACAGACCTCAGTCAGTCCGATAACTAAGGCCTATTCGGTCGTGTTCCGCTTTCAGCCCATGACTTCAGAGATATGCTGTTTTCACACTTTGGTATGCAAATCTTGCACTGGGTTTCCGAAGACGGAACGCAAGCTTCGCGTGCGAAATATCGAAATATCGGATTCAAGTCGATTGTATAGATAATCGAATATATAGATAAAACATATATTATGTAAGACAAATCATGTGTGAAATATATACAAACTGTTTAAGCCCCATAAAGGCTAGTACTATTATATTTGACGGTGCAAAACGAGCTACTTTTGTTAGAGCTATATTTTCGGCCCTTCTTGGCAAGGGTCTTCTTCAGGCTCAATCCGCTTAATAGTATTTCTTCGTCAGAGCTAGCCGTTCACTTTCTTGCGGACGGAATGCACTAGCCCTCTCGTCGTGTAAGGACCGAATTAAGCGCATACGCAACGCGGAGGATTGCGTATGTGAGCGGAACGCAAGCATCTTGGATTCTCAGTGTGAAATCCTCTTAAAGTTTTACCGAAAAGGGCTGGATAAGACAATCTAGTCACCCATCACTGATTCACTTAAATTGGGTCGAAGACCCGCTCAAAATGCGCTACTTCGTTGTTCCTCTATTCCCGAATAATCGATCTTCAAATAGTTAAACTCCGTCTGATTTGTGGTATCTCTATGCGCTTGTATTTTACGAGAAAGATTTCTGATTTTTTTTTTGTTCAGGCACTAAGCAATCTTCACCAGTCTCACCACTGCCTATTGAAAAGCCGCGTTTGTGTTGAGATTAAAATCTCCCCCTGTCACAGTAGGCCGCAGATATTCTGAAAGTTATAACTGGAGCAGATCGTGGAAAATAAAAAATCCCTTTGCAGAATCCAAATAATTCAGTGTATTCAGTGTAATGACAAAAAAATAAGTTGGTTTTTCAGTTAACCTTAAGTGTTCTTCGTCGCTGTAACGGATGGTACGGTTTGGATTTTAATCCTGACCCCATTCTAGGCATCAGACGACCTGGCTTGGCATTGTCTTTGGCTACAAGGGTCTTCTACTTGTCCTTGGCTTGTTTCTTGCCTATGAGACTCGTGGAACTAAGGTAAGCTTTTTCGAATACTCCTCAACCAGTATGTATGTATGTATGTATATATTTATTGCCCATCATAAATGTAAGAATACAACGCTGATGGACTAATAAAGAAAGAAAAAGAAAAGGAAAATAAACAATAGCTTCTGACGAATATAAATAAAAAAAATAATGGCAATCTCATACATGGGCAGACACACGGTCGATGAAGGACCATTTCGAAGGTGCTTACACCAGTAAGCTGCGTCCGATGTCTCTCGTTTCTTTTCTGCTCCGCGGATACTGGACTAGCAACTCCGTATCGCAAGGATAGGGAGCTGTTCTTAGTCCAGAGAGGCAGCCGTAGCAAATATTTCGCTTACTTGTAGAAACACTTCCGTATGCCCTTAATATCCGAAGCAGTAAAAAGAGACCAAAATGGTGCAAGGGCAAGCAAATGCGGTACAACAAATGCATTATACACGCTAGCTAGGATACGGCGGCTAAATTTGAACTTTAATGCAACTAGTAAACCGTACGCTTTCCTAGATTTACTAGCAAAAAATTGCGTCTTCAGTAGAGATTCTGATAGTCCTGGTTTTCGGACAGACTCCGGGGAACTCTTATTCATTTCTACACCAGTTTCTCGGGTTTTACTGAATAACGTAGGCGCTTGCAGTGACCTCGGGTCTCATTCTGTCCTACTCCGTGACCTCAGCCTCCCTTCATTGTCCTTTCCCTTGTTTGCGATCCACCACCTAGAACCACTAGCGTCTGGGGATGACGTACGGAATGACGTACTTCATAAAATTAAGATCCATCTTTTGACCCCTTTGTTGTGAAATAAGGGCGGGAAAACAGCCAATCACTTCCCGGAATTAAAAACGAAAGCTTGGAAGAAAGGCCTATTAATCCAAGCTGCGAATCCGACTCAGCTGTGAAACTAGCGAAAAAAAGTCCCCACGATTGTTGTTTGCCCCTTAATTTGTACCCCCCCCCATCCCTAAACGTATGGCTACAGAGCCCCGATGAAAAATTTATCTCAAAATAGTACTATGAATTAGTACGAAAAAGTAGCATGCAGTACTAACGATGCTACTACATGCTTCTATTTCAAGGCTACTGTGTTACTGCATACTACTATATGCTACTATTAGCAAGACCGGGTACTATGGCAAGACAGGATGATACTGGATACTACTACATAAGACTGGACCAGTCTAAGGCACATTAAATGATAATATTCTTTGCTATTACATAGTATTACATGCAACGTTTTCGTACTACGCATTTTTCATCGTGGCCCGTCTACGAACTCGAACTTTCCCTTGACCAAAGAATTTTCCCATTCCCTCCGAGAGTTACCGTGCTGACAGACAGACGGACGGACAGACGGACAAACTGTTGCCATGTCAGAGGTATCCCTCCACTTAGAACCACTAGCGTCTCGGGATGACGTACGGAATGACGTACTTCATAAAATTAAGATCCATCTTTTGACCCCTTTGTTGTGAAAACAAGGGCGGGAAAACAGCCAATCACTTCCCGGAATAAAAACCAAAGCTTGGAAGAAAGGCATACTAATCCAAGCTGCGAATCGACTCAGCTCTGAAACTAGCGAAAAAAAATCCCCATGAAAGTATGTCCTGGGAAATATCAGTCCTGACGAAACTAATGTACCTTGAAGAAACGTCTCCAATCCTGGGTATAGTAGTCCGCTTTGGTTCTCATGCTTATGATTTAGGTATTTCTAGAATGTATCTCTCTCTAGTCGGTATACCAGAAAAGAAGGTAGAGAAGTCTCTAAGTCCTTTTCTATGCCGTCTTGGTCGCCCCGAGCCAGTCTGCCACATACCCCTGATTTTCCTAAAGATACCAAAGGCTGGGAGTTTCTACCGTTTGGTATACCCTATGCCTAACCCTAGGGGATCGACTAAAACCAGGAAGGGAAGGGAACGCGAGAAAAGCAGGCATACTAAAACCAGGTAGGGCATACTGAAACGAGGAAGGATGTCACGAGAATTCAAGGCTGCGAAAAACTCAAAAGATGCACCGTGCCCTTCCTCTGTTTAATATTCTTCGAGGGGTCGGCAACTTTTCAAACTTAAAGTTCACCATCCCTTCCTCGTTATAGAATTGTTTTAGTTGCCGACCCCTCGCTGGACTCGGAGGATTTTAGTCGCCTACCGTTAGAACGAGAAATGAAAAGGTGAATTACAAATTTTATAGTTACCGACCCCTGACTGAACTTAATGCCTACCCATGTCAGGATACTAAAACGAGGAAGGGATGGTGCACTTCGAATTTGAAAACTTCCAGACCCCTCAAAGAATACTAATAGAGGAAGGGAACGGTGCGGCGAATTCTGGCGACAGCCTTCCTCGTTTTAGTATGCCCTTCCTGGTTTTCTCGCGTTCCCTTTCCTTCCTGGTTTTAGTCGATCCCTAACACTAGATACACTATGCCAAATGCTGGATACTGCGACCCAATAAAATACTGATGATTTGAGTGAAGCTCAGAAATCAACCAATCAGAATTTATCTCTAGTGAGGAGGTAGGTGAAGGTTAGGGTACCAACAGCCATCCAGCGTTTGGCATAGGGCATCCAGCGTTAGGCATAGGCTATATCAAATGCCAGGCATACCCAGCGTTTGGCATAGGGTATCCAAGAATGAGGGGTTTGTGGGTTGGCCGCCCCTAACTGACCATTGGCAATTCTGGGTCGCTTAATGACATCACGTGAGTGTACCATAGTTAAAACCCTTATTCCCGTGGCGCGGTCTTCAAACTGATTTGCTTTGAAAACAAGACCAAAGGTTTCGATGGGATCCCAAAAATTCAATATCTGATCCAGACAACTGGGTCTTATCTTAGCCAGAAAATTCAGAAACAGATTAAGGCCAAATCGCTAATCACCTGAGAAAACCAAGTTTAGATATGAATTCAGCATGTGTGTTTACCCCTATAAGTCATATCTGTTTTGACGAAAACTTCCTGCCACTTCTGCCAATTTCCCGGTTTCGGCCGAACTCCAGAACTACTTGTCCGGCGAAAAAAGGAAGCTCAAAAATGAACTCAGGGTATCTTCTTTCCCCAATAATGAACATCTAATCAACTTCAAATAAAAATTTAACTTATAACTAATTTTCCTACTCCAGCCGGATTCTGGTCGAACTATATGTCCCGCTAAAATATGATTGTCACACACGGATTCAGCATCTCTTCTTACCCCTAAATCGGTTATCTAATCAACTACAAATAAAACTTTAACTTGAAACAATTTTCCGGTTTTGGCCGGATTCCGGGCGAACTACATGTCCGGGTAGAAAATTGTTTTCACATCAGTGTTCAGCATGTCTTCTTGCCCTAAATCGAACATCTAATCAACTCCAAATAAAACTTTTAATTTTGACAAACTTTCCGGTTTGGGCCGGATTCCGGTCGAAATACTTGTCCGTCGAGAAAATAGTTTTCACCATCCTCTTCAGCATGTCTTCCTACCTCTAAATCGAACATCTAATCAACTTCAGATAAAACTTTTACTTTCAACAAACTTTCCGATTCGGGCCGAATTCCGGGCGAAATACTTGTCCGTCGAGAAAATAGTTTTCACCATCATCTTCACCATGTCCTCCTACCCCCAAATCGAACATCTAATCAACTTCAGATAAAACTTTTACCGGGCGAACTACATCGCGTTCAGCATGTCTTCTTACCCCATAATCGACTATCACATTAGCTGTTTCAAAATATTTTGTTTTCCCCTTAATTTGAACCCCCTCCTCCACCCCTAAATGTAGGGCTACAAAGCCCATCTACGAACTTGACTGGTCCGACGACCCAACGAATCCTCACACCAAGTTTCATCAAAATATCACATTCCCTTCGAGAGTTATCGTGCTTACAGACGGACGGACGGACAGACGGACAACTTTTGCGATGTCAGAGGTATCCCTCCACTTACGTTTTGGGATCCCAAAAAGTGCGGGGTCTGGTAAAAATAATTGAAACCTGAAAACAGGTTGTTCTTAAAACAGTTTTGTTTGTGGATTCTGTTTTAGCCTGGGACGTTTTGGGAGTAGTCCCTAGAAGACCTACATTAACCTAGATTTTTCAGTTATTTTGTGCTTAAGATTACTCCGTTTGCCTATTCATTTAGTTTTTTATTTTTTTGTCCATACTCCGTCATGTTTGGCCTCGGCCAGTTGATGGTTTATAAATAAATAATAATAATAATAATATTTTAGAGCCGACAGCAAGACGCCCGGCTAGCAGGCATGGCTATTTACAACGTTGTAGTCCTTGGTCTCATCACTGGCCCCGTATCACTGGTAATTGCTTCGCAGCCGGATGCGTCTTTCGCCTTTTCAACTTTGGCCATCGCGTTCTGTGCCTGGATCTCAATGGCGATTGTTTTCGTACCCAAGGTACAGACTTTTTTCTACCGACGTTTAAATTGAATAGAGAGTTTTTATTCAAACAATGTTTACAACGGATACACCAGCTATGATTTTTCATCAGCGATATTTCGGCCCTTCTTGGCAAGGGTCAAGGGGGAACCCTTTCCTGTCATCGCCCCAATCATGCAACAAAAACAGCGTCGTTGTCGAAAATTAAATCTCAGGACTAGTTTTTTCATTATAGTGGTACTTGAAGATAATTTACCTTAATAAGATATTTATAGTCGGTAGAAGCTTCAGTTATTTATTACAGGTTTGTTTCCTTCCCCGAAGTTGAACAAGAAGATTGACAGCCTGACGAGGACCCTTGCCAAGAAGGGCCGAAATATCGCTGATGAAAAATCATAGCTGGCGTATCCGTTGTAAACATTGTTTGAATAAATGTTTCAAAGTCAGCTTGGGCTCAAAGAATATTTGAATAGAGAGTTAAAACAACTAAGGTGGAAAATAAGTCGTGACATAAGTACACTGTCAGAAGTTTCATAACAGATTGCGCATAACACTTTCAAGAATAAAACCTTTTCACTTAGAAATAAAGTCTTATGACCAATTAAGTTTATACTATTTCGTGACTTGATCTCCAACAACACCTTCAATAGGTAAAAATACTACACTGTCAGAAGTTACATAACGACAACAGAAGGATGCGCGGTTTCAACAGATAACACTTAGGGATGTTATCTGTTATGTTTCTTTCGTTCCCGTTAGTATGTTTATCAATTGAAGGTGTTGTTGGAGATCTAGGCACGATGTGTAAACTTAATTGGTCATAACACTTCATTTCTAAGTGAAAAGGTGTTATTCTTGAAAGTGTTAGACGCTATCTGTTATGAAAGTTCTGACAGTGTAAGGAAGCCTGGAAACGTAAGTGTATCTCTATCGTTTTAACTCAGATTTAACCGATATTTACGCGATTTCGTCATGGTTGTATATAGATCCCTACATCGTTAAAACATATACGTATATGTTTGTTGAAGTGGGATGACTGGGGGCGGGGGGGGGGGGGGGGGTAAATGGATATTGACAAAAGTGCCTGAGATTTAAAGAATCGCTACATGGAAAAGAAGCCACGCCCAATCTGGGTTCATCTGTCGTTTTCGCAACAGTTGTGTCGTAGTTGCAAAAAGCGGCGCTAAAAAGCAAATGACATAGTTGTGTATATATTTTGTATTTTTGGTTTTTATTGTTTTACCCTTGCTCCTGACGAGGACCCTTGCCAAGAAGGGCCGAATTATCGCTGATGAAGAATCGTAGCTGACTTATATCCGAAGTAAACATTGTTTGAATAAATGTTTCAAAGTCAGCTTGGGCTCAAAGAGTATTTAGAGTTAAAACAACTAAGTTGGAAAATAAGTCGTGACATAAGTACACTGTCAGAAGTTTCATAACAGATTGCGCATAACACTTTCAGGAATAACACCTTTTCACTTAGAAATAAAGTCTTATGACCAATTGACTTTATACTATTTCGTGACTTGATTTCCAACAACACCTTCAATAGGTAAAAATACTGCACTGTCAGAAGTTACATAACGACAACAGAAGGATTCGCGGTTTCAACAGATAACACTTTGGGATGTTATCTGTTATGTTTCTTTCGTTCCCGTTAGTATGTTTATCAGTTGAAGGTGTTGTTGGAGATCTAGGCACGAAATAGTGTAAACTTAATTGGTCATAACACTTCATTTCTAAGTGAAAAGGTGTTATTCTTGAAAGTGTTATACGCTATCTGTTATGAAACTTCTGACAGTGTAAGGAAGCCTGGAATCGTAAGTGTATCTCTATCGTTTTAACTCAGATTTAACCGATATTTAAGTGTTTTCGTCATGGTTGTAGATCCCTACATCGTTAAAACATATACGTATATGTTTGTTGAAGTGGGATGACTGGGGGCGGGGGGGGGGGGGAAATGGATATTGACAAAAGTGCCTGAGATTTAAAGAATCGCTACATGGAAAAGAAGCCAGGCCCAATCTGGGTTCATCTGTCGTTTTCGGACCAGTTGTGTCGTAGTTGCAAAAAGCGGCGTTAAAAAGCAAATGACATAGTTGTGTATATATTTTGTATTTTTGGTTTTTATTGTTTTTCCCTTGCTCCTGACGAGGACCCTTGCCAAGAAGGGCCGAATTATCGCTGATGAATATATCCGAAGTAAACGTTGTTTGAATAAATGTTTCAAAGTCAGCTTGGGCTCAAAGAGTATTTAGAGTTAAAACAATTAAATTGGAAAATAATTCGCGACATAAGTAATGAAGCCTGGAATCGTAAGTGTTTCTCTATTGTTTTAACTCAGATTTAACCGATATTTAAGTGTTTTCGTCATGGTTGTAGATCCCTACATCGTTAAAACATATACGTATATGTTTGTTGAAGTGGGATGACTGGTGGGGGGATGGGGTAAATGGATATTGACAAAAGTGCCTGAGATTTAAAGAATCGCTACATGGAAAAGAAGCCAGGCCCAATCTGGGTTCATCTGTCGTTTTCGCACCAGTTGTGTCGTAGTTGCAAAAAGCGGCGTTAAAAAGCAAATGACATAGTTGTGTATATATTTTGTATTTTTGGTTTTTATTGTTTTTCCCTTGCTCCTGACGAGGACCCTTGCCAAGAAGGGCCGAATTATCGCTGATGAATATATCCGAAGTAAACGTTGTTTGAATAAATGTTTCAAAGTCAGCTTGGGCTCAAAGAGTATTTAGAGTTAAAACAATTAAATTGGAAAAAAATTCGCGACATAAGTAATGAAGCCTGGAATCGTAAGTGTTTCTCTATTGTTTTAACTCAGATTTAACCGATATTTAAGTGTTTTCGTCATGGTTGTAGATCCCTACATCGTTAAAACATATACGTATATGTTTGTTGAAGTGGGATGACTGGTGGGGGGATGGGGTAAATGGATATTGACAAAAGTGCCTGAGATTTAAAGAATCGCTACATGGAAAAGAAGCCAGGCCCAATCTGGGTTCATCTGTCGTTTTCGCACCAGTTGTGTCGTAGTTGCAAAAAAGCGGCGGTAAAAAGCAAATGACATAGTTGTGTATATATTTTGTATTTTTGGTTTTCATTGTTTTACTATCTGTGCCCTATATGCTATACCCTTATAGGGAAGTCCATATAAGCAGGGACCCATAAATTTCCTGTAATGACTCGCCATACAGGGGGCTTGTCAATAAGAGTCCTGGACGGATCGTCAGATAGTTCGAGAAATACCCACGGGGATAAAAATACCCGACTATCCAGATAGAAATTTTTTTTCGCAGCTGTTGTACTGAACTAGGAATATTTCTCTGTAATGGAAGAGTATCCTGGATCTTTTGTCCTAGCTTAGGTACGTGGTGGCATGCTGGCAATTTTGTCTTTCTGAGCAAGAAAGCCGATTCGACCCAAGCGGTATTTTTTGGAAACTAGGTGAGGCTCGGGCATCATAGCAACATAGAAGCATAGGAAATGACAAGCCCCCTGATTGGCGAGTCATTAAAGGAAATTTATGGGTCCCTGATATAAGGAAATATCTCCTTCAGCGAAACGCTCTCGAGCTGTTTTCCACCGATGGACTACATTTGTTGGCTATTTAGATTCAAATAAGGAGCGGTAATCTTCTTTGTAATCTCTGTGTTATCCAGATGAATTCAATCTGTGAGACATAAAACAAACAAGACATACAGAGGCAAGTACACAGGTCAAGATGTTCAGGTTTGTTTACGCATGTTCAGGATGAGCAATAACCACGCATCAGCAGGGGCGTCACGACTGGGGGGGGGGAGGGGGGACGCCCCCCCCCCCGCCAATGCTGTCGACCAGTCGGTAAAAAAATAACGGAGTCGGCGCGAAGCGCCGCGATGTTTTGTCAATGTCGATTTTTCGTCAAAATAGTCGGTTGTTGGGATCCCAAAACGTAAGTGGAGGGATACCTATGACATCGCAAAATGTCCGTCTGTCCGTCCGTCCGTCTGTCCGTCTGTAAGCACGATAACTCTCGAAGGCAATGAGATATCTTGATGAAACTTGGTGGGAGGATCCTTTGGGTCAAAGTACAGGTCAAGTTCGAAGATGGGCTATGTAGCCCTATATTTGAGGATGGGGAAAATATTTTGAAACAGCTAATGTGATAGTTGATTATGGGGTAAGAAGACATGCTGAGTTTGTCCGGAATCCGGCAAAAAACGGAAAGTTTCGTGAAAGTAGAAGTGTCATTTGAAGTTGATTAAATGTTTGATTTAGGAGTAAGGAGACATGCTGAATACGATGGTGAAAACCATTTTCTTGCCGGACAATTAGTTCGTCTGGAATCCGGCAAAAAACGGAAAGTTGGTTAAAAGTAAAAGTTTCATTTGAAGTTGATTAAATGTTCGATTTAGGGGTAAGAAGACATGCTGAACACGATGGTGAAAACCATTTTCTCACCGGACAACAAGTTCACCAGGAATCCGGCCAAAACCGGAAAGTTTGTTAAAAGCGAAAGTTTTATTTGAAGTTGATTAGATGACAGATTTAGGGGTAAGAAGAGACGCTAAGTCTGTGTATGACAATAAATTTTTACCCGGACGTATAATTTGTCCGGAATCCGGTTTTGACCGGAATTTTTTTTAAGTCAAGGTTTTATTTAAAGTTGATGATATGTTCTTTACAGGGATAAAGAGATCCGCTGGATTCTTTTCTGATTTTTTTTTTTTTTTTGCTGGACTAGTAGTTCGCTCGGAATTCGGGCAAAACCGGAAATTTGGCAGAAGTAAAGCAGGATGTTTCGGTCAGCATCGTCGAAATAGATATGGCTTATAGAGGTATATCTAAACTTGGTTCTCTCTGATGATTAGCCGGGCCAAAACTGGATCTGGCGAAGAGAAGACCCAATTGTCTGGATCAAATATTAGATTTTTGGGATCCCGTCGAAACCTTTGGTCTTGTTCCTAAAAGCAGTGGATTTTTCTGAAAATCAGTCGATTTTTTTCTAAAACAGTCCTTTTTTCTGCAGAAACAGTCGGTAAAAATTAACAACCAGTCGGTAAATACCTCGTCCCCCCAAAAAAACATTTTGGCTAGTGACGCCTCTGAGCATCAGATGCAACCCAGCCGAACTTGCTTTAGGCTAAAATCGTCGCAGCAAACGACTGTGGGGATCACGCACTCTTTCTGGCTTTCCTACACTGTAAAAAAAATCTTGCGGTATTTACTACTGGGATTAACCTTGTCTTTATTAAGATAAGATTATTCCTAATCCGGATTAATTTTATCCCGATAGAGATAAGATTAATCCCAGTAGCAAGTACTGCATCCTTATTTGGAGGAACTTTTTACAGTGTAATATACTGTAAAAAAAAATCTTGCAGTATTTGCTACTGGGATTAATCTTGCCTCTAAAAAGATAATCTTATCTCTAATTCGGATTAATCTTGCCTCAGGAGAGATAAAATTAATCCCTGTAGCAAATACTGGAGTTAACTCGGTTTCAGTTTCAGTGAACTTTATTTCAAAACAAAAATAAATACACAATGAAAATTCCTGCCAGGAAAACACAAAAGGAGTGCTTGAGCTACACTGTAAAAAAAAATCTCGCAGTGTTTGCTACTGGGATTAATCTTGTCTTTATTGAGATAAGATTATCCCTAATTCGGATTAATTTTATCCCAATAGAGATAAAATTAATCCCAGTAGTAAATACTGCATCCTTATTCGGAGAAACTTTTTACAGTGTAGGGCAGGGAAATGACCTATATATTAGTTAAAGAACAAACAGAATCAACTAACTGAAAACTCTGTATAAAGAAAAAGGAAGGAGACGAGAAAAATTAACCAATGATTTCAACTTCAATGAAAAAGAGAGAAAAATAGGGGAAACAAAGAACGAGAAAGAAAGAAAACAAACCAAATAAAGAAAACAGAGATGGGTCCAAAGGAAGATAACACTAAGTAATTTTCCTGTAATGACCTTTCCTGCTCGCTTGAAGGAAATAAGGTTATTCGAATTCCGGATATCTAACGGTGAAACTTTTTACAGTATACCTATATAGAACTTGTGACCTGGCAACGGGAGGCTTCGTTTGGGTTCTTAAAGGACACTTGGACAACGAAACCATACTTGAACACACCATGGAGAATGCATTTACAGACATGGCCACGGAGAGCATTTTTCTCATGAGCGTGGCGTTTTCAAAGGGATGTTCGTTTCCGGAGGTTTGCACATGCAGACTCCAAGACAAAAAGCGCAATTCTTTCAAATCTTGTACAGCGCTGGCCGGATCGTATTGGAATATCTTCTAGATATACGTTTGGGCTTAACTGATTAAAAAATATTCCAGAAGAAGGGTTGATTGGAGACATTTGTTCATTTCTAAAATTGTTCGGTACTGAAATAAAGACAGATGCAAAATGAAGCAAAAATCATAGCTTGGAAACACTATTTCGTATTTGGATTGGGTTTTCTGTAAGCAATTTAACGGAAGTCATACAGATAGGGATGATACTTGGTGCTCTTCATTCAGGTGTCCTTTAACAGACGACTTCTTCTTTAGATTATCGGTATCTACCAACAGCCCTACAACACCGGACCCCTGGAAAGCACAAGTCCGGCTGGGAAAGCTGCTGCTAGGAGTGACGAAGAAAAGCTTCAGCGGATTTTGTCTGAGAATGATCGACTAGAGAAACTCATCGCAGAGGTAATGGTTCGGTCTCAAGTTTAAAAAACTAACCGCAAAGAAAATAAGAAGGAGGTATGCTCTCTCAGGCTTCTCGTATTGCTATATAGCACGTTAATGACTACACTAACGTAGCAGACACCACCGGAATCTTCTGTTTCGCGATGTGGCGTGCCCCGTGTGCACAGGTTGTGTTCTGATTGGTCTAGATTCCGTTATGTTTATTTATTCATATATATTTTTATTTTTTGGGGGTTTAGTTTGTTTTTGGATTTTGGAGTGTATAGTTTGTTTTTGTTGGGTGTTTGACCAGGAACGGAATAAGTGCATAATTTTTTTTTTTCTCTTCCTCTCTTTTTTTCTTCTTTCTTTCTTTATTATAGTGTTGTGTAATCTGTCACAGGGGGTTTGTTAAACCTCTTAACAAGTGTAAACTTCAGGAAGGTGTTGTATAGTTCCTAGTATTTTTTCCAATAAGCCCCGTATATAATCAATCAAATAAATGCCACATACATATCTATCGACATTGCTGATTGGTGGACGCACATCTTTCGGGACTATGTAACCAATTTTGATATTCACTATTCGCTACTAATCGATCCATCCGTTTGGATAGGTTGAGTCGGTTAGCTCTAGGCTAACATAGTTGCACTTCCCCCTACCTTTGCGCGGAGATAATGAGCTTGTTCCATTTACTTACCGTAGTTACCACGCATGACGTCACAAATTCTGGCTTTTTGTCGTCAAGGCCTGGAACAATATTTCTATTGTCCTACAAAATATCACGCCACGGGCGAATCCTACCAATCGCGTTACAGAAATGCGTAGTTACCACGCTTACTACGCTCCCCAGCATGGTAAGCAAATAGTTACTATTAGTTACTATTTCTAGAAGGTTGGAACGGTCAGCGTAGTAACTTTTTACGAAGTTGGAACGAAAATAGTAACTAATAGTTACTATTGTTAGAACGCTCAATGTAGCTTCTGCTGAAATGACGACTCACGATTCACTGCATCGATTGGTAAATTCTGGAGCAGTTAGATCGTCATCATAAGATCAAAGACAGACGGGTGCAGCGGCCGCTTGTCCCTGACTTATTTCGTTGGATCCAGTTAAATCTCTTGTCGTTCAAAAGTAAAATTCATTTCAGAAAGATGACAAGATCGCATTCCTGCGACAGAAGATTCGAGAACGTGAACTGGCAGGCAAGAATGGACAAGTGAATTAAGTGTGTCTACGTCGATTTTATGGTTTCGTTATAACCCATTTTACCTTCGTATAATAAACATACAGCGCTGATGTAACACTCAACGAGAAACAAGACCAAAGATTTCGATTGCTGTCCCAAAGATTATTATTTACTGGACTTCTTCATTCATACAATCGAGTCTTGTGGATTTCCAGTCTTCGCCTGATCGTGTGAAAATTTTAGTTATCCCTAATCGACCACTTAGTGACCGTTCACGCTTATGTTGTAAGACGAATAAAAGTACTTCGACTTCTAAGCCTTATCCTCTGCAGCCGTTCAACTTGAAAATTGGTTGAAAATCAAGTTTTACGCCGCTCGCCGACGTTTCGACCACGTATGTGTAGATCTTCAAGGTTTAACAGGGAACTGTAGAATTAAAAAGTAAGGGTTCCGGGTGACCGAGTTCGATACCTGATATTTTTTGAATTGCGGAACATTCTCCTGGGTCATTTCCAAGCAGAGATAATATAACGAAAACGCTTATAGTAAAACGACGGTTGGAACGGCAAACCGAATGACGAAAACGAACGCAGCTAATGGAATTGAAACAACGCATAGCTGCGTTCCTTTCCTTGTCCCAGTCGTCGAAATAATATTAGCGTTTTCTTTCTAACGTCGTTCGTGAACGGCGTTGAATTGTCGAGAGTCAGGAGTTTTCTTTGTTCGGTTGAATCGCCGTTTCATTCGTCGTTCCTGAAACGACGAATGGAGGCGGAAAGTCAGCATCTCGGTTTAGTAATTAGGCGTGAATTTTCAAAATTCTCGAAGAAATAAATTAAACTTGTAAACCAAGTTTAAAAACAGTGGGCCTGTTCTGCTAATATTCATTTTTGTCCTTACCATTAGCTGTTGTTGCGGTAATTCGACTATTAACGTTTTCGTAACAACTTCGTTTGTGAAACGACGTTTATAGAATGTGCCTAAGGAAACATTTAAAATATTTATTCGAATGAAAATATTTAATTAAAATATTTAATTTATGAAAATATTTAAACGACGTTTTTTGGTACCGACAACGACGAAAACGAACGCAGCTAATGCTTGCTAAAGCGAGCCGTTAGATATCTGAAGCCTTAAATGTAACATTATTTTTATAATGTTCAACCTGTTCCACACATAACGCAATGGAATAGAACCAAAGCTCAATAAAGCTTGCTGAACAGAGCCCTAAGATCTCTGACGAGCTAAGAAAAAAGTTCAACTCTTTAATTTACAAAAAACGTTCAACTCTTTAATTTACCCCAATTAACACCCAGGGGTGGCCCGAAGCACTCAGGCCAGGGGGGGGGGGGGGGGTGAGACCCCTCATTTCAACGACTCCTCGATCGCAATATACCACTCGCACGTACCGATAAAAATAGACTGTTGCCACTTCGTCGCACATTCCCGGCCAACAATGGATAGAGCCGGTGTAAAATTAGCCGCAGTGCATCAGATGAAACTATTCTTGTAATCAAAATTTGTTTGTGCATACATTCATAAAATCAGCTTTACATTTCAGCTTTCGCTAAAGAGGAAAGCTTCCAACGCCTGTGACCTGGGCAAATTAAAGTAAGCGTCGCAGGCGAATTTTTTTTTAATTTGCCTTTGTCTGGCAAGATTTAACTACTTACCGTACTCTAGCCTTTAAGGTGTTTCAAATCTAAAAAATTCCAAGCCTAATCGCACAGTTCTTCTAAACGTTCTACCATACAATGCGCCACAGGCAAAATTTTGTGAAACGCCGAGGAGCAGAGCGTCTTTTGCGATCCCATTGAACAGGATAAATAACTACGAAATCACAAATCTGTCCGTCGAAAAAAGTGACAAAATAGTGTCCATAGAAAATAAAGTAGACACAAAGTAGATTTGCCCATCTACGAACACGAACTTTGACCAAAGATGCTCACACGATAAGTTTTGAATAAAGTACTTCAAGCCTTTGGAGAGAGATGTGTAAACAGACAGACGGACGGACTACTTTACGAAGTCATAGATATATCGTCACTTACGTTTTTGGATCCCTAAAAGGAAAAAAGAGAAATCTGTAGGTCGCAGTGGTCAAAGGGAGGTCTGTAAGGTTTGTATTTTCTAAGCTCTTCTGCCATGCCAGAATGTTTACGTACAGGAGTGTTGCATGAAGCTGCCACCCTAAACTCCTATTTTGGGGAAATGACTTAGGGAAAAAGAGTAAAGGTTGAAATAAAATTCAGTGGAGTATCCTGGAAGGAAGCTTAGAACCTTCGCTTTCTGCGGGTACCATAGTTTACTTGTAATTGTTCAAGACTAAGCTGGAGAACACAAAAGAATATAGGCACCCAAGTGATCATGAAGTCGCCCACTTTGCTGAAAATGGTATTTTGCTACATGGTGAAGTTAGAAGCCAGCTGTTTGGTCAGAGAGGTTCCTTGACCTTTTGCAAATAACAAAATTTGCTGTTTTCTTGGAATTTGCATGATTTTTCTGGGGGTGGCAGCTTCATGATCCAAGGTGGCAGGATCATGTACCATGGCCAATTGGGGGGTGGGCGGTGCCATAGTAAGGGCAGCTTCATGCAACACTCCTGTACGTAGCCAATTCTCCAATTTTAACTTTTAACAAGTTCTGATGCTAAGACGGGGAAAAATTGCACTACAATTGTCCTCCTTCGTAATTCACCCGTTAAGGTTGCCTCAATTTTTGTATTAAACCCAGATTAAACCAGAACCTGATCGCTAGAAAGCACCGTCCACTACGCGATCGAAGTCGGTCGAACTTTTGAATACTGTGGCTGACAGACGTTACTTCTCCTAATTTTCTTCTCAAATTTGGGACCTCTCCCGTAACACCACGATCATCATCATAACGCAGAAAAGCAAATTCCACAAAAATAGCAGTGGATTGCCAATTTGCCACAGTAGTTTTGAGTCAGCTTGTTAGGAACCTATTTGGTTAAGCTGCATATAAATACTACATGAGGATCCAGTCGTATGCAAAATGGCAGAAGTAAAACCAGCTGGTAATCCAGAGATGAAAGGGTGGCTCCACAAGTGGACAAATTACTTGAAAGGCTACCAGAAACGATGGTTTGTCCTTGCAAATGGAGTTCTTTCTTACTACAGGTAATACAATTAAGCAATAATTGCTCAGGTCACTTAGAGTGTGTTTCACCCTACTTACCGTGGTTACCACGCATGACGTCATGAATTCTTGCTTTTTTCGGTCAAGGCTGGAATTATTTTTCTATTTTCCAGCAGGATATCATGCCATGGGCTAATCTGACCAATCACGATTAAGAGATGCGGAGTTACTACGCTTACCACGCTCCGGAGCATGGTAAGCAAATAGTAACTATTAGTTACCATTTCAACAAGGTTGGAAAGGTCAGAGTAGTAACTTTTCGTGAGGATGGAACGGAAATAGTAACTAGTAATAACTATTGTTAGGAGGGAACCAGTCAACCACAAACCCCTGATTTTTGGATACCCTATGCCAAACGCCGGATATGTCTAGCGTTTGGCATACCCTATGCCTAACGCTGGATACACTATGCCAGGTGCTGGATACTGTAACCCAGTAAAATATTGATGATTTGAGTGAAGCTAAAAAATCAACCAATCAGAACTCCTTTCTATTGAGGTAGGTCAGGGTTAGGTTACCAACAGGTATCCAGCGTTTGGCATAGGGTATCCAGCGTTAGGCATAGGCTATGCCAAATGCTAGATATACCCAGCGTTTGGCATAGGGTATCCAAAAATCAGGGATTTCTGGCAGACTGGAGGGAACACACTCTTAGGCTTGAAGTTGATTATTTGCTTCAGTTTGACCCTTTCCGAAAAAGAAGGACTGATCATCCAGACAGAAACAGAGCAGACTTGTTCTGAATTTACAGTTGGAAAACCACATAAAAGTCAATGACATATTGCAGAAAACAGGAAAACAGGCCTGCGATTACATCTTCTCTCGTTGCTCACAAAGCAGATTTATTTTTAACGTAGCACTGGGGGAAAATTCCTATCATTAAATTCTTGTTTGTTAAAATACAGGAGCGAGGGTATCCAGCCTCAGATAAGATTTCCAAGTTCCAGTGAAGTCTTTCCTTCAGAATAATCTATCTGGCATTAAAAGGAACTAACAAATATGACAAACATGCGTTAAGCTAATTGAATCGTTTACATACTGGATAAATAGATATTTCTAGTTAAACATATTTTTTTTTTCGAACAAGATCCCTCCATTCTAACCTTACCTTGATTGACTAAAAGATGGTGGAAAAGGTAGAGTTAGCAAGTCAATAGCCAGAAAATCCCTTTTCAAAGCAGTTTCGAAACAAAGAATAGGCACAGAATTAGAATATTTTTGGACATGTGACTGTTAAAAAAAGTCACATCTTGCCTCTCAACTGTCAGGACAGCCTAAAGCCTACATTTCATTTTAACATTTTCCAGGCAAAAATCGAGGTAGTGTAAAACGAGGTCAAATACCCCTCCTGTACAAGAATCTTTGCATGAGATTAACAAATTCTTGAAAAGCCTTGAAAAATCAGCCTGGTTTTTACTTGAATCGAGAGATACTGGTACATTACAGATTGTGTTAAAATTTTGTTTAAAACTGTGTGCTGCAGGGTGAAATTCATGATTTGACAATTGTCTTTTGTCGATCTTGGGAGCCCAAATCTGACTATCATACTTCTCATTGTGACAAAATATGATTGAAGCATCTCTTCGTATCCAAACAACTAGAAATAGCCCACCTCTTCATGTCAAAACATGTGACTGAGAATGCAATTCCTTAAGTCTCAAACGCTAGAGAGCACAGAACCGCCTATGTCCAAGATGGCCGGCTGGGTGTTAACCCAGTTTTTTGGTAACCCTGAACTAGCCTTATTGATTGACTTTTCCGGGTGCACAGCCAGCCGCCCATTTAGCTTTCCTGGGTGAGTGCCCAGTTTAGCTGAAGTTGTGTGGTCGGGCGCTCTGTAAGTACCCACTTTAGCTTTTTTCTTTCTTTGAGGGGTGGTGGTGATACCCCCCCCCCCCTCACACACACACAACAAAATAGTGATACCCTGGTGGTTGGTTTCCTAATTTCAACCCTCAACCATAAAAACAACAGGGGGTTGGCTTACTTTTTTCAAGTATTGAACTGAAAAAAAAAATGCTTCTGAGGCAGGATTTGAACCAACAACCTTGGCTCCCAAGGTCACTGCTATACATTTGAGGTACAGAGGGGCATGTGAACATAGTTTGCAAACCACTACAATAGTCAGAGAGAGGGTAAGTCATAGGAACAGAATGCAATATTCATATATAACAAAATGACAGTGAAGACATTTGACGACATTCAAAATGTATCCTGTTTCCAGTTGATTTAGTTTTATGTTTTTGCTAAGCGATAGTAAATCATTTCTTTGAATGGAAAAGACTGAAAATAAGAACAAAAGTGAATAAATTATCACAAGAACATAAAAGCAACAGTCACCTCTTAATTTAGGTTTCTACACCAGCAATTTCCATGCTGCACATTATTTAACACAATCAAAAGTGGCATTATTGCCAGATAGGAATCTGAAAAGAAGAAGATAGACAAAGTTATATATTCACATAACAAAAGAGGAAGACGAACAAATATCACATTTTAACATGGATATTTGGTCTATGGTTTTTTAGACTGAGAAGATAATGTACTTTATACAAGTTATGTCTTGTGTGTCGAGAATTCGAAAGGGATGGCAGTACACGCTTGCCTGTATTGCTATGATGAATGGGCACATTTTGAAATTTCGTAAAAAACAGTTTTGGAATGCATGCACAAGAGACAGGTTCTTCCTGTGCCATAAAACACAAAACCAGTAGATGACCAAGTTTAGCAATACCCAGATCATGGTGGTTAATTGCTATCTTAGGCTATAGGTGTTTCTTTTACCAATTGTTCAAGATTTCCACAGTCCTACTTTGTTTTTTGTTTGAATCCTTGCTCTCTCAGTACACGTTGATGTGTTTCCGAGAGTGCTTGGCAGAGACTGTGCCTGAGGTGCCCTGGGTTCCTGTATAGCTTACACCTTGAGGCACAACATACATCATAATACGTTTTGAAATAACTTGTCCTTTTTTAATCTAGTATGTGGAAACAAAGGTAAAAATTGATAAAAATCTCATTTTTCTCTGTAGGAACCCTACAGAAATGACACACACCTGTCGAGGCTCGATTCGACTACAAGGCGCACTGATTCATGCAGAGGAGTCCTGTCATTTTGTCATCAGCAACGCTG
The DNA here is from genome assembly GCA_023053575.1 of Branchinecta lynchi. Lineage (NCBI taxonomy): Eukaryota > Metazoa > Arthropoda > Branchiopoda > Anostraca > Branchinectidae > Branchinecta > Branchinecta lynchi. The sequence goes on from JAKZAP010000004.1 coordinate 27,370,728, forward strand.
GAACCAATACATTTCATTTAAAGGCTACAAATGAAGCAGAGCGGCAAATGTGGATAACTGCCATTGAGCTTGCAAAAGCGAAGGCAATTAGACAACAGGATTTAGGTAATTATTTTTTTTTAAAGATTATTGCCTGGACCAAAACTTTGGTGAGAAAATTAGACCCGTTGGAAAATATGTATATCCTAACAAAACTTAACTTTGTGCAAGCTGAGGCAGTTTTAGACTTAACGGTTCACACTATCTTGTGTCATATGTGATATGTGACATGCTCCATAGTCACTGACGTCGCCTTCGTCCATCACAGAGACATAGACTAATGAGGATCAAAATGGATATTAGGATTAGATTACGCTAGACTTTGGTAATTTGTTTCATCATGTTTATGTCAATTTGTTTTTGCAGACTATGCTAGCAACACTGGTAAGTAGTTTCAGGTTCATATGATTGGCTTGCACCCACAGTGTTTGCTTAACCATTCTGTCGCGTTCGTGACTTGCGATCCCAGAATCTTTTTGTGATATTCTCAATTTGCTCATTAGATAATATTGAGTATCATATCAGGAAGGTGATACAAAGTCCCTTTGGACGAGTAACAGAATATTTGGGAGGCATTCCTACCCATCTTTTGACAAAGGTTTTGAGCGTTTCTTCATTTTAAAAGCAATTTGATAATTTTTTAGCTATTTTCTGTCGAGCCTTCATGGAATGCTTGCTAACTTGAATGCTCTTAGTTCATTTTACGTCCTGTTGAACAAAAAACACGAAAAATTGTCTGAGCTAGTTGCTGTTGTCAATGTTTACCGTTTTCTACCCTCCTGCCCCGAGGCGCTAGCGCTGCTTGCGTATGAAACGGGCGGTTCTGGTGATCTCACGGAGTCGCTTTCCAAAGAGCAAAGCGAAAACCCGTCGAGAGCCAGAAACGAATGGAAAGTCGTTGCGCCTTTACAGCTTCTCGCTGCCTTGCCGAGTCCACTTTCCACGTATGGAGTTGACTCCCTTTCCATAACCAGTGGACTATAGGGCAATTCTGGCGATCTCTTGGATTTGCTTTCCTAAAAGCAAAGCGAGAATTCTCCGAGCGCAAGAACAGACGGAAATTCGTTGCACCTTCACAACTTCTCGCTGACTTGCTGAAGTCACTTTCCACTCGCCAAGTGGTTTCGCTTTCAAAGTCATTGGCGGAAACTAGTGGAGCGCAAGAACAGCTCTGGAAAGCAAAGTGAGTTTTAGCCGAAGTCGGAAAACAGCCGGCGCATAAGCTAGTGGAGCTTTCCAGACCGCCAGAATCGCCCTTATAGCGGAGTGCCATAACAGTCTCGGAAAGCGAAGCGAGTTTTGCCGCGGAGACGCAAGAACACACGGCGGATACGCCAGCGGAGCTTCCAGACCGCCAGAATCGCCCTAAGTGTTCTTGTGGCTGATTTAGGATTTTTGCTTTGATAGTTCGGATAGTGAATTATCGATTAGCATTCCGCTCGCCATTTTTCAGAACTTACCAATCCTGTGACTTGTTAAACGCGCCCGAGAAGGGAACTTAGCAGCTAGATATGCGTCTTTGCATCGAGCAAATCGGGGAGGGACGATCTTGCATACGCTTAAAAGCCAGGCTTCATATTGAAGGTAACCCCATCCAGATGTTCATGATAATGATGGCAGCAAATTCTGCTATTCTTCAACATCTCCTAGATGTCCCCTTCGAATTTCAAATATCTCTTGCATCCCAGTCACGACTTTCGATCACTTTTCCTTTTCTTCCTACATTTGCATATTTGTTCTGTCTCTCGAATGGATTGCCTCTCTGGTACCTTCCAAACATCCGGAATCTGGGGTGTAGGACACCCCGCACTTCCTGACGTTTTGGCCTGGCTTCACCTTCCAGATCCGTCTCGATAAAAACGGCTGTCTAGAATCCGGAAGAAACATCTAGAAGGTGAAGCCTCGCTTTTAGTCACTGTAAGAAGTGTCCTGAGAAGACTGATTCGTTTTCGCGCGGCTAATACAGCACCGCCCAAGCGAAAATTCGCCTCCTATCATTTCAGCTCGTTTTGTGAGCACTGAAGTTCAAACTTTGCTCGCTCAACAAAAAAATTGCCTTGTATCTATCGGGCTATAGAACTCGGCGTGGGAATCTGACTAGCCATTGTATTGGCGGATTCCTCTTGGCGTGGACTGATCTGGAGCCGCCTATCGGTCACCCGTCGTCGTCATGCTCATTTGCCCCATGATCCGTCCTATGCCTAACGACTTTAGCACCGATCACGGGCGTATCTAATTCGATTCCGGGGTGGAGGGGGGGGGGGGGACTTGTGTGGCGAAGTAGAAAAGAAAAGTAATCGGGGCTAAATTTTGTGAGCTTTACCGACCTAGCTCTAATGGTTTGTTGCTGAATATCCTATTCGTGAACCAGTACAGGCTATTATGGCATAAATAACACTGCTATTTATGGCAGTGTTTGTTACTTATTTTGTCATTCGTTTGACCCTAGTTGGTCGTATCCTAGTTTAAATAAATAAATAATGAATAAAGTGGAAATTTTTGCTTGTGGTTTGCAAGCGCAGATTTCGTTCGTAGGGCGAACACTTTTGGCCTTTTACGACCATCAATGGCTGTCTCTCATTATTTGAGGCTATAAAAGCGTGAATGGAATAAGCTGAGTAAAAATACAGCAGATCATGCTCACTCCGGGAAGTTAATGAAAAGCGGTTTGTTTTCGTTGAGATGGATCCGGAAGGTGAAGCCAGGCCAAAACAGCTTGGAAGTCCGGGGTTTTGGACACAGCAAATTCCGTAATTCCGGATGTCTAGAAGTGTTGTAGACAATAGAGGTAATACATTCGAGAGACAGAATAAAGATGCAAATCAAGAAGGGAAAGGGAGAGTTATTGAACGTGTCCGAAAGCTAAAATTTAGCATTTTATGCAGCATTTCGCTTTCGGACTTGAATTTTCGCTCAATTAATGCAGCATTAATTCAGCATAAAATTCATTGGAAAATTCAGCAAGAATGCTAAATTTTATGCTGTATTTTCAAGAAGAAACTGGGGAGTACGGCGATTCTCTCAGTGTTTTCGGCGGCAAACGTAACAAATTCAAAAAGACAACTGACAATTCGGCAAATATTCCAAATTCTAAGAGAACTGGCGGTCATTGCCAACGAAGAAAGGAAAAGATAAGAAGGTTGGATATCAGTAGCTGATCCATTTTGTCAGCTTTATACAGCTAATTATTTTTCTTCTTCTTCCTGACTTAAATTTGGTATTCTTCAGAAGTGTCAGAGAAGAAAAAAAGTTAACAGCTTTCGGACAAAGAAAAGAAAGAAAATGCAGCATTTACAGCACCAAAAAGTTTTCGGACACGTTCATTGACAGTGGTGATGTAAAACAAAATAATATTTGAATTTGAGGGCCACATCTAGGCTCTGTTGAAGAATAGGAAAATTAGCCGCCGTCATAATCATGAAAATCTTTCATGTTTGGCTTCACTGTGCGAAATCCCAGATATCTGACAGTCGGCAAGGTGAAGCCTCCTTTTATCCTACTCTATAAACGATCTACTTCTGCTATAGAAGTGATTGACAGTTGTGATGGAAACCAACAAATATTTGAATTTGAGGGCGAAATCTAGGATCTATTGAATAATAGCAAAATTAGCTATCATCATAATCATGATAAGCCCTTCACCGTGTGGAAGCCCAGATATCTGACTGTCTGGAAGGTGAAGCCTGGGTTTTAGCCTACTGTATACACGATCTACTTCTGCTATAGAAGTTTTAGAAAGTTTAGAAAAGTTCTGTGAATAAACTCATTTTATCGCCCTTTTGGTTGTAGATTTGTTTCCTCTTGATTTCGGGGGACTATAGACGCCAATGGTTACCGAATTGTAACAGTTAGTATTTGGTCGAGTAATGGCTTTAGTTTATTTTTGCAGAAGACGAAGAAGAATTCGATGTGAATCAAGCCGATGGGGACTGGCAGGACGTCAATGAAGTCGTCAAGTCCCTCAACGCGAAATTGGGTGACCTGCAAATTTGCGGAGATCTTATATCCAAGCACTTCACTGCCCTCCAGCGTTCTATTACCGACGCTGAAGCTGCTGCTGCAAACCCCACAGAAAATCCGCAAGAGTTTTTAACGAAGGTCAAAGCCGTCAACGAAAGATCGACACTTTTCCGACTTACTTCAGGAGCCGTAATAAAGGTATAGTGTTGTAACAAGTACTTCAAATTTGTACTTAAGTATTAAGTACTTTAAAATTTTGTACTTAAGTATCAAGTATTAAGTAGCGACCACAATTGTACTTAAGTAGTGCTTGAGTTTTAAGTACAGAACTTGTACCTAAGTACAACTCTACTAGCACTATTTCTAGCTCAGTTATATTCAGTAGTATAGTAGAAAATAAAAGAAAGTCATATAAATAAAGCATTTGGCAGTTTAAACAAATAATTAAAAACCACGAAAGACATTAGAGCTACGCTTCTTTGAACGTTCGTTAGTTTTGAACAGTGCCGGTTGTATCCACTTCACGAAAGTCATCTACCAGTCTACCAAAGTAAGGAATTACGGGCTTCTAGGAATTCCTTAACCGGCGTTTTCTAGGTCAAGAAACATTCAAAGAAGTGTGCCTTGCTCAAGACTAATGATTTGTCTACTGGTGGAGATGCTGGTACTGGGAATCTGCTTTTAGCATTTTTTGCCAATCCTGAAATCGAACTACTTTTGATTCTTGAAATTTGCTTTTCTGAAAAATCCTTTTCGTTTAAAAAAAAATATTCGATCGAAGTGGAATGTACTATGGAAAGTACTTGAAAGTACTTCAGAATTTATTGGTACTTGAGAGCTTCACGTACCTATTTATTTTACTTAAGTATTAAGTACTCCAGGAAAAATGTACTTAAGTAAAATTCAAGTACCTTGATTTTGTACTTAAGTAGTACTTGAAGTACAAGTACTTGAAGTACAAGTACTTGAAGTACTTCCCAACACTGTAGAGGTAGACATCGTTTTCGCATTCTTAGATGTCGTTCGTGTATCGACATCGCAAGGTTATATGCTGTAAAGAGGATGAACGAGTGGTAGGCAAGGTTTAGTGAAGACAAGGCTCTTGGGGTGTGGGCTGAAGACCTGACACCGTAGGTGCCCACTAGCCCCAGGACCAGTCATGTAACCGGACATAAGAGACAAGAGAAAGTCTCAGGGAATTCTATAGCTCAGGCGCAGTCAATCCAGGAATCCCTAGTCAAGCTGGTTGCACATCCTAGCGAAGCTGGAATTCACATATCCAGTCAAGCCCGAGGCCTACTAGCCAAGATGGACCATAACGACAATAGTTAATTTACTCGTATTACATGAACAAGAGTGTGACACATAATATATAAGCAAGTATAAAACAAACATCGAGTCCCTAACTAAATATATAAATTGATCCTTACCATAAATACTACTATAACAGAGAGGTCTTTGAATGGAATGGGTCAAAGCCTGACCTTGGATTAGCACATAACTGGAGGTAGGGAATAAAGACCGAGTGACCTATTGTCATGATGCCGGGAAATTAATGATGGTGATGAAAACCGAAGAGATATGTAGAAAAGTAGGTGATAGAGGGAGGGAATAACTAGGAGGACTATTGCAGAGCAAAGTGCCATGGGATGTCTCCATAACAATGCTGGTGTGTGCGTTGTATTCTCCGGAAAGAAGCGTTGTCAGTCTATCACGAGGAGATTCTCTACGCTTTCGACAACCCAATCGAACAACAAAAACAGTCCCCGTGTCCAGAATTAAATCACAGTACCAGCTTTAACTCCAACCAGTTTTCAGAGAAAAAGTTCCCGAAATCAGATATTTAAGGAAGATCTTTAATTGTTTTTCCACAAGTTCATTTTCCAGCTTGAGTGGCTTGAGCCTGAAGAGGAACCTTGCCAAGAAGGGCCAAAATTTAGCTCTAATAAAATGGAGCTGACTTATCCGTTTTGCACCGTCAAATATGATTTTCGCAGTCAGCTTGGGCTGAAGGAACATCGATCTGGCTAGAAGTCGGTGGGCCTGTGAAAAAGCTTAAAACAGGCCATGGACAACTTTTTATAAGCAAAGCCTACTTTTACAGTAGCCTATTCAGATAGCTTTGAATGCTGGAACCTGAATAGTAGACAGTGGGAGGTGTGCTTTAACTAAAATGGAAGTACGTGTAAGTGATTCGCTGCGCACACTAAAGGTGCGTTTTTTTATGGCACTTGAGCTTACTCAAGTGCCATATAGCGATTGTTATTTCTGTCCGTCTGTCGGTCTGTCGGTCCCGGTTTTGCTAGTTCGGGCACTTCCAGATAAGCTAGGACGATGAAACTTGGCAAGCATATCAGGAACTGGACCAGATTAAATTAGAAATTGTCGCTTCCTCGATCCGACCATCTGGAGGGGAGTGGAGGGAGGGGGAATCCGGAAAAAATAGGAAAAATGAGATATTTTTAGCTTACGAACGGGTGATCGGATCTTAATGAAACTTAATACATGGAAGGACTTCGTGTCTCAGACCCTCCATTTTAAATCCAGACCGGATCCGGTGACACTGGGGGGAGTTAGAGGGGGAAACCGGAAATCTTGGAAAACACTTAGAGTGGAGGGATCCGAATGAAACTTGGTGGAAAGTACAAGCAAAAGTCCTAGATACGTGACTGATATAACCGGAACGGATCCGCTCACTTTGGGGGAGTTGGGGGGGGGGAGAAGTCCGAATTTGTAGTGATCCCGCGAGTTCCGTGCTTCCTGATGTGCTGGGACGATGGAAATTGACAGGCATGTCTGGGACCCGACCAGCTTAAATAGGAAATCATCAATTCCCCGATTCGACCATCTGGGGGGGGGGGGGGAGTGGAGGGAGGGTGAAGCCAAAATTTGAGGTATTTTTAGCTTGCGAACGGGTGATCGGATCTTGATGAAAATTGATATTTAGGATGACCTCGTGTCTCAGACACCTCACTTTAAATCCGGGCCGGATCCGATGACACTGGTGGGAGTTGGAGGAGGGAACCGGAAATTTTGAGAAACGCTTAAAGTGGAGGGATCGGGATGAAACTTGGTGGGAAAAACAACCACAGGTCCTAGAAACGTCATTGACATAACCGGACCGGATCAGGGCACTGTGGGGGAGTTGGGGTGGGGAACCGGAAATTTTGAGAAACGCTTAAAGTGCAGGGATCGGGATGAAACTTGGTGGGAAAAACAAGCACAGGTCCTAGACACGTCATTGACATAACCGGACCGGATCAGGGCACTGTGGGGGAGTTGGGATGGGGGTCCGGATTTCTAGCGATCCCGCGAGTTCGGCATACTTCCTGGTGTCCTAGGGCGATGAAACTTGGCAGGTATGTCAAGGATCCGAACAGATTGACTTGAGAACAGCCGTTTCCCCGACCCGACCATCGTGGGGGGAGTCGGTGGATGGGGAGTCCGGAATCTAGTGGCGTGCATAACTTTTGAACGGGTGATCGGATCTTGATGAAAATTGATATTTAGGATGACCTTGTGTCTCAGACACCTCACTTTAAATCCGGGCCGGATCCGATGACACTGGGGGGAGTTGGAGGAGGTAAGCGGAAATTTTGAGAAACGCTTAAAGTGGAGGGATCGGGATGAAACTTGGTGGGAAAACAAGCACAGGTCCTAGACACGTCATTGACATAACCGGACCGGATCCGATGACACTGGGAGGAGTTGGAGGAGGGAACCGGAAATTATGAGAAACGCTTAAAGTGGAGGGATCGGGATGAAACTTGGTGGGAAAAACAAGCACAGGTCCTCGACACGTCATTGACATAACCGGACCGGATCAGGGCACTGTGGGGGAGTTGGGGTGGGGGTCCGGATTTCTAGCGATCCCGCGAGTTCGGCATACTTCCTGATGTCCTAGGGCGATGAAACTTGGCAGGTATGTCAGGGATCCGAACAGATTGACTTGAGAACAGCCGTTTCCCCGACCCGACCATCATGGGGGGAGTGGGTGGATGGGGAGTCCGGAATCTAGTGGCGTGCATAACTTTTGAACGGGTGATCGGATTTGAATGAAACTTGTCTGGTGAGCTATCGCCTCGGACGTTCAGTGTCACGTCCGAGTCGGGTCCGATACCTGCGGGGATGGGGGGGGGGGGGTGTGGAAAACTCAAGAAACTCTAAAAGTAGAGGGATTGGGACGAAACTTAATGGATGGAACAAGCATTAGGCCTAGGTGAAATTGACGGAGCCAGATGGTTTCGGGGCTCTGTGGGGGGAGTTGGAGGGGGTTTCCTGGAATTCCGGTAGTCGTGAGTTAGAATAGTTCCAGATTTAAAACGACAACGAAACTTTGCAGGCATATTAGCGACCCGAATTATCTTGACTTAAAAACCTGACACAACATACCCCCGGAAACTTCCGTTCCTAGATCTGAGCATTTTTGGGGGAGCAAGAGAAGAGAAATATGGACTTCTATAAATTGCGAACGAGTGGTCTGATTCGAGTGAAACTTCATGGGTGATACGAATCGATGTCCTCGACATGTAAAACATGCGTTCGAACCATATGCGACCACGATTAGGGGAATTGGGGGTGGGGGGACTTTTGACATGCACAAAAACCAAACGGATGGACCGAATGAGATGCAATTCGACAGTGCCGAGTTTATGCGGCCTAGATTTGTTATTTGGCGTCTGGGCCGGATTCGGCCAAGGTAGGGGGGGGGGGGGTACTGGAAACTTGCAGATAGGCTATGCTCCAATTTCAGTCAAATCTTGATGAGGGAATTAAGAGATTGGGCCCGAACCGGCGATTGGGCATCAAACAAATGAATTTATTGGGATGAAAGTTTGAACAGTCATGTGCATTTGCAATCGAGACGATGCCGGAACTGCTCAGAAATGAGTGAAACTAAATATCCTATTTCTATTTCCGAACCGCCTTTTTGGATGGCGGGTGTATTTTGTGACGTTTTCATCTACTTTCTTGTACAGCCTACTCGTACAAGTGCCATATGAGCTCGTAGCTCTTGTTTTCTGTAGTTTCGTTGTAGTTTCACTGTAGTTTGACGTACTTTTGTTTCAGTTATGAAAGTACAGTATGTGTACCATTTTATTTGTGCATTCCACATACTGTACTTTCATAACTGAAACAAAGATACGTCAAACTACAACGAAACTACGTAAAAAAGAACGCACCTTAAATTTGATCATATTGTGTCTCTTAAAGGCTCTTGCTTGTGCTGCCGTTAATTTCATCCTCAGCTCCCTTATGGGAATTTAAGCTTCTGAAATATCCGCCTTTCGCCATTGCTTCGTTTTGTATTTACGACTTTTTAGCTCTTTTTTGGCCTAGCCGAGCCCGGAAACTTCGTCGAAAGTTTCAAGGTCACCGACAACTTTCACACATCAGGACATGAGAAGCTTCAAAATATTGAATTTCATTTTGGAAGAATTGCAGTAGACCGCCCTTTGTTTTGGATTCTCTTGATTTGTCTTGGTTTTCCCATTTTTAACCACGGCGCGTCAGCGGATCGTACGAGTCGGCAAGCGCTAACAAGAAAATCGTAAATTTCACGTGGCAAGTGATGGTATTTTCAAAAACCGATATTTGTGAGCTATTTCATCGTGAAAAGAAAATTTCTAGTAAGAGTTGTGCTTTAAATATTCTTTTTTTCTCCAGTTCCAGATCCTTTTCATTAATACATAAAAGTAATAAGCCCCACAAAGCTGCATGGCCCGTCACATTCGGGTGATACGAAGAAAATAACGAAATAAATGAATCTCTTCCTTCAGACATCAAAGCAGAAAAGAGGTCAACCGAATAAATTACTTCTTACCGCTGCAACCTGAAAATGTAATTCCAGGACGACACAGATCTCCCACAATCATCTAAATTTTAATAGACATAAATTAACATAAATAAAATAGCCGATCATGTAAAGCCAATAAAATAAACGATCATAAATTTGATAGACGAACAGAGTAACGCAAAGTTTTTTTTTTTTTTTTTTATCTTTTTATCTTCCCAAAGCCCTTCACCTACTCATTGAATTTATCAACCAAAAATTGCTTTAACTGTGTCGTCGAGGTGGCAAACGAGTGATTCTTACGGACTTCACTCCTTTTTTAATTATTTTTTCCTTTTTGTTCCTATACTATAACCAACGGGCAGAGCGTGAGACTTGAAATCAGGGGTTCCTTGGTTCGAAACCAGGTAGAGAAAGTCTTTTGACTTGGTCCAAGGGGTTATTCATGGTGTACCAAAGAGGGAGGTGCTAGGTACACGAGGCATTACTCACTAATAGAAGGGTGTACTTGGTAAGGGAGGGGTTGCTCACTGGAAACAAACAAAAATCTTGCAGCATTTGCTACTGTCTTATCTCTACTGAGACAAGGTTATCTCTAATTCGGATTAATCGTATCCGAGTAGAGATAAGATTAATCTCAGTAGCAAATACTGCAGGTAACTTTAATCCTAGCTCGGAGAAACTTTTTACAGTGTATTGGGATCAGTCTCAACTAATTGTTGATGGGATTTTTAAATTTTGATCAGTTCGACTACTCAAAATTGCTTAGAGCTATTTAGAGGCGAAAGCCTTTTCTCTTGCTTTGTATTATTATTATTATTAATGTACCCGTTCAGGAGCATAAACCTTGGGTTTCGTCTAGCATTTTTCATTAGCCTCTGATTTTCAAGCCTATATTCACTTTTCCTTTTATTCAGGCTGCTACTGATTTTGTCACAATGGCACAAACCAACGGCCGCAAGTGGCAAAAGCTGCTCACCTATGAGCACGAGCAGAGAATGCGACTTCAGGACATGGTTGAGACTCTAGCTCGCCAGCACTCAAACCTTGAAAACGCTGCCAAAGCACAGTCTGGACATTCAAAGTTACCAAGCTCGTCGACTGGTAAGTGAGGGTAGGACTAGGGCTCAGTGTCGGGGGGGGGGGGGGGGATTTCTGAAGAAAATATATCGCGTGCCGTTTTGATAGCGACCGATTTCGTCATCGGTAATGAAGAAGTCGTTGGAATCCTTTCCGAATATGATGCCTCAACATTCAATCACTTGCCTTTAAAGGACACCTGAACAATGAAACCATACTTGAACACACCATGGAGAATGCATTTACGGACATGGCCACGGAGAGCATTCTTCTCCTGAGCGTGGCGTTTCAAAATAGGGATGTTCGTTTCCGGAGGTTTGCACATGCAGACTCCAAGACAAAAAGCGCAGTTTATTCAAATCTTGTACATTATCTGTACTTGACAGAAAACGCTAAGCTCGGTATATTCAGTGTGAGAGTTTGTTATGGTAGAATATTTTCATTGTTGTCTGGCTCCATACCGGACAGTGGTATTGAATGATGTTCAAGGTTCACTACAAGTCTAATATTCCCGGTAGAATGGGTTTATAAATTTTAATGTTATCATATGAATAATATTGACCTGTCGAGTTGATTGATAGTGCTTGAAGTGTCTTTATTTGAATTGTCATATCCAAAGCTAGTTGTATATATTTAAAGATATTACGGATTAAGTCATCATTTATTAATCACCGCAAACAAAAAATGTTAGTTATTCGTCTGGTCTTATGAGGTTCACCGCAAGTACTGTGTTCCCCGTTACTAAGCTTTCGAGATAAGGTAGAGGTGATTTTTTTTGTCCCTTAATTAGTTAATTGCCAGAATGCTGATAAGAGTCGATCGGAAATTGTTTCGTCATCCTTACGATATCCGCTATAACGTCATCCTTGTCGTTACTGTCGGGGTTGCGCGCTCTCGGGCAGTGGTGTGTCTGACACTGGGCACCAAGAGTACCAGCTATAGACCTCGGGCGTAAATGAAACACAGAAGAAACGAATATTAAATTTTCAGTTCGGTTTTTACAGTTGCTTTGCATACTTCCTTTCCCCAGTTCGTACGGTCTGTATTTCGTGCTTTTCAAAAGTGATGCTTAATTATTTTGTTGCTACTATTGTAATCTGACCTAATGTTTCCGCGTATTAGAGCTACTCAACCACTACAATAGTACATCGAATTTCAGCACTTTTCATATGCAAATAGACTGATGAAGGTTTCTCTTAGGTGCTTCTGCCCACTCTGATGATGACGAGAATGAGTTCTATGACGCACAAGACGAAACCGAGTTTGTTGTTCAAGTTCCCCTGGGTCATCGACGTAGCTCTTCCGGAGTTAGCACTATTTCACAGGTCAGTCGACACCTTTGGTTGTAGTTTCACAGGTTTCATTTATTTTCACGTATTGAGACCCAAAAGTAGCGACTTCAAACCAGAGAGCACTTCATGTACCAGACCTCAAACCAGAGACTTTAAACCAAACCAGTGTTGCCAGAAACATGGCCAGGAAATTCGTTAAAGGTAAAAGGGAAGGTACAATTTAGTGACAGTCATTCATGGATTGTAAACAAAGGAAATGTTCCAAGGTTTATTATTAGCCTATCAACCACTACAATAGTACTCCAAATTTCAGCACTTATCATATGTAAAGTGAACTGGAGGAGAATTAGTTCGAAAAAATAAAACCAACAGTCAGATTACAGAATCGTGACAGCCAGCAAGTAACCTCTGCAACACTCACTTTGGTCCAATTTCCCTTTTCTAATGGAAAATGTAGGTTCTTCGCGTAGTCTTATTTTTTTTTGGAATTCAGCCAATTCATTGCCATTGCGGGGGCACCTGGCCAGGCCTGGCTTTTAGTGTTCATTGTTTCCTATTTGTTAGTTTTGATATATTCAAATAATAAATACAACGGATACGTCAGCTACGATGCTTCTCATCAGCGATATTTCGGCCCTTCTTGGCAAGGGTCCTCGTCAGGCTGTCAATTTTCAGGGTCAACTTTAGGGAAGGAAACAAACCTAAGAAGGAAATATTGACCCTGAAGATTTGACAGCCTGACGAGGACCCTTGCTAAGAAGGGTCCTGGGGTGCAAGGCAATAAATTTGTTTTGTTTTGAGACGTGAGCAAAGCATGCACAACCACACCTGGTGCCGCCGCGGCTGCGCACGTGGGTTGTTATGATGTCTCAGCATTGAACCAGGGCGCGGATTCCTGTTAAATTTTTTGCGAGAGAAACCGAGTATTTCTGTGCAAAGAGCTTGGTCACACATGGCTCATTTCCTGGCTTTTTGGGTTGCAAGAGTTGAAAAAAGAACAACATACAACTAATTCTGAATGTTGTCGTTTTAAATTCAGGAGATCAGTTATAGCAAATCAGCGTGTATAATTATGTTACCTGAACCCTAATAAGTACGGTCACTTCGTTCGCGTACAGTTTCTGACGCTAAGCTTAAGCTCCAGATTGGTTACTCAAAAATTGTTGCTAACAGAAGTAAATATAACCGTAATTCATTAGCGAAACTGTACTCGACCTATTGTGACCACTCTGTTTTATTTTTGTCTGGGTTGTTTCCAATTCTTCTTAAAAAAGATATCCAAGCTCTCCGATCCGCATATTTCCGGTACTTGAGATTTTTACTTTATTTGCCACCGTGGTATAAGAATAGACAAATTATCCAGAATTTTAACGCTTCGGATGTCACGGCAAAGCTGGCCTTGCTACACGAGGGGTTATCCTGGTCTGCAGTTTCGAACCTTGAGCCTTTCCATGGTCTTCTACAATGTTTTTCTCGTAGTTGAGTTATTTTCTTTCTTTTTGGTTTCTTTTTTGTTTATTTAGCTTATTACTCCACTTTTTCTTGAATGTTGTAGTGGGTTAAAAATAAATTATTATTATTATTATTATTATTAATTGACCCCTAACTGCAGTCTGCTCGCTATCCCCAAGCTGCTACAAAGCCCGTCAAATCTCACGTCCTCTAGGGATTTTCAGTTGTTTGTCGAATAGGTGGCTTTTTGAGCCCAGTGTGACCAAGCTCGAAGCCCGGTCAGAGTCGGCAAGCGCTAACAAGAGAATCCCTAATTTGACGAGGAAAGTACGAGTATTTTTGAAAAATAATTTTATGGTAAAAAAAGTTATTTCTAGTAAGAGCTGTGCTTTAAAGAGGGTTTCGACCTCTTTGAAATACCGGCTGAAACTGAGTCGAATTAGCACATTTCTTCTAATGTTTAGTATTAAATACTGGATCGGCAGGCTGCGGTAATTTAGGGCGTGACTTTTCCCCTGTCCGGTCATTGTCACCTCTTATGGACACGTTGCGTGACGCCATGTGAACAGGGTTGGAATGCATCCTATTTATCCTATATATCTGAAAATTTGTCCTTTGTTATCCTGTATCGAGGAAAAAAATGTACTGCACCATTTGCTCGGTTGTTCCAAAGTTCAAAACATGGTCAAAATCCCAAGTGACTGCTATAGGTAGGTAGAAAAGCATGTTTTCAAAGCCCAAGAGCTAATTAAAAAGGAAAAAAAGAAACCCAAACCTCAATGTACACAAGTACTTGAAGTACTTCCCAACACTGTAGCCCAGTGAAAATACTTTAAACCCGAATCACCGGAACCCCTTCCAACTCCCCCACAGAAATCAAATCCGTTCCAGTTCTATCAGTAATGTACCTAGGGCTTGTGCTTGTTCTTCCCACCAAGTTTCATCCCGATCGCTCCGTTTAAGCGTGTCACGAGTAGACGGAGTAGACGGAAAGCACACGTCACTAGATGGGCAAATAAAACGGACAGCCACGGAAACTCGGTAAGGATAAAATCAATACGCTCACTCAATATTTTAAGGGATTGGTGAGATGGCGCGGTGACCGCCTTCTCGGGCAGGGAACTCTAATCGGATTGGCGTAATTGAGTTGGGTGGCAATGTTCGATAAGATTCAAGGCTTATGGCGATACTGCTGTCCTCCCCCCCCCCCGCCCAGAAAAATACGGGTTAATGTCGGGGATATAAAGTCGATTAGCACAAACCCGATACAGTAGCAATCAATAATTCGTTTTTTTTTTATATGTAAACACATACAGTAAGATAATAATATTGCATGGTAGTAGACGGCACTTCATCAGACGTGCAAATTAAACTGACAGCCATGGAAATCCAGTAATGCTAGAAGCGATACACTCGTACAGTTCAGTTCAGTTCAGTGGTTTTATTAACAAATAAGAAGATAAATCACACATAATCAAAACAGTCAGTCCATTCCTGGACGCCGATAACCACAATCTTTACATTTAAAAAAATAATACTCAGAGTGGTCACTGCTCCTACTCTCAGACACAACCTCACCTTGCAATTTACAAAATAACTTACCAATTTCCTTGTTTACCTTCCTGCACCTTACCCCAGGGGAAACCACCCCATCATATAAATAAAAAAGATTGTAAGTGATCGATGCCATAGTTGGTTCGATAGTACAGAGTTTGTAAAGTGACCGCCTTGTGAAGTGACTGTCCAGTCGTCAGTTGATTTACAATTTTAGAAGTATTGTACGGTACAACCTCATGGCCTCGTGTACGGTAACAGTTCCTTGTACTCCCTTTCCTCGATTGATCTAGGGACCTTGGAGGAAGTTGGCTAATATTGAGTTATCCCGTGCTTGAAAGAGCTTAATCACAGTTCTAAACTCAGGGACCTTGCTTAAGAGCTTCCGTCGCTAGTCACGTTTCTCTCTGAGGCACCTGTATTTCGTCGACAGTGGAATTTGTAAGATCCTCTCCAATCTTTGAATCTGGGGTTTAGCACGGGAAGTGTCGAATGCTTTGGCACCAACTGTGCTTCGAATTCTCGACCGAGGGTAGTATAAACGCACCTGCGCTCTTCAATGGTTCGCATGAAGTTCGTTCTACTTGCGTGTCTCTTATTCTTCTTGCCTGCATCATCAGGACATAATCATTTGGGCTAAACGTCTGTCATCAGCCAGTCTGGCAAAGGAGCGAAGCGAGGGGTTACTCACTCTCCGGCACCCGATGTACACTCATTCCCGGCACCCTCCCCGCACCGGCACCCGGTGTACACGGGTTTGGGAAGTGAGCCACCCCTCGGAGCGAAGCTCGATCTCAAGCTGAATGGCGAGTCGCATTCAGTATTTCATTCAAGTTGAAGGCCCAGGGATAAGTTTTCATTACATGGTTTCTTATGGTTGGTTGATTGTCCAGAAACGGTAGTTATACGTCATGAAAGAGGAAAGTTGGCCCTCCCGGGAGATCTTTGTAAATTGTTGAAACGCCGTCCATCCGAAATGGTCATGAGTGATTCCAGCAGTACCCCTCAGGACTCCTATATTAAACTCTTTGGGCACTCTTTGGGCATAAGATTGTCTCCTTGTTCACGATGTGTTGTATCTTCAGTCGGAAGGTACTGGAATAAGGCCGTAGTGTCGATACGGGTTCGACTGAGCGTAAGCGACTTGTCTAAGCATAATTTTGTTGATGGACTGACGGTTTGCGTATTGGTATTTCTCTTGTAGCTTCGTTTTATTATGCCTGGCCTGTTTGTGGAAGTTCGGTTCGGATTTTCTCTCTCCTAGAAATCCCTCGGTATGGTCTCTTCCGTTTTCATTGCGGTAGGTAGGATTAGCAAGAGATACTTTGCTTCGTAGCTACACAAGAACCAGAGCAGTGCAATGGTACTAACTTGTTATCCCAGCACCGGGTTCCTGGCACGGAAAAAAAGCCTTATTTATGTCCCTGTGTTAGTTAACTAGTTAGTTTTAACTAGCCAGAAACTAGTTATCCCCATTTTCTGCACGCTCCCCGCTTTGGGGGTAATTAGTCTTGTCATTCCCTCTTTCTTTGTTAGTTTCCCGAACCTCGGATTACCTTATAATTAGAGACTTAATAACCTTTTTGGGATCCCAAAACGTAATTGGTGGGATACCCATGACTTCGTAAAAGTAACAAATTCGTAAAAGTTAAAAGTCAAGTGGACGGATACCTATGACTTAGTAAAGGTTGTCCGTCTGTCCGTCTGTTAGCACGATAACTCTCGAAGAGGCTGAGCTATTTTGAGCAAACTTGGCATGAGGACTCTTTGGGTCAAAGTACAGGTCAAATTCGAAGATGGGTTATGTAGCCTAATATTCAAGAGTGGGGGTTTGATATTAGGAAAAATATTTTTTTTTAAAAAGCTAATGAAATAGTGGATTTAGGGGTAAGGAGACAAGCTGAATCCGGATATGAAAATTATTTTCTCGCCGGACAAGTAGTTCACCCGGAATCCGGCAAAAAACCGAAAATTAGTGAATAGTAAAAGTTTAATCTGAAGTTGATTTAAAGGTAAGGAGACGTGCTGAGTCCGAATATGAAAATCATTTTCTCGCCAGACTATTAGTTCGGCTGGAATCCGGCCAAAACCGGAAAATTTGTTTAAAGTAAAAGTTTTAAGACTAAAAAAAGTGTGACTCCGATTTTGATGAAATTAGGATATGTTATGGGTCTTAGTTCTAGGATAAGCCCTGGAAAAGGATTCGACAAATTTTGAACGGTTTCCGAGTTGCGGCCATTTTTAGTGAGCCGAAACTCGAGAAAAAGGCCTGAAAAACGTAAAAAAAATAATTTTCTTAATTTTTTTTTTTTTGGAACCGAACAAGCTAGTGAGTTCTGGTTTGTGTCTTTCTGATACAGTTATCTTGAGCTTTTTGATGGAATTTCTTCAAACGACCAGTTTGAAAACTTGTATAAAATGTTGAGGTTTCATTCCGTAGTTCAAAATACGATTTTTTCCAAGTTTGACAGGATATCACAAATTGTTTGGAAGTACTTCAGGGCTAATAATAACAAAGATTCTAGAACTGGTAAAAATATGTCTTTTGACATTGATCCGAAGTCTCTAGCGCATTTGGTTCAGATTCTCGGAGCCTGTAAAATCTGCAGTTTGACAAAAAGTCGCAAAAATGCCAATCTTTGAGCTCAATTATCTCTGTGTAACCTCCGTAAATTGTTTTGGTTCTTTCTTTATTCGAAAGAGCGCATTCTCGCCTTTCTTTTGGTATCCTAGCCATCTTCCATCTTTTGAGTTTAGACACTTTTTGTTGGCAATTGATGTTGACCTGCGTTGGTACTAAAAATCTCGCTAAAATTGTGTATTTTTGCAAGTGATTTTTTTTCGGCTGTTTTAGTTGATTAAACTGCCCTCGGCGTTACTCGTTGGTTGCTGGCTTCTTATAGTGCCAAAATTCGAACTTTTCAGCGTACTGAACTAATTGGTGGTGCACAGCCTCGAAGATATATCGAGTTTATTGGCGGACTGTACAAAGCTACTCTGTAAAATTAAGCAGATAGATAAGGTGCCGCAGTCTTGCACCTCCTCGGTTCGACCTGACTTCTTAGTGACTTGTTTTAATATATGAGAAACCTATTTTGCAATATTTGTTAAGTGGAATAAAAAAAACATGGCACCGAGAACCATTATTCACTGTCAGAAAAGCTGTTATGTGATGAAGAGCGTGTCGGGACATCTCGCCTCAAGACAACTCGCTACACCGACATCTCGCCACAGTGACATCTTGCCACAGCGACAACCTGCCGGTCTTGAAACATTTCAAGCAATGGCAAAGACTCGGATGGCTTGATCCTATCAGCTGGTTAAACCTCCTCTTTGAGTCTGAACAGTCTCCATCTTAATACCATACTGAATTCCTCACCACTATGTGTTTATATTTAACTGCTACATAGGAGTATCTCAATTCCCTTGGGTCAACTGAAGCTAAATGTCTATAATACTTCAGCATATTTTTTTTTCTAAAACATTATTTTTGTGACAAGTTTTCCCTGTGGCGAGTTGGTCGTGTGGCAAGTCGTCACTGTGGCAAGTTGTCAGTGTGGCGAGTCGTCGGTGTGGCGAGTTGTCAGTGTGGCGAGTTGGGGTGTGGCGACATGTCTGTGTGGCGACTTGTCGGTTCCCAGTTGTCGCTGTGGCGAGTTGTCTTGTGACCATGCCTTCAGAACACGTTGAACTCGCAGAGGTCAAGAACCCCCGAACATGGGTATGCGAGACAGGTTTAAAACGGTGATGACTTCTAGTCCCAGAAAAACCAACGGTATGTGAAAACCGCTCTTGCAGATGGTAAGTTTCTGACTTCGTTCTTACGTCTTCACTACTAACAAAAAAGTACTCGATTCCGGTGATCTTTTCTGAAGCAACATCAAATACTGAGTTGGCTGTGTTAATAGGACCTCGCTTATCCGCAATGCGACGCAAACTCTCTTTAGCAACTATGCGTTTTGTCGTACCCCCACTACCGTCACACGCACTCTTGCCATGAGAAGTCGCAAAAAAATGAGACTCGGCGGTACTCCAAAGTGAGTCTGATGGATCAACAAGTTTGCAAAAAAATGTTTGTTCTTGTACTGCGAAGCAGCACCGTCAGTAACGTCATGTCATGGCTTTGCTTGCCTCAGATTTTCACTGAATTCAACAGGCTATACACCCATACGTAGATTGTTAGCCTCAAAGTAGGTCAACTTCAATTGCCGAAAAAAAGTATCTAAACTCAAAAGATGGAAGATGGCTAGGCTCTTTCGAATGAAAAAAGATCGGAAAAAATATACGGAGGTTACACAGAGATAATTGACCTCAAAGATTGGCATTTTTGTCAAACTGCAGATTTTACAGGCTCCTAGGATCTGAGCCAGATGAGCTAGAGACTTCGGTTCAACGTCAAAAGATAGTTTTTTTTTACCAGTTCTAGGTACTTTGTTATTATTAGCCCCGGAGTACTTCCAGGAAATTTGTGATATTTCCTTAAACTTGGCAAAACTCGTATTCTAAACTACTGAATGAAACCCTCAACACTTGATACAAGTTTTCAAAATGGTCGTTTGAAGAAATTCTGTCAAAAAGCTCAAGATAACTGCGTCAGACAGACACAAACCAGAGCTCCCTAGCTTGTTTGGTTCCAGAAAAAAAAATTCTATGAAAAGTAATTTTTTTTAAGTTTTTCAAGCCTTTTTCTCGAGTTTTGGGTCACTAAAAATGGCCGCAACTCGAAAACCGCTCAAAATTTTGTCGAATCCTTTTACAGGGCTTATTCTAGGACTAAAACCGATAGCATATGCAAGTTTCATCAAAATTGGAGTCGCACTTCTTCTAGTCCCCGTTTTATTGACCGAGAACGACCCTAAAATGTAAGGGTTAGAAGACATGCTGAATATGTATATGACAATCATCTTCACACCGGAAGCATAGATCGCTCGGAATCCGGCTGAAACCGGAAAATTTGTTAAAAGTAGGGGTTTTATGTGAAGTTGATTAGAGGTTCAGTGTAGGGCTAAGGGGAGATGCGAATTCATTTTTGAGCTTCAGTTTTTTTTGCCAGACAATTAGTTTGTCCGGAATCCGTCCGAAAACGGAAATTTGGCAGAAGTAGTGAAGGAAGTTTTGATCAATTTCAAGTAGATACGACGTAGGCTATGGGGTAAATGCAAATTCTGAATCCATTTCTGAAATTCGTCGTCTCAGGTGATTGCCATTGCCCTTAATCGGTTTCTAAATTTTAATAGTAAACATGTTTAAGAAACCTGTCGGAGACCGAATATCTGCCAAGACCCAATTGTCTGGATCAGATATTAAATTGTTTGGATCCCATTGAAAACTTTGGTCTTGTTTCTTGGTGTAAGGGAGCGTTGTTACTCCCGTGATCGATTGGTGATGCAACGTTCGGAAGCAATAGCGAGAACCTTTGTTTCCGTCCTGAATGAGATGCAAGAGGTTATGTGAGTTTGAAATTAGACGGAGGGCCATCACCCCGCGTTTTCCCAGGATATAGGCTGAGACATTCGGGAGTTTTGATATTGACAGGATACGTGATATAGGCTGAGACATTCGCTCTTTCGTCGGCTAGCAGGCCTAGTCTGAACACTGCGCGTGAGGTAGAGAGGCTAGTCGTTATTGCTGCTGGTGAGCTTGAACACGGATTCATGCAACTCCTCGCTCGTTTTTTCTAAGGATTCTCGCCTGACTTAGCATATTTTAGTTCCTCGCTGTCCTTTTGACATGTTCAGAATATGTATGTGAGGTGCAACCACTGACGGATCCTAAAGAGTGTGGGGGATAGTATACCATCAAAACATGAATGGCCAAGGTTTGCATCAGGAGTGGGTCTTTCGTACCAAGGCAAACGGCCAAATAATTCGTTTTCAACACCAGAATAAAGTAGACCTACGTTGCCTTGGCAACATGAAGTGAAGTGTCGCGAGAGCAACACTTTGGTTTTGTTTCTTCGCTAATGATTGAATGCGAAATTTGTCAACGTATCGAGGTCTTCAAAATGGTATGTTCCAATCCGAGAAGAATTTTTTTCTGAACCGATGACACAATCTGTAATGACGTGGCTATCCCTCAGCCTTGAAAAAAAAAATAAAGAATATCGAAAGCAAGGACGAAATTGACGTCGCAGCCAGTTGAACGTTATCCTCTTCAATCGTAGACATCGTGACTGGTGAAAACTTGGAACGTTACCTTATATGATCTAGTTGGTATTATAAAGCTATACATATCTACTTATTATTGCGAAACTAAATCGTTATTTTACATTATCATTTTGATCCATTGCGTTAACACTTAATCATAGACTATACTAGCATCTCAGGAAAATGACAATGCTTTAGATTCTTGAACAATGACATGAACCAAACTTACTTTTCTTATTATCAACGTTACCGGAAACTAAATAGGTACACAAACTAAGAAAAGTCGGAATGCCCTCACCGCTGAAGATGATTATGGTGTGACAGCCGATTGTTACTTACAAACTCCCTTACTTGCCTCACAACTGGGTTCCGCCTCTTTTTTGGTTGAGTGTATACCCTACCACTAAAGTTGTCAACCCCCCAAAGACCTAATCCATGAAGACTTCTTACCTTAAGGTGTATAGAGATGAATAAAATATGCAACAATTTTACACTAGTTTCTAGCCCTCCATGAATCCCTTCTAGCAGCCGATTCTTACTTACAAGTCCATCTCCCCGGGATCGACATGATACCAATCTGTTCTTAAGATCAGATACATCGCAAAGAGCCCTCCTTGAACCCCTTCTAGCAACCGATTATTACTTACAAGTTCATCTCTCCGTGATAAACATGATACCGAACTGTTCTCATGATCAAATACACCGGAAACAAAGAGCAGGATCAATAGGTACACCAGCTAGCAAAAGTTGCTAACCGCTCATCGCCGAAGATGATTATGGTCTAACAGCCGATTGTTTCTTACAAGTCCCTACATGTCTCATAGTTGGGATGGCCTATTTTTGGATTCAGTGTGAACCTTACTACTGAAGTTGTCAACCCATCTAAACTTTCAAATTGTTGTATCTCGTGAAGGAATTTCTGTACCAAGGAACGGATGCCATACACTTTGATCAGCTCATCAAGGTGAATCGATTGCCGTTGCAAAAAAAAAATCTAGCTGTAATAGTTCAAAAGTTGGCGTTATTGCCGTAGGTCAACTTTCTAAAGTGTAAGAGTCGTATCTGATACCATTTCTCTACCGCAATCCCAGCTGCAAAAAATGGAATGATGAACTTAGCTGAAATCGCGAACAGAAATCGGTAGATACAAGATGGCAGCAGTAAATGACACTTTTTTTGTTTCTCTAAATTTTTCTGTTTACCATTCAAAGAAGATAACTATGTTGGCTGTAGGGCGGTGCAACTGCCTCACAATATTTAGCACTTTTAGATTTTAGTCCATCTTCAGTTTGAAACTGGTGCCCGTCTGCTTGCGTGCTAAAAGGGAGCTTTCCACTCGAAAGCAGAAACATGGTTCGATGAAGCGAAAGCATGGCTGTATAACTTCAGATAGTCCTCTCTGGCATAGACTATCACATACCATAGGCTTTGGTTCGACTACAAGAAAAAAACATCCTTTTTGGCGGTCCACACTTTCCATAAAAACCGCACACGTTCGACCCTTACCGTCTTCTAGTAATAAGATGAAATCGGAGGACTAGGAAAAAAAAACACACGACAAAACCAAAGTGTTTCTCTCGCAACACAGTGAGACTCTCTTCCAGAGCGGATATCTGGAGGCACCAGTGGGTCAGACTGAAACTTACCTTGCACTCTCCCCGAGTCCTCAAAATGTGCCTCTTTAGCCACCGCAGCTCTTACCTACATTCTTATCCCTTTGTCGTGACTCCTTATAGCTCTGAGAATGAAATGGAAGCTTGTGGAATAGCGCGCGGTTTCTTGTACAGCCTCTCAGTTGGAGTTGAGAGCTCCAGAGGATCTGTGGTTGAGTGTTGGCTCACTAGCCGAATGCAGTTTGACTTTGGGCCGCGGACACTGTCGCCTATGGATTTCGCTCGGCTGAAATCACGATCGTGTAGGACCCTAGATCGGTTTGGGAAGAGTCACAAGCAAAGGCTCTGCGTCCGAGGCGTAAGTAGCCTAGAGCTCAAGGTTGATTGTGATCTTGTATGTTACAATGTGGCAGAAGAAAGTTCAAGGTTTACTATTATTAACCATTTAAATAGCACACACAAAAAGTATAAAAACGAAACCAATCTACCCTCCCCAAGAAACCAATCTACCCTCCCCAAGAAAAACACCCCTCAGGTGGGAAGATAAATTGGGAAATCTCTTGAAAAAATTTCAGACTCTTCTTTACGCTAATTACATTACTTAGTTACATACTCCACAGAAGCTTCATTAGAAGCTTCATTATCAAAGAGAAGTTGATCTTATTGCGGCAAAAATTCAAATCCCTACAGAATTTCCTCTTACGTCTAATATAGAGCTTGAGTTAAATTGTATATATTTTCAGCTTGTTCATTGTTTAAGGGTTTCGGCAAAAAAGGTTTTTCAATCCAAAAATGTTGTTGTTGGGACTGAAAAACCTTTTTGGTCGCTTAATTCTTCGCTGGTAGAGAGTAATTATGAGGCTAAGTTAGCTTACGTCAGATGGAAGGCACTCGGTAAACCCCGTGATGGAGTTTCCTTCCGGTGGATGAAAGAAAAGAAGGCTATTTTTCAGGCCGAACTTAGGCGACACAATAACTGCCTTATGGAGGAGGCGTCTCGTGATGCTGATCTTGATAAGCTTAAAATTTGGAAAGCGCTACGTAGGTCTAAGCATCTAAGTGAACCACCACCTGATTCTTTCCCGTCTGTTGCTGATTGGGAAACACATTTTAAGTCCACCCTGTCTTCTTCGAATGATTTTCCTTCTGACGTAGCTGAGCTAGACTCTATATTAAGTGACTTTCCTTCTGACCACGTAATTGTACATCAAGATTTACTTTTGGCTCAAAAGAAACTGAAGTTCCAATTATCACCTGACCATGATGGGCTTTTTTCAAACCATCTCAAGTTTGTATCCCCAACGTTCCTTTTAACTCTTCTTGCTTTTTTAAATTTAATTTTATCGGTAGGTCGTGTTCCTTCATCTTTTAAAACTGGTTTGATTTCCCCTATTCTAAAAAATGGAAAGAAGGATTTAAAATCTTGCGGTTCTTATCGACCAATAACCAAGGGTTGTATTATTAGTAAACTTTTTGAAATGTGTTTTAAAAATATGTTTGAAGGCCTTGATGTCGGGTTAAACCAGGTTGGATTTAAAAGGGGTATGGGTTGCGATCACGCGCACGCTACTTTTTCCACTTTAATCAATGATGCGCGAGTGAGCGGACAACCGCTTTATACGCTTCTGATTGATATAAAAGGTGCTTTCGACAATATTTCTCATGCGGCTGCCCTTCTATCCCTTGTGTATAATGGTATTCCCCGTTCTGTTGTGCGTGCTTTAAGGTCCTGGTATAATGGACTGAACGTTCAAGTGGCAATTCGTTCCCCAAAAATTCTGTCTAATTTAATTTCAGTGGGAAAAGGCGTTAGACAAGGTGGAATTTTATCACCATATATTTTTAATGCATGTTTGGCAGATTGTCTTCGGTCGCTTAAGACTTCTTTAATACATTTTGCACGTGATGTAACGTTTTTAGCATATGCTGATGATATTATTATTTTAAGTCGGTCAAAGGAAAAATTAATTGAAAACTTTAACATTCTAGTGTCTAAATTGGGGCAGAAGGGTCTAATAATTAGTTCTGAAAAGTGTAATTATTTTGTGATTAGTAGTTTGCCGACACAGAATTCCCTTCTGGATTGTGGTGGGGGGATTGTTTTCAGCCCTGTTGAGAAAGTTATGTATCTTGGAATCCCTTACTCATCTAATACCAGGGATTGGAAACTTATCCTTATTCAACATGTGCAAGATAAAATAAGAAGAGCATTCGGTGCTGTTATTCGTTTACGAGGGATGTATCGCAGAGATGTTCTTGGTTCTATTTATACGGCTGTTGCACTTCCTCACATTCTTTTTCCGTCTGCTTTCTTTTCTTCTTTCCGTCCTTCTGAACTTTCTGCGCTAAAAGTTACTTATTATAAATTCTCTAAATTCCTTCTTGGTTTCCCGATTTCTGCGAGTAACTCTTTCCTAACTTCGAATTTTAAAGTGAAGAATCCTTTGGAAACTTTAAATAGTAAAATTCAGAACTTTCATAAAAAGGCTGACAACATTCTTCTTCATCACAACCTTTTTCCTTTTTTCACAAAAAAATCCCCTGCTTAGTTTGTTTATTTTGAGCTTCGTTTTCTTTTCTTTTTTTCATGTACTTCATTGTATATTTAGTAGGCTAATTTGTTTTTAACGGTCAGCTGTTTATTAGTATGTAAGTGAGTGTGAGTTTGACTGACATGTTGTTGTTCCTTTTTATACATTACTCTTCAGTTTTGAAGGATTCAAATAAATAATAATAATAATACTCTTCGGAATTTGGAAAGCCTTGTAACAAAACTTGTATAATTAGCATGAAACATAGCTAGCTGAAGGCTAAGCGGCCACAAAGGTCTTTTCCCACAGAAACAGGTGTCGTCGGTCATATTCATGCGGATGTCCTGAAGTTTGTGTCACGCGTTGATCATGTTTAGATCTGCACTAACGTCGCCCCCACCTTAACCAGAACTTGATGAGATTCGAATCGTAGACTGGATCTTGGTTTCTAACGAGTTGCGTAACTTTCTATGGTAAAATAATAATATTGATCCTGTCCTTTGTGCTTTAAGGTCTGCAAGTGACAAAAAATAAGTTCCGTAAATACTCCTTGAGCCCAAGCTGACTGGGAAACATCTATTCTAACAGTGCATAAAACGGATACGTCAGCTACTATGCTGTGGCAGCGACATCAATAAAAAAAAAGAAAAAAGTTAATGGTAAAAAACGGCCAGAGCCTTGTTCGTTGAGGGTTCTGCGACTCCCCTGTCAATCAACGAACCCGGTTCTAGCCCCGACTTTAGACTTAAATTTCAGTCAACGAACCCGGCTTCGATAAATTTTATATTTTTGTTATTTCTCCGTAATGTCATAGGAGTGACCTGAGGCCTACTTTCACCCTATATAGGAGGCTTTCACAATGTGAATACTTACCGTTTTTGCTTGTTCCACGAACTCCCGCATTTTTCCGGTTTCCGTGGATGTGGGATACTCCTATCATCATTACCATGATGAACGGTTTCCGCCTTTTTTGAAGGGCGGGTTCTGGCCTTCTCACGGATTCGTTTTCTAACAAGACCAACGGTTTCGATGGGATCCCAAAAGTTTAATATATCTGAGAAAACCACGTTCAGATATGGATTCGCTATGCGTGTATTTACCCCTAGGCTATAGGCTACGTTATATCTACTTTGACAAAACTGATCAAATCTTCCTGCCTTACTTCTGCCAAATCTCCGGTTTCGACATGATTCCGGGCGAACTACTGGTCCGGCAAAAACTAAAGCTCGAAACGAATTCAGCGTATCACTTTAACCCTATATGGAACATCTAACTTCAGATAAAACTTTAACTTTTAACAAATTTTCCAAAATTTTCCTCACACCAAGTTTCATCAAAATATCTCGTTCCCTTCGAGGGTTATCGTGCTTACAGACGGATAGACGGACAACTTTTGCGATGTCAGAGGTATCCCTCCACTTACGTTTTGGGATCCCAAAAAGGAAAGCGAGAACACACTGAGTGCAAGAAAAAACGGCAATCGTTGCGCCCTTACCGCTTCTCATTTGCTTGCTGAATCCACGTTCGAAGTGGGGTCACTTTCCACGTCACTTTCCAGAACTAGCGGAGCGCAAGAGCAGCGTCGGAAAGCGAAGCGAGTTTTAGCCGCAGTCGCAAGAACGCATGGCGAATAAGCCAACGGAGCTTTCCAGACCGCCAGAATCGCCCTGAATCCTTTACATGTTGGATTTGGAGTTGCTAGGATAGTTCATTCTTTGGAAGACAGATTTCAGGATTAATCGTCAATCAATCAATTTATTTAATTCGTTATATTACAGATCACATATTAAAATCATACTAAAACACGACTAATCGTTACTAAATATATACAATCATTTCATTCAAAGCGGCAGAAATAGCCATTCTGCATTCTCGCGAATTGCCTCACAAAGTATCTTATCAAGATAGTATATTATCAAGATAGTTATAATCAGTTTCTGTAACCAGTGCGTTCATATGTCCGATAGGATTGGTAATGAGAAAAATAGTGTTTGTTTTATTGAAATTGTAGTACTTTCTGAATGATGAATAGTGCAGGGGTATTTAAACCATCCGAAAATGTTGGATGGGTGCTCCATCTGTTCTGTTCTCTGTGCATGTTGCAACGGTGAAGCGGACGTTTGGGGCACAAGAACGCACAGCTGATTTAGCCTAGTTTAGAAGGAGTGAATTGGGTGGGGCTAGTAAATTTGTTAATTTACCTTTCAATTCCAGGCTTCAGAGGGACGAGGCGTTGGAGGGGAAAATGATGGTGGTTCAAGCAGTGATAATGACGATGGAGATACCACGATTAGCGTTATCGCTCGCCGAAATAAATCACCATCGGTAAGTAAGCTTAAAGCCGAAAACACATTTGAACTACAATTTTTCTCACTTTGTTTCTCCATTTTTTCGACAACGTTCGGAAAAGTTTTCTTAGGCTACATAATGTTTTGAAAGTGGCATGACATGACGTATCTAACCAAGACTACTGCCACATGGTAAAACTGTAAGATAGTGAGATGAGTAGGGGGTGGAAATGAATCGGACGGGTGTACCAATTTAGGGGCGTTTCTCAAAGACGGTGTTTTTTAGTCTTCTGGAGAGATCTTATCGCGCAACCGACAGCTAATGCTAAACCCCCTGTGTGGTCCTATCGCGATTTTTTTTTCTTCCAAGGAATATCTTACCCTGTGTTCGAATCCAGCTCTAGTAGACGCGACAAACAATGACATATCTGGTATTGAAGTCCCAACCCGATGAAAGGCGTCTTCATGCGGTTGCAGTTCATATGTTGTCCAGAGCAAAATAATACTAGTGAGTAGCGCCAAAATTGACACACTCGAATAGCATTGACACTAGCACCACTGTAGCTATATAGAACGTTCACCAGCGCTGGCTCCAATAACTTCTTATCCTGAACATAGCAAAAAATGATACAGCCTCCATTGTTTCCTTGGTTTGTGCAGACCGCACCTTTGCTTTACTAGAAATTTCTGAACCCGAAAGCTTGTCTCGCTCTAAATGCTGCAAGCGTAGTGGGCGCTGCCATGAGTATGGCCCGTAAGCATAGGTATTGGTGCTACTCCCTAGTGTTATTTTGCTCTGTAGTCGTCGGAAAATTGATTGAAAGCCCCGAATACACGAGAACGGGTAAAATGGAATTTCGGTCGGGCAGTGGATCTGTCACCTGTGACGTTTTCTGATGGTTGACCGTAAATTATCGCTAGCCCTCGTATTACCAATTGTCCTTTATTTGTTTATTTGTTTTTAAACCGAGGAACGGAGTGCGGAGTACAAACATGAAGAGGAAAATCGACTAAATACTTTAATTGACGAAAAAACGGAAACAGGCCTTGATGGAATGTTTTGGATATTTTTGAGGTCGTCAAAAACTGAAATTTGGATAGATAGTGGACGCAGTCTCAACCGGAAACTAAACAGCCTCGAATGCATGGTTTGAGCCAGTGCCAATCGCTATTAACGAACGTAGTGTTAGTGGCGTCCAGCTTGTCCCGAAAATACGGTCGACTTCAGCAAACAAGATCCGTGTTTAACTACAGTGGTCAAATTGCTTCCTCGCCTTGATCATTTCCCACTATACAAACGTCGCATTGGCTGTTCAGGATCTTCACGACGCTCCGAACCATCGTGAAAACTAAGGAACTGTTCGAAGCCTTAGTTGTGTGTTTGGAAGTCGATAGGGAGTCATTTGACGGGTTTATAGTAAAGCTACGTCTACCGACAGATACACTTGGGAATTCGTATCACTTTGTGGAAATCTGTATCTGATGAGCGAAGTTGAAAATTCGCACCTGACTGCGAAAATCGCAATATGTGTGCACGTACATTACAGGTTGGTTCCCGTACGAATATCTCAGTCGCACCCCGAAATTCATAGCATCGTTCTGGACAGCGTTCAAAAATCTACGAACCAACCAGAGAGCGTGTTCCACCCTTTTTACAATAGTTTACTGTTTTGGTTCCATCCTCGCGTAAAGTTACTGCGCTGACCGTTCCAAACTAGCGTAGCGTAGTTAGCGTGGGAACTACGATCCCTATGACGTGATTGGCTCGATCAGTCCGCGGCACGATATTTTGACGAAAATAGAAAAATGCGTTCCGGCCTTGACGCCAAGAAGCCAGGATTCGTGACCTCAAGCGTAGTAACTACAGTAAATAGGGTGGAACACGCGCAGAATATTCGTATCCGAGTTTCGGAAGTAGAACCTTTATTGCTGCTAAACGGATGAGTCAGCTGGAGAAGGGCCAACATATCGCAGAAACAAAATTTCAGCTCATTAACTAAATGCGTTCAAAAGGGTATTTTGCATACATAATCATTGGTCCTCGGAATAGCCTTATCGAAGATGCGGGTACTGGCGAATCGATTAATAGTTTCAAGTGTATTGCAGCCAGGGGCGTATCCAGGGGGGGGGGGGAGGTCAACCGCCCCCCCTGAAACATACAAAAATACTCATTGTTATAGACTTTTCCCTCTGATCTATTTCTTTTTTGTCCGATCCGCGAGCAACCCCCCCCCCCGAAAGGCAACCCCCCGAAATAAATGCCTGGATACGGGCCTGATTGCCGCATTGCAGACAGGGTTTTTAGCCGAGTTAGATTGCATCGCCTTGTGTTTAGTTCTGCCGTACCCTGCCCTGCCATTTCAATCCTTCCTCCTATCCTATCCTATCGATTCGATTACGGCTATCTTTTGCTGGGACTTTTCCAATATGATCCGTCGTAAGAGAAGCGGAATGCAGGAAATGGTCTTCAGAAATACGGGACGTAATTGGAAACGACTCCACGCATTTGATCTTCGTGTCGTATAGCTTGATGACATCTTACTTTTATGAGAAGGCGATCTCATTACTCGATTCTTTCGGGCGTGCTCTTGTCAAAAAGAGAATGTTATCGTGGCGACGCCAGTGGTTCCTTGCCCCTCCTTAGGAGGTATATTGGGTCATAGACAGGCCCGTATCCAGGAATTTATTTGGGGGGGGGGGGGGGGGGGGTGCCTGCTGGTCGGAAAAAAGTAGAAACAGCACACAGATCAGAGGGAAAAGCCTATACCCAGGATTGGTCACCAAGAACCAGGTTGTACGAGTTGCTTCAGGATACTTTGGGTCACTCAGGGTTACTTTGGGTTACTTTTGGTTAGACTGGGCCACATTGGGTTACTTTGGGTTACTTTGAGATACTTTTGGGTTACTTTCCAGGGTGTACGAAGTTACGTTTGGTGACTAACCCTGGGCCTATGCAAATGATTATTTTTGTATGTTTCGGGATGGGGGGGGGGGGGCAAATAAAAAAAAAGATTAGTTGGCTTGGCCTCCCGCTGTGGCAGTACTTGGGGATCAGCTAGATAACGCTAGTCATGCCGGTTTTTTTTTTACACGTTCTCCTATTGATTTTATTGTCGTGATCAGTAAATCCATAAAAAATGAATTTGTGTTGTCATTTATCACTGGCTCGGAGTTCGACCTCCCTTGATAAGAGTCGGTTCGGTTGTATTGCATGTCTGGCGTCATCCCAAAAACTCGGCAATTTGAGTTGTCGTTTCTTTGTATGAAATCCTCAGTTGTCCGAGTAGTTCAGAATTCAGAAGATACAGAACTGCTAGCGTCGTGTGGTCGTGTATCTTGAATGCAGTTAGACGAGTAATTGTGACGTCCCGTTACGTAGGAAAACGACGCTTGTTTTTTTGTTGTAGCGGGAAATAGTTGTTTTGATATGGTGAGCATGGTGCGACAGACAGATTGTGAAGGTTCTGGAGTAGCAGCTCGGATTGATTCCCTGGAAATTAATAAGGTCAGTTCATTGATTTTGGACGTGAAACACTTGAATGGTTTCGTCCTTGCGTACAACGCTTTGGTTTTGAATAGTTCGTAAATTCAATGCCAAGCTGAGCTCTGGCTTACTTATTGCACGAACGCTCAGAACTGTTATTTTATGACATGTCCTCTTTTCTGGAAACAATTTTTTCTGGAAAGATGTACTTTTAAATTATTGCTCGTTCAACCGGTAACAAGTATTCCTTCGGGTCAAGCTGACTGCGAATCATTTTTCGTGTACTAATCTGATTAGTTAGATGTTTTTGTATATGACTGCGCTAAACGAGTAAGTAAGCTGAGATTTATTCTAGTGATTTTTCGCCGGTTCCTGGCAAGGGTCCTCTTTCAGACCTGATTTAATCGTAGGCTCGTTTTTCTAATTTGGGCCTGAAGAGTAACCTTGCCAAGAAGGGCCGAACTATTGCTAGAAGCCGACCTAAACGTCTAGCGCAGTCACATAAGATTCGCTGTCAGCTTTGGCTGGACGAATACTTATTAATTGATTTTGTTTTAATGGGCGATATTTCGGACCTTCTTTGCAAGAGTCTTCTTCAGGTTGTTGCAAAAAATAAAATAGTGAAGTTCTTAGCAACTTCAAATCTACAACCTGAAGTCGACAACTAACAAGACCAAGGGTTTCGATGGGATCCCAAAAATTTAATATTTGATCCAGACAATATGGTCAGCTTGGCTTCAAACATTATATTCATGCTGAAACGTGCCAATACGGGAATACAAAACCTAAAACTTCTTTCAAAAATGAAAATACCCCAGTGTCACCTACTACGAGTTTATAATTCTTTCATTAGACCACCCTGGAATTCGCAGCACCCGTTTGGCATTTTTCATTACCGCAGAAACAAAGGGATAAAGTAGAAAGAATACAGAAGCGGGCTCTTCTTATTACTCGTAGTGGACCGAAGCTTCCATACTCATACCTTTTAAAACACTTTAACCTAAACACACTGCAGGAGCGCAGAAAGGAGCTAAGCGTTGACTTCGGCTCAGCGATGGTATCTCATCATCTCCACTCCCGAATCCTCCCTCCCCCCTATGTTAGAGGTCGACCAGAACGAGTGATAAGTTCTAGGGTTCCCAAGCTCTGTCCAGTACCTACAAAACACGCTAGATATGCAAAATGTTTTATTCCCGAGTTCGTGAAATATTTTAACGAGGCGTGAATTCTTTTTAAGCGTACGGACATTAGATACATATATTGTAATTGTTTGTATTTGTTTGACAATAATTCCAAATTGGGTTATAACCACGATAGTCCATTTTTACAATAAACTTTCTATCTATCTATCAATTCAGCTTATGAAACCTATTTGAATTTATTTACGACTAGCCGGAGCGAGCCGGAGAGAGTCATCTGACGGATTTTGGTCCATTTAAGCTGAAGGATTCTGTTGGTTTCGCCGAGCATTTCGCCAGGAAAGTATTCTGCTTTCTACGCCTGACTTCCGTTCACCACAAGGTGACGGATGCGGTTGTTGAGTTAACCTCAAGTGTTCCGATGATTGCCATAAGTTGCCCAATGGCGTTTCCGTCTTTCTCTTCCGTCAGTCAAGTTTTTCTGACTTAAAGACTCGGCTAACATTTTAAACAGCGAGATTTCTTTCGGATTTATTGATCCGTATTGATCCGTGATATTAGAACTGGTCTTTCCTCGGATTGGAATCGCTCCTTTGATTATCGACTCCGTCTGCTTTGGTTAGGCTTCGAAACTCAGTTTGTTTCGTTGCTCGAAGAGAGTAATAAGAGAGCAGTTTTTTTCTACTTTTCCGCTGGGAAGCCATTTCAGTGTTCGAAACAGATCGGATTGGGTTTCCACCTGCGACTTGCCCAGCATCCAACTCTAGCCTCTCGAACCTCTTTCGCCCGAGGAATGCTTTTTTGAGGTATTGGGAAAGAATCGATTGGGCAAGCAAACTAAGCCACATTGTTCTCATGGGGCCATGGAAGGAAATGGGAGCATTTGTCAATGGGAAATAGGAATGCTGGCAGGGAAGCGCGAGCTTTTTGGTGACCTTCAAGACGCCATTTTGGAAACCAAATGGTCCGTTTAATATCTTGGCTGCGTCTACGTTTTCAAGCCGGAACAAAAGCTTTGAAAAATTGTCGAGCCTTTCCGCCTTGAAGCTTCTTTCCGTCTATAGTTGAGAGGCTTATGATTAATTGATTGATAATTGAGTTTAATTAAATATGCAGATACACATATCATGACAGCTTAGCTAGTGCTTGCTTTCAAAATCCTCTTCTGCGAAATAGTGAACAAATTATATGAACGATTACTTGATATTTTTTTGGTCTAAACCAATACGCCTATACGTATTCTTCATCCAATTATGGAAAATCGTATCATCAGTCTTTCCTCTCGGTAGCTTTCCAGCGACTTATTATTAGTTACGATCGTTACTATTCTTGTTATCATTTCCGTTATACAGACCGCCGTAATAAGTGAATTAGCTCCTTCCTCTTATTATTTTTGTTCAGTGACTGTTACGACCGTTCGAGTTTACTTATGATGGTCGCGAGCATAATAATTTATAATAACTATCGGTTCTGGAAGAACTCCGGTGATGACTTATGTCCGCGTTGCTATTATTGTCGTTCCAGAGAGTTTTATAACTATCACAATAGGGTTATAACTATCACAGATAGAGTTTGTCTCTGCCTGTGTGTCTGGAATGGGAGCGGTCTCCGCGGGCGACCCAGGTTCCACCTGGAGCCCGTTCAACTTGATTGTTTTTAGTTTAGTATACTGTTTGTTTTGAGTGTCTTATTTTTTTTTTTAAATTTATGGTTTTCAAAAACCGTTAAATAAAGGAAATTGAATTGAATACTGCGCTCGCCCTTCCTCTTATCATCATAACTTGTAATAATTCACTAGGACGCTACTTCGTCTCGAGTCAGTTATTGATTACACAGCACGATCGCGCGCTGTGTCGATAGGTAGTCATATTTTCGCCCCAAGTAGTAATAATACAATAGTCTTCAGGCACTTTAGCTTCTTTGTATTTATGTTTGTACTTACTGCGGATTCCTGTTACAAAAGAAAACAAAGAAAATACGGAGTGTATTTGAAGAAATAGGAAATAAGAATACAAATAAATGATACACACCGCCAATCAGTACAGGTATTGTATCTCCTTCATGACACCGAGTCAAGAAGGTGTCTTTCGTAACAACTGATTGTAGATTCGATAGCTGTCGTAGTCAGATAAACCATACCGTTGAGCTAGACTCGCGACCAGACCATATGGTCGAACAGTATGGAGGATTGTGTGTCCAGATGGGTTACAAACAAGAACAAATAATCAAATAGAAACTCCGTCTCCCTATCTCTGTACTGTGACTATGCGGAGTCGAGTATTTCCCCGTACCTTTTCCGCTGTGAACGAGCGGTGGTTAGTAGCTTCGCGCCACATCACGTTTCGTTACCTCTACAACTAGCTATATCGCTGTGAAACCACCTGGAGGAGAAGTAGAAGACAAAGCTGATTGGTTCTGTGGATGCGCTCAGGAGCGGGTCAGCGCGCGGAGTACGCCTCCTGCATTTTCGTTCTCTGCGATGGGCAACGGCGAAGACGGAAGTAGAGTAGACCGGTAAAAAGCTACAGTAAATACATCTAGGTCCGCTCAGGTTTTGTCGGGGTCGCAGCATGGTACCTAAGACAGAGGTTCTATCTGATTATTTGTTCTTGGTACAAACGACAAAACATAGTTTACCTATTTTGACCAGGTGTCTGCTTTGGCTTACTCCCGTAAACTAATGGTTCCCAGAATGGCGACGAGTAAAAAGATGGTGCTATCAAAGAGAAGTAAACAAATGTTCTAGTAGGTGTTGATCTGAATTAAGCTTCGCGGACACTATAGCTTGTTCGCGTTTTCTCATGCATATGCTTTACAAGCAACAAACGTTTCAGTTTCAAACTATCACGAATAGGAAGACCGAGTCGAGGAAGTAATAGATTGTGAAGGCCTTACTTCACGATTTCTTAGTCTGATTGAAGGGCTTTGTTAGCAAGTTTTCCAGTTACTTAACAAAGCTTTCTTGAATCAAATTTCAAAATGATGACTTTTGTAACTGTCTTGTAAACGGAAAATTTGCCCGCGGCAGTACCCGCGATATTTTCAAAATCATCTGCATTCCGATTAGCGACAGATCTCTACCTTTATGAATGCAACACGTCTGCGATACCGACTGGGAAGTTCGGGTGGGAGGCTGTCAGGGAATACTCTTAATGACTAACTCTCCTTGCCTATGCAAAATCGCCGGGTACCTAGCGGAAGAGCCAGAAGCGGTATCACCTCGGGTATCACAGCTGCTCCCCAAGATCGCGGTGATTGTTTGACACAGGATTTGAGTTGTTGAAGTTTGAGTCGCTAGTGAGACGTTTTCTCATTCTTCCTGAGGAACAGGAAGGCGTGTTTTGGACTTAGTCATATAGAGTACACGGCAGTTTTGTCCGTCTTCAACCCATTCAGTCTTCCTTTCATTATCTGCGTTTGTTGCATTCCAGGCTGTCTGCTTCTGGCTTTTCCTCAGCGGTGGCCATGTCCTATTGCGCATTTTTGGTTCTCACCGGTGACGTCACTGGAGCCTGCCTGTCGAGCAGGTTCTGGTTAGTCCGCATGACCGTAACCATACACTAGTTAGTCCTAAAACGGGTTATAAGACCCGGGGGGGGGGGGGGGCAGTCACCGGTTATTGCAAAAACGCGTTGAGCAGCCACCGGACACGAAACGCAGCTGTTGCAGCTGTAAAAGTGCGATCTTGAAGAAAATATTGCTCCAGCGGGATTTGTACCCACGACTCCGGGTGCTCTCCCAATGGCTCTCCTCATCTAGTGATTATACAAATTAAATAGAGAATATAATACAATTTATTTCCGTAAAGGCCATACACATTACATGGCGTGTTTGTTGACAATGTGACCAAATTGTGCTCTCCCAGGCTCTCAACGGGATCGATCAACCTATGGAAGTATTCCACTTCATAGTTCACAATCTAGGGATTATACAAATTAAATAGAGAATATTACAATTTATTTCCCTAAAGGCCATACACATTACATGACGTGTTTGTTGACAAGTGTGACCAAATTCTACTTCCAGTATTTTTTTTGGTAATGTTTTATTCATTTTTCTTTTTGTATGGACAGATTTGTAGGCTCTATTATCTGTACCTGACGACATAAGTCAGGTTCGGCATTTAGACTGCGAGTTCGTATCGAAAATAAATCATCATCACCTTTATAAATATGAACATGAGATCCAACTAAAATTACTTATTTTCTCTCCTTTCTAGCAGTCTCTCAACAAAAACGGCCCACACCGTTATTTTTATTTGTGCTCTTCAAGATGCCGGGAAACTCAAAGAACTAGATGCTAAAACTTGCTCCCCTTTTCCCCGAAAGCCCCATCACTCTCATGTGAACCAACCTTTCCTCATCTTTTCGCAAACGAGAGAAGAGAATTGTCGACCCGTGGCTAAGTAACAGGAGAAACTGTTTTTATCTCTCTTATACGCCCCTCATAAAATTTCTCTCAGATTAGTTCTTTTTTGGACGCTAGGTGCGCTATTGTGAAGAAAACAATGACACGTTACTTCTTGGTGTACGTTTATCCGGGTTTGTTTTGCTATTTTCAGCTCCTCTTAGGCCTAGCCATGTTTAAAACTTGTTAAATTGCCTCTTCCGCTCTTTTTGCTTTACCCAACTCTGTTCTGTCAGGCGTCATCAAATTTTTCATTTCTGGCTTCCGACTTCAGTGCTGAGTGCTGGCTGACTTTTCAACGGGGCTAATGCGCGACTCAATATGAAGCGAAAGCCAAATCGCTTATTCACGCATCAGATAACTTATTCCCAGATCTCACGTGTGATAGTTGTTCCTCTAGCGCGTCTGGCGGCAATTCCTCATCGGATTTTATGAAGGACGTATAGTGCGAACACACGATCAGGATCGGGAGCTCCCGGACTGCAATTCCTGCCCGGATTTTCGTCACCATCATCACTTCCAGATGGGAAAGTTCAATTTTTTTCAGCTTGATGATGAAAGTGCAACAAATCCGGCCGGGAAATCCTGATCGTGTGTTCGCACTACTATAATGCGAACACACGATCAGGATAGGGAGCTTCCGGAGTAGAATTCCTGCCCGGATTTTCCTCACCATTATCACTTCCATAGGAAAAGTTGAAATTTTTTCAACTTGATGCTGAAAGTGAAGGAAACCCGGCCGGGAAATCCTGATCGTGTGTTCGCACTTTTAAGGATCATTTACACGGAGGGTATTTTTCCACGGAGACCAGAGGGGAAAGTGTTCACACGGTACCCGGATATTTTTCAAGGGAGAGTACTGTCATGTGGCAATAGATTCCATGGTTGTAAAGCCCAGGATATCTCTCTACAATGGACACCAACATCTGTCCATTTGAATCACTTCTTATAGAACATAATCAAAATTATTGCTCGAAAATCCGATTTTGTTGTTTCTGACGCCGAAGAATTCCCTTCGACAAACAAATCCCCGAGTAAGGAGTTCGCGAAACTGAAGTCCAGAATACCCGGGGATTTGTTGCTTTTGCGGGAAAAATACCCGCGAAGTACGGGTAAATACGCTCCGTGTAAATGTAGCTTTAGGATCCAATAAGCATATTGCCTGCCCCGCATTTCGTTACTACACCTCTTCTGGGATCTATGAGGCGAAATTCGTTTGAAATTTCCTGCACACTAATACCTGTCAGAAGCGTTACTGGCAAAACAATTTTTTTTTTTGGGGGGGGGGGCAAGGTATTTAGTGACCAGCTAATCAATTTTACCGACATTTTGGACGAAAAAACTACTGTTTTGACGAAAAGTTGACTAATTTCAGACAAACCGACTGTTACCGAGGAAGAACGGACACCCCCCCCCCACATGTGACGCCCCTGGTACACGGTCAGTCTTCCGTAGCAGCTGCTGTCTGTCCTTTAACGGTTTGAGGTTCTGTCTTCCGAACCAAAGAACATTGATTCCGGAACGCTGGGTCCAGCATCTGACGAAAATGGAATAATAATCTGCTTCTCCACTTCTGCATCCCTTTCCCCGAGGATACATAGCTGTCAAGTGCAGTTTGCTTTCAGACCTATCACGGTTTTGCCGCGTGTGTCTCCTTGCAGCGATGACCAAACCAGTGATTGATTGTTGAAAATCCAACGTCGCCTAAACTTACCATCAGTTCTTGTAATAATGATTATATTTATGACCCCGTTAATTTCGTGAGGCAGAGTAGAAAATAATTGAAACAAATTATTTATGACATCCGAATTTATCGAGCATTTATCTTTAATTCATTTGTATACCGATTGACATATCTGCGACATAATATGCTACGACTGAGGTAGCGGGTGTCGGACAAGCTAACCATCAGCTCAGTTATTCGTCAAGGCAGGAATAGTGTCAAGAACAATAGTTAGAAAAGACTATTAAAGCACAACTCTTACTTGAAATCATCTTTTGGATCAGAATTTTTTTTCTTTCGAGAATACCATTATTTTCGACCTGAAATTACTTTTTAGCTCTATTCGACTCTATACAGCCTTCCTTCTCTTCCACGCGGCTGGGCGCAAAACATTTGAAAACTGAACGCAACATGGTTAAAAAGTGGGAAAAATAAAAGAAATAAAAAAGAGAAGATTCTCATATCCTTTTGTTTGAAAGAGTTGTTAGCGGACGTTGAAGATTCGCAAACTTTGCTTTGCTTGACCGGTAAAACTCGGTATGACCGAAAAAGTGCTAAAAATTAGTAGGCACAAAACAAAACAGTGGAGAGTTAGAAGCTTAAAATTCCATGAGGGAGCTAGGTATATTATAAAAGGAAGTTCAAGCAAGGTGAGGCCTTTAAAAAACAGAGACGTCGGAGAAACGAAAGGAAAGACAAAGCCATTTGGACAGTGCGAGACAATTGGGAATACAGTCAGCTTGGTGGCGACGATTTCGAAAATCCCGCGTTATCCCCTGTTTTATTTTCAGGAAAGTGTCAAAGACACACCGGTGCCGAATGGATCGGCAAGTGCGGCGGAAAGCCCGAAGAAGGCCGTCCTATCCAGGCGCCGCCGACGCTCTAGGATCCCTGACAAACCGGACTACCCCCTTAACCTTTGGAGCATCATGAGGAACTGCATTGGCAAAGAGCTCACCAAAATTCCAATGCCGGTAAGAAATAAATATCTATAAAAAAAAGAAAAAAAAATCTACATTGTTACGGGTGTAGGAAACAATCGAGTGGTGACATATGGAGGAATTTTACCGGAAGAGGACGAGAGAAGACTGGAGGAATTTGTGTAGATAAATGAGCCAAATAAGTTGGCTGGCCAGGTTGCATAGAAAATGGGTTAAGAGCTTGAGCTTTTTTTTGGGATCCCGAAACGTAAGTGGAGGAGTACCTATGACATAGCAAAAGTTGTCCGTCCGTCTATAAGCACGATAACTCTCGACGGGAATGAGATATTTTGATGAAGCTTGGTGTAAGGATTCGTTGGGTCATCGGACAAGTCAAGTTCGTCGATGGCTTTGTAGCCCTACATTTAGAGGTGGGGGAGGGGGTTGAAGCCAAGGGGCAAACAAACTTTTTTGAAACAGCTAATGTGATAGTCGATTATGGGGTAAGAAGACATGCTGAACACGATAGACCATCGGACAAGTAGTTCGCCCGGAATCCGGCCAAAACCAGAAAGTTTGTTAAAAGTAAAAGTTTTATTTGAAGTTGATTAGATGTTCGATTCAAGGGTAGGAAGAGATGCTAAACATGATGGTGAAAACCATTTTCGCGACGGACAAGTAGTTCGCCTGGAATCCGGCCCAAACCGGAAAGTTTGTTGAAATTAAAAGTTTTATTTGGAGTTGATTAGATGTTCGATTTACGGCAAGAAGACATGCTGAAACTTCTGGGAAAACAATTTTCTACCCGGACATGTAGTTCGCCCGGAATCCGGCCAAAACCGGAAAATTGTTAAAGGTTAAAGTTTTATTTGTAGTTGATTAGATATCCGATTTAGAGGTAAGAAAGGATGCTGAATCCGTGTGTGACAATCATTTTTTACCCGGACATATAGGTCGACCGGAATCCGGCTGTAGTCGGATAATGTGTTATGAGTTAAATTTTTATTTGAAGTTGATTAGGTGTTCAATATTGAGGAAAGAAGATACCCTGAGTTTGTTTTTGAGCTTTCTTTTTTCGCCGGACAAGTAGTTCCGGAGTTCGGCCGAAACCGGGAAATTTGCAGAAGTGGCAGGAAGTTTTCGTCAAAACAGATATGACTTATAGGGGTAAACACACATGGTGAATCCATATCTGAACATGGTTTTCTCAGATAATCAGCTATTTGGCCTTAATCTGTTTCTGAATTGTAATAGTAAATGTTCAAGGAGTCTGGCGAAGACTGGACCTGGCTAAGACAAGACCCAGTTGTCTGGGTCAGATAATGATTTTTGGGATCCCATCGAAACCTTTGGTCTTGTTTATTTTAGACGTTAAACTGCAGCAATTTTTGCAACCCAGGCGGGCCTTTTCGTACTGAGATCTTCTGAGCAGATATTTCTAGTAGTAACTAAAACAATCCACTCTTATATGTCTTAATCATACAAGAGGAGTCCGACAGTGTATCCAGTGGGCATAGTACGGAGGGCAAATAGTTTGAATCTTTTCTCTTTTTTGCTCAGTTGATTTTGAACCCTCTAGTGGCCCGGTTATAACAGTTGTGCATTAGGCTACTTTCATGACCCTCTGAAGTATCCCAAGAGTCGATATAAAAATTTCACAGTAAATGCAAAATTATTTCATTATTTAATTACTAAACTTCGTTCTTAAATTTTGACTAAAAGAGCGGGGATAGGACCATTTAGGACCCATTATTTATTCACTTAAATTGGCTTGACGACCCGATGAAAATGCGTTGCTTAGTTGCTCCGCTATTCAGGAATAATCGATTTTCAAATAGTGGAATTTCAGTGTGTGTTGGTGCCTCTATGCGCTTGTATCTGTGTTTTATACCTTAGCTGAAAGATGTATGAATTATTTTTGGTCAGGCAAGCTCACCACTGCCCACTGAAGAGCCGCTTTTTTGTTGAGATTAAAATTTCCCGCGTCATTCTAGAATTTACGTTGTGAGGACGGCGACAGACATTATGAACGTCATAACTAGATCAGATTAGTGGAAAATATAAAAATCTCCTTAGCAGAATCCAAATTATTCAGTGCGTTCGATTAAATGACACAGCAATAAGTTGCCTTTTCAGTTAAACTTTCAAAAGAAGCAAAAGCACTTGTCGCCTAGCTGATATTCAAGATCTTAGTGTACTTCAAGTAAAATTAAGAGAAGTGCTCAAAGAACCTCTGCTACCCTTTTAATATACAATACTACTGCCTTTTAAACACTGGATTTGGCTTTTTTTAGAACTGCCGTGTGACTCTTCTTAATAGAGATTCACTGTAGATTGAAAACTAGTAAATGGTGTATTAACTGTAGTACGCTAATGACTCATAGTAGCCTACAAAGAGGCAAGCCTGTTTTGTCCGCGGTAGACTGAAAAGGCGGGTACCGGGAGGGACCGAGTGTCTTGAATTGGTTCAGTCGCGATAGCTAGGAAGAACAGAAATATGAGGATTTGTGACTGAATTATGCCTATTTTGTTCTGAAGCGAAACAAGAATATCCACAGTAGAGGTGTGCTTATTCGAACGATTGTTGACTTCGAACTTTGCCATTTTCATGCACTTGCTACCAGTTAGGTAATTAAGAGCCTCTGAAAAATCTGACTAGGAACTTTGGATCTTCGTCCTACCATTCAGCCCAGAACTGCACTGTTCACATTTAAGTAGCTGTTCGAATAAGCATACCTCTACTATAGGACGGTATTATCGATTGTAAAAGTGATGAATTGTGCAGGGGTATGGAAACCATCCGATAATGTTGGACGGGTGCCCTAGTTGCTCTGGTTACTGTGCA
The DNA here is from genome assembly GCA_023053575.1 of Branchinecta lynchi. NCBI lineage: Eukaryota > Metazoa > Arthropoda > Branchiopoda > Anostraca > Branchinectidae > Branchinecta > Branchinecta lynchi. The sequence goes on from JAKZAP010000004.1 coordinate 27,412,995, forward strand.
CGTTGCAACGGTTTTCATGACAGCTAGGGTACGAGAATGCACAGCTGATGTGAAGTAAAGCACACCCTTTTTTCTTGGCTTCACTATCCCACGTTTCAGTCCTGCTTCTCTTTCAGGTGAATTTCTCAGAGCCCCTCTCCATGCTTCAGAGGCTTGTTGAGGATTATGAGTATAGTGAAATATTAGATAAAGCTGCCCTGTGTACTGACAGTTGTGAACAGATGGCGTACGTTGCAGCGTTTACGGTCTCCAGCTATGCTACAACCAGTGTGCGAACGGCAAAACCCTTCAATCCCATGCTAGGTGAAACATACGAGTGGGATAGGACTGATGATCTCGGATGGAAATCTGTGTCAGAACAGGTGAGAACTCCCTTGATCAGGGGCGTCGCGACTAGGAAGGGGGCGCCCCCCCCCCTAATGTTGTCGGTCAGCCGGTCAAAAATAGGCGAGTCAAGGCGAAGTGCCACGATTTTTCGTAAAAACACTTGATTTTTTTCTTAGATTTTTTTTTTTTTTTTTAAACACTCGGTTTCTCGTAAAAAAATTTCTTAAAAATAGTAGGTTTTCTTAAAATCAGCCGATTTAATAGTAATAGTAATAGTCGTTTTTAACTGCAAACACAGTCGGTAAAAATGACCAGCCAGTCGGTAAATACCTTGCCCCCCCTCCCAACATTTTGGCTAGTAACGCCTCTCCTTGAATAATAACAGTGATGATACTGTGCAAAAAACGGCTATGGACTGAACACCGCCGGAAGTTTCATAAACAGGTAACACAAGCATGTGCTGTTTCAACACGTAACAGTTGGGATGTTAGCTGTTATGTTTGTCAAATGTTACATGTTAAAACGGTATGCATACAAAAAAAGCCGAAAAACCGCCCAAAAATATCTGCTGACTTTTTTGTTTCAATCAATCAGTCTCTATTCTTCTAAACATTCCTTACGGTATTAACAAAAAAACGAATATTTGTTCTCTCATCAAACATAATTATATACTATTGTGCTTTAACAGAGTCAAATTTTCAATTACACAGCAACAAAATATCAACAAACTAAAACGCTAAACTTAAAAAATCAACACAAAAAAAGGAAAAGGATTTTACTTCAGATTTCGCGTTCAAAAAAGGGATCGACTAAAACCAGGAAGGGGAGGGAACGCGAGAAAAGTAGGAAGGCATACTAAAACCAGGAAGGGCATACTAAAACGAGGAAGGCTGTCCCAGAATTCGCCGCACCGTTCCCTTCCTCTATTTAGTATTCTTTGAGGGGTCGGCAACTTTTCAAATTCGAAGTTCACTATCCCTTCCTTGTTTTAGTATCCTGACACGGGTAGGTATCAAGTTCAGTGAGGGGTTGGCAACTATAAGAATTCTAATTCACCTTTTCATTTCTCGTTCTTACGGTAGGCAACTAAAGTCCTCGGATTTAAATTCAAAGTTCACCATCTTATAGTTGCCGACCCTCACTAACTTTAATGCCTACCCATGTCAGGGGTACTAAAACGAGGAAGGGATAGTGAACTTTGAATTTAAAAAGTTGCTGGCCCCTCAAAGAATTCTAAATATAGCAAGGGAATGGTGCGGCGAATTCTGGTGACAGCCTTCCTCGTTTTAGTATGCCCTTTCTCGTTTTAGTATGCCCTTTCTCGTTTTAGTATGCCCTTCCTGGTTTTAGTATGCCTTCCTGCTTTTCTCGCATTCCCTTTCCTTCCTGGGTTTAGTCGATCCCTTCAAAAAACGCACAAAGGAGGGGACAAAAGTTGTTTCACACCGCGCAGGAATTGCCCGTATGGGTAGGACCTTGGAAACTGGTTGTGCTGCCATTCTCTGTGGCCTTAAACGGTCAAGGATGTAGGGAGGGGGATTGTCATCATGAAATCGGAATAGTAAGCAGATGCTTTCTCGGTGGTTTTTCGGCTCTTCCTGACAGTGCTTGTTATGCATAATGCTTGTAAAATCGTAACCCTAATATTCCAATTTGTATCTGTTGAAAACTGCGCATCCTTGTGTTATCTGCTATGGAACTTCTGACAGTGTAGTTGGTTTGAAACATGGTTCGTCGCACTACAGAGTGTTTCTGCTTAGATTTTCTGAAATAGTTGACCACTTTTCAACTAAGCTATGCTTAAAGAAAATAAGACTTCTTCGGCTGTTTTAGCCTCCCACCCTTGATTAATAAAACACTGACCTGTTATCTTAATTAAACATCAGGCTTTTTCTACTGTCAAATTCTCATTGATTCTTTGAATCTTATCTTCCCAATAATTACCTTAAATTGCACTTACAAGCAGTAACGGCATAGGATCCCGATACTGCATCCTGGAAAATAGGGAAAATTACACTTAATTGGGATGAAATAATCCCAAATAATTGGGAAAATAAGATCCGAAATAGCACGCGTCATTTCCCTCTTCGTCATGAAAGAGAGAAAGAGGGTTATTGTCTGGTAGTTTGCAAGCAGCTTTCGGATCCCAGGGGACATGTTCCTAATGAGTATGGTCTTAAGTTCCTTGATATCTTTGATACTAGAAACAAAGGTAAAATACTTAAGATGTCCCTCTTGCAGTGTTTACACTTGCAAAGTTTGAAAGTCATGAACAGCAGTAATAAGTAATGAGTTCCATTTGAGATTTTGTTTAAAAATTATGAGAAAAAAATTATTTTATGGTGAAAATTGCAGTTTCAAGAGCTTGGGACTAAGAACCCAGTACGTACGACTCTTGATTAGAAGCAAAGGACGAGAAGTATATCACCACAGGCCAAAATAAAAATAAAAATTTCACCTCACGTTAACGCCAGTTTTTGAAGGTCATAAATAAAAGCAGTGAGAGCAGGCCCATCACTTCAGACGGCGAAATTGTGTCAGACGGCGAAATTTTGGAAGTATTTATTGTCAGAGTACCTTTCTGGGATCCCAAACAATCACTGTGACCTGAAGAAATACAGATAACCCAAACTGACTGAAAGCTAGCTGACGAGTTTTATATACCCTAGCCATAAATTCGTCAGTTTAACATACAAAAAAAAACACACGCTACATTGTACGTAGGCGCTGCAGGTTTTTTTTCCCGCATATTTACGATAAGAAAATTTGGCATCCCAAACGATCCCTGTCACTTTATGAAATCACACCAGCACCACCATTATATCGTCGGTGTCAAGGCAAAACCACGTATCAGTTTTTTTTTTAAACTTTCCAGGAGACAAAAAAAACTTTATAATTTCTAGGGTATAATACTTACAACATTGAGCCTTCCATATTAGATATACAAAATCTTTTGTACCCACTTTTCCAAATTACGCGATTTATCGTGTTTATTGGTTCCCATTCTTTATAGAATGTGTTAATTAATCCAACTTTTGTTCAGTCGGAGTCGATTTCACCGCGTTCGGTACGTCCCTGTCACTTAATGAAATCACACCAGAAACCACCATTACATCGTCGGTGTCAAGGCAAAACCACGTATCAGTTTTTATGGCACTTGAGCATACTCAAGTGCCATATAGCGATCGTAATTTCTGTCGGTCTGTCGGTCTGTCTGTCTGTCGTTCTGTCGTTCTGTCGTTCTGTCGCTCTGTCGTTCTGTCGGTCTGTCCAGGTTTTGCTAGTTTGGGCACTTCCACACAAGCTAGGACGATGAAACTTCACAGGCATATCAGGGACCCGACCAGATCAACTTACAAATAATCAATTCCCCAATCCAACTTTCCCCGGATCCGGGAGTCCGAAAACTATAAAGTAAAACGGGAGCAAAAAGTAAAACGGGAGCAAAACAAAGCGCTGGCCGAGCGCGGGATCGAACCAGGAACCTTTGGGTTGACTGTCCAGTCTTCTACCACTGAGCTATGCGACTATGTATCTCAAAGCGAATGCGGGTATGTTATCGGTTCAAAGATGGTCAGTCCAAGTCAAACAAATCTAGTGAAACGTTTGGGAGGAATATCAGCGAACCGACCAGATTAACTTGGATATAATCATATTCCGGATCCGATCATAGTGGGGGGAGTGGAGGGATGGGAAATCCGGATACTGTTAACATGCATAACTTTGGAAACGGTAATCAGACATACGTGAAACTTGACCTTTGTGTTGCCAGTTCAGTTTTCTACCACTGAGCCATGCTGTGATGTATAAAAAGCGAATGCGAGAATAGATACGGTTTAAAGATGGTCAGTCCAAGTCAAACAAATCTAGTGAAACGCTTAGCAGGAATATCAGGGAACCGACCAGATTAACTTGGATATAATCATATTCCGGATACGATCATAGTGGGGGGGGGGGGGTGGAGGGATGAGAAATCCGGAAACGATGGTCTGTCGGTCTGTCCCGGTTTTGCTAGTTTGGGCACTTCCACATAAGCTAGGAGGATGAAACTTGGCAGGCGTATAAGGGACCGAACCAGATTAACATGGAAACAGTCACTTCCCCGATCCGGCCATCGTGGGGGGGGGGGGGTGGAGCAACAAGAAATCCGGAAACTAGTAACATGCATAACTTTAGAACGGTTAATCGGACTTGCGTGAAACTTGACCTATGTCAAGAACAATTGCCGATAACTGGGGGGGGGGGGGGGGGGGGGCTGGAGGGGGGTACCCAAAACCTCGTGAAACGCTTCCACATAAGCTAGAACGACGAAACTTGGCAGGCGTGGTGGGAAACCGACCAGATTAACTTGGAAATAATCACTTCCCCGATCCGGCCATCTTGGGGGCAGTGGAGGGATGGGAAATCCAGAAAGTAGTAGCATGCCTAACTTTTGAACGGGTAATCAGATTTGCCTGAAACTTGACAAATGTCAAGAACAAGTGCTTCAGAAGCTCAATTTCAAATCCAGACCAGATCCGATAACTGGGGGGGGGGGGCTGGAGGGGGCACCGGAAATCTCATGAAACGCTTCCACATAAGCTAGGACAATGAAATTTGGCAGGCATATCAGGGAACCGACCAGAAGAACTTGGAAATAATGACTTTCTCCATCCGGTCATTGTGGGAGGAGTGGAGGGATGGGAAATCCGGAAACTAGTAACATGCATAACTTTGGAACGGGTAATCAGACATGCAAGAAACTTGACATATGTCAAGAACAAGTGCTCAATTGCTCAGTTTCAAATCCGGACCAGATCCGATCACTGGGGGGGGGGGGGAGCTTTTTTAAACTTTCCAGGAGACGAAAAAAACTCTATAATTTCTAGGGTATAATACTTACAACATTGAGCCTTACATATTAGATAGGCCATTTTTCGTCACGAATCCCGTCGAACAAATAATTTTTGTCTATTCGCCCTACGTTCCTCAAAAAATGACAAACGTGGTTTTGCCTTGTTGGTCCACCATAAGCCTATTAGAAAAAGTGACGAGGAAGAACCATGCATTTCGGATACTATATTGAAATCAAATTACAAAGAAAAAGCTCCGAGAACCGTCCACCCGCTTATCTTCGTCAAACCATACTGAGCAATTTGTAAAAAGAAGGTGATACCAGCGCAATATCGGTCCGAGGATGAGAACTCACGGAAGCTCCATAGACACCGCTAGCCAGATGAGTTGTTTCGCTCTCTTCTTCTTCATCGGGCTCCAGTAAAGCTTCTCGATAGTTATTTTGGGTCTTCAGATTCTCATATTCGAACCGATATTGCGATGGTATCACCTTTCTTCTTTTTTTTTTACAAAGATTCTTTTTAATTCAGAAATAGCGATCGTCTCTTTTTGTCATTTTAATAATTTCATCGTCCTATCACATCAGGAAGTACTGAACTCGCGCGATTACTCGAATTCCGGACCTGCGTCTCCAAAGATTTCCGGTTCCCCACTCCGACTCCCCCAATGTCACCAGATCCAGTCCGGATTTAAAATGGGACGTCTAAGGCACGAGGTCTTTCAAGATGTCAAGTTTCATTTAAATCCGATCACCCGCTCAATAGCTGAGCTTGCCACTAGATTCCGGATTCCCAATCCCTTCACTCCACCCACGATGTTTGGATCGGGGAAACTACATTCTCAAGTCAGTCTGTTCGGGTGCCAAACACGCCTGCAAAGTTTCATCGTTCTAGCACACCAGGAAGTACCAAACTCGCGGGATCACTAGAAGTTAGGATCCCCCCCCTCCCAACAACCCCCTCAGTGACCGGATCCGGTCAGGTTATGTAATTCAAATATCTAGGACTTGTGCGTGTTCTTCCCACCAAGTTTCATCCCGAACCCTCCACTCAAAGCGTTTCCGAAGATTTCCGGTCGGATCCGATTCGGATTGAAAACGGGGTGTCTGAGACGAGGTCTTTCTTTATATCAAGTTTCATTAAGATCCGATCACCCGTTCTTAAGTTAAAAATACCTCACTTTTCCGGATTCTCCCTCCCTCCAGCCTCCCCCCCCTAGATGGTCGGATCGGGTAAACTACTATTCTCAAGTCAATCTGTTTGGGTCCCTGAAATGCCTGCCAATTTTCATGATCCTAGCACATCAGGAAGCACTGAACTCGCGGTATCACTAGAAATTTGCCCCCCCCCCCCCCACTCCCCCAAAGTTAGCGGATCCGGTCCGGTTATGTCAATCGCGGATCTAGGACTTGTGCTTGTTCTTTCCACCAAGTTTCATCCCGATCTCTCCACTCTAAGTGATTTCGAAGATTTCCCCTCCAACCCCCCCAACGTCAAGGGATTCGGTCTGGATGAACTGGTCCGGTCCCTGATATGCCTGCCAAGTTTCATCGTGCTAGAAACCGGGACCGACAGACCGACTGACGGACAGAAATTGCAATCGCCATATGGCACTTGGCCGAAGGGCAAGTACCATAAAAACATTGACAGGATACACTACTAGAAACAGTAACCTACGGAATCTCCTTCAGTGTTGTCTTTTCTCGTGTGTCAGCGAGAATATGATTAAGAGCTTTCTTGGTACGTTTCAGTATTTCCTCAAAATCAACATATGTTCTTCTGCATTTTCTGCATTACTTGTGTCCCACCTTCAATCGACATTACGACAAGATTTCGTAAAAAAAGAAAGTTTGTCTCTTGGGAGATAAGATTCTTTCGCATCGCCCCTTCATGGAAAGTTATCAGATGTTTTCATTACGATTATTGCGTTATAAATGATTTGTATTTACTGTTAGTGGACAATTTTTCATTTAGGTTTCCCACCATCCTCCAATGGTTGCACAGCACTGCGAGAGCAAACACTGGGTCTGCTATCAGGAGTTCACAATGACATCTACTTTCCGAGGGAAATATCTCCAAGTTAAACCCCTTGGAATCTCGCATCTTAAGTTCCACGCTAGCGGTAAGTGATTCCTCATTTGCCAAGCCTCGATTTGTTTGTCGCGTTGCTACATTTGGTGGCTTACCGTCGCTTAGAAAACGGTTTGCTATGTCCGTAGCAGAGATGGGCGAATCCTAACATGAAAGGATTCGAATCCGAATTCAGGGCTAGGTACGAATCCACCATTTCATGCTGAGGAGTCGAATCCGACCTTAACAAAAATCAAATCATGTACATAATTTATTGTACATAAATCAGTGGTGACAGAAACGCACTGATATCTAAGGTAATCAACGTGATAGATTACTGAGGATGGTTGGTGGTAGACATACAAAAGTTGGTTTGCCTAAGCCGACTGTGTAAACATTGGGAAACGGGAACTAGAAGGATGTATACTAGAAATGTGAGCGGATTCGTCAGCTTGAGGGTTTTGAATCCGAATCAGAATCCAGCCTGACAAGCAAAAGATTCGAATCTGACCAAAAAGACGAATCCTGGATTCGAGTTTGAATCCGGATTCGGATTCGTCCATCTCTGGTCACTAGGTGGAAAAACTGCGCCAATGCCAGGATTCCGTTTTCCAGTGCCGGATGATCACATAGGTATCGTCGGCACATGGTTATGAGCCATGATCCGTTTGGGGGCCCTCGCGACAAAGGATCGAAATAATGTTGACTTCATCATAATTACAATCAAGCCCCCTTAAATTGCTTCGTTTAAAAACACATGTTTGAAGTATATCGTAATGGTCGTCTCTATGTAGTGTTGACTTGCACACTTTGAGACCAGACTCGCCATTTCAGTTAACCTGCATTTTGCCTGTTAATTGAGAGCTATTTAGAGGCAAAAGTGCCGAGATGGAATACCCCCACCCCCAACCACCATACCCAAATGGCGCCTTTATGTGAGATAATTTACAACAGGGGCCCGAAATTTCGACTGCCTTCCAAAGTGTTAAATTCTGGCGCAGGCCTTTTTAATGGAAAAATCGATTTGAGACCTGGTGACAGGAGTTGAGAAGGATTTCTGTGTCATCACTAATCCTCATAGTCGAGGTTTATTTTCCGGCTAGAAACAAAATCTGCCGGATTTGAGCATCCTCGCTAATGTCCAAGTGAGAAAATCGAAGCGGGATTTTCGGTTCTCTCCTCCTTTTTTTTTGTTTAATAAAAATTGATCTCTGAATCAAAGAAGAAGAAAAGAAACAATTAGGCGGTAGGGTACTAGTGGCGGTGAGGTACTAGTCAAATTAAAACGATTAAAACGTAGTAGTGTGACACCAGTAGACATCCCTGTTGATTTAATCAAAGCATTCCCAGATAAGGTTGTTAAACCCCTTACAAATATTTTCAATACTATTTCTTCAACTAGACTACCTAGCTATTTGGAAAGTTGGCTATGTAACACCAATACCCCAAAAAAGATGTAAAAATTGATTTTGACGGAGTGCGCCCCATTTCCCTAACCCCAATCTTCAGTAAAGTGTATGAAAGTTCTGTTGCTGAATGGTTAAAAAAAGAAAATTTTCTGCTTCTGGGTCCAAAACAGTTTGGAGATCGACCTAAAACATCAACCAGCCATTATATGGTAAATCTTTTAGATTTTATTTTTAAAAACATTGATGAACCCTCCAAATGGATCAGTTTAATCGCAATTGATTTTAAAAAAGGTTTTGACCTTATAAATCATAATATTCTAATTGATAAACTTTTGAATGAATTTAATGTTAACCCCACTATTGTAAAAATTATTGTAGGATTTTTTAGTGATAGGTCCCAAATTCTAAAATATAGTAATAATTTGTTGGACCCGCAGGCAATTTTCTGCGGTGTGCCACAGGAAACAATTTTAGGTCCGCTACTTTTTCTTGTAATGATTAATAATACAGCTTCTGACAGACCAGAAAGATGGAAATACGTTGACGATCTTTGAAATATGTGAAAAGGGACAAAGTAGTGAAGAAGCCAATGATAATTTCGCAGATACAGGCCGAAGCTTTAAATTCAGACATGGCTGTGAGTGAAAAAAAAGTCTGTAATTCTTACAATTTCTTTCCTGAAAGAAGTCCAATTTTTGAACCTCCTATTCCAGATACTTTGCGTGTAAACCAAATAAAACTCGTTCTAATTATATCAAACGATTTAAAATGGGTACAAAACGAAGGAAATGGTAAAGCGTGGACACACCGGCCTTCATATGCTGAAATTACTTGCTAACAATAGGTTCCCTGAACAACATTTGCTCCGTTTTTTATGTTTCTTTTATACGTTCCGGGCTAGAATGCCTGGCGGAAGCTTGGCACTTTGGCTTTACTGAAGACAAGGCTTATCGGATAGAAAAAATACAGAAACGTGCCCTACTAATTATGTCACGATCCCCCAAAATTCTTTACAATGAGCTCCTTCAGAAATTTAAACTTGAGTCCCGTAGGTTGAAACTGTGCATGGCTTTCGGTAAGAAAATGCTTGAGCACCCTATCCATAAGTATATACTTCTGTCACCGTTCAATACTGCTCGCGAACGACCTGCAAGAGCGGCCTTAGTGGTGATCCCAAAACTCCAACACGTAAAATGCGACGATGTAGGGTTTGAAAAGACGTTTGTACCGTCTTTCATTAAAAATTTGTAATCTTATTTAGTGTTTACTTTTATATATGACGTTGACATATTTATATATGAGTGTCTATATGTATATATGAGGATTTCGACAGATTTAGATTTCACCACGATAGTTCCAAAAGAATAAAAACGATATCTATCTATATATCTATCTATCTAAGAAAGAGAGCGAGTAACATATCGTTAGCGAAATAGCCGATCCGAGATCCGGTGATTCTTCCTGATAGCGTACTGTTTAACAGACCTTCGTAATATGCTTACCCATTACTATCGTATTTAATATTCGTGGAAAATATTATTTGGAGCCACTTTATTTTTATTACTCCTTGACGCGGCTCGCGTATCTGGTTTAAAATGAGATGTAATTTCGCCCGTAAAGGTGCGAAACGTTTATAAAAGACTGTATGCACAAAGACAGATCCTACCCGGTGGAAACCCAGTGGAATAGTAATACATCTCATTTTAAACCAAATATGCGAGTTTGCGTCAAGTAGTAGTAAAGGAGCTCAAAAAAGTTTTTTGACGAAAATTTAATTGAGCAGTAATGGGGTAAGGATATTACGAAGGTCTTGTAAACTGTACGGTATCAGGAAGATCCTCGGAATCTACGTATCGTGCCGGGAAGGGAGTGGAAGGTTTTTTAGACCCGATTAGTCCCTTCTCTTTTGTTAATGTTTATTTTTTTATCTTGTGCATTTACTACATTATTGAAAGCTCACTGTATTTTTTCCTTTTATTTGTCTGTACTGCGCTATTTTCCGCTTCTTAAGTGCGTAAATTAAATTTCATCATCAGTGCAACTTTGAAATAAATTATCTCTCTAAAATAACCAGCTCTGGCATCGCATGTTGGCTCGTACCTTCCTGTTCCCATGGCGACGCGGGAGAAGTTTTTTCTGAAGCAGAATTGAACTTACCGATCACGCACTACTACCAGTATCGTATATTCCGATTATTTTCGGGAGGGGCGACAGCTCAGTGAAAATCTGCGGCCGAAGTCTAACCCCTTATCGGCCGGAAGGCCTAAAATTTGTCTTGTTTTTTTTTGCATATTTTGACCGTTTTTAAGACTAAAAATACTTCTAGGTGCAAAATTTTTTTTTTTAAAAACACCTAGTAATCATGCACACTACGACTCAAAAACTGTTTCTAAGATCAATTACTTAACCATACCGTAAATAATTCTGATTTAGCTTCTCAATTTGTATTTTCGCGTACGTTTCCCCCCCCCAAAAAAAAACTCCTTTTCCGAGATTTCGGATGAAGATTGCCCCTGTCGCCCATATTTCGCACACGTTTTTCCAATTAAAAACCCTTTTTTCAAGAATTTCGGGGGGGGGGGGATTTTGGCGCGAAATTCAAATTTAGTATCAAAATACCATCAAAAGAAAAAAATTAAAAGCTTAGATAGACATAAAACAGAGGACCTTTTTGCAGGGAATGGTAAGGAAGAAAACCTGGAGCTCTGTTTTTTGCGATGTTTCCATAGACTTAATTTTTATTTTCAGACATTTGAAATTAGCGCCCCAAAAATAGACAAAACGGCGTCAACTTGTGGCCCGACTGTGGGGCACACAATCCTGTTTTCGCGACAAACACCGAGAATTGTGTTGCCCACAACTATGTCGCGGAAAAACGCCTCTAGACGATTGAAGCATTAGTTGCGTTTTTGTAGATACCATGGTATCTGATACCACGGTCAAAAGTATCGTGGTATCTAGCCAGTTATCATGGTATCTGATATTCAGATACCACGGTCCGACCGTGGTATCAGAAATAGTCATCTCACTTTCATCAATTTTTATCAAATGAAAGAAGTTTGGCACTTATTGATGTTACTGAATATCAGTTTTTCTTTTCGGTTTTTGCAGGGCAACCGTTTATCAGACACCACAGTAACCGCAAAAACGACTAATACTCTTGATGACTATCTCTCCTGCCGATGCAAAATCTCCGGCCTCTCCGGGTAGCTAGCGGAAGAAAGGCGGAAGTGGTGTCACAGCTGCACCCAAAGATCGCGGTGATTGATTGACACAGGATTTGAGTCGTACGGACACGCTTACTCCTTCTTCCTGAAGTCATATAGAGTATTGCATATCCAGTTACCGTGGTAACAAAAATGCAACTATTATTTTGAATGTTTTGAAAACAAGATGGCGTCATCCAACATCTAAAACTCCTACAAAACCATAATCCCGTGGGGACTGGGAATCGGATGACGCGGCATTTTGACCTTTCGATGCCATATCACGATTACTATGTTAACAATTAATTTAATATTAGGATGCTGCATCATAAGAGGCTCGCCTCGACGTCACTCGAAGTGATTGGGTGTGGTCATAGTCATCTTATCTATAATATACTTAAAACCATTAACCAATTCATCACCAACCGCATTTTTGGTAAGGCTGTTCCAAGCACCAACAAGTATGTTACAAAGTTACACTGTTATACATCCTTGTAGTATCGAAATTTTGCAAGCTTGAGTGCCCCCGGTGAACTGTGAGCAATCAAGTTGGTTGATAACGCCATGCGCGTTAACGACTGGTTTAGAATATCGAGAAAAGACGATCTGGTGATAACGCTCGTTTACTAAAACATCACATGATGAAAGTGCGTGTTCAGCTATATACTGTCAGAAGACTTACTGTTCAACTTACACTGTTTTAAAATGTTTTGAATACTCTAAAACTATGCTGTGCTTTCAACAAACAACCCACGGTTTTGGCTGTTTTTAGCCTTTTTTCGAGACCCGTTGATTTGTAGCGAAAACTGGGAAACAATTTACATAACCGGTTTTTCTGGTGGACAAATTTCTCGCAGACAACCGTTGTGATATACATCGAAGGTAGCAAAATACGGAAAGTGAGAAAATCAGCGTGGTTTTGTTAGAGGGGCTAGAATGTACCGTACGAAATTGGGGTCTTCGGTTTTAGAGATATATGGAGTGATTTTGGAAGTAGTTGCATTAGTATTACAGGTAAGACAGGTCCTTTAATACAAGGACATGCATTTCAACAGACAACACTTCGGATATTATCTGCATGATGAAAGTGTTTTCGTTAGGGTCTTCCAAGTGTTGTTTGTTCGTTAAAAGTAACATTACAATGTTTATTGTTCTATTTTTCGGGAAAATAACGCTAAAAGTCTCGGAACTGACATTTTCGGTAACATAAGCGTAGTACTCAAAATGTTATTTGTTGAAATTGCGCATCCATGTTTAAATGTTATGAAAATTCTGACAGCGTAGTTTCAGTCTCTTTGCCAAATAACATAATAGTTAAATAAGACCTTATCAATAATTTATAAAACATACTGTCACTTACTCATTAAAAGGCTTTACAAAATATTGACGAAAAGAAGATCTATACCGGTTAGAAGCTGATGGTGTGCTGGGCTCTAATTTATTTTGATGCCTCGTGTCATATCCGGTTTGTGCCGGTTCCGGTAGCAAATCACGATGCTTACTTGACTCTAGTATTTTTATTCCCGCATGTCATTCTAAGCTGGTGACGCCGGGCAATAAGGCTTTCTATGCCAAGGAGCTTTATACCTTCTTCATAATTCGTGTACTCCTGGCCCAATGTCACACGAACTGCTCGCTTCTGCACATTCTCGAGGTCATTGCTTTGTTCCTTACTTAACCCTGGATGCCACACAGGTCAAGCATATTCTAAAATACTTAATATATACAGTTTGTAAAAATTTAAAATCAATGGACGACTAAAACCAAAATAAATATTCTTTGAGCCCAAGCTGACTTTGAAACATTTATTCAAACAATGTTTACAACGGATACGTCAGCTCTGATTTTTCATCAGCGATATTTCGACCCTTCTTGGCAAGGGTCCTCGTCAGGCTGTCAATCTTCTTGTTCAACTTCGGGGAAGGAAACAAACCTGTAATAAATCAAGTAATAAATTATTGCCAAGAAGGGTCGAAATATCGCTGATGAAAAATCAGAGCTGACGTATCCGTTGTAAACATTGTTTGAATAAAACCAAAATGCTCTGTACTTACTAGATTCCTTAGTGCTATATTCGCCTTCTTAATAATATTATGCACATGATCCGACCAAGACATCTTTGAGTTAAAGCTTGCTTTGAGTTGAGCTTGCTCGGATATTTCGTTTTCATTTTCGACAATGAGCCTACTGGCTGGTTGTTACAATGAGCTTACTTGGAGGGGGGGGGGGGGGGGCGGTCACCCCCAAGAAAATACTAGGTTTTATTTTTCAAAATTAACAGGTGAACCATGAACCAAACATGTAAACTATCTAAGTAAATAATTGTTAAATGAAATCGTCGTTAATTTCTTCCGAAAGTAAAACAAACAAATCAGAAAGTCTTTTAATAACGGCCTATTTAAAATGTTTCGTCGTCCAGCCGAAAGTTGTTTACTACATGCGACCCTCCTCGAAAAAATTCGGAGCGTTCGCTATTGAATTCGGCTTCTCGTGGCATTTTTGAGTGGCTTTAACTAAATACATACAAAATAATTTCTCCCCTTATCCTTTCTTTTCACTTCACTGAAGATTGAAAAATATTATAAAATAAGAAACGACGAACACCATGCTTTTGTATTTTTTGGTATTACTGTTTCGAGATCGAATACTGGGGAAAGGACGAATATGCTATTAATCAATCAATCAAGTTTATTCCAAATAGCTAAAAGCTAGAAGTGGAATACAAATTTACAAAATACACACAGACACGAAACGAATTAACTAATACACTTACAAGATTTTACCAGAAATAAATGATGGGATGAAACTACGTAAAAATTGGGCAGACGAATTAGCAGGATATAGAAAAAATTGATTGCCAGTATTCCTCTCGGACCGACGCACGGAAGACGGGAGGGTAGTGAATTGCATATTCAGCATCTACCTAACCGGCTGCCATAATGCTGAATTCTTAAAGGACCCTCGCACTATTTACTCTTCAACTTACAAAATTTTTAAATATTTGAATACTTTAAGACTAAGCAGTGCTTTCAACAAATAACCCACGGTTTTGGCTGTTTTAAGCCTTTTCCGAGACCCGCATAGCGGAAACAGGAAACAATTTACATAACAAACTTTTCTGATGGAAAAACTTCTCGCAGACAACCGTCGACAGCGTGATACACATCGAAGGTAGCAAAACACGGCAAGTTAAAAAAAAACACAAACGAACATGGCAAGTGAGAGAAAATCAGCCTGGTTTTGTTAGAGCGGTTAGAATGTACCGTACGAAATTGGGGTCTCTGGGTTTAGAAATATATGGAGTGATTATGGAAGTAGGTTGTGTTAGTATAAAAGGTAAGACAGGTCCTTTACTAGTTTCTTTTTTTGTAGGTAATCATTACACATGGAGGAAGGTGACGACGAATGTGAATAACATTGTGATTGGAAAGCTTTGGGTGGATCATCATGGTGATATGGAAATATTGAATCACAAAACTGGAGAAAAATGTGCACTGAAGTTTGTCCCCTATAGCTACTTCAGCTCGGATGTACAGAGGAAGGTGAGGAGTAGTAAGATCCCTAAAACTATAGCAACGGATGAAAAGAAATGAAACCGTGAAAATTTTGGGTTAAGTCATTTCTTTTTTTTCACGCGCCGCAGAACTTAGTTTAGCCGGAATCTGGTCAGAACCGCAAAATTACGAACGAACCTAGTTGCTCAGGTGTTCATTGTTGGGGGGGGGGGAGAGTAAGGATAAAGAAGATGCATCGATCGTGCTTTTAGTTTTTCGAAGTTTGGGAATAGCTCATATTGACAGTCGACTACTGGTTGAGATAGCGGTAAAAGAATCAGTTGATGTATGATATGCTATTAGTTTTTCTACCGAATCCCGAGAGAAATACAACCAAAAACTTCTTGATGAAGCTTATGTGGGGAAATTTGGTAGACTTACGGATTTTAGAACTACTTGTTGGATTAGCAGATCCTCCGATTGCTTTCTCAGCGGATAGATAATCCGACCGGACTCCGGCAAAACAGTCGCTGGCTAGCAGCAGATGATCGGCACCAGGCGTCATGACTAGGGGGGGGGGGGGGGGGGACGCCCCTTCCCCTCGAATGTTCTCGGCCTGTCGGGGCAGTCGGTAAAAATTAGCCGCAATTTTTCTTGGAAACAGTAGATTTTATATTCACTATATTTATTTATAAAATAAATAGTAGTTTTTGGGATCCCAAAACGTAAATGGCGGGATACCTATGACATCGCAAAAGTTGTCCGTCTGTCCCTCTGTCCGTCCGTCCGTCTGTCCGTCTGTGCGCTCCATAACTCTCGAAGGGAATGAGATATTTTGATGAAACTTGGTGTGAGGATTCTATGGGTGAAGAGTAAGGTCGAGTTCGTAGATGGGCTCTGTAGCCCTACATTTAGGGGTGGGGGAGGGGGTTTAAATTAAGGGGCAAATGAAATATTTTTAAAAAGATAATGTGATAGTCGATTATGGGGTAAAAAGACACGCTTAACACGATGCTGAAAACCATTTTGTAATCGGAAAAGTAGTTCGTCCGGAATCCGGCCAAACCCGGAAAGTTTGTTAAAAGTAAAAGTTTATTTGAAGTTGATTATATGTTCGATTCAGGGGTAGGAAGACATGCTGAACACGATCGTGACAACCATTTTATCGCTGGACAAGTAGTTCGCCCGGGATTTGGACAGAACCGGAAAGTTTGTTAAAAGTAAAAGCTTTATTTTAAGTTAAACCGGATTTTTTTATAAGTTAAAGTTTTACTTGAAGTTGATTAAACGCTCTTTATACGGATATGGAGATACGATGAATTCGTTTCTGAACTTTTCGTGAAACTTGGCAGGCAAATTTGATCTCTTTCTAAATATTACAAGTAAAAATATTCATCTGTCTACATTATATATTAGATTTTTGGGATCCCATCGACACCTTTGGTCTTGTTCTTAAACTCGGCCGATGTTTCGTCAACACAGTCGTTTTTTTTCAATAATAGTCGTTTCATCTGCAAAAACAGTCGGTAAAAATGACCAGCCAGTCGGTAAATACCTTGCCCCCCCCCCCACATTTTCGCTAGAGGTACTGATCGGCACAGTCGACTGGTTAACCACATATCCGGACATGGTTATTTTCGTCCCTTCTAACCGGCAAAGACTATGCCCTAACGCCCCCCTTGGCTGGGACCCCGGGGAAAATTCGTCGTGTTATCTCATGCATGTCTATCAGAGCTGCCACAAGGAAGTTTGAAAGCTTTCAAAGTTGCTCCGACCTTCGATTCGATTTCATTTTCCCGTCTTTCGGGCGACTTTGCTAGCTTGTATTTTCAGCGCGCTTCAGCTCGATTCCCAGACCAAGAGGCCCAGAAATGGAATCGGTGTCGGGCGTGGTTGCTGTGAAACACCGTAAAGCGTAAACTGTTGTTACGGTCCGTGACCCTGCACAGGGTTTGAAATCATAAGAGTGCCAAAAACTAGACTTAAAGGACCTGTCTTACCTGTAATACTAATGTAGCCTACTTCCATAATCGCTCCACATATTTCTAAACCCGGATACCCCAATTTCGTGTGGTACATTGTGACCCCTCTAACAAAACCACGCTGGTTTTCTCACTTGCCGTGTCTTCCTACCTTGGATGTGTATCACGCTGTCGACGGCCGTCTACGACAAATTTTTCCAACAGAAAAATTCGTTATGTTAATTTGTTTCCCTGCTACAAGTCAACGGGTCTGGGTAAAGGCTTAAAACAGCCAAAACCGTGGGTTATTTGTTAAAAGAACAGCATAGTTTCAAAGTATTCAAATATTTAAAAATATAGCAAGTTGAAGAATAAATAAGTGAGAGGGGTCCTTTAACTTGTCTTGCCTCTTTGAAAACACCATATTGATCTGTTGTGTTGTTTAAGTAAGTAAGTAAGTAATTTATTTATAACCCGTCATTTTGAAAAAGCGTAGTAAATGAAAGAAACTAAATAAAACACATAACACACACAGAAAAAGACACTTAATTGTCAATCTTCGTCTAGGAAGCAGTGGATAACGTCGTACACTGCTTGGGCGACGAGGAAACATCCAAAAGGGCAACACTTGAATTCTGAACTTCTCCGTCAATGTACGGTTATGACATAATTTCGCAAGCAGAGCAGGTGCTTTGCATATTTAAAATAACATGATCTCATCTTTCTAATCTCCTTAAGGTGACTGGTGCTGTGATGAATCGAGCTGGGGAAATGACCTGGGTCTTGAATGGAACATGGGACGTGAAAATGGAGGCAGCGAAAGTGGCAGAGAAACGTGGAACAGCCAAGGGGAAGCAGGTCCTTGAAACAGAACCGCCTAAGGTCGTATGGCAGAGAAGATTTCCACCGTAAGATATGTTTCGCCCTTTAAAAAAAAAATGTCAACATACCCATTGTAGAAATGAGGTACCGTAAAGCATTGTCCAAATAAGTGTTGTAAGGTGTATTACGGCGTATAAGGCTTATTGCAGATTCCTCTTTTCCTCGTGGCGCGCTGTAATAAGGAGAATAGATCTCGGCTCTATTCTCCCTTATGCAGAGCCAATCAGATCGCTTGGTTGGTTCCGCCAGCGGGCCAAGACAGGACTAGGGTCGTCAGGGTTGCCAAAGGAAGCACAAAACTTATACTGTGTTTGAAGCTTAAGAAACAACTTTTCTTCAAAAAAAAAACACGTTTTTGTTCTGTTACGACTGCTTATTGTTAGTTCGAGGATCAATGCTGCCCATCCGTTAATTTAATAGCTTGTTTACAATATACTGGGCGTTAAATTGTAGACGTGTACTTCAAGTGGTACTAAGAACCTTTTCGGATGGTTTTAGTGCTCGAAAAATTGTATTACCGTGGCAACACCGAACGCCGCATTTATAAGAACCTCTTGGGTTCCCATTTAATCAGGCGTGTGTATTATGACTTAACCATCGCCTAAGACGCTATTCAGCTTATTAAACCTATTTGGACAATGCTTAACGGAAATTAGGAGCTGAAAATGCCATGAAACAAATGCTCGAATAATTGTCTGGTAACAAGTTTGTTAGTAGACTGGTTCCTAGTACTCGAAAATGCGCGATTATCTACGAAATACGTGTTCTTGAAGGGGAAATTCAGAAAGTTAATAGTGCCGGATAATGTGCTCCACTAATTTTTGGTGGAATAATCGGGAGAGCACGGAAGCAAACTTTTCTATAGAAATAATGCTGTCCTTCGTGTGCATTCCGTATGAAGTACATTAAAAATTGAATACGGAGATCAGAAACTCGCGAGCGGCACTTTGGTGGCTCTCTGGGGCCATACGTCGAATCTGCATTTAGTGTTAAAGCACAACTCTTACTAGGAAAGATCTTTGCGTATGAAAGGGATCAGACTTTTTTTTTTTTTATTACCACTACTTTCCACCTGGAATTAGCGATTTTCTTATTAGCGCTTGTCTGCACGGGTGGGAGCAAAACGTTTGAAAACTTGACGCGCCGTGGGTAAAAAGTTGGAAAACTGGAAAACTAAATAAAAGAAGTAAAAAACAGAAGATTCTTGTATCCTTATGTTTGAAAGAGTTGCCAGCGGACATTAAAGGCTCCGGCAAACTTTGCTTTGTTGATGGGCAAAAGTCGGCATGACCGGAAAAGCGCTAAAACTCGTAGGCAGAAAACCAAACAGTGGAGAAAGATGGGGATTTTAGAAGCTTATAATTCCACAAGGCAGCTAGGTATACTATAAAAGGCAGATTAAGCAAGAGGGGTCCTTTAAGCTTTTACGATTGAATGCGTTTTATAGATGTTTGTACACAACTGGTTTACAAAAATAGTAGCTGACCAAGGTTTCTAATGCTTGTCTAAAGTGGGACCGTGTTTACATTATCTTGACATGATCCTGCCGTGGCATGTGTGTATGCTCAGATCGATTATGTATCCAGATGCCGGAACACGGGTAGATCAGTAGCACCATGTATTGTCGCAGCTATGTTTCTGCATATTCTTTTTCAACAATTTCAGACCTAAGCTCATGGGTCTCACGGAGTTGTTGAATTTAGTCCAACTCACTAGAAAATTATATTTCCCGGAAAATTATATTACTGCGATTTTTTCATGCGAATTTGGGCTTTGGAGGCCAAGTTAGATTAGATTATATAAGGGGTTTATTGGGGGAAAAAAAATACTGGAACTGAAACACCCTCCAGAAGTTTACACTTCTTAAGAGGTTTAAGAAACCCCCTTTGACAGATTAACCTACATAACGCTATAGTAATGAAAGAAAGAAGAAATGAGAGGAAGAGAATGAAAAAAAAATATGCACTTACTCTGTTCCTGGTCAAACACCCAACAAACAGAATTATTACACTCCAAGTCCAAAATCCCGTCTCCAAAAAAATAAACATAAATTGCTTTTCTCATTGAAAACAAATTTTCGGATATTTTTTAACTCGTTTTCCGTATCTCGGCTTCGAAAATTCTAGAATGTGGACCTCCACTTTTACGTTGGGAAATGGGAATATAGGCGTGGTTGGAGCATAAAATGACGTCTTGTGGGTGTTTTAACGATAGTTTGTGATTTTTTAAAACAGGTATTACTTTAGCTAGAGGGTAAACAAAGGTCGGTTAAAATTCGTCACCACTTGAAGAGGGGTCCCGCGAAAGGAATCCCTTGGGTGACATAATATTCATTTTCGAAACCATTAATCTATGCAGCGACGCCAGCTTGGCATTGAGAACTAATTAATCTGATTATCATTCCCGTGCCACTCATGCTTTGCCCTCTGTCGCGAGTATTTAATAATTATTGTGTATACAATGAGTGCAAAGAATAAATGAACCTGAACCTGAAAGTAGTAGCATAGCCCCTTTTCTTAATTATGCCTTTTTCCGCGAAATTTGTGTGCCACGCACTTCTGAGTTACGCATGTGGGTGCCCAGTGTCACACATGCGACCCACAATTTGAAACTCGTGAACACGCCGTTAAGTCTGTTTATTTTGCAGTAAAGTCATAAAAGTAATAAGTAAGTGAGAGAGAGAGACTTTAATTTCAAAAACGGCTTTCACAGCGCGTGGCGCCCAATTGGCGCCTTCACGTCAGGCTAGGTACATGTCCAACTCGTGAACATGTCGATGAACATGTGTGGAGGCTGGTACGGTTTCGTATCAGCTTCTATGGAGGATGATCGAGGTCGTAACAACCTCCACAAAAGTAATTGTCAAAATATAACTTCCTGTGGGACATAAGAAGAGATGTGTTGCATACCTGTTTGAGAATAGTTATATCATGATCATTGCAAATAATTTGAAGATTAAAAAACCCACAAAATATTTATGAAGTCAACTCATCTGAGTGGCGGCAAACTTTAAGGAATGGGCTTTGCGAGAATGTTTAGGGAAGCCGTTTCTTCATGAAAATGTTGCGTATTTTTAAGCAGAAATATTGAAACAACTTCGTTCTGAAAGAGATGAACTCCGCCAAATACTCACCTTTTTTTTGTACTTTTTGCTTATGTACAGCTTAATAAAAGAACAAAATTTTTGCTGCCTTGGCCCACGGGCTTATTTGTGTAATACATTCTATTCTATTCTATTGTTCTATCTCTTTGAAAGCTACTCAAGTGCATTTTCCAAGTCCCGACACAAGATGGTCCCATGGCTTGGTTTAAACTAGTGCCTTGAAAGACGTTGCCAGCGCGACAATGCTTTCGAATTAACACCTTTAAGTATCAAGGTGGTAGTTGTTCTTGTGTTAGGAGGCAGTGCAGCTCTTCCTGGCAGTAGCAGCTGACTGACACATTTTCTCGATCTTTTGTGAAGGCGAGAGTTGAAGCAAGGTGGGATCTGACCTCCTACCATGACGACAGGAATCTCTGTTGGGCTCGAGGTCTTCGTTGAGAATGATCAGCCACAGTTTACGTTGGTTTCTACGCATTCCGTGGATCAGCGTAGTTCTAATACAGCGTTAGATGAGTAATTTTATGTGGCATTGTACATGTACATTGCGTGTTATGAACTTAATGAGGCACTGATGACGAAATAATCATGGATCATGACTAAATTGTAGTAATTGAAATTCGAATTACGAAGGTGACGAGATTGCAGAATATTTTCTTGACTGTAAACTTCATCGAGACTTTTTTGCTTGGTATTTCTTAGGCAGATATTAAAGGACACCTGAACAATGAAACCATACATGAACACATCACGAAGAATGCGTTTACAGACATGGCCACGGAGAGCATTCTTCTCCTGAGCATGACGTTTTAAAAATAGGGATGTTCGTTTCTGTAGGTTTGCACATGCAGACTCCAAGACAAAAAGCGCAATTCATTCAAATCTTGTACAGCGCTGGCCGGATCGTATTGGACTTTCTTCTGGATATACGTTTGGGGTTAACTGGTTAAAAAATATTCCAGAAGAAAGGTTGATTGGAGACATTTGTTCATTTCTAAAATTGTTCGGTACTGAAATAAGGACAGATGGAAAATGGGGCAAAAATCATAGCTTGAAAACACTATTTCGTATTTGGATTGGGTTTTCTGCAGGCAGTGTTAACGGAAGTTATACTGATAGGGATGATACTTGGTACTCTTCATTCAGGTGTCCTTTAACGTTTGGTGCATCTTTGAAACATGATGAACCGCAATAGTTACCTAAAAAACATTTAGCTATTTTTCATTCATCGTCAAACATCGCGTTCAAACTCACAGTTTGCTATGATGATTGAATCCTAGCATGCCCTTTCAAACTTTTTTATTTCAGGCCTGATGCCGACAAATATTACAACTTCTCCGAGTTTGCTTGTCAGCTGAATGAGCCGGAAGAGGGCGTGGCCCCGACGGACAGCCGGTTGAGACCCGACCAGCGTCTCATGGAAGAAGGTGACTGGGACGGCGCTAATGAAGCCAAGGTCCGTCTGGAGGAGAAGCAGAGGACTGTGAGGAAGGCGCGCGAGCATGAGTCTGAGATCGCATCCCAAGAAGGTAGGGTCACGCCATGACATATCCGCGTTTCCAAGATTTATTCCCCCCGCCCTCTTTATACCCACCCCCCCCCCCCCCCCCATCAAACCTTCAATCTTACGAATCCGCTCAAATTTCTAGTCTACATCCTTTCAGTTTCCGTTTCTCAGTTTTTACACAGTCCAACTTTTCGACCACCACCAACCATCCTCAGTAACCTATCACGTTATCTGATTACCTTAGATATCATTGCTTTTAGTCACCTCTCATGTGTTCATGAATTAATTTTTGCTAAGGTCGGAATCCTCAGCGTGAAATGGTGGATTGGGATTCGTATTCGTACCTTGCCCTGGAATCGGATTCTGATCCTTTCATGATCGAATTCACCCATCTCCGAGTATTCCAGACATATAATTTTCCTTCAGGGTTTCATTGCAGATGTCTCGGACTCCTTCCCTAATCCCCTTTAAGGGTTTAGTAGGAGGGCGTGACTTCGTGACTTAGAAATTCCTTCCACGAATGAACAGCATGGCGTTTTTGTTAGCTTCCAGAATTACCTTGTAAACAAGTCATCCTCTTTATTTTGCATCGTCTTTCGCCTTTATTGGCTTTCTGGGTTGAAAGTTGTTGCCGTTTGAGGCCTGAAATTATGAGCATGTTACACCCTTCTAACAATAGTAACTATTAGTTACTATTTTCGTTACAACCTCGTAAAAAGTTACTACGCTGACCGTGACAACCTTCTCGAAATAGTAACTAATAATAACTATTTGCTTACCATGCTCGGGAGCGTAGTAAGCGTGGTAACTACGCATCTCTGTAACGTGATTGGTCGGATTGGCCCGTGGCATGATATTCTGCTGGAAAATAGAAAAATCGTTCCAGCCTCAACGGTCAAAAGCCAGAATTGGTGACGTCATGCGTAGTAACTATGGTTAGTAGGGTGGAACGCGCTCTGTGTCTCTTTCTCACGGCGGCCCAGATCAAGGGGCGGGTCAGAGTAAAAGCTCAAGATTGAATTAGAATTAGGATTAAGGTTTGGAGTTACACCTGGTGACAATTTTGGGTATTGGAACCAGGCCTATAGGGTAAACTTGAATGAATGCTTTATTTGACCAAAATAGCGTTAGCTAGCGCAGGCATGTCAATAGATAAATACACGGGTCAATACATAAATAGAACTACACTAAATATTTCAACTAAGATAGTAAGTAAAACGCATCAAAATTCTTCATTTAGCGTTGCTCTGCTAAAAGAATCAGTAAAATACGGGACGAATGACTTGATGTAACGTTGCATACCAGTCGCTGGGTAAGAAGATATTAGTTGACAACTCTTTGTCTTTTCTCGACGTCTTGTTCTCGGTCCTTCGGTAGTAGGATTTTCAAAGTCTGGCAGTAGTCGACGGTTGAAAGGTGATTCGAGACATTTTACTCCAAATTTAACAGTTGGAACTTTGTCGCACGTTAAAGTATTCGCGTTTTAAAGTTTAGCTGAAAAGGGCTGGGAGAGGAGAATCTAGTTACCCATCACTTATTCGCTTAAATTGGCTTGAAGACCCGCTGAAAATGCGTTACTTCGTTGTCCGCTATTCGAATAATGGATGATTTGTGGTACCTCTATGCGCTTGTATTTCTGTTGTATGCCTTACCAGAAATATTTATGATTATTTTTTGTTCAGGCACTAAGCAGTCTTCACCAAGCTCACCACTGCCCACTGAAAAGCCGTATTCCGCGTCATAGTAGAATTTACGTTGTGGTGACGGCCGCAGATATTCTGAACGTCATAACTAGAGCAGATAGTGGAAAATAAAAAAATCCCTTAGCAGAATTCAAATTATTCAATGTATTTAATCAAATGTCAAAGCATAGGTTGCTGTGTTTTCAAAACAATATATAATTGCACTTCGGAGCAATCTAAGATATAATCCTGATGCGATGCTCCTACGGGTGGTGATTCGTAATTGGTTTCATCTAGTTTTTGGTACTGGGTTCCGGCGCATCCCAGTACAGCTTCCAGGGTTTTGATCCCAATCAGTGTCCACAGACATTTTGAAGGCTTCTACCGTCTTGGATGTAACAGGCTCTTCTGACAGTGAGATGACTCGGTTCCGGAAGAAATGACCCTGAGTTCTTGTTTCCGAGAATGGCTTGTCCGGGCGTCTTGAGTGCCCACGGGTTCTCCTTGATTCGTCGTGTGTGAAGAGTTGAGGAAGAATGTCGTTGCTGAAAAGCTTAAACGCCTGGATTACGTCTCCTCGTTTTCTTCGGTAGACTAGTGTGGGGAGTTCCAACATCGCCACGATATCAACCCGATTCTTTTGATTCTAGGTCGTCCTGTCAAACAGCACGAACCGCTCTGGTTCATCAAAGAGAAAGACACAGCTACAGGCGGTGTTATCCACATCTACAAGGGACAGTACTGGGAGTCCAAAGAGAAACACGACTGGAGCGTATGTCCCGACATATTTTAGGGCGCTTGTGCAGAGAACTTTTTTTTTAGTGTTGTGTTCCAAGGGACGCGGTGACATTTTAGTATTTTCGCTGGAGGGATTTGCGGGAGTTTGTGAATACTTTCAAACCAAAACATGGTTCGAAGTTTTTTTGTGAATAATGAGTCAAAAGTTACCTATATTTATGATTATGTAGGCTAGTTGATTTGTTGGAGAGTTTACCCTCTGTCTGTACCGTTCGTATGGCGATGTGAGCTAAAACCAGAAGCATGCCGAGGAGGATTAGGAACGAAAAGGGACTGAATCGGGAAGGTTTTAAATGAAATGAGGTACTAACGATACTGGTTCTTTTCCTCCTTAATTGCTTGAT
Organism: Branchinecta lynchi; assembly: GCA_023053575.1. Classification (NCBI taxonomy): domain Eukaryota; kingdom Metazoa; phylum Arthropoda; class Branchiopoda; order Anostraca; family Branchinectidae; genus Branchinecta; species Branchinecta lynchi. The sequence goes on from JAKZAP010000004.1 coordinate 27,438,607, forward strand.
CGATTATTGTTTCGTAAGGCTCGAAGGCCTAGATGTATCCAGTCAACAAGATTTGAAACATAAACAGTCTATGACGTTTGACTGTTTTTCGATCTTTTACCGTCCTTCGTGCAAAACTGAGAAAGCTGGCTTAAAGGGTATCTGAAAATACCTTTTTAAGGAGTGTTCAGTTTTTTGAAGGAAAGAAATATCTAAAAAGGAGTACAGTGTTTTAAATAGGAAAGTAAACTGTATCTAAAGCTGCATTTTCCTGGAGGCTACTTACTAGTATAATAAAGTCGGCAGAAATCTTACGTTCACTAAACTAAAATTCTTTCCCTTACTGGAAATTTTGTTTCTTGTTAAATCTCACTGGGAAACCTGATTGTGGGTTTGAGCATGCCCAAACTCGAAGCTTCTATCGTGGCCGCACCACAAGCTTCGCACGACAGTACAGGAATGCTTCTTTGAACACTTATCTAAATTTTGTCTCAACTTAGTTTTGTTTTCTAAGAACAGTCAAACGGAAGTACTGAATTAAGAACTTAAAATTTACCAAGAGCCAAGTGTCCGTCTGTTGGGATACTCCAGACAGTTAAGATACAAATGTTACAACGCTTCGGACGTCGCGTTGTTTGCCGTCAAACTGATCAAACAAAAGTACGAATTCAAGAAGATCAAAGCCTGTGCTTCTGATTCGACTTTGTTTTGCCTTAAACTCATATTCTTCGGCAACGTCCGAAGGAATATACCTCTACTTTACTTTGGCAGTTGAAGCTGTATTACTTCAAAGTGTGCGAGGAAAGTCGATTGTATTCATTTTCTCCATTAGAGAAAACAATAGTTGCTTTTTTGTAGATACCATAGTATTTGATACCACGGTCTAAAGCAGTTCGGTTTTGAAGTTCTCCTGGTATCTGTCCAGTTATCGTGGTATCAGAAAAATCATCTCACTTTCACCAAATTTTTTCAAATTGGTGGGAAAGAAGTTTGGCACTTGGTGATGTAACTGGATATCAGTTTTTCTTTTGGGATGACTTCGAAAAGTGCAATTTCGGCAATAGTCGTTTTGCAGATCAGCCGTGAATCAGATACCACGGTAACTGTAAAACGACTAATTGAAGATTCAGTTTATCAGATACCATGGTGTTAGCAAAAATGCAACTAAATCCCTTTCCTGGCTTTTTTTTTTTATTTATTTTAGAAAATAGCGGCTTCTCGACTTTTTGTCTCTGTTGCCTACCGTTTTGTCCGTACTTATTAGGTGAAGTCTGATTTAGGCATGCAAAAAAAGCTCACACGCGTTGCAGGAAATGAGTTAGCAATCAGAAAAGTGTAGTATTGTGTCTTAAAAAAATCTATTGCTGAGTAGTATAACATAGCGGAGACTACATGCGAAGTACGATTTTTATGTCCTTTCCTGCGTTAACTGAAATCTAGTAGGGATCCTGTTTAAATGGTGTTGTGGCCGTGCTTTGATCTTGCTGAAATCAGTTTATTTGCTTTCGGGCTTTCCTGAGTCCGTAGCCTACCACATTGCTTCGTCTTGAGAGATAATTATTCGAGCTGGACCGGCAATCAGCGGGACGCTACTGTCCTTCATTTGTACCGGTTTGTACCGTTTGTACCGGAGTTGTAGTTTTAAAGTGTTTAATTTGTTTTGTTTTAAGCAATGTTTTTCTTTGTGATTACAAAGTCACGTCGGCTGAACGCGTTCCAATCCAAATTTCTTACTGTTGATGATCCATCTGTTCTTATTCTAGCCTCTTTGCAGTCTAATAGCAATTCCTGGCAACCCTACAACTCCCAGCAGAATGCGAACACACCATAGATCGCATGGTTAAACGAATTAAAACTGGCCCCTAAAGACAAACATCGGGGTATCTCACGACATATTTATGTAGCGTTTACATGGACAAGAAATCCCGTCGAGTAGAAAGGAATTCCGGTCGACTCGGGAAAGGATTCCGTTCGTGGAGACGAGTAGAAAAAAAGTCTAGCGGGACGGGAATCCTTTCATGACGAAAGGAATTCCGGTCCACTTGAAAGGAATCTTGTCGGCGGCGCTGATAAAAAGTACTAAAAAAAGTCTAGCTAGCTTTTGAGAGCACCTATCATCAGTACTGATGTCATAAATGCTCTCAAAACTTTCTATTGGCTAGTGAATTTATTTATGTCAGATTTTCTGGTTTAAAGAATTTAAATTTCTTTCCCTCTGCGTGTAAAATAATCTTGTCACCAAGATCGGATTCTGTTCAAGTTTTCCTGTACTTGTAAACGCTGCATTAGTCAAATATTCTTTGAGCCCAAGCTGACTTTGAAACATTTATTTCAACAATGTTTTCAACGGATACGTCAGCTACGATTCTTCCATCAGCAATATTTCGGCCCTTCTTGGCAAGGGTTCTCGTCAGGCTTTCAGTCCTCTTGTTCAACTTCGGGGAAGGAAACAAACCTTTCGAGACTCGAGTCATTGTTAAGGCGACGTTTCTCGTTCTTCCCGAGGTTCACTGGCGCGTTTTGGACTTGGTCATATAGATAGAGTATTCTCTTCTGCAAATAAAGAGCCTCTTCTCAGGGTTCTTCCTGCCAAACCTTTTCATCAAAAACTGGGCTGCTTGTGATATGCCGTGTCTAGAGCGGGTATGAGGCCCATTTTGGCCCACGTCAACTGAGAAACCAAATATCAACATCGCCACACCAAATGTTCCTTTCCGACACCACCTCTTTGCAAACCGTCTATTTATTTTTCAAATTCCCGGTTTGTTTCCCACGTCTGACGTTTTTCGCTTCAAGGGGACATAATGAAGAACTCTTTGTCGTTTGGACGATCTTCTTAAAATCATAGTATGCAAGTTTTTGCTCTGAACATTTCGCCTCGTGAGACTTAACATTACTTTTGGGAAACTTTCGAAAACAGCCGACTTCGTACTGCCTCTTTCGCCAATCCTGGTTTGCAGGAGGAATAAATGGTTTAATAAATCAAAGTATGGTTTGGCAAACGAACAGATGGTTTGGGAAACGAATATTCGGTCTGGGTAAAACACTCGGTTTGCGAAGCGAACATATGGTTTGTCAGTGGATGTGAAACGAAATGCGCATTCACAGGCGGGCGTGTCCCCTTCTTACTCAGGGTTGCCACATCAAAATATTTAGAGAGTGACTTTTGGCCCAGCACAGAGAGTGAAATTTATTTTCATGAAATGTTCACTTTTGGTCGGAATCGCCTGTGTAAAAATGACACATCTTAATTTTACTTTCATGAAAAAAACTTGAAACAGTCAGTTCTGGTCGGAATCACTGCTGCAAAAATGAGACATTTGGTCCTTTTTTTAAATAGAGCAGAAATCTGGCAGAAATAGAGTGATTTTTATGTCCTTGGTTATTTTCTGAAACAGAGCAGAAATAGAGTGATTTTATGTCCTACGTAAGACAAGAGTGACAAAAACAAAATAGAGTGACAATTCACACTATCGTGCGACATGTGGCAACCCTGTTCTTACGATTGCAAGCGTTCACGACGCTGTTGTTGACGTTCATAATTCACTTCTAAAATTCGTCATGGTTTAGTACTTTTCACTTTCCAGATAGCAGGTGTATCTTACTTTACCAAATTAGACACACGACCACGCAAGGGTGTTGAATTCTGGACAGTTTGGTTGCTAGCCATCTAACGTACTTTTTCCCGTGATTTTAGGATAGGCGTGTTCGCCAAGTATGTTCCTTGAAGTTTGTCACCCCTCAGACAAGATTTTGACCTTGGAAAAGTTTACATAATTCATTTTGGCCAGCCTTAAGAACTTTGCGTAAAAAGTTTACTACACCTGAACTTATTGCCGTAAAGGGCTTTACGTATGTTTACGGAACAATTCAACGAACTTCGAATACTGTCCTCGAGTTTCGATGATTTCCGATGGGTAGTTACAACAAAAGTAGACTGTGCTCTGCCTTTACAAACCGAACTTTGACTCGGTCTTATTTGAAAACGAAAGCGCCGTATTTGACGGTGAAAAAGATAAGTCAGCTACATTTTATTAGAGTTATATTTCGGCCCTTCTTGGCAAGGGTCCTCTTCAGGCTCAAGCTGGGAAATGAGAGAAGCGCCATGCCACACATTTGATAAGTCCCTCAATAAAGAGTGACGAAGATCGCTCGGTTATAGGATAGGAATAGCCCTTGTAGTAAACTAAGTTGTGAGCAGCATACTATCGGCCCTTGTTACTATTCAACAGCAACAGCTCCTTCTGTTTTATATTTTTCGTACACTTGTGGTTTACGACGAACCCCTTACATTCTGGAAATGTCCTCCTTCTGTTTTATATTTTTCGTACACTTGTGGTTTACGACGAACCCCTTAAATTCTGGGAATGTGACAGATGCCCGGTCCCCACCATAGTCACACCTGGCAATAGCGCCGGTAATACGACCGTTTACGCTCGAAACAGGGAAGAAAAGATGCTGAAAAAAGACTATCTCCGGACCAATCACGGCCCATAGTCATAGCTAGTTTTGTTTACCTTTGAGTGATGATGGTGGTACTTACTATGTCTTGAATTTCTTTGTTCCAAGTGCGACCAGGATGAAACGTAAAGAGTGGGTACTAACCAAATTAACGAACGAAATTACGTACAGATGTGATTGAATGTGGCCCGGCATGAAGCAGATGGTTCGAAGCGGACACGTTAGCGAGACACTGATGACGGATATAACTGCTAAAAAGCTGCATTTCGAGTTTTATATTTTTTTTTATTTTTTTTTTATAACACGCGACTGCAATTATATTGCTGTTTGGAACAAAACCTTTGGCAAGTTCCGGAGACAATATTCCTTGACAAAGTATAGCTTAATGTTCAGCCAGATAGTCCTCGCTAACAAATCTTTCATCAGGTTTCAAAGGATCTATCACCAACAGTTCGTCGCAGCTCGCTCTTCTGTTTTTGGTCTCGGTGCGGCTGCCTTCGTTGGAGATTCTTCTTAGGAGACGAGACTGTGATAACAGCACGAAAATCAACAATAACATAACTTATCCAGAAAGTTCTTTTCAGTATGGTCCTTGTGGCTTCCCGCTGGACCATTGGTTGAAGTCTGGGGACTTAAAAAATCTGGTAAAAAAAACTGCATAGTCCAGCCTCGTTGTAAGCACTGCACGGGCGCTTTTACGCTGCAATCGGTATTGCTCTGACACACTTTCTCTTTCCAAGCACACTCTCACGCTCACGTATGTCCACTATCGCACCCGCAATCACAACCGTAGCGCGGCTGAGTGACCTCGTCGAGGCAGCACACGAGTCTAAAATTAACAATAATTCGTTCCTACATAAATAACTTGGTATCTTCCTGATCACTGGTGTTGCTGCACCATATGCTGATGTTGCTGATGTTGCTGCTGTTGCCCACTCGAGACTGAAATTGAAAAGTTCTTCAGAATTTAAACTACCTGAGGTAGCAGCACCAGATCCCGACTTTCCAAAAGTTTGTAAAACCCTTCTCTAATCAGCTGTATCCAGTCAACCGATATCTGGCAAGACATTTAAGCAGGCTACCTGGCTCCATTAAAAAAGAAAACTGACTGTGTCAGAATATTTCACGGCCCGAGATGTCCTCGTCAATCTTCGTCTCCACATGTCAGAGATAGCTGCCCCAGTTCCACAGTAAAGCATAAAATACAATGTCACAGCTATTCAACTTTTGATTATATTGATATATTGCTTACACGAGTACACGGTGAGGGTACCCGTCGTTGGCGACAAGATTCCAAAATCCACTGCTTTTGTCGAAAATGTCATCCTTTCCAAATCTCTTCCAAGACCACTTTAAAACAAGGCCAATTGTTTCAGTGAGGATCGCCTTTGTGATTCAGGCAATCAAGTCCTCAAGTTTTCCCGCTTTCACTACGATCCATATACCTGTTATATTTTGCCTGATCAACTTTAGGTATACTACTTAAGTTCTTTATTTGATTTCAAGTCCCAGATTACGACCGAATTATCAAAACGATTCAAAACTCGACGAATTTTCTGATTCGTTCTGCAAGTCCATATTTACCACCTTCTCAGTTTCACCGGAGGACTCGACGACAACTCAATACAGAGATTGTTACAAGTAACGAATTTAGCGTTTTCGCCAGGTGCCGGCTAATGCAGCCGCGCTATCGACTTGGCAGATAAAAGATGATGTCGCATCGTTGGTTGCATGTCTTTACTCCAATACCGAGCCTCGGTAATGTTGTAAAAACGTAATATGAGATCTACCCATTACCGATTTATGCAGGACAAAACAAACCATTCAGATGTCTCCGTACCACTAACTGACGGCGGCACAACTTGAACAAAATAATCTCTCGCCTTAATTTACGATGTATCCCCCTCTCCATGTCTAGGGCTACGGGGAACATCTATGTACCCGACCTGTACTTAGACGTATAGGATCCTTGTACCAAGTTTTAAAAAAACATGTCAACCCCTTCGCGAGTTATCGTGTTAACTGACAAACTGAACGAGGTCATAGCCGTGCTGTTACCAACGTTTTGGGATCTTAAGAACTAGCTACGCAAAACCAAGAACTGATAAGGCAGAATGAAGTCCAGCTGAAGCTTCAACGCACTTTTCCTGCTCCCACATTATTAAAAGGTGTTGGCAGTCGTTTATTCCCGTTGATAAAACATCACGCTCCTTACTAAATCATACTAAAGCAGGTAAAATAGTGTAACAGTAGAAGTAAAAGTGTAATAATTGACGTAACGATTATAGTTTTGAAGTATACAAAAAACAAGAGCTGATAGATCATGTGGTTCAAAACTTTTAAATACCTCAAGATTCCGGATTCCTCCTCCCTCCACTCCCCCCACGCTGCTCAGATCGGGAAAGTCACTATTTCCAACTTAATCCCTGACATGCCTGCCAAGTTTCATCGTCCTAACTTATGTGGAAGTGCCCGAACTAGCAAAACCCGGACCAACCGACGGACAGAAATTGCAATCGCTATATGGCCCTTGGCCGAAGCGCAAGTGCCATAAAAAAAAGCTGGTATATCACAGCGTATATAGATCGCTGATTTTTGGGACGCGAACGCAGAGACCCCGTGGAGTTCTGCCAAAACGGGGTTTTACGCAATTTCTTCATTTCAGAGCAGCCTTTTAACGTCTCGGTCAAAATATGTATAACCTTTATACATCTGTACACATATAACAAAATTCAGTGACAACGTCAGAATAAACGAAAATAAGAACTCACCGGGGACTTGCATGTAGTGGAACTGGGGGATCATCCCCATAGTTATGCCATTCGGGCCTTGCTGGAAAGGGAGCATGTGTGTTAGGCCCCCCTGGTGTCCAGGGGGTATAAGCACCATCGGAAAGGCAGCGGCATGGTGTGGGGCGCCGGGGGGAGGGCCAGGGGTGTGCGGGGGAGGGCCACCACCAGGTGTTAAAGAACTCGGTTGCGGTGTGTACATCACGGAGTGTTGCTGCGGGTGAGGAGGAGCACCAGTGGGCGTGCCCTGCAACGAAAAACAAATAAAACTAATGTCATAGATTACTAATCCACCTTCTTTCAAGGCCCAAAGTCTACATATTGAATGCTCTGAACATTTACATTTAAGTTTTTTAGAATTGTGCCTAATTTCTTTTAAGTGTGCAGGATACGAATCCGCGGACTTCGGAACCGGTTCCAACTGACGCCGCCCCAGCCACGTGCAGGATATGGATCCGCACAGGAATACACGCCCGCACAGCGTTTAGCCGTTTCGACTTTACATCTTACCTATATCAGGGACCCATAAACTTCCTGTAATGACTCGCCATTCAGGGGGCTTGTCATTTCCTATGCTTATATGTTGCTATGTGGCCCGAGCCTCACCTAGTTTCCAAAAATTCCGCTTGGTCGAATCGGCGTTCTTGTTCAGATAGACAAAATTGTCATGATGCCTAAGCTAGGACAAAAGATCCAGGATACTCTTCCATTACAGAGAAATATTTCTTGTTCAGCACAACAGCTGCGAAAATATTGTCTATCTGGATAGTCGGGTATTATATGCCCGTGGGTATTTCTCGAATTATCTGACGCTCGGTCAAGAGCGCATCAGAAATCTCTTACTGACAAGCCCCCTGAATGGCGAGTCATTACAGGAAATTTATGGGTCCCTGCCTATATTAACGACTCACTCTGTGTCCTTCATCGTTCCATCCATTATCATAGCCGCAAATTCGAACTTTTTTAACCCTAATGGCACTATGCTGATTTTTGCATTTTCCTTGTTAGTCTCTTTTCGAGAGGAGCAGACTCCCTTTAATTGCGTCCGAGGAGCTCACTAGTCAGAAATACCGTTATGCAAGTTTGTTCGTTTGTTTCTCATCAAACCCAAACGGCCGGGTCAGGAAGAAAACAGCCGGGACGGGTTTGTGATCTTTTCAAAAAAAGCAAATATTGAATGAATATTTGAAACCGTATCTACAACGACAAATGCTTTGACTTGTAGCCTGGTCGATCGCTGCCTGCAACTGAACAAATATCCATAATGCTTGTAGCACCTTCTCCAGAGCTTAAGCTTTTTACAAGAAAAAAAGGTTCGAGTTTCCAGTTACGGACCTCGTACTCCGACATGACTAGGCATGGGCACTGTCAACGGGTCACATAAGAACAGAAACAGAAAGAAAACAGGAAACTTGAAAACAGGTCCTGTTCTGTTTTAACAGAAATGATGACTTCAAAAACAGAAACAGCTGTTAAACAGGCGAAAAAAACACAGAACCGGCTGTTTAAAACAGGTGTTTTTATTATTCGATTTCCCGTATTTTTTACTATTTTTTGGGGTACAGTTCACCTAAAGTTTGCCCTGTACCAAGAAGTATCTTAAATAGTTCTTCCTTGCACCGCACAGATGCTTTTATTCCAGTTCTTTTCATGGAACAAGAATTATCTTGGTCAAGAATTCCAGCTACCAATGAATCACACTTTCTCCCGATGGAAAATGAGCCATGGAAGTTTCGTTAGTCTTAACAATAAATTTTCGCATACCTTTCCAGTTGCATTTTTTGTCATAGTGATTGGTAATAAACTAAAGTTCATGGATAATAAAAACTCAAAGTTAAACAAGCTTCACTTCGTGACCGTGGTTGGTGATGATGGTCATTTTTTCTGTGAGGGCTAGGTCGCGAGGCTTTTCTTCGGTGGGTTCTTTTAAGCATGGTCTCACTAGGCTCAAAACGCGCGTATTTCTCGGCTGAATGTGAGTCTACTATTCTGCGAAAATCCGTGTAACGGAGGTTTACTTTCATCATCAAGTTGAACAAATCTCAACTTTTCCGTATAGAACTGATGTTGTACCAAAAACGCTGTCAGGAATTCCAGTCGCGAACCACAATTCTGATCGTTTGTTTGCATCATGAACCGGTGCAGATGTTGTGATGTCGCTAAGCTAGTTTCAGCCCTTTTACCTTTTGAATTAAAAGAACTAGTCTTTGACATCACATTTACCTTCGCTGCATACATTATACGTCATGTGAGCCCGTCTTGGTGATCACATGTTCGGTTTTAGTCGAAAGTTCATTTATGAAAACTCCACTCTTGCAGCCGCGATAGCCGGTTTTCCGTTCTCGGTTTTCAGCGTTTTATTTTGTCATTCTTATCTCGTGAACCATGACAGATACTAATTTGAAACTTCGTGTACTTATGGGCTTTGGGGTCTAGTTGTGCATTTTGCGGATTCAACCCCCCATACACTCTCGGTTCAAGGACAATTGGTCACAATTTCCCCAGCGACTAATGTTTTTTTTTTTAAAGTTTAACCGTAAAGGGCTGGGATAGGACAATCTAGTAACCCTCCACTTATTCACTTACATTAGCTTGAAGAGCCGCTAAAACTGCGTTACTTCGTTTTTCCGCTATTCACGAATAATCGATTTTAAAATAGTGGAATTTCCGTGTGATTTGTGGTACCTCTATGCGCTTGCATTTTGTTGTACGCCTTACGAGAAAGATTTATGATTTTTTTTTGTTCCGGCACTAAGCAATCTTCACCAATCTCACCACTGCCCACTGAAAAGCCGCGTTTGTTTTTAGATTAAAATTTCCCGCGTCATAATAGAATTTACATTGTGGGGACGGCCGCACATATTCTGAACGTCATAACTAGAGCAGAGAGTGGAAAACAAAAAATTCCCTTTGCAGAATCCAAATAATTCAGTATATTTAACTAAATGACACAAAAATCAGTTGGCTTTTCAGTTAAATTGTAAAGGCTTACCAACTTTTGGCGAATTATGTGCAACTGGGACCGGATTGCCGTGACCAAATTCGCAAACTTGCGAAACATAACTGGTACTATGGTGAAATCTGGAATGCGTCTTATCATTGTCCAGATGTGGCTTTGGAGCCCCCCCTCCCATTCCGATTCAGGGGCAAGTGCGATGGGCCCACTGCGCAAACTTGCGAACCATGACTGGTGTCAAGGAGAGATTCGGAATACGTGTTAACACTGGGGTCTACATGTATCTTTCGGTGATACAACCCCCCCCCCCCCCCCATTCAAACGCTGGCAACGGGGCCCATATTGACCAATGAATTAAAAATCAAGAGCGAATGGTTATTAGGCTGTTGGTACACAATATATGATATAGGTTTTACTTTGACACATTACGTTTGAGCGCTTGCGCACCTGTTCAGATTCGACCCGAAGACGGCTGCTGCCACGACGGGTCACAATGCTGCACCAGTAGTCTAAGACTTACCTGACTATGTATCGATTTAGCTCGGTCAAATGTGATTCGCTGTCCGCTTGGGCTGAATAAACATTTACGGTATCTGAAGTTCCCATTTTTTTTACGATTTCGAATAAATAAGAAGAAATATTTAATTTGTTGCTGCTGTTCCTACTATTGCTTGATTCTTGCTCAGTATTTTTCATAGCCGTCACCGCATCCACATTCCGTGTGGGTAATGGTAAGGTTGACAAATTGGCCTCTTTTGAAATGTGGCATTTCAAAATCATGGAGATCTTGAGTTAACAGATCTGTTGTACTGATAAGGCGGGTTGCCCCAAAAAACAGATTTGGCAGTTTAAACAGGTACAAAAAACAGGACACACCAAAACGGAACAGAACAGGTGAGAAAAAAAACAGCTGGATTCAAAACAGCTGTTCTGTTTATTTTTGGGTCCCTGAAACAGAAAACAGTAAAACAGGAGGAAAAGAACAGAAAACAGGAACAGTGCCCATGCCTAGCACGACACATAATCCAGTCGCGACTCGCCGGCACACACAAAGAGTGAGCGTGTAGCTTAGAACGTCAGATCGCTAATACGACGTTTAATTCGCAAAGCACTACCCCGTCTCCTTGGAAAATCCAGAAATGTCGGAGCACAGAATGCTAGTCTATATTCTTTTAAAACTCTTCAATGCTGTTTTTTAATTCAGTGGAGCAAAGAGCAGATAGCTCCGTCTGAGCTCGGAAGCCGCATTCATTATGTATCGCTTTCCTAATTACTGAATCAGAGCGCACAGCACAACCGGAAGTGAAAAGGCTAAGCAAAAGCTGATCCCCCTGATGAGTTCCAGTAAGCTGAATTTGAAATGAAAAGGGGTGAAATGAAAGGGTTTGTATCACCGGGCTGTGGAGTGTCATAACTAAGCAAAGCCATCAAACATTATGTTTCTAGTGAGGTCTGAATATAAAGGCTTATAGTAAACCACACCTATAATATGCTACGTAGATACAGAATGAGAAGAGGTGCCAGAACTTCTACACATAGTACATAAACCATTTCTCTGGAGTTGTCCAACAAATTCTTTAAACGACGAACTTTTGAAACATAACTACTTCGAGTGAGAGATGATAGCTGGAAAACTACTAAGAACATTCAGTATAGTCCGATAAACCTTTCCTAACCAGTTAAAGGACCCCTCGCACTATTTATCGTACTATCTAGAGGAGTTAGACTGTACTGTGCGAAATTGGAGTCTCCGGGTTTAGAAGTATATAGAGTCATTTTGCAAGTAATTTGCATTAGTTTTTTTTTTTTTTTTTTTTTTTTTGCATTAGTATTATAGGTATATAATACCTTTTAAAAAATGAAATGGTGCATACAAAAAAATAAAGCCTCATACCCAATTCCGTACCTGCGGCGGAGGGTTTACTAAAGCTGGAGAAGGGGTAGGAGGCTGGTACAAGTTGGGCCCTTGACCGCCGTTTCCGCCAGGGGTATGTGCGGGGGAAGGGACCGTAGTCATATAGACAGGTCCAGGAGCTGAATGCGAGCTATCGCCATACGACCCAGAAGTGGCTACCAGGGACATGACACCACCCTGAGAAGTCATCAGGCGTATAGGATACAACTATAAGAGAAAGGACATATTATTACAAGTCGGACGGTAGGCCTTTAAAGGAGTTAATTCGGGAGCGTTCTCGTATTTGGACTGTCTAGATCAGTGGTTCCCAACCTTTTCCGTACCGCGTACCCCTAATCAAAGGTTCGAAAACTTTGCGTACCCCCTTTTTCAGACAGTGAAAAGACGATGTTTATTATCATAAATGATAAAGCATACGTGTGTAGAAACATATACAAAATCGACAACTGAGGCTGCTTTATAGCCAAAATTTTGTCAAATCTCGGCTCGATGTCATCAATTGCAATATTTTATTTTTACAGTCAGCCTTTCATCAAGCTGCATCGCAAACATTTTTGGCAGCTTGATCGCAAGTATCGCAACCTGAATGAGAAGATTAATTGCAATGTCTTTCATTGAGGAACATATTTTACTGCAATGGGCTAGCTTGTTTTGGAATCAACATTATTTTTTTTATTTTTTTTTTCATGCAAAGGCTTCATTAAACATCCAACTATCTGTCATTATTTTATTGACTTTCACTATGGCTTATAACCAGAGGTGTCACGCAGGGTTCGGCAACACCCCCTGACAGTGATCGGCGCGAAGCGTTGCTATTTTTCGTAAAAAAGTAATTTTTTTTTTAAACAGTCGGTCATAAGACCAGCCAGTCAGTAAAGATACACTGCCCCCCCCCCCCCTTTTTAGCTGTGATGCCTCTGCTAGTAATATTAGGCTTTTGGCAATCAAAAATGAGCGAGGCGAGATTGTGAAGCTAAAGACTAAAACTATGTTGGCACCTTCACGTACCCCTTGCAAGGGTCTCGCGTACCCCCTAGGGTACGCGTACCACCGGTTGGAAGCCACTGGTCTAGATCACCCATTTCCAAGATGCTAGTTCAAACCAGGAGGAACCTAAACCATTGAGTCCAGCGTGCCATACTTGGCTGCAGTATTCAAGTACTGGTCTTACATATGTGTTGTATAATGTGAGAAACCAAAACGCTTTAGGTATGCGAAAGATCTGCGGTGTATTCTCACCCCTTGTTACCAATTACCCAAACAATCAATGAAATTTCGCATTTTTCGCCATTTATTCAGTTCATGTTCGCATGCCCGGTTCCTTGTTTCATTTTTGTATTTTGATAAATGATTTTGATGCTGTTCCCTATTCTTGTGTGTCCAGAATCCAGACGCCAGAGGAGAAAAAACGGTATTTTGTACGAGAATCGAGAATTCAGAATGAAGAATTCGGATCAAAAAGCAACTAATACCCAACGCTAGTAAGCGATAGCCGTACGTCTACATTCCTACATTCAGTACTCTTAAGGCGTATTCTCGCCGTTCCCCGAAGACTCAACTTGAAGAGTCCCCGCGTTTTTGTTTGTCCCCGGGACTCACTCCCCGTGTTCTCACGAGTCCCCGCGGACGGGAATGCTAAAATTATCATCACCATCATCAAAAAGGACTCCCTAGAGATTCGGAGGGGAATCAATTTTTGCTGGTGTTGGTGCAATAAAAAATTAAGTAAAAACAGCCAGAATAAACAAAAACAAAATAAAGTGGGTCCAGACTAATTTCGTCAATTTCCTGTTTTTCTTTCGAACAAAATCCGTTTTTGAAGCATTTTTCGTGTTCTTGCTGTCTTCTTACGCGGAGTCCGCATGGAGTGGTTCCCTCTATTATCGCCGTTCCCTCTGATTCCCCGAGAATTCCTCATGGAACGGCGAGAGTACGCCTCTAGCGGTATAACGCAGGCCGCAGATGGTACAAGAGCTGTCTGAGCACGTCTATTATATTGCAATTGCTTACCGGCATTTGTGAGAACTGGGGGAAGTGTTGGGAGGAGCTCATGAGCGCCGCGCCCTGGGGAGTCATGATAGTGGCACCTTGCGGCGTGTACTGGACCGTAAACGGGTGCGATGGCAGTGGGCCAGGAGCAAGTAACGGCTGTCCTGTGACGGAGGCAACTTGGGATGATGCAACTTGGACGGCCCCAGCTAAATAAAGAAAGGTCTGTCAGAAGGTAGTTGGCATACACGAACTCAACACACTGTCAGCAGGTAGACAACACTTTTTTTTATGCACAACGGAGCGCGTTCAAAAAAACATTTTTTTTTCTACAACAGATCTTGGACGAGAGGAGTTTTTGTATGGCAAAAACGTTGAACCGTGAAAAACGTTTACTGCGCCAAAAGTGTTGTGTCCAAGAAAACGTTTTGTCAAGTTTTACCGTTGTGCATACAAAAACGTTGTGTTACTTTATAGCGTTGTAGAAAAAGCGTTGTAGAAAAAAAAAACGTTTTTTTGAACGCGCTCGGTTGTGCATAAAAAAAAGCGTCACACCCAAAAACGTTGTTCGATGAAAAACATTGTAATCGAATATAGTGTTGCTACACACCTTTTTGAGAAAACGTATAAAACGTAGGCTAATCGACTAGTTATTTGCATTTCGCAATTGAAGTGGCTCCATTAAATCCAATTACTTTTATGTAAATCCATAATTATATTTACATATATGTATACTAAAATGACATCTTCTTTAACTTTCATTTTCACTATGGTTGTACGTCTTGTGTATAAATAAGATGTCTCAACGTACAACGGAGTCTTGCGACGACCAAAACACGACAGGTTGACTTGATATTCTGGCAAAAATCCTCGTGGCACAAATAATTATGGGCCCTTGTGGAACACCAAAATATCTCGTTTTGCCAAAAATACGTTGGAGTGTGTGGTTGAGATGCACACTTTAAGAGGGGTTTGGAATCTTTTGTGAGCAAAACCCTAGAGGTACAACTGATCTTGGGCCCACGGGGAAGATGAAAATGTATCTGTATCAGTCCAGACCTAATATGTAACAACTGGAATAAGCTGTCCTGTCAGTTTTCAAGTCTCATCGCCGGATAAGGGAATTCAGGGAAACGACAACCTGTTAAGGTCTTAATACACCTTACAACTTGCATAGTCCTTGCCTATATAAAAGTACTCTTCGTACAACAAGATACCCCCCCCCCCTTGTCAATCCGCCATAGTGGCCGGATCTGGGTCCGATCTGTGAATAGAACATCTAAGACGCATGCTCTTGCCATTTACCAAGTATCATCCTTTCCGATCCCTACACTCTAAGCCTGCCACAACATACCTCATGCACCCCCGATTCCTACCGCAATAGTCGGATCCGGTCCGAACTTTAGATGAAATATCTTAGATACATGCTCTTGCCAGTTATGACGTTTCATTCATCCGATCTTTTTTTCGAAAGTTATGCATGCCTTAACATTCCAGATTCCCCCACCCTCCACTACTTCTAAGATTGTCAGCTTCAGGAAGTGACAATTTTTAAATCAGTCTGGTTTCAATCGTGCTAAAAGATCTAGAGGTAGGCTGACCCTAACTCGTGATGACCAGACGGATGGGAAAACCATTGCCATATAGCACTTGAGCCCAAGACAAATATACTGTTAAAGCCAATCTGACCATTCATAATACAAGAAACAAACTCTTTTGTTATTTTGTAAGAGTATGCACTTTAGTTTGTTTTTTGCTGAAGACGGTTGTAGCGGAAGTGCTGCCGAAGTATTCAAACATTTATTTATCCTTTGCATCATGTCGTAGAATTAGCTAACCTACAAAACCCCCGAAATCTCGTTTTTGTTTCTTGTGTAGCTATAGGCAGCAAGTGCTATTGAAAACAAATGTTTATTTTCAATAAGACTGTTCTACTACTACTACTACTACTACTACTACCGTTAATACTGCAGCTGCTATTTTGTGAATTTATGTGTTTGGCATAGGCTGTCCACAAATCAGATATTTACGTTAGACTGGTGATATTTGACGGTGCAAAACGGATAAATCAGCTGCATTTTGCAAGTCAGCTACATTTTATTTTCGCAGTCAGCTTGGGCAGAAGGAAGATCTTATAGACTGGTGGTCTTAAATTCATTTTATCCACTTGGTAAAAATTGCACCACCTGAAGTTAATAACTATCCCGACTAATCCCAAGTAATGTAAACTGGAGATAAACTTATTTGAACTTTGAACAGCAGCAATTGAGCCGTACTAGCAATTTAAGTTAAGAATAAATTGTAGGCACCAACTGTTATTCTTTCTTTGAATCTTGTCCTTTGGCTCAGTTTATCCTGGACTTTTCCACTGCCAAGTTACAACATCCCTTTAAACCTCTTTCCCATTAGCAAGGTAGTAACAAGTGCGATGAACCAAATCGTATCAGCTTATACCCCCTTTGTCACAACTTCATTAAGAACGGCATATCACTCCCCCTATGATGGTCAAGTCGGAGAAACAAATGTTCTTAAGTTAAAATTGTTGAGTCCCTGATTTTCCTGCCAAGTTTCATCGTCCTAGCGCATGTGTAAGTATCTTAAGTCCGGATCACCGAAATTCCAGAACCCTCTTCCAACTCCCCATGCAGTGCTAGGATCCGGTCCGGTCTTGTCAACTATGTATCTAGGGCTTGTGCTTGTTCTTCCCACCAAGTTTCATCCATATTCGTCCACTCTGAACATGTCACACGATTTCCGGTTCCCCCCCTCCAACTCCCCCCAAAGTCACCGGATCCATTCCCGACTTGAAGTGTGATTGAGACAAGAGGTCTTTCCAAATATCAAGTTTCATTAAGATCGGATTCCCCGTTCAAAAATTATAAATATGTCAATATTCGCCTCCCTCCACTACCCCCGCGGTGGTCGAATCCGGGAAGTGACTATTTCCAAATTAGTATGATCGGGTCCCTAGTACGCCTGCCAAGTTTCATCGTCCTAGCACTTCTGGAATTACCCTAACTCGAGAACAGTGGCCTGACAGACCGAACGTGATTGGTATATGGCGCTTGAGCAAAGCTGCAAGTGCCATACAAATGGACAATCTGGGCCCAGTTGCCCCTGAATGTGGAGGGAGGGGGAGGTGTAAACTTTAAAGAAATTTCCCAGTCCTTGCTTCTACTGTACAGGAAATTTCATCATCCTATACCCAGGTCATTATTCACAGGGCAATCTAGCCCATTTGCCCCTGAACCGGGTGGGTGCGTGGTGGGGCCCTCATAGGGCACAGCTGGACCCCAATTCCCACAAGTGTACCAAGTTTACTTGATACCTGCACTGGTGCACGAGTTATGAGCTAAACAAAAAAAAGAGCTGAAAGCTCATATGGCACTTGCCGGAACAGTTAGCATGTGTGTCAGTTTGTCCCCCTCCGGACCCCCCCCCCCCACCCCCAGTGATCAGACCCACTCAAATCCTGAATTGAAACTGAACATTTGAAACACTCGTTCTTGACACTTGTCAAGTTTCATGCACGTCCGATCACACGTTCCTAAGTTATGAATGCCACCTAATTCCGGATTCCCCATCGCTCTACTCCCCCCATGATAGTCGGATCGGGGAAGAGGCTATTTTCAGTCAATATGTTAAGAGTCTGTAAATGGCCTGCCAAGTTTCATGGTCCTTGCACATCTGGAAGCACCCTAGCTCGAGATCACCGGAATTCAGGGAAACCCCATCCAACTTCCCCCACCGTGACACGATCCGGTCCTGTTTTGTCAGGAATGTATCTAGGGTTTAAGCTTGCTCATCCAGTCCAGACTTGAAACTGAACATCCGAGACACTTGTTCCTAATACTTACCAAGTTTCATGCACGTCCAATCACCCGTTCCGAAGTTGCGAATGTCACTAGATTCTGGATTCCCTACCCCTCTGCTCCCCCCCCGATGATCGGATCGGGGAAGGGACTATGTTCAAGTCATTATGGTTAAAATGCCTGCCAAATTTCATGGTCCTAGCACATCTGGAAGTACCCTAACTCGAGATCACCAGAATTCTGGTAAACCCCCTCCAGCTCCCCCCACTGTGACGCGACACAGTCCTGTTTTGTCAGCAATGTATCTAGGGTTTAAGCTTCATCTTCCCACCAAGTTCTATCCCGATCCCTCGAATCTGAGCCTTTCGGAAGTTTTCTGGTGCCACCCTTCCAGCCCCCCCAGGTATTTTATCCGGTCTAGATTTGAAAAGGTAAATCTGAGGCACTTGTTCTTGACACTTGAAAACTTTCATGTACGTACGATTACCCCTTCCAAAATTATGCAGGTTATACTGATTTCCGGATTCCCCATCCCTCCACTCCCCCTACGATGGTCGGATCGGGGAAACAACTATTCTTAAGGCATTCTGTTCGGGTCCCTGATATGCCTACCAAATTCCCTCCCCCCCCCCACAGTGCCCGAATCTGGCCCGGTTATGTCAACGATGTATTTAGGACTTGTGCTTGTTCTTCCCACCAAGTTTCGTCCTGATCCCTCCACTCTAAGCGTTCCCAAGGTTTCCCAGTTCTCCCCTCCAGCTCCCCCAAAGTCAACAGATCCGTTCCGGATTTTAAGTGGGTCGTCTCAGGCACGAGATCTCTCCAAATTTTAAATTTCATTGCTATCCGATCACCGGTTCAAAAGTTATAAATACCTCAAGATTCTCAATTCCCCATCCCTCCACTCCCCCAAAGATGCCGGGATTGGGAAAATGACTATTTCCAACTTAATCATTTGGGGTCCCTGATATGCCTGCAAAGTTTCATCGTCCTAGCTTATGTGGAAGTGCACCAACTAGCTAAACCCAGACCGACCGACAGACAGACCAATGGGCGGACAGAAATTGCGATCTCTATATGGCACTTGGCCGAAGGGCAAGTGCCATAAAAACAGTGAAAATTAAAAACTGAAAGCTGCTTAAAAACTGAAAAACTTGGGCTACAGCGCCCAAAATAGTGCATTGTTCCATGAAACACTCAACTAAAAAGGGAAAGTCTAAAAGCTCTGAAACACTTGGCTCTTGGCTCACTGGAATTCTTAATAACTTACATACCATTCCCATTTAATTTTATTTTAAGGGCTTTTAAAACTTGAACCAAACCCAAGGTTGTCTAAAATCTGAATAAGTGTTCAGAGATGAAGTTTATTTCAATTTTGTTCTTTTTAAATTTACCAGATGACTATAGAATATAAAACTCTCAGCTTTTACTTGTCTTCCTGCAGTTAGCGACCTTATTATCCTATTAGCACTAACATCCTTGTTGACGCTACCATTTACTTTTGAGAAATCATCGCTTCACCCATCTTCCACCATCAACAAGTTTCCCATCCCAGTAAGACTCTTCTATAGACTGAGAAAGAAAGATGAGTCTCCATTGTCCATTGTCCTCCATTGCCACAGTCCAATCCAAAAAACATCTAGCTCTTGGGCTCTGACCCTTTGGAAGCCTTTCG
This sequence comes from Branchinecta lynchi, assembly GCA_023053575.1. Classification (NCBI taxonomy): domain Eukaryota; kingdom Metazoa; phylum Arthropoda; class Branchiopoda; order Anostraca; family Branchinectidae; genus Branchinecta; species Branchinecta lynchi. The sequence goes on from JAKZAP010000004.1 coordinate 27,458,183, forward strand.
GCCTGATTCCCGACGCACGCACGATTCGAAATTTGAAATTTTTGCCTACGATGTCAAAGAGCCATAGAGCTAATAGTCGCGTTTTTTGCAATCGCTTGGAACGAAAGTTGCCGTTTTTTGCGATCGACTGTCGACTGGAGGTCCAGTCGATCCGTTTTTGTCGCTTGACTGGAGATCGACTGGGAACAAAGTCAACAGTCAATCCGATGCACCTTTCTCTTGGAGGTCCAGTCAAACTTGGTGCCAAATTTTGAAAACTCAAACATGTGGACCCAAAAACGTACATTTACACCTCAGGAAGCGCCAGTACTGCAGCAGTTTCAGAGACTACCGAGGGAAGAGTTGTGGGAATGGACTGATTTAGACCGTTTTTTGAAGGCTTGTTCTCGCTCCCCTATCAAGCGACAAAAAACGGTCAACTGGATGAACCCGGGAACAAGTCCCAATCGCCAGTCGAGCTGTAAAAAACGCGACTAATATGGCATAAGAAAACCTGAGGAGATGAAGAACCGGGAAAAAATACAGGCGAAGGGAGAACTTGTAGCGCAATTTCGGCGTTCCCTAGGAACTCTTTGAAGGGTATCGGGCAACCGCAAATGATACCTTAGTAACCTAATACTAAATCCATGATCTGGGAACGTTTCGGACGAGAACGCCGGAAATGACCGTAAATGCATTTGAACGCATCTAAACTTTCGACCGCATTGGTTTTGTTAAAAGGCGATGGGGTGAGAACTAAAACCTTTTTTCTTTTAGAACTGGCTTAGGAACATATGGGTTATGTCGTTTTTAATGTAAGAGCTACTGGCAAAAAATGTTGGTGCCGGATAAAACGTTGTGCGTCCATAGTCCCCTCTGCTTTCAACAGCGTTTTTGGCACTTTCTTGCTCAGGGAGTCACCAAAATTGATTTTAAGTATGTAGCTGGTTATGGCGATCTTGTACTTAGACTTATAGCTTTATACTAGCTATATTAAAAAATGTATGAATATTTGATAACTTTCTTTACAAAGTTGCCTTGTCCCATGAGTCGGCCGGTCCAGAACAAAAATAAAAATGGGTAAAAACTGATGCAAAAGTGATGGTCCAAAACGCAAATCAGCGATCGGACCACGTACTTTAGCTGCGTTCGATTTGAGTCCTCCTTGTCTCGGTCCTGTCCTCTTGTTACTGCCTTGTCACGGTTAAACCCGTTTTAATTACCCTTGTCAGGTGAATGACGCAACGGACAAGCATCGCAAATAAAACGCAGTCCAGAAATCTACCCAAGACAGGACCGAAACTTGCTCCGAGAGCATGTCATCATTCACTGATTCCTGTCTGACAGGACAGGGCTCTGACAATTGTCAGCTGACAGGACAAATAAAACGGCATTAAGCGGACAAGGCAGTTAAATAAAACGGCGTTTGGCTGACAGGACCGGGACAAGGCTAAATCAAACGCGGCTTTTGCTTTGCCCGCTTTTAATCACGTTATGTTCAGAACCCGCAGTAGGATGCTAATTAACATCAAATATGTATCTCTTGAGAAAACGTCACTTGAAGCGTGTGCGTACTGAGGCTCATTACATTAAAGAGGAACAGCGTTTGCATTCCCTTGCACAGCTCTTGCTTATTGCGATGAAAATAATGTACTTGTCCAAATTATGTACTGTTTCAAATGAATGTATACAAACTATTTACAGAAGTTAAGGAACATTTTCTATTATTTTTCGAGGTGACTCGTCATATGCACATGTCCAGGAAAAACGTCTCGGAAAAACGTTAATGTAGCGAAAAGCGTTGTTTTTGTTTTTGAAAAAAAAAAACGTCTCAGAAAAACGTTAATGTAACAGAAAGTGTTGTAGCCAGGATGATCAAAATCTTGATCGGAATTATCTATCCTAACAAAGCAACAGAGAATCTCCCTGTCTATAAGTTTGAAAGCATTCAACTATTCAATAGCTTGAAAAAAGCTAAGCAAAAATAAAACTGAGACACTTTCGTAAAAAAACGTCACATAAAGTCGCAAAAAGAAAGTTCGAATAATCAAGTCCGAAGGTAACAGCGTTAATAGATACTTGCTTCTCTACTTGCAGCCTAAATTTGAACTGAATCTGACAGAGGATACCGGAGTTATAAGCAAAATGAGACGTTTTTGTTACAGAAAAAATGTCTCAAAACACAAAAATATGTTGTACGCATGCTTAGCTTTTTTGAAAAGTGTCACACTCTCTTTTTGAAAATAATGTTGCAGTTATAAAAAAGTGTTGTTCCCAAAGAGAAAACGTCTCAAAAAAACGTTACTTTAAAAAAAAAGTGTTGTTTCGAACGGAAAACGTCTCAAAAAAACGTTACTGTTAAAAAAAAGTGTTGTAGCCAGGAGATCAAGATCTTGACCCGAGTCCACTATCGTGACAAAACAGCCGAAAATCTCCCTGTCTAAAGGTTTTAAAACATTTAATTAATCAAGAAATAGAAAAAAGCTAAAACAAAATGAAAATAAAACTGAGACACTTTTGTAAAAAAAACGTCACAGAAAGTCGCAAAAAGAAAGTCCGAATTGTCATGTCGAGAGATGACAGCATTAATAGATACATGATTCTATAATTGCACCCTAAATTTCAACTGAATCTGACAGAAAATACCGGAGTTATAAGCAAAACGAGACGTTTTTGTTATGAAAAAAGTGTCTCAACCCAAAAAATATGTTGTGTACCTGCTGACAGTGCATACTTGGCGTAAACACAGCGATAGAGATATCTGTGTTAGCGAGTTCAGATCTTAGTTTTTTACGAGGTTACTGAAGGAAGTTAAATAACTGAAAGCGAAAACCAGAGAAGAATCGACACTCGTTTATCACACACAGACAGAAACAATACCAAAGGTTTCGATGGGATTCCAAGGGGAATGTTTATCGGACTTCGTCGTCGTCCACATTATCAGGTCTTGTAGATTTCCCGTCTCCGTAAACATATTATTTATCACTAACCAACCACTTAATCATGTCTGCTAAGCTAATTCCTTTGAATCTTTAATTTCCAGTCTATTCTAGATTACGACGGAAATACCATGGCTTGTAGGAAACTTCGAGGATATCTGATCCAACATGTTCTTTATCTGTATGCACTTCGGTATACATGCACCAGCTTCATTATTTTTATCAGACGATTCTGTTCTTTCCAAAATTTCCAATGTTCATTAAAACATCTTTGAATTCATTTAAAGTACACTTGAACAATGAAACAATACTTAAACACACCAGAAAGAATGCATTTACAGACATGGCCACGGAGAGCATTCTTCTCCTGAGCGTGACGTTTTCATAATAGGGATGTTCGTTTCTGGAGGTTTGCACATGCAGACTCCAAGACAAAAATCGCAATTCATTAAATCTTGTACAGCGCTGGCCGAATCGTATTGGAATTTCTTCTAGATATACATTTGGGCTTTACTGGTTAGAAAATTTTCCAGAAGAAGGGTTGATTGGAGACATTTGTTCATTTCTAAAATTTTTCGGTACTGAGATAAGGACAGATGCAAAATGGAGCAAAAATCATAGCTTGGAAACACTATTTCGTATTTGGATTGGGTTTTCTGCAGGCAATGTTAAAGCACAATGGACACTTCTAATGCTTTACTTTGTATTAAATGCTTCACAAATAAACATTTCCAACTTCCATCAGAAGGCGCTACGAAAATCGGCCGTTTTCTTGTTATCTCTTGTCTTTACCTCTCTGGCATTTCGGCGATCCAAATCCTAGGAGCTGGGATATCGTGGCAAGAAATTCAAAAACTCCCAGCAATGCTTAATAGAAAAGGATATATTTGAAATGTCACCAAAGTCAAGCCTCAGATGCAGTTTACCTGATTGTTCTAATGTTTCATCAGAAGTCCTATGTCATAAAGTGCCAATTAAAAGTTTTTCTTTGTGGAATAGTGGTGTGAAGCTTGATTAACTTGCTTTATAAAATGTACCAGAATATGCAATAAGCTCATAAAAAATAACATAGCTACAAAAATCATTCAAAAACAAATAACTTATTCAAATCTGAATTATACAAGCTGATTTATACATAAAATAAAGGTCTACTGAGTATTATAAGAAACATCACTTTTATCTTTGTCCAAGCTAGTAAATTGAGCATGTACTGGCCCCAAAATATACGCTTTGAAATATCACAGAGAGGAAACTGTTGAAAAAACTGCTGATCTAGGGGGTAAGCATTGTTCCTAGGTTGTTACAAAGTGGGATTGGGGTAGTTTGATGTGCCCACTGAACTTTAACGGAAGTATAGGTATGATACTTGGTACTCTTCATTCAGGTGTCCTTTAAAGAGGTCATTTATGCAACGATGAACAAAAACTTAGTGATGATTAAAGAAACACACATACGCAGCGCATCACAACGACGCGTCAATGTGAAAGCGGCTTTACTCTCTTTGTTCTTGGCTTCACTGAAGGGTTTTGCAACACATCGGCAGCCGTGCCGCACGCAATCAGCGGCTTCCTTAATATTGAAGTAGGAGAAAAATGTTTTGAGCTCAATAGTACATACGTACGCACTCAGTTGGTCGTCGGTGAACGTATTTATTAAGCAGACTATTATTGACCAGACTTAAGCCGCTTTCACATTGTCGCGTACAGCCTTTCACACTAAGATACGCAACCTCCTCTGCGCTACGGTTGCGACGACATAACGCAGAGCTTACGCAGACAAATAAAACGCAACGCAAGAATAGAATCAAGTTCTATTCTTGTCTTGCGTCAACAAGTTACGCATCAGATTTTTCAATGAAAAATTGAAGTTTTTGAAGAACTGAAGAATAACCTACTAATGATGAAGAAAAACCAAATAATGATGTTTAAAACTTACTAATTGATGAAAGAAATGAAAACTTGGCGGAAGAAACCGAAAAAAGAAATCGTAAATACGCATCCAGAGTGACATGTTCTCGCGCAGGTGTGAAAGATACGCCACGCAACCCGTACGCAACGAAAGATAACGCAAGCGCGACGTGAATGCGGCTAAGGCTCTCGTTAAAGTGTCAACGATCATCTACACAGCGTGGACCTTGAAGCTTTAACTCTTAAGACGAGAAAGAAAAGGTGACAGGGCTCTTCTTTCTACCAATTTGCCAAATCAGCTATGGCACCCAGTTTTAGTGACGTAACTGGTAAAGAATGCTCCGGCGCAACACAAGAGTTGCGTTTTTGCATATACCATGGTATCTGATACAACGGTCTAAAGTCGTTTTTGCAGTTATCCTGGTATCTGATACCACGATCAAAAGGCGTTTTTGCAGCTATCGTGGTATCTCATATTCAGATATCACTGTCCGACCGTTGTAACTGATCATGGTATCTGAAACAGTTATCTCACTTTCACCAATTTTTGTCAAATTGGTGGGAAAGAAGTTTGGCACTTAGTGATGTGACTGAACCAGTTTTTCTTTTGTGATGACTTCGAAAAGCGCAGTTTCGGCAACTGTCAAATTGCAAATCCAGTTAGCGTGGTAACAGATACAATGGTATCGGCAAATTCGCAACTAAGAAATCGCCTTTAGAGCATTTGTACACCGACTATGCGCTTATGCTACATGGCGCACTTTAACCCACGCCCAATGTATGAATCTAAAAGACAGAAGAACTTACCTCTGGGCCTGAAAGCTCTTATCGAGTTAGGCGCGGGTCCGTAGGGCTGCTGGGGCACTACAGGCGAATGCATCGGCATTGCGGTGTGACCGCCAGGACCAGAAGCTGATGGGTAATATGGTGTGCCAAGGACTACAGGCATGGACTGATAGGGCATACCCTGACCCGAAAGTTGCCCAGGCATGACTGACATAGCGGCCTGCTGCGGAGTCATAGATCTGGGAGGGGTCGGAGCTCCAGGAGATCTCTATAAATATCAGGAAGTTACTAGGCAAATAAAGGCTTTTAGCATTAAAGGACCACTCTTGCTTTTCTGCCTTTTATAATACCCACCTTTCTCCATTGTTTCGTTTTGTGCCTACAAATTTTAGCGCTTTTTCGGCCATGCTGAATTTGCCCGTCACACAAAGCAAAATGTCCGCTGAAAACACTTTCAAACATAAGGATATGATAATCCTCCGTTTTTTATTTCTTTTATTTGCTTAGTCTTCCAACTTTTTAACCACGGCTCGTTAAGTTTTGAAACCTGTTGCTCCCACCCGCCGCGTCGGAGAGCAGGAAGGCTGGATAGTGTTCGACAAGCACTAACAAGAAAATCGCTAATTTCAGGTGAAAAGTAATGGTATTTTTGGAAAACTTTTTTCTGATCCCTTTCATAGGCAAAAGATCATTTCTAGTAAGAGTTGTGCTTTAAGGACGAACAAATCCAGTCCTTTCCGCAATATCCAGGTTTTAACTATTCCGAATTATCCTCGAGCTTGGTAGAGAAGCCAAGTATCCGCTTTTCCGAAAGCTTCTTTGAATGAGGTAGCTTCCGTGGCCGAACTATCGGCAGAAACCATGAGAAGAGCAGAAGATCGCGACGCCGTCTCGTTCTAGGCGTTTTCTCGCCGTTCCCCGAGGACTCGGTGAGAATAGAGGGAGCCACTCCACGCGGACTGCGCGTACAGAAGCAGGGATATAGGCGAGGTCTGATTCAATACCGGGCTTACCTATTTCAGATCGGACGCGTCAGGCTTCGTCAGAGTAGAAGGAAACAGCGAGAACACGGGGAATGCTTCCAAAATGGATTTTGTTCGAAAATAAAATATGCAGTTGACAAAATTAGTCTGGATCCACTTTATTTTTGGTTTTGTTGATTCTGATTGTTTTTAATAAATTTTATATTGCACCAACACCAGCAAAAATTTATTCCCCTCCGAATCTGAAAGGGAGTCCTTTCTGATGATGGTGATGATAATCAGAGCATTCCCCGTCCGTGGGGACTCGCGAGAATATGTGGAGTGAGTCTTCGGGAGAAACAAAAACGCGGGGACTCCTCAAGTGGAGTCCTCGGGGAACGGCGAGAATACGCCTTATGGGTTTAGACTTCGTGAGGCTGATTTAAGAGGATGGATAGCCTTGGATTCCTCTCCGCAAAGGCGCAGACGCTCTGAGAACCTGTGACTGTTCGTCGTCTATGCACGGTTTCCAGTACTCTCGACTTCCACGTCACAGGTAGGTTTTCCCACTGGAGATGGTTGCTCACTCGTTATGTTGCATGGAGACCAGCACTATCGATTTCTACAGGTAATTATAAAACGATTACTCACTGGAGTGAAAGCCTTGACATTTGGGTTAAAAACGAACTCTTTGGCATTGGGATTAAGATTAGACTTCTTCATCGAAGACGAAAGGCCATCGACGTCCTTGTCGTCAGACAGACTCTTGTCACTTTCATCAACGCTCGGAGAGGGACTTGCGACGCCAGAGTGAACCTTACAAAGAAAACATGTTAAAACTTATTCTGTACTACGCCCAACGACACATCAGGCAGTCTTTTGCTGACAGCGCCCACATCACAAAATACTTAGGAAAGCCGACATCAGTGGTTCTTATGGGACTGCAAAGAAACCTAGTACACTGGGATCTTGAAAACAGATATTTCGTGGTCATAGACAACTGATTGACATAGATTCTGAAACAAATTTGTGACATGGGTGTCGCCAATTATTTAGCCCCATTTCTACTTTTCATTCAAAGACCAGTTTAATAATTTTTGTCATCTTTTATGTCTACCTTAGCTATTTCCAGAGCGTATAGTTGAGTTATAGATCGCAACAGATCTTGTGATCCTGTCAAAATAGAACAGTTATCAGTTATTGGTGGCCATAAAATGCCGTGCTCGTATCTCCTAAAGGAGTGTAAGCTGGAACCCCTTTTTGTACGTAGAGAACAGCTGTGTCAACGGTTCGGAACAAATCTGTTATCCCAATCTTCCGACCTTTAAACCGGAAAGAACCAGACATCCAAGAGAAGCAGCTATGAGAGTACCAAAACTCCCACCTGTCGCTTGTAAAACTGAAAGGTACCGTAATAGTTTTGTGCCTCTGTTTACCTTGTATCATAACATCCTTATCTGAATTACTGTATTTATTCTATAACAACTGTATGTGTTGTAGTTGTAGGTTAATGACAATTGCCAATTAATCTGCTCGCGCATGAAATGTTGTGCCGCATTTATTTTGAAATTAATTTAAATTATAACTGATTGGTCTTTTTAACAATACAACTAGAAAATTAGTATAGAAGTTCACACTGATCCAACAGGATACAAACTGGATGGGCATCTATGAAATATTTGGTCTTAAAACCCCGAATTTAAGTACGTCACTTGTCCACTTTGTAATCAAACATCAAATTCCCATGGATTTCAGTATCCCCCTGGTGGACCGCGATAAAAAGAATCTCTCTTTCAAACCTACGCAGAAAAGTACACTCTTTTTCATCCAGATAACTCGAACGGAAATCAGCACTGTTTCTCCGTTCTGAGCCGCTGACTTGGGTCAAAGGCGATTCTTCCTTACTGCGGCAAACCTTAAACTTTGAAATGACGCAGAACTCGTGTATAATCATCTAATAAGTGGCCCAAATGGATATGTCCGGAATTACGGCACAACACTCTAGTATGGTCATACTAGGTATTCTCGCGGCACAAAATAGTAAACGTACCACAAATCATCACTGAATGAGTAATGCGGCTATAAACCATCACGTTTGAATATTCAGGTGGTTGTTATCGATTCTTATCATACGTATAGCATGTGATAAGAACTAGATCACTGGAGTTCCGTCGGGATTCTGAACACATACAGAATCCTCCACTCGGTAGATCATTTGGAAAAAAAAAAATTTTTGAGTTCAATTCATATAAGTCAACCCGTCAGCATTCTTTGAAGCTATACCCACCAAAAATAAACAGGAAAATTGGCAAACGTTCATTTTGCTACCGCGCATGGCAGACATGGAACGGTTTACCTGAGGAGACTGTTTCCCAACCCAATTTACTCTCGTTTGCGCAACATCTAGGTGGTACTCAGTTTAGTTGCAGCGCCTATGTGAATCCTTTTTAGTGTATATTCGTTGTATCAGTAAAGTGCAGTGCTGTTAAACAATAGTTTTTGCACTTCGGCTTAACCTCTTTTTTTTTTATTAATAAATAAATAAATAGCGCCGAAAAACAAAAAAAGCCTACCGATGCGATCTGAGTGGCTGGACTGGGCTGGCTGGGAGCGGCTGGTTCATTGTTCCCTGACATCTGGGGATGGGGGCCCATGTTAGGAGGAGGGATGTGCGTTGGATGAACGGCAGGGGATGCCTGTATCGGATGACCCGACGGCGACAGCTTACGCTCACCTGATGGTGACTGGGCAGGACCTTCAGTCAGGCGGAAATCTTGTCCGAATTTTTTTAAATCGGCAATTTGATCTTCTCTCGCTTGAAAGACAAAAAAATAACTCTGACGCACTATTTACTGTTTACTACTCAACTTGCAGTATTTTAAAATATTTTAATACTTAAAAACTAGGCTGTGCTTTCAACAAATAACCAACGGTTTTGGCTGTTTTTAGCCTTTTCCGAGACCCGTTGACTGACAGCGAAAACAGCGAACAAATTTACATAACCAGTTTTTCTCAACGAAAAGCTTCTTGCAGACAACCGTCGACAGCGTGATACACATGAAGGTAGCAAAAGACGGCAAGTCAGAAAATTAGCGTGGTTTTGTTAGAGGGGTTAGAATGTACCGTACAAAATTGTGGTCTCCGGATTTACAAATATATGGAGTGATCATGGAAGTAGGTTGCGTTAGTATTATAGGTAAGGCGGGTCCTTTAAGGATATCATATTTTTTCCTATTCCGTGTTACTGTCTAACATCCCTTGAAATACACTATAGGAGTCCAAATAACAATAAAATAGACACAAAAGCTAGAAAACAACGGGAGTGAATATCCATAGCAGCACTATCAAGTTTATCGGAAAGGAAAAGATTGTAATAATGGCTCAGAACGAAAAAGTCAGCTACGATATTCGTCAGCGATTTTTAGGCATGTTCTGAAAAATCCCCAAATTCTTGCAAAATGCACCGGATTTTTATATGGTTTGGTTATGTGGTCTTGATTAGGACAATTGAAGTTGATTTTTTCTTTTCAGTAGCTGTTCTGCATTAATGCAGTTTATTTTGTGCCACCCCCCAGGACAAGGTTACTCCTTGGGGTGGTTGTCAAACGGAGGTCTTTTATTTGTTTATTTAATAAATTTCTCTCTCCATCAAACTGTTCAAGAAGCCAACTGAGATAGCGAGCAGGCATAAACCGAGACACAAGTGACTACTCTCTACCGGAAACGTGGAATGGTGCTATAAATGAAAGAAAACTAACACCTCAGACACTTACAACAAAACATATCTTCAGGACGCGGGAAAAAAAACTCGCATTTCATCGCCAAAATCGAGCACCAAAATATCACTGCCGAAAATCTTGACTGACTTCTCCGTTTTGAGCTATTGCTTAATATACGTTTGTTAGAGTGTGGATGATTAATTGAATGATTGTTTCGTGTGTGGTTGGTTTATGGTGTACGCATTCTCGTTTACTACTGTCACACAGTTTGTCATTTTTGTTTATTTTTCGCAAGAGGGTAGTTTTTTCTTTATTTATTTATTTGGTAGATAGCAGGTCATTTAAATTAAGATATTTTACAGGTCAGATAAATAAGCTATGTTGTTTTTGTTGTATTTATAGGGTACGCTGTTGTTATTTAAGTAAAAAAAAATTAACAAGCACTGCATGTTCGGATTTGTGTTCTCCACAGTGCTTGTGTTATGTATTGGTATTTTTGTGTAAAATTTAAAAACTTGAACTATAAGTTTCGCAGTCAGCTTAAGGCTGAAGGAGTATTTAAAGGACTCCTCGCACTATTTATTCTTCTACTTCCAGTATTTTAACAATAATCGAATACTTTAAAACTAGGCTCTGCTTTCAACTGTTTTGGCTGCTTATTATAAGCCTTTTTCGAGACTCGCTGACTTAGAGCGAAAACAGGGGAAAAATTTACATAACCGTTTTTTCTGATAGGAAAAACTTCTCGCAGACAACCGTAGACAGCGTGATACGCATCGAAGGTAGCAGAACACGGCAAGTGAGAAAATTAACGATGTTTTCTTAGAGGGGTTAGAATATACCGCATGAAATTCGGGTCTCTCGGTTTAGAAATGGATGGAGTGATTATGTTAAGTAGGTTGCGTTAGTATACTAGGTAAGACAGGTCCTTTAAGACTGTAGCAAGGGGAAACTACTGGTGACCATTCGTGTTATTCTTCTTTTACTGTAACAATTTCAAGTAAATATTCTTTGAGCCCAAGCTGACTTTATTACAGGTTTGTTTCCTTCCCCGAAGTTGAACCAGAGGATTGACAGCCTGACGAGGACCCTTGCCAAGAAGGTTCGAAATATCGCTGATGAAGAATCGTAGCTGACGTATCCGTTGTAACCATTGTTTGAATTAACAATTTCACGATCCCATAAAATCCGAAACCTGCAGTTTATCTAACCACAAGCAATAAAGCGACCACAGAATGCCTACAAGTTCAGATACAGTAAAGGTATGTTTCTTCATACAACTAGTTAACTTTGACAAGTGCAATTCTGGGCTAAAGGTCAAGTGAAGTATTTTCGGCAGTGTAGTTAGGCTATCTTTTGGCAGTTCTTGAGTTATAGTGTTTTAGCCGAAATTTGTCAGTGTCTATTAATTTCTTTTTTACTCGCTATTTTTGGCGGAAATAAAATATTGATTGATTGAAAATACCTATTCAACTATTCTTAGGAGCCCTACTTAGCTACTTTCGCTGAATAGTAGCTGATTTTTATCACTGCAAGTGGAGCTAAGGTCCGCTATATGTTTCAATCAGTCAATCATCTTTTTGTAGAGGCTTTGTGGCCTTTTTTTTGCAATATATTATTATTATTATTATCTTTACTTACAAATAGCTTCAAGCTAGAAGAGGAGTAATTATTTACAAAATACACAAAAATGACAACAAATTAACTAATACACTTACAAGATATGACCAGAAATAAATGTTGGAATGAAACTGTGTTAAAAATGGGCTGAAGAATTGGCAGGATACGGAGAAAGCTGATTGCCAGTGTTCTTCCTGGACCGACGCACGGACGATGGGAGGGGGAAATAGACGGCTTATCTGGGGACAACACGCTATCTTTGCTGCAAATTTTTTTGAAAGGGTATTTCTGCGGTCAGTTAATTTAGGAACGCCCAGTTTGATGAGAGCTTCTTCATACGGAATGTTATGACCACTCAGAATGATTCACGCTGCTCTCTTTTGGACAGTTTTCAAGTGATCAGAGAGCTCTGCAGAACCTGACCGGTGAAGCATATTCTAAATGAGGACGGAAATAAGTTTCAAAATAATAGAGGAGGCATTTAGTATCACAACCGAGAGATCTGAGGGCAGAGACAGATTTCATTATACATTTTGTTTTACGAATATTACGATAGATCGTCATCGATCGATATCCGAATTTGGACGCGGCTTCGTGCGAGTCTCAGTGGGCGTTAAAAGTAAACGACGCCAACATGAAGAGCGCTTTCCACCCTACTTACCGTAGTTACTACGCATGACATCACGAATTCTGGCTTTTTTGCCGTTAAGGCTGGAACGATTTTTCTATTGTCCAGACTCCAGCAGAATATCATGCCACAGCCGAATCCGACCAATCCCGTTACAGAGATGCGTAGTTACCACGCTTACTACACTCCCGAGCATGGTAAGCGGATAGTTACTATTAGTTTCTACTTCGAGAAGATTGGAACGGTCAGCGCAGTAACTTTCTACGAGGTTGGAACGAAAATAGTAACTAATATTTACTATAGTCAGAAGGGTGGAACATGCTCAAAGTAAGCACCACCCTTCAAATTGACAGATAAAGCATGACCTCAAGTCCGAAGAAAAAAAGATACAGAAGTAAAACTTACGTTTCTGCTGAATCTGTTTACCAGGTACGCGAATTCCACTTTGTGTCGCTGGAGTCCCTTGAATAGGGGCGACCTGGGGCGACGGAGCAGGTCCGGGAGGACGAGGGGTCATCTTAGTGTCACCATTCACGTGAACCGGCTCAGGGGGTCCACGGAGGGTTGCAGCGGTGTAGCTGCCCGTAGGAGCTTGCTTGTAGTAGCCAGCCGGAGATAGCTGAAAAAATCGGCCAAATTACTGAAGGACCCTCGTAAGACCAAACGGATGGAGTCCCTTGAATAGACCTGGGGCGATCTAGTGGTTCGATCATTACGGAGAGCCCCATATACGATACACATTAAAGGCCCATTCACAACGGGTTTTAGCTAATACTCGGTCCCACCTAGTTCTGAAAATCGCTCCCGGGACTGAAGCTTTGCCAGGTTTCTGCCGTTCGCAATTGATATTGGTGCCAGTTTCGGGTACCAGCTAGTCTCGGACCCAAGTTGAAATCAGTTCAACTTTTGAGAGTACTAGCCAATTAGATTGCTTATGGGAATATTGAGGAATATTGTGATTGGCTGATGCTGAACCACGACAGACCACATAACAATGAGCTAAATTCACTTTCGTTTTTCAAGACAGCACAGAGTGTATATGATGTTATCTAATGGACTTGGTTCGAAATTATCCAAAATTCTCGAATTTATTCGAAATTCTCAATATTCCTCCAAATAATCTGATTGGCTAGTAACCTCTAAAGCTTAACTGATTTCAACTTGGTCCGAGACTAGCTGCTATCCCAAAATGGCATCTGTATCCATTGCGACCAGCAGAAACCTGGCAAACCTTCGGTCTCGGGAGGGATTTTCAAAACTACCTTGTATCGAGTATTAGGTAAAACCCGCAGTGAATGGGCCTTAAGAAACCTTACAGGCTGAAAGCACGCACTGGTTTAGCAAAGTAATCAAGAAGTCATGCTAGGTTTTAAGCCTTAGGTTGACTTCCCTTCGCTAGCAATCCGGCTATTTTGGTCATTAAACAAATATGATATATTTAAGATCAAGAACCAACGAAATATATAAGCTTCAGTATTCCTGATACAAGTCGAAATCCATCTTGGTCCAGGGACGGTGAGAACAGGATACAGTATTTTTCCTTGTTCATTTATTCATATCCTTTAAAGCTATTAAGTATGAAAAACAAATGTCAAATTCTTTCATAACAAAGCAAGCGAAAAGGAATTTCTGATATACTGCTCTTAAGCTACACACTAAAAATACTTAAGTTTGTGTTAAATTACAATGGGACATAATTATACTTTATTTTTTTTACAAACTTCTTTAGATGGTCTTAATAGCGCTCACATATAAAAAGTGTTCGATGTCCTCTAGATTACGCTTCGAAAATAAGCCGTTTTCTTGTTATCGCTTGTCATTAACTCTTCGGCATTCAGAACTTCTGGAACAAGAACTTAAGACTGTTAAAATAATTATTAGGCTGATTTCTGATGTAACATTGTGTTCTAGGGGATAGTACCTTCTCAAGATAGTCGAAATAGTAACTAATAGTGACTATTTGCTTCCATGCTCGGGAGCGTAGTTAGCGTGGTAACTACGCATTTCTGTAACGTGATCCGTCGGATTCGCTCGGTGCATGATATGAATGTATGTATTGTACATGGAAAGCACAACGGGCCATGGTACAAACAAATATTATGCAAATCAAATACTATAACTACAAATTCAACACACTTTCTGAAGATTCTTCTGAAAAATAGAAAAATTGTTCCAGCCTTGACGGCAATAAGCCAGAATTCGTGACGTCGTGCGTAGTAACTACGGTAAGTAGGGTGGAACACGCTCATAATCATCAGCTAAGTGCTAACTTTGTCCTTACCTGCTGAGGTGGAGCTTGAGTCTTAACTTGCTGCTGGTTGGGGGGCCCACAAGGCTGGGCCTGACTGGGAGCATGTTGCGGAGCGTTACTCTTAGGTGAGGTGACTCTTTCCTGTTGCCCTGGTGGGGGTCCGTTCCTTTGTTGCATCGAGTGACTCGAGACTGGCTGACTTGGAGAAACCCTTCCCCTGGGTGGGTATCGTTGGGGTTGAGGCTCGCGATCACCTCTGTCGCGGTCACTGTCGACTTTCTCAAATGACTGTTGACTCTGGAAGGTAGCTTGGTGACGAGGCGGGATGGTGTGCTGGCTTGGTCTGCAAAAAACATGAACACCTATGTCAAGCCGTGAAATGAAATATAGTCCCTCAAACCTTTCTACGATTTTGGTATCAACAAAACACTATTCTATTCTAAGAGTACAGTTTTAGGAGAGTAATAGACAATGTGGCACCTCAGGCTGTAATCGGGATCTTGGTTGCGTCATGCACGAATGACGGATTTATGAGGCACTGCCCAAGGGCGTAAGTGCAGCAGAAAAGGACAAAGAAATAACAAAATAATCGAAAAACATTAAAAAAATATTTTCTATAAAGGTTCGTTGATGGGACCGTGGACAGGTAAGTTTTCAATCGGTAGCAGTTCCAGGTAGCAGTTCCGCGTACGTCGTGGTAGGTAGAGAAGAAACGCGTGCAGAACTGAGCTCGACTCGACAATTGATTAAAGTCAATTCAACTGTACTTAAAAGGAACAACAAAACGGTACCAAACCCGCTGAAGTCGCCTGGAAAAAAAACCCTGACGTTATCCGACTTGTGCACTAGGTGACTTGATCTTTGATTGTGTCAGTGTTAACCGACACAGCAAACCCTGCAACAGGGCCACGCACAGATGTTGACAACTCAGGATTGCGTTTCTAGATGCACCGACCTAGTTGCAGGTAACACCGAGGAGACCTAAAAACTCACTACCAGCTCTAGATAGTTTGCTAACACTTCTTGCCCAAACTACCAGACATTAGCTGCGTTCTTTGTCACGGGAGTTCTCACCGGTGGTCTCCGGTTTGTCTTATAAGCCGTTTTTGCATCCATCGGTGACTTCTCACCAGTCTTATAACCCATTTTTGAACCAACCAGTGTCCGGTTTTATCTCACCGGTGCGGACTAACCAGAACCTGCTCGGGAGCCCGGCTTCAGCGATGAGTTAGCCAGTTTTCATCAACTCACCGGTGAACCAAAAAACGCGTCTTACGGGAAGAACCGATACTAATGACTAAACACCAGAGACAGCCCGGAGTGCAACGAACGCAGCTGTTAACATAACAGGTTACACGTTGGCGGTCTAGCCTTGGAAGAAAGCTAAGCTAAGCGGGTCCAAACAGACTTCTTTCCAGTTAGGAGACTAGCTTACCTGTTCGGTTTACCTGCAGCCCCTTTCCTCTTGTTCGGGTGAATATATTTTCCAACGGAGCCACCAGAGGCGTTTGACTGCGGAGAAGCAGAACGACCTCCTGACCTCTGATCCCCGGGCCGAGTAACGGCAGAGTATTTCTCTTCTTCGTCGATATTGTCAAGCTCAATGGAGGCATCGTATGGAGAGCTTGATATGATTTCGCGTTCAAGACGTGCGGCTCTTGCCTCCATTTCCCTAAAAGTGAAGATATGAAAACCTACACAGTAAAAAAATTCTTACCGTGTTTGCTACTGGGATTAATCTTGTGGCTAAAAAGTAATCTTATCTCTTATTCGAATTAATCTTCTCTCAGTAGAAATAAGATTAATCCCAGTGGCAAATCCTGCAGTTAACTTAATCCTTACTCGGAGAAACTTTTTACAGTGTCGGTTGTGTCAGTTTCGTACGAAAAAAAGTCTAGCAGTTAGAAACGGCTTCCACTGAGGTGTTCTAGTTCCGTGGGACGCGGAATCCTTCTCTGCATAAGGTTCCTATTTGTAATTCATCAACTACCAACTAAGATTTCAGTGAGCGGCAATACAGTTTCTTATACTTTCATAGATGGCCTCAAAATACCCTGTTTCTGTTAAATACCAACTTTAATCCCATTTCCAGACACCTGTTACTTTCCCTTCAACTCAAGTAGCACACTATTTTGACAGTCCCTTCAGTTTTTAACTGCAGTCTCTAACCCCCTTGCTCAGTGCTTGTCAGTCATTTCGAACGAATAGGTGATATTAGGATACCTAATTAGGTATTACAGAATTAGGTATCCTAATATCACCTATTCGTTCGAAATGACTGACAAGCACTGAGCAAGGGGGTTAGTGAGAATTAGGTATCCTAATATCACCTATTCGTTCGAAATGACTGACAAGCACTGAGCAAGGGGGTTAGTGAGCAGCAAAATTCATCCGTGAACAATCAGTAATTGTAATTTTTAGCTATGATGAATTTTGGATGCCTTCCTTCATTTTTGTTTTCTGCTTCATCAATTGGGTTCTTTAGGACAGGACTGTTTGATACCTGAAAAGCTACTGAAGACTCACAAAAATCAAGATATTCTCCCCTCTGCATATGCCCTAATATATATATATATGGAAATGAAAAAAGTCTGGTTGAGATGGTGGTGTTGGCTTCTGCCCCACTTAAACTCCATCCACCGCGTGTTTTTTTATGCGGCGGTACGATAAGAGCTTCAGACAACATTAGTGGTGATTTGTTGACGGTTCTACATGAACAGATGGATAAAATTAAATTTCTGTTATATTTTAAGCAGTCAAATGAAAGACAAAAATGCTCCTCAGCCGGGATATATTTATATTAAATGTTCCTTCTGTCCAAGCTGAGTGCGAATCACGGACTCGTCAGCTAAATTTTACTAGAGCTAGAGTTCGGCCCTTCTTGGCAAGTGTCCTCTTAGGGCTAATGTCGCTCAAGCTGGAAACAAATATTCAAACAATGTTTAACCTCAGTTGATGAAGAATCGTAGCTGACGTATATCCGTTGTAAACATTTATCATAATATTTATCAAGCTGGAAAATTGTGGAAAAACAGCTAAAGATTCTTCCTTAAATATCTGATTTTGTGAACTTCTTCGCTGAAAACTGCTTGGAGTTAAGATCTGGTGCTGTGATTTCATTTTGGACATCGCTGCTGTTTTTGCAATCGAGCAGCAAAAACCAGCAGCTGTGTTAAAAATAAAATCACAGCACCAGCTTCAACTCGAAGCAGTTTTCAGGCAAGAAGTTCACGAAGTCAGATATTTAAGGAAGACTCAGTAGCTATTTTTCCACAAGTTCATCTTCCAGCTTGAGCGGCTTGAGCCCGAAGAGGGACCCTTGACAAGAGGGGCTGAAATATAGCTCTAATAAAATGTAGTCGACGTATCCGTTTTGCATAGCCAAATGTTTTTTACATTTCTATTGTATTATTTTTGTTTTAATTAGTTTTTAAGTTTGGTTTACTGTCAGAACCATAAATTAGACAAGAAACCTAGTATTTTAAAGTCATTAGTTTTAATTACTGGACGCTCACATTTACCTATACCTCACTTTCTAACTGTAGCCTAGCCTATATACATATGTTTTCATATTTATTCCTAGAAAGACGAGAAACCAACTATCGGCTGCGGTTTCAATGATATGATTGATCGAAACCTTGTTTCACCCTTATCTCGCCATCATGCGTGTGTACCCAGAAGAATCCCCTTATAAAACCTCAGATCAACTAAGATGGATGGATCTGTAACACTCTGGTAGTAGATTTTGTTCTCGAGCATCACACAAAACACCAAAAATTTCGATGGGATCCCGAAAATTTAACATTATCCAGACAATTTGGTCTTGTAGATATCCGGTCTTCGCCAGACTCCTTCAACTTTTTACTAATAAGATTTAGAAACAGAAGAAGGTCAATGGCTAATCATATGAGAAAACTAAGTTCGGATATGAGTTGCGTTTTTGCTGATATCATGGTAACTGGATCTGCGATTAGTGGTTTTTGCAGTTATCGTGGTATCTGATATAAGGTGCTCTGCAAAAACGACTATTGCCGAAATTGCACTTTTTCTAAGTCATCCCAAAAGAATAGCAGATACCCAGTTACATCACTAAGTGATAAACTTCTTTCTCACCAATATGACAAAATTTGACGAAAGTGAGATTACTGTTCAGATACCACGACCAGTTACCACGGTCGGACCGTAGTATCTGGATATATGATACCACGATAACTGGCCAGATACCATGATAACCGCAAAAACGCCTTTGACCGTCGTATCAGATACCACGATAACTGCAAAAACGACTTTAGACCGTGGTATCACCCTGGGTATCACATACCATGGTATCTGCAAAAACGCAACTATGGATTCACAATGTGTGTATTTTCTCCAAGATTGTTGAAATTTTAAACAGCCTTTGACCATTTGAACGTACTTTTAAACGTATATGTTATACTGGTAAATTTCACCAATTTGGTTTGGCAACCGTGAAAGTGTGAGCGAATGAATTACTAGTCTATTCTATTCTATACGTCATTTCTACTTTGACGAAACTGGTCAAATCTTCCCGCCTTACTTCTGCCAAATCTCCTAGTTAGACCGGATTCCAGGCGAACTACTTGCCCGGCAAAAACTAAAGCTCAAAAACGATAAAAAGATATATCGTTCCCTTCGAGAGTTATCGTGCTTACAGACAGAAAATATTCCGTTCCCTTCGAGAGTTATCGTGCTTACAGACGGAGATACAGACGGACAGACGGAGAACCTTTGAGATGTCATAGGTATCCCTCCACTTACGCTTTGAGATCCAAAAAAGAGGAGCTAAATGAACCAAGAGCTGAAAACCAAACTGGAATTAATTTATACGGACTTAAGAGTTTTAACCCATCGATAGCTGTTATTCGTCATTAGAACAGCATAAGAACTGGTTTTGCTTGTTTTCAAAAAGTGGATGACATGATTCTGATCGATCGTCGATATAGCCGATAAGGTTGCGCTAAGAATAATATAGGCTCTAATGTATGTTCGGATACTTGTTTTCGTTTCGTACCAGATTTTATAGTTTCTAATCTCATCGGGATATTTGCTAGAAAGCCGACGTGTAAGCTGTGGGAAACTCTGGAGTCTAAGGGTGGGAGCTGCAAATAAGTGATTAAATCGACACCCATCTGTTGTGTCAAACTTACTTAAATTCTGCCGAGTCCCGAACATTAAGGGCGACAGTATATCCATCCAAATTCTGCTTGAAAGTAGAAGTAACACCATAAATCACTTCATTTCTTTTGAACATTTCATCGGCATCCCAGCCATTGGCACTTTCAAGGCTCAAGTCAGTTATGTCGTTTCCATCCCCAATCCATGGCTCCAATTCTCTCTCCAGACTGTCTCCGCCATTCAGCCTGGCTGCAGATATCGCTGTATCAGTGGCAAACGTATCTGAAAACAGTAGAGCTTGGTTAACGCTGAGTCACACAGAAACAAGACCAAAGGTTTCGGTGGGATCCCAAAAGTTCAATATTTGATCCAGACAATTGGGTATTGTCCTCACCAGACCTAGTCTCCAACAGACTCCTTGAAAAATCAGCGGTTTTGTGTCAAATGGGGTTGTGAAACAAGTAGTTCATTCGGGTTGATTAATGGTTTGCGGCAAGGAGGGGTGCTATCGCCATTGCTTTATGCTGTTTATGTTGATTTACTATCTCAAAGACTGAAGGATTCAAATACAGATTGTTTTGTTGGTGGAGTTTGCTTTAACCATTTTCTTTTCGCTGACGATCTTGTTGTTCTTTCCCCTACGGCGTTTGGTCTTAATAAGCTCCTGAGGGTGTGTGATACTTTTGCAGAGGAGCATAACATTATGTTTAATCCTAAGAAAACTGTGGCTATGGCTTTCCTACCTATTGGGTGTTCTGTACCTAGGATTCCCATTGTGTTGTCGGGCCGAAATGTTTGCTACGTTACTGAATGTAGATATTTAGGTTTTTTCGTCAATGAGAATTTCAAGGATGATACTCGCCTCCGTGACCTTGCGCACAGTGTTTGTAAGAGAGGGAGCGTTTTAATATGGAAATTTGGGTTTGTAAACTGCAATTTAAGATTAGGCTGTTTAAGACGTATTGCTACCATTTTATTGCGCTAGCTTTATGTTATCGTTGTACTAACAGGTCGTACTGTAATCTGGAGGCTTGTTACAAGAGAATATTTAGGCGTCTGATTCGTCTGCCGGCTCGAGAGAGCATAAGTCAGGCATTTGTCCAGAACCATTGATGTAGTTTTGATGAACTTGCTCGTAAAGCCCGGTCATCTTTGGTTGTAAGGTTATGGCGGTCGGAAAACTGTCTTATCATCGTGGCAGCAAACCCCATTTTCCACAATCTACCAGTTTGGAGGCATCTGCTGGAGATACATTGATGCTGTACCATAGTGTTGTTTTTGTTTGTTTGTTATTTGTATGTTAGTTTATGGCGAAAGCTGAATTAAAAGTTAATAATAAAATTTAGAAACAGCTTAAGGCCAAATAGCTATGTTTAAGCAGCTGTGTTTAACCCTATAAATCATATCAATTTTGACGAAACCGAACGAAACTTCCTGCCTTACTTCTGCCAATTTTTCGGTTTCGTTTGAAGTCCGGAACTACTTGTCCGGCAAAAAATAAAGCTCAAAAATAAATTCAGCGCATCTCCTTACCCCTACATCCAACATCTAATCAAGTTTAAATAAAAAATTAACTTATAACAAACTTTCCGGTTTAAGCCGGATTCCAGGCGAACTATATGTCCGGGTAAAAACTGATTGTCATATGCGGATTTAGCATCTCTTCTTACCCCTGATTCGGACACATAAGCCTCGTTTTTGTTGCAATAGCGCTGCCGCATCGCTGCTGCAGCACCTCTTTGCTTTTGCACAATATGTGTTTTTAGATTCACTTTCTTCTTGGTTGAAGCGGCAGCACTGCAGCATCTTGCAGGGAAGCACGGACTTGGTCGGGGAGCAAGTCCGTGATTCTCGAGAAGCGCTGCCGTCTTCCTCGGAAGCGCTGCTGTGCAAAAACGGATGCAGAAAAAATCAGTCCGGAATCGGCCGAGAAGTGGACCTGCAGCATGCAACAAAAACGAGGCTCTAATCAACTGCAAATAAAACTTTAGCTTTTTAACAAATTTTCCGGTTTTGGCCGGATTCCGGCGAGCTACTTGTCCGGGTGGAAAATGATTTTCATAATCGTATTCAGCATGTCTTCTTACCCTAAATAGAACGTCTAATCAACTTCAACTAAAACTTTTACTTTTAAGAAACTTTCCGGTTTCGGCCGAATTCCGGGCGAACTACTTGTCCAGCGAGAAAATGGTTTTCATATTCGTGTTCAATATGCCTTCTTACCCCTTAATCGACTATTTTATTAGCTGTTTAAAAATATTTTGTTTGTCCCTTAATTAACCCCCTCCCCTACCCCTAAATCTAGGGCTACAGAGCCCATCTATGAACTCGACCTTTGGCTTGACCTAAACGATCCTCCCACCAAGTTTCATCAAAATATCTCATTCCCTTCGAGAGTTATCGTGCTTACAGACGGACATTTTTCCGATCTCATAGGTATCCCTCCACTTACATTTTGGGATCCCAAAAAGACTGGCAGAATATACCATGGTATCTGCAAAAACGCAACTGTCATCTTAATCGATGGCATGGGTATAAGCTGTTAACAGTATCGATTTTGGCCAAAGAAAAGCCGCCAGAAAGCTGAGCTGAAGCAGAAAGCTTTATAGAAAAGCGGAAAGTCCACTTTGGACTTTCACTCAACGAACCCGGCTCCTGACCTCACTTTGGACTTGACCTCACTTGGCGGTGTGGAGCCGTAGCCCTCATGATCAGAGCTGAACTACTTCTCTTTTACAGAAAAGCTCAGCGAAACAATTACTATCAGGTGAGAAAGTGACACAGCTGCTGAAGATAAGATAGCGCCAGTCAAGACACGAACCCTTGATTATAGGAAGCCCTAGCCTACCGCTGGATAATCTGTGCCAAATGCCGGTACTGCGACCCAGTAAAACATCAGAATTAACCAATCAGAATTCCTTTATAGTGAAGTAGGTCAGGGTTAGGTTTACCCAGCATGTGAGATAGGATATCAGGGGTTAGGCATCACGACCGCTATTTGAGTGGGGCCTCAGCTATACTCCTAACTGCAGACATACCACGAATGAAGAACGAAAGCTACAACGCATCATATTAAACTTCGCTGAGTCCACCCAATGGTGTCAGTGGCAAACGTATCTGAAAACAGAAGCGCTTGTTTAATACCCCCTAACTGACAAGCATATGCAACAGACTCAGCGTGAGCCTACGAGTGTTCCTTTCTATGGGCCTAGCCAACTATGGTGCACTAATAAAAGGAACTTGAACTTGAGCCAAATAAACTAGACGGGACTGATAAGAAGCACAGAGCGCCACATCTACACAATGATCAACGTCCTGACTGAAGCAAATGTGCAAGTCTCAGATCAAACCAAAGAAGGAGACGAGAAAACTCCCCACCCAACAGGCACCGCCCGACAACACACTACCAGTGTTGCCACTTTTATCTGACCGAACCTGTGACATTTGGCTGGAAAAGTACTGTGAGTTATTCACTAGATTCAGTTTACTTACAACGACAAACTCAGATTCTATGGTTCCAAGTTCCGATTTGATCTTTAAGAGGAGCTAATACTCGTACAACAAACACATTCTTTTTCCGAAAGCGGTTGCCTTGAAATTGGCCAGAATGCTTTGAAATCTCAGAATTTGCTACATTTTTGGCATAAGTCCGATTTCCTGTGACAAATTTTTCACAGCTGTGATTGTGGGGAGAAGTAAAAAACCTGTGACAAATCGCAGAATTCTGCCACCAGTGGCAACACTGCACACTACTACTACATAGAGTTTGCACAACACTGGATATGCCCAGAGTCAGTTTCAAATTCAGAGTGCTTCCCTCAATTACAAGGGAAGGTTTTATAGTCTTGGTATTTTACCTTTCACAGCATAGTCGAGGTCAACGTCTTTCATCAAAAATTCCACAACATCTTTGCTCTTGAAGACTATGGCATCTTCAGAAAAGCTCTCAATTAATACTTTGCTTTCTCTCCCAGACGTTTTGTCCACTTTATGGGCAGCTGAGAGAGCTACATCGAAGTTTGGTGAAAAGGTGCTGAAAATTCCTTCATAGATTTCACCATCACGTGTGTGTACCTAGAAAAATTTCCTTATAAAACTTCAGATCAACTAAGATGGATGGATCTGTAATACTCTGATAGCAGATTTGTTCTCGAGCATCACTTTTCAAGCGAGCCAAGTGATCATCTTAACAGTCAGACCGAATTCAAGTAATAAGATTTTAACCTTGTACCTTCTAAGGGAAAGTCTGTGGAAGTAGAGGTTCCGGACATTAACAGTTTACTCCTCTGAGATTAAAACTGGTTGGTTCATATACCAATTCAATCTTCGATTATTCTGTTCCAGCAAAGTGACTGTAATGCAAATTTCAATTTTGTCTGCCCAAGCCGCAAGAGTTTGAGCACACAGATGATTCACAATTTGATGATTCACTATTTAATGATTCACAATTTGCTTCAAGTTTGTAAAAACCCTCCTCTACCTTTCTAAGCTCCACAGGAAGCTGAAGCTTTTACCCAAGGATTAGTAATAATAATATAATATAACTGCAGTAAAAAGGCTTTCGCCTCTATTAATTTCTCGAGACACTGTCTACACTAAATGGAATTTCAGCCAGGTGACGGTCCACACTAATTAAAACTGATAGTAGTAGTTTCAAATAAATAGTAAATAAATAATAATACTAATATAATATAATATAAATAAATAGTAGTTTCACACCATAACACTCTTTTTCCCCTGCTCATATTCCAGTGAATTACAGTTATATTAGGTTATTCAGGGCATCTTTGTATTTTATTTTCTAGATGTCTAGATCATTTGATTCTCCTTGTGGACTTGTGGAAATTAGCTAAAATTAAAATCTTAGGTGATGAACTTAGATTATCTTGGCCACTGAAGCATGTGTGATGGTGGTGCAAGGATCATACTCATAATTATGACAAATCTCAAGCAGAGTGGGGAACATAACCCCAAAGTCCAAAGTGGATTACCCAATAACATAACTAAATCAATGTCTACTGGTATAAAAGTAAAAGAAAACACACAAGCAAGAACATCTCCCATCCAACCAAATTTCAGTACAAGGACATATCCAACTAAAGAGTGTAAACTGCCAGCTACAAATATCAAACATCTTACTCGAGCTGTGTTTCCGGTGAGAGCTGTGACAACATGCATGAAGCGAGGATTGCTGTACACTGAAAGCTGTACTTGACTTTTCTCTGGCTCTTTTTGTTTCATGACCTTTTCCCGATCCTCACTGAAAAGTAAAATAATATCTTACAAATCTCAAACTTCATTTAAACATTTAAAATTTTCTACAGGAAATTCAGCCGTCAGTGTCTGAAATGACGGAAATAATAATAATATCCCTACTTGCTGCTAACCCTAGCTAATGTCTTCACGGCTACTTCACTCAAGTAGCTGAAACATAAGTTATTAGCTAGAAAATCGCCTATCCAAAATGCTGGGTATATCAAATTCCAAACATTGTCTCTCCCGAAAATCAAGGTGCAGTATTAGGATAAATAGGCTTAACTTCATGTTTGGCTAAATGGCAAAACAATAACCTTGAGCACCCATCAGATATTCATGGAATACCAAATTGAACAGGCAACTTCATTTGTTGGTGAAGATGGAACTGTCTAAAACCAAATAAAATCCCAAAACACATTTGCCTAATTTATGTATTTTTGGGACGGTTATCTAGCCTATTGAAGTCGCTGTGATGAAATCACAACCTGAATCACCCTTTCAGAATAATATCCAAATAAGTTTTGCTGAGGAACTAGAGTAGCTCAATTATGGCTGGTATACAAGAGGTAGGCCTATGCTTCTCTGAATACTTCTAAATATTAGACCCCTCCATTTCATCTATTTGCCTCTGAAACAGTTAAGTGGAAATAACAAACTGAGAAATTAGGGTACCAGACCAGTTACTGATCATACACATGTAAATAATACCCTGTTCTTTTTCTGGGTGAAGGTATAAAGTGCCACAGCCTAAAACAACAGTCAATTTTACTGTTATGTTAGCTAGTAATTGATGTTAACTAACTACTGCAATTTTGTACGATAAAGCATTTGGGTCATGACTGCAATTTTCTTCACAAAATCAAAGTACCAATTAAATTAAAGGCAAATTTTCACACTACAAATAAGCTGCATGCTTCCACTGGACACAACCAAGTTCTCGACAAGGAAGGTTACTATAAACACATGGCACAGTTTTTACATCTCAAACAGATCCTCCTGGTAAAATCTGTTTGCCAGAGCGGGAATCTCTAGTCTGTGCATTCTTCTTTAGGGAAATAGAAAACTCAGTGATCCTCTTCTGGGCACTCTTGGGCATATACAGATCATTATTCACAATGGTCTGCTCCGACAATGACTGTGACCCAAAATTAGTTGGACTAATGACCTAGCATTGTTTCTTCTTCAAAGGTAAAGTTGCAACCGAGGAGTAATATAATCATTACAGCTCTGTTTCTCCCCCAACCTTGACCCTGAAGATTGACAGCCTGACAAGGACCCTTGCCAATAAGGGCCAAAATATCGCAGCCAAAGCATTGTAGCTGATATATACATTTTATGCATTTTTTTAATATATGTTTCAAAGTCAGCTTGGGCTCAAGGAACATATTGATACACTATGACAAATGATGGATAGAATGAGCAAACACCAACAAGCTGAACCCCCGAGCGCACCACTACAAAATCCCCAATGCAGACGGAACTGTACCAACATCGCCACTATGTCGCCTCTGCTCGAGAAAGGACGAGACTATTGACCCCCTGCTCTTCGAATGTACCAGCCTACCCACAAGAAACGAGAGACAACAGACCGAAAGAATATTTACATCACTCCGACTTCAGAAAACCACCTTCTCCGTCATCAAACAACCACCACCACCAAAAGATCCAGAAAAGCATGCCATACTCTCAATCCATTCATTTCTCCGATGCATGGAACTTGACTACCTAGTATGACCAAAATTAAAACTCAATAAAGACAACTACTATTACTCTACCAATCACCACAACAGAAGAAGAAAATCCTGAGAAGACCATTGCAGTCCTGAGCAGTCATACTGCGGGCCGCAAAAGGGAAAGAGGTCTAAATGGAGCGTCACGCCGTCCAAAGAGGCCTAACATAAAGAAGAAGAATTCTGAGATCCAATAAATACTGATGATTTGAGTGAAGCTTAGAAATCAACCAATCAGAATTCATCTGTAGTGAGATAGGTCAGGGTTGGGTACCAAGAGCTATTTAGTGTTTTATAAAGGGTATCCAGGGTTAGACATGGGCTATGCCAAAAGTTTGGCATAGGGTATCCAAAAATCAGGCCTTTGTGGTTGACTGATCAAATGTTTAAGTTATTTCTGTCAATAAATGAATAAAATCATTTTAATAGAATATAAGGTAAAAGATTGAAATTCAAAATACAGAAATTTGAACCCACTGATCAAAAAATTCAAACTGGACACTTTATTTTATTTGTCACAGCAAAGCGAAGTCACTGCACTTGCAAATAAAACAGAATAGCCAAAAGTTGTGAGAACCCAAAACTCAGTTGCTACTAATCTTCGGCAATGCTGTAACTTTCTTACAAGATAAATTCTTAACAAAGATTGGCCAAATACTATTTTAAAAACATCACTCCCATATTTTGGGGAGTGCCCAGACGTTGGGGCACCACGCGCCAAAAAATATCTGTCAATGAATTTGGTCTGACTACTTGTGCAAAATCTCTCTGAGCCTCAGTATGCGGACTGCAGATAAACACAGGCACTACATGAACCAGTTCCTGCTAGCGCCCGGCCAAGAGTTAATCTCTGGCACTTGGTTTAAGCTACCTGATCTTTCTTCCTTGTGAAGTAATATTAAATATTGTGCCTCGTATATTCTTTTCTTCTGCTGAAGCTCAACGTCCATCCACTATTGACATCTAAAAATTAGCAGCACAAACCACCAAAAGTGTCAAAACTGAAATGAAGACGCCCGAGTTTAAGAGTGAATGCCCGTGATTATCTGAGCACAAAAAGGACCACCCATGAATATAGTTTTGGGCAGAACATGTGAAAATCAAGCTGAGCATTACAATCATTACATACAATCCGTAGATATAAATAAAAGAAAAGACACATTGTAGTCGTTACAAAACATACTTTTCAGACCACAACACAATGGATAGTTTTCAACTAGTGAAGAGTTTCGCAAACAGAAACCCAAGGATTCTCAAAAACAGTAACCTGAACATTAGAATCATTACCAAAGCCTAAAATCACCAGCATCCTAAATTGATCTTTAACCAAAATTGATCTTTAAAACCACAGTGATGGGTGAACAAGACCAGAACAAGACAATAAAAGACCATCTAACCAGAAACACAGCATTCCAACAATAATCTGAGCATAGCATAGCTTATCCAGAGCATATCTATTGTGGACGTTATCTGGTTACTCGTTAGTTACTCCAAAGTGACTCAAGTGTCCATTCTATGCTTTATTTGAATATAGTGTATCCAGCATTTGATATAGGCTATACCAAACGCTAGATATACTCATCGATTGGCACAGGCTTTCCTAAAATAAGGGGTTTGTGGTAGAATGGATTTGATGGTGTTAAATACATGGATCAGCATCAGCTGAGAATTATTCTAGCAACTGATGTAGTTAGAATTAACGATGTAAACTATCTTTAACTTACCTTGCGTTTTCTACAGAATAGCCAGTAGACTGACTAGACACAGGTAAGGATGAGCTACTGTTTACTCGGCTTTTTCTTTTAGAACTCATTCCTCATCAGAGAAACACTCCATAGCTTAGGTGAACAATGGTTATGCGTATAGCTCCACGCTAGTTAGTTCACTGAAAAACTCTTTAACTCCTTCAGTTTCAAGTAAACAAGGATCAAACACTTTGATTTGCCCTAAAAACAGTCAATTTAACTTCTTCTTTTGTTCTGCATAGCGTATTCGGCCGGCGGCGATCGAGCGATCTACAGTAATAAGGTTTTTCCTTTATAATTTTTTATTAGAAGACAATACTTTTCTCCAAAGCACAAACAAATATTTTTGCCTTACAGTAAGAATCTGTAATATTAGTTTTATTTCAAATAGAAGTACAAGACCACATCCTAAAAAATTGCTTTTTTCAATTGAACAAGACGACATTTGTGGAAGAACATGAACAGTTTCAAAATTTGACGTAGCTTTCTCTGGTGTTTTTGTTCAGTTTTCCCAAGGAAGAATAGCCTATACTCCCATTGCTGCATTTTTCTTCACTGTGTAAGTTTATTAAAAAAAACACACCAAGCAAATACATTTGTGTACCTTATAATCCCTGGTAGCATGGGTATCAAAAAAGGCTTAGGCTACTAGAACAGTAGAGTGCAGTAGAGGTATGCTCATTTGAACACTTTTTTAACTGTTCCACTACCTTGGCTTTCTTACTTGCATATAAAAAAGTAAAATGGAAAAGAAAAATAACAAACTTGAAGCAGAAATTCAGTTAAATTTCTTTGATTTTGAATTTATTAAAAAGGTCCTTCCTCTTTTGAACTGTTGAAGGCATCTGATGATTCGGGCTGCCATCTTCTCCATTGAAGGTGTTTTCCTCCCTGGTTCCTCCCGGCAAACTTTAAATTATAAAAAACAAAACAGAGGTGTCAGCTAAGTCACTTTCATAGCTGAATGGTGAATTAGCAAAAAATTCCAGAAGTGATAAAAGCGTGAGTGATATACTAGTATTTATAGGAAAAAATGCCTGGTTTGGGTTTTAGTTTTGTCTTCGGCGATCGTGCACTGTGAGCAAACGTTCACATAAGCATACCTCTACTGTACAAGAGGGGTATCCAACCTCAGACAAGATTTCAAATTTCCAGACAAGTTTTTCTTCAGTATAATCTATCTGGCTTAAAAAGTAACCAACAAATATAGTCTTTTTTTTGGAGGTTCTTTGGTTCATCAACAGGGTTGATCAGCAAAAAACTTTTGACCGCCAAAACGTCCCTGTTGGTCAACGAAGGCGAATCTCTGCAAAAACGCTCTGTTTGAGAAATATGGCTGATTACTACACAAGATGACAAACAGAGTCGATCAACAACACTTTCCAGTCGTTAGTCTTTTTGACCAACAATGTTGGCCACAGAGGGTTATGTTGGTCGCTAGAATGCACTGTTGATCAAGATTGGCTAAATGTTAAATCATGAAAAACGCCTTATGACAAACAACAGGACAGCATGTACATTTCATCATTTTAACATTTTCGTGACAAACACCGAGGT
Source organism: Branchinecta lynchi (assembly GCA_023053575.1). Classification (NCBI taxonomy): domain Eukaryota; kingdom Metazoa; phylum Arthropoda; class Branchiopoda; order Anostraca; family Branchinectidae; genus Branchinecta; species Branchinecta lynchi. Next base: position 27,488,398 of record JAKZAP010000004.1, read on the forward strand.
ACAGTAAAAACGAGGTTAGGGACGGGGAAGATTTGGTTAGTATGAGACAGTTTTTTTCTTTGTTTTTTTTTATTTTCCTGAAATATATATGTATCTGGCCACATATTTTACAGCATGCACTGGGTTCCCTATAGAATCTTTATGAGTTTTTTCAGATTTTTCTCTCTTGCAGTTTTTCAGTAGTAGGCTAGGCTTAATTCTGGACATGGTCACTGTGTCATACCACCTGCTGGTCGAGGGTAGTTTGACATACCCAGGGTTCAGTACAGTCATCCACAAACCCCTAATTTTTAGATACACTATGCCAAAGGCTGGGTACAGGAGAGGTATGTAACCTTAGACAAGATTTTAAATTTCCAGAGAAGTCTTTCCTCCAGAAAATCCGTCTGGCTCAAAAAGGAACCAAAAAGTATGACAAACATACTAGATTGAAGCTAATAGAGTGGTTCACGTATAGAAGAAATAAATTTTGCTTCAACATTTCTAGTTAATCATATTTTTGTTTTCCAGCCATTCCTCCTTACTAGTTGCATTTTTGATCCGAATTCTCGATTCTGAATTCTCGATTATTGTACAAATTGCCATTTTTGCTCCTCTGACTTCTCCATTCTCGCTTTTGACAAAAACACTAATTTTGCAGCTCGTCGCAACCTGATATATGTGTATATGCATATTGAACACACAAACTCTCAGGGAGGAGAACGGAGAGAGGAGAATCGACAATTCCCCATCCGAGCAAATTCTCGATTCTGCAGAATCGCTAGGCTTTCCCCGTTCTCGGTTCTGACAAAAATCGTGAGGAGAATTTGGATCAAAAACACAACTATTATTACCTGAGGTCGTATTCCTTGCTGTAATCTTCAAAGTGTTGAAAAAGGTAGAGCTTCCAGAGTTAAAATCAGAAATCCCATTTTAAAGCAGCTTCAAAACAAAGAAAAAGCATTGAATTTGGATATTTTTGGACACAGAGCTGTTAAAAAAAAAAAAAAAAAAAATTTCCTTTTGACTGTCAGAACAGCATGGACATCTCATTCACATCAACATTCAAGGTTTTGTGAAACTAGGTCAGGTACCCCCTCCTATATATCTATCATTTGGCATCATCTATGCCTAATGCTGGATCCGCTATGTCAAAAGCTGGATTAGCTGCTGGTACTCAAACCCTGACCTACCTCACTGCAGATGAATCCGATTGGTTGATTTCTGAGCTTCACTCAAGTCATCAATATTTCATTGGTTCCCAGTATCCAGCATTTAGCATAGTGTATTCAGTCTTAGACATAGGGTATACCTAATACCCAGTGTTTGGCATAACTCTCCCAAAATCAGGTGCTTGTGGTAAACTAGTTCAGTATGACACATCTTTATTTTTGCATTTTTTTATTCTATTTCACTTGAAAACTTTCATAAAAAAAAAAAAGTCGAAATTGGAATAATGAATATGGTGTTTTCAGCAACTTCAACTGAAAAAGAACATACCCAAGTTTCATCCCAGTCACCCCATTGTTTGATCCCTAGCTGGCATGCCCCGCAGTTTTCGGTATTCCTGCAAAGCCCCCCTCCCCCCCACAGTGGCCAAATCTGGTTATCGAGGCTATGGCATCTTCTCATACTGCATATCAAACTTTACTTAATTCTGACAGTTTCCAGGAAATTTCCTATCCCCCTCCAACTCCCCCATCAATCCGATCCGACCAGGGCCATAAAATGATTTATCCGGACATAATGAGCTCCACACCTTCCAAGTTTCATCCCAGCCGCTCCACGCATTTCATCACTAAGTCTGCAAATATATTTGTGGTTCTGGTACCCACCCTGGCGGAATCCGGTTCGGACAAAAAAATGCATTATCCATGCACCTTCTTTTACCATCTATGGAGTTTCACTTGAATCTGAGCATTTATGGGAATTCATGGTACCACCATCCAGCTCCTCCAACCGAGGCAACATCTGACTGGCACCAAAAATTGCAATATCTAGAGCATATGACCCTTGTAACTTCAAAGTTTCATCCTAGTCACTCTGCTTGTTTCATCTCTAAGGCTGCCAGAAGATTCTTTAAGCCCCCTCCAACTCTCACAGTCGCTTTGGATACAGTTCCTGATTGTCTCTCCCTCCACCCCCCATGGGTGGGTGATTATATCCGAAACACAAAGGTTTGGTACATTTTTATTGGACTTGACCTTCGGCCATTTTATTGGCCGAATTTTATCGGCCATTTTATTTTTATTGACCTTCGGCCAAGTGCCATATAGCGATCGCAGTTTCTGTCGGTCCGGGTTTTCCTAGTTCTGGCACTTCCGCATAAGCTAGGACGATGAAGCTTGGTAGGCTTATCAGGGACCCCAAATGATTAAGTTTGAAATAGTCACTTTCCCGATCCGAGCATCGTGAGGGAGTGGAGGGAGGGGGAATCCGGAATCTTGAGGTATTTATAACTTTTGAGCTGGTGATCAGATTTTAATGAAATTTGATATTTGGAAAGATGTTGTGCCTCAGATGACCAACTTAAAATCCAGACTGGATTCGGTGACTTCGGGGGGAGCCGAAAATCTTGGGAAACACTTAGAGTGGAGGCATCGGGACGAAACTAGGTGAGAAGAACAAGAACGAGTCCTAGATACGACATTGACATAACCGGACCGGATGCGGACACTGTGGGGGGAGTTGGACGGGGGGCGGAATTCGGGGATCGCGCGAGTTCGGTACCAGGATGATGAAATTTGATAGACATATCAGGGACCCGAACAGACTGCCTTGAGAATAGTCGTTTCCCCGATCCGACCATCGTAGGGGGAGTGGAGGGATGGGGAATCCGGAATTTAGTAACATGCATAACCTTGGAGGGGGTAATCGAACGTGCATGAAACTTGACAAGTACCAAAAACAAGTGCCATAGATGTATATTCTTTGAGCCCAAGCTGACTTTGAAACATTTATTCAAACAATGTTTACAACGGATACATCAGCTATGATTCTTCATCAGCGATATTTCGGCCCTTCTTGGCAAGGGTCCTTGTCAGGCTGTCAATCCTCTGGTTCAACTTCGGGGAAGGAAACAAACCTGTAATAAATAACTGAAGCTTCTACCGACTATAATTATCTTATTAAAGTAAATTATCTTCAAATACCACTATAATGAAAAAACTAGTCCTGAGATTTAATTTTTGACAACGACGCTGTTTTTGCCCAAATTCTTGCAACATGTACCGGACTCCATCAAACCATTCGAGAACCGTTGAGATAAAGAAAAACCGAGCAGGCATTAACCGAGATACAGGCGAGTACTCCCTACCGGAAACGTGGAACGGGGTTATTAAGGGGGAAAAATCTAAGCCTCAGTCCCTTATTAACAACAAAACCAAAGTCCATAAAAATGCAGAAAAAAATATTTCCTGTCATCGCCCCAATCATGCAGCAAAAACAGCAGTCGTGTCAAAAATTAAATCTCAGCACTAGTTTTTCCGTGCAGTGATTATTCAAAGTAATAGATACAGGCAAGTACTCATAATAGAAACGTAGAACGAGGTTAATATTTAAGTTTTCAGCCCCTTACTAATAAAAAAAAACCGAAGTTGATCAAAATGCAGAAAAAAACCTTTCCTGTCATCGCCCCAATCGTGCAGCAAAAACAGCGTCGTTGTCAAAAATTAAATCTCAGGACTAGTTGTTTCATTATAGTGGTATTTGAAGATAATTTACTTTAATAAGATATTTATAGTCGGTAGAAGCTTCAGTTTTTATTACAGGTTTGTTTCCTTCCCCGAAGTTGAACCAGAGGATTGACAGCCTGACGAGGACCCTTGCCAAGAAGGGCCGAAATATCGCTGATGAAGAATCATAGCTGATGTATCCGTTGTAAACATTGTTTGAATAAATGCCATAGATGTTCTTTTTGGGATCCCAAAACGTAAGTGGAGGGATACCTGTGACATCGCAAAAGTTGTCCGTCCGTCCGTCTTTCATCACAATAACTCTCGAAGGGAATGAGGCATTCTGATGAAACTTGATGTGAGGTATTTATTGTTTGTTAGTTTGCGTTTTACTTGTATTGTAGTGAGTGTTTATTTTTCCGGCCCATGTTAGCCTAGTGCTATTAGGGTTCAGAATAAAATTGATTGATTGATTGCTGATTACGAATATGAAAACCATTTTCTCGCCGGACAAGTACTTCACCCGCAATCCGGCTAAAACTGGAAAGAAATAGAAAACCGTGATTTTCGGGTTTTTTTATTGATCAGGTAATTATCCCTCGCACATCATCCTAGAGGGATAATTAGCTGATCAATAAAACAAAACCAAAAATCACGGTTTTCTATTTCTTTCGTAATGAATGGTCAGCTTGGCTTCAAACCTTATATTAAAACCGAAAAGTTTGTTAAAAGTAAAAGTTATATTTGAAGTTGATTAGATATCCCATTTTGGGGTGAGGAGACATGCTGAATCAGAATATTTAAAAATGATTTTCTCGTCGGATAAGTAGATCGGCCGGATGAAAACCGGAAAGTTTGCCGAAAATAAAAGATTAATCTTCGATTTAAGGATAGTGAAATATGCTGAATACCAATATGAAAATTATTTTGTCGCCGGACAAGTAGATTGCCCGGAATCCGTCCATAACCGGAAAATATGTTAAAAGTAAAAGTTTTATATGAATTTCATTAGGTGTTCGATTTACGGGTAAGAAGGCCTACTGAATTCGTTTATGACAATAAGTAAGTAAGTAAGTAATTTTATTACCCGAAAATTCACAAGGAATTAGGAACGGAGTATGAAAATGAAAAAGAAAAGAGAAATCACACTATGGAACATCATCAACAGTATTTACACATTATGTACATAAACAAAACTACTGGCAGAGGATGGCTAGCCACGGGTTCGCTCCTCCCTTAGCCTTTTCCAGAAAATTCTCAACGACACGGTTAACACAAACTGTTGGATCGGATACACCGTACGTACGCATGATATAGGAGTTCCTCGTCCACGGGGGAAGTCTCAGAAGGAACTTCGCGAATCGAAAAAACAGAACTCTTACTTTTGCACACTGCGCGGACGACAAGTATTTCCAAAAAGGTGCTATATACAGTACATGTGGAAGAGCAATGGCATTATACAGCGACGCGAGGTATCTACGGCAAAATCGATGTCTGTTACCAATAATTGACCCGTACGCAATCCGGATTTTCGCCTCTACGTGCCGTACAAGCAGCGTTGCGGTGGAGTGGAGGCTTCGACCGATTGGTAGACCAAGGTAAGTAATACTCTCAGATGGTTTCACAACTGAATCTCCTAAAGAAATTTCTTCTTCGCAATACTCCGCGTTGAAAAACAATACAGCCGATTTTGACACATTAAACGATAAACCTACGTTATTGTATTCCCTATTCAACACGTCAAAATTCTTCGATAGTCGATCGGCAGACCTGTTCAAATTAAGCAGGTCGTCAGCATACGTCATCAACGAAACATCAATCCCTTTTGAAACACAAGACGTAGCTACTTGGGCTTGTGCTGGCAAAACACTATTGTTATACAAACTCGGAGACACAACTGAGCCTTGCCTTACCCCTTTAAGAACCGGTACAACAACGGATTCGGCCGGACTTGAAGGTATTTTGATATGCGCTTTAAGGTTATTGTACATGTAATATAAAACTCTAACAATACACAGATTTAACCCTTGTTTGTAAGCTTCTAGAAGGATCTGCGCATGCACTGAAGAGTCAAAAGCCCGGCTTACATCAAAAGAACCAATAACTAGTGGGTCACCCGTTGCCTCAGAATCAGACAAAATAGCAGCAAGGGCGAAAAGAGCGTCAGCGCAACCAAGACCTACTGTAAAACCGAACTGGTGGTGTGGCATTTGGCAACAGTGTCTAACATTCGACAATATAAGCATTTCAAGAAGCTTGCATAAAACTGGCGACACGGTAATTGGGCGATACGAGGAGCAAATGTTAGCTGGCTTCCCTTTTTTCAGGATGGGCGTAAGCTGTCCTGTACAGAAAACGTCGGGTACAATACCGACGACGAATATGATCTGGTACAATAATGTTAACATTTCAAACAAAAGACGAGTACCATTCATAAGGTGAAGTGCACACAAACCGTCAACTCCGCGCGATTTTTTCTTTTTCAGTTTAAATACATTTGCAGTTACATCCGAAACAGATACGGTGAAGTCCGGAAAGCTCGAATTTGATAGCACAGATTCAAGTTGCTCGGTATAAGGTCTAGCTACACAGGGATCAGGGGCACTAAATTCGCTCGTAAAGTATGCTCGCCAGTCGCTGGGATCACAAGGCATGGACTTAGGCGTGTTTTGGCGATCTTTCACGCGGTCTTTCCATAAACGACTTGGATCGTTGATTATTTTCTCCGTATATTCATTTTTCACATTTGTGCGATGCTGCTTGAGGGCTTTCTCAAATTTACGTTTTGTGTGTACACGGAGACAATTCAAAACACCGGATTTAGGACGATCGCTTTCCCTCCACACAGAGAACCAAAACTTAGCATCCTGACATGCTTTCACTAGCTCTTGATTCTTTGAGAACCCAGGGATTTCAGTATCTTTACGAATTTTCCTGACGGGAATAGCAGCCTTTTCTGCAGTTAGTAGTGCGTGGGTGATTTCAGCACAGAAGGCATTAACCTGTATTTTCATTTCCTGGTTATTCCTTTGCACGTTGGATTGTAGGAGACTATATGGTACAGTGATCTTCTGAAGCGTCTTGTCGAGCACTGCCTGATAAAGCGGGAGGTCGGCCTTTGACCAATCCTTTATTTCATACCACTGTGAAGTACTTTTGGCCTTTGGGATACACACATTAACACATGCTTCAATTGGGATATGGTCGGTGGAGTGACTTCCCATCAGCACGCTAACTGTGCCACTCACGTTTAATGTGCTTGCGACATGGTCTATATTTGAGACTGAACCACTGGTGTGTACGAAAGTAAAATCTTTGTCTTTTGGGAGCACACGATACCGACTTTCAAGTGCACTTAGGATCAGCTGGGACCGAGGAGAAGAGTCGTCGACTAGATTACAATTGTAGTCTCCGATTACAACGCATTCCAGTTTGGACAACATAATGGCCTTGAGGCACTTTGCTAGAGCTCGCACTGTTTTTGAGAATCGGTTATCCGATTCTTCGTCACTGTAGTTTGTGGGGAGGTAGACATTGACGATCACAAGATTCCCGACCCTTACAGCCATAAAGTTTTCGGCTGTATGCAGACTCTCGGAATCAGCTGCAGAGCTACATACGATCGCAAGTCCACCAGAGGGCCTTCCGCGTTGACGAGACTTGGCTGGGACAAAATAAAATGTATGGTTGTCTGAAAACTTAAGCAGGCTGAGATTATCACTTGTCACCAGATGTTCTTGGATGCACAGAATATTGCTACGCCGACATAGTTCTTCGATTAAGGGGATTCTGTGAGACACACCTCCATTCATATTCCACGACACGATCTTAGTACATGCATTCTGTTCATTCATCGGAGCGTTTCTGCTTTCCGATTTGCTTTTTCATCTCAGGACACTGGAACGACTGACATGTGTGTTTTGTCGATTTACATGCTGCACAGCCAATTGGTTTCGTGCAGGGGGTAGTAGCATTCGACGTATGGCCTTGGACACCGCAGCGGGGACAAACTTGGGGAGCGGAACACGCCGCTGAAACGTGGCCGAATTTCTGGCAGTTATAACATCGTTTTGGAAGGAACACAAATTCTTCAATTGGAAAACGTTCAAAATCTATTTTTGGCGGACTTTTCATGGCCAGATCGAGCTGATAACGGGAAGAAAAGTACAACTTATAGGTTCGACTTGCACCACACTGCTCTGCCCTTTCGCAACCTGGAACGCAGTTTTTCACCGTGTCAGCATCATATGTAGTCGGAGTGTTTTTGATCACGCCTATAAAAACTGGGGATTTCACCCTAGCTTCTACACTTTGTGACTTCTGGTTGATAGAGGAGGCAATGCTGTCTGCCTTGTCCTTCGTTTTAACGACAAGCCGCCATTCAGATCGGCTTCTTCTCAACTCAACATCATCGACTGACAGGTCTTCTCCGCACACACTCGTCAGAAATTGTTTCCGTTCTTCTGGCGTGGTAGTGGGGGGTGGGTTCTTCAGAACTACGGAATAGGGTAGGGGAGAGTGTCTATCCGGGGAGGGATTAGGTTGACTTCCGTCACTTACAGTATTGCTGGGCGGCCACGGGAGTGGGACTTGGTTGTAGCGTTCGAGAAAACCCGAGAACTGCCGTCGCATTTCATTCACTGTCGAAATGACACATGCGCCTACTTCTGCTCCACTGGCCGGTACTTCTTGTGGATCAAATATAACGAACTTGGGAAGTTTTATCCTTTCTTTAGCGCAACGTGCGAACAGCTTAGCAATATCCATTAAATTGTCTTCATCTTGAACGCATTTCGTAAATCGATCACCAGTTTTGGCCTCCTTAATCAACAGTTCTTTTGCCTTTAAGATCGAGTCTCTATCGAAAAATTCCACAGCTCGTTTCAAAAACACTTCCTTCTTTATTCCGACACTCATTGAGCGCGATATATAGTTCAACACAGCATTCAGTATTATAGTCTCCGCCATGCTTGAAACAGGTTTTACACAGCGGAATGAATTCGGTGTTTACTCATTGGATGCCAGTGGCTAACTGATCATTATATACAATCATTATATACCTGGACACATTTCACCACGAATCCTGCTGAAATCGTTAAATTTGTTAAAAGTTGAAGTTTTATGTCAAGTTGATTATGGAGATATGGATGGTATGGAGGTACGCTGAATCTGTTTTTGAAATTTAATATTTTGCAAGACAAGTAGTTCGCCCGGAATCCGGCTGAAAACGGAAATTTGGCAGAAGTAAGGCAAGAACTTTCGTCAAAGTAGACATGACGCAGGGTATAGGGTTAAACTCACATGCTGAATCCATATTTGAACTTCGTCTTCTACGATGATTACCACTGGACCGCTACAAGACTCGATTGTCTGTATATATTAAATTTTTTGATCCCATCGAAACCTTTGGTCTTGTTAAAATCCGGACCGGATATGATAATTGGGCGGGGGGGACTGAAAAGGGGCACCGGAAACCGTCTGAAATGTTCAGATTCGAGGGATCGGGATGGAACTTGGTGGGAAGAACAAGCTTAAACCCTAGATAGATTAGTGACAAAACAGGACTGTATCGTGTCACAGTGGGGGGAGTTGGACGGGGTTTACCGGAATTCCGGTGATCTCGAGTTAGGGTACATCCAGATGTGCTAGGACCGTGCAACTTGGCAGGCATTTTAGGGATTCTACCATACTGACTTGAAAATAGTCCCTTCCCCGGTCCGATGATCGTGGGGGGAAGTAGAGGGGTGGGAGATCCGGAATCTAGTGATATTCACAACTTTGGAACGGGTGATCGAACGTGCATGAAACTTGGTAAGTTTTAAGAACAAGTGTCTTGGATGTTCAGTTTCAAGTCTGGACCGGATCTGATCACTGGGGGGGGGGAGCTGGAGGTAGTGGAGGTGGCACCGGAAGTCTCGTGAATCCCCTAAAGTTGAGGGATCGGAGTTGGACTTGGTTGGAAGAAAAGCTTAAACCCTAGATACATTCCTGACAAAACAGGACAGGATCGTGTCACGGTAGGGGAAGTTGGAGGGGGTTTTCCGGAATTCCGGTGATCTCGAGCTAGGGTGCTTCCAGATGTGCTAGGACCATGAAACTTGGCAGGCCTATTAGTGACTCTAACATATTGACCTGAAAAGAGTCCCTTCCCGGTCCGACCATCGTGGGGGGAGTAGAGGGATGGGGAATCCGGAATCTGGTGACATTCATAGCTTAGGAATGGGTGATCGGACGTGCATGAAACTTGACAAGTGTCAAGGGCGAGTGTCCCAAATGTTCAGTTTCAAGTCTGGAGTGGGTCTGATCACTGGAGGGGGGGGAGCTGGAGGGGGACAAACTGACAAACATGCTAACTGTTCCGACACGTGCCATATTAGCTTTCAGCTCTTCTTATTGCATGTTATTAGTCTCAGTACTTCTATTACTGGATTAATAACAGAACCATCCAGATACAATAGAAATCAAAATGTCAGTCCTTGACTATGACACATGTCATACAAGCCGACAAAAATTTTGTCATACTACCCGCCTCTCACATTTTTTGTGGGATCTGTATTTCCTCCTGAATTGTCTGCATATCCAGCAAATTCTCAACTGCTTATGAAAATTAAAGTTTAACCGAAAAGGGCTAAGATATGACATTCTAGTTACCCACCACTTATTCGCTTAAATAATCATGAAAACCCGATGAAAAAGTATTAGTTTGTTTTTCTGATGTTCCCAAATAATCGATTATCTCTCTATGGTTGCACCCTTTCCATATTTGTGATAGCTCTGTACTACCTGGAACACTTGGCAATAACACAAGCATACAAACAGATAAATAAACAAAGAAAGTGTCTCCAGTGCCAAAATAAACCAGAAACCGCAGAACGTTGTGTCTGCTAGTGAGGTGTCTTCTGTAGTCATAGTGGCTGACTATGTTGCAAGGATCACATGATTTGTTATCATCATCAATAACTGTTGCATCAGATGGAACATCTTTAGCAATGTTGGCACCTATATTACAGGGTTTTTGGGAGATATGGTGTTTAATTAAATCACTGGTCTCTCTCAACGTTATGGTTACGGCCCAAAATTCGACACACCTTGCCCAACATTACCTCCCTATTACTGATCAGAAGTAAATTCTTCCTTACACCTTGCAAACAGAGGCATTACTACCCAAAATGTTTGAGGGGGGCAAGGTATTTACCCACTGGCTGGTCTTTTTTGCGGACTTGTTTTGCAGAGAAAACAACTCTTTTTGAGAAAAAATCTATTGTTTTAAGAAAAAATGACTGTTTTTAAAACAAATCGACTGTTTCCAAGAAAAAATTGACTCGTTTTACAGAAAAACATGGCGCTTCAAACCAACTCGGTAATTTTTTACCACAACATTGGGGGGTCTCCCCCCCCCCTGTTTCCAGTAATATGAAATTTTTTGGTTTATTTCCCAAAATTAGGAAAATCGAGTTTCAGGACCATTTCCTACCTTAATAACTTATCTATACTTGTCAGAGGTAAATCCAATAACCTTCAATCTAAGAATGGCCCATTCAATGGGACTACAGAACCTTGTCGAAACTGTTCTATCCCAAGAATATGAATTTTCTGGTCTATTATCTCTCTACGCTAGGAGAGTAGAATTGCATGAACGTCTCGCTAATCCCTAGAATTTACCTGTACAATGTAGGTACAGTAGAGGTAGCCTGTGCTTATTTCAACACCTCTCTCAATGTTGTCCATACCTTGACTCTCTTTCTTACTTACAAAACAGTAAGATAGAAAGTGAAAATATCTGGTGTCTCTCAACGGCATCGCTGGTGTCCGTGTCTCTCAACCTTGTGGTTAAGGACCAATATTTAGCGGACCTTAGCTTAACAACGTTTTAGCATCTTGTCCCACATCCCAGGTTTCAGCTTAGATGTTTGCCTTCCATCCACTCTGTCCCAACGGCCAACCCTGACACCGTGAACAGGCTCAAAAGTTGTATCAGTCCACAAATTATGTGTATCCAGACAAGTAGGCTATTTATTAGGCCGAACCACTGAATTAATGCAGCTGCTCAGAATAAAGGCGAGTCTGACCCAGTTTTGCCAACAGTAGTACAATTGTACCATTTTGGTACATTTCCACTGCTGGTAGTATCTGGCACATTTAAGAATATGGTACAATTAGTTTTTTTGTGTATCTCCGTTATAGGAAAACTGACTGACCTAGCGAGCAGAGAGAGATTTGTTTATAAGTACGTATTGTGAACAAGTTATTTTTCACAATGCACAATGCTAACCCAGTTAGATACACTGAGGATTTTTATTATTTTGCGGTGGGTCTGATTACATAATAAACTCGTCTTTGCTTGTCTGGGTGCTAAGAGAGTGGCTGCTAGATACTGGAAGCTTCCTGTGAGCATGATGAGATGACAAACAATAACTGGTGAAATTCTTTTTCGCAATTTAAATTATAACCTTTAGCAGGGGCGTAATTAAAGGGGGGGGGGGTAGGGGGGATTCTGTCGGCACAGTCTTACGCTAAATAGCTTCTGTCAGATACGAAGCTCCGGCAAAGGCATAAAGACATTTTGTCGGCACAGTTTCGTACAAATACCCTTTTCCAGTTACCATTTTCTGATTCGAAATCGACGTAATTGTTGGTAGAAATAGCCATAATTACATCATGCCATTGAATTACACCAAAAATTCCACCTTCAGTTTCTGACAAAAGCTTGTTATCTGTGCCAAATTGGTTTTAATTAGCGTTTAGCGTATTCTGCTTCAAATTCAACTTTTGTCATAATCAGTTAAACTAGTTTCGCACTCTGAATAAAACTTTAGCTTCTACTTTTCAGTCCAACTGATAAGAATACTTTCGAGGAAAGATTTTGGCATTTGCTGGGTTTTTTTTGTTGGGGGGGGGGGGTATATTCAGCAAAGGAACGAGTGAAAAAAAAATGTCTGTAGAGTATTTTCTTATATTGTGGTACAATTTCTTGGTCAGTGTTGTTCTGTACTTGCATCACTGGTCTGGCCCCTCCCAGAGACTTAGGGTGGTAAGCTAACATGCTTTACTTTACGCCAAAAATATACAATGAAGTAATGGAAATAAAACCGTATGTCTCCTTAGTTTCATAACATTGTAAAACCCATTATGCTTCACTAAATTTCGTCAAATCAGATGCATTTGTTACTGATGATGACCAACACAACTGTTCCAGTATAACTGGCACAAGACAAGCCTCCAAGTCTGACACGGCCAGTCGTATATTATCCTGAAGTAATAAATGAAATTATAATGCAAGTTTAATTTTGAATATAAGGGTTTATGTTACTGTTTCCCTATAGCGTCCCCATCTTCCTCTTGAAGTACACCGCTGGTTAAGCATTCCTCACAGATATTCATTAACCCACCAAAATAACTCTTGTATTGGCATATAGATTATATTATTTTCAAAATACTACATAATAGTATTTTGTTTTCAAAGATTTCAGGTACATAAGGAAATGTCTAGGGAACCGGGATCCGTACTTTATGTCCATGGGCTGCGGAACCGGTAGTTTTCATGGAAACCAAATCATATGAGCTGTGATTCTGGGATCTGACGTCATTCACTAACGGAAACTTGTATGTGCTGGCTCAAGTTCTGGTAGTAAGTGGAAATAGCTCACGGAAACTTCATCGCACCAGCTTGTCGTCCGGTAGTCTTACGGAATTGTGTACTCAGAAGCTAGGGAGCCGGTAGTTGATACCGGAAACTGTATAATTGGAGCTTCTGTTCCGGTAGTGTCTACGTGGAATATCGAACTCACGGAATAGTTTGGATGAGAGCTAGGATGCCGGGATTTTCACTGACTTAGAGAAAATAACATGGGAAAAAATTTACTACCGGGACCCATATATTGAGAGCTAAGGTACCGGTAGCAACAACTATTTTATTGAAAATGGCCAGCTCACGGACACAGATCGCTATGAGCTAGGGTTCCGTTAGTGCCAAACAAAAAAAATGAACTCGCACCCGTGTCAGTGCAGACTAGGAAACCGGAAAGTGAATATTTTTACCTCCCGGAACCCAACTCCTGCGGGCTAGGGTTCTGGTAGTGTCAAAAATTAAAATTATAACTCACAGACACGTGTCAATATGGACTATGAGCCCGGTACAGCTCATGGAATGATGGAATCCAACTTCCATGAGTTTGTAATTTTGGTACTACGGGAACCCTAGCCCGCAGGAGTTCGGTTCCTTGAGTTAAAAATATTCACTTCCGGTTTCCTAGTCTGCCCTGACATGGGTCCGTGAGTTCAATTTTTGTTTTATTTTTTGGCACTACCGGTACCCTAGCCCATAGCCATCTGTGTCCGTGAGCTGGTCATACCGGTACCTTGGCTCTCAATATATGGGTTCCGGTAGTAAAAATTTGCCCCATGTTATTTTCTCTAAGTCAGTGAAAATTCATGAGAGATCCAGGTCCTGACCTCGGGTTCGATTTCTAGCAAGGAACGCCGAAATGTACTAGAATAAATCGCAGCTCACTCATCTGTCTATGCCAAATGCCATATACATATTCTAAAATCTTTGCTGGGGATATTTTGAAAAGTTTAAATACTTGTTTTTAGTGTCCATATGTACATGGAAATGGCACCATGGGAAGTTAAGAAACATTGAAGTGTCATACCACTTCTGTGTATACCCTTGTCATCTTATTTTTTTGGCCTTAGATTCCTTGGAAATTTCCACAGTTTAAAATTTTGTGTGGTACTCCCTCATTGTAATTGGCTCAGTGAAGTGACTTGGGGATTAAAGGTAAACGCTGCCCCAGGCAGGCTGCAGGCGGGTCCAGGCAAGAGCTGTTCAGTTCAGTTTTATTCATCACAAATAATAAACACCATTAGCTGTTTATGGCCGCACCATAAGGCCTGGCAATGGGCGGGGCTTATTCTTTATTCATATAGTTTTAAGGGAAACAGAGAAAAACAAACCAAAAAAGAAGGAGAGAAAAAAGAAGATTAAAGACTAACAAACTAACAAGAAAAATCCACTAACAAACGATCTCCCATCAACAAAGCGCCCTTGCCCCCCCCCCCCCCCCCCCCCCCAGAAAAAAAGGAAAGAAAAAAGTCATAATCATCGAGAGATATCTCGAAAAATAAGTCTCACTACTAATTATTATCCTGTTAGCCCATTAAACTCAGCTTTGTCCTTTCTTACATATCGTGTCAATAAAATTTGTCTATTAAAACAGGAATCTTCCCTGAAGCTTTGAAGCTGGCGCGGGTAATTCCTTTACATAAATCCGGGAAAAAAGATGAAGCAAGTAACAAAAGACCAATATCAATCCTTCCTTTTTTTTCTAAAGTTTACGAAAAAATAGTGCACGGTCAACTTTCCAGACACATTGAAGATAATAAAATTCTGCTCGACACTCAATTTGGGTTCCGCAAAGGTCTGTCAACGGACTTAGCTATCATTAAACTAGTAGATTGGATTAACGAAGTTTTGAAAATGGTTTGATTCCAGCTGCAATATTTTTGGACTTAAAAAAAGCATTTGATACTGTTGACCACCATGAACTACTAAATTCTTTACAGTCTATTGGAATAGGGGGTAAAGCACTAGACTGGCTTCGGTCATATTTATTTGGAAGGAAACAAGTAGTCATGAACGGTAGTATTACATCGGAACAGTGTGCAATCCATTGCGGAGTGCCACAGGGTTCGATTTTGGGTCCATTACTTTTTATTATTTTTATTGACACGGTTAAATATTTCCTATCCGAAGCTGGTATTCTTTTATTTGCTGATGACACTCTTCTTTTTTTGTCTGCCCCTTCTGTACCTGATTCATACGAAAAGCTAAAAAAAGCACTAGCTGAATTTACCAATTTCACTGATTCTCACCTACTAACCCTGAATTTTTTAAAAACAAACTATATGATATTCTCGAGAACCTCATCCCTAACAAGCCCTGGTCAAGTTATGGTGGGTACTTCAGTCATCAAAAGAGTGCAATCCGTCAAATACCTTGGTTTTCTACTTGATGAGAATTTGTCATGGAAAGAACACGCCGATATTCTGTCGTCTAAACTTTCTCGGTCTCTTGGAGTGATAAGGGGAGTTAAAAACATTGCATCATCTAAAATTCTACGAATGATATATTATGCTATTTTTCATCCTTACTTAATTTATGGATGCTCCGTGTGGGCTAGCAATTTTGTATCTTGTTACAAGAAAGTTCAAAATCTACAGAACAGTGCTATCCGGGCAATCACGTCGCATGACCCCAATAAGAATCGCAGTGAACGTTTTAGATCTAATAAAATAATGGATGTCGCCATAATTAGAGATTACCAAGTTGCAGTTTTCACTTATAAGTATTTTCTACTCGGAATGCCGGACAGTTGGCGAGTGCCATAGCTTCTTTCATAATAAAACACTTCGCTCCGGGGGTGTGGAACTCAATACCTGAGGAGATAAGGGTTGCGTCTACCCTTTCAGCATTCAAGTCACAGGTCAAGTCTTTTTTCTTATCGAGAACATAAAGTTCCAAAACATAATTGAATTTTTTCTTTTTTCCTTCCTTTTTTTTTGGGGGGGGGGGGAGGGGGAGCAAGGGCGTTTTGTTGATGGAAGATCGTTCGTTAGTGAATTTCTCTTGTCAGTTTGTTATGCCCTCATTCTTCTTTTCTTCTTCTTCTTTTTTCTCTCCTTCTTTTCTTTCTTTTTTTGATTTCTTTGGTTTGTTTCCCTTAAGATTATATGAATGATGAGTAAGCCCCGCCCATTGCCAGGCCTTATGTTAGGCCTTATGGTGGGGCCATAAACAGTTAATGGTGTTCTCTATTTTTATGAATAAAATGAACTGAACTGAACTGATGGCTTACATTTGCTGAAGTTTGGACTGACATTGGTTTTGTTCGGTACAGTGCATTATTAAAGAAAGTTTTTTTTTCAGGGAGGATGACAGTATCTGATGGAGACCTGGATCGCTGGGTGGAAATAGCAAATGAATGCAAGTATTTGCCTGAAAATGACCTGAAGAAGTTATGTGAGATAGTGTCTGAGATCCTTCTGGAAGAATCGAATGTGCAGCATGTTCCATCCCCAGTGACAGTGTGTGGCGACATTCACGGCCAGTTCTATGACCTTCAAAAGTTGTTTGAAACAGGTGGTCAAGTGCCTGATACTTCATATATCTTTATGGGTGACTTTGTTGACCGTGGGTATTACAGCTTGGAGACACTTACTAGACTCTTAACCTTAAAAGCTAGATGGCCTGCAAAGATAGTTCTTCTAAGAGGGAATCACGAGTCGCGGCAGATCACACAGGTCTATGGATTCTATGATGAGTGCATGACAAAGTATGGCAATGCCAATGCTTGGAGATACTGCTGCCAGCTGTTTGATCTGCTTGCAATTGCAGCTCTGATAGATAATACTATCCTGTGTGTTCACGGAGGCTTGTCCCCTGCAATCAGAACACTTGACCAGATCCGTCTAATCGACAGGAATCAAGAAATTCCTCATAAAGGTGCATTCTGTGACCTTGTCTGGTCTGATCCCGATGACATAGAAAACTGGAAGTTGAGCCCTAGGGGTGCAGGATGGTTGTTTGGAGCAAAGGTCACATTTGAGTTCATGCACAGTAACAACCTTAGCTTAATATGCCGAGCTCATCAGCTTGTCCATGAAGGTTTTAAGTATATGTTTGATGAGAAATTAGTGACTGTCTGGTCTGCTCCCAACTACTGCTATAGGTGTGGAAACATAGCTTCTATCCTAGCGTTTGACAATGCTTATACAAGAACTCCAAAACTGTTTAAAGCTGTTCCAGATAGTGAAAGGGTTATTCCTCCCTTAGTCACGACACCCTATTTCCTGTGATTTGGAATACTGCTGCCTGTTTCGTTTGAAGTCCCCTGTCCGCGGTGTCTAATGCTATTTACGTTAAAGTGAGTAAAGATAGGCGTGTTATGAAAGTCTGGTTAACTCGCCTGTTTGGTGGGATCTGATGTTGCTCTTACATTCTGTACAACAAATCTTGGTGTAGCAACATTTGTTATTGTAGGGTGATTGTATATAAAGAATGACCTAATTTTCGTTACACATTACACTATAAATGAAATGAATATCAATATTTATGGCTATCCTTGTGCTGTCTGTTATGAAACTTGTGACAGCAGCTTTAGGGTCGTTACTCAGCATGGCCATGGAACAGCCACGGTAGCCAGTCCGGCCGCCAGACCCCTAAAATGTGACGACTTACCTTAGACCTTAGTTCCTCCTGTGCCGCCAGAGGCACCCAGGGCATCCAGAAAGAGCCGCCAGTCGCCCCTCATATGTGCTGCTGCCCAGACGTCTTCCCACTGGGGTTGAACTGTTGAATTGATGTGTTTTAGGTCCCGCTGGTACGCAGGACGAAGTGTATTCTTCGGCCTTCCTCTTCGTCGGGTTCCCTCTGGTTGCCACTCCAGTACCGTTCTGGGGAGTCTATCTTCCGCCATACGGATAACATGCCCCTAGTAGCGCCATCTTCGTTGGCGTATGACATCAGTTACCAGGGGCTGGCGCGAGATAGAACGAACTGTCTGGTTGGTTATGTGGTCCCTCAGTATTCTGCGAAGACAGCTGTTCTCGAAATGTGACGACTAGGTGATCAAAAAGACAAAGTCAGTTTGAAGGTAGTTCTCGATTATATCGACCACGCTGAATCTGAATATGGATGGTGGCAAAGCTGTAGATGACGCTTTGACCTTGTAAAAGCGAAATAATACCCTTTTTATGCCTATAAAATGTGTCAAGGCTGTTGATTTTATTTTTTTTCTAAGGTTGTACTAGCCCAATTTAGTTGCAGGACATCTCATTTTATTCCTAACAATGCTGTCTCCTAGAATAAGTTTCCTTTTTCAGATATCTCTTATAGTCCCGGAGCTATAGGCTAGTATTTATTAATTGTCTCTGAAAATCTCGAAATTCAAAGGTTCATTTTCAGGCTCGGCACGTATCTCGTAGCTCAATATATTTTTAGGATTTTTGGGGTCCCAAAACGTAAGTGGAGGGATACCTATGACATCGCAAAAGTTGTCCGTCAGTCAGCACGATAACTGTCGAAGGGAATGAGATATTTTGATGAAACTTGGTGTGAGGATTCATTGGGTCGTCGGACCAGTCGAGTTCGATGATGGGCTTTGTAGCCCTACATTTAGGGGTGGGAGAGGGGGTTCAAATTAAGGGGCAAACAAAATATTTCGAAACAGCTAATGTGATAGTCGATTATGGTAAAAAGACATGCTGAACACGATGGTAAAAACCACTCTGTCATCGGACAAGTAGTTTGCCCGGATTCCGGCCGAAACCGGAAAGTTTGTTAAAAGTAAAAGTTTTATTTGAAGTTGATTAGATATTCGATTTAGGGGTAGGAATATTTTGGAGTTGATTAGATGTTCGATTTAGGGCAAGAAGACATGCTGAACACTTGTGTGAAAACAATTTTCTACCTGGACATGTAGTTCGCCCGGAATCCGGCCAAAACCGAAAAATTGTTAGAAGTTAAAGTTTTATTTCTAGTTGATTAGATAACCGATTTAGGGGTAAGAAGAGATGCTGAATCCGTGTGTGATAATCATATTTTACCCCGACATATAGTTCGACCGGAATCCGGCTGGAGTCGGAAAATTTGTTATAAGGTAAATTTTTATTTGAAGTTGATTCGATGTTCATTATTGGGGAAAGAAGATACCCTGAGTTCGTTTTTTAGCTTTCTTTTTGCGCCGGACAAGTAGTTCTGGAGTTCGGCCGAAACCGGAGATTGGCAGAAGTGGCAGGAAGTTTTCGTCAAAACAGATATGACTTATAGGGGTAAACACGCATGCTGAATCCAAATCTGAACTTGGTTTTCTCAGATGATTTGCTGTTTGCCCCTAATCTTTTCCTGAATTTTAATTGTAAAAATGTTCAAGGAGTCTGGCGATGACTGGATCTGGCTAAGACAAGACCCAGTTGTCTGGATCAGATATTGAATTTTTGGGATCCCATCGGAACCTTTGGTCTTGTTTATACTTTACCAGTATTTGCCTTGGGTTCACATTGCCATAAAGTTCCAAGCTCCAACTTTTATGTGAAGCCGTACAAATTTTTTTGAAAAGTAAGGCTAAAAATGTATGAGAAAGTATATCTTTGCAAAATGGTGATGTGACACAATATTCTATGCTAGAATTTGGCGTAGAATTTAAATATCGCCTTTATTTTTCAACCAAATATTAAATACGGTTGTCATAGGCTAATTACTTATTTAAAGGACTAAATTATCTTTTGAAAAATGATACGGCGAGACATATTTCTATGCCAAATGTCAACCCCGATTCCAATGGTAGTGTTGGTTTGACCATCGTGTGTCAAATTTAGTTGATATAAGCTAATTAATTTGCTATAGGGTCTAATTTCTTGCAAATATCGTTGCAAGTCCAGATCAATGAATCCACGAAGCTCTGTAAGGTAAAAGACTGGCCCAGAAGCATCATTCACCTTGTCACTCACTTTTGGTCTATAAGGTATATCAATGTTATCCAGTCAGACTTCATTTTAACAACTAACCTATTGTAATTTTGACAGGCTAAAATCTGAAAGACCTAAGTGAGGCAGATACAAATCACATGGGAATAGAACAGGTAGTCGTGTTGCTGCCCCCATGAATCATGTCTCCGTTATCGTCCTAGCACATCCGGAAATACCTTAATTCGCGATCACCGAAATTCCCGACCCCCCCCCCCCCCACCACCACCACCAACTCCCCTCACAGTGCCCGAACCAGGTCCGGTTTTGTCACTGATATATGTAGTTCTTGTCAAGTTCGTCAAGATCCGATCACCCGTTCCAATGTTATACACTCCTCAAGATTTCGGATTCCCCTTCCCTCCGTTCCCCCCAAGGTAAGCTGACCATTTCCAGGTTAATCTTGCCTGCCAAGTTTCATTGCCCTAGCCCACCTGGAAGTAACTTAACTGCGTATCACCGAAATTCCGGGAACCCCCTCCAAATCCCCCCAGAGTGGACGAATCCGGTCCGTTTCTGTCAGTGATGTACCTAGGACTTGTGCTTTTTCCTCCCACCAAGTTTCATCCCGATCGCTCCACTCTAAGCGTGTCACATGATGTCCAGTTCCCCCTCCGACCCCCCCCCCCCCCCCCCCTCCCCACACACATTCATCGGATTCGGTAAGGACTTGAAATGGGACATCTGAGACGTGACGTCTTTCCAAATATCAAGTTTCATTAAGATCCGATCACCCGTTCGAAAGTTATGCATGTCACTAAATTCCCGATTCCGGTTCCATCCCCCCCCCCCCACGATGGTCGGATCGAGCAAGTGATATTTCAAAGTAAGTTTGGTCGGGTCTCTAATCTGCCTGCCAAGTTTCATCGTCCTAGCACATCAGGAAGTACCCTAACTCGCAAACACCGGACTGACCGACCGACGGAAAAGTGATCGATATATGGCACTTGGTCAGAAGGCAAGTGCCATAAAAAGGCAGTGATATGCAAGGATGTCACATGGGGGTGCAGCCCCCCCTCCCCTCGTCCGACTTTGATTCGTTGAAATTTAGGGCCCATAATTTTACTAAATTATCCTCTGGTTTTCGATGACAGAACTATTCGGTATATTTGCGGGGTTCGGTTGTTATACTGGTAGTTTAAACGGAAGAGAAAAATAGTAGTCTGACTACTAAAGCAAGCTAGGCGTCTGTACGGACACCAAATTTTCGCCAAGTTGTCAGACAGTGATCCAAGGAAGTTCCACACAACTGGACGGAAACTAACGGGACAGCAGAAGTCGAAATCCATTCTGAGGAACGAGCAAGGAAAGAATTTAACCGCAGAAACAATTAATGCCCACTTCTCAAATATTTGCCGCCAACAGCCTCCCCACAGAATGGTCCAATCGAAACCATCCCTGTCATCACAGTTCCCAGGTCCAAGAAAAACTCGAAAACCTAGATATTAGGAAAGCCTCATACCCGACGAAACTCCTACAAGGCTGATAAATGCATGCTCCTCCTTCTTGGCCACGCCATTGGCTATGGTGTATAACCAGTGTCTACTGGAAGGGGTTTTTCCGGATAAGTTTAAAAAGGCATTTATCACACCGATTCCGAAGAAAAATCACCGACCTCCGGCCGATTTCGAAAACGCCCATCATCTCCAAAGTCTTCGAAGACTTTATTGTGCAGTGGCTACTAGCAGAAGTAGAACAGAAAATCGACCCTATGCAGTTCGGTTTTTGTCGAGGACACAGCATAACACATTATCTGGTCAGATTGCTTCATAATCTACTAGAGCACCTAGAAAATTCGGAGGCCCGAAGAAATAATTATTTCTGATTTCGTGAAAGCTTTCGATCTGCTTGATCACGAGACTGTTACCCACGAAGCCTGTGCCCTGGAAGTCTCGCAGTTTCTGCTATGTATCATCGCAAGTTTCCTTTCTGGTCGTCAACAGTGCGTACAACTCGAAAACGGGGAAGCATCCAACTTCCAAGACATCACCTGTGGAGCGGCCCAAGGAATCAAGCTAGGTCCCATCTTATTTGTCATAGTCATCAACGACTGATGAGACAACACAAACAAAGGTATAAGTTCGCAGACGATCTTTCGCTAAGCCTGCTGCGATTCCTGCCACAAACACACAGCCAACTTGTAACCCTGATTGCAGAGCTTCAAGATCAAGCTGATCAAATGAAGCTCCAGCTAAGCCTCGAGAAAAGCTGTGTGCTGCGTGTCAACTTCCTCAAGAAGAAGAGCATTGACGAATCTGCACCTCTCCAAACAAAGAAATCAGTCAAAATACTCGGCATCACATTAACTGGCGATCTCTCTTTCGGAGATCACAGCTAAAGCAGCTGGTCTTCTAAAATCCTTCGCAAATCTCAGAAGGTTTGGAATGACAGATAAACTCCTTCTTTCGTGCTATAAAACTAATGTCATGCCCATAGTCATGTACGGCGGTCTTGTCTGGCACCCGTCACTCACAGAGAAACACAGAAGTCAACTGGAAACAATTCAGACGAGAGCCTGCAAAATAATTCTTGGGCCAAACTACAACAATTCTACGAAGAAAGCTTAATAAGTGAACTCAAGCTCCCAACCCTGAATGAACGGAGGCATGAAACCTTGATGAAGTTTGGAGCTGACATCCTGAAGTCCCCAGCGCACCGAGGCATCCTGCCCCAGTTTACTTCGGTACCCCACACACACAAGACGAGGTTGGCAACTCTGAAAGAGGGAAAAGAACTGTTAAAATGCCCGCCTACACACTCGACGACAAGATTTTTAAACTTCTACCTGCCATACTACGTGAAGCACTACAACGAGAATATCCTCAAATTGAAGTGATAGCTTATCATGTGTGTTCTTCTTGTTGCGTCTTTTGTTGTTTTTCTCTTCTTACTTGTTTGACGTTACCCATGTTCTTGTTTGAAGATACCCATGTTATTGCATCGTGATAAAGGGAAAGAATAAAGATTATTATTACCACGAATTTGGTGAAAGAATTTTACTGAAATTGTTCGGTAATTTTTCGATGCCAGAACTGTTTGGTGTATTTTTGGCGATTTGGTAGGTACACAGAATCCTGAATAGGCTCTCGGTCCAAAAATTATTCGGTATCATAACTGTAATTCGGTATTTTATTCTGTATAATTGCCAGGACAGTTGCGGCGAATCCGGACTTTCGGCCCAGTTTCGATGAAATTGTATCGGATCCGAATAATGTTCCGTAGTTGTTCGATACAAAAAAACTCTTCGGTATAATTACCGGAATTCGGTAGTAATAAAGATTCCTGAATATAGGCTATCGCTCAAAACGTATTCGGTATAATATCGGAATTCGGAAATTTATTCGATAGAATTGCCAGGATTAGGTGGTTATAGCTAATCCACATTTTATTTTGTATAGTTGCCAGAATGCGGTCGTTACTACGAATCCCGACCTTCGGTCCGATTTTAAATTTTTGTTTTCGAGGTCGGTATCTAATACCACGGTCAGAGGCGTCACGACTGTGGGGGGGGGCCCCCCCCCCCCCAAGCTGTTGGCCAGTCGGTAAAAAAATACCGAGTCGGCGCGAAGCGCCGCGATTTTTCGTCAAAGCAGTTGATTTTTGTCATGAAAACAGTCGTTTTTTCTGAAAATTGGTCGATTTTTCGTCGAAAATGTCATTTTCGTTGTTGAAAACAGTCGTTTTTTCTGCAGAAAAAGTTGGTAAAAATTACCAGCCAGTCGGTAAATGCCTCGACCCCCAAAAACATTTTGGCTAGTAACGCCTCTGACCACGGTCAGTATGCGTTTTGCAGTTATCCATTTGCACTTATACCACGGTCCGACCCTGGTATCTGAAAAGTTATCTGACTTTCATCAAATTGGTGGGGAAGAAGTTTGGCACTTAATGTAGCTGGATTTTTTTTTTCTTTTGGGATGACTTCGATAAGTGCAATATCTGCAATAGTCGTTTTGCAGAGCAACCGTGTATCATATACCAGCGTCAGGGGCGTCGCAAGTGCATTTTCGGTGGGGGGGGGGGGGTGCAGAGCCAAAATTTTACCGAATCTTTCAAAAATTTTACCGAATCCTAGAACTAAGAATTCGAGCTTATAATTATGGAACAGAAACGACTACATAGGAAGAGTAACAATAAGTACTACACTGCTTCCTGGCCGACGATTGAAATTAAGTGTCTTTTTGTGTATGTTTATGTGTTTTATTTACTTTCTTCATTTACTCCGCTTTCTGAAAACGGCGGGTTATAAATAAATTACTTACTTATTACTTAAAAGGCAGCATGAACGACGAGATAGATAGATAGATAGAAAGTTTATTTTAAAAATCGACTATCGTGGCTATAAACCAAATTTGCGATTATTGTCAAACAGACAGAAAAAACAACAATATATGTGAAAATGTCAGTACGCTTAAAAATTCAAACTTCGTTAAAATATTTCAAGAACTCGGGAACAAAACTTTTGGCATATCTAGCGTGTTTTGTAGGTACGGGACAGAGCTTGGGAACCTTAGAACTTACTACTCGTTCTGGTCGACTTCTAACATTTTGATAGGGGGGAGGGAGGACTTGGGAGTGGAGAGGATGAGATACCATGGTTGAACCGAAGTCAGTGCTTAGCTCCTTTCTGCGCTCCTGCAGTGTTTTAGGTTAAAGTGTTTTAAAAGGTATGAGTAGAGAAGCTTCGGTCCACTATGAATCATAAGAAGAGGCCGCTTCTGTATGTTCTCTTTGTTCCTGCGATAATGAAAAATGCCAAACGGGTGCTGCGTATTCCAGGGTGGGTCTGATGAAAGAAGTATAAACTCGCAGTAGGTGACACTGGGGTATTTTCATTTTTGAAAGAAGTTTTATGTTTTGTATTCCCGCATTGGCTCGTTTCAGCATGTCCCGACAGTGGGCTTCCCATTTTAGATCTGGGGTAATGGTAACACCCAGTACCTTAATTTTCTCTGCCTTCATTTTTTTCGGTATTTCTTCTTTGAAGGCAGGATTTGATTTTATGAAAGAAACAGTTAAAACCGCTGTTTTCGCGAAGTTAACTTTCATATCGCTATTCTGTGCCTCGTCTGCCACCTCTTGGATTATTAGCTTAGTATTACTCATTTGGGAACGATGACAGATTTCAACAATGCTCTAGTCGTCTACATACTTCCAACGGTTTTCCTCATCTACTGCAATATCATTTATCATTACCAAGAAAAGAAGAGGACCCAAAAGAGTCCCCTGAGGCACTCCACAAAAAATTTCTTTTTCTTCCGAAAAAACACCCTTATACTTGGTTTTTTGTTTTCTTTTTTGGAGGAATCCAACAATAATTTTGATCAAGTAGGGGCTTACATTTAGTTTAATTAGCTTTTCCACGAGCACTTTGTGGTTAATTAAGTCGGACCCTTTAGTAAAGTCAATTGTGTTGCGAGAGCAACACTTTGGTTTTGTCCTCGTTTTTTTTTTTTTTTTTTTTTTTTTTTCCTATGACTCCGATTTCATTTTATTCCTGGTAACTGAGAAGGGTCTAACCTGTGCGGTTTTTACGGAAAGTGTGGACCTTAGGCCGGATTGATGAATATGACATTACATTTTGGAAAGCTCCGTAGAACTCTTGCCTGGGGCCAATAAGGATGGTTTTTGCTTGTCATCGAGCCAGAGCCTACGGTTTGCGAAGTGAAGTGGAGTTGTATAGCCTATGTCAGAGAGGACTATCTGAAGTTGTGTAGCGAACCTTTCGTTTCATCAAAAGATGTTTCTGCTTTCGAGTGGAAAGCTCCGTTCTAGCACGCAAGCAGGCAGGCACCAGTTTCAAATTGAAGATGGACTAAAATCTATAAGTGTTAAATATATGCGGCAGTTACCCGGCCCCACAGCCAACATATCTTCTTTGAGTGATAAATAGAAAAATCTACAGAGACAAAAAAGTGGCTTTTTCCCACGGGTCCGAAAGTGCTGCCATCTATTGTTTCTGTCCATGTCTGCGACGATTTCAGCTGAGTTTATAATTTGTTTTTTTTGCACTTTGGTTTGTGGTAGAGTAACGGTATCAGATGTGCCTCTTAAACTTTAAAAGTTCTCTCATTGCTAAAGAAACTAGAGCTTATCCTTTGCTCCTTTCTAAGTCGTGACGTTAGAAAGTTGGCCTACGGCAAAAAAGTCAACTTTTGAACTAAGACAGGTAGAATTTTTTTTTCGACGGCAATCGATAGCCATTGATGAGCCGATCAAAGTATATGCCATCCATTTTTTGGTACAAAAATTCCTTCATGAGATACACCAGTTTGAAAATTTCAAAGGGGTTGACAACTTCATAGTAAGGTACATTGAAACCAAAAATAGGCGATACCAGTTATGATACATATAGGGGACTTTTAAGCAACAGTCGACTGTTAGCCCATAATCATCTTCGGTAATGAGGGGTTTGCAGCTTTTGCTTCTTGGTATACCTGTTATTTGTTTCCGGTGTATTCGATGGTAAGAACAATTTGGTTCCCAATGGTAAGATATGCAAGGGACTTGTAAGTAATAATCGGCTGTTATGCTACAATCATCTTCTGCGATGATGGGTTTGCAGCTTTTGCTACCTGGTGTACCCATTATTTGTTTCCGGTTAACTTAATGTATATCACGGGAGAGGGACTTGTAAGTAGGAATCGGTTCACGAGGGGCTAGGAATTTTTGCAAATGGGTGCACATTGTATTCGATTTCTATAAATCTGACGGTAAGAAAGTTTGTGTCGATGGTCTATCAATGTAACCGAGGATTAACTGTTTACACAACGGATACAAATGAAAATGTAAAGCAATGAGGTAGTTTCATAATAATTAATAGTGTCATCTATAGTATTTTAATCCTGAAAAGTTACGGATAGCTTTCTATTACCAACTAGATTATATAAGATATTGTTCCAAGTTTTCATCCGTCACGATGTCTACGATTGAAAAGGATAAAGTATACCTGACTGCAAAGTTAATTTAGTCCCTTCTTCCTATATTATTTTGTTGTTGTTTTTACAACGCTGAAGAATACCTTTTGATCATATGATTAATTTTTTTAGAACATCCCGTTTAAAAAGCTTATGCTAGAATCATCTTCAGCGATGAGGGGCTTGCAACTTTTGATAGCTGGTATATCCATTATTTGTTTCCGGTGAATTTGATGTCAATCACGGGAGACGGACTTGTAAGTAAGAATCGGTTCACGAGAGGCTAGAAATTTTTGAAAATTGGTGCACATTCTATTCGATTTCTGTAAATATGACAGTAAGAAAGTTTGTACCGATGGTCTATCGCTATAACCTAGGATTATCTGTTTACGCAACGGGTACAAACGATACGGTAATGTAAAACAATAAGGTAATTTTGTAATAATTAATGGTGTCATCTATGGTATTTTAATCCTGAAAAGTTACGGATAGCTTTATAATATCAACTAGATTATATAAGATATTGTTCCAAGTTTTCATCCGTCACGATATCTACGATTGAAAAGGATAAAGTTCAACTTCGACGGCAATCGATAGCCGCTGATGAGCTGATCAAAGTATATGACATCCATTTTTTGGTAAAAAAAAATTCCTTTATGAGATACACCAGTTTGAAAGTTTCAAGGGGTTGACAACTTCAGTAGTAAGGTACACACTGAAACCAAAAATAGGCGATACCAGTTGTGAGACATTTAGGGGATTTGTACGCGACAGGCAACTGTTAGCTCATAATCATCTTCGGCAATGAGGGGTTTGCAGCTCTCGCTAGTTGGCGTACCTGTCATTTGATGAACAATTTGGTTCCCAAATGTAAAACATGCAAGGGACTTGTAAGTAATAATCGGCTGTTATGCTACACAAATCTTCAGCGATGAGGGGTTTGCAACTTTTGCTAGTCGGTATACCCATTATTTTTATCCGGTGAACTTGATGTCTATCACGGGAAAGGGACTTGTCAGTAGAATCGGTGCACGAGGGGCTAGAAATTAGTGCAAATTGTTGCACATTGTATTCGATTTATATAAATCTGACGGTAAGAAAGTTCGTATCGTTGGTCTATCGCTGTAACCTAGGATTTACTGTTAACGCAACGGGTACAAACGATACTGTAATGTAAAACAAGGTAGTTTCGTAATAATTAATAGTGTCATCTATGGTATTTTAATCCTAAAAAGTTACGGATAGCTTTATAATACCAACTAGATTATATAGGATATTATTCCAAGTTTTCATCCGTCACGATGTCTCGATTGAAAAGGATAAAGTTCAACTGACTGCAAAGTCAATTTAGTCCCTTTTTCCGATATGCTTTTGTTGTGGTTAGGGCAATCGATAGCCCTTGAAGAGCTGATCAAAATATATGCCATCAATTTTTCTGAACAAAAATCCTTCATGAGATAAGCCAGTTTGAAAGTTTCAAGGGGTTGACAACTTCAGGAGTAAGGTACACACTGAAACCAAAAATAGGCGATACCAGTTGTGAGACATGTAAGGGACTTGTAAGCAACATTCGACTGTAAGCAACAGTCGACTGTTAGCTCATGATTGAGAAATAGTAGTAAAGTAAAAATGGTTAAAGAAGTATTTTTGTCGAAAGTAGTGCCGATAATCCATTACGGAGCAGAGATATGGGGATATGCAGTAGCTGGGAAATTGGATAAGTTGCAATTAAATTACTTTAAAAGGATTCTAGGTGTAAATAATAGGATTAATGGTCTAGTGGTAAAGGGTGATTTAGGTCTATTTTCACTAAGGAGTAGGAGGCTAGTGAGTATGGTAAATTTTTGGGAAAGGATTTTGATTATGCCCCATTCAAGACTACTAAAGGAGGCATACCTAGAATCATTGTGTGATGGAAGGAAGCAGTCGTGGGCACACCATATTAAGTGTATTTTAGATAATACAGGTTTAAGTAATTTGTGGAATGAAGGGGAAGGTCCAGGATGGGAGTTAGGAAGTGTGACTAGAGTGGTTAGACAGACACTCCAAGACCAGGAAATACAGACGTGGTTATGCGAGGTGAGTAAGTCAGAATCTCTGAGGTTGTACGCTGAGGCAAAAGAGACGTGGGGTGAGGAAATATATTTTAAAGTAGGGTTAAGTAGGGAGGAGTTGGGTTTGTTAATAAGTATGAGGGCTGATGGTTTGCCGCTCGGTGCAAGAAGAAAGTATATGGGGAAAAAAGAGGAAAGATCGGGTCCTTACTACTTTTGTCCTATGTGTGGAGAAATGAACGAGGATATATGCCACCTTTTGTGTGATTGTAGAGAGTTACGGGGGCTAAGGGAGGAGATTTTTGGGGTGGGGGGAACTGATAAGAAATGGATTATTAAAATGATGGGGAGTAAAGATTTTAAAGAAATAAGAATTATTGGGAAGTTCCTCAGGTTAGCTTTTAAACACCGGAAAGATTTCTTCTGATGGGGAAGTTGTGTTTTTAGTGCTAAGAAAGTATTCAGTGTAAATTAAAAAAAAAATATTAAGAGTGTGTTAGTGTGTATATGCGCATGTAAGATTGTTTACTTTTTGTTTCGTTTTGTTGCATGATGGCCGGATGGCTTTAATGTGCAAATAAATCATTCATTCATTCATTCATCTTCGGCAACGAGGAGTTTGCAGCTTTTGCTAGTTGGTATACCTGTTATTTGTCTCAGGTGTATTCGATGGTAAGAACAATTTTGTTCCCAATTGTAAGACATGCATGGGACTTGTAAGTAATAATCGGCTTTTATACTATAATCATCTTCAGCGATGAGGGGTTTGCAACTTTTGATAGCTGGTGCATCCATTATTTGTTTCCGGTGAATTTGATGTCAATCACGGGAGACGGACTTGTAAGTAAGATCGGTTCACGAGGGGCTAGAAATTTTTGAAAATTGGTGCACATTGTATTCGATTTCTGTAAATATGACAGTAAGAAAGTTTGTGTCGATGGTCTATCGCTATAACCTAGGATTAACTGTTTACGCAACGGGTACAAACGATACGGTAATGTAAAACAATAAGGTAGTTTTGTAATAATTAATAGTGTCATCTATGGTATTTTAATCCTGAAACGTTACAAATAGCCTTCTTCCGATATTGTTTTGTTGTTGGTTTTACAACGCTAAAGAACAGCTTTTGATTATGTGATTATTCTTTTTAGAACATACCGTTTTAAAAGCTTCGATAAGTTGACAATTTCAGCATTTAACCGACAGCGAAGAAACAAAACCAAAGTGTTGCTCTCGCAACACTTTAGCCGGCGAAGCCGGACAAAGGTTGCCGCAACACTTCACGTTGCCCGGGCAACGTAGGTCTAGTTGCTATTAAATTTATCCATTTTTCTGTATCATCTAGGTTCCTTAAAATACAATCAATTAGACTTACTAGGTAATGGGATGTAGACGACTTCGGTCTGTTGCCGTACTGGCGTGGATCTAATTTACCAAGAATTTCCCCTTTTAACCACTTGGCTACAAACCATTCGTACGCCTTGCTGAAAGTGGGTGTAAGTGTGTATATTCGTGAGCGGTAAAGCCAGTTTATCGGGGAAAGCCTATCAGTTCTATTGGAATGTCCACTGGAGTTCTGCTAGTTCTTTTGTTGTTTTAGTTTAGATAAACCAAGTATTAGGCAGCGTTTTGGCGAAGCCCACATGGAGAATATATTGCCGGGCATGATTGCAGTAAGAGCTATATCTATTATATCCAATAGAAAATTAAATCGATCGCCGCAGGCGAAAATTTTCAAAATCTATTTTTTTTTTTTTGTAGGCTAAAATTTAACTGCTCCTCTTACAAATTCTATCATTTACCGTTGATTAAATACCAAGACTTTAAGAAGTTCCAGAAACCGGATGGATCGACGTCCCGGCAGCAGCAGCAACTGTAGTCTAGTCAATATACTACCTATGGTCACATAAAGTGAGCGCCGCAGGCGAATTCTTTTTTTGATTTTCCTGCCAAATTTACTTTCCATCGAAATTCTAGCTTTTAATGTTTCGAAATCTCAATCCTAAAACTGGCTTAAAACCCCCGTCAGATGACGCGAATATTACGAAAAGTGCTGCAGGCGGAATTTTCGAAATGTTTATGATTAGATATTCTTTTTAGGATCCAAAATAAAAGTAAGGACTATCGATGATATCATAGATCATCCCTTTTGTCTGCGACCAGTGCTTCACTCGACCTCTTTTGAATTTCGAGGTTCGTGGTAAAGTCCGAATCCTGGCAATTCCAACGAATAAGTTACCGAATCCCAGTTATCATACCGAATAAGTTTAGACCGATAGCGTCTTCGGAATTCTGTATAACTACCGTATCCCGGTTATTATACCGAATTGTTTTGGTATCGAAAGACTACCGAACAATATTTATATTCGGTATACTTTCGTCGAAACTGGAACAAAGTCAGGATTCGTGGTTAACTTCCTAATCTTGGAAATTATACTGAATAAATTACCGAATCCCAATCATGATACCGAATAATTTCGAACCAATAGCTTATTCGGGAGTTTGTGTAACAACGGAATCTCCATAAATATAGCGAATAGTTCCGGCATCGAAAAATTACCAAATGATTTCAGTAAATTATCTCACCAAGTTCTTGATAACTACCGAATACTGGCAATTATACTGAATTCCGATCATTATACCGAAGAGATTTGTACAGATAGCCTATTTAGGATTAGGTATAACTACCGAATACCCGCCCCGTA
Organism: Branchinecta lynchi; assembly: GCA_023053575.1. Lineage (NCBI taxonomy): Eukaryota > Metazoa > Arthropoda > Branchiopoda > Anostraca > Branchinectidae > Branchinecta > Branchinecta lynchi. The sequence goes on from JAKZAP010000004.1 coordinate 27,520,248, forward strand.
AACCGAAATAATACCGAACAATTTTAATAAAAATTTGGGCCTCTGGCCCAAATACGGGGGATGCTGCATCCCCCCCCCGCGACGCCCCTGACCAGCGTAACTGCGAAAACTACTAATTGCAGATCCAGTTACCGTGGTATCAGATACCAGGGTGTCTGTAAACTGAAACTAATCTGGATTTTTTAGGTTTTCGGGATTTTGAAAGTTCTGTGGGTGCACTGAGTCGCAAATTCGCAAATTGCGCAGCGAATTTGAAAACAGAATATAGTCTGGGTTAGTTTCTGGGATATTAGTATCTTTTTCTTGCATTTTTGTCAGGATTGAGAAACGGAAAGGTTCACGATTCTGCAGAATTGAGAAGTTGTTTTGATACGATAGATGATTCTCGCTTCTTGTTCTCAGCTCTTTTTCTTGATTTGTCAACAATGTATGGACATTGACAATGTCTGGACGTTCAACCCTTATACTGCCCTTATAAAGCAGGATGAAGGGTTGCTAATTCTGTGCTAAATTATTGTTTTTATTTTGTCAAAAGACAAATCGTGAAGAGAAAAAATGGATTTGTGTGATAACTGAAAGCAAGAACTGAGAATTCAGATAACAAAATTAACTTTTGTCGCAGTGTAACATAAGGCATTTTTCGACAGCCCCATAAAGTGCTTGTGGCACAGAAATATTTTTGCACTTGTTTCTGTGACCTGCAAGCAAGATTCAAGAATAAATAATCACAAGAACCTCCGTCTCCCTATATGTGTAAGATGACCACACGGAATCGAATATACTCTTGATACACTGCCTGATGTACAGGAGTGTTGCATGAAGCTGCCCTTACTATGGCACCGCCCACCCCCAATTGGCCATGGTACATGATCCTGCCACCTTGGATCATGAAGCTGCCACCCCCAGAAAAATCATGCAAATTCCAAGAAAACAGCAAATTTTGTTATTTGCAAAAGGTCAAGGAACCTCTCTGACCAAACAGCTGGCCTCTAACTTCACCATGTAGCAAAATACTATTTTTAGCAAAGTCGGTGACTTCATGATCACTTGGGTGCCTATATTCTTTCGTGTTTTCCAGCTTAGCCTTGAACAATTTCAAGTAAACTATGGTACCAGCAGAAAGTGAAGGTTCTAAGCTTCCTTTCAGGATACTCCACTGAATTTTATCTCAACCTTTACTCTTTTTCCCTAAGTCATTTCCCAAAAATAGGAGTTTAGGGTGGCGGCTTCACGCAGCACTCCTGTAAACAACCGGAGGGTAGGAGCTATGCAGCGGATCGTAATTTGTCACTTCTAGAAATAGCTATATTGCTTTAAAGCCCTAGATAAGAAATTTCCTTATGAATGCCATTTTAGTCATCCTTAACAGCTGATTGGTTGTCTATCACTGTGACACACTGCAGACGGGGTTCTCCAGGGAGTACCTCTAGCTCTGCTTAGTTTATTGGGGTATCCATAGCTTCTGTATGGGACCAGCGATTCTGTATGGGACCAGCGGTTCTATTAGATTAGTAGTTCTTGCTGCAAGTGTTTTCCATTGACCAACAATTTTTTAAAGAGGTGTTGGTAGACCAGTAAGCATTTGGTGAAGTTAGTACTGCAAGACTGGCAAGTGGTGAACCCTACTTGGCCAAAAAAGCTCAAAGAAGTTGTGGCAAATGTACATAACTTTATAATGTCAAATTCTGCTCAATTTTTCAATGTTCTGCCTGTTTTTTCACAATTTTAAGAGCTTCTAACTAACTGAATGTCATCTAAATTGCTGCAATTTTTTTTTCAAGTACCGTAGGCCTACATCCTGAACTCATTTCTAGGCACAAAGGTCTTGCTGGTGGCTTTGATGTGTTAAAGGTTGAATAATTGCTCATCTGTCACACTTGGGGTTCATTAAACAAACTGTCTTGTAACTTAGCTCACAACAACTACATCACAACCGGTAGGATAATAATTGAAACTACAAAACAGAATAAATGGAGCATTTATAGGACGACTTGCAGTTCGTTCATTTTCAACTTAGTGAAATGAATTCAGTGCAGTAATTTTTGTTTGTGTGTAGGGAAAGAAAGACAGGCTTTCTGTCAGTGTATCAGAATATCACTATGTTCTGCATGCAGGGTGTAACTACCATCTTAATGTGGGGTGGGGGGGGGGGGGACAATAAAAAATGTGCCAGCAAATTTCTGAGTGTGCCGATGGAATATTGTTTTAGCGTAGGGAGGGACGATGGATTTTTGGCTTGACTTCATACAGCAATCTTAAAGTAAATACTAAATTGTCACATATTATCTTCTTTCATTTACTCCGCTTTGTCAAAGTTGTGGGTTATAAATAAATTACTTACTTACTTGTAAGTGAAAAGCCTGCCTTGACCTTTAGTAGGTACAGCAAAGTCACTGGCATGCGGGTTGACTGGCGAATGCCTTGCGAAACTAAAAAGAACCTTATAATAACATCAGGTCTATCATGTCAGCTTTCGCTGGATGCAATGAAGACCCTGAATTCCCAACCGTCAAGCCGTCAAGCAAATTCCGATGTGGACAAAAATTAAACCAAAAAGACATGGTGGATCAGGAAATACTGTTTTTTCTCCTCTCAGATGAATAGTTCTGTTGGAATCTTTTCAAAACAGCATTTTTAAGATTACTTGCTGTCGTTCAGTGGTCTTTTAGAATGATATCAAAATATGTATGGGTTCGGCAAAGACTGAACATGTGCTAGACCTGGTTATCTGTATTAAAAAAGATCAACAAACATTTCCTCTTTGGGATTCCGTTGAAACTTTTGGTCTGGTTTAGCCAGTGCAAACTCCCGAATCTCACTCTTTAGCCCAAGTAAAAGACTCGCCCTCATACAATATACAGAATACAGATAAAGGAGCGCAGGCAAAATTTCTGGTATGCTTGATACATTTTATCGGTGCTTTGTGATGGACAAAAGTTTATTGGGCCAAGTTTTGCCAAAGGATTTCCTCGGAAGTATTCCTATCAGTCTGATTGAAAAGTAGAAGCTGGAATTTTATACATAGTGCGAAATTACTTTGATTTGTTTTGCTGAAAGTTCGATTTGAAGCCCAGTTTGCAAACTAAAATCGAGCTGCCAGAACATAGCTGATTTGTTTATAAAAGCTTGCCACTAATAGCAATAGAGATTGCATCGTTTCCGGTCAAAAACTTACTGTGGACGAACTGTGCCGACAGATTTCCTAAAAAGTATTCCTATCCGTTTGATTAGATGGTTGAAGTTGGAATTTTGGTTTGATGCGATAGAGCTTATATGTTATCGACAAGTTGGATTTCGAAGCACATTATGCTGGCTAAAACGGATTTGATAGAACAAGATTTTGTCCAGATCTAACTTTTGTGCTGAAAGTTAGCCTACTCGCGTCAGAATGTCGGTAAAGCTTTGTTGGCGTATTACGCCCAACGAATGCTTATTTTGGACAAACCTGTGCCGACGGGTTCGGTCAGAATTATTTTTATCAGTTGGAGTGGAAAGTTCAAACAAAGTTCCATGCTTAGCGTGATACTAGTACTATTCATTTTGCCGACAAGTTGGATTTCGAATCAGCATACGAAAGACAAGAAAGGATTTTGTAGGAAAACGTGCCGACACAAAACATCTGTATAATAATAATAATATGACCTTTATTTCCATAATAGCACAACATAGTATGGCTAGCAGAGGATCGTCATGACGTAGCACATGTCAAAACATTGATGGACAATATATACAGTACATGATAATAATGAATAGGCCTACACATTATAATACATGTCACACAACCAGAACTAAAATGAGAAATAATCAAGTATCAAGAGTTAAAATGAGAAATAAAATAAGGTACGAATGATGATAAATATCGGTCAGACGAGTCAACTAGGGGCGGGGTAATTTGAAGCCGATCTTTTTTTTCAGTTTTTAGTCTAGTGATGGGCTGATTGGGGTTAGGCGATTGGTAATCTGGTAGAATGGATCTATGATTATCGGAAGATAGACATTTCAGTCCAAAATCCATGGTGAGCTTGTGTCTACGGCACGCCAGAGTAGGAAGACTAAGTTTTGTGAGGCTATCTTCATCTGTGGAATAATCTTGCCCAAGGATAATCTTGCAAGCCCGCTTCTGTACCCCCTCTAGTATCTCCGTCTGACTTTTATTAAGGCCCGGATGCCAAACAGGACACAAGTATTCCGTTGCAGGGCGTACATACGTGCAATATAAGGATCTCATGAGTCTCGTTGGTATCCCAAATCTCCGGAGCATCGCAAGGGATTTCAGAAGTAGAGAAGATTTGTGTAGGATAGTGTCAACATGAGAATCCCATTTTAAATTCTTATCAATTGTGATTCCAAGGAGTTTCACCTTCTCACGGTAAGCCAAACCGACGTTTTCTTGATGTGGTAATTCTCTCTTTAAAAATGAAAACCTTATGATCACGCTCTTCGGGAGACTGACCGACAGCTTTACCTCCGACAACTCATTTTTTAAAGTTTCGAAAATGTCAGTCATACTTTGTTCAGACGAATTTGAAGGTACATTCCGCAACGATAAACCTGAGAGATCGTCCGCGAATTTATAACGGTTAGGATACTCTCGTAAAACTTTGTTAAAAACAATTAAAAATATCAGTGGACCTAATTTTGTTCCCTGGGGTGTACCACACAAAATTTCTAGAAATTCAGACACATCATTTTTACTAAGTCGAGGCTTCGGGCACGACAGAAGCTATATGGGCTGAAATCGTGCCGACGGATTACTTCATAAGTATGCCTGTTGGCTGATTTTTTAGCTGATTTTTGTACACAAACGCGCAGAATGCTTTTGTCGTTCCCGACAGAAGGTTTTAAGGGTGAAATTGTGAAGGCGGATTACTTTAGAAGTGTTCCTTTTGGCTAGATTACTGCTGATTTTTGTACAAAAATGTGCCGAGAAATAATATTGGTATACTTTAGCTGGCACTTCGCGGCGACAAAAGGTTATTTTGTCTCCCCCCCTACCCCCACCTCTTAGTTACGCCCCTGTCCGCATGTGCCATCACCTCTGGAAAGCTGTTAGGTTTTATAGCCTTTGTGATAGCTTCTTGTAGACCTGTGGCTGATGTTAGATTTTCAGGGAGCCTGAGATGAGTCGCCACCTGCGCCATGCAACTTGCCTGCTGAGGCCAGGGTGGAGCCTCCCTTCCCGGAACATTTTAAAGAACAACATCATTTGTCCTCATCTACTTCACAGGCAGGCAGAAAGACCCTTTATTGTAGTATGCCTAGGTCAAGCAAGGCAATTTACTGGTGGTAAGAATATTTCGAATATTTAGTATTACCCTATGATTAACACTTCAAGCGTAACTTATTTGGAAGGTAGTCGCGACTATCACATTTCAGACCCTTCGATTTTCCAACTATATATAAGATAATGCAGTTAGAAGGCGAATTAACTACTGTTTCACGCTAGTGTTGCAACCCGACAAAAATTTAGCTTACTAGACTCTGGAGGAATTTTCATCAAGTTCAAGTTCATAATAATCAAGTTATACTAAAATTTGCACAAAATCAGTACATACTAAATTTATTAACTCAACAAACTTGTTTTCACTCGTCGAGGCTCCTACGGAGTACCTTAGAAACCTTGTACTGCATTTCAAGAATCGAGTGTTAAGCATGATGCCCATGGCGCGCGGATTTGCCTAGGGAGTTTGGCGACGCTAGTAGACATTTTTTTCGCCGCGCCATTTCAACTCCTAGTCGTTTTTTCGCGTTGCAAAACATTCTCGCTCTTTGCACACCAAGCTAAAGCTATCGAACAGTGGACTTGGTCATCAAGAGCACGGTATTCTTCTGTTTTTGGGATCCCAAAACGTAAGTGGAGGGATACCTATGACATCGCAAAAGTTGTCCGTCCGTCTGTAAGCACGATAACTCTCGAAGGGAATGAGATATTTTGATGAAACTTGGTGTGAGGATTCGTTGGGTCGTCGGACCAGTCAAGTTCGTAGATGGGCTTTGTAGCCCTACATTTAGGGGTGGGGGAGGGGGTTCAAATTAAGGGGCAAACAAAATATTTTGAAACAGCTAATGTGATAGTCGATTATGGGGTAGGAAGACATGCTGAGCACGATGGTGAAAACTATTTTGTCATCGGACAAGTAGTTCGCCCGGAATCCGGCCGAAACCGGAAAGCTTGTTAAAATTTAAAGTTTTATTTTGAGTTGATTAGATGTTCGATTTAGGGCAAGAAGACATGTTGAACACTTATGTGAAAACAATTTTCTACCCGGACATATAGTTCGCCCGGAATCCGGCGAAAACCGGAAAGTTGGTTAAAAGTAAAAGTTTAAGCTGAAGTTGATTAAGTGTTTGATTTGTGGGTAAAAAGACATGCCGAACACGCTGGTGAAAATCATTATATCGCTGGACAACTAGTTCGCCCGGAATCCGGCCAAAACCTGAAAAATTGTTAAAAGTAAAAGTTCAATTAGATGACAGATTAAGGGGTAAGAAGAGAGGCTGAGTCGGTTTATGACAATGGTGTTTTACCCGGATATATAATTATTCCAGAATCCGGTTGTAACCGGATTTTTTCTTAAGTCAAACTTTTATTCAAAGTCCATTAGATGTTCTTTATAGGGATAAGGAGATACGCTGGTTTTGTTTCTGCCCTTTTTTTTTTTGCTGGACTAGTAGTTCGCTCAGAAAAAGACAGGAAGTCTCGGTCAGTATCGTTAAAATAGATATGGCTTATAGAGGTATATCTGAACTTGGTTTTCTCTGATGATTAGCCTGTCCAAGACTAGATCTGGCGAAGACAAGACTCGATTGTCTGAATCAAATATTAGATTTTTGGGATCCCATCGACACCTTTGGTCTTGTTTTGACTCGGTGCGATACCTGCGTTTCTTTAACTTTCGCCGTTCGCCCGGTTTCAGTTTCGTCTGAAGTTGATTCGAGGTTCGATACTACGGGCTGATTCTGTTTGTGAAATTTATTTTCTTGTCGTAGTTTGCCCTGAATTCGGTAGAAACCGGAAAATTAGAAAAAGCAAAACTTTTTATCTGAAGATTAGAGGTTAGGTCTAGGGGTAAGAAGATATGCTGAATTGGTTTTTATTTATTTTCTTGCCGCACAGGTCGTTCACTTAGAATTTGCCCAAGACCGGAAATTCGGTAAAAGTACTTTCTTGTGAGGTCGATTAAAGGTGGGTTACCGGGATAAAACATACGTGCTGAACCCATATCTGAAGTTTATTTTCTCACTGGACGAACAATTCTCCCGGAAACCGGCAAAAACGGAAACTTGGTTGAACTGAAGTTTAATTTACAACTCTATTAGAGCTTTGGTTTGAAGGTAAGAAAGTATGCTGAATCCGTATCCATTCGTAGTTTCTCAGCGGATCTACCATAGTTGGGGAGAAGGAGAGCTAACAATACAGGGACATAAATAGTCATCAGTAAAACTGGGCATAGGGTTGTTAAACTGGAAATAGATACGGCGAGTCGGGAAATACTATTCTTTATCGCCTTCGATGGACAGTCTGGTTAAAATGGTCGGCGGAAATTCAAGAATGAACTGGATTATCAGATATTCTTTCCGGCGGAAAGTACCGCATGCACTTGCACTAGCACCTTTCTGGAAACTTTTCCACACATCTGAAACTATTAGAAGTACTTTTTACAAATATGCTAAATTCCTGCTCGCGCTACCGCTGTGGTCTCGTAATCGACGAGTTACACGAAATCAGGGGATTAAAGATCCGATTGAGGCTGTACTAGAGCGTTGTGCTCGATTTCTGGAATCCCTCGACCCTCTAAACATTCTCTATCCAGCAATTAAACAATAGTTACAGAAATACTTTGTATATAATAGTGTATAGTGTATTTTCCTCTCTTTTTTGAATTATGTATTGCCAAGTTAAAATTGTATCTTGTGTGTTGTTAATTTTTCTACTTTCTTTATTTCTCTTTTTGGGATCCCAAAACGTAAGTGGAGGGATACCTATGACATCGCAAAAGTTGTCCGTCTGTCCGTCCGTCTGTCCGTCCGTCCGTCCGTCCGTCCGTCTGTAAGCACGATAACTCTCGAAGGGAGTGAGATATTTTGATGAAACTTGGTGTGAGGATTCGTTGGGTCGTCGGACCAGTCAAGTTCGTAGATGGGCTATGTAGCCCTACATTTAGGGGTGGGGGAGGGGGTTTAAATTAAGGGGCAAACAAAATATTTTGAAACAGCTAATGTGATAGTCGATTATGGGGTAAGAAGACATGCTGAGCACGATGGTGAAAACTTCGCCCGGAATCCGGCCAAAACCGGAAAGTTTGTTAAAAGTAAAAGTTTTATTTGAAGTTGATTAGATGTTCGACTTAGGGGTAGGAAGACATGCTGAAGACGATGGTGAAAACCGTTTTCTCGAAGGATAAGTAGTACGCCCGGAATCCGGCCGAAACCGGAAAGTTTGTTAAAATTAGAAGTTTTATTTCGAGTTGATAGTTTGATAGTCGATTATGGGGTAAGAAGACATGCTGAGCACGATGGGGAAAATCATTTTGTCATCGGACGAGTAGTTTGCCCGGAATCCGGCCAAAACCGGAAAGTTTGTTAAAAGTGAAAGTTTTATTTGAAGTTGATTAGATGTTCGATTTAGGGGTAGGAAGACATGCTGAAGACGATGGTGAAAATCATTTTCTTGACGGACAAGTAGTTCGCCCGGAATCCGGCCAAAACCGGAAAATTTGTTTAAAGCAAAAGTTCGAGTAGATGACAGATTAAGGGGTAAGAAGGGAGGCTGATTCGGTTTATGACGATGTTTTTTTACCCGGACATATAATTTTTCCGGAATCCGGTTGTAACCGGATTTTTTTTTAAGTCAAACTTTTATTCAAAGTTGATTAGATGTTCTTTATAGGGATAAGGAGATACGCTGGTTTTGTTTCTGTATTTTTTTTGTTTGCTGGGCTAGTAGTTCGCTCGGAAATCGGCAGGAAGTCCCGGTCAGTATCGTCAAAATAGATATGGTTTGTAGAGGTATATCTGAACTTGGTTTTCTCTGATAATTAGCCTGTCCAAGACTGGATCTGGCGAAGACAAGACTCGATTGTCTGAATCAAATATTAGATTTTTGGGATCCCATCGACACCTTTGGTCTTGTTTATACTCCATCAGTGAAATTTTATGTAAAGATGGGTAATAAACATATCCATTCATTCATTAAGTATTATTTTTGCTACGGTTACCTCCTTTGAGCAGTAATCGTTTTATATCGAGAAATTATAAAGTGGCAGATCCAGATTCGGTACTAGAAGCCCAAATAGCTCGCCATAATTTTAAAGTTGCTTCCCACCCTTGGGCTTCTGTGCTGAAGCAGTAGGTGTACCCGTCTTTGTGAATTTGTTGTATTGTTTATCAGTTATGTGTAGATATATAACGTTTTCTGTTTTTTGTCTCTTTTTTCTCTCTTTTACTCCATCTGTTTGTTTTCGATGGGAAATAAATGATATATATATACATAATAAGTCTGTTAGGATTACAGTAGGCCTACAAGGTTTTCGGGTTCTGGAAATCTTTCAGAAACGATTGTCTGTAGGCTATCAGGAAGCCTACAATTATTACACATTTTTTTTTACTAAATATCGGGATTGTTCCTAGATACCAAATAGATATTCCTTCAGCCAAGGCTGACTTCAAATCATATTTGACAATACAAAACGGATACGTCAGCTTAAGTTCATTATCCAGCTTGACCGGCTTGAGCCTGACGAGGACCCTTGCCAAGAAGGGCCGAAATATAGCTCTAGTAAAATGTAGCTGACGTATCCGTTTTGCGTTGTCAAATAAGATTTCAAATAACTTTAGCATATCCTCATAATTTACTACCGTACATCATATTTTTGTTTATCTAGTAAATTCTGATTATCCGTGGGAACGCTGGTCTCGAGTCCTAAACGGCCTCGTGAGTTTTTTTTTGTTGACTTCCTAGGTGACGTCAGCGCTGGGAACGCGGCTGACAGCGATCGTACGATATACGTGATCCGCCGCTGAATATTCCTCTCCTGTTGCTAGGTTGAAATCGCGTAAAATTTGCGAAGTGGGAATGCAACCCTACGTTCGCACAGAGCAAATCGCGCGATGAACGAGATTTTTCAATCGCAGCGACAGAGTTGTATCGCCTGGATGTTCACACTGAATTTTCGTCGGCAAACAGAAAGAAATCCCTTTTCTCGCTTTTCATACAAAATGGGGTAGAACTGAACAGCAATAATTAATTTTTCTAAAAGTGAATCATCAAAAAGGTCGTCCATGTTGCTGCTGCGTGCATAAAATCGTACTGTCGCCTGATTAAAGTTGAAATTAACATTGAAAATCGCGTAACGAAGCAACAGAAATCGCCGATTTTGGCGACGAAAATCACGGGACGTGGCTGATATCGCCTCAGTGTGAACCTAGAAAAACATCAAAATGATTGGTAAGGCACGTTTTCAGGAGGATGCCGGCAGGGTCATCTACGTGTTGGTTTGCCAAATCTTCCAAGCTGTTCCAAACCATTTGGCAAATTCTCGAGATTGTATACCTCACCGAGCTCCCGGCTGTCTGTTCGATCCAGAGTTGCCACGGGTGGTGATTTGTTTGTTTCATGTTCGTATAACCACATTTCCTGAATATTTACCATCTGAATTCCGCGCTATTATCATAACACATCACGAAACGTTTCAGGGAGTGAATGTAAAATAGGGGAGAAATCAATGCCAGACGACAGGGTTATAAACTTGTGTAACCAGGAGACTGTGAACATGATTCCCAATGAAAAACTATCAACCCTTCACGACATTGTTCAGTGGGTCAGACAGCGCAGGGTACCTTAGCGGATACATCTACCAAGAACGGCCGAAATATCGCTGATGAAGCACCGTAGCTGACGTATCCGTTGTATACATTATTTGATATATGTTTCAAAGTCAGCTTGGCTCAAGGAACGTGCATCTACCGTTCTTGAATATTTCGCCAATTGGTAAGCAGAAATAACATAAAAACCTCAAAACAGACTATTGAAATGAATCAGTATACGAATATTTAGCTGCATTTTGTCTTATACTTTTTATTCATATAGAGTGTAAGCTATATGTTTTTCCTTCTGTTTTATTTTCTGTTAAAATCCATTTTGAGCTTGCCGATGTGGGTGCTAATCCGGTACTAGATGATCGACGCTCGAACGACGGCGGATGATATAGTTGCAAATACTAGAATCCGGTTTGCGGGCGAATCATCCCCAATCGAAACGTCCCCGTGACAAACTGCCTCCATGGCTAAACGTCCCATGGCCAAACGTTCCCGGCTAAACTGAACCAATAACCAAAATAAAATAATATATTTTCTGTTGGGGGGGGGGGGGGGAGGGTTCATGCTTTACATCAGACCCGGCATTCTTTCAAAGTGGATTCAATCAGGATCAGAGCATGGGAATAAGAGATTAAAGCTTAAAGGTACAAGGTTCACTAAACAAGATCTTGAACTTCCCCTGCCATTTTTAGCCACCATAATGGCACTACCCTGGTTTTTGCATTCTCCTTATTCGACTCTTTTTGAGCCAGGTCAGGCCTCAACTTGTTTACTCCGGGGAGCTCATTGGTAAAAAAACAAGAGCTGCAAGCTCATATGGCACTTGCAAGGCTGGGTCACAGGATGAAAGTAGGAATTCTTCAGTTCGTGGGTTTGTTGTGATTATTTGTAAGCAAAACCCTAATAATATAATGGGTCCTTGGAAATCACGAGAACGCACCGTTCGGTAATACATTTGGCTGTGATGATGCGCACTTTAGGGACGCTAGAAATTCATCTGTAATCAAAACTCTTGAAGCAAAAATGATGATGAGGTCATCGGGAGAATGAAATGTATATTTTAATCAAAAGTATCATTTGTACTTTAAGAAATTCAGTTGTAAGCAAAACCCATGAGGCAAAAATATTCTAATCATGTCAAGTCTCTAATGTTCAAGTTTCATGGTCCTAGCACATCTGGAAGTACTTTAACTGGTGATCACCGGAATTCCGGACCCCCCCTTCCTCCCCCCCAAGTGCGCGAACCCGATCCAGTTCTGTCCCTGATGAATCTAGGGCTTGTGCTTGTTCTTCCCACCAAGTTTCATCCCAATCGCTCCACTCTTAGCGTGTCAGAAGATGTACGGCTCCCCCACTGACTCCCCCCCCCCCACAATAATCGGATCCGGTTCAGACTGCACATGGGACATCCAAGACACGAGGTCTTTCCAAATATCAAGTTTCATTAAGATCTGATCGCCCGTTCCAAAGTTATACGTATCTCTAGATTCCCGATTCCCCTTCCCTCCACTCCCCCCACGGTGGTCGGATCGGAGAAGTGACTATTTCCAAGTTGGTTTGGTCGGGTCCCTGGTACGCTTGCCAAGTTTCACTGTCCCAGCCCACCTAAAAGTAACTTAACTCCGTATGACCGGAATTCCGGCCCCTCCCCCTCCAACTCCCACCACAGTGCACGAATCCCGTCCGCGTCTGCCAATGATGTACCTAGGGCTTGTTCCTCTCACCAAGTTTTATCCCGATCCCTCCACTTTAAGCTTGTCATATGTCCCCCCCCTGCGCCCCCCCCCCCCCCACATTCATCGGATTCGGTCCGGACTTGAAACGGAACATCTGAGACATGACATCTCTCCAAATATCAACTTTCATTAAGATCCGATAACCCGTTCGAAAGTTATGCATGCCACTAAGTTCCGGATTCCGGCTCCACTCCCTCCCCCCACGATGGTCGGATCGGGCAAGTGACTATTTTTAAGTTAGTTTGGTCTGGTCCCTAATATGCCTGCCAAGTTTCATCGTCCTGGCATATCTGGAAGTACCCTAAATCGCAAACACCGGACTAACCGACCGACCGACGGAAAAGTGATCGGTATATGGCACTTGGCCGGAAGGCAAGTGCCATAAAAATACCGGTTCTGCATCTTGCTTTAAACGGCCTAGAATTAGTCTACTACTGATCAGTTACGAGCCCAGGGAAAGGCGGACTACACTATATATTTTGAAGGAAAATGGGCATATCTGAAACAACTGGTCCCGGGCCCGCCCTTTTCGATCGGTAAAGAATGCTCCTACATCTGTAATGGAAAACTCGTTCATACTTCTTAAAACCTTGGCGAATTAAAAAATGTTGGGGACGTTTTTCCGTGGGGACATCTTGCCACCGGGACGATTGCCCGGGAATGTTTTGCGGTGGGGAAGTTTCGTCGGTAAGCCATATAAGCACTCTCCATGGGGACAAGAAACTATTTACCAGTATTCTGAGTTCTCCACGTGGACGATGGTTCATTGATCTGACGGTTGATCCACATTTGCGCAATGGTTGGTTTGGCCGCATTATAAACAGATCATGTTTTCCGCGTGTCAGAGAGGATGTCGTTATCTTTTGCAAAAGGAGCTCTCCGAGAACGCAACCAGCGAATAATAAATTCTTGTTTCTCATTTGCCCGTGCCACGGCCGGGTCATTCCATGAGAGCTTAGCGTAGTGTGCTATTGGTCGGTTGTACGGTTAAAACTGACTTTTTGGATACACAATGACGTATATGGTGAAGTGGGATCATGTCAAGTATATCGGTTCATGCTTGAATGTGCCGAGAAATCAGTTGAAGCGACTGAGAAGAACGAAATCCAAACAGATACCAGCAAAGAGTTTGCAACAGAGTAAGCTGCTTTTCCTAATTTCTCGGACATTGGTCCACCACCGTCTTGCTAGGCTATCCTTGGTCCCATATTTCGGTTTTGGCCATAAATGTGTAATCAGTTATTTGAATCCACGACACCTTGAAGAGCACTGATAAACTTATAATTAACACTTCCTTACTCTGCGTTTAATAGCCCTTATTGGTGTTTGTTTGTTATTGCCTGTCATTGAGCGTTTTTTGTTTTTTTCTTGAAATCTTTCCGTTGACATGCTTTTGATAGCTACATTCGCCATTTCGACCAATAAACGATGCATAGGCGTTACTAGCCAAAGTGTTTGGGGTGGGGTCAAGGTATTTTTTTTATTTTTTGTAAATTTTGTGGAAAGTGGCATTTGAAAACAAAAGATTTCAATGTTCCGTGTAGATAATGTCACTGTGAGATACAACTATTTAGTTGTATCTCACAGTAGCGTTTTAAGCTAGTATATGCTGTTCTGCTCCATTCAAGGTTACCACGTCAAAAACATTTAAAGAGTGACTTTGGCCCAAAACAGAGAGTGAATTGGAAGTGAAATTTTATTTTCGTGAATTATCGGGAAACGGTCACTTTTGGTCGGAACCGCCTCTGCAAAAACGACAAACCTTAGTTCTATTTTACTGAAAGAACTTGAAATAGTTGCTTCTGGTGGGAATCCCTGCTGCAAAAATGACACATTTGGACGTTTTCTGAAGTAGAGTGATTTTTATGTCCTACGTAGGACAAGAGTGGCAACCCGGGTGTCATCGGGGCCGAATGTTTTACCACGAAAAGAGTTTCTCTGTTTTCCTTTGTGCGCGCCTTATCGATTGTCGCCACACGCTCCTGCGCTTGGAAGAAATCGATTCCCAAGCGAGTGCGATCCCTGTTTTTCCTCAAAGCTATGAGAACTATCGAGACAAGTATTTTGTGCTTGCAGCAGCTTCTGTCAACGTCCTCTGTTAGCCGTGTTGAATTTCCGACGCCTAAACAGTGATCTTATTACAGCCGCTGATAGGCAGCTACAAGCTCAAGCTACGACTCAGGGATGGCGAAAATATTGGCGACGACTTCGCCTTATTCCCCTGTCGCTCGGTCTTACTAGTTTTGGTGTTGTATTGCTGGTGGCGCTGCAGCAGTTCAGGAGGAGAAATAAGGACCCAGCAGAGAATCCTGACTTAATTGCCAAGGACTGGGAGGTAAGACCCTATTTTAGTGCGATAATGTATAGTGTGATGCGGGCATAGAAGGACTCGCTATCTTAGGGTGGGGCCGACAAAAGCCTGTTCTGGGCAACATTCTGCCGACGGATTTCCTTCTCGGAAGGGTAGGGGGGAATCCCCCCTACCCCTTAGTCACACCCCTGGATAAACTTATAGTTTTTATGGCACTTGAGCTTACTCAAGTGCCATATAGCGATTGTTATTTCTGTCCGTCAGTCGGTCTGTCGGTCTGTCGGTCTGTCGGTCCCGGTTTTGCTAGTTCGGGCACTTCCAGATAAGCTAGGACGATGAAACTTGGCAAGCATATCAGGAACTGGACCAGATTAAATTAGAAATTGTCGCTTCCTCGATCCGACCATCTGGAGGGGAGTGGAGGGAGGGGGAATCCGGAAAAAATAGGAAAAATGAGATATTTTTAGCTTACGAACGGGTGATCGGATCTTAATGAAACTTAATACATGGAAGGACTTCGTGTCTCAGACCCTCCATTTTAAATCCAGACCGGATCCGGTGACACTGGGGGGAGTTAGAGGGGGAAACCGGAAATCTTGGAAAACACTTAGAGTGGAGGGATCCGAATGAAACTTGGTGGAAAGTACAAGCAAAAGTCCTAGATACGTGACTGATATAACCGGAACGGATCCGCTCACTTTGGGGGAGTTGGGGGGGGGGAGAAGTCCGAATTTGTAGTGATCCCGCGAGTTCCGTGCTTCCTGATGTGCTGGGACGATGGAAATTGACAGGCATGTCTGGGACCCGACCAGCTTAAATAGGAACTCATCAATTCCCCGATTCGACCATCTGGGGGGGGGGGGAGTGGAGGGAGGGTGAAGCCAAAATTTGAGGTATTTTTAGCTTGCGAACGGGTGATCGGATCTTGATGAACATTGATATTTAGGATGACCTCGTGTCTCAGACACCTCACTTTAAATCCGGGCCGGATCCGATGACACTGGGGGGAGTTGGAGGAGGGAACCGGAAATTTTGAGAAACGCTTAAAGTGGAGGGATCGGGATGAAACTTGGTGGGAAAAACAAGCACAGGTCCTAGAAACGTCATTGACGTAACCGGACCGGATCAGGGCACTGTGGGGGAGTTGGGGTGGGGAACCGGAAATTTTGAGAAACGCTTAAAGTGGAGGGATCGGGATGAAACTTGGTGGGAAAGACAAGCACAGGTCCTAGACACGTCATTGACATAACCGGACCGGATCAGGGCACTGTGGGGGAGTTGGGATGGGGGTCCGGATTTCTAGCGATCCCGCGAGTTCGGCATACTTCCTGGTGTCCTAGGGCGATGAAACTTGGCAGGTATGTCAAGGATCCGAACAGATTGACTTGAGAACAGCCGTTTCCCCGACCCGACCATCGTGGGGGGAGTGGGTGGATGGGGAGTCCGGAATCTAGTGGCGTGCATAACTTTTGAACGGGTGATCGGATCTTGATGAAAAATGATATTTAGGATGACCTTGTGTCTCAGACACCTCACTTTAAATGCAGGCCGGATCCGATGACACTGGGGGGAGTTGGAGGAGGTAACCGGAAATTTTGAGAAACGCTTAAAGTGGAGGGATCGGGATGAAACTTGGTGGGAAAAACAAGCACAGGTCCTAGACACGTCATTGACATAACCGGACCGGATCCGATGACACTGGGAGGAGTTGGAGGAGGGAACCGGAAATTTTGAGAAACGCTTAAAGTGGAGGGATCGGGATGAAACTTGGTGGGAAAAACAAGCACAGGTCCTCGACACGTCATTGACATAACCGGACCGGATCAGGGCATTGTGGGGGAGTTGGGGTGGGGGTCCGGATTTCTAGCGATCCCGCGAGTTCGGCATACTTCCTGATGTCCTAGGGCGATGAAACTTGGCAGGTATGTCAGGGATCCGAACAGATTGACTCGAGAACAGCCGTTTCCCCGACCCGACCATCGTGGGGGGAGTGGGTGGATGGGGAGTCCGGAATCTAGTGGCGTGCATAACTTTTGAACGGGTGATCGGATTTGAATGAAACTTGTCTGGTGAGCTATCGCCTCGGACGTTCAGTGTCACGTCCGAGTCGGGTCCGATACCTGTGGGGATGGGGGGGGGGGGGGTGGAAAACTCAAGAAACTCTAAAAGTAGAGGGATTGGGACGAAACTTAATGGATGGAACAAGCATTAGGCCTAGATGAAATTGACGGAGCCAGATGGTTTCGGGGCTCTGTGGGGGGAGTTGGAGGGGGTTTCCTGGAATTCCGGTAGTCGTGAGTTAGAATAGTTCCAGATGTAAAACGACGACGAAACTTTGCAGGCATATTAGCGACCCGAATTATCTTGACTTAAAAACCTGACACAACATACCCCCGGAAACTTCCGTTCCTAGATCCGAGCATTTTTGGGGGAGCAAGAGAAGAGAAATATGGACTTCTATAAATTGCGAACGAGTGGTCTGATTCGAGTGAAACTTCATGGGTGATACGAATCGATGGCCTCGACATGTAAAACATGCGTTCGAACCATATGCGACCACGATTAGGGGAATTGGGGGTGGGGGGACTTTTGACATGCAAAAAAACCAAACGGATGGACCGAATGAGATGCAATTCGACAGTGCCGAGTTTATGCGGCCTAGATTTGTTATTTGGCGTCTGGGCCGGATTCGGCCAAGATAGGGGGGGGGGGGGGGGGGGGGGGTACTGGAAACTTGCAGATAGGCTATGCTCCAATTTCAGTCAAACTTGATGAGGGAATTAAGAGAGTGGGCCCGAACCGGCTCCGACAACGTTGGTGGGAAGGGGGGGGGGTACCGGAACTTTCCAAAAATGCTCAGATTCGAGTGAAACTTGGTAGATGGTATAAACGAAGATGCTTTAGGTGGTCGATTTTTTTTTATTCCGAACCAGATTCGGCCACGGTAGGTGGGAATAGAGTGAGTACCGGAAATCGTGTAGCACGTCTAGGGATCAAACAAATGGATTTATTGGGATGAAAGTTTGAACAGTCATGTGCATTTGCAATCGAGACGATGCCGGAACTGCTCAGAAATGAGTGAAACTAAATATCCTATTTCTATTTCCGAACCTCCTTTTTGGATGGCGGGTGTATTTTGTGACGTTTTCATCTACTTTCTTGTACAGCCTACTCGTACAAGTGCCATATGAGCTCGTAGCTCTTGTTTGTTGTAGGAAGGGAGGGAGAAGGTATCTTGTGCTTTATAGACGACACTGTACATTAGTTAACTATCCCCACCCTAACAAATATCTTAGTGGTTTTGGGAGATAAATGCAATCTGGGAGCTGGATTCAGTGACGAAGGGCAACGTTATGATGTACGGTAATCTCTAAATTGAAATTTCGAGTGTCCTCTCTGGATAGTGTGACCTGGTGAAATTGACGATGCTTCGATATATTTTTTGTAAATTACTATTTAGACCAGCCACCTTTATAATTAAACCGAATAGGGCTGGACCCTACAGTCTAGTTACACATCCCTTGTTCGTTAAACAGTTGAGCCATTATTTTAATGTGAATGTTATAGTTTTGATTGTAGGATACGGCTATTTTGAGTGTAATTGTTTTAACTGCTCAAATAAAATTAAAAGAATGATAATTATTTAAAGTAGGAAATAAATTATAATTATAATTTAGTGTAAGAGTAAAGTGTTGGTGATGTATAGAGATAAGAAATTTGAGTTGTGATGATAAAGAAAGTTGCGTCACTGAGAGGAGTGGAGGTGGGATTTAAAAAAAAAAAAAACGTCTTGAAAACCCGACAAGAATGCATTACTCCATTTGTCCACTATCCACAGTTAATCAATTTCGTCGAATGAACTTGTTATTTCGGGTTTGCAATGTATGTGCTTCTCCCTCTATGCTTGAAGTAAAAGATAAGCCATTGCTGAAGAATAAACTAAAATAAACTAGATTCGTTGCAAGACATATCTTAACATTTTCTTACTTTCTTCAGCCATGACTTTTCCGAGCTTAGTGTCTTTAGCAATGGAAATGCATGCTTTTGTTGAAATTCAAATTCTTCGCGTCTGGATGAATTTCGGGTTGCCGTGCAGGCGGCGCACATTCTGACAGTTATTGCTAGAGCCCCGGAACAGTAAAATAGCTCGTATCGTAACGGTCAAGTCCCCGACGTTACAGCTTAGCTGGCGTCGGCTTTCGCCCCATCGTCGTTTATTTGAAATAGTTTTTTTCTTTTTTTTAACCACTAGTGTCATAACATGTTTGTGACGTTGGTAATAAATAATTAGTAATAATAAAATGGCACTTGCATGATTGGTTAACATGTTTATGAGCTAAGGTTTGCGCTGTCAAGGACGGATATAACTTCCGATAACATATGCTCTTGCCAACTATCAAAGTTTTCAACCAAATCGGTACAACTTGTTCGTAGTTATGCGCGCCACGAGATTCTAGATTCGCCCTCCCTCACATCGGTGTCATTTGCTCCTACCACCCATCAAGTATTTTCGGAATCGGGACACTTCTGAAAAAATGCCCGGACCTTGACATAAGATATCTGGGACCCATGCAATTTTTTATTTATTTATTTATTTATTTATGACCCGCTTTTTGCGTAACAGCGGAGTATAAAATACAAAAGTAAAATATACATATTAAAACACTTAAACAAAACAATGCAAATAAACACGACAACATTCTTTTCATTTAAAAAAAAAAAAAAACACTAAATAGACTTAAAATTTGTACACAGTGACAAGCACATTAAGCGGGTTCAGGAATGAAAAACTGGCTAATAATTTCATGGGCTGAGAGGGCAGGATGTTTGTGGAGGGAAAATAGATTTGAATGCGAACGAAAAAGTGTATTAACACTATCCTGAACATTAAAATTCGAAACCAATTTACGATTACGAAAAGATTTTGGAAGATACATCAGAAATTTACAATACTTGAAAAAACAACTTCTCAAATTTTTAACATCTTTTTTCCTTAGGATATGGTAAACTCCGGAACAATTGTGGATATATGGGCCGCAAAAAGCACTATACAACTTTCCGAGCGCCTTGCGTGAATATTTTCCTCTATTTGGGACCAAACGCCCGTAACCAAATCTGATGGAATTTGATACTGATTTTAAAATAGAGGAGCACGTTAAAGATAATGTGGATTTGAAGGTAAGCCCGAGCCATTTCAGCGACTCGGACGAAAAAATAGAAAAAGAACCAATTGCAACAGAAGAGCGCTCAGAGGTTGTTGTGCGACCGAAACAAAGATATTCACATTTTGACAGATTGTACACAGCAATGTGTACCCCGAGCCATCCAAGTTTCCTCCCAATCTTTCTGCCGTTTGATCTGCATGTTAGACATTTCCCGGAACGCCCTCCAACTCCCCCCAACCGTAGTCGGAAGGTATTAGGAAACGTAAATGGAACACCTCGGGTATCTGCTCAAGTCAAGTTTCATTCGGATCTAATAACGCGTTCGCAACTCCGCCGGTCACAGGTTTCCGGAATCCCCTCCTCAACCCCCACGCGGATGGTCGGTTCCGGAAAAAGAATGTTTCATTGGAGATTGGGTCGTGTCCTTCATATGCGTGACAGGTTTTCATCGTGCTTGCTTCCGTGGAAGTGCCCGGACTAGCGAAAGTGATAGAGCGTGTTCCGCCCTTCTAACAATAGTTAATATTAGTTACTATTTCCGTTCCATCCTCACGAAAAGTTACTATGCTGACCGTTCCAACCTTCTCGGAATAGTAACTAATAGTTACTATTTCCTTACCATACTCGGGAGCGTAGTAACTACGCATCTCTGTAACGTGATTGGTCGGATTCGCCCGTGGCGTGAGATCCTGCTGGAAAATAGAACAAGACCAAAGGTTCCGATGGGATCCCAAAAATTCAATATCTGATCCAGACAACTGGGTCTTGTCTTAGCCAGATCCAGTCATCGCCAGACTCCTTGAACATTGTTGCAATTAAAATTCAGAAACAGATTCCCAAATAGCTAATCATCTGAGAAAACCAAGTTCATTATATGGATTCAGCATGTGTAATTACCCCTATAAGTCATATCTGTTTTGACGAAAACTTCTTGCCACTTCTGCCAACTTCCCGGTTTCGGCCCAACTCAAGAACTACTTGTCCGGCGAAAAAAGAAAGCTCAAAAACGAACTCAGGGTATCTTCTTTCCCCAATAATGAACATCTAATCTTCAAATAAAAATTTAACTTACAACAAATTTTCCGACTCCAGCCGGATTCCGGTCGAACTATATGTCCGGGTAAAATATGATTGTCACACACGGGTTCAGCATCTCTTCTTACCCCTAAATCGGTAATCTAATCAACTAGAAATAAAACATGAACTTCTAACAATTTTCCGGTTTTGGCCGGATTTCAGGCGAACTACATGCCCGGGTAAAAAATTGTTTTCACATGTGTTCATCCTAAATCGAACATCTAATCAACTTCAAAAAAAACTTTTTATTTTAACAAGCTTTTCGGTATGGGATTCCGGGCGAACTACTTGTCCGTCGAGAAAATCGTTTTCACCATCGTCTTCAGCATGTCTTCCTACCCCTAAATCGAACATCGAATCAACTTCAAATAAAACTTTTACTTTTAACAAACTTTCCGGTTTTGGCCGGATTCCGGGCGAACTACTTGTCCGGAGACAAAATGGTTTTCACCATCGTGTTCAGCGTGTCTTCTTACCCCATAATCGACTATCACATTAGCTGTTTCAAAATACTTCGTTTGGCCTAGCTTGCAGTTACATTTATCTTGAAAATGTGCGTATTTCCGTTTAGAAGTACGCTTTGGGTCATACGTGTGTCATTACCGATACTGGCCAGATTAGACGATATTGGACAATTGCAATTAGTCACAGCCGAGTTGTTTATTCTTGGTCATAGCGTTACAGAAATAAGAAATACATCTTTGAGCAGCTGCATGTGAGACGTGCCTTTTTTTTCTGTGAACAAGTCTGTTTTTTCAAGACTACAAGTTACGTGCACATTCATTATTTTTGTTGGCTCCCGTTGTGATTTTTCAGTCACTAAATTTTCTTTGTTTCCTACCCGGAATTGCATCAGCCTTCCCTTTTGCCATGCACGTTTTTGAGGAAAATGTTTTGTCCTGATCGGAATTGAATTTTAATCGGGAAAGTCGGTGTATTCTAGCGATATTGCGGCTCTTCATGGCGGTGCCGAGGGTTCTCTGCAGGCTCAAGCTAGAAACACGAACCGAACCTCACTAGAACTCTTTGCACTCTTTGGCAACTTAAAAACATAGTTTAAAATCGATCCCTCACTCCTCTATCCAGCAAACTTGCAATGTCTGCCAGCGCAGTCCTCAGTTACATGGTGCACAGCCTTCGAAGAAATCGCGAACTCCCCACATCATAAGCGTATACACTACACTCACAAAACTGTTAACTCAGTAGATCGTTAGGGGTCCGAAGTCCAGGATTTGTTTTATTTATTTTTATAACGAATAAAGGAGTGACATCGCGAATTAAGATATCAAGGGTGGGTAGAAGCTCGTATCGTGTTCCTCCAGCTCCTGAACGAAAGTCCAGATGCGTTTGTCGCTTAAAGTTTAACCGAAAGGGGCTGGGATAGGAAATAAGCGTCGATTCTGTCGGAAATATCTTGCTATTTTGTACAATACTGTAGCCCTTCCTCATGTCCTCTACCTCACCCCTTTCTGGAAAATTTTTACCCGTTTTGAAATCAAACATATCCGTTCACTATTCTTTCGTTACCTTAAATTTTTGCTAAAATTGCCACTATGGACGCGGAACACCTATTTAATCAACAGATTTAAAGTTAATGAACCTGTTACCGCGGTGGAAGATCTCCGTGCTCGAATCCTTCGTTCTTGCAACCACCCCTGTATCACCCGTCTGTACGGCCAGGAATGATCGAGTAAGATTAGTTACCGTCCTTTAAGTGTTATTGTTATTGTTCATGTACTTTGTGTTTTTTTTGTTTTTTTTTCCTTTTCCAGTTTCTTTTATTATACTCCACTAGTCCTCATTGTAGTGCAGTGGGTCAATACAATTCATTCATTCATTCATTCATTCATTCACAATCTAGTTACCCATCACTTATTCACTTAAATTGGCTTGAAAATCCACTGAAAATGCGTTACTTCATTGTTCCGCTATTCACGAATAATCTATTTCAAATAGTGGAATTTCCGTGTGAGTTGTGGTACCTCTATGCGCTTGTATCTTCGTCGTATACCTTACGAGATAGATTTATAATTTTTTGTTTGTCAGGCACTAATCAATCTTCACCAGTCTCACCACTATCCACTTGAAAGCCGTGTTTGTGTTGAGATTCAAATTTCCCGCGTCATAGTAGAATTTACGCTGTGGGGACGGATCGCAGATATTCTGAGTGTCATAACTAGAGCAGATAGTGGCAATCTCCTTTGCAGCATCCAAATAATTCAGTGTATTCAGTTAAATGGCACAAAAATAAGTTGGCTTTTCAGTTATACTTTAAATCTTCTAGTCAAACTCTACCCCAGTACAACCGGTACAACAAGTTACGGCCGAGCTTTCTTAAAAGCTTATGCAGCTGTCGATCCTAGTGGAGCTTGTAGGTCCTTCCGGGTTTTCATTGGTCACTTTTCTAGGTAACATGTTATCGGATGATTCCCCTCCGTGCTCTGTCGAGAGCGTGGGGATGGATCCACACAGTCGACCTCCCAATTTGGGCCAGACGACCTCTTCTGTCCTGGTACTGTGAGCTCTTCGGTTGCAATGTCAGCGAGGCAGAGGTTGAAGACCTCCGCCACTATAAGAACCTTGGCGAATTTTTCAGGCGTGGGCTTAAAGACGGTGCACGGCCGATTGCACCAACGAACTGTGTTGTAAGTTATTTTTCCTGTTTTATGACCTTATCTACCTTTATTTACAGATTTCCCCTGTCCTGTGATCTGTTACGGATGCTTTCTAACATCGCTGCATTGCTTTTTGCTGATTCACATGACTAGCTGAACCGCAGTTGACCTAAGTTGCATTTTCAGCTATTAGCGTGTTTGACTCGAATCCTAACACGTTGCGATATCACCTTTAGAGCCCGTGTTCTGTATAAGAGAATCTGGAACAGGATTTGGTACTCTACCGAGTCCATTTGTGTTTGGATTCGGTGTTGAGCTCGAAAGAAACACGGGAGCTAAAAGCTTGAACTGATACGCACTGGACGCGCTCCGTAAAAACGACTTGTGACGAACACGGGTTGAGAATCAGAGTCTAAAAACGCAACTCTAATCGTGTTGAGGCGTGAAACTGGACATAGCTTTCAAGTAGTTGTTATGTCTCTGGTAGTTGCTGTACAAACTCATTCAAACAATATGCCGAGTCAGAATTCTTTGATAGGCTAGCACTGGTTGCATCATCAGCGCCAAAGCCAGGATTTGCCGCAAGAGTAGTTAAAAAATTCAGTCCTTCAGGAATCTGTCCCATAGTTTCATCCTGGGTAATATGCTTACATTTTGATCGTTCAGTACGAACTTAAACAGTATTCGGCGCCAGAATTTGTCGACGGGACCCCGCCGCTGGTACCATTGTCGAAATGTCGGTGACAGAGCCAGGTTCTCTGTTTGAAAATCTGGCCGCCTTAAGCCGTATTGACATTGACGCGTCGTTGCGATGTTCCGCGTATGCATTTATCTTGCGTTGCGTACAGGTTGCGTAGCGTATCTTTCACACCTGCGCGAGAAGCTTTCACGCTGGATGCTCGTTTACATTTTCTTTCTCAGCTTATTCTGCTGAATTTTAATTTTCTTTCACTAGTAGCAAGTTTTTCATCATCAGCTTTTTTTTTTTATGCCACTGACAGATCTGATGCGTACCCGTCGACGTAACGCAAGAGTAGGTTCTATTCTTGCGTTGCATTTTATTTTCTGCGTAACCTGTACGTTGCGTCGACGCAGAGACTCTGGCATTTCGACGAAGGGACACGAAACAGAGCACGATTGAAGAGAAATATCCCTTTTGCTGCTTACTGAATGGGGTATGACTCATCCAAATCTTTCGTCAATTTACCTTCTTTTCTAGTCATCGCCGGCAGACGGAACCGTTCTTCACTTCGGAAAAGTGGAGAATGGCCAATTGGAACAAGTTAAGGGCGTGAACTATTCTATCAGCCATTTCCTTGGTCCACAAACCTGGAGAAGATCACCTATTGAAACACCTAGCTCTCCCGTAGACTATGAGCGGTCACTGCTTACCAACCCAGAGAACGAATTATATCACTGCGTCATCTACCTGGCTCCCGGTGACTATCATAGATTTCACTCGCCTGTGAATTGGACCGTCGATTTCAGAAGACATTTCCTAGGTACAGCATATATTTACTGCTATTTGTCTGGTCATTGCTGCTTTACCGGTATTCTAAGCAATAATAATAATGTAATTGTGAAGGGGTAAAGTTTGCCGCTGACGAACCTGATAGTTCTTGCTAGGTGAAAGGCAAGTTTTAATCAATCAATAATTTCATTAACCCGCATGAAAATTGGAAAATTATTGATATTATATCGAAAATTATGAGAAACAATAAAGGAAGAAAAGATCAGACTAAACTAAAGGAAATGACTATACGGATAGCATCTGTCAAGAGACTATTCAAACTCGGCACGGCGTTGGGCCACAGCCACAAAGGGATCAGTAACGCCTTAAAGCTGCGTAACTTTGCGGTTACGAGCCCGTGGGACGACGACTGAGTAGGTACTTAGCATACTTATAGAACAATCTACGAATTGTCTTTAAATCATTTATGATAAATAACTTCCAAAAAGTAGATAGGGCTAGAATGTGGCCGATTGCGTAAGCGTTGCAAAGTCTAGCCAAAATATGCCTACTATAGTGGGTTTTGGCAGTAACTAATATACCGTAAGCTTTATTACTGACTCGTACAAAATACTGGAATGAAATACAGAGAATGGAATGAATGGGCGAGGTTGAACCAATCGCGTGAAGGGATGACGTATTGGTGCGCTCCGTCACAGTAATGCAACAAATAAGCTAAGTCGAAACGTCATGGAGAAGTTTTTTGTCTTGGACCCAACTGTTAAGCTAAAAAATAAGTGAACGTCTTCTGCCATCATTCAACCGCCTTCCTGCCCATTGCCCAATGCGCCGGCTAATGCAGTAAATTTATTTATCTTTTCGTGTTTCGTTCTGTATTTCTTTTCCGTTTGTTTATCTTTTGCTGTCGTTGTAGATTTTGTGTACCCTGTTTTTGGGATCCCAAAACGTAAGTGGAGGGATACCTATGACATCGCAAAAGTTGTCCCTCTGTCCGTCCGTCCGTCCGTCTGTCCGTCCGTCCGTCCGTCTGTAAGCACGATAACTCTCGAAGGGAATGAGATATTTTGATGAAACTTGGTGTGAAGGTTCGTTGGGTCGTCGGACCAGTCAAGTTCGTAGATGGGCTTTGTAGCTCTACATTTAGGGGTGGGGGAGGGGATTCAAATTAAGGGACAAACAAAATATTTTGAAACAGCTAATGTGATAGTCGATTATGGGGTAAGAAGACATGCTGAACACGATGGTGAAAACCATTTTGTCGTCGGACATGTAGTTCGCCCGGAATCCGGCCAAAACCGGAAAGTTTGTCGAAAGTACAAGTTTTATTTGAAGTTGATTAGATGTTCGATTTAGGGGTAGGAAGACATGCTGAAGACGATGGTGTAAATTATTTTCTCGACGGTCAAGTATTTCGCCCGGAATCCGGCCTAAACCGGAAAGTTTGTTGAAAGTAAAAGTTTTATTTGAAATTGATTAGATGTTCGATTTAGGGGTAGGAAGACGATAAGCACGATAACTCTCGAAGGGAATGAGATATTTTGATGAAACTTGGTGTAGTTCGCCCGGAATCCGGCCAAAACCGGAAAGTTTGTCGAAAGTAAAAGTTTTATTTGAAGTTGATTAAATGTTCGATTAAGAGGTAGGGAGACATGCTGAAGACGATGGTGAAAACTATTTTCTCGACGGACAAGTATTTCGACCGGAATCCGGCCCAAACCGGAAAGTTTGTCAAAATTAAAAGTTTTGTTTGGAGTTGATTAGATGTTTGATTTAGGGCAAGAAGACATGCTGAACACTTATGTGAAAACAAGTTTCTACCCGGACATGTAGTTCGTCCGGAATCCGGCCAAAACCGGAAAACTGTTGGAAGTCAAGGTTTTATTTCTAGTTGATTAGATAAGCGATTTAGGGGTAAGAAGAGATGCTGAGTCCCTGTGTGACAATCGTATTTTACCCGGACATATAGTTCGACCGGAATCCGGCTGGAATCGGAAAATTTGTTATAAGCTAAATTTCTATTTGAAGTTGATTAGATGTTCATTACTGGGGAAAGAAGATACCCTGATTTCGTCTTTGAGCTTTCTTTTTTCGCCGGACAAGTAGTTCTGGAGTTCGGCTGGAACCGGGAAATTGGCAGAAGTGGCAGGAAGTTTTCGTCAAAACAGATATGACTTGTAGGGGTAAACACACATGCTGAATCCAAATCTAAACTTGGTTTTCTCAGGCGATTAGCTATTTGGCCTTAATCTGTTTCTGAATTTTAATTGTAAAAATGTTCAAGGAGTCTGGCGAAGACTGGATCTGGCTAAGACAAGACCCAGTTGTCTGGATCAGATATTGAATTTTTGGGATCCCATCGAAACCTTTGGTCTTGTTCTTGTTGAGCGTTCATTTACCTTTTTTTCTGTATGTACTGTGAAAATGCCTTATTACTAGGCTGCATGTAATAGATTCATTCATTCATTCCTACGAGTTATAAACATATTCCAGGTAGCTTGACTAGTTCTAATGCATGTCCAGTTTTCAGAAATATTCGGAAATTTGTCGTTCGTATTATATGAACTTTTGTGTGCAGTTCTGAAACAAGAAAAATCGGAAATTAGCAACAGTTTTCAAAAAATAGTACACAGCCGCTCTTGATATGACGGGTTCTCCAATCTGCTTAGCTTCAGATGAACTTTTGTATAACTGGTCTTCTCATCAAAATCCGCTTGTCAGATGCAGTGATCGCATGGTAATTCAAGTGAATAAGAAGAGATATTAGGTGCGTTCGTTGCACTCCGGGTTGCGTCTGGTGTTTTGTCACCAGTGTCGGTTCTTCTCTTATAACGCGTTTTTTGGTTCACCGTTGATGAAAACTTGCTAACTTCTCGCTGAAGCCGGGCTCCCGAGCAGGTTCTGGTTAGTCCGCGCCGGTGAGGTAAAACCGGACATCGGTTAGTTCAAAAACGGGTTATAAGACTGGTGAGCAGAGATGGGTGAATGCGATCATGAAAGGATACGACTCCGAATCCAGGGCTAGGTACGAATCCGATTCCGAATCCACCATTTCATGCTGAGGATTCGAATCCGACCTTAACAAAAAAAAAAGGATGTACATAGGTTATGGCTTAAAAATCAGAGGTGACAATAAGCACTGATACCTAAGGTATCAGAGAACGCGATAAATTACTAAGGATAGTTGGTGGTGGAGACCAAAAAGTTGGATTGCCGAAGTACACTGTCTAAAAATTTGAAAAACAGAAACTGAAATGATGAAGTCTAGGAATTTGAGCGGATTCGTAAATTTGAGGGTTTGGAATCCGAGTCCGAATCCGAATCCAGCCTGACAAGCAGAAGATTCGAATCCGGCCAAGAGGACGTATCCTGGATTCAAATCCGAATCCGGATTCGGATTCGCCCATCACTGCGGTGAGTAGTCACCGGTGAGAACTAACGTGACAAAGAACGCAGCTATTATACGGAATAAGAGTGGAAAGAGGCATGAGGGAGGAAGAGTGGATAGTGCCACACGCCACTTACGCCTTTTGATTTTTTCAGGTGACTTGCTAAGTGTAAGCCCAGTCGTAGCGAAGTGGCTCGCTGGTTTGTTTTGTTTAAACGAGAGAGCTGCATACGTTGGCGAATGGGAATATGGGTTCTTCTCCATGATACCAGTCGGTGCAACCAATGTTGGATCCATTCTAGTAAATTTTGACCCGGTGAGTATTGATTTGTTCCGAATTTGTCCCTTGTTCTGTTCCGAAAAGCCTTCCTGCTCCCACTGTTGTGCAAGGTTTCCAAACACTCCTATACTTAGCGCCGATCTTTTCCTAAAAGAACTGGCTTTTCAGGCCAATGTCGTTGCTCCAGAAAGCGGAAGCTGAATATAATAAGTACGTTGTACTAGTAATATAATAATTTGTTACTAATATGACAATAATTTGCTACTAATGTGATAATTTAACAAACATGGCACAATGATGGAAAAAGAAAGAAAAAAATCTACTGAAGCGAAGGCTAACGAAAACTCAACTTCGCTTGCTTTTCGGTGGAATCTGGACGGAAAGACGTTATCTGATAGTAGCAGTCGGTTTTCTCGTAAGCAGAAAATAAGAAAAAACCGTGGATGAGCCAAGGGTCGAGGGCGGAAAGTTTTAAAAATGCCAACTAAATGACCGTAGTCATCATGTTCTTGTGTTGTATCATAAAAAAAGGGCCGAAGTCGGAAAGAATCATACTGAATTGAAAATTTTGTCTATTAGTCTGAGGCTGTTCAATTCAATTCGATATAATCTAAAAAACACATAACGGACAAGCGATGGGTTGTTTTTACGTCAAAACATAACGTCATACAGAACAATCTACAAGTATATACAATTTTGCGACATTTACACCGACGTCTTATGATAAATATGGTCAATAACATGCTACACTACGATTAATAAAATACAAATAACATAAAAATTAACGTTCAAAAGCGCTCAGAATTATATATAAACGAACAAACGAGGGGACGAAACTTTGAGCATACCGCAAAGCTACCACCGGCTCTAAACGGGGCACATGGTCGGCAGCTTGACCAGGAAGACGAATTCGGGAGGGGAGAAAATCAGGGGGGAGTATATCACTGTGAAATGGGTTTTGGATTATAGATGTACTTCATACAAAGTTGAAGTCGGCGGCATGCAAGGGTATCTAATTTAAATTGCTTTAGGAGCTGAATGTATGGGAATTTTGGAGCTTTAGATGTAACGAGCAACGCTCTACACTGGATCCTCTCAAGCAAATCCGACTGTTCCCCGGTTTGGCACCAAAATGCCAAACCGGACATCCGTATTCTAGGTTAGAACGGATAAAAGAAATCTAAACGCGTAAAACGCTGTGCCAGGGTCGCAACATTTCTGCGTCTGAAACCCCCTCGGGGTCGCTGAGGCGATGATGTCCACCGAAGTGTTGTTCTGCTTTAACTTTTCTGTTTTTTATTTCAGGAACTGGAAACAAACAAACGTAACAAAGGGCAAAAGGACTACCGTGACCGTTCTTTTCCTGGTGGGGTCCAGCTCGAAAAAGGTGCACCATTTGGAGAATTCAATCTTGGTTCAACCGTAGTGCTCGTTTTTGAAGCCCCGAAAAATTTTCAGTTTAAAATCCAGCCTGGCCTACGAATTAAAGTTGGTGAAGGTCTCAACTATTGTCTGGAAGGCTCTGAGGCCAAAACGTGCAGTTAGTGCAGTGTGACAATCAGTTTACCGTGCCTTGGTAACAAAATCAAATTGCACCTGTCACTATTAAGGATAATGTCGGCCCTGAACTAACGTGCAACACTAGCTAAACAGTTAGTGCGAATGGATTGTGCGTAGGGTCTAGTCTTTCAGTGCTGATGTGATGTCCGAGATATCCCAGAACGTAGGAACCGAGCGTTTTATTGATAATAAATTAACTTCCGAGAATCACGTTGAAACTCAAGCGTCTGTAAAAAAATGTAGCGTGACTAGATGACGGTCAGAGTTCGGAATGGAACGGGTTACTCTGCCGACATAAGCAAGCTTTCTTCTGAGCATCCCTGTATGCTTTACAGCCGAGAGCAGTTGTGGCCGTGTAGAACAGCTTCGATGTCGCTTTGCAACCTGGAAGCAAATGAATGCAGAAAGTTGCAAAGCGGCCAAGAAACGACAGGTCTCGTACATACAAGATACACGATCTATGGTGTGCAACATCTCAGTTTTAATTACCATTCAGGTCAACAGCGGAACACTCATCTGCGGACGGATGACCAGAATCTTCTCTGTTTTCATTTTGGCCAGGATATCTTAGTATTTAAAAATTTGCTCTGTTTTAATAAATGACACACAACTCCGGTCGTTCTTACTGGGTTTAATGACAGGCCCAGAAGACTCAAAAGCACGGTCAAGTTTGCATGCCCGGGATTTCTGGCCAATGAGCTTCTCGTGAACAATAATACACTGTAAAAAGTTTCTCCGAGAAAGGATTAAAGTTAACTGCAGTATTTGCTACTGGGATTAATCTTATCTCTACTGGGATGAGATTAATCCGAATTAGAAATAATATTATCTCAGTAGAGACAATAGATAGATCGATATTTATTAACACTGAAAGCCCTAAAGGGCCATGGTTAATACAAATACAAAGAAAAAAAAAGAAAAACTAACTTCAATGACAAAAATTTCCAAATTCATCCAACAAATAAATTTAACATAATATAATCCAATACAATATTAATCACAGTAGCAAATGCAAGATTTGTTTTTGACAGTGTAGGGAGCCTTGTGTGCCTCGAGACGAGGCAAGAACGGAAGTGCAAACACGAAAGAGTAAAATCTCCAGGAACGGCATTAGAAATCACGGGCATAAGAATCGAAGGAAGACTAGGGAGTAGTGGATTGGTGAAATGTGTCTTTCGATAACAGCCTAGAGTACAGACTGGAAAACGTACAGGAACCCTGAGCATTACTTGAGTTGATGCAGATACCATGGTATTTGACACCAGGGTCTAAAGTCGTTTTTGCAGTTACCGTGGTATCTGATACCAAGGTCAAAAGGCGTTTTTGCAGTTATCGTGGTATCTGATATTCAGATATCATGGTCCGACCATGGTATCTGATAAAGTCATCTCATTTTCATCAATTTTTGTCAAGTTGATGGGAAAGAATGTGGCTGAATATCAGTTTTTCTTTTGAATGACTTCGAAAAGCGCTATTTCGTCAATTGTCGTTTTTGCAGAGCAACTGCATACAAGATACCACGATAACTGCAAAATCGACTAACTGCAAATCCAGTTACCGTACTAACAGATACCATGGTATCTGCAAAAACGCAACTATTACGACTAGCCAACAGGATTCGCTGTATCGTCTCATCGTTGGGAACGGAGCCCTACCACTGTCTGACAACCAGCGTCAAACAGACAAGGAAGCATCACCGATCCGTCATGAACTACAGTCGCTCAAAATCCGAGCGAAAGTAAGTTGATGTAAAGCTAAATTGTTACCTTTCTGTTCCAGGATTCCTTGATACGGCGGAGACTTGCATGTATTATACAAGCATTTTTTGAACACCAGGTCGCAATAATCTTTATCTGCACCACACTCCTCGTAACATGTGTCGTGAGAGTTGCAACAGTTTATGAACTTCTGAGGAAGTTGATATCCAGACAACTGAAAAAGGAAACAAAGTGCGTTGAACACAAACTGAAGTTCACGCTTAAGCAAATGCTAACGTCTAATTCCCGGGCTTCACTACGGACTCGCCTGTTCGTAAATCGGTTTTACCCAGTTTTCAGCGGTTTCCAGACGTTCCTTTTCAACCCGTTCATAATCTGGGGATGGAAAATTCCATCTCCCGTTTTTAATTTGTTATGAACAACAAATGAGAGAAGAGCGTAAACGTCTTAAAAACGCATAAGAATCGAATTACGAACAGGTGTGTCCGTAGTGTGGCCCGGGCATAAGCGTTTCTCTTTTCAAATACAATTCAAGTACGTCCTGATGTTAGAAAAGCAAACAAAAGACTGAAGGTTTAGTATCCCGCCTCGAACGGGCTGATGTCTATTTAATATGGTACCGACACTTGAGAAGAGGATAAGAGATTCAATGTCCTACCTCGAGTCCATATGATCCACAGCCATTGGAGCTTGAAATGTGAGCTGGGTTTTGTACAGGGGCGTACCCTACAGAAAACTGACATTAGTAAGTGTTCGTTGATTATTATCATTATAAATTAGCTTATTTTAGAATAACCTTTTTAATTTGCCGGTTTACTCGAATACTATCTGAGCCATGAATGAATACAAACGAGCTGCTCCTTGCTCGGCTTGCTCCCCCTCCCCCCACTAGTTCTGAGATCACACAGCAAGTTGGCATCCCTAGTGGAGTGGCAACACAGACTTCAACTCAGCACATCTTCAATGGGACTGCGAAAAATCATGCTGAAGTTATCAGGCCTCAGAACTAAATGGACAACTAGCACAAAACTAACGTGCAGATGAAATAGCTACCATACAAGACTAAACCTCACCTGATTTACAAACACTTGATTCACAGTCTTCATCAACAGAGGCATCAATAAAGTCTTCTAACTTTTTTATGCTTTGGGCAAGACTTTGTAAGCCTTCATAGCTCTGCTTCCAATACTCTTTTGCTGCAGCCAAAGTTTCAGAAAACGAATCCAAGAATCCACTTGAGTAACCAGCGAAAATGAGCAGAATTGTGCACGACCTCAACACCCCGCTACTCAGTGCCATCTGCAAATGTAGCTTTCTCAACTTCATAAGGATTCAGAATAGAAGGGGAAGGAAAATTATTTGTCAAAGTAACTCTCAAGCCTTGATACATCTTGCCTGACTCAAGTGACTGAAACCTAGACATGGCTCAGACATGTGGACCAAAAGGCCCACAGCAGTCTACTATAAATCGCTGGACTTAGGATAGCCTACAGTATGTCAAACCCTTGGTATATCTAACATTTGGCAGAACAAATGCTGGGTACCCTAACCCATCAAAACATTGATGATATGAGCAGAGCTCTTTCACATGAGAAAGGTTGCATCACCAAAATGATCATTCCTCCAAACAAAATGTTTGCTGAGTTCTGTGAACAAAATGAAAGACTAGGCGCCACAGGCAATTTTTTTTTTAAATCCGTGCCATGCAAATTCTAGCTTTTAATGTCGCCGAGACTCCAAAATTCCAAGCCTAAAATGACACCTAAATGATGCGCCCTTTCCCTATAGAGAATACTACAAATGCTGTGCAGAAATTTTTTAGTAAACACTGATGATAAGAGCGACTTGGGATCCTAAATGAAACCAAGTGCAAAGAATGGTATCCTAGATCTGTCTGTCAGTTTGTGAACACAATAATTCCAGAACAGAATGAGGTATTTCGCTGGAAGTTGGTCCATGGCAGTGTTTCAACTTGAGCCTTTCATAAAAAAAGTGACATGATGCAAGAACTATACATTATCGGTGGTAAACTTCGATAATCATAGCAAAGTTAAAGCTGGTTAACCCAGTCAACCACATACCCCTGATTTTCTTATACCATATCCGTCTTGTTTCTTGCAAAATTGAACTAGTTACCATGCAAATTCTGCTTTTAATGTTGGTGAGACTCCAAAATTCCAAGCCTAAAATGACAGCTAAGTGATGCGACTTTTGCCTATAGAGAATACTACAAATGCTCTGCATACAAAAGTTTTGTAAACACTGATGATAAGAGCGACTTGGGATCCTAAATGAAACAAAGGGCAAACAATGGTATCCTAGATATGTCTGTCGGTTTGTGGACGCAATAATTCCTGACCAGAATGAGGTATTTTGCTAGAGTTAGTACATGGCAGTGTTTCGACTTGAGCCTTTCAGAAAAAAAGTGTCATGATGCCAAAACTGTGCACAGCCGGTGGGAAATTCTAAAAATCATAGCAAAGTTAAAGCTGATTAACCCAGTCAACCACACACCCCTGATTTTTTTTATACCATATCTGTCTTGTTTCTTGCAAAATTTAACTAGTTAGCCTACATGCAAATTCTAGCTTTTAACGCTGCTGAGACTCCAAAACTCCAAGCCTAAAATTACAACTAAATCATGCACCCTTTCCCTATAAAGAATACTACAAATGCGGGCAGGGGCGTCGCAAGTGCATTTTCGGTGGGGGGGTGCAGAGCCAAAATTTTACCGAATCTTTGAAGTTTTTTACCGAATCCTAGAACTAAGAATTCGAGCTTTAAATTATGGAACAGAAACGATTACGTAGGCAGAGTAACAATAAAAGGCAGCATGAACGACGATAAGCCAACTATAAGGTGGCATTTTGGCGAAGCCCACATGGAGAATACGTTGCCGGGCATGATTGCAGTAACAGCTACTATCTATTATAGCCAATAGAAAATTAAATCGAGCACCGCAGGCGAAAATTTTCGAAATCCATTTTTTGTTTTGTTTTTGTAGGCTAAAATTTAACTGCTTCTCTTACAAATTCTATCATGTACCGTTGATGAAATACCGAGACTCTTAAATAGTTCTAGAAAACGGATGGAGCTACGTTCCGGCAGCAGCAGCAACTGTAGTCTAGTCAATATACTATCTATGATAACATAAAGTGAGCGCCGTAGGCGAAATTTTTTGTTGCTTTTTCCTGCCAAATTTAATTTCCATCCAAATTCTAGCTTTTAATGTTTCGAAATCTCAATCCCAAAACTGGCTTAAAACCCCCGTCAAATGACGCACCCTTCCACAAAATAGAGAACATAACGAAAAGTGCTGCAGGCGGAATTTTCGAAATATTTATGATTAGATAGTCTTTTTGGGATCCAAAATAAAAGTAAGGACTATCGATGATATCACAGATCATCCCTTTTGTCACTCGACCTCTTCACTCGACCTCTTCTGAGTTTCTAGGTTCGTGGTAACTTCCGAATCCTGGCAATTACAATGAATAAGTTACCGAATCCCAGTTATTATACAGAATAAGTTTAGACCGATAGCGTGTTCGG
This sequence comes from Branchinecta lynchi, assembly GCA_023053575.1. Lineage (NCBI taxonomy): Eukaryota > Metazoa > Arthropoda > Branchiopoda > Anostraca > Branchinectidae > Branchinecta > Branchinecta lynchi. The sequence continues at coordinate 27,555,933 of JAKZAP010000004.1, forward strand.
GATTCTGTATAACCACCGTATCCCAGTTATTATACCGAATTTTGTTGGTGTCGAAAGACTACCGAACAATATTCATATTCGGTATACTTTCGTCAAAACTCGAACAAAGTCAGGATTCGTGGTTAACTTCCGAATCCTGGAAATTATACTTAATAAATTACCGAATCCAATCATGACACCGAATAGTTCTGGACCAATAGCTTATTCGGGAGTCTGCGTAACTACGGAATCTCCATAAATATACCGAATAGTTCCGGCATCGAACAATTACCAAATGATTTCATAAATTCTCTTACCAAATTCGTGATAACTACCGAATACTAGCAATTATACCGAATCCCGATCATTATACCGAAGAGGTTTGTACAGATAGCCTATTTAGGATTCTGCATAACTACCGAATCCCCGTAAATCGAAAAAATACCGAACAATTTTAGTAAAATTTTGGGCCTCAGGCCCAAATTTTACCGAATCTCAAAAAGGTGGGGGGGTGCTGCACCCCCCCCTTGCAACGCCCCTGAATGCGGGTATATCCAGCGTTTGGCACAGGCTTTCCCAAAATCAGGGGTTTGTGGTAGACTGGGTTGTCCCGCTAGCGTAAATAAATCCACCAAAGGTGCACAAGAAGTTGGGAACGGAAGATGGCGCAAAAACAATTTCCCCATGGTCAGCAGGTGTTTAGAACAAAGGCATTTGTGAATGCTGCAACTTCATTCAACAAAAACAGAAAAAAAAGTAGGTTGTAGCTGGGTTGTAGAGAATAAGTAGACCTTTCAATCAACTCCCAATTTCACATATTTGGTATGTGCAGAGGCTGGAAAGAAACAGTGGGAATTGCATGCCTATATTTCATTTACAGGGGAGGGTGCAAATAGCAAGGTATCCTGTGTATTCTGTAAGTTGATCACATTTGATATTAATTAATTTGTTCAGAACGATGTATTGTGATCTTCCACAAGCAAACCTTATGAACTAGTCTTTTTTAAACAAGCTTACTCAGGATTGGTGCAGATATATTGGTGGTGCAAATAGCACCGTATCCTGTACTAAAGTAGTGGCTATGCTTATTTGAATGCTTGATTACCCTGAACTTTGCCATTTTCATGCCGGTCCTTGCTGCAAATAAAGATAACGACCCGCAGTCAAAGTAGGTAATTAAGGGCCTCTGAAAACCCCTGAATAGTTATTTTGGATACACATTTTAATTTTGACATTTATTTAGCCCAAAACTGCACTGTACTGGTTTAAAGGACAATAATTCTAGGGCAGGTGGGAACCTTACCATTTCTGGGCCACTGTCTGATGGCCGTCTCATACTTAAAAGAAAATCTTTACCTTGCGCGAAACCAAACCTACAACAAACACTAGAAATGAAGAAAATAAACACGATTTGTTCGTTTGAACATTCCCACTTCGCCGAATCTCATCTGCTGACATCTAAGCACGGTTTTATTTTGACTCTTCTCTCGCGAGTCTCAAAGCTTAGATGGCGTATCGCTTGTGATCCTCTACCGAGGGACATTTCTCCACGCTGATCTGTACACCTACGGGGGCAACTGCACCCCCTCCAGATGGCGCCTCAGCGTTTCACTCAAAACAAATTTGACATCCATAGTTGCGTGGTATCTGTTACCACGATCACTGAATCTGGAATTAGCCTTTTCGTAGTTACCGTGGAATCTGAGACATGGTTGCTCTGCAAAAACGACCACTGACGAAATTGTACTTTCAAATCAAAGTCATCCCAAAAGAAAACCGATGTCCAGTTACATCACTAAACTTTTTTCTCACCGATTTGACACAATTTGATGAAAGTGAGATAACATTTCAAATACTACGTTCGGACCGTGGCATCTGAATATCAGATACCACGATCAAAGAGGCTAAATGTTTGGAGGGGGGCCTCCCCCCCCCCCCCAGTAGTGACGCCCCTGACCACGATAACTGCAAAAACGACTTTAGGACCGTGGTAGCATATACCATGGTATCTGCAAAAAAGCAACTAATGAATCGTTAATTTTTGTTTCGCATTTTACAGTGGAAATGCGAATCGATACACGGTCGCACGATAGGGGTTTTCACGTCGGATTCACTTTATTTCAGCACCATCATCGTCAACAGAGGCGTTACTAGCCAAAATGTTTGTGGGGACAAGTCTTATACCGAATGTCGTGTCTTTTTTTCTCCAAAAACAACGCTTTATAAGAAAAAGACGACTGATTTTCAGAAAACCCGACTATTTTTAAGAAAATAACCTAATATTTTTACGAAAAATCAGAAGTTTCCAAGAACAAGAGCTACGAGCTCACATGGCACTTGTTGGAGTAGGTGGTACAAGAAAGTAGACGAGAATGTCACAAAATCAGCCTTCAACGCTGCTAGAACTGGACCTACAAATAAAGTATCTAATTTCACGCGAACCTATTTCCGGCATTGCCTCGGATAATCTAGGGCAAATGTTTCACCGTACTAGTTTGATTCCTAGGAGCGTCGTATTATTGCCGGTACGCCTAGCCCTCAAGGCCAAATCTGACACAGCCACATTTACAGATTATCCAAGGCATCTTCTCGTATCAAGTTTCACTCAGGTCGAAGCTTTTCTCGGGAAAACTCCCGTACCCCCCCCCCCCCCCCCTGATCAGATACGGACCCTAAAACATGTCATCTAGGGCGCATGGTCTCTATTCTTTCCAAGTCTGATCCCTACGCGAACTACACATTTTCGCACACCCCCCCCTCCAACTCCTCGCACTGTGATCGAACACGAGTAGGACACATAAACTTCGCTTCTCTGACATCTACTCTTCTAATCCTTCAAGCTTGACTTGAAACCAAAAAACTTATCGTTCGGTTTTGACCATGTCACAAAGTTTACGGTCACCCCCCCCCCCTCCTCCAGCTACCCCAGCCAATGCCGCATATCGTTCGGAGACATATTTTGCATATCTAGCTCATTTGTTCTTATCATCCATATTGTGTCACTCTTCGGACCACCCGTTCGCAAACTACGTAAGTCAGCAATTTCCGGATCCCCCTTCCCTTAACTCCCCCCCCAAAATGGCCAGATCCAAGAACATAAATATTCCTAGGGCATTGTGTCAGGTCTTTGGGTCTGTTTAGTCGGGTCGCTAATATGCCTGCCTACTTTCATCGTCCTTAGCACATCTAGAAGTACCCTAGCTTGCGATCACCGGAATTCCTGGACCCCCCCCCCCGATTCTTCAAACCAAATTCCATCCGATCCCTCGGCACTAGGCGTTTCACGACTATTCCGTCGTCCTCCTTCAACCCCCCCCCCCCCCCCCCTACAGAAGTATCGGATCCGGTCCTGGCTTGACATGGAACATCTGAGACGACAAATCTTTCCACTTGCAAAGTTTCATTCAAATCCGATCGCCCGTTCGACAGTTATGAATGCCATAAGATTCCGGATTCCTCATCCCTTCACTCACCCCACTATGGTCGGATCAAACGACTGTTGTCAAGTCACTGTTGCCAGCCCAGTTTCATCGGAAGTACCGAACTCGCGGATAATCAGAAATCAGGACCCCACCCACCCCATACTGCCTGGATCCGGTCCGGTTATGTCAATAACGTATCTAGGACTTGCTCTTCCACCAAGTTTTCATCCTGATCCCTCCCCCCTAAGCGTTTCCCAAGACTTCCGGTTCCACTCCCCATCTCCCCCCGAAGCCGCCAGATCCGGATTTTATGTGGATCGTCTGAGACACGAGGTCTTTCCAAAGACCCGTTCAAGAATTCTAAATACCTCCAAATTTGGATCCCCCATCCCTCCACGATGATCGGATCATGTAAACGACTATCGTCAAGTCGGCTTGTTCAGGTCACTGATATACCAGTCCCGTTGCATCGTCGTAGAACATCAGGAAGTACCGAAATCAAGGATAATCAGAAATCAGTACCCGAATCCGGTCCGGTTTCGTCAATGATGTATCTAGGACTTCTGCTCCTGATCCCTCTATTCTACACGTTTCCAAAGATTTCTGATTCCCCTCTTAAACTCCTCTCAAAGTAGCTCACCCCCAGTAGTTTAAAATCCTCTGTTAAATAACTCCGGGTGAACATAGATAATGACTTGAAGTGGAGAACACATTTTGATTCCACCATCGCAAGATCAGCCCGTTCTTCGCCGATTTGCAATCCCTCCTCGAGTTTTAAAAACAATCTACTATACATACATTCGTCCCTGCGTGGAATATGCATGTCCTGTATGGCATTCCGGACTGACAGTAGAACAGACAGGAAGACTCGAGTCTCTCCAGAAGAGGTCGTGAAAAGTGATGCTTGGTCCGAATTATGTTTCCTATGAGGATGCTCTGGTCAAGCTTCAGTTGCCGACCCTTGCAGATAGGAGGCATCAACTGACAATGAACTTTGGAAAAAAATGTTCACAGACTTTGAAACTCCAGACCAGACCGAACACAAGGGGAAGACTAGCTAACACTGACAAGCCACGGCTTCTTAAACCCCCCATAGACTCAACCGAAAGGTATTTATCTTCGTTTGTGCCTTACTTTATACGCAATTTTAAATGTCAAAATATCAATCAGTCGTGATTCGTAATTTGTATGTTGACGATCGCAGCTAGCAGTTGTAAATGCTATTAAGGAAATAAATGAGTTATTATTAAAAAGTCACCGGATCCGGTCCGGATTTTACGTGGATCGTCTCGAGACCCGAGGTCTTTCCAAATACCAAGATTCGGGATTCCCCCTCCCTCCACTATGCTCAGACTGGGAAGTGACTATTCCCAACTTAAATCATTCGGGTTCCTTGATATGCCTGCCAAGTTTCATCGTCCTAGCTTGTGTAGAAGTGCCCGAACTAGCAAAACCCGGACCGACAGACGGACAAGAATTGCGATCGCTATAGAAGGACAAGTGCCATAAAATTGACGGTCTTTACGGAAAATCGCGGCGCTTCGCGCCAACTCGGTAAAGTTAAGTTTGGCTTTCATTACTTGTGATCTAGTTGGCCCAGGAAATAGGACGTAGTTTGAATACAGAGCTATGATAGACCCTAGGGAAAGCTCTCGCTCCCTGTTTCCCAAGGAAGGTTTAGCATCTAGGCAGGGGCAACACAATATTCCGGTAGAACAAAGCGGCTTTGAGGAAGTCAGTTAACTTTATTAACCAACAAATTTATTTCTTTGATGCTCCTTTTGTGGCTGCTTGCTGTGCCTTCAGGACCTTCACGACGATCTTCTGCTCTTCGATCAAGAATGCTCGTACAATCCTAGAAAAAAAATGCTTTAATGGGTGCCTAGCTCAATCCCATAAACAACGTTTTGCCAACGCAGCTTTGCACGATACATCACAGTCCTTATGTTTCTTTAAGTGATTCAGCTTTTCGGTTTCACGACACAAGAGTTTCCGCGACACATTTATGGGTCACACACTTCCGAGTATTTGCCCCGGAAACACAGTGTGCCACAGTCGAGCCACAAGTTGAAACTCAAGGAAACGTCGTTTTGTATATTTTTAGGTGGTAATTTCAAATGTCTGAAAATAGAATTCATGCAAAATCTCAATAAATAGAACTTCTGATTTTCATCCCTCGATTCCGTGCAAAAAGGATCCTTAGTTTTCTGTCTAAAAACTTCAGAAATTTTTAAACTTTGTTGTTTTCACGTTATTTGCTGCTAAATTTGAATTTCCCGCCAGAATCGAGCCATGAAATCAACAATCACCTCGGCAGTTCTTTGTCGATTCGAGCCACAAAAATCTTGTTGGTCGCGGAAACGCACTACTGGCCCGCTCAACAGGCCGCGGAAACACAACTTTTGAGCCACAATCGACCCAAAAACTGTTTGTGGGAGCAAGGAAAAACGCCTAAGGAGTGGGACATCACCTGACATTCAGCGTATTATATTGTAGGGGAGGGGTTACCTTGCAGCCCGCGCTTTCAAGTGCACTGAGCGATCATCATCAACCAAAGGCGGAAGCGAGCTCAGTGTGGATGGACATTTATTTCAATTAGCAACCACTTGTCCACTAGTTCACATCTGGCTGACTTAGGCCGCCGACTTGCCCCCAAGCAAAATAGACAATGACAAATTAAAACTCTTGCTGAATTCTTAATCCAGGTCAACACTTTACGGTAGTCACTCTGAAGAATTTCGCGAGAAGAAATAGTTCCAACGCTATCTATCTATTCAGGCAATCACTTTCCATTTTAAGAGCTGAAATTTTCTTTAAGCCGAAATAATCTAAATTCTACCCGATTTTGTGAAGACTGTAGACTGAACTGAAAATGAACATCCCAATCCAACCACAAGGCAAACAGAAAAATATGTACTCTGCTTCTCAAGTTCTGCTACACGAGAATGGGTTAGTCTTTTGAGTTTCTAAGCTGCAGCATTTTCTGCCAGGCTGCAAAGTTCGACCTCCAGCAGCATCTGAAAGGAGCTAGAGCAGTTGCATGGACTGCAAAGGCCACTAAGGATGGACGCAATCAATGGCTGAGTTCGTTTTCGTCGTTCCAACCGTCCTTTTACAGCAACCGTTTTCTTTATAACGTCGTTCGTGAACGGTTTTGAACTGCCGAGAATCAAGATTTTTTTTTGTTCGGTTGAACTACCGTTTCATTCGTCGTCCCCGAAACGACGAACGGAGGCGGAGAGTGTCACGACCTCACGAAAAGTTACTACGCTGACCGGTCGAAATAGGAACTAACAGTAAATATTTGCTTACCATGCTCGGGAGCGTAGCAACTAAGTATCTCTGTAACGTGATTGGCAGTTGGAATGATAGATTGGCGACAATAGAGATAACATTCCGGCCTTGCGCCAAAATTAGTGACGTAATACCTAGCAACTAGGGTAAGTAGGGTGGAACACGCTCGGAAAGTCTATTTCAACATCTCGGTTCAGTAATCAGGCACGGTTTTTCGAAATTTAAATCAGTGGGCCTGTTATCTTAAAATCCACTTTTGCACTTTACTATAGCTACTATTGCAAATATTAAGTTAGTTCGACTATCAGCTCTTCGCATCGACTCCGTTCTTGAAAAGACGTTTATAAAACGTGCCAAAGAAAACACCAGTATGAAACATTTAGACGACGTTTTGGGTACCGACAACGACCAAAACGAACGCGGCTAATCGTCAAGCACCTGAACAGAACATGTACACTAAAGCAATGTTTGACGAAATTACAAAATAACTCACCTTTCACGGACAGCTTTGTGGGAGAGAACTCCTCCATATGCCCTAGAGACAGTCTTGAGTCGTCTGCTAAACCTCCTCTTCTCATAAGAGCGGGCAGGCTTGATACCCCTCAACTTCTCCTTGGTGTCACCACAGATAGGTACACTGACTGGCTTCTTCTTGTACTGGTATACAAGCTTGCCGCCAGGGGTCCTCACACTGAAAAGGGAAAATGTGGGTCAGAAACAGATTAATTAAATTTGGCTTCAACATTGTCGAAAAACATTCACTGAGAACTTCTATGAGCCCAAGCTAACCGGGAAACGTATTCAAACAACGCATGAAAAGGTAATTCTTGGCAAGGGTCCTCGTCGACATGGGCCGACATCCGTTTTATGCATTTTTGAATATGTCGTACATCCATGACTATGTAATACACAACATTAGCCTAAATGACTTCTACACTTTAGCTGCGTTCGTTGCACTCTGGGCTGTCTCTGGTGTTTTGTCACAGTGCCCGGTTCTTCTCTTGCAACACGTTTTTTGGTTCACCGGTTAGTAGTCACCAGTTAGTGCAACAAGAGATACGAGCTTATATGGCACTTGTTACGAGTAGGTGGTACAAGAAAGTAGAAGAGAACTTCACAAATAGCCCGCCATCCAAAAATGCGGTTCAGACCTAGAATTAGGATATCTAGTTTCCCTCAAGTCAGAAAATTTCCGACATCACCTCCAAGACATCGCCAACCTTCCAAGTTTCAACCCAAGAAATCCACTCGCTATGTGCGAGACGTGCCAAGGTTTCCGGTAGCCCCTTCCAACTCCCCATATACCGCGGCCGAATCTGGTCCGGACTCCTAACTGAATCCTCTGAGGCATTTCCTCTTACCACCAATCTTTCACTCGAATCTGAGCATTTTTTTGGGACCTACCAAGTTTCATCTCGAACCCTCCACTTTAAGTGTTTCCGAAGATTTCCGGTTCCCCCCTCCGACTACCCCCAATATCACCGGATCCGGTCTGGATTTAAAATGGGACGTCTGAGACATAAAGTCTTTCTATATAATAAGTTTCATTAAGATCAGATCACCTGCTAGCAAGTTAAAAATAACTCACTTTCCGGCCTCTCCCCCCCCCCCCGATGGTCGGATCGGAGAAACGAATATTCTCAAGTCAATCTGTTCGGGTCCCTTACGCGCCTGCCAAGTTTCATCGTCCTAGCACACCAGGAAGTACCGAACTCGCCCCCCCCAACTCCCCCACAGTGAACGGATCCGGTCCGGTTATGTCAATCACGTATCTAGGGCTTGTTCTTTCCACCAAGTTTCATTCCGATCTCTCCACTCTAAGCGTTTCCCAAGATTTCCGGTGCCCCCCCTCAAACTCCCCCCCAATGTCACCGGATCCGGTTCGGGTTTCAACTGGGAGACACGAGGTCTTTCTATATATCAAGTTTCATTGAGATCCTATCACCCGGTCATAAGTTAAAAATACCTTGTTTTTTCCGAATTCCCTCTCCCTCTAGCCCCCATCTCAGATGGTCGGATCGGGGAAACGAGTATTCCCAAGTCAATCTGTTTGGGTCCCTGACATGCCTGCCAATTTTCATCGTCTTAGTACATGAGGAAGCACCGAACTCGCGGGATCACTAGAAACTCGGATCCCCCAACACCCCCAAAGTGAGTGGATTCGTTCCGGTTATGTCAATCATGTATCTAGGACTTGTGCTTGTTCTTTCCACCAAGTTTCATCCTGATCTCTCCACTCTTAAGTGTTTTCTAAGATTCCCGGTTTCCTCCTCCATCTCCCCCCAGTGTCACCGGATCCGGTCTGGATTTAAACTGGGACGTCTCAGAGACGAGGTCCTTCCATATATCAAGTTTCCTTAAGATCCGATCACCTGTTCGTCAGTTAAAAATACCTCATTTTTTCCGGATTCCCACTCCCTCCCCCCCAGGTGGTCGGATCGGGGAATCGACTATTTCTAATTTAATCTGGTCCGTTCCCTGATATACCTGTCAAGTTTCATCGTCTGCCTGATCTAGCAAAACGGGGACAGTCAGACCGACCGACCGACTGACGGACAGAAATTGCGATCGCTATATGGCACTTGGCCGAAGGGCCAAGGGGGGGGGGGGGGGGGTGCAAGAGCCCCCAAAATTGTCGGGAATGCCTAGCTAGGGATCAAACGATGGGGTGAGGCTTTGACAATGTTGCTGAAAACTCTATGTCCTGATTCCTCATGATCCCAGGTTTTTTCAATTTTTTTTAATGAAAGTTTTTTAGCGAAATATAATAAGAAAACCCAAAAATTAAAGATGTGTCATACTGAACCCAGGGTGTGTCATACTACCCCCCCACTAGCGGGTAGTATGACAGTGACGATGTCCAGAATTAAGCCTAGGCTACTACTGAAAAACTGTGAGAGAAAATTTTGTCAAAAATTCCAAAGACCATATAGGGAATCCAGTGCGTGCTGCCAAAGATTTGTCAAAATACATATAAATTTCAGGGAATTGAAAAACAAAGAACCACAACGAAGAAAGGGACTTGGGTGTACTCGTAGACAATCAGCTAAAGTTTCACTCCCACACAAAGAACGTGATTTCCAAATCTAACGCAGGACTTGGCCTACTCAAGAGATCTATTACGAGCAGATCCCTCAAAGTCTTTCTTAGACTTTATAAAGCCATCGTAAGACCCAACCTTGACTTTGGAAACTGCATAGCCGCTTCCCAATACAAAGGCGACACGAGACTTCTTGAGGCTGTACAGAGACGTGCCACCAAGGTTATAGATGGGCTTAAAGACCTCCCCTACGAAGAAAGACTAGACAAACTCAAACTACCTACACTGGTGTACCGCCGCAGACGAGGTGACATGCTGCTTACCCACAAACTCTACAACGACACATCTAGTCTCCTCAACCTGAACCACCAATCCCATACAAGAGGCCACTCAAAGAAACTTTCTAAATCCCACGTGAACACAAGAATGCGTCAAAACTTCTTCTCCGAAAGAGTTGTCAACGACTGGAACTCCCTCGCCGAGTCTACTGTGTCAGCAAATTCACCAGTAACTTTCAAGAAGTCACTGGATAGCGAGTGGTCATGCAAGAAGTGGAAATACTGCTGGCATGATCCAGATCAGTAACAGATGCCAGCCATCATCACTCACGGAGCAACACAGATCCATTGGACCTTATCGCTCCGAAGTGCGAATTAAGGTAATATCAATCAATCAATCAAGTTTACTTCTAAATAGCTTAAAGCTAGAAGTGGAATAATTTCAGAAGATAGAAGTGAAACATAAAGAAGAGACTGAAGTAGACTTACATCCTCCTTTGATTGCTGGCAGTGTTGTAAGACAGACGCCGACGGTAAGTCAATCGTTGCACCATCTGAAAGATAAATGGCCACTATACATCACTATGAGAAGTATATCTAAAAAGCATTAATCTTTTTATTCTATTGAGCCTGAATTATTTGATCATTCAACTACGGACAGTTTCTCTGAAAATCAAATTATGATCCCTTTTCAAGCCCATGTAATTTTTAAATGATGCACGAGAAATGGGCCAACTGCAAAAAATGGTAAGAAAAAAAAAATAACAGAACAACCAGTCCAACCTTGCTGTTTCAAGGAGTTGGAATGAACTCACTGCAGTATCAAAAATGTTTCTAACTGGTCAAAGGCAGAGATACTGCAACAAGGTACTGTTTAATGAGTCACTTTAAAGTTTAACTGAATTATTTGTATACCTTTGACTTTGATACACTGAGTTATTTTAACTCCTCCAAGGGATTTCTTTTTCAGACTAGTATCGGAATCTCTGATGCTTGCACAATAAATACAAAGTTGTCAAGTGGCAGAGAACTTCAAGATCTGCAAAAGCGTTTGTCTCAGTAGCCAACAAAGTGAAGATTCTAAAATGTTCTATTCCAGACTGCAAAATCACATCAGAATCAACATGAATGGGCGAATGCCAAGTGCTTCCTGGTCACTTTCCATATTCCAGGTCACTTTCCATATTCCAGTCACTTTCATCTTCCTGGCTTGAATAATGAAAATCTGCCATTGCTGGTTATTTTTGGCAATTGTTTGCTGCTGTGTAGTTGCTAAACATAGAGGTACGTCTGTATAGAGGTGCAACAATTGCAAAAGAATAAGTTTGTCAGCTAAAGTTGAATATTAGTGGATAAAAGCAACGAAGTGACGCGAAATATGACGGGAACCAGACTGTCATACCTTAGCCCTATTCAGTTAAGCTTTAACGACTGTGCTGACAAGGAGAGTTCACTTGTAGTCATAACTGCTACATTTCAAAATCATAACTTGTAGATAGAACCAACCCATAAACCCTTGCCACACAATATGTCAACTAGACAGATTAACTGAAAGCAAGAGAATTTACAATTAACATAGAAGCAGGCTGAAAATCTGGCTTATCAACAAATCAGAAGTGAGTGCTATTTGAACAACACGTCATTATTGATTTCCACTAGTCCCTAGTAGGGCCAAATCTGATTCAATACAATAAATAAAAAAAATGCACTTGCAGAATGATATGTTTGTCTATATATGGGCAAATTTTGTATATGCCATACAGTAGCCTAGTTGTTACCAGCCTCAATTATCATAACCTTGGACCTGGCGACATTATGTTAATATGCAAAAAGCCAAAAATAAACCTTGTTATCTTTGCCAGTTTCTGATGTCCCAGTCTATTAAAATTTTCTAGCAGGCAATAGTTTGGGGGGGGGGGGGTGGATAATAACTTCTATGATGTTTTTAAAATTAGTACATCACAACAACAAATTAAAGTTCTTGTGAGAATTTAACAACCCTGTATTAAAATCAAAATTCTTTAAACAGAAAACATGGAATTCTTATATTTGCTCGTTTCCAGACATTCCCAGTCAATTCATTTTTGTTTAACAAGACTTGATTCAGGGAGGTTTTGGTTAATAACTTCTATGATGTTTTCAACACTAGTACATCACAACAAGAAATTCAAGTCCTCTTGCAACATTGGTAGTTTTGTATTAAAATCAAAATTGTCTTTTTAACAAAACATAATATATTTTTCTTCTAAGAATTGCTCTAGCAATGCATAAAATGTTGTCCTTAATTTCAATCTGAACTGAATCACATTTTTTAGAACCTTTCAAAGCCAGATTCAGGGGCAATGAATTTCCGAAAATCTGGGATTTGGCTGAAGGGTTGATTCATTTCTACGGCAAGATCGACTATTCTCAACTATGTTCTATATCACTAACATACTAAGATTATTAGTGGATCAGACAAAACAAACCCTACATAAAATGAACATACAGTGAGTGGGTATCCAATAAGAATTCAGATTTCCAGAGAAGTCTTCCTTCAGAATAATTTATTTTGCTTACAAATATGACAAACATACCGCTTTCAAGCTAATTGAATAGTTTACTTTGGATAAATAAATATTGCTTCAATACTTATAGTTAAACATACTTTTCTTTTCAAACAAGATAACTTCATTCTAACCTCATCTTGATTGACTTGCAAAATGATGAAAAAGGTAGATACCAAAGTCAAAAGCTAGAAGTCAGTCAAAAGCCAGCCACTTTTCAAAGCAGGTTCGAAACAAAGAAAAGGCACAGAAATTGAATATATTTGGACACAACCATTGAAAGTCACATTTTGCCTCTGGACTGTCAGGACAGCATGTACATTTCATTTTAACATTTTCGCAGCAACAACCATGTTAGTGTAAAACGAGGTCAGGTACCACTCCTGTAGTTGAGTAGAAATATGCTTCTTTGAAAGTTGGTGAACTTCGGAAGGTGCGATATTCATCCGCTTAGGCTGATCTGATGAAAGTTGGCAACCACTGAAGTAGGACACCTCAAAGATTTTGGGAATATCTGAAACCGTCTACCACAACTCCCTGATTTCTGGATACTCTATGCCATACACTAGGTATATCTAGCATTTGACATACCCTATGCCGAACTCTGCATGCATTTTGTCAAATGCTGGATACCCTTTGCCAACTGCTGGGTACTCTAATCCAGTAAAATATTGACGGTTTGACTGAAGCTCTGAAATTAACCAATCAGATATCATCTGTAATTAGATAGGTCACGGTGAGATTGACAACAGGTATCCAGCATTTGGCATAGGGTATCCAGCGTTAGGCATAGGATATGTCCAACAATACGTATATCCAGGGTTGGGCATAGGATTTGTCCAACAATACATATATCCAGCGTTTGGCATAGGGTATCCAAAAATCAGGGGTTTGTGGCTGACTGATCTAAAGTTAACTTTTATTAGGTGAAGTCTCGCTGTGATCTGATGTACTTTTGTTTCAGTTAATGAAAGTACAGTATGTGTACTGTTTGATTTGTCCATTTCACATGCTGAACTTTCATTACGAAAACAAACTGCATTATACTGCAGTGAACAAAACAACCGGGAAAAAGCAAATTACGTATTGAGTGTTTCGATTTTGATTCATCAGTTGGCCTAGCACCATCCGCAAAGTTCAATAACCGTTCCAAGTAACATACCTCTACTGCAAACAATAAAACTCGCCCATTTATAAACAACAATTAGCTTGCCACCAGTTAAAAATGAGAATTAGCATCTCTAGAAACTCTGGCGCTAAAAGCAGACGATCGAAAAGGATCACCAAATCTCACATACTTTGGTATTTTGATTTATTTCACCAAATCTTTTCTTCCCTACTGTTACTTGCGTTAGCTGGTGAAGAGAACGCAAACAGCAATCTATCTCAAAACCAAGAGCTTCGGCGAGAAATTCAAAATTCACCGAAAGCGTTGGGTAGGAAACGGAAGCTGATAGGAAGTTGAAGAAAGGAAGGTAATTTTGGTAATTTTGCTCCGACTCGTTGTCACCTCTCCAGTCGTTAGCTACCCCGACATGCGAAAATAAAGATATCGACCTCCACATGACAGTCCAACTGATGGATATCCACTATTCAGCTAAAGTAAAATTTAGTTGTTAATATATATAAGAAATGTATGTAGCTGATCATACTATACCACCAAAAGTTCATAGCCAGTTAGTTGGCTACTCTTGGTGTGCCCTATACAAACAAGCTTACTAACACATGTCCCCCCAGAAACACTCTCAGTAGCCAACTAGTTGGCTACACATGTTCCCCAGAAACACTCTCATTAGCCACTTACTTGGCTACACATGTCCCCATACAAACTTTCTCATTAGCGACTTCGCTTCTGTAAAATGTTTCTGGGAATATTCTTCTTCTTCAGCTTACATTGTTGTTGAACTTAGCCTTCGCTAGATGGCGTGGCTGTACATGTATTATCTCCAAATCTTTTTGCATTCTAGGTTTATCTGTGCAAATCCATATATTTATTAATGATTCTTAACTTGTCTTGATTTTATTTACAATTATTGATCGACAGTCAGGGGCGTCCCGAGCCTTTCTTCATTTTTTGGGCGAACCTCGTAAAATTGACCGAATCGGTACCTAATTTGTAATGAATTAATAAAAAAATAAAAAAACACAGCGAGTTGCCTGCATGAAGCTACAACGTGAGAAGTTGCAGGGTATATACAAACAAGTCTAAAAAGAAAAATTGGCGCGTTTTCATGCTTTTCTGCTTCTGTTTTTTTTTTTCATGGATATGCCGTCACTAGCCTTTTACCTTTGGAGGACCTTTCCAGTTTTGCCAACAGGGGGGACATGTTGGGGACATCTGTGGGGAGACATGTGTAAAGTTGGCTACTGAGAGTGTTTCTGGGGAGACATATTTAGCCAATTAGTTGGCTACTGAGTGTGTTTCTGGGTGGACATGTGTAGCCAACTAACTGGCTACTGAGTGTGTTTCTGGGGAGACATGTGTAGTTGGCTACTGAGAGTGTTTCTGGGGGGACATGTGTAGCCAACTAACTGGCTACTGAGAGTGTTTCTGGGGAGACATGTGTAGCCAACTAGTTGGCTTGAGAGTGTTTCTGGGGAGACATGTGTAGCCAACTAGTTGGCTACTTTCTGGCAGAACGTGTGTAGCCAACTAGTTGGCTACTAAGCTTGTTTGTATAGGGCACACCAAGGGTAGCCAACTAACTGGCTACAAACTTTTGGTAGTATAGTATGATCAGCTACATACATATATAAACTGATCAATCTTAAAATAGGTGAATGGTGGTGTCCCCCAACTGATAGAGCCACTTGGGGATATGGGGGAATGACATCGCCGACAAAGCGGCTAAGGAAGCAACGTCAGCCCGCCAAACAACAAACAGACCAATCCCACTTTGAGACATTTCCCGCATACACTCCAAGAGCCTTCTGACTTCAAAATTCTACCCTAAGTTCTTCCCATTCTGGGGAAAAGTGGAAAGCAGAGATTATCGCCGGATACGAGCAGGGGCAACAGGGTTGATTCACCCAGCACACTCTTATAAGATCCCGACACCTGATGGCCAACGCCCGGTCTCACCCTTCTGCCGATCCCTGAACAAGACCCTGGACCACTCCCTATTCCAGTGCCCAAATTATCATGAACAAACATAGGGGTATCATTGTTCAAGAAGCACCATCTCAACCTCTCGACTGGATCCCTCTTTCACGCTACTCTCCCCCCTGCTGCTGAA
The DNA here is from genome assembly GCA_023053575.1 of Branchinecta lynchi. Lineage (NCBI taxonomy): Eukaryota > Metazoa > Arthropoda > Branchiopoda > Anostraca > Branchinectidae > Branchinecta > Branchinecta lynchi. Next base: position 27,571,728 of record JAKZAP010000004.1, read on the forward strand.
ACCACCATCATTAAAACTATCATTATTTTCCTGAGGACAACAGACCTGCTTGAGTTAGTCTAGAACCAAGGCTATGCTGCCCAGCCGTGAAGAGGCGAAATGGACAACTGTGATCCGAAGTCATACCATAACTGAGAGAGAGAGAGGCCAAAAGGGATCCAGATTGGAACCCAGGGGCCTCATTTGAAGAAGTTGAAGGAAGGAAGATTATTTTGGGAGGCTGGTGGGATAAGAACAAAGATACTGAGAATAGGACTACAGGAAGGGTAGGCCAGTACACTCCAGCCAAAAAACTCAGGCCACAAATGGCCGATTTGTCTCAATCCCCCAGTTCACAATTAATGGCGATACATCACTCTATAATACAAGTGATGAAAACATCACTGTTTTCCCAAGGTTTCCAATTCCAGTAACAACCTGGATGATTACCAGAATTTCATATTTTTTCATGGCTATTAGCCTTCTTGTCAGCGCCTCCTTGCGCTTGGGTATTAAACTTCGCGGGGCTCGACAATCCACTCGTTTTTTCCATGTTTTGTCTACCTGTTTATTCATCCATTCCAGGATTTCTGTTTTCCACCTACTTTCCAAGATGGGAATGCAGGGCTCAGGTCCATAGGTAACTTTTTTGACAGGTTCCTTTGCTAGTGCGTCGGCTTCCTCGTTCCCTGGGATACCAGAGTGTCCCAGGACCCACATCAAAGTGATTTGATTTCCATTATTTGCAACTGGATTAATCTTATTAAAGCATTCTATTTCCAAAGGCTGTTTGCGTTTCGGGGTTTCAAGTGCATTTAAGCAGGCTTGATTATCCGAAAATATAAAAATCTCTTCATTAATAACTCCTTTATCGAGAAGACTATCAATAACTTGCAGAATAGCGAACATCTCAGCCTGGTAAACTGACGAGAACTCCCCCAGGTGAGTGAACAGCCATCATCATCCAAAAATGTATGGCCATTGTGTTCGGCTTCCGTCGATCCCTTTCAGCCTTTCGTTTGCAGTGGTCTCTTCTGTGGGTTGTCGGACTTTTAGCGGGCAGCCGCTGTTGCTAGGGCGGAGGGGCTAGTAAATTCCTCTTTCTGTCAGTATTTTGATGATACTGCCATACATCTGTTGCTCCTGTCTTCTCATGAGCTTCATGTTGTTGATGGCACATATATTTTCGGCAATTTTCGGTTTCTAGCACATCTTCTTTAGTTCTCCGGATTGTTGAGGGGCAATACTACACTTGAATAGGGAGTGATTGATGCTTTCTACTTCGCTCAGACACGACCGGCAGTTGGGAGTTGGGCTAAGACCCCATTCGAATAGTGTGCTGTTCATCGTCACGGTTTCCGTACGGAGGAATTGGTATTTGATGTTTGGTGTCCTTTTTCTCAGGGTGCCCCTCATTGTGAGTATTTGCAGCCGGTTTCCGGCTGGGGGTCGTTGTTCTGCTGCTTTGTTGGCGAGCTTGTCTGCCGTTTCGTTATGCTGTATTCCTTTGTGACTGGGATTGTGCTGAAATTTACATGTGATGCCTTGCTCCTGAATTTGCTTGAGTGATTTTCTGATCTCCTCGAGATCAGTATCCTCACTTTTCTTGTTGATACTGCTGATCAGAAGAAGAGCTGATTTTGAATCGGAGAGTATTACCACCTTTCCGCTGCTTGGGGGCTTCTTCAGTATGACTCGTAGTAATGAACGGATGGCTGCCAGCTCTGCCGTTAAAATCGATGATCCTTCGGCCAATTGTATTTCCATGTTGAGGTTGTAATCTGGGATACATGCTCCTGCTCCTGCCTTTGGTCCTTTGACGGAGCTGTCAGTGTATACTTGAAGGTGGTCACTATAGTCTGTGTGGAGTTTTTACATTAGTAGCTGGTTTATTGTCTCTTCAGAGTATAGTGTTTTTTCCAGTGGGACTAGATGTTCGGACACGACTGGAGGTTTCATCTGCCATGGTGGGGATTCGGTAAAAGGCTGCGAGTCCGCTTCGTCTGTCTTCCACTCTGGAACATCTTCCACCAATTTTGTCCACGAACATTTGGTGCTATGTGGTTTGTTTGTTTTCGCGAACGTGGTTGCATACACTACATGTGCTTCACCATAGCATTGAATCTTGGTGAAGTATCTGATTCTAATAATCTTTGCTCTCTCTCGAAGGGTGGGTAGTCCTGCTAGTTGCCTCATCTTTACAGTTGGGGTGTTTTTGTGCAGTGCTAGTGCTATTCTTATGGCCGTGTTTGCACAGTTTCCAGGGAGATCATTTGGGAGTCTGGGCATATATCCACAAGCTGTAGACCATACTCAATTTTGGCTCGGATGTATGTTTTGTAGAACTCCAGGAGTATTTTTGGTAATGATCCCTATTTCGAACCCGCCAGTCTTTTCATGACAGGGATCCTTTTCAGTGCTGCTGTTCGTTCTTTCTGGAATTGCTTCTGCATTGTAAATTTTTTGTCTAGGGTGATTCCCAGGAGAACTGCTTCTTCTACGTATGGGATGGGTATATGCCCAACTGTGAGCTGGGGCAGGGTTGGTAGTCGTCGTCTGTGGAAAACTATTGCCTTGCACTTTAGTGCGGAGATGGGTAGGTGAAAAGCATATAGTGAAAAGCAGATTAACTTAATCCGGTTAATCTGTCCTGCTAAGGTGGCTGGGCCAATTTGGAGGTCAATGGTAGGTCTTTTGCTTCGCTGAAGTTCAAAGTGGGTCGGCATGTTGAAAGGTGTGTATATGGTTAATCCGTTTGCTTCTGCTAGTGCTTTTTCAATACCTTTTCCTGCCTTATTTGGTGCATTTGTATTTTCCCACACAGTACTATGTGCATTGAAATCCCCATTAGGATTGTCTCCCCTTGAACTGTTTCTTTTATGATTTCTTGGTAAACATCATTTTCTCCTTTAGGGTTGTAAAAGGAACAGACCTTTAACTTCTTTCCCCCAGGCAAAACAATGACTATTCCAATCACATCTGTTTCGTTCTGATGGACTACTGGTTTAATTGGGTTATGTTGGACCAACTCACTTACGAATATTGCCACTCCCCCTCCTTTTCTATCCGAAGATCTATCTTTTCTATACACTTTAAAACCCGGGATTTTCACCACTGCAAATTCGTCTCTTGAAGGCATATAATGTCTGTTCTTTCTTTTGCCAAATAACCACATAGTTCTTGCAATCTCACTGTGCTGAGGGATACCATATTCCACTGCAAAATTTTTATTGCGTATTGTCCCTTTCTTCCCCCTTTATTCTGTACATTCATTTTCACTTTTGGGGACCCTCTTGTTGCTCTGTTATAAGAACATCTTCCATGCCATCATCTGACCATGACCGGTACAATTCCTCATGGACCGAAGAGTGTGCTTTCTTTGTAATTTCCTGTCTCGTCCTGGGTTTCTCCTTCTTCTGTTCTTCCTCTCTCTTTTTTCCATGTTTCTTTGTCTTGAGGCTGAGGGTGATGGGGCATTTTCAGTGCTTTTGTTTTTCATGGTTTCAGCTCTTGTTTGTGCTGTTGATGGTGGGGGGAGCTTTAGGGATTTTTGTAGCTCTGCCTGGGCCTCTTTCTAGATATCCTGTCCTAGAATTGTTGTCAGTTCTCTTCGTATGAGTATGATAAAGAGAAAAAGTGTGTAGAAGGGGTTTTAATTATAATAGTATTAGCGTGTGGCGTGCGAGCATGGTAATATTGGCGACTGGTTTGTGGTGCGAATACACCGTTATACACCGAGTCTTTTCGAAGGCGATACTCAGTTCGTAGGTCAATAACTAAAACACATTTATTAAGGTTCGTACTTACATTGAAGATAGGTTGGTTAACACTTGTCACTTAATTTGCTCAGAGGTCAACTGAACTGAGAACAGAGCCCAGGTCGAACTCCAAGTCGAACTGAGATCCGAATTGAACTGGCTTCCGAACTGCGAAGTTGGTCCTTTTAAGCCCTTGGAAATGACTACAGAGTGCTATAACGAATAGTGTTACTGTTCGTACGTCCTAGCAAATCTTTATACAGTATGAAAGGGTTGGTGACCAATGGAGTGAGTTTGTCTAGGTTCTTGATGGGGAAAAGAGTTCTTTGATTGGAGAAAAGGAAATAAACTCTCTCCGTCGGAGAAAAGCGTGGGCGTTAGAGCTAGTCGGAAATAGAGAGAGTCGAGGATAGAGCTTGTTGAATAAGCTTTGATCAAGATATATTTGTATACTAGATGTATCCTCACATTACGCCCTCCCTCTGAAAAAATTCGAGCTCCCGCGAGACAAAAAAATACTAAGGTTTTCAGTTCAACTTTAAGCTTTAAAGTATGAAAAACAAATCATTTATGATAGCTTGCACTCGGGTTTTTAGTATTTACAGGGATTTAAACTTATTATTAACAATAATTTCTCTATTACTACTGACATGTGAAACTATTTTTTTTTTCTTCTATTTTTATGTTAGTTAAATTTTTTTCTTGATTTTTTTTGTTTTTGATACACTCACGTTGAATACAACTATCACGTAGATTAATATGAATAACACACAATGAAACATCAGTAGACGACTTCACTGTACAATGTTCCAATCATATTTCACAAATTGTCTTTCTGAACAACTTTATAGCAGTTGCTCGGTAATGCTTCACTAAAATAAGTGTTTACGGGAATGACCGCTTACCATTTCTCCGGGTCGTAAGTCTGTCACTGTTAGCAATCCCGCAGTATAACTTCACTGAATAGTGTTCATGTTATTCCTGCTTACACTGCTTGCACTGTTCATGTTAGGGATCACTTCATATCATGCCTGCTTGCACTTCACTGAAATAAGTGTTTCTGTTATGCCTGATTATACTTCTTAAGATCAGAAGTAACCACTGTTAGCTATAGTGCTAGGCACAGAGCTGTCACACTCGGTTATATCCGTCCATTAACCGTAATGCACAAAGTTTCAGCCACTGTTCAAAGTTTCAATCACTGTTGTCATATCATCACTATCATCACTCCATGTAGATGGGACTCGTCGAGTTTCTTCATGGTTCTTTGGCTAAAGTCGAACCGACGTCTTCTTCTTTAATAGGTCGATCAAACGAAGTAATAGTCTGCTGGCTGCTAGTAGGTCAGTGGGTTCTCGACCTCATGTCAGCACATAGACGTGACTGGCGTTCTATGCTCGTTTCCATAAGAAAAGAGTCATTTTGTTTTCTTCTCGTTTTAGGGTTTATTATGTTTTTTTTTCGGTATTTACCCTGTTTCTCGTTTCGTTGTTTAGCAGTTTTATTCTGCCGAGAAGAAATTAGTCGCCTTCATTATTCATTTATTATCATTCTTTTCTCAGAATAAAATTATTCTTTAGGGGATGGCTTGCGCTTTATTTGCCCTAGCAAGTCATTTTTGCAGAAGAATATACCGGGTACTGAGCTCCTATTCTTATTATTTTCTGGCTTCCGTGCAAAATTTGGCCAGCCTGGTCTTCTCGTTAGCATTGATTTATTTTGCCCCGTCTCTTCGCGTCTGTGCTCCCCTCAGAAGGTTTGATATTATTACGAGTTTTATGTCCCTTTGGCTGACGAGGGGTACGATTCTTCGGCAGTCCCTCCTAGTCATTTTTGGGAGTTGATTCGTCTCGTTGCTTATCCGATTTGGAGCTGGATACTTTCCGTATTGGATTTTTAGCTGCATGCTAATATTAGTATTACAGAGTCGTAAGTAAGCTGGAGTACGTAGCCTATACTCATATGTAAATTGTGGTCTTTCCACCTATTATTTGTTTCGTCACAGCGCCCATTAGCACTTATTTCCTGATATAGTGTTGCCTCTGGCGCCTTTTGGAACTTTCGAAATGGATCATTATACGCCTTTTTGTGATCTCCCTTTTTTTTTCTTTGCCACCCTTGTTGTCCTCCTATTTATAAAGCAATATTTTTTTAATCCGACGTTTCTTGATTTGTTGGGCCGTAGAGCGGTAGATTTTCCTGGAAGGTTAGTTTAACCCGGATTTTTTTTTTTTTTTTTTCTCTTATATTATTCATCCTAGTACAAAATAAAATTTTGTTTTGAACCGTGCAGTTAGTCAAGGGGACCAACATTGACCGAGCTCACTCGAGGTTTACCGGTGCATGACATCACTGTACGATATGACTTTGATCCGTAGGTTACACTGAAGATTCGCTTCTCATACGACCAAGAGAGCGACAGTTCGCGACGCTGCCTCTCACTGGGTTCGCAGAAATTGTGAAAATTGTAGTGTTTTCTTTTCAGGATTTTTAATGAATGTTAAAACTTTAGATCATTCCTTCTTTTTAATATTTTCGTTGTTGCCATTTCTTAAACTTTCTTTGTCGCGCCGCTGAATTTATTAAATGGTTTAGAAGATTATCGTTATTATTGTCTCTATTTTCTATTCTTTTCGGTGGCAAAATTAGGTGGTATTAGTAATCGCTAATCGTCAGAATTCATATTTTACGACACTTGGGTTAGAGTTCTATATTGATCCTTTATTTCCTTCATTTTGGACCTCTTGTCATAAGATAATTTCATCGTCCGTCGTTTATCTTCCAGCTCCCTCGCTTAATTATACAATGTATCAGGATTGCTACTCATCTAATTTGGTGGGCTATGGCTTTATTACGTCCCTTTGGCCGAACGAATTTAGGGCTGATTTTCCGGTCCATTTGACACCTTGGATATCTGTCTTTGCTGCATTCACAGATTTAGTCTTTTTGGCGGTTTTGATATTCGTCCAGAACGAGTTCGAACTTCCTCAGTCTTTTTACAGGTTACTTTATCCGTAGTTTGACCATGGTATTGATTAGGATTCTTGACGACCGGTTCCGAAGGGCCTGGTATGGGTTCGTCGTATTGTTTTTTTGGAGCTTTCTCGCTTTTTTCAAAACTGTCCGTTACGAGCCGTTTCTTTGGTCTTCCTAGATCAGGATCTCTAGAAGAGGATGGGGTCATAACGTCCCAAGCACGTGACTGACGTTGCTTTATTTTCTTAGCCTTTTCAGACAATTTTCGCGCTTGTTCCGCAGCTGAGGTTGGAGGGTTTGTATATTGGTACGTTTCGAGCGAAAAGTTTTGTGAGGGCAGTCCACTGGGCCCTGGCTCATCTGGGTTAAATACGTATTCGGTCGGTGTTTGGGGTTCAGGCTCTCTAATCATTTCTGGGGCTTGGTAATTTGGGGCAAATGGATTTATGGCCTGCCACTGAATCGGTTCTTCAGCTATTGCTGGGGCCCTATTGGCTGATTCCGGTACTTTATATTCCGGAGCAAATGGGTTTAAACTTTGTTGTTTATCTCTTCGGTATTCCTGCAACAGTTCGGTTGGGGAAATTAACATGTATTTTCGAGAACCTGCTATTTCTGGTTTCATCTTCCAATGATCATAATTTGCAGGAGTGTCAAAACTTTGCCATTTTTGGTCGAAAGGTAAGGTTGTGGGCCAAATAGCTTGGTCTAAGGTTTTGCTCTCTTCTTCGTCCTCACTCAATGGATACGCATCAGTGGGTGAAATGCGGTAAAAATGCCGTGACGAATTTAGTTTTGGTTTTACTTCCTCAGGTATTTCATAATCAGTTTCCGGAGAAGGGGTTCGAAAGTACGGAATTCCTATGTCCGTCGGGTGGTTGAGATGGATGGGCGAAACATTTTCTTCTACCATTAAATCCGGTTGATTTCTTCCGCGTTTTGGGCTAGAAATGCGCGAAGGGAAGAATTGCATCTGATTCTGTTGTGGCTGTAAGTAACTTGGGATTTCAATATCTGAATCAAACTGCAAGCTAGGGTAACCGTCGGGGTCTGGTGGAGAGCTTGCGCGCGATTGGTAAATCTGTGATTGGTTATTCGGCATTAATGCTACATTGGTCCCAGTTAAAGGTGCTCCTGAACTGGCATAATCGTTGAATTCGTCATCGTCAAAAATCGTAGGCAAAAACAGGTGATGCGGTTTCATATTCTTTAATCGGTTAGCCAATATTGGACCTTTCTCGAATAGCGATGAGGTTTCTTTTGTTTCCGGTAGGGGTTTGGTTGTCCATGGGCTCTTTTGATACGCTCCTTTTAGACGATTGTGGTGAGCGACGTAAGGTTTGCCTGTTTCCGTGTGTCTCAGTTGGTAAGTTAGGTCGTTTTTCTCTCTTTTTTCAACACGATAAGGGCCTTTGTATCTGTCAGCTAGCTTCCCATCTTTTTGAATTTCAAGAAATACTAGGTCACCAGGTTGGTACGTATGGAAATTACGGGCTTTCCTGTTGTAGTACTCCGCATGATTATTTTTGGCCTTTTCGAGATTTTTCCTCACAGTCTCATAGCAGTAGCGCATTCGTGCTATTATCTCAGATTTAAAATTTGTATCTACATTGTAGAATTTTCGGCATCCAAGTATTTCATTTATAGCTGTTTTGGGTTCTCGTAGAAAGAAAACGTAATGACTTGAATCACCTAGCGATTCCCTGTAGCTGGTATTTATAGCAGAAACTACCATTTGGAGGTATTTATCCCAGCTTGTTGGATCATCCCGGCAGATTATGGCTAAACTGTCTCCGAGTGTTGAATGAAATCTTTCTATTGGATTTGCTTTCGGATTTGCCGCGCTTGTCAGTAAACGGGTGACACCGAGGATCTTAAATAGCTCTGCGTTCAGTGAATGTAGGAAGTTGGTTCCTCTGTCTGATAGGATTGCCGAAGGGAAACCATATTTACAGAACAACTGTTCTACTAGAGCCTCCGCAATATCTGATGCTTTTTCTCCGTAAAGTGGTAATGCGAACAAGAATTTCGAAAACATATCGGTTACAGTGAGCACCGCCTTGTACCCACGTTCGGAAGGGGTCCCAGCTTTCCATATATCCATACTTAGTGTTTCGTAGGGTCTATTTGGGTTTGGGGCATTACCGAGAATTTGGATTGGTCTGGTGGGAGTCAACTTTCGTAGGTTACAGCCTGTGCAAGCTAGAATGTATTCTTTTACCTTGCTGTAGGCTCCAGGTCGGTAAAATTCTTCCTTGAATTTATGATAGGTTTTTGCCAATCCCAAGTGAGCTAAATCTTTGTCATGGATTTGCTTGATTGCTTCCGCGAGTAGTATTAGCGGTAAGACCGGTATTGTTTTGATTTCCGCTGATTTGTAGGGTTGCGGTGGCGTATAATATTTGCAAAGTACACCACTTTCATCAACAATAAATTGGTCCACGTCCTTTTCGAAAGATTTTAAGTCGAGAGGTAAGGTAATTGAGGACTCAACACGATCTATTAGGTTTTTGCAGAAGTAATCGGTTTGCTGGAATTTTCGCAGGTTTTCTATGCGCAAGGGTGACCTTTTTTCTAGCACGGAAACGTCAAGTGAATCATCAGTATTTAAGCCGGTAGGCAAGCTTTCGTATTGATCGATTGGATCTGGAAAAGGGTTTCTGGAAGAAGAAGTTTTCTCTTTTGCCGGTTTTTGATTTTTAGCCGTTTTTTCACCTTTCTTCGCCGGCATTTTTGGTCCAGCCGCATTAATGGCTAGTACTGCTTCAGTTCTTTTTTCGGAGTCCAGAATATCAAGCATATTTTGTAGTTCCGTTAGGGAAAAAGTCTGAAGTTTCTCTTTTGGTGGTTCCGGATTACTAGATAGTCGCGAAAGGAAGTCTGGAACTCGATTGAACTTTCCTGGTAAATAAATGATTTCGTAATCGTATTGGCTGAGCGTTAAGACCCATCGCGTTATTCTTGAGTTCTTTGGTTCGCGCAGACATTGGAGATATTGCAGTGGTTTGTGATCCGAGTAGATTTTTATCTTTTTCCCCAGAATGTAGTGCTTCCAGGTTTCGATGAACGTAATAATCGCCAAAAACTCTTTTTCAAGAACTGAATAATTGGTCTGAGCCGTATTCAACGTTCGGGATCCGTACTCAATGATTCGCTGACCTTTCCCATCAGGATGATAAAGTATTGCGCCTATACAATCTTTAGATGCGTCCGTCGCCATTTCGATTTCTAGTTCCGGTTGATAGAGGGTTAGAACTGGTTCCGAGGTTATAGCAATTTTCAATGCCTCAATAGCCTGTATTTGGTCCGGTCCCATGCGGATTTCTGCTCCCTTTTTTAGCATATTGGTAAGAGGTAAGGCAAGTTTAGAATAGTTACGGATGAATTTCCGCAGGTATGACGTCATTCCTAGAAAGGCTCGCAGTTTGGTTATGTCCGTGATGGATTTTGGGTCAAAATTTGTTATCGCGCTAATTTTTGCGGGATCTGGCGAAATTTGGCCCTCACTGATCACATGGCCTAGGTAGGAGATTTTTCTTTTCAAGAAGAAACATTTTGAAGCTTTAAGTTTCAGTCCGGCATCATGAATTTTGGTCAAAGTTTGCTTAATAACTTCTTTATGGCTTTCGAAGTCCTTGGAGAAAGCACAAATATCGTCCATGAATAAGCAGATGTTTTTGTTCAGTAATCCGCGGAAGATTTTTAGCATAAGTTGAACAAAAATTCCTGGCGAAGTTTTCAATCCGAACGGTAATCTTTTGTACTGAAAAAGTCCCATGAATGGTACAGCAAATGCTAATTTTGGCCTGTCTTGTTTTCTCACTTTTATTTGGTAGAAGGCTTGGAACAGATCTAAAGTGCTGAAAATGCAAGCACCTCCCATTGCTTGAAGATTATCTACCGTCAGTGGATTTGGGTTGCTGTTACCCTTTAAAACAGTATTTAGGCGTCGGAAATCTGTACACATGCGTAGCGAACCGTCTTTCTTTGATACGAGTACTACCGGAAAAGACCAAGGTGAGGCTGATTCCTCAATCAAATCAAGATCCATCATTTCATTTATTTTGCTTTCGACCCAAAATTTATGTTGGTGTGGTAACTTATATGGTCTTATGGATATGGGGTCAGCATCGCCCGTATCGATCGTGGCTTCTAGCAAGTTCGTGCAACCTATGTCTTTATCGTCCCTGGCAAAGCTCCATCTGTGCTCCCAAAGTAAAGATCCAAATTCTTCTTTTTCCTTTTCATTTTTTGCTTCGTTTAGGTCAAATTGTGACAAAAATGTTTCTTTTGACATTCCGTAGTCCTCATCTGAAATTTTAGTTTCGGTTTGTTCATTATTCTGGATAGATGCTATCACGTCCGGAATTAAAATTTCGTCTTGTCCGTCGGTAAAAATCGTCGCTGTGCCAATAGGTCCTGCCGGCAGTTTCATTGGATGGTTTTGGCCGTTTAGAATTTGTATTTTTCCTCGTCCATTTACTGCCGAAATCAACTGGTCGTCAATGACAATTTTAGTGTACCCCTCAAGTGGGTAACCTTCGATTATAAAGTCGCCGGAAATACAACTGTCTGTACCTGAGACTTCGCGTACTAACTTTATGCTTACAGTTGCATTTGTACCCGCAGAGATTGTGGTTCGCTTTTCGAGTATTACAAGCAATCTGTTTAGGGATTTGTCACTGTCTTTTTCTATTTCTTTTGGAGCTTCTGCGACGTTCAGTACTAAGCTCGGTCCCGGACTGGTACTTTTATCGGAAGGGGCGGACTTTGGTCCTAAGCTTATTATTTCAGTTCCCGATTCGTGGTTAGATTTGGGGTTTGGCCGGTTAATACTATTCAGTGCTTCAATTACTGATTGTATTTGCGTGTCTCTATCTGGGATTTTGGAACTCGTGGTTGTCGAAAAGGGGGCTAGAGCTATATGGCCGTCCACTAGCGCTCGCCTTGAGATTGCATTTGCCGTCTGGCTAGTATTGATCCCTGTTCGCCAATTCCTTTGCTGGCTGTTTCCGTAACGACCGTATTCTGTTCGCGGAAAAATTTTCTGCAGACCGAAGCGCGCCTCATAATTTATCCGCTGGAAGGTTTGGTTATTTGGCCGGTCGTGGTTTGCTTGTTCGAAGTTTCGTCGGTTTTGCTGATTTTCCCGGTAAACATTATTCACGAAGACTAAGGTTTTTTGGTAGTCTTTCGGTTTGTTTAGGGTCTTTGGTCTGTCTCGTCTCGTATACACGCTACTGATTCTGGCAGTCTGCGCATGATCTCGAAATTCTTTTGAAAAGTCTGATTTGAAGTGCACAGTTTTATTCTCCGCATCTAGGAAAATACTATTTTCTCTCAGAAACGGGAATCCTAGGACAACTTCGTAGGGTATATCAGAACATATCAAAAACTCAGTAGGCATAGTTCTCCCTCGAAATTTAACGTTCACATACGCTAATTCTCGAGCTTTGAGAGATTGGCCTGTAATTGAGCTAAGTTGCCGAGTTACTGGTCGGACTTTTCGTCTTTCGTCAGGTTTGAATTTTTCAAAAACGTCTGATCTTATTAAACAACATGATGCACCGGAATCTACTAATGTTTTGGCTCTTATATCATTAAACGTGAAGCTATTTACAATTGGCAAGTCACAATATTCATCAAACACTTCATTCAAATAATAAGCTCTATGATTAGCATTATGCTGTCTACCTCGCTGCTGTCCTATGCTATTTGTCCAGCAGCGAAAATCTCGTTTTTTGGAAAACGGTCATAACCGGTTCGGAATTCAGGATTACTATTTTCCGCAAAGTGGCTGCGTCTTGGTCCCTGTCCGGAGAAAGATCTTCTGGCTCCCCGGAAGTATTGATCGCGGTTTGGCCTCCGGAAAACCTGAGATTTCTGCTGGGAACGGATAATCGAAGGGAAGAATTCGTTTGGTCGGGAGCGGTTCAGGGAATGAGGGTATTTAGTTGCCGGTGCTGGGTAAGCGACGTCCCGTTCGCGTTTAAAACAATTGCGCTGGATGTGTCCCTCCTTGTTGCAATAATAGCAGATAATTGCCCTTCTTCTTGAGATATTGGGTTCGTTTTGAGGTTTCCGTTGAGGACTCGACTGGTCATTTTCGTGGTTTTCGGCGAAAGATACTCTACGGGGCCGGTTATTGGTTGGTCTCTTGGGAGTTTCAGGTGACCGATCTCTGGTTGGGGTTTCGTAGACTGAAGGTGATGACGATCTTGATCTAACATTATCTGGAGCCATTATTAATCCCGCTGCGTTGATTGATAATTTTCGGTGGGCTCTTACTAGATTTTCTATGGAGATCTCATTTTCAACAGTTTCGATTGCTGTTTCGAGGTTCTGGATTTGTCTGCTCACACAGATTTTAAACAGTCGTTCTGGTAAGCCGATTTTGAAATTCTCGAAGACTGCTCTTGTGAATGTTTCATTCACCGCGTCACCCAGGGTTATTGCTGTTTTGCGTCGGACCAAGTCTGCGTAGTCTCTGACTGACATGTGGGGAAGCAAAGTTGGGATATCATATTTCAGTTTCTCGGAATCGGTTGTTTCTTTAAACCTCTTCCTGAACAGGTCAACGAACTGTCTGTAGGTCAGGGTATCTGTCATTATCGTGGCTACGTATTTTAGTGCGTTACCTTTTAGTCTCAGTGGTAATATGTTTTTGATGTTTTCCCATTCTGCGTCTCCACCCGTGTAGTTTATAATGTAGTCAAGAATTTGTAGAAATTCGGATACATCTGTCGCGCCATCAAATTCCGGGATGTTTTTAAGTAGGTTTGTTTTTTGAGCTTTTTCGGATGCTTCGTAAAAACGTTCTTCGGCTGTTGCCATTTTTTCAGATTTTATGTCATGGAAAAAAAGGAATTAGAATATTAAATATGTTCAAACTTCATGAGGAATGCCTATCTGTTACGAGTTTTATGCCTAAAACTTGTGATGGGTTCATTTATGGGTTTAGTTGTAATCGATGAAAAAATGGGTTTGTTTTGGGGTTTGCATCATGTCTTTAAAGATCGTCGTTAAACATGGGTGATTGATTCATGGTTAAAAATCAAATAGGTATTAAATATCATCGTACCAATATTTCGGATGTCCGTTTTTTTTTTTTTAGTTATTGACCGCGCATGTCACCAAATATGATAAACATAAAAAGTGTGTAGAAGGGGTTTTAATTATAATAGTATTAGCGTGTGGCGTGCGAGCATGGTAATATTGGCGACTGGTTTGTGGTGCGAATACACCGTTATACACCGAGTCTTTTCGAAGGCGATACTCAGTTCGTAGGTCAATAACTAAAACACATTTATTAAGGTTCGTACTTACATTGAAGATAGGTTGGTTAACACTTGTCACTTAATTTGCTCAGAGGTCAACTGAACTGAGAACAGAGCCCAGGTCGAACTCCAAGTCGAACTGAGATCCGAATTGAACTGGCTTCCGAACTGCGAAGTTGGTCCTTTTAAGCCCTTGGAAATGACTACAGAGTGCTATAACGAATAGTGTTACTGTTCGTACGTCCTAGCAAATCTTTATACAGTATGAAAGGGTTGGTGACCAATGGAGTGAGTTTGTCTAGGTTCTTGATGGGGAAAAGAGTTCTTTGATTGGAGAAAAGGAAATAAACTCTCTCCGTCGGAGAAAAGCGTGGGCGTTAGAGCTAGTCGGAAATAGAGAGAGTCGAGGATAGAGCTTGTTGAATAAGCTTTGATCAAGATATATTTGTATACTAGATGTATCCTCACATGAGGATGGCTTTTATGGTTTCCGGTAGGTGTCCTGTATTGATCATGTATGATACGGTCAGGAACAGGGCTATACTTTTCCATTCATTTGATTGTTCACTTTGTTGATCTCGGTTTGATGTGTGGGCTGGAGTATTTGGGTGGTGGGTCCTTGGAGCATAGCTTGCTGGGCTTTCTTGGTGTTGGGCGGTAGTTCTGTTGTTCCCATTTCTTCTCCACTGGTTTCTGCTTACTGCTTTTGCATAGCTGGGTCGGCCTGCCCAGCTTGACTGATCGGTATTATGCCAGTTTCCCAAGGGTAGTTGGGAGTTTGGTGTATTGACTTGCTCGTTATGGGAAGGAGTTGGCTGGTTTTGCTGGCTGGCTAGTTGGGAATTTGCGTGATGTCTCGTTTCTAGTCGAGTTGCTGCGATCCCAAAAGGGACGTTCAGGTCTTGGGATTTCCTGAGGATCTCCGCTCTCTTTCTGTGCACTGCACACACATTTTTTTCGAGATCTGAGTGACCATATTTCTTGCAGTTTCTGCAAAACTTGTAGTCTGCATTGTATGCTGATTCTGTATGGCCACCTGCTGCGCATTTGCTGCATGTCGGGAGACTTTTCTTGCATTTGCCAGTTGGGTGGCCATGGGCATGGCAATTCAGGCACTGAATCGGTTTGGGCTTGTACTCTTTTCGGAAGACCCTTCTTCCAAACAGACAGTCTCTCCCACTAGTTCCACTTCGCTAGTCATTAAAACCGATTTACTGGGCTGGAGCTGGCCATTCTTTTTCACTTTCAGTCTTGTTACTTCGGCTAGTGACAATTGTTGGACGTTTCTTGATAGGAGCTCCTCGGCTAGGTCTGCTTCATCCGTTTCCTCTTCTATTCCGTCGTATTTGTAGATACGCTTTCTATTTGCAGGTTGGAACTCCTTGGATGCTGATTGGGCTCTTGTTCTCCAGCATTGCCTCTGCTGCTGCTTTGCTTTGGTGATAGATGTCGATTTCCCCTGTAACACGAAAATTCATGTCAAAGTTTGACCTGAAAGTCTTGAATATACACGCTCTAGTCGGCTGGCTGTGTGATGGTTCAAACTTTGATCCATCTTTTGCCTTCATTCTCACCACATAGTAATTTTCTGGAGGCTGGCATGTTTGTCTTTGGGGGCTTTGCGTATTTTTTCTCGTACTGTTTCCCTCCTCATCTGCTTCTGCTTTTCTCTTTTCCCTGGTGTCTGGAGAGATTCTGATCCATCATGTTTTTGGTTTAGTGCAGGTGGAAGCACACTTATCCCTTTCAACTGGGTTTTGTCGGTTTGTGGAGATCTTGCCAGGGGCATTTTTTTACAGAGTAAAGAGTTTTCACTCACCAGGGTGCTCCCCCTCTTTTGGGAGAGCACGCAAGAAACTATACAAGTCTGACGACCGCTCCTGGACTGCTGACTTGCTGGGTTGGAAATCTCTGCTTGGTCTGCGACAAAATTTCGGATGAACTTTGAAAAACTTAGTTTCAAACTTCCTTCCGTTTTCGTCCCGGCTCTACAGCCTCTCTGGCTCTAAATTTGTTTCAAATAGTATAGATGTTGCTCCCGTCATCTCATTAAATCGCGAACCGTCAGTGCAGCATCGGATCACTTCTGGATTAGCTAAACTGTCCAGAAATCGTAAGGTCTCGGACCTTGTCTCAATTTTCACTTCAAAGCTCTTTCCACTTTTCATCGTAGTAATAGTTTGATCTTTAGACATATTCAGCACTGGCAGCTGATTCATCCATTTATTGCAAATATCCAAATGGCTTCTCTTACTGATCTGATTTCTCTGGCATCATGTGCCTTGGATCTCAAGTGGGACTCTTGTCCTTTGCTACCCCTCTGAACCAAATCTCACGGGGAGTTAATCCGATCAGCATTTCTAGTGATGCTGTGGCGGTCCGTGGGAAACCTCCACTAATCATCAAGCAAGCTAATCTTTGTACCCTAACCAGGGGCATCATATGCGAATCAATTTTTGTGCTTCCCACCCATTGCAAGCATAAGAAATCATGGGCCGGATTACAGCAGTGTATATAAACATCGTTCGTTGCGGTGCATGTCCCCAGGTCTTGCCCACCATCCTTTGGCATTGCATGAGCTTGACTGTTGCTCTGCGTGCTCTTTCAATGCAGTGTGTTTTCCAACATAGTTTACTATTGAAGGTGATCCCCAAATATCTGACTTGGTTGGTAATTTTTATTTCTGTATCTTAGATCTTCAGCGGAAATGGGATTACCTAGTTTCGTTTAATTGTTAAGACAACAGCTTCTGTGTTACTCGGGCTCAATCGTAGTTTTTGTCTGACGCTCCATTGTTCTACTACGTTGAGGATTGCCTGGCCAAGCTCGAATAGCGTGGACAGATTTCGGCCTCTGAGGAGCGACGCTCCGTCATCTGCAAACGCTTGCGAATAGCCGGGTTGTTTTTCCAGCTCTTTCAACAGACGATTCATTACAAGATTCTACATCCAGGGGAGCTAAGTCCTCCTTGCGATCACCTTTTACGAATTAGTCGCTTGAGCTTTGCTCCTTTTAGATTTACGCAGTCTTCTCTGTTTCTAACCATATCGGAGTTCCATCTTTGAACCGCGATTTCAACTTCTCCCTCCTCCATCGCTTCTTCTATAGATTCAAAAGCATCAAAGGCTCCTTCGTTATCAAGGAAAATGCCAAGAGCAAATTCCTTATTTTCTAGTGCCTGTTCAATCCGCCATACAAGTTGGTGAATTGCGGCCTCTCTGGATCCTCCAGCTCGGAATCCGAACTGTCTATTAGACAGTTTTTCGCTTAATTCAGGTATGCTCATGACATACCATTGTATTACGATCTCAGTATAGTTAGTCGGAATGACCGCGCATTGCAGTAATTCTCTTTCCCTGGCTTAGGGATGAAAACACCCCTTGCCTCTTGCCATGCTTTTGGTACATGGCCTAAAGCTAAGCTCCTTCTTGCAAGCTTCATGTAATGTGGTTTGATCACACCCCAGCCCTTTTGGAGCATAATTGGATAAGCTCCATCTGCACCTGGGGATTTATAGGGTTTAAATTCATTCCCAGCCTTATTGATCCACTCCTCCTTTAATATCTTTTCTCACCGTAACGCGCAGGCGGAACAGGAGCCTGATCCTCAACACCAACGTGGATCTCCAGCATGTGATCTAATGTTTCTTCAGGGCTATTCGTAAAAGTCCCGTCCCCTTTTTCGATACATCCAAGGCTCACCGTTTTGTCCTTCTTCAGTATCTTCGGGATGCTAGCAGTTCCAGAGTCACTCTGTATAGAATCACAAAAATTTCTCCATGACTGCCTCTTCTTCTGTCTTATAGCCTTTTTGAATCTCTTAAAGGCTTCTTGGTATCTTGTCCAATCTTCTCGGCAGTCAGAAAACTTTGCTTTCCTACGTAATCGGCGTAACTCTTTCCTCACAACTTGGAGTTTAGAATACCACCAATCTTTTGTATAAGCATTAATATCTTTCGATTCAGTTGGTGTCGACGCATTGAAGGAATGCATTGTCGTTAACCACTCACAGGGGTATCTAACCTCAAATTTACACAACCTCGAACCTTGCCTAAAAAGGTTGGAAGAAAATTTCAGTACAATCCTAACAAGGACTGTCAAGAAGGAAAACCTGAGTGATGCAGGACCCGTTCTGGCCTGCCCAGAAATGCCCTTAGGCATTTTTCTGTGGTCCCACAAACTGTTTGTGGGTCGTTTGTGGCTCAAAAGTGTGTTTCCGTAGCCTCTTGTGCTGCCCAAAAGTGTGTTTTCGCGACCAACAAGATTTTCGCGGCTCGCTTTGTGGCTCAAATTTGACAAACAACTGAGGTGATTGTCGATTTTGTTGCTCGATTCTGGCGGGAAATTCAAATTAAGCAGCAAAATAGTGTCTAAACAATAAAGCTATACTTTTTCAAGCATATATACTTAAAACTGAGGATACTTTTTATACAGACTGGTAAGGAAATAAGCCTGGAGTTCTATTTACTGGCATTTGACACGGATTTCCAATTCCAAAAAGTTGAGAGGGTATGTGGACTACGCTTTCACCCCTTTGACGTCAAACTCGTATTTTCAGAGGTTCAGCAATCCAGCGTCTTCTTTAGAATCTAAATCATTGTAGTATAGATCGGCCTTTCAGTATACGAAAGAAGTTGCATATTGATGACTGAATTAAAAGCTTCTGGTATCTTTAGTCTTCGGCAACTGATCTTCAGCTTCTTGGTTTCTGGTGTACTTGGGATACATTCAAAAAAGATGTGCTGAGCAGTTTCAGCTGCCACTGAACACACTCTACACAATGGTGAATAGTGTAAATTACATTTGAACAGAACGGAATTCAGCAAAAGGCTCCCAGATTTCAATCTTTAATACCATACAGAATCTTCCCGTGAGTCGAAAGGAGATTGTAGAAATGGTACATGCTTAAAACCGGCACGACGTTTAATAATGTCTCGTACATTCCCTAACTTTAGGTCTGGTGGGGCGGGAAAGCCAGCTGAATCGTTTGCCAGGCGGTCGGCAGTCTGGTTATGACGGATCCCTTTATGACTAGGGATGTTGAAAGCATGCTGAGATGCTGTACAACATCAATGTTTTCCGTATAATCTTTAAATCAGAATCCCCGGCATTATAATTTATTTTTCTTATCAATATGATGGTAGACTTGGAGTCTGTCAGGACCAGCACTTTCTTCGAAGCAGGTTGACTCCTGACCAAAATCTCCAGCGCTTTTCGGTTGCGCACAACTCAGCTGACAGAACAGAACTTCCGGATGGAAGAACTGATGAAATATTCAAAGAAAAATGCGGAATACAAGCTGCTGCTCCAGCCTGCGATCCTTTCACAGAACCATCAATGAGGACTTGGACGTGTTCAGAAAAATGTGTATGCATTTTACTAGCAAAGAGCTGATATACTTCTTGTTCCGAATAATATGACTTATTCATAGGACGTGGTTCCAGGTGGCATTCGGGAGCCTGCATTTCCCAAGGTGGAGATTCTGGAAAGGGGTAACTGCCCGAATCATCTTTTTTCCAGTTGGGAAACTCTTTCAAGAACTGACACCATGACGATGATGACTGCACAGTTTGAAGAGAATTTCCAAAAGTGCAGGGAAAGACTGCATGCTTTGCAATTTGCAAACTGCATGCTTATTTTTTTATTTTAGTAAAATAACGGCTTCTTTGTGTAACAGCTCTATCTCGGAGAGAACGCAGTCCAGAAATTTCTCTCAGTTTTGCACTGCTGTATGCTTATGTAGACCGAGAGCAATTCGGTTTGCAGAATTCTGGAGAGTCCCCAGGGTATTAAACAAAGACAATGGGATATTTGCAAGGAAATGGATTCAGGATAATTAGTCGTTCCAGGACTGACGTCCTTAGCATGGTCACATGTGCATGCCATTTGAATCGGGACTCCAAGATCATTCCCAACTAGACCTACGTTGCCGGGGCAACGTGAAGTGTTGCGGCAACCTTTGTCCGGCTTCGCCGACTAAAGTGTTGCGAGAGCAACACTTTGGTTTTGTTTCTTCGCTGTCGGTTAAATGCTGAAATTGTCAACTTATCGAAGCTTTTAAAACGGTATGTTCTAAAAAGAATAATCACATGATCAAAAGCTGTTCTTTAGCGTTGTAAAACCAACAACAAACAATATCGGAAGAAGGGACTAAATTGACTTGGCGGTCAGTTGAACTTTATCCTTTTCAATCGTAGATATCGTGACGGATGAAAACTTGGAACAATATCTTATATAATCTAGTTGGTATTATAAAGCTATCCGTAACGTTTCAGGACTAAAATACCATAGATGACACTATTAATTATTACAAAACTACCTTATTGTTTTAGATTACCGTATCGTTTGTACCCGTTGTGTAAACAGTTAATCTTCGGTTATAGCGATAGACCATTGATACAAACTTTCTTACCGTCATATTTACAGATATCGAATACAATGTGCACCAATTTTCAAAAATTTCTAGCCCCTCGTGAACCGATTCTTACTTACAAGTCCCTCTCCCGTGATTGACATCAAATTCATCGGAACAAATAATGGATACACCAGCTATTAAAAGTTGCAAACCCCTCATCGCTGAAGATGATTATAGCATAAAAGCCGTTTTGGCTTTTTGGGAACAAAATTGTTCTTACCATCTAATACACCTGATACAAATAACAGGTATACCAACTAGCAAAAGCTGCAAACTCCTCATTGCCGAAGATGATTATGAGCTAACAGTCGACTGTTGCTTACAGTCGACTGTTGCTTACAAGTCCCTTACATGTCTCACAACTGGTATCGCCTATTTTTGGTTTCAGTGTGTACCTTACTCCTGAAGTTGTCAACCCCTTGAAACTTTCAAACTGGTTTATCTCATGAAGGATTTTTGTTCAAAAAAAATGGATGACATATACTTTGATCAGCTCATCAAGGGCATCGATTGCCCTAACCACAACAAAAGAATATCGGAAAAAGGGACTAAATTGACTTTGCAGTCAGTTGAACTTTATCCTTTTCAATCGTAGACATCGTGACGGATGAAAACCTGGAACAATATCCTATATAATCTAGTTGGTATTATAAAGCTATCCGTAACTTTTCAGGATTAAAATACCATAGATGACACTATTAATTATTACGAAACTACCTTATTTTACATTATCGTTTGTACCCGTTGCGAAAACAGTAAATCCTAGGATACAGCGAGAGACCATCGATACAAACTTTCTTACAGTCAGTTTTATATAAATCGAATACAATGTGCAACAATTTGCACAAATTTCTAGCCCCTCGTGCACCGATTCTACTGACAAGTCCCTTTCCCGTGATAGACATCAAGTTCACCGGATAAAAATAATGGGTACACCGGCTAGCAAAAGTTTCAAACCCCTCATCGCTGAAGATTTTTGTAGCATAACAGCCTATTATTACTGACAAGTCCCTTGCATGTCTTACAATTGGGAACCTAATTGTTCTTACCATCAAATGACAGGTACGCCAACTAGCGAAAGCTGCAAACCCCTTATTGCCGAAGATGATTATGAGCTAACACTCGACTGCCGCGTACAAGTCCCCTACATGTCTCACAACTGGTATCACCTATTTTTGGTTTCAGTGTGTACCTTACTACTGAAGTTGTCAACCCCTTGAAACTTTCAAACTGGTGTATCTCATGAAGGAATTTGTGTACCAAAAAATGGATGACATATACTTTGATCAGCTCATCAGCGGCTATCGATTGCCGTCGAAAAAAAAAATTCTACCTGTCTTAGTTCAAAAGTTGACTTTTTTGCCGTAGGCCAACTTTCTAACGTCACCACTTAGAAAGGAGCAAAGGATAAGCTCTAGTTTCTTTAGCAATGAGAGAACTTCTAAAGTTTAAGAGGTACATCTGATACCATTTCTCTACCGCAAACCCAAGTGCAAAAAAACGAATGATAAACTCAGCTGAAATCGCGTACACAAATGGAACCAAATTGTTCTTACCATCGAATACACCGGAAACAAATAACAGGTACACCAACTAGCAAAAGCTGCAAGGCCCTCATTACCGAAGATGATTATGAGCTAACAGTCGACTGTTGCTTAAAAGTCCCCTACATGGCTCATAACTGCTATCGCCTATTTTTGGTTTCAATGTACCTTACTACTGAAGTTGTCAACCCCTTTGAAATTTTCAAACTGGTGTATCTCATGAAGGAATTTTTGTACCAAAAAATGGATGACATATACTTTGATCAGCTCATCAGTGGCTATCGATTGCCGTCGAAAAAAAAATTCTACCTGTCTTAGTTCAAAAGTTGACTTTTTTGCCGTAGGCCAACTTTCTAACGTCACGACTTAGAAAGGAGCAAAGGATAAGCTCTAGTTTCTTTAGCAATGAGAGAACTTTTAAAGTTTAAGGGGCACATCTGATACCGTTACTCTACCGCAAACCCAAGTGCAAAAAAAAAAAAAATTATAAACTCAGCTGGAATCGTCACAGACATGGACAGAAACAATAGATGGCAGCACTTTCGGACCCGTGGGAAAAAGCCACTTTTTTGTCTCAGTAGATTTTTCTATTTATCACTCAAAGAAGATATGTTGGCTGTGGGGCCGGGTAACTGCCGCATATATTTAACACTTATAGATTTTAGTCCATCTTCAATTTGAAACTGGTGCCTGCCTGCTAGCGTGCTAGAACGGAGCTTTCCACTCGAAAGCAGAAACAT
Organism: Branchinecta lynchi; assembly: GCA_023053575.1. Taxonomy (NCBI): domain Eukaryota; kingdom Metazoa; phylum Arthropoda; class Branchiopoda; order Anostraca; family Branchinectidae; genus Branchinecta; species Branchinecta lynchi. The sequence continues at coordinate 27,594,416 of JAKZAP010000004.1, forward strand.
GGTTTGATGAAACGAAAGGTTCGCTACACAACTTGAGATGGTCCTCTCCGACATAGGCTATACAACTCCACTTCACTTCGCAAACCGTAGGCTCTGGCTCGATGACAAGCAAAAACCATCCTTATTGGCCCCAGGCAAGAGTTCTACGGAGCTTTCCAAAATGTAATGTCATATTCATCAATCCGGCCTAAGGTCCACACTTTCCGTAAAAACCGCACAGGTTAGACCCTTCCCAGTTACCAGGAATAAAATGAAATCGGAGTCATAGGAAAAAAAAAAAAAAAAAAAAAAAACGAGGACAAAACCAAAGTGTTGCTCTCGCAACACAATAATCTGACTGACGGTTCACAGGCGATGGTTTTTCCTTCTTCCATGTGAGGGTAGGTGTTTTACAATTATGGAACACAGTCGCTTCCGTTTTGGAGGCTGAAATGGGCAGGTCAAATGCTTCCGGAAAACGGCACACATCGTTTACGTCTTCTTGGATCACACGCTGAAGTGCAAGTACATCCTTGCCTCTGTTCAACGCCAGAAGATCATCTGCAAATTCTCCATCGTTTGATTGACGTCTAAGCTGAAATTCCGAAATGTACAAGGTAAATAATAAAGGACTAAGGACTGCTCCCTGTGGGAGACCGTCATCAACTCCTTTACTTATGGAAAGTTCTTCATTTACCTGTACATAAAAATAAAGATTTTGTAGAAAGTCTTCGACGACTGGAACACATTGATCGGAAATCTTTGTCCTTGAGGACTTGAGCTAACTTTTTGTGCTTAACATTTCCATATGCATCTATCCAATCAAACAGTACTGCAATCACGAATTCACCATTCTGCAATGCGTCTGTTATATCTATTTCGACTCTTGTGATATTGTCCATTGCGCTATGACTCTTCCTGAATCCTGTCTGGGACTGGGGGATTAATTGATTCATCTCTGCAAACCATTCTACCCTCCTAAGAATCATCCGTTCAAAAACTTTAACCATCGTTGGGAGTACCGATATTGGTCTGTAGGATTCTGGGTCTTCAGGTGGTTTCCCAGGCTTAAGGATCGGATGAATAAGTGCAATTTTCCAGTAATCTGGAAATCTACCTTGTTGCGAAGCCATATTACACCACTTCCACAAGTTTTCCTCGAAAGACAACAGGTGCTTGACCACTTTATCTTTACCTCATCATATCCCGCGGCTGATTTTTGGTTGAAGCATCCTTCAATAGCATCATCCAACTCAGCTAATGAGAATGGTAAATTAACGATTTCTTATGTTGTGCAACAGAAGGGAGGAGACATGTAGGGGGTTCGGCAGAGTTGTTGTTACCCGCTCCTTTCTAAACTTATTAGCAAAGATCTCAGCTTTTAATTTGTCCGAATCTACCAGCTGACCTTGATATTTTAGTTCAAACTTACGATCATCAACGGCCTTGTTTTTCCATAAAGCTTGTTTGATGGATCTTGGACGTCGCTGTGAAGTGATCAACATTAGCGATGGAACGATTCCACGCCTCTTTTTGGGCCTGAACGCAGGTTCTCTTAACCTTTGCAAAACTACGTTTATATTCAAGGGCGGTGCTTGTAGAGGGATGTCTTTGGAAGGCCTTTCTTGCAGCACGTTTTGCTTCAACAAACATCTATGCGGGAAATTGACGAAGGGTTAACGGTAACACGGTTTGATATGATAACAACAACTCGATCAGTAACCGGTATAGGCTCGCTACAAGCCTCGAAAACGGTCGCGTCTGTCAAAATCGGTGGCTCTACGGAACTGGCATTTTCCGGAGCGGAATGAAATCCAGCACTGACGTTAGGATTCGAACCTAATTCAGATTTCTTCGCCTCAACTTTTGCCTCTACAGCCACAACATTACAATCTCGTGAGTCTTTAGACAATCTGTCTTTGAAGAAAACCTCACAAAATTCCGCGTCAAACATCAACTTATTACGCTTCATATCGGTGAAACCAATTACGAGAGGGTACGGCAACTCATCACAAACATAAACTTCAAATGTAGCACATCTTCCATTCAACATCAGACTAATAACAGCGCGACTACTATATCTTAGCGAATTGCCTGTTATAGACCTAAAAGCCCCCTCCTCCTTCTCTTGTTCCACCACACACGACTGATCTAGTTTCCTAAAAACACTAGACCTAATCAGAGATTTCGCCGCACCGGAATCAAAAAGTGAAAAAAATGCTTCGATCCTTCGCGACAAAACATTTAATCATTGGCAGATCTTGCCAATTTCCGGTATATACCTCATTTACACGTTTGGCTGCAGGCAAAATTTTAACCGACGGGTCGCGAGCACCTGCTTTTACTGGCGACCGGACGAGTTTAAATGAACGCGACATTTGACGGCGATATGTCCCACTTTGGAACAGCGATTGCAAATCGGCTTTCCATCTTTTGAGTACTTGTTCTGTGCCGGTCTCGAACCATTGGCAACAGAAACATTATGCTTGCGACCGCGTGAATAACCGCCTCGATAATTTTGAACGTGCAAATCACCACGACTAGCCGAAACGTTATTAGACGCACCTGCTGCCTTTACCAACGACCGCATACGCATAGCTGCTTCCACCTCTTCAGCATTTGCCAAAATCCCGACGCACTTTTCCAATTTAGCGGGCGACTTTTCATACAGGAGTTTCGCGTACTTATCGGGTAAACCATTTCGGATCTCGTGAATTACTACGCTGTCATTCACATCCTCACCAAAACGTTCGACGCATGCTTCTTTTACAAGGCCGCAATACGCGAGTAATGATTGGCCGGCTTCCAACGCGATTTGCCCGTATTTTAATTTCCTTCGATGAGTCGTACATGCAAAGCGGGTCTCGAACCCTTCTTTGAACGAGTCAAAGTCGCAATCCTTTGTAGCTACAAAAAATGAAAATGCATCGCCACTGAGCTTTAGACCTAAGTACTCTTTCAACAGCGACCAATCCACAATTTTCGTCAAAATGTCCACCTTTTTCAAAAATTCCGATACGTCCGTCTTCCCTCCATAATCAGGAAGCGAACCCAACAATTTCAGTACGAGACTCGAATTATCGGCATTTAACTTAACTCTCACGTCGTCTTTCGTGTCACCCTCATCACTAGACATTTTGAAAACCAACTGTAAAGGAACAAATTAATAATAGGCCTAACAAATAGTTCTCCAACAACTAATCAACGAGGCAAGACATCCCGTAATTCCCTCCCGTAAACAAAACAAAATATTTCAACAATCCATATTCAAGAAAAAAAAATTTTGGGGTTCAATATCCCTCGCTGCGACCACTGTTATAAATCGTTAATTAGCTGTTACTAAGCGTTAATTTTACTACGTCTTTAATCTCTCTACTGTTACGGAAAGTTATCTGTTACGACATGGTCCCCGAGCGGTGTGGACCATGCTTAACAAAACCAAAATAAAAACACCCACTAAACTCTACCTCGTTGGTCAATTGTAGAAAAACATATTCGTGTATTTACATTTACAATACAATGGCGATAGATAGCAGGTAATAAATAAAACTCAACACTTAACTTTTAACATCTCCAGCAACGACCGTTCACCGGTCCCACTCAAAACAGACTGCCCAGCATTGTATTAAATTTCGCCCCAATTCAAACTTGAATGGCTCAGGTTATTCATCGCCAGGAACCTGTTGTTACCTGGCGGAATTAAACTTATAGAAACCAAGGTGTCGTGAACTCCCTTGGTGAAAGTACACCTTGGTTACAAGCTGAGCATAGTTCATTCCACCAGTTTTCAACAGTCTTACGGCCAACAGCAGCGGCAGTTTTATTTCCAGTTTTGGGGATTGCTTTAACTTCAGCATTGAAAATGGTTTCAGTGAGTGCTTGCGCTTTAACTTCAGTTGAAGTCCAACTCGCGAATATACTGTAATCCGCTTCTAGCAAGATTTTTTCGAACATGTGCCATTTCCCTTTATTGTTATTAAACTTTCTTGTCACTGACTGAATTTGGCAAGAAGCTTGTGCAATTGACGTCTTGATGGCACTATAGTCACTCTGAAGCTCTCAGATGGAGAACCTAGTTGAAGGTCAATTGTAGACGGCTTATTTTTAGTCATATTGTAATATGTAGGTAGGTTAAATGGTGTCAGAACTGCTATACTGTTATTATCCGTCAACAGTCTTTCAATGTTTTTCCCTGCTCTGTTAGACTACTCAACATCTTCCCATAGAGGGCTATGTGCATTAAGATCTCCAAATATATACATATTCTGTCCCTCTGCTTCTTTAGGCAGAACACTAGAAATACCATTCTCACCCTTAGGGTTATACATAGATTTAACTATTATCTTTTTCCCTGATTTCAGACTAACTATACTCCCACTATGTCTATTTCTTGATCATAATGTTTCAATGGGAGTGGTGAATGAACAACTCTTCTGAACTGAAAATGAGTACTCCACCCCCTTTTCTACCAGTATCTATATCTTTCCGGTAACACTTGAATCCTGGTATAGACACTCTTTTTGAATTATGTAAATTTTTTTCCTGGAGACAGACTACATGGATTGTCTCCTTCATAATATGTTCACATAGTCCCATGAGTTTCACTTTATTCAGTGAAAAAATATTCCACTGCAACACTACCAGTTCATTAATACAACTTGTCACATTTTTCATTGGGATACATGCATACGTTGGGCAGCAACTATATCTAGAAGTCTGTAAATTCACTTGTCACTTCTTTCATAAGGGACTCAAGGAAGTGTTTCTCGAGTGCTTTCTCAAATAGTTTGTTTGTTACATGACCATCGTAGTCTGTAGCTCGAATAAGCTCCTGTGTGATGATAAACTTTATGAAGTTTCGCAGTTGATTACCAACCATAATTGTTGGTGTTGGTGTGCTTTCATTTCTTCCTGAAGGTACGGCACCCCTGATGGATAGGGAAGTAGGACGTAGCGGCCTAGAAGGTAATGTAGATGCTAGAGGTCACCCTACTTTCCTTTCGTTTTCCGGGACTGAGGGGCTAGCAATGGTACGGAATGACTCTCTGGAGGACAGGGAGTAAGCCTCAGCAAAGATTGCAGGAGGGATGCTCTTCCAAACCGGTTTAGGCTGATTCCTTATACCTTGGAATGGAGTTGAGATTCTGGAAGGTGTCTTGGAAGTGTTGTGTTGCTGAGGTTGCATCACTTCTTTCCTCACAGCATTTGCAACTATTGGGACAGGTATCCTATTCTCCTGGGCCAACTTGACAATTTGCCGTCTTTGCTTGTATTTTTCGCAAGCACTCTTGTTATCAGAAAGATGGGATCCTCTAGAATTTATGCATTTAGTATGGTGCTGGCACACACTCTCAGAATTGCCCCTCAACGCCCAATTTTTGCTAACTACAACAGCATCTAGGGGACAAAACTTCAACGTATGTCCCAGCTTCAAGCAATACTTGCACTGTATAGGCTTTTCATCATAATGCCTAGACATCATTCTTCCTCCAAATACATACAATTTTTCTGGAGAATGTTCCCCTTCAAAAACATCAAGGAAAAAATTGCTTGTTACTAACTCGTTGCTGTCGTTTCGTTTCTTTAGTCTAGTTACTAATTGTATTGGTGCACTAGACTTGGAGAGGGAACCATCGGTGAGACCTTCTTGTATGTCAATATTAGTATACAAGTCTGCCACATTATCGATGACTAACCAAGACTCGTTTTATTTGTTTGTTATTTTGGTTTACATCCACATCGTTGTTACCAATCCTCCTGAGACTCACAAGAGAACTAAGGGAATCAGCGTCATTAGCAAATACTCCAGCTTCAGCATTCCTGTTTATATACAGGTCAAACTCCTTTCTCAGTTTCTTGAAAATATTCATTCTCGGCAGATCGATGTGTTTCTTTGGCTCAAATTTTGTTGCTGGGATGTTGGGGTCTAGCTGCAGTCGTGAAATTACCACTGCAAATGTTGGGAGTAGTATTGGAGCAACTGATTCATCTGATGACACAGAATGGCTGATGCTATCAACCTTTCGCTTCTTATTGGACTTGCTCTTTCGGTTTTGAACCGGTTCAAAACCATCCCATGCCAGATGGCTCTCAGCTCCCAGGTTACTGTGTTAACCAAGCGGGGCTGAGTTCAAAGGAATCATGGTACCATCACTTGATGAAGAGTCAGCAGTTATCTCTTCCAAATTCATAACTGGATCACCCTCCCGCAGCTGTTGATGTGGGGGCCCTCCCCCCTGGGAGGGTGGCCCATCTGATAATTTCAGAATTAAGGAAAATTTAATCAATAAATGGGAGCATAAACCTCCATTGCACTTTTACCCAGAAGAGCCAAATACAACTATCTAACCAGTTTCTTGAAAAAGGATAAATTTGTTGATTTTAGTTTTATTTTCTGATATTTGAAATTACTGCCAAAAAAATAGACAAAACGGCGTTTCCGCGAGTTTCAACTAGTGGCTCGAATGTGTGGCACACAATCGGGTTTCCGCGACAAACACTTGATGTGTGTGGCCCACAATTGTATCGCGTAAAAGGCCTCTTGTCAGGTTTTCAGGCCAGGTTCGAGGTCATATAAATTCGAGGTTGGAAACTGGAGCCTATGCTATTTCCGTTGGTTTCTATTTCCGAACACACCCTACGGAATTAGTTTTCAGCTCAGATGTGCCTTAGATGCACTACAATCTGTTTAAGCTAGTTAAACCTGTTTAAAGATGTGTGTTTAAAATCATATTCACTGATAAATCTTTTTTAACTCAGAAATTTTGGCACTGATCTGGCGGAAATGAAATCATGGCATCCCGCCTCGTTACAGTACAAGAGAGTCAACGTCGATGTCTGAAAGCCAAAAAGACAAAGATCTTCTCTGTTTAAAACACTAAATGTTTTTCTTGTACTGAATTCATGTTTGTTTCTAATAATTATGCAATTTACTTTTTCAAGTACCTACGGTTAAACAATGATTACGTGATGCCAAAAAAATTCAGGTGACCAGCCGTAACGGTAGCAAAATCCCCAGTAAATTTGTGGGTCATCGCAGAAATTTATGTACTGGCAATGCAGCATGCAAATATTATCTCATAACTTGTTTACACAGGGCTGAAACAGCGACCGATTCTCCATCAGCTCTGTTTACGCGCATAAATAGCGGTTGAAAAAAAATCCACAAATCAGCCACTGATCTTGCAAAGAGGCGCTTATTTTCATCGCGGTCACCGAACGGGATAAACTAAATCCTTTGGAATGTGACCTTTGATGACTCGAGGGACAGTAAACAGACTGTAATTAGGAGAGTTAGGCCAAACTTGGCGAATTTTAGGTCAATCCAGTTCCAATTCTGTCAGACCAATGTGAAACATAACAAGAGCCCGACACAAGTTTACGGAATGTAACTTATTACGTATAATAGGATCCCGATCTGCCTGTGCCCGACTACTGTTTGAGACTAATGTCAGAATTCGATTTCTTGTGAGTTTTCCCTTACAAGACTGTAAAGAACTTTATTTCTTACATGCAAATAAAGGCACTGTCTAGGGAACCGGGAGCCGTACTTGATATCCTACGGGCTACGGAACCGGTAGTTTTCACGGAAACCAAACCGTATGAGCTACGATTGCGTGATCTAACGTCATTGACTAAAGCATTGTCCTAATAGGTGTAATAAGGTGAATAGCGCTATACGCGATGTTTACGTCTTAATACACACGCCTGTTCAAATACAACCCAAGAGGTTCTTATCAATGCGGCTTCCAGTGTTGCCAAGGTAATACAATTTTTCGAGCTCTAAAAATATCCGAAAAGGTTGTTGGTACTACTTGAAGTACACGAGTACAATATAACGCAAACTATACTGTAAAAAAGCTATTAAAATAACGGATGGACAGCATTGATCCTCGAATTGACGAAAAGCCGTCGTAATAGAACAAAAACGTGTTTTTGTTAAGAAAAGTTGTTTCTTTAGCTTCCAACAAAGTAGAACTGTTGTGCTTTCTTTGCAACCCTGACGACGCTGCGCCTCTCCTCGGCCCGCTGGCGGAACCAACCAAGCGATCTGATTGGCCCTGCATAAGCCAGAATAGAACGCTAGTCTATTCTCCTTATTCACCTTATTACAGCGCGCTCCGAGGAAAAGAGGAATCTGTAATAAGTCTTATACGCGGTAATACACCTTATTACACCTATTAGGACAATGCTTAACGGAAACTTGCATGTGTATGTGCTGGCTCCCGTTCCGGTAGTAATGGAAGTCGCTCACGGAAACTCACGGAAAACACTTCTAGCAATACGGACGTATTTGAGAAATCGGTCCGTTTTGTATCCAAATACGTCCGTATTGCTAGAAATCTTTTCAAGCTCAAACGTGCGTAAAATACGCTCGGATTCCAAAATATGGTCGGATTTTACGCAGTGTGTAAATGGACCATTAGAGAAAATAACATGGGGGAAAAAACACTACCGGAACCCATATATTGAGAGCTAAGGTACCGGTAGCAACAACTATTTGGTTGAAAATGACCAGCTCACGGACATAGATGGCTGTGGGCTAGGGTTCCGGTAGTGTCAAAAATTTAAATTACAAACTCACGGACACGCGTCAATATGGACTTCGAGACCGGTAGCATATATCATCAGCTTACGGAACCCAACTTCGATGGGCTAGGCTTCCGGTAGTGCGTGATTATACTTATTAATACTTCTCATGAGTTGATAATATTTGCTACCCGACCCATACTGACACGTCTCCGTGAGTTTTTTTTGCAGTACCGGAGCCCTAGCGCATGGGAGTTGGCTTCCGTGAGTTGAAAATATTCACTCCCGGTTGTCTAGTATGAATTGACATGAGTTTCCGTGAGCTATTCCCATTTGCTACCGGAACGGAAGCCAGCACATGCAATTTTCCGTTAGTCCATGACGTCACATCCCGGAATCGTAGCTCTTATGGTTTGGTTTCCGTGAGAACTACCGGTTCCGTAGTCCGTAGAACATAAAGTACGGCTCCCGGTTCCCTAGACAGTGCCGTAAATAAAAGCCGATGTGCCGACGAAACTTAAGCTTTCGGAATGCGCCCGATAGACGTTTACAGAATTAGATTTCTTACAAGTAGAACCCGGTGTGCGGACGAGAATGCAGAAACCCGACAAAACCATACAGTATTTGATTTCTTCTGTGTTTTGCCCGACAAGACTGTACAGAACTAGATTTCTTACATGTGAAAATAACTTTAATAACCGACGAGTCTTAAACTTCCCGGGTGCGCCCGACAAATGTTTGCAGAACCAGATGTGCCGACGAGTCGACCAACGCCCGGCTAAAGCAGAACCAATTTATTTTCTTCTGTATAATAGAATCCGATGTGCCAACGAGAAGACCCGACGCCCGACAAAAGCGTATAGATTCGATTCTCTTCTGTGTTTGCCCGACAAATGTTTGCAGAATTTGATTTCTTGCGTGTAAAAAAAACCGATGTGCAGACGACCGACGCCTGATAAAAGCATAACAAATTTAATTACTTCTGTGTTTTCGCGCCGACAAACTGGTGAACTTCCGCAGGGCTTCGCCCGAGGAAAGTACTTTCGCAAGACCTTTGGGGGTCCTGCCCCCCCCCCCCCCAGACGCCCCTGTGCCTAACGCGGGATACAGTATGCCAAATGCTCGACACTTTAAAATCAGGGTTAGGGTACCACCAGCTATCCAGGGTTTTGGCATAGGGTATCCAAAAATCAAGGGTTTGTGATTGACTGGGATACATTTTTTTTGCCCACTTATTCGTTTGTCCCAGTATTGCCACGGATATTGCTGATCACATTTCTTTATTTTTCCTTTTTAGGGGATCTGAATCAGTCTAAAAGCTACTAAGAGAAAGAAGTTGCCTTTTTTTGTTGTTGAAGGTGTTTGACTGAACTTTTAGAACAATTGCTAACCCTTTTAATAATTGTCTTACTCTGTTACTGTTAGTAACAAGGTGAAGCCAGGCCAAAACATCTGGAAGTCCAGTGTGTTGGACACCAGAGATGGCCTAAATTCTAGAATCTGGAAGGGATGAAGTTGTGACTGAAAAGTAAAAGATATTTCAGTTATCATACCACTAAATTTTGAAGGATCAGATTTAGCTAAATCATCAGTAGCATCAACATCCAGAAGGGTTGACTTGACTTTAGGTAAACCCCAGATATCAAGACTGATGCAAAGAGCTGGGAGGTGAAGCCTGGCCTTAAGGTTAACCCCTGGTTTTTGGATAGCTTAAGGACGGCTCAGATGGTGTTCGTAAAGTGCGTAAAGTCGTTCGTAAAGCTCGTAAAGTAGCTCCTCTAACCCGCGTAAAGTACTTCACGGAAGCAGGCAAGAATGTTCGGAAGGTTGACCAATAGGAGAAGAGATCAAAAATGAGATATGGAAATAAATTTGAAAATGTGGAATATGAGACTGAAAAATCATGAGATGATGATTCTTGTAGTTTATATGATAACAATAGTTATAAGGTCGAATAGCTTGAAACATTTTTTGCAAGGATAATTATTAACAACTTTTATTTCTTAGAATTTTTGTCTTGTTGGTTTTTCAGGTGAGCTGGGAAGAAAAAATTACTTATTGAATTAAATTGTTTAGAGCTGATTTATTTATTTATATTATTTTTGTTATTGGATTATCCTAATTTATTTGTTGGAGGTTCCTTTCCTGTATCTGGATATTAATCATGGCCTACCATGGCTTTTAGTGTTAATACATATCTACCTATGGTTCATAGGTAGGTTCATATGGTTCAATAATCTCTAATAATTAGATTTTTTTTTTCTTTAGAACAGATTGCCACACAAATTCTCGTAATGGTATCTAGGTTAAATCTGAGCGGCGACAAACTTTACTGAGCATACTTTGCGATAACAAAGTTATCGCAGTGATCTAATAACGCTAGCCTATGTAGCTGAACCATATGTATAATTATTAAATGAACTTGCCTAGGTTACGATTTGATTATCCATCTATAAAAATCTTTAACTATTTTCTAAGTGGCATTTTACTATGCCAATGGCATGTCTCTTATTTATCCTACTGCTATTTCGATTTCAATACAATTCTACCAACTACAAATGATACAAAAAGACTCAAGCAAGGAAATTGTCTCAAGCTTGTAAGCTAGCTAGATATACCAAGTTTCTGATCTGAGTCACAATGAAAAATAGTTTTGTAGCTATTATCCACAGAACAGACTCTGCACTATCATTTTTCTAGGTGACTGATGGATGCTGCAGATGTTATATTAAGCTACAAGAACACTCTTCTTCGAAACAGTGACGTAGCAATACTAAATGGCAAAGAGTGGATTAATGACACAATAATTGGATTTGTGTTTGAAGTATTAGAAGATGACTATCCAGACTGCTGGTTTGTTAGCCCAGAAGTTGCGCAGCTTATAAGGCTTGGGTCTGCTGAAGATGCTGCAATGATTTTGTCAGGGAACCATCTGAAGTCCAAGAAGTTTATATTTTTCCCAATCAATGACAACTCGTCGAGAACGAAAGCTGGAGGTAGCCACTGGAGTTTGCTTACTTACTGCAGTACATCAAACAAGTTTTATCACATGGACTCGAGTGGAAACGTAAACAGACAAGTTAGTCAGGCACTTGCAAGAAAAGTAGCTAAACTACTGATCTGTGATAGTGCAGTGAATGAGAGTAAATGTGTCAAGCAAGATAACGGGTATGATTGTGGTATCCATGTCATTAGCAACGTTGAACATATCCTGTACAAGTGTTACGTAGACAACAGGCGTGAAAAGATAACAGACATTTCTGACTCAACAATTCATTTAACAAAGCGAGAAGGTTTACTTCTTCTTATAAAAAAACTGTCAACAAAGTAAAACTGGCCCCAGATCCGTTTAAAAACAACTGCAATCACCTGGTAATGCAAAGTGAAAGACATGACACTGGCAACTGGTTCACTTTGATCGCCGTTTGTGACTGGTTACTCCTCGAACTTCACACCAGTTGGGATTGTGCACCCATACATTTGGATGATATGTGTAGCTGCCCACACCCCACATCGAATACAGGTTTCAAAGCTCTTGCCTTGTAGAAGTTGAGAGATGAATCCTAAAAATCATACAATTAATCTTCTGTGTTGTCTCTTGCAAACTTGCGTTCGAAAATACCCCAAATGCTCCTGGATCAGAGAATAAAAATGTAGTTCTCCGTGAGAACTACCGGTTATTTTTTTTCGAAGACTTACATCGCAAAATTTGCCCCCCACCCCTAAAAACAAGAGATAGAAGCTCATATGGCACTTACAAGGCTGGGTAACAACAAGGCTGGTTACTTACAAGGCTGGGCAAGTAAAACTCTTGAGATAAGAACGACATGGACCCTTGGAAATCAGGAATTGTATCGTTTGTTAAAAGGTATTTTATTGTTGCAGTTGGATGTGATGCTGTGTACTTTAAGGACGCTGGAAATTAATCTGTAATCAAAACCCTTTAGCCAAACTGACCCTGGGTCCTTTAGGAACATAATGTATATGGTTCGGTTAAAAGTGTCTTTTGACTTTTCGGTTAAGATGCGCACTTTAAGGGTGCTAGAAATTCATTTCTAAGCAAAACCCATGAGGCCAATGAGGCAAAAATGATCATGGGCTCATTGGGATCATGAAAATAAGTATTTTTTGGTATTTTTAGGTTGAGATGAGTACTTTATGGGATAGTCGGATCTGGGAAATGACACTCTTCAAGTTCATCTTTTCAAGTCTCTAATGTTCAAGCCAAGTTTGTATCGTCCTAGCATATCTGGAAGTACTTCTATCGCGATCACCGGAATCCCCCCCCCCAACTCCCATAGAATGCCCGAATCCGATCCGACTCTGTCACTGATGTATCTAGGGCTTATGTTGTTCTTCCCACCAAGCGTCATCTCAATCGCTACACTTTAAGCGTATCACAACCCCCCCCCCCCCCCCCCCCCCCCCCCGACTCCTCTCACATTGATCGGATCCTGTCCGCACATGAAATGGGACATCTGTTACACGAGTTTTATCCGAATATCAAGTTTCATTAAGATCCGATCACCCGTCAAAAATTTAGACATACCTCAAGATTCCGGATTCCCCTTCCCTTCGCTCCCCTTAGGATGGTCGAATCGGATAAACGAATTATCTTATTTTAAAATGGTCGAGTCCCTGATATGTCTGCCAAGTTTCATCATCCTAGCAAATGTGGAAGCATCTTAACTCGGGATCACCAGAATTTCGAAACCCTCCCTTCAACTCTCCCCACAGTGCTCAGATCCGGTTCGGTCTTGAACTCTGACATCTGAGACACGAGGTCTTTCCGAATGTCAAGTTTCATTAAGATCTGATTCTCCGTTCAAAAGTTATAACAAGAGCTACGAGCTCATATGGCACTTGTACGAGTAGGCTGTACAAGAAAGTAGATGAAAACGTCACAAAATACACCCGCCATCCAAAAAGGCGGTTCGGAAATAGAAATAGGATATTTAGTTTCACTCATTTCTGAGCAGTTCCGGCATCGTCTCGAAATGCACATGACTGTTCAAACTTTCATCCCAATAAATCCATTTGTTTGATCCCTAGACGTGCTGCACGATTTCCGGTACTCACTCTATTTCCACCTACCGTGGCCGAATCTGGTTCGGAATAAAAAAAAATCGACCACCTAAAGCATCTTCGTTTATACCATCTACCAAGTTTCACTCGAATCTGAGCATTTTTGGAAAGTTCCGGTACCCCCCCCCCCCCCTTCCCACCAACGTTGTCGGAGCCGGTTCGGGCCCAATCTCTTAATTCCCTCATCAAGTTTGACTGAAATTGGAGCATAGCCTATCTGCAAGTTTCCAGTACCCCCCCCCCCCCCCTACCTTGGCCGAATCCGGCCCAGACGCCAAATAACAAATCTAGGCCGCATAAACTCGGCACTGTCGAATTGCATCTCATTCGGTCCATCCGTTTGGTTTTTGTGCATGTCAAAAGTCCCCCCACCCCCAATTCCCCTAATCGTGGTCGCATATGGTTCGAACGCATGTTTTACATGTCGAGGCCATCGATTCGTATCACCCATGAAGTTTCACTCGAATCAGACCACTCGTTCGCAATTTATAGAAGTCCATATTTCTCTTCTCTTGCTCCCCCAAGAATGCTCGGATCTAGGAACGGAAGTTTCCGGGGGTATGTTGTGTCAGGTTTTTAAGTCAAGATAATTCGGGTCGCTAATATGCCTGCAAAGTTTCGTTGTCGTTTTACATCTGGAACTATTCTAACTCACGACTACCGGAATTCCAGGAAACCCCCTCCAACTCCCCCCACAGAGCCCCGAAACCATCTGGCTCCGTCAATTTCATCTAGGCCTAATGCTTGTTCCATCCATTAAGTTTCGTCCCAATCCCTCTACTTTTAGAGTTTCTTGAGTTTTCCACCCCCCCCCCCCATCCCCACAGGTATCGGACCCGACTCGGACGTGACACTGAACGTCCGAGGCGATAGCTCACCAGACAAGTTTCATTCAAATCCGATCACCCGTTCAAAAGTTATGCACGCCACTAGATTCCGGACTCCCCATCCACCCACTCCCCCCACGATGGTCGGGTCGGGGAAACGGCTGTTCTCAAGTCAATCTGTTCGGATCCCTGACATACCTGCCAAGTTTCATCGCCCTAGGACATCCGGAAGTATGCCGAACTCGCGGGATCGCTAGAAATCCGGACCCCCACCCCAACTCCCCCACAGTGCCCTGATCCGGTCCGGTTATGTCAATGACGTGTCGAGGACCTGTGCTTGTTTTTCCCACCAAGTTTCATCCCGATCCCTCCACTTTAAGCGTTTTCTCAAAATTACCGGTTCCCTCCTCCAACTCCTCCCAGTGTCATCGGATCCGGTCCGGTTATGTCAATGACGTGTCTAGGACCTGTGCTTGTTTTTCCCACCAAGTTTCATCCCGATCCCTGCACTTTAAGCGTTTCTCAAAATTTCCGGTTACCTCCTCCAACTCCCCCCAGTGTCATCGGATCCGGCCCGGATTTCAAGTGAGGTGTCTGAGACACAAGGTCATCCTAAATATAAATTTTCATCAAGATCCGATCACCCGTTCAAAAGTTATGCACGCCACTAGATTCCGGACTCCCCATCCACCCACTCCCCCCACGATGGTCGGGTCGGGGAAACGGCTGTTCTCAAGTCAATCTGTTCGGATCCTTGACATACCTGCCAAGTTTCATCGCCCTAGGACACCAGGAAGTATGCCGAACTCGCGGGATCGCTAGAAATCCGGACCCCCATCCCAACTCCCCCACAGTGCCCTGATCCGGTCCGGTTATGTCAATGACGTGTCTAGGACCTGTGCTTGTTTTTCCCACCAAGTTTCATCCCGATCCCTCCACTTTAAGCGTTTCTCAAAATTTCCGGTTCCCCACCCCAACTCCCCCACAGTGCCCTGATCCGGTCCGGTTATGTCAATGACGTTTCTAGGACCTGTGGTTGTTTTTCCCACCAAGTTTCATCCCGATCCCTCCACTTTAAGCGTTTCTCAAAATTTCCGGTTCCCTCCTCCAACTCCCCCCAGTGTCACCGGATCCGGTCTGGATTTAAAATGGAGGGTCTGAGACACGAAGTCCTTCCATGTATTAAGTTTCATTAAGATCCGATCACCCGTTCGTAAGCTAAAAATATCTCATTTTTCCTATTTTTTCCGGATTCCCCCTCCCTCCACTCCCCTCCAGATGGTCGGATCGAGGAAGCGACAATTTCTAATTTAATCTGGTCCAGTTCCTGATATGCTTGCCAAGTTTCATCGTCCTAGCTTTTCTGGAAGTGCCCGAACTAGCAAAACCGGGACCGACAGACCGACAGACCGACTGACGGACAGAAATAACAATCGCTATATGGCACTTGAGTAAGCTCAAGTGCCATAAAAAACCGGCAACTCCCCCCACGGTGGACGGAACTGGAAGTGACTATTTCCAAGCTAGTCTAGCCGGGTCCCTAACATGCCTGCCAAGTTCCATCATCCTAGCACACCTGGAAGTCCCCTAACTCGCAATCACCGGACTAACCGACCGATAGACGGAAAAGTGATCTTTATATGGCACTTGGCCGGAAGGCAAGTACCATAAAAAAATCAACTTATTCCCTAGTAAAACTAAGACAAGATGAAAGACGATTTTAACAACAACTGTCAAAATTCGTCCATGGTCACCTTAAGGTAACCTTAACATACAGGCTAATACTAATCCAACCTACTTCCGCAATCGTTCCATCCATTCTTAAAAACGGAGACCCAAATTTCGTGTGGTACAGTGTAACCCCCCTAACGACACCTCACTGATTCCCTCACTTGCTTTGCTTCGCTACCTGTGACGCATGTAATCCTGTCCGCCGTTGTTTGCGAGAGGTTTATGATGAGAAAAAAGTTATGTAAGTTTCACCCTCTTTTTGCCTAGAAGTCAAAGGGTCTGGAAAAGTCTTAAAACAGCCAAAGCCGTTGGTAATTAGCTGAAAGCAGAGCCTAGTTCTAAAATATTCAACTATTTCAAATCCTGCAACATGCGAGGGATCCTTTGAAGATGGAAAGGGATCCGGAGTGGAACCCGTATCGAAGGAAGGAACTTTCTGAAGCATACACAACTAGCAGAGATTCTTGACATTGGTGACTGGAAGTTGGTCACTCGCCTTAAGTCAAACACCAAAATTAGTAATTTCCCTCACCTCCTGAACTGCACGCATGTACTGGATGAACAAACAAAAATCCGCTTCCTCATACCCCCGGCATTAGTTCGCACTTGTTTTCAGTTTTAACTGTGCGCTAGAACGTGGGACGTGCTTTAACAAATAATGCTTTCTTAGATTTAAGGCGTTTTTCCGTGACAACACAGATTGACTATTCACAGTCCGGATTCTCCGAAATACGTTTTCTCTGACAATCCAGATTATGAAAAATCGTTTTCTGTGACTATCTGACAATCCGGATTCGTGCTTGGATTGTCGATTCGATAATCTTGCAACGGAGCAAGATCGTCTGATCGTCGATAGTACAATCTATGATTGTCGACTCGCTGTTTCTCTGATGAATCATTATCAAGGATTATTATCTGGGATTGTCACGGGAAAACGCCTTTAGCTTTGGGTTCCTGCTAGATGTCACCGTCTGCTTTGATCTTCCGTAGTGTTACGGGCGCCATCCGAGGTGCTTCTATTATAACGAGTTCTTCTAAAGCGACAAAAGAATGTTCTAAGATCAAATATACCAAAGCACGGGGGAAGTTTGATGAGCTGGAGGGTTTGTCACAAGGGCAACCAATAGTCTAATGTCACATAGACAATTTGCCATACGAAAATTTTGTTGCACGGACAATTTTTGGGATCCCAAAACGTAAGTGGAGGGATACCTATGACATCGCAAAAGTTGTCCGTCCGTCCGTCTGTCCGATAACTCTCGAAGGGAATGAGATATTTGGATGAAACTTCGTGTGAAGATTCTTTGGGTCAAGTGTAAGGTCAAGTTCGTAGATGGGCTCTGTAGCCCTATATTTAGGGGTATGGGGGTTCAAATTAAGGGACAAACAAAATTTTTAAACAGCTAATGTGATAGTCGATTATGGGGTAAGAAGACATGCTGAACACGAATATGCAAAACATCTTCTCTTCCGACAAGTAGTTCGCCCGGAATCCGGCAAAAACCGGAAAGTTGGTTAAAAGTAAAAGTTTCATTTAAAGTTGACAAAATGTTCGATTTCGGGGTAAGAAGACATGCTGACCACGATGGTGAAAATCATTTTCTCACCGGACAAGTAGTTCGTCCGGAATCCGGCAAAAACCGGATAGTTGGTTAAAAGTAAAAGTTTTATTTGAAGTTTATTAGATGTTTGATTTGGAGGTAAGAAGACATGCTGAACACGATGATGAAAACCATTTTCTCGTCGGACAAGTCGTTCGTCCGGAATCCGGCAAAAACCAGAAAGTTGGTTAAAATTACGGTAAGAATTTTATTTGAAGTTGATTAGATGACAGATTTAGGAGTAAGAAGGCATGCTGAACACTTATTTGAAAAGCATTTTCTACCCGGACAAATAATTCGCCCAGAATCCGGCAAAAACCGGAAAATTCGTTAAAAGCAAAAGTTTTATTTGAAGTTGATTAGATGACAGATTTAGGGCTAAGGAGACGCTGAGTCTGTATATGACAATCATTTTTTACTCAGACGTAAAATTCGTCCGGAATCCGGTTGGAACCGGAAATTTTTTTGTAAGTTAAAGTTTTATTTGAAGTTGATTATATGTCCTGGGATAAGGGATAAGGAGATACGCTGAATTTGTTTCTGCGTTTTCTTTTTTTGGTGGAGAAGCAGTTCGCTCGGAATTCGGCCGAAACCGCAAATTTGGCAGAAGTAAAGCTGGAAGTTTCGGTCAGTACCGTCAAAATAGATATGGCTGATAGAGGTATATTTGAACTTGGTTTTCTCAGATGATTAGTCTGGCGAATATTAAATCTGGCGAAGACAAGACCCAGTTGTCTGGATCAAATACTAGATTTTTGGGATCCCATCGAAACCTTAGGTCTTGTTCACATGGATAATGTTTCACAAAGATTCGTCAGAGTAAGAGCGGGTATGTGTTCATCAGTCACTTCTAGCAAGAAGATTGATCCCGAAGTATCCCCTCGGTTCTCAGATCGGTGCAAACCGAGGAAGAGCACCAAAATGAGCCACACTAGACACTGGAAAACCAAACCTCTACGACCCGTCCCAATTTATTACCCACTCTCAGTTCCGTATTTGTGCCACGTGCGGAGTGAGACTCAATAGTAATTTAGTAGCTGTGAAGAACGGCGACTGAAACCTGGCCCAATACCTTCTTACCAAATACTACATAAGCCAAACCAATGTGGGGATGGCTACACTGTCAGAAGTTTATTACAGATAACACGTGAGTGTGTGTGTCAACAATATGAGAATGTATCTGTTATGACCGTTTCAAATCTTTTCTTTTCGCGAAATATAACACTTAAAAATGTCATAATGAAACTTATTCTCATCACAATTTCTGAAAGTGTACTGTCGTATAGTGTGCAGTGTACTGTTCAGTACAATGATCACAAGCTGATAAACTGAAAAATTGTTTGAACGGAATAATTGCCCCCCCCCCCCCCTAAAGGATATTCCTCGTGATGGATTTTTTTGTAACAAACTTTCCGGGCACCATACGCTCCTGATAGGCATATTGGAATTTTTGTCAGAATGCAATGGAAATAAGAATGTAGAATGTATGGAAATAATTCAAGTCATCGTATTATGGGACATTTTTCCAATCGTAAACAATTGGAAACGATCGTAAACAATTGTTTTTTTACGATTGTAAACAGTTGTTTCCAATTTTTTCCAATCGTCTGCGATTGTAAACAGTTGTAAACGATTGTATTTTTACGACTGAATCCGATTCTTTTCTACTGTTTACGATTGGAAAAATATCCCATAATACGATGACATAAATTATTTCTATACGCATGTTTTCCTTACCTCCAACAAAGGCATCTCCAGCTCCGTTTGTATCCACGATTTTCTCTTTGGGTACATCAATTACTGGGAATTCGGTGACAGTACCGTCTGAAAGTAGATGAAGTGTAATTGAAACACGCCTGATCTGACACTCTGTCAGATTTTTCTACAATATAAATGACTCATATTTCGTCACCCACTTCTGGGAATCGTCTCGATTTCGGTGATTTCAAAGCGGTGGTAAACGGGATAACTATGACTCAGTTAAGTTTCTACGCCCCTCTGTTGTCTGTGCGTCTCTCTGTGTACGATAGATCGAAGTGGTTGAGATATCAAGTTGAAACTCGATATGAGGATCACTGGGTCAAATTTCGTAAAATGGGTTCTGTAGCCCTACATGTGGAGGTGAGAGAGGGGTTTCAAATTCTGGGGTTGAAAAAAAGATATTAGTTATGTTTAACCATGCTGTTCCCGATGAAAAACTGATCTCAAATAGTACTATGAAGTAGTACGAAAAAGTAGCATGCAGTACTAACGATGCTACTACATGCTTCTACTTCAAGGCTACCGTGTTACTGCATACTACTATAATATGCTACTATTAGCAAGACTGGATGCTATTATGGCAAAGAGAGGATGCTACTGGATACTACTACATAATATTGGACCAGTCTGAGGCAAATTAAACGATAGTATTCTTTGATATTACATAGTATTACATGCAACGTTTTCGTACTAGTACCATACTACTACGCAGGCTACAAATTTTTCATCGGGTTAGTACGGACAGTGACAACTGGAGAGACCAAGAAAGTAGACATAATTCGTATTTTGGGTTCAAATGGTCCATTACGAGGTCTAAAACAACAGTCGTCTCATTCCAAATGATTTCGAACTAAGGAAAGAGGAGAACGAAGGAAAGCGAAGTTTCAAAGTAATGAACGTAATACGGTGAACTGCAAGTGACTGTAACATGGATGCCCCGGTTCAATTTCAATTTCAATTTATTTTAAAATTCCATCACGGGCAAGCCGAACATTGGATTTTTCGTCATAAACATAATAACATCAACACCTTTGTCATAATTTTGTCATAAATAATAAACTTATATACAATTCGAATCACTGTAAGTGATCATTTACAATTACACTTATATTAGAACTGAAATTCAAATCACTATAACATAAACAAGAGTTACAACGAATTATGCATTTCGACGAATGACGTCACGTTAAACGTATGTAAGAACTAGGATTCAAACAATTATAAAATAAGCACGAATTACGATGAATTATACAAGAATCACGATGAGTTATACATTTCGACGAATGACGGTACGAAGCTTTTTCTGTATCGGTCATGAGATGCAGAAAGGGGATGTAACTTAGGAATCGGCTGCGAAACCATTCGCGCAGGTCTAGGCCTAACGGGTTCAAACTCAGGCGGGAAAATGTCTCGCAGACGAGGATTCTCAAGCGTCTTAACTCCAAATTTGAGGCACATTTTTTCCCGACGTTGGGCCAAAGATTCCAGCTTGAAACTCCGAAGAAGCTCAATGTATGGCACGTTTGGCGATTTGGAAGTAACAAGGAGGGCTCGGAATTGCAATCTCTCCAACGAATTCGACTGATCCCGTGTCAAACCGAAGTGCCATACCTGACAGCAATATTCTAAAGTGGGGCGGATAAAAGACAAGAAAATTTTTAAAAGGTGCTCGGTAGGGACACCGTAACGGGATAATAATTTTAGGGATCGGATTGCCATATTACCCTTTTTAAGCATGCTGTCCACTTGTTTGATCCATTTTAAGTCATGGGTAATATGGATTCCCAGTAACTTTATGTGTTTCACACACTGGGCAGTGGGGAGGGGAGGGTAAAAGTCCGGCACGCTTTTTAAAAATGATATAGTTAGCACCAGCGATTTATCCATGTTGACGACCATGTCATCCATAGCTGCCTCATCACAGATATCATCGATGATAACCTTAGCACTGCTTTTAATATTTCTTCTGCACACTTCAAGCAGCGACAGGTCGTCCACAAATTTCCACCTATCTGCGAAAGAAAGTGCGAGCTCATTGACCATAACCAAAAAAAGAAGCGGTCCCAACAGAGTACCCTGGGGTACACCGCAAAAAATAGGTAAAATATCTGAAAATATCGTTTTGTACTTTGTTGCACTGCAAAGGAATTACTAGCAAAATTGTTTGGGGGGAGAGGTATTTACCGAGTTGCTCGTCATTGCTACCGACTGTATTTGCAGAAAAAAACGACTCTTTTAAAGAAAAAAAAAATATTGTTTTGACTGTTTTTGAGGAAAATCGTCCGTTTCCAAGAAAAAAAAATTGACTGTGTTTAAGGAAAATCGCGACGCTTCGCGCCGACTCGGTTACTTTTTACCGACTGCCAAACATTGGGGGACACCGATGGCCTGATAAAAACACTTACTATGAGCCACAATGACAGGATTTGCTCCCTGTGTAATTACAACGATTCTTGGTCGCTTTGTGTTTTCTTTTGGCATTTCTGAAATTGCTAAGGCAACCTTTGGAAGATCCATCGTCTCTTTATCAGCAAGTTTGTGTTCCAACGCAAAGGTTTCCAGTTCCTAGAAGACAAACACAAGTTTTAGCTCCAGTATCATAGACACTTGCATCGTGCTCACTTTCTTAATGTCATCTTCACTTGATAGATATTCCTTCAGCCCAACCTGACTGCGAATCATTTTTGAAGGTGCAAAACGGACAAGTCAACTACATTTTATTAGAGCTATATTTCGGCCCTTCTTGGCAAGGGTCCTCTTCAGGCTAAAGCTGGAAAATGAACGTTTGGAAAAACAGCTAAAGATTCTTCCTTAAATATCTGATTTTGTGAACTTCTTCTCTGAAAATTGGTTGGACTTAGAGCTGGTGATGTGATTTCATTCTGGACACGGCTACTGTTTTTGTTGTTCGATTGGATGACTCTAAAAACTAAAAGTCGACCAGAATTCCTTTCTACGCAACGGGACTTCTTATCCGTGCAAACGCTGCATAAGCCCAGTAACGTTTCATTCTTCTTCTTCCATTGTATCATGGCTTAGGGACGTCTGGCCTTACGCAAGTTACTTTATCTAAGCATTTGTTGTGTCGGTCTCTATGTCAAGTGCTTAACTAACTATATGTACATACCGAAGTGAACATGATCCTTTGGTACTTCGTAGAGTCTAATTGCACAAATGAAGAACTAAACAACATCCTGTTCAACTGAAGTCCACGTCAGTTGGATATTGCTAAATCCCATACTACGTCGACATCAGGTAGCTTTCGGTTAGTCCACGTCAGTTGGACCTTCACTTGTGCAGTTAGGAGTATATAAGCTTTTTCCAGTCTTAGCGCTGGGTGATTCGTCATTCATATTTTGTAAGTCACACATGACTTAATCTATTATCGTTATCGATCGTGATATTATTTACCCGGATTGGGATTATCTTTATAAAGAGTAAGTCAGAAATAAAACCACTATATGCTAACGTAAACCTTGTCTACTATCGCCCTTACTTATCCGCCGCCTGACACGCTACGGTTACGCTACCTACAGCCGTAGGCTACTACCACTCGTAGTTACCCTACGCTCCAATCCAGTTACAACACATTCGCCACGGTTAGACTTTTAACTGACGATGGGCCTTACCGTTTCATTCCCGAAAAGTATATCAATGTGTCCAAATACTGACATCATCTGTTCTTTGAAAAACTGGGACAGGAAAGGAGCGCTAAGATTCATCATGAACAGTTTGTTGTTCTCGGATGCATGTCTTGCAATTGCCAGGATGGATTCTACACTCACAGTGAGGAAGAAGCCCTGGAAATAAAAATAATATAAACAGATGAAAACTAAGCACAGAAATAACATTTAAGAGTAGTCTTTTCTCCAGCTGACAAGCCAGATAGATGACATCCGGTGTTTCAGGTTGGATTTGGGTCGAAGGATATAAAAACTGCAGTACTGTGGTGGCATATGTGTTATTCCTTACACCAGTGGTAAATAAGAGCGGCTCAACCCGATGAAAAATTTATCTCAGAATAGTAGTATGAAGTTGTACGAAAAAGTAGCATGGAGTACTAACTGATGCTACTACATGCTTCTACTTCAAGGCTACCGTATTACTGCATTCTACTGCGTGCTACTATTACCAAGACTAGATGCTCCTACAGCAAGACAGGATGCTACTGGATACTACTACCTAAGATTGGCCCAGTCTGAGGCACATTAAATGATAGTACTCTTTACTATCACATACCACTAGATGCAACTTTTTCGTACAACTATCATACAACTACGCAGGCTACAGATTTTCCATCGGAAAGTTAAAGCAAGATAAGCTCAGATGCGTTACTAGCCAAAATATCTGGGGGGGGGGGGGGGAGGGGCAAGGTATTTACCGACTGACTGATATTTTTACCGACTGCTTTTGCAGAAAAGACGACTGTTATCAAGAAAAAAAACGACAGTTTTGATGAAAAATCGACACGACTGATTTTTTAGAAGAAAAATGTTATTGTTTTGATAAAATCGACTGATTTTCTGGAAAAACAAAGTTTTCATAAAAAATCGACTATTTATTAAATGTTATCAGCATAACTCAGGTGCTGCATTAGCTCTTGTCTTTAGAATCCTGCAACGAAGGTCTCCATAGGGGATCTTTCGCGAGGATGGCTGTTGAGCTGAACTGGTGATCTCGTCCACTCGAAAATTGATCTGGCGTTGAACGGCTGAAGAAGATGGTTCCATCCACGCGAAAATGCCCATTCAGCTCGATGGGAGCATATGAGTGGGAAGTCCACACAATATCCCCGTTCAGCTCAACGCTGCCCTCGGAGCGGTGTTGAACAGGATGCGTCCGTCGAGCTGGATGGCCCGTTCACCTGTTCATCCGTTCACGCGGAAATTACAAAAAGATCGACGGCATCCACGCGGAAATGTCCGTCGAGCTCGACGGGACTAGAATCATCGACGCGAAAATGTCCACATAGTCAAACTTCCTCGGCGGACGATAGTACAGAAAACGGTCCGAATGCGAATGATAGTTTTAAGAAAATAGGTGCTAAACTTGCAAATGTCACTACTGTGCTACTGCAAGTAATTTACTGACCGTGATGTAAAAATAATCAGCAGCCTCTATCCGTTTGAGGTTGTCGGGGTGCTCAACATGACTCTTAGAAAAGTGGTTGGCTGCAGCTAGGTTGGCACACAGCGACCTGTTGCTTCCATTATCCGTTATCAGGACAGCACATGTACCTGGAACGAAAGTAGCTTAATCAGTTCTTGCTGTAACACAGGATCACTGCTATATAGCCTACTACTACAAGGGCATTATTAGTCTAAATAAAATCTGAAGGTTACGACGATATCTCAAACCAATATGCTGAATATTGTAATACAGGTAATCAGGTCTTGCATATAATCGGTCTCGGCCGAACCCCGTAAACATGCTATATCAAGAGACCGATAAACCATATTCACTAGGTGATACTTTCCAGCTATACTTGATAGTGCAAAACAAAAATGATTTGCAGTCAGCTTGGGCTGAAGGAATATTTATCTTTTCCAGCTATAGGCATATCAGACGATCAGGTTCATTCGTGAACATGCGGTTTTGGCCAGATTCCGACTGGAATTCCGACGATGCGAGAATAAAAAGTATTTCCCGATTCACGGTGTCTTTTTAAGATACATCAGTCTCTTCCAACCGATGTCAACACCATTTTTGTATGTGTACCAAACTTGGGGTTTCGGCCGGATTCCGGTCAAACGGCATGTCCAGCAGGGGAAAAAAGTCTATATTTTTATTCTTGCTCCGTCTGACTCCAGAAAGAGACTCCTCAAATTTCCGGTTTTCGCCGGATTCCAGTCAGTCTACTTGTTCGGCGGGGAAACAAAGTTCAGATACAGACTCAGGATGACACCCTAATCGACTAACATCGAACCTCTAATCATGTCTGCCGAAGAAAGAAAGTTCAAAACCGGATTCAACATGTCAAACCTTTATTCAACGTCAGATAAATATTTTACTTCTACAAAATTTCTGGTTGTTGCCGGATCCCGGACGAACTACTTGTCCGTTGAGAAAATGAAGTTCAGATCCGGATTCAGCATGCATCCTTAATCCTGAATCGACTTCCACGTTAGCTTCAAAGCATATCTGTTCACCCCTGGGCCTGAAGCCCCCTTCCCCGCACCAATTGTAGGGCTACGGAGCCCATCTACAAACTTGACCCAATAGATTTAGCCCAATAGACCCTTATACAAAGTTTGAACAAAGTATCGCCACCCCTTCGAGAGTTACTGTGCTGACAGAAGAACTAATAAACAGACACTTTACGAAGTCATCTATAAAGTTTCGGGATCCCAAAAAGAGCATTATTATTAAAAAAAGAACCGATTTCTTGTTCTAAACAGGATAGTTGCATTTTTGCAGATACCACGGTATCTGTTATCACGGAAACTGACCAGTTACCGTGGTATCTGATACTACGGTTGCTTTGCAAAACGACAATTATCGAAATTGCCCTTTCCGAAGTCGTGCCACAAGATAAACTGATATCCAGTCACATCATTAAATACCAAACTTCCTTCCCACCAACAGACAAAATCCTAGTCTCAATTGTTGATGATGAGAAAAGTGAGATGACTTTTTCAGATACCACGATCAGTTACCAATGTTGGACCGTGGTATCTGAATATCAGATACCACGGTAACTGCAAAAACGCCTTTTGACCGGGGTATCCGATACCAGCTTAACTGCGAAAATGACTTTAGACTGTGGTATCACGTACCACGTTATCTGCAAAAACGCAACTAATATCACGGTCATCAGTCATTATGCTCCCAAAAAAATCACATTGTTATTCAAAACAAAACCAGCTGCTACAAGAAGTTGAAGGAAGGAAGATAAGCTATAGACATGCTTGAAATACAAGCACGATTTTATAATGAACCTAGTGCACTTTCGATCGAGAAACCTACTTCGAAGAGGGCGATGGGATTGAGCGCCGTCAAACGATACGGAAAACAGACTTGATACAGTCCAAACACGGTATTGATTGCGATGGTATTAGTTGCGTTTTTGATCCGAATTCTCCGTTCCGAATTCTCGCTTCTGAATTCTCGATTCTCGTACAAATTACCGTTTTTGCTCCTCTGACTTCTCCAATCTGGCTTTTGACAAAAACACTAATTTTGCTGCTCGTCCGCAACGTGTTCATGCAGATTGAGCACCCGCACTCTGTTGACCAATCAGGAGGAGAATGGAGAGAGGAGGATCGAGAATTCGCCATCGGAGCAACTTCTCGATTCTGCAGAATCGCGAGGCTTTCCCCGCAAGAAAAGGAGAATTCACTTCATCTGAATAGTCCAAAAGGAGAATTCGGAGGAGAATCGCGAGGAGAATTCGGATCAAAAACGCAACTATTGGTAGCCCGACCAACACATACACAGACTTGAAACTTCATAAAAAGGCTACTGTAATCGCAGCACCTATTCAAGACTGATTCCTTTTCGATGGTCGAGTAAACCCTGCCTGCCGCCCCGTTCTGACCTTTCTTCATTTGCTGGTCGACAAACACTGGGAAGGGGGTATAGAATAGCACCACGCCAAGCCCACTACCAAACCCACTGATCAACTAGGTAATGGTTAAGCTATACGAATCTGGGGTTAGGCGTCATGAATGATTCCACCTTATAAGAAAATATTCTAACTTACCAGTAGAATCCTTTTCAGTATACTCGTATAGAACATCAACACCAGCCTCCTTTGCTTTTTCCTCCAGGACTTTGCTGAAAGAGTCCATACCAACACAGCCCATAAATGCAGTGATGTTTGGCTCAGGAAGCAGCCACTGTAAGAACAAGACCAAAGGTTTCGATGGTATCCCAAAAACTCAATATCTGATCCAGACAACTGGGTCTTGTCTTAGCCAGATCCAGTCTTCGCCAGACTCCTTGAACATTTTTACAATTAAAATTCAGAAATAGATTAAGGCGAAATAGCTAATCACCTGAGAAAACCAAGTTCAGATTTGGATTCATCATGTGTGTTTACCCCTATAAGTCATATCTGTTTTGACGAAAACTTCCTGCCACTTCTGCCAATTTCCCGGTTCCGGCCGAACTCCAGAACTACTTGTCCAGCGAAAAAAGAAAGCTCAAAGACGAAATCAGGGTATCTTCTTTCCCCAGTAATGAACATCTAATCGACTTCAAATAGAAATTTAGCTTATAACAAATTTTCCGATTCCAGCCGGATTCCGGTCGAACTATATGTCCGGGTAAAATACGATTGTCATACAGGGACTCAGCATCTCTTCTTACCCCTAAATCGCTTATCTAATCAACTAGAAATAAAACTTTGACTTCCAACAGTTTTCCGGTTTTGGCCGGATTCCGGACGAACTACATGTCTGGGTAGAAACTTGTTTTCACATAAGTGTCTTCTTGCCCTAAATCGAACATCTAATCAACTCCAAATAAAACTTTTGATTTTGACCTTTCCGGTTTGGGCCGGATTCCGGTCGAAATACTTGTCCGTCGAGAAAATAGTTTTCACCATCGTCTTCAGCATGTCTTCCTACCTCTAAATCGAACATTTAATCAACTTCAAATAAAACTTTTACTTTCAACAAACTTTACGGTTTGGGCCAGATTCCGGGCGAAATACTTGTCCGTCGAGAAAATAGCTTTCACCATCGTCTTCAGCATGTCTTCCTACCCCTAAATCGAACATCTAATCAACTTCAAATAAAACTTTTACTTTCAACAAACTTTCCGGTTTGGGCCGGATTTCGGGCGAAATACTTGTCCGTCGAGAAAATAATTTTCACCATCGTCTTCAGCATGTCTTCCTACCCCATAATCGACTATCACATTAGCTGTTTCAAAATATTTTGTTTGTCCCTTAATTTGAATCCCCTCCCCCACCCCTAGACGGACGGACGGACAGACGGACAACTTTTGCGATGTCATAGGTATCCCTCCACTTACGTTTTGGGATCCCAAAAAGCGACGATTGTCCAGTCGAACGAGATCAAAGATAGTAAAGGTTAACTTCAGACACGGAGGTTGATATCGGAAAATAACACCGAGACAGTCACCGAAAAGAACCTATCCGAGCGACATCCTTCCTTCCTTCAACTTGAATTGGCGTTGGGTCCAACTTTTTGTAGGTCCCTTCCAGCCTTTCTTTTCATCCCGTATCCTTCTTGAATGCTAGGACGCTCCCAATGCTTGCACGACTTTGATCATCTCGCCGTACAATAGCTTCTCGTCTCGTATCTTCAAACTGGTGGTGCCTGCGATTTGTTGGAGGGAGTGTGGCAATTTACGACAATGGCAGGTTCTTCAGAGTTTTCGGTCGCTAATGTGTTTTCTGGGCACTTAAAGAGGATGTGCTGCGCCATTTCATCCTGCTGGTGGCAGAGTCCGAAGGCGAGGATGTTATGTTTAAACAGCCATCGAGATTGTCATTCCGATATCAACCGAGATGGAGGTGTGTTAACTGTTAACATTTTCGAACATAAATCATCTTTGGAGGCTGATATGACTTACATCATCCTCTCTGGAGGCTGATATGACTTACATCATCCTATCTGGAGGCTGATATGACTTGTATCATCCTTTCTGGGGGCTGATATGATTTATATCATCCTCTCATATCTACTGCTGACTTTCTGTGTGAAGATTATCGTAATATATCTGACCGTCGGTCATATGAGGATATGCATTACATACCTGTTCAAAAAAGCTATTACTTTTTATACTAAACTTATTTGGGCTACTAAGAGACTTTTGTGGCTACTATACTAATAATCAGAGGCATTAGTCACCCCCCAATTTTCCATAGAAACAGTCAATGTTTTTCGTAACAAAGTCGTTTTCCTGGGAATACAGTACATAAATAACTTGCCCGCCCCCCAAACATTTTGGCTAGTGGAAATGTCTGTTTCGAATGCATATTTTTACCTCAAAACTGCATACTCCTTTAGAGGTTCAGGATCAGTTTCATGTCTTCGTTCCGGAAATTAAGTCACGACCTTGTTTCCCTAAAATTCTGCGAGGTTCAACACAAAAGGCTAGAAAAACTCAACAGAGAAAATAGTTTTCAAAAACTGAATCTGATATGAATATGAATATATTTAATAGCCAGTTGGCCGTACAAAATACATGAGTTACAATACACTTTACATCACTCAATACTTATCTTTATTTAACTAATACACTCTTTAAGAATTGGCATATTTTAAGTATCTTAGCTTTATTTTTTGTTTCAAGAATATCGGGGAACTTGATAGTACACCCATTAAGAAAGTGTCTCCTGAGGTCTGAGAGTTGCTCGCATTCAACCAGAAAATGGCCCTCTTCCTCTGTTTTAAAGCACAGGGGGCATTGTCGCTTACTATTTGGGATCTTAAAATCTCAATTACTCCGACCACGTACTGGCAGGCAGTTCGCTCGTAGCTAAATAAAGTAACAAGGAACTATCTACCATCAAAGAGAGAACTTAAGGGACTACTTGGTGCTGGAGATGAACTCCTGCAAGGTAGAAAAGTAACTAACCTGGGCAACACGCATTGAATTTTGTCCGGAACCACCAGCCGTGTATTCAACAGTATACTTGGTGACTAGCTCTTCATACAAAGGTCTATGAGTTTCATCAGCCAGAATTGCATCATTGGCTTTCAGTTTATACTTCTCAAGTAATGCAGGGTCTATGGATGCTGATATGTCCAGGAGCGGGTTGCACATGCCAACAAGCATTCCTTTCCTGCAACATTTAATGTTAGTGCTTGTCATCTTTTCGGTACTCCTGTGCTTTTGATCTGTAGTCCAGCAGATGGATGTGATGGGAAATAACGGTTTCCAGGCAGCTGTGTGTTGTGTAGAGCAGCCTGCCACAAATCGCTGATTTTTGGATACCCTATGCCAAATACTGGGTACATCTTATCCAATAAAATACTGATGATTTCATTGAAGGTGAGAAATCAACCAATCAGAACTCACTTATAGTAGGGTAGGTCAGGGTTAGGGTACCAAAAGAATGCCAAATGCTAGATATATCCAGCATTTGGCATATGGTATCCCAAATCAGGGGTTTGTGGTTGACTGGTGTAGAGGGCAGTCTACCACAAACCTGATTCTTGGGTACCCTATGCCAAACATTGGGTATATCTAGCATTCTGCATACCATATCCCTAACGCTGGATACACTATACCAAATGCTGGATACTCTAATCCAATAAGATATTGATTATTTGAGTGAAGCTCAGAAATCAACCAATTAGAATTCATCCATAGTGGATTAGGCCCAGTCTACCACAAATCCCTAATTTTTGGATATCCTATGCAAAATGGTGGGTACAACTAGCTTTTGGCATACCCTATGCCTTACGCTGGATATCCTATACTACGCCAAATGCTGGAACTCTAACCCAATAAAATATTGAAGACATGAGTGAAGCTCAGAAATCAACCAATCAGAATTCACCTACAGTGAGGTAGGTCAGGGTTAGGGTTCCAACAGGTATGAAGCGTTTGACATAGGGTATCCAGGGTTCGGCATAGGATATGCCAAATGCTAGATATATCCAGAGTATGGCATAGGGTACCCGAAAATCAGGGGTTTGTGGTTGACTAGTTAGGTCAGGATTAGGGTACTAACAATAACAGGTATCCAGCATCTGGTATAGGGTATCCAGTGTTAGGCATAGGGTATACCAAATGCTAGATATATTCAGCGTTTGGCATAGAGTATCCAAAAATAAGTGATTTCTAGTTGACTCGTAGAATGATATCGATAACTTGCCATAAGTAGTAGGTAATTAGGGGGGCGGAAGCACTGGGCCTTACTACTGGAAAAATTCAAACATTTGACGCCAGGCTAGTCAGAGCTCACTGTTTCTACAACATCAGCTCTCCTTCTGACTCAGAAATCTCAAGGAAGGAGGTCAAATGTTTCTCCTTCCGACTGAGGGTGTCAACTTAAAGGAGTTATATCATAAGCATTCTAACACTTGCAACCCCCCCCCCCCCTACCCAAGACCTAAGATGAAGCCACAACTTTATCCGACCGCTGGGTCATCTAGCGGCACTGGTCGGAAGCGCTTGACATGACATGAAAGATGGAATCTTAGTTTGACTTTGGATCTAACAAAATGTTTTTATTGTAGCAGGCATATGGAAAATGTGTAGAAAAATTAAACTAATTATTTGAATTATTGATTTCTTTAAGTATTTTCTTTTTTTTTTTTGTTAATTCCCGTAAGTCCAAAGAATTAAGGATGTAAACTAGATCACAGTAAACAAACGCCATAAATTATTTTTTCAATTTGTTAGTTATTAAACTGTTATTAAAGTGTAAATAAGTTTTAAGTATTTTCGGCAGTGTAGTTAGGCTATCTTTTGTGAGTTCTCGAGTTATAGTGTTCTAGCTGAAATTTGTCAGTGTCTATTAATTTCTTTTTTACTCGCTATCTTTGGCGGAAATAAAATATTGATTGATTGATTGATATACTAAACTCGTTATAGTGATTTCTTGAAGGTTCTGAAACTAAGCTTAATAATATTCAGCTTCCGAAACCAAAAAATGTCAAACAGGACAATGATTTCTTCTTCTGACATATCTAAACGTCCTTCTACACTGCTTCCTGGCCGACGACTGAAATTAAGTGTCTTTTTGTGTATGTTTGTGTGTTTTATTTATTTTCTTCATTTACTCCGCTTTCTGAAAACGGCGGGTTATAAATAAATTACTTATTACTTACTTACTTACATGGTGATATACTTAGTTGTTTTAATCCTCTTACACACCACTCGATTTTCTCTAAGGTTTTAGTAATCTTTTGGTTAGCGCCAGGAGGTCAATGAATAGTTACTTAGCAATGGCGGATTGGCGTTCAGGAGTGAATTGTGTTCAAGTAATTTGTGGATCGGTGGATAACATTGGCTGCCGTGAGAATTTTGGGTAAAACAAAGGTAACCGTGTGTTCCTAAAATCCGACCCATTGAAAAATTATGTGTCTCCCATCTTCTCAGCCCACATGAATCAAAGACTTTAATTGTACCAAAATTCCATACAGTTGTAACATCGTGGGACTGTGGACCCAACATAGGATTTGATTGTCCCTGAGCCATTTTATCAATGTAAATACGACTGGCGCCACGCTGGCCTCTAGGCTCTATGTATATATTTAAATATACTCAAAGATAGGAATAAACTACAATTTTTCATTTTCTGGGGTAAAAATAGATCAAATGGGTGCGACACCATGCTTGTACGGAATTATGATACAACTTTGTTCAGACCAATCCTGGACCAATCTGACCTGATCTGTGCAGAACAGTACCTCTCTGCCTCCTGCCACCTCCTACTACAGTAGAGGTATGCTTATGTGAACGTTTGTTGACAGTGGAATTTGCCATTTTCATGCACTTGCTGTGTCTAAAACTTGCTTCTAGTTAGATAAAGTAGGTAATTAAGGGCATCTGAAAACACCTGTATAGGTATTTTGGATGTTCACTCTACCATTTAGCCAGAAACTGCACTGTTCAAATTAAAGTAACTGTTCACATAAGCATACCTCTACTGTATTCATTCAGGTGTTTTCATTGACCTTTAATTTAATTAGCTAGGCCTAGGCCTACTGTCATATGGAATTTAATGACAGTAAGTCCATGAAAAAGGCACTGGCCAATCATGCCCAATGTCAAAAAATTTTAAAATAGGCATACCTCTACTCAGCCTCTACTGTACACACGCCTGGGCGTACGGTGGCGTACGGGAGTGATGTGTGAAGCCACCAGCATAGTAAGGGCAGCTTCATGCAACACTCCTGTAACTATCTATGTAGGTATGGGAAGACTTTACCTGTGGCATCCTTGATGCAAAATAAGTGACTTAATGTCTGCCATTATCCTGAACTGAAGTTATATGGCAGATTAATTGCTTCTACAAAACTGGAATGGTGAGATGAACAAAGCTGAACAGAAACTGATAGCTCTGAAAACAAATGTGTTGTGCCTGTGCTGCCTTCTTCCAATCAAAAAGCTTGAAATCTTGATTTTCAAGTTTTTGACAGCAGCCAGCTCGCACCCAGTGTTGCCATGCAAAGCAAATTATTCAAGACGACACTGATGGGATGGTGGCCAAAAACGATGGGTGCAGATCCCTGGCGAGCTGGCGAGATATCATGATGTGGCATTTGATGTGGCGTAAGTGGAGCCGCAGGGGCGTCACGACTGGGGGGGGAGGGGGCAGGGGCAGTTCGAAGGGGGGGGGGGCATGGGGGGGGGTGACTCACCATGCTCCAGAGAATCTACTCTCAGTCGGACGTTTTGAGCTTGTCTGTATGACAGTGCTGTGTTTTGAGCTCTTCAGAGTGACATACAGGCAGTTACCACAAATCACATATTTTAGTCGCATGGCAACGAAGAAATTTCTATTCGTATGTTTTCAGATTCACAGTTGTGTGTTCTGAGTTTTCTAGAATGAAAGTCGTATGTTTGAGCTTGCGAGATAAAGGCAGACAAAGCAGTTAGCTAATCGTGATTTTAGCCTTCAAATTACTTGTTTCTGGTCGTATTATTCCATAGATAGCAGTATGTATTAGCTTGTCAGATTCACAGTCTTGTGTTCTAAGAATCACAGTCGTATGCAACATGCCAGAATGACATCAACCGCGAATTTTCCCTGAAAAAGACCCGTTTGTTGACGTATTTTACGAAAAGATTTTCTAGTCGTATATTAGAGACAGTCGTAAGTTTTGAGCTTGCCATATGGGGCAGTTGGGACAGCAAATGACCTATTTCTTGTCGTATGGTTGTATAGAGATTTTCTATAAGTAATTACGTTACGAAATATAGTGTGTTTTGAGCTTGTTATAGAATGACAGTCGCATGTCTCAGACTTGTCAGAGTGACAGTGAACGCGACGCGACGTTTAAACATTGTCCTATCTGGTTTTGTGCAAAAATCTCCTTATCTTAAAAAGAAACAGGTTTAGTTTTTTTAAATGGCTTGCGAAGTAAGGATTTCACAAAAACAGGATTTGTAAGCATCGTATGACGGGCCTGATGATTGCACTTTTTTTTTAGTCTAAATTCAAAGTCGAAGCACTACCACGTACCAACTTCCAGGAAAATATCCCACTCCGTTTGCGAGTTATCGGGGCACGGACAGATATGAGATATACTAGACAGCCTTTAAAACGTTTCGCAAAACTACCTGCGCCGTCTTTCATTTCATAGTCGCCTACTCGCTATTTGGTTGAATGGCCCGTAATTTAGCTGAGATGTCAGGCCTAAGATTTCAGCCACCTTAAAAGTTAGAAATGCCAGAAAAGGTCGGATTACAAAAAAATCGCCTGCGACACTGAGTTTAAATTTGGCTTGGGTACATACGGTAAAAGCTGCTGCTTGGGATCTGAGCCACGTTAAATGTAAGAGTTTGTGTCGGAAGTAAGCTACATTAAAGGTATAAGTTGTAAAGGAGTAGTTGAATTTTGCTCGGATTGAACAAATTTCTCCTGCGGCCACTTTAGTTTGGCTTGAGTAGATATGTCAGAAGCTGGTACCGAGGTTTTCTCTCCAACGAAATTTGATATGAACGACATCGTCTAATCCCTGTTACTTATTTGTTTTTTTATTTTATTACAACAATGGCATTTTCGGTAACGTTTTAGAACTTATAACGTTAATATTTCTTGAGCCCGCCGGTGTTTGTGTTTTCAGCCAGTCGTATATTTTGAAGTCCTGTAGCTCTACATTTAGGGGTGGGGGTCTGGGGGAGGGGGTTTAAGTTAAGCGGCAAACAAAATATTTTTAAACAGCTTATATGATAGTCGATTATGGGGTAAGAAGACATGCTGAACACGATGACGAAAGCCATTTTCTCGCCAGACAAATAGTTCATCCGGAATCCGGCAAAAACGGAAAGTTGGTTAAAAATAAAAGTTTTGTCTGAAGTTGATTAGAATAGATGTTCGATTTATGGGTAAGAAGGCATGCTGAACACTTATGTGAAAACCATTTTCTACCTGGACAACTAGTTCGCCCGGAGTTCGACCAAAGTGGAAAATTTGTCAAAAGCGAAAGTTTAGAAGTTGATTAGATGACAGATTTAGGGCTAAAAGGAGACGATGAGTCTGTATATGACAATCATTTTTTAACCCGGACAAATAATTCGTCCGGAATCCGGTAGAAAATGGAAATTTTTATATGTTAAAGTTTTATTTGAAGTTGATTAGATGTTGTTTAGAGGGACAAGGAGATACGCTGAACACGTCCTTCATAAAATTCGATGACGAATTGCCGCCAGACGCGCTAGAGGAACAATAACGATCAGACGTGAGATCTGGGGATAAGTTATCTGACTGGTGAATAAGTGATTAGGCTTTCGCTTCATATCGAGTCGCGCATTAGCCCCGTGGAAAAGTCAGCCAGGACTCAGCACTGAAGTCGGAAGCCACAAATGACAAACTTGATGACGCTTGACAGAACAGAGTTGGGTAAAGCAAAAAGAGGGGATGCGGCATTTTAAACAGTTTTAAACATGCTTAGGCTGAAGATGAATTGAAAATAGCAAAACAAACCTGGATAAACGAACACCAAGAAGTGACGTATCATTGTTTTTTTTTACGGTAGCGCACCTAGCGGCCAAAAAAGAACTAATCTGAGATGCATGATATGAGGGGCGTATTCGTTTCTGAATTGTTATTTTTTTGCTGGATAAGTAGTTCGCTCGGAATTCGGCCGAAACGGGAAATTGGTCAGTATCGTCAAAATAGATACGGCTTATATAGAGGTATATCTGTACTTGGTTTTCTGAGATGATTAGCCTGGCGAAGACTGGATCTGGCGAAGACAAGACCCAATTGCCTGGACCAAATATTAGATTTTTGGGATCCCATCGAAACCTTAGGTCTTGTTTAAGTGGCAGGTACATCTTGCCATGCGGCTTTTAGACCAGCATTCATTGTGTCTATTTATTTGCCCCATTATACCGCATTGTAAAACCAACAACAAAACAATATCGGAAGAAGGCTATCCGTAACGTTTCAGGATTAAAATACCATAGATGACACTATTAATTATTACAAAACTACCATATTGTTTTAAATTACCGTATCGTTTGTACCCGTTGCGTAAACAGTTAATCCTAGGTTATAGCGATAGACCATCGATACAAACTTTCTTACTGTCATATTTACAGAAATCGAATACAATGTGCACCAATTTTCAAAAATTTCTAGCCCCCTCGTGAACCGATTCTTACTTACAAGTCCGTCTCCCGTGATTGACATCAAATTCACCGGAAACAAATAATGGATACACCAGCTATCAAAAGTTGCAAACCCCTCATCGCTGAAGATGATTATAGCATAAAAGCCGATTATTACTTACAAGTCCCATGCATGTCTTACAATTGGGAACAAAATTGTTCTTACCATCGAATACACCTGAGACAAATAACAGGTATACCAACTAGCAAAAGCTGCAAACTCCTCGTTGCCGAAGATGATTATGAGCTAACAGTCGACTGTTGCTTACAAGTCCCTTACATGTCTCACAACTGGTATCGCCTATTTTTGGTTTCAGTGTGTACCTTACTCCTGAAGTTGTCAACCCCTTGAAACTTTCAAACTGGTTTATCTCATGAAGGATTTTTGTTCAAAAAAATGGATGGCATATATTTTGATCAGCTCTTCAAGGGCGATCGATTGCCCTAACCACAACAAAAGCATATCGGAAAAAGGGACTAAATTGACTTTGCAGTCAGTTGAACTGCATCCTTTTCAATCGTAGACATCGTGACGGATGAAAACTTGGAATAATATCCTATATAATCTAGTTGGTATTATAAAGCTATCCGTAACTTTTTAGGAATAAAATACCATAGATGACACTCTTAATTATTACGAAACTACCTTGTTTTACATTACAGTATCGTTTGTACCCGTTGCGTTAACAGTAAATCCTAGGTTACAGCGATAGACCAACGATACAAACTTTCTTACCGTCAGATTTATATAAATCGAATACAATGTGCAACAATTTGCACAAATTTCTAGCCCCTCGTGCACCGATTCTACTGACAAGTCCCTTTCCCGTGATAGACATCAAGTTCACCGGATAAAAATAATGGGTCCACCGACTAGCAAAAGTTGCAAACCCCTCATCGCTGAAGATTTGTGTAGCATAACAGCCGATTATTACTTACAAGTCCCTTGCATGTTTTACATTTGGGAACCAAATTGTTCATCAAATGACAGGTACGCCAACTAGCGAGAGCGGCAAACCCCTCATTGCCGAAGATGATTATGAGCTAACAGTCGCCTGTCGCGTACAAGTCCCCTAAATGTCTCACAACTGGTATCGCCTATTTTTGGTTTCAGTGGGTACCTTACTACTGAAGTTGTCAACCCCTTGAAACTTTCAAACTGGTGTATCTCATAAAGGAATTTTTTTACCAAAAAATGGATGTCATATACTTTGATCAGCTCATCAGCGGCTATCGATTGCCGTCGAAGTTGAACTTTATCCTTTTCAATCGTAGATATCGTGACGGATGAAAACTTGGAACAATATCTTATATAATCTAGTTGATATTATAAAGCTATCCATAACTTTTCAGGATTAAAATACCATAGATGACACTATTAATTATTACAAAATTACCTTATTGTTTTACATTACCGTATCGTTTGTACCCGTTGCGTAAACAGTTAATCCTAGGTTATAGCGATAGACCATCGATACAAACTTTCTTACTGTCATATTTACAGAAATCGAATAAAATGTGCACCAATTTTCAAAAATGTCTAGCCCCTCGTGAACCAATTCTTACTTACAAGTCCGTCTCCCGTGATTGACATCAAATTCACCGGAAACAAATAATGGATATACCAGCTATCAAAAGTTGCAAGCCCCTCATCGCTAAAGATGATTATAGCATACGCTTTTTAAACGGGATGTTCTAAAAAAATTAATCATATGATCAAAAGGTATTCTTCAGCGTTGTAAAAACAACAACAAAATAATATAGGAAGAAGGGACTAAATTAACTTTGCAGTCAGTTGTACTTTATCCTTTTCAATCGTAGACATCGTGACGGATGAAAACTTGGAACAATATCTTATATAATCTAGTTGGTAATAGAAAGCTATCCGTAACTTTTCAGGATTAAAATACCATAGATGACACTATTAATTATTATGAAACTACCTCATTGCTTTACATTTTCGTTTGTATCCGTTGTGTAAACAGTTAATCCTCGGTTACATTGATAGACCATCGACACAAACTTTCTTACCGTCAGATTTATAGAAATCGAATACAATGTGCACCCATTTGCAAAAATTCCTAGCCCCTCGTGAACCGATTCCTACTTACAAGTCCCTCTCCCGTGATATACATTAAGTTAACCGGAAACAAATAATGGGTACACCAGCTAGCAAAAGCTGCAAACCCATCATCGCAGAAGATGATTGTAGCATAACAGCCGATTATTACTTACAAGTCCCTTGCATATCTTACCATTGGGAACCAAATTGTTCTTACCATCGAATACACCGGAAACAAATAACAGGTATACCAACTAGCAAAAGCTGCAAACCTCTCATTACCGAAGATGATTATGGGCTAACAGTCGACTGTTGCTTAAAAGTCCCCTATATGTATCATAACTGGTATCGCCTATTTTTGGTTTCAATGTACCTTACTATGAAGTTGTCAACCCCTTTGAAATTTTCAAACTGGTGTATCTCATGAAGGAATTTTTGTACCAAAAAATGGATGACATATACTTTGATCAGCTCATCAATGGCTATCGATTGCCGTCGAAAAAAAAATTCTACCTGTCTTAGTTCAAAAGTTGACTTTTTTGTCGTAGGCCAACTTTCTAACGTCACGACTTAGAAAGGAGCAAAGGGTAAGCTCTAGTTTCTTTAGCAATGAGAGAACTTTTAAAGTTTAAGAGGCACATCTGATACCGTTACTCTACCACAAACCAAAGTGCAAAAAAAAAAAAAATATAAACTCAGCTGAAATCGTCGCAGACATGGACAGAAACAATAGATGGCAGCACTTTCGGACCCGTGGGAAAAAGCCACTTTTTTGTCTCTGTAGATTTTTCTATTTATCACTCAAAGAAGATATGTTGGCTGTGGGGCCGGGTAACTGCCGCATATATTTAACACTTATAGATTTTAGTCCATCTTCAATTTGAAACTGGTGCCTGCCTGCTTGCGTGCTAGAACGGAGCTTTCCACTCGAAAGCAGAAACATCTTTTGATGAAACGAAAGGTTCGCTACACAACTTCAGATAGTCCTCTCTGACATAGGCTATACAACTCCACTTCACTTCGCAAACCGTAGGCTCTGGCTCGATGACAAGCAAAAACCATCCTTATTGGCCCCAGGCAAGAGTTCTACGGAGCTTTCCAAAATGTAATGTCATATTCATCAATCCGGCCTAAGGTCCACACTTTCCGTAAAAACCGCACAGGTTAGACCCTTCTCAGTTACCAGGAATAAAATGAAATCGGAGTCATAGGAAAAAAAAAAAAAAAAAAAAAAAACGAGGACAAAACCAAAGTGTTGCTCTCGCAACACAATGAAGTACGGAGATTCAGCCTGTCAGAGGCGTTAATAGCCAAAATGTTTTTTGTTTTTTTTTTGGGGGGGGGGGGGGGCTAGGTATTTACCGACTGGCTGGTTATATAAGTATAGAACTGATAGACAAAAACGCTCTTCAGCCGGGATTTGAACGCAGGACCCCCTGCTGCTCTGGCTGGTCATTTTTACCGACTGTTTTTGCAGAAAAAGACGACATTTTTTTACGAAAAGTCGACTGATTTTCACAGAACTCTATTATTTTTAAGAAAAAATCTACTGTTTCGATGGAAAATTGACTGATTTTCAGAGATACCGATTGATTTCATGAAGATTTCGATCGTTTTTACGATAATCGACTGTTTTTACAGAAAATAGCGGTGCATCGCGACGACTCGGTTATTTATACCGACAACATTGGGGGGGGGCGTCCCTCCCTCTCCCCCATACGTGACGCCCCCGCAGCTAGTGTTCTCCATCCACTGGCATCCACGAATTTCCATCAAGTCCCTGACTATTTTTTTTACAGCTACAGTCGGTACACGCCATCTATTTCCTTTTTCTGAAACCTGATGCCGATTTCTCGAGTGGCAACATCGACAGCAGTCGGCCTCTCTTTCGCTCCGCACTCCGCAGTACCGAACCGCAGTAGACAAATTACGTTCAGTCGGTGTTGCTAACTTGTCCGAGACTGGTGAGAAAAACTTTTTGGTTTTCTAGCCTTATTTTTTATAGTCCGTTCTTTGTTTGACTTCTTGGTTTTCATGCCTTGTTTTTTATGGTCCGTCCTTCTGTTGTAGTCCATTCTTGATTCTGGGCATTTTTCCACATAGAGCCCTTCTTTCCATTCATTTTTGTTATGATGAGCACTGTTTTCCCATTTCCTTTCTTCCTAGCCTCAGACTGTGAGACATAGATAGTAAGAGAATGGTTGAGGCAAGCTACAGGCTAAAGCAGGGTTCGATTTATCTTTGTCTCTGTCCTGTCAGCCAAATGCCGTTTTATTTAACTGCCTTGTCTGCTTATTAATGCAATTTTATTTGTCCTTTTGCCTGACAGTTGTCAGTGCCCTGTGAGGATGCTGTGAATGATGACATGATCCCGGAGCAAGTTTCGGTCTTGTCTCTGGTAGGTCTCTCGACTGCATTTTATTTGTGATGCTTGCCCGTTGAGCCACTCACCTGACAAGGCTAAATAAAATGGCTTTAAACCATGACAAGGCAGTAAGAAGAAGAAAAGACTGAGAAATGGATGACTCAAATCAAAGGCAGCTCTGGGAATCTAGGTGATGCTCCATTTGACATTATGGAAGAGGCAAATTTTACATGTCAAGCACAGTAGGGGTATCCAACCTCGAACTTACACAACTTCAAACTTGGCCTGAAAAAGGTTGAAAGGAAATTTCAGTGCAGTTCTAACTGTCCAGAAGGAAACTCTGAGTGACCTAGGACCTATTTTATATTAGACAAATGTCCTTGTAAGGTTTTCAGGCCTAGTTTGAGGTCATATAAGTTTGAGGTAGGATACCCCTCCTGTACATCTTGCTTTTAGTTTTAGTCAAATTCTGTAAAATTTCCTCAGCTACATAGGAGATTTTCAGGAAACAAAAGCAGGGTTGAGACACTCAACTCACAACACAAGCAACTAAAATCAAGCACAAGTTGAAACTTGCAGAAAGATTGTTTTGTCTGTTTTTGTCATATTTTCATATGTCAAAAAATATAAACCTTACATTAAAGATCAGGCTTACAGTACTACTTTACCATTCTATACTAGAAGGATCCTCATTTTTGTATATATCTGCTTGATGAAATTGGCCTGATCTAAAATAACTTAGCCACAACATTTCAAAAAGTAAAAAGTCATCTCAAAGAGTTATTTGTCAAACAACCATATAGACACTCTTTTTTTGTCACAGTTGACCTGGACCCTCTTTATGGGATTGTGGAAAAGTGCCCTAAATGTCATTTGACAACTTTTACTTTGTCTCAGTAGTTATAATATGCGGTCCCTGTACTGTGTCCATAGTCTTTTCAAGTCCAGTCTCATCCAGATCTCTCAAGTTGTACAAGATTCTTGAAATGTTTGTCTTAGTCAGACATGCACAATTTTCTTGAGAATTGGCAATTAAAAAACGAATTTGTTAAAAATATTGGGACTCTATCTATCTAATGCGGACAGCCTGACGAGGACCCTTGCCCAGAAGGGCCGAAATATCGCTTCTAAAGCATCATAGCTGACATGTTTGTTTTAGGCATTATTTGAAAATCTGAATGTGGGCCCAAGAGAACCAACAAAGCTAGGGTGTATGTTCTTTTCAACTTATCAAAATATGATCAACTTAGAGACAAAGTAGTAGACCAGATGCTGTAGGTGTTAGTACTGTATATATATATTTTATTTATAACCCGCCAAATACAGAATGTGGTAGCGGAGTAAAGGGAATAACGTGAAATAACACAAGATAAAATAACAGTATAAACACACAAAATTTAGACATAATTACTAACTGGGCCTGAAAAATTCATGAAAAACATCATGTACTCAAAGACCAGGATGACGAGATGTGGATAGTAGTTATGCTGACGTTTTCTCGAGTGAACGAATCACATCTCGGACACCGAACTTCTGTTGTGGTTGCGGCAGGAACGAGGAAGGTACATACAAATTTACAATGACTATAGTAACACCTCTTCAACTCTTCAACGTCTTCACTGTATTTTAAAGAAAGCATGTAGCCTAAGTATTGCATGCATCCTGTGTTTCAGAAAATGATCCGAGTCAGCCAGAACCTTCTTCGCCACCTGGCTAAGCCAACAGAAGCTGCAGTTAACCAGGCTCCACAGGCATGCAACATCCTTGCCTCAAATTATTCAACATCGTCCAATGAGCCATATGTCATCCCAGAAAGGCTGAAGAGCGTTGAAGATGCAGAAGATCCTAATTTTTTTCACATGGTTGAGCTTTTTTTCCACCGAGCATGTTCTGTTCTACAAGACAAGCTGGTGGAGGAAATGAAGGCCCCCCGGCTTTCAATGGAGGAGAAAAAGAAGAAGGTGAAGGGATTAATGAAAATCATGGAGCCATGCCACCAGGTGCTTGAAGTTTGTTTCCCACTGAAGAGAGATAATGGGGAATATGAAATGATTACTGGATATAGAGCTCAGCATTCTCAGCACAGGATGCCAACCAAAGGAGGTAAAGTTGTCAGAGTAGATGCTGTCATTTCTGGTTTTGTTATTTATATCCTTCTAAACTGGTCTCATAGTAGGGTGTCTGTCTGGTCTCAGCCCCCAAAAAAGGTTAAGCAACAATTGCTTTAAAAAAAAAAAAATCTCAGTTACTTCCATATTACTGATAAGGAAAACCACTCTGTTATAAGTCTATATGTGTTGCGTTTCTGTAAAACATAACATTTAACATGGTTTGAAAAGTTACTTCCAGGGATTACGTTCCAATTAAGAAGCTTTCGACATAAAGGCAATTTGTGAGGGGACCTGTCCTGCCAAAGGCGAAATTGCCCCTTTTGTGGGTACTTGGATCCCGGGAGAGGAGATTACTTTCTCTAAAACAGCTAGTGAGAACCTTAGGGAGGAGTTGCATGGTAGGATATCTGGAAGAACACTTCCCTGAAACAGTCTTTGGATGTGTGCTTTCATATGTGAAATATAATTAGAAAGATTGAAGAATCAATTCTCTTAATTTTTTAATAGGGTGTTGGCTTTCCGTACAGCTGGAACTGCAACTGTGTATTGGGGCTGTTCACATCTGAAGTTTACCTTATGTATATTTTTACTTCCAAAACAGGCATGTTGGGAAACAAAGTTCACTGACAAAAACCCTGATAGAAACTGGGAAATCAGGTAGCTCATGTTCACTATTTTTACCCTATCTAGGTATTTTCTTGTGAAAATATGAATACCGAGGAGATTACTTTCTCTAAAACAGCTAGTGAGAACCTTAGGGAGGAGTTGCATGGTAGGATATCTGGAAGAACACTTCCCTGAAACAGTCTTTGGATGTGTGCTTTCATATGTGAAATATAATTAGAAAGATTGAAGAATCAATTCTCTTAATTTTTTAATAGGGTGTTGGCTTTCCGTACAGCTGGAACTGCAACTGTGTATTGGGGCTGTTCACATCTGAAGTTTACCTTATGTATATTTTTACTTCCAAAACAGGCATGTTGGGAAACAAAGTTCACTGACAAAACCCCTGATAGAAACTGGGAAATCAGGTAGCTTATGTTCACTATTTTTACCCTATCTAGGTATCCGTTTCTCTGAGGATGTACACCTTGATGAGGTCAAGGCCCTTGCTGCTCTCATGACATTCAAGTGCGCCTGTGTGGATGTGCCTTTTGGTGGAGCCAAAGCTGGTGTCAAGATCAATCCTCGTAACTACAGCGACAACGAGCTAGAGAAGATCACAAGACGATTCACCCTGGAGCTGGCAAAGAAGGGATTCATTGGTAAATATTTCGTGTGAACTAGGTTAAATGTTTCGTCACTAAATTGTGTTATTAATAGTTTTTTCTGCGCCGAAATCCGCGAGCAAACAACAAAAATAAGTGCAAAATAATTACAAGACTTCGTGCTCGCGGTATCGACACATTTCGTAGGAGTAGCAGTCAGGATTACCCTAAAAATAGTTCGCTTTAAAATACTTAGAATACCCCGAGACAGTTCGTTAACACTAATTTCAACTCTGTCTACGCGGTGATGCTGAATCTTTAAGATTAATTCCTTGTTTATGCTTTTTTAAGATTATCTTCTTTCTCTTTAGCTGTTATTTATGGAATTTGTGTACTGTATTATTTTAA
Source organism: Branchinecta lynchi (assembly GCA_023053575.1). Classification (NCBI taxonomy): domain Eukaryota; kingdom Metazoa; phylum Arthropoda; class Branchiopoda; order Anostraca; family Branchinectidae; genus Branchinecta; species Branchinecta lynchi. Next base: position 27,639,351 of record JAKZAP010000004.1, read on the forward strand.
TGTTAAGATGTTTGATTTGGAATAGCCAAGGAAATTCCCAAAACTAAAATAAAATATACGAATGCTGGACCATGGATATCTGATTGCATGTGCAGCTTTAATGGTTAAACTGCCTCTGACGGACTGGCATGTTTCGCCAGTGGTTAGCCTTTTTGTTCTGTTAAGGACGAAGGAACTGTGACCGGCGACCAAAAATGGTACTTAAAGTTCAATGGGCACATCAAACTACCCCAATCCCACTCTGTAACAACCTAGGAACAATGCCTACCCCCCAGATCAGCAGCTTTTTCAACAGTTTCCTCTCTGTGATATTTCAAAGCGTAACTTTTCGGGCCAGTACATACTTAATTTACTAGCTTAAAGATAAAAGTGATGTTTCTTATAATACTTAGTAGATCTTTATTTTATGCATAAATCAGCTTGAATAATTCAGATTTGAATAGGTTATTTGTTTTTGAACGATTTTTGTAGCTATATTATTTTTTATAAGCTTATTGCATATTCTGGTACATTTTATAAAGCAAGCTAATTTCACAACACTATTCCACAAAGAAAAACTTTTAATAGGCACTTTAAGCCATGGAACTTCTGATGAAACACTAGAACAATCAGGTAATCTGCATCTGCGGTTTTGACTTTGGTGACATCTCAAATATATCCTTTTCTATCAAGCATTGCTGGGAGTATTTGAATTTCCTGCCACGGTATCCCAGCTCCTAAGATTTGGATCGCCAAAATGCCAGAGAGGTAAAGACAAGGGATAACAAGAAAACGGCCGATTTTCGTAGCGCCTCTTAAAGGAAGTCGGAAATCTTTATTTGGGAAGCATTTAATACAAAGTAAAGCATTAGAAGTGTCCATTGTGCTTTAAGCAGAGACCTTTGAGGTTGAAGGTAACTTCAGACTTCGATCAGAAACGCAACTAATGTCTCCAATCAACCCTTCTTCTCGTAATATTTTTAAACCAGTTAAGCTCAGAGGTATATCTAGAAGAAATTCCAATACGATCCGGCCAACGCTGTACAAGATTTGAATGAATTGCGCTTTTTGTCTTGGAGTCTGCATGTGCAAACCTCCGGAAACGAACATCCCTATTTTGAAAATGTTACGCTCGGGAGAAGAATGCTCTCCGTGGCCATGTTTGTAAGTGCATTCTCATGGTGTGTTCAAGTATGGTTTCATTGTTCAGGTGTCCTTTAAAGGATGATGAATGCTGGCAGTACGGCTTGGAGCGCGATATCAGAATTATCGCCCATGAGCATCACTTCCTTCACAAAGTTGGGCATGATTTTCCACGTTTTCACCTCAAATGGAGGCACTCATACACAATGATAATTAGGCTTAGAGCGTGTTCCAGCCTTCCAACAATAGTTACTATTAGTTACTATTTGCGTTCCATCCTCACGCAAAGTTACTACGCTGACCGTTCCAACCTTCTCAAAATAATAACTAATAGTTACTATTTGCTTACCATGCTCGGGAGCGTGGTAAGCGTAGTAACTACGCATCTCTGGAACGTGATTGGTCGGATTCGCCCGTGGCATGATATTCTGCTGGAAAATAGAAAAATCGTTCCAGCCTTCACGGCAGAAAGCCATAATTCGGGACGTCATGCGTAGTAACTACGGTAAGTAGGGTGGAACACGCTTTTAATTAGTCCGCTCACTTATGTTTGCTTACATTTTTTTACCGCTGCCCTCAGGACCCGGAATCGATGTACCTGCCCCCGACATGGGAACTGGCGAACGTGAAATGGCTTGGATCGCGGACACATATGCAATGACAGTTGGTAAGACCTAATGGTATTCTCATTTACAGGGCCGGGCATTGATGTCCCAGCCCCTGACATGGGTACGGGAGAGAGGGAAATGGCATGGATTGCTGATACTTATGCATCAACGATCGGTGAGCCTTGCATGATAGTTCAAGTGCACCGCTTTTCGTTAATTTGCGGTAGTTGTTAGGCCATGGTGAATCGAGGGTGAATAGCCATGGATTTGGTGTGGGGATTTGTATTTACTGAGTGGAGAGTCTGTTTTGCTTCCAGGTTCTAGTAGCACCTAGGATCCAAGGTGCGTAAGTCACAACGGTCATTTCTAGGGTCACTTCTATTATTCTTCTTCTTTCCCCCCTTGGACGGTCCGTTGACTTCCACGAGATTGTGCGCACGACAAAACGTACATGGCATTCGGCGCGTTCTGCTTCGCAGAGAAAGAAAATTGCTCTTTTTTATTTGGAATGAACCAGATGGACTTCCATGAATTATGTACTAATTTTGTTAAATCGAAAATGTGCCCGTCAGTGGCATACATAGCAGCGGGCAAAATTGATCCATAATAAAGGGGGGAAAAGCTCGTTTTATTTCAGCGACAACCTATTTAGTAAGAAGCTCTTTTTAGTAACCCCTGTAGTACTTGTATCCTCTCAGAGGGCAGAATTCACGGTGACATAAACTTGTCTCAAACGGAAAAAAATTCTCCAAAGTAGCGTCATTTTCCTCGATTTCGAAGGGTTTTCCCGATACAACGCCCCTTTCTTCATTGACTCAGGTATTCTTGTGTAGGGGTGTTGAAAGGAGAGATCCGATCGATTCGAACCGTTAATACCTCTAGAAGTACGGATTGTGTAATTCATGCTTACGCAAGGCCCGTGAGGATGTCCGCTAACGAACGTTTGTTTACGGCCGTCCTCCATGTTTTCGACAAGGGTTATTCCTGTTATGAAACGATAGTGTAGGGAAACCCTTCATCTAGTGTATATTTTTATCGTTGAACCCGATGACTAAACATTGCAGAAATTGTTAGGTCGGAGTGCTTTATTCCGAGCCGGGAGGCGCAAAGTACTGTTGTTTTAGGCCTTCCTGATATTTACGGATCGGTTCCAATCTTCTACGGTAGTCAAGAAAAAGCCTTCCAAACCTCCATATACGCATATACACGTCGACGGTGTATTGTATTAGTAGTAGTAGAATGGTTTTTGACAAAACAATCGAAGGCCTCATAAACAGCACAGCAAAAGCACTGCTTGCGAGGATATGCTATTAAGCAACAGAACAAAAGAAAACAACTGAAGTAAGGAATAAGAGGGTGAAACCATCTACCAGAACACTCCACACAATTATTTACAAATATGATGTTATCTATGATGTTATGCGCAAAAAAAAGAATAAAGAAAAAAAGTGTAAATAACTTATTAATGAATAATTTTATAAGTTATAATATGAACCAGTAGCACTAGGTTGGAACACACCGTTTTCAAGTTCTAAGGTTGACAGCGGATCCGCCGTCAGTAAAAATTGCCTATCAGTTCCGTCGCTTTAGTGTTCCGTAACCTAGTCTCTAATTAGGCCACAACGACATCAACAGCCATGCATGCGTCACTGGCAAACCTATCAATCAGGGTGGTATCCACGGTCGTGTCTCCGCTACTGGTCGCGGTGTGTTCCACGGCTTGGAGAACTTCTTGAACGAAGCTGCGTACATGGCCATGATTGGAACTACCCCAGGGATGGGCGGAAAGACCTTTATTGTCCAGGTATCTACGTATCCCATATGGGGGCTAAATTTGTAGCCTGCGTAGTTGTACGAAAAAGTTCCATGTATTGATATGTAATAGTAAAAAATACTATCATTTAATGTGCCTCAGATTGGGCCAATCTTAACAGTAGTATCCAGTAGCATTCTGTCTTGTTAAAATAGCATCTAGTCTTGCTAATAATAGACTGCAGTAACACGGTAGCTGTGACATAAAGCATGTAGTAGCATCAGTTCGTACTGCATGCTATTTTTTCGTACAATTTCATACTACCATTTTTAAATAATCTTTTATGGGGTCCTCCCTATCCCTCCAGTATTCCTCCCCTCATGCATAACTGAACTCCCCAATTCGATGGAAAGAATGCTGGACCTGCTGGAAGGCTCTGATGAAGCTTTTCGGCATGTGGGTGACGTAGCGACCCCCTCTTATTGGGATTAACGAGAGGTTTATTCTGGGCGATTGGCCGCTTCAAGTTGAGATCCGTTTGTCTTGAGTAGGCATATGAGTGTTAAGAGAATTAGTCAGCTTATTCCTTTTTATTCGGCGAGGCTTTGGCCGTTCGTGGAGTCTCCTTCGGGCCATAGCAAAAATGCTGATCTTGCGAACATTTTTTGTGTCAAATAAGCCGTTCGGGATCAAACACTCTTGACGAAGGTTGATGCAAGAAATAGGGGTAGAATGGAAACCCCTCTTACATCTTGAAAGATCCTCCAAGAATCGGAGTCAACGGTTGTCATGAATTTTCCTTTACTAGACTCCCAAGTTCCCTTCTTCTCCTTTTTTTGGGATCCCAAAACGTAAGTGGAGGGATACCTGTGACATCGCAAAAGTTGTCCGTCCGTCCGTCTGTCGGTCTGTAAGCACGATAACTCTCGAAGGGAATGAGATATTTTGATGAAACTTTGGTGTGAGGATTCGTTGGGTCGTCGGACCGGTTCGTAGATGGGCTTTTTAGCCCCTAGATTTAAGGGGGGGGGGGGGGTTCAAATTAAGGGGCAAACAAAATATCTAATTTGATAGTCGATTATGGGGTAAGAAGACATGCTGAACACGATGGTGAAAACCATTTTGTCATCGGACAAGTAGTTCGCCCAAAACAGGAAAGTTTGTTAAAAGTAAAAGTTTTATTTGAAGTTGATTAAATGTTCGATTTAGGGGTAGGAAGACATGCTGAGTACGATGCTGAAAACCATTTTCTCGACCGACAAGTAGTTCGCTCGGAATCCGGCCCAAACCGGAAAGTTTGTTAAAATTAAAAGTTTTATTTGGAGTTGATTAGATGTTCGATTTAAGGCAAGAAGACATGCTGAACACTTATGTGAACAAATTTTCTACCTGGACATGTAGTTCCCCCCGAATCCGGCCAAAACCGGAAAATTGTTAGAAGCTTAAGTTTTATTTCTAGTTGATTAGATAACCGATTTAAGGGTAAGAAGAGATGCTGAATCCGTGTTTGACAATCATATTTTAGCCGGAAATTTAGTTCGACCGGAATGCGGCTGGAATCGGAAAATTTGTTATAAGTTAAATTTTTATTTGAAGTTGATTAGATGTTCATTATGGGGGAAAGAAGATATCGTGAGTTCGTTTTTGAGCTTTCTTTTTTCGCCGGACAAGTAGTTCTGGAGTTCGGCCGAAACCAGGAAATTGGCAGAAGTGGCAGGAAGTTTTCATCAAAGCACACTTACAGGGGTAAACACACATGCTGAATCCATATCTGAACTTGGTTTTCTCAGATGACTAGCTATTTGGCCTTAATCTGTTTCTGAATTTTAATTGTAAAAATGTTCAAGGAATCTGGCGATGACTGGATCTGGCTAAGACAAGAACCAGTTGTCTGGATCAGATACTGAATTTTTGGGATCCCATCGAAACCTTTGGTCTTGTTCCTTTCTGTCATGGACTAGTTTTCACATGGGTTAAAGCACTCCCGCTCTCCGCCCCAGTTTCCTGAAAGGACCTGCCTTACCTACATTACTAATGCAACCTACTTCCGCAGTCCCTTCTATCCATTCTAAAACCCGGAGACCGGAATTTCACACAGTAGGCTAAATTCTCGCCCCCTTAACACCTCACTGATTTTCTCACCGCCAAAGCTGTGGGTAGTTTGTTGAAAGCAGATCCTTGTTTCAAAATATTCAATGATTTAGAATACTGGAGCATACACACTAAAGGCTCACCTATAATACTAAAGCAACCCACTTCCGTAATTACTCCATATATTTCGAAACCCGGAGACCCCAATTTCGTACGATACATTCTAACCCGTCTAACCAAACCACGCTGATTTTCACACTTGCCATGTTTTGCTACCTTCGATGTGTATCACGCTGTCGACGGTTGTCTGCGAGAAGTTTTTCCATCAGAAAGACCGGTTATGTAAATTGTTTCCCTGTTTTCGCCACAAGTCAACGGGTCTCGGAAAAGGCTTAAAACAGAGAAAACTGTGGGTTAATTGTTGAAAGCACAGCCTAGTTTAAAGTATTCAAATATTTTAAAATATTGTAAGTTGAAGAGTAAATAGTGCGATGGGTCCTTTAAGTAGTGCGAGGCGTCCTTTAATTGTACTGATGTCCTGTGCAGCATTAGTATTTGTGTAGGTGTTTGTATAAAGAAAGACCCTTCCTGTGCAAAGTTCTTCAGTTGCCCAGGACCTTCACGTTTCTGCCCTTGGCCATGTCCCCGCATTCCATCTAGGAAGAAGTTTTTCAGACGAGATTAGTCCCTTTTCTTTTTTTAATGTTTATTTTTTATCTTGTACATTTACTACATTCAGGGTATTATTTCCTTTTCTTTGTCTGTAGCCTACTGCGCTATTTTCCTCTTCTTAAATGTGTGAATAAAATTTCATCATCAGAACGTGAATACACAACCACTATATTTGTTCAGTGAGTTAACCATGCTGTATGCTTGGAGGCAGCTGGATATATTTACAGCTGTAAGCTCAGCTCTTCTGATCCTAAATTTGGGTCGAAAAAAGGCATTCGAAAATTTGGGGATCTGAACATTTTTACTATCCAGGGATTCGGTAATGTCGGTCTCCACACTATGCGTTACCTTCACCGCGCTGGAGCCACCTGCGTCGGTATCAAGGAAATCGACGGATCCATCTACAACCCACAGGGGATTGACCCCAAGGTAAGCCCATTTCCCAAAAATATTTCACCCTCCTATATAATTTGATTGCCCGTTTTTCTTTGCCAGGTTCTTCTCAGTAGTTTATTATGAGAATTCAACAGATTTTCACGACGCTTCCCACTTGTGGAGCTAGAGGTGTGTTCGTTCATGGCCGTACTCCCACTTGGCAACGACATGGGTTCAGTCATATGCGTCTCTTCAGTTGGAAGTGTATCAAGACAAAACTGCCTTTGGCCGAATCCCAAAAACTTGTTTTGTAGATCCGACGTCTCTTCTTTTCAGCCCAGGAAAATCTTTTGTCAGATGCGGCTGCCATTTTAGTCGTACGATTCTGCGTCATAGGCGCACAAAACCGGTTTTCATTATAGATTATCCCGGGTCTTTATCGACGTAATGAGAGCAAATAGCGTCCTGAATTTCCGGGAGTCGTTTATTTTTCCAAGGCGACGCAGCCAATTGATCGACCTCGGACCTTTCTCCACATATTTGTGAGAACTAGTAACTGGGGCAAGCTCTTGTTTCGCGATGGGTAATTAGTCGTCATAGCCTTCATTTGGATCACGGTTTACCGAATTCGCAAAACCAGAACGATATAATGAGCACATAATCATGCTTAGATAGTAATCGAATTTGCGATTTCGAGAGCGATGCGTGGGTGAGACGTACTAGAGCTAGTGAGAGGAACAGATGACGTAAGCATATGTCCATGAAGTGATCTTGCGTCAATTAGAACAAGATCTCATAGTTTTTTCGATTTTTTTTTACGAAAAGTCGGAATGCGTTTCAGTATAAGGTTTGAAGCCAAGCTGACCATTCATTACGAAAGAAATAGAAAAACCGTGGTTTTCTGGGTTTTTTCTTGATCAGCTAATTATCCATCTAGGATGATGTGCGAGAGATAAATATAAATTTGGATATTTCGGTTGCACTTCCGGCAAACCGTCCTCAGCGAAAAACAACACACAAACTAAATCATAAAATCCACCACAATCACAACAGGAGAACGATGCGGAACCAACAAACAATAAGACGAGATGTAACTAAAATCCAGAAGAAAACGGTGCGGATGCAGATAAAAATAAAATAACGAAAGATAAAATGTGCGTGTTAAAAGTGTATATGTACAAATCTGTGATTATTTACAATAAAATTAGCTGATCAAAAAAAAACCCCGAAAATCACGGTTTTCTATTTCTGTATTTCAGTGTGGCAGAATCGACCAACAACCGAGATCAGGCTTCGCTACGGTACTGGATCTACCAGTCCACACACATATTCTCGAAGTTAAACAAAAATCATACGCAAATTTTGGCCATTTTTCAAAACATGATCAATAACAGTAGCTTATATTATATGCATTACTGTCTCGACGTTTTGAATGTTCTAGCGTATTTTGCGATGAAACTAGACAGTATTGTTCGTCTTTGACGGATAGTCCTGTATTGATGCATTTTTCGACGAAATTTTCGTTCACTAATTTCTTTCAGATCCTCTTCATTCATTTTCCTTTTCCACTCGTACTATCTATCAAGGGGATGGCACTTCACCCCAACCCCCCTAGTATACGGCGACAGTTTCGTTAAATAATTTTTTATCTGGGCCTGCTCGGTCAGTTTTCCACCTCCGTTCCATACTTTGTGTCCAAACGATTACTCTGACTTTCAGTGATCTTATTCCCGGGCCACATTCAGTCACACCTGTACGTAATTTGGTTCGTTAATTTGGTTATTACCCACTCTTACGTTTCATCCTAGTCGCACCTGGAACGAAGAAATTCAAGATGTATTACCACCATCATCACTCAAACGTAAACAAAACTGGCTAAAAATCAGAGACTCTGGTCTGTGACTGGTCCAAACACTCGAAAGATACGTTTCAAAATGGCGGAGATGGATTTTTCCATCTCGACAACCTTACGTATTCATCGTCTTTTCTTCCCAATTTCGACCGTAAGACTTATTACCGGCCTTATTACCAAGTGTGACTATAGTGGGGCCCGGGCATTACATTGCAACATCGAATCTTGCCAAAACCTAATAGAGCTGACTCATGTTGCTCTCGGCATTTTGTTTTCAGGCCCTAAAACAAATGTTTGGCACAGTGAATGTTTTTGTATCTTCGCGAATTGTATTGTGTTTGGAAATTACCATTGTTTGCCGTAATACAGACAGAAAAGATAAAAGATGGCCGGAGGTTGTGTCTTTGTCTGGGGGTAGGACTTTCAGCCCCTTATGTAACACAGGACATGCTCCCGGTTCTTCCTCTTGATCGTTGATTTGAAATATTAGTTAACAACCAGCCTATCGATTTCTTTGGCATTTTCAGAACAGTTGTTGTTTGTTTCCAGGAATTGGAGGACTACAAATTGGAACACGGAACCATTGTTGGATTCCCTGGTGCTCAGCCGTACACCGGTGAGAATTTGATCTACGAGAATTGTGACATCCTCATCCCTGCTGCCATTGAGAAAGTTATTACCAAGGCGAATGCTCACCGCATCCAGGCCAAGGTAGGTCTATTGCAGTATCTATTACGTAACATCAACTTATCACTACTAGATATGCAGCCGTCGCTTAGAGCCTGGTCACACTGGGCTCAAAACGGCATCGTTTTGACAATCTGCGCAGATTTCTCGGCTGAAAATGGATCTACAAATCTGCGCAGATTGGGTCGGTCGACGGTAAGGTTTTGAAAATCTTCAGGGGACGTGACGGTTGATGGCTTTGGGGCAGCTTGGGGATAATGAGGGGACTGCAATTAGGGCTGTAAAAATCGAAACTTGAGCAGTTTTGTAACAATTCAGTTTTAATTATGCTGGGCTAGTGTGAACTATCATGAATTTGTTTTCAGCATTCCAGGATTAACCAGCGTTATTTGGGGAGAAAGGTAAAGAGTTTCTAGCTGTCAAAATGCCATCAGTCACATCTATTTTTTACTTTCTGCCGAAACATAAGAAAGAAGCACCTGTTTGTTGTCTTTTTCCTTTTTATCAAGTGAAAAAAAAATACTTATTTACATTATTTTTGTAATCAACAACAAAAAAAATTACCAGTATATTTCCTGTAACATAATCAGAAAGGCTATTTCGTTTTAAATGATCTCCTAAATTTAAAACAACAACATTCATAATTAGGTGTATCTTGTACTTTTTTCTTTTTTTTAGCAACCCAAAAGCTGCCTTTTCTTGGATTCTGCGCCGTTTAGAGCCTAGCGTGACCAAGCTCTTAGTATGTCTTTGGAATTACAAAAACTGAGTTACCTGTTTCCGGTCGTCTCAGAATTTGCCAATAGCTGCGTTCTTTGTCACGGGAGTTCTCACCGGTGGTCTCCGGTTTTTCTTATAATCCGTTTTTGCATCCACTGGTGACTTCTCACCAGTCTTATAACCCGTTTTTGAACTAACCAGTGTCCGGTTTTATCTCACCGGTGCGGACTAACCAGAACCTGCTCGTGAGCACTGCTGCAGCGAGGAGTTAGCCGGTTTTCATCAACTCACAGGTGAACCAAAAGAACGCGTTTTAGGGAAGAACCGGACACTGGTGACTAAACACCAGAGACAGTCGGGAGTGCAACGAACGCAGCTAATACTTTCGAGAGTTGTACAAATTAGATCGCCTAATGACAAACAAGGATCTCACAACGTAACACTTAAAGACTTGCAACACAACTTTTCTGTAACATCACAGAGCAATTCCCTAATCTGGCATGCTTCAAGAATGGAAACAAACTTTGCTTACACTGTAAGGTCTGTGAGCAATGGCCAAATACTAGGGCACTGTTCCTCAAAAAGGGGCTTGTTTACCAGGTCGAAAATTTGGAAAACAACTTTGGAAGTTGAAGTCCAGAGGTGTAATTTCACGGTAAGAGTACCCTAGACGACGTTACCTCCCCCCCCCCCCGGATATCGTCCCGGGTCCCCTTCACATTCTCAAATTTGTATCTTACATAGGTAGACCGAAGTAGTGAAGTTGACAGTCCTATGTTATCATGTTGTGAAACAGATATTCAGGAATAATGATGATGGATGGAAGTACTGAAATGATCCAGCAACACACGAACGAAAAACAGACAATAGATTCAAGAATAGTTCAGCTTTGTGCCTTCTCAGCTAGGTTTTTATAATGATGGCTAGAAGGCAGAACGGTCATAAGCCCTTGATATACCAACTGGACCGGATTCGGATAGTGTGTGAGAGCTTGGGTGTTGGGGAAATCCCGCGCCAAACTGTTTGAGGGACCAGGATGAAACCCATAGATTTGCCGTGTAAGTGTGAGTCATTGTCTCGAATTAGAAAGGGTCAGTCTGCGTTGCGCTATTCTAATCCTGTCTCACAATGCTGATGGGAAACTGAATTTCGATTTTTTTTTTCTTCTTCTGGGTAGCTCTGGGCTTCCTTGGAAAACAAGGTGGGTTGGTGGCAGCACCCCCCCCCCCCCTCCAATGCCGCCTCTCTTAAAGCGGCGGTTTAAGAGACACGAAGAGAGGATCTACAACACAAATAAGATCAGGTGATCAACCTAGGGTTTTGCCGTTTTTAGTTTTTCAGACTAAGGTCATGCCGGGTAATGAAACATTAACTACTTTCACTTTCCCGATATTTTATTTATATCCTAGGTATTGTTTTTCACCTGCCGAGATTTTTTTTTTGTAACCAAATCTCGTACCTTAATAGATTGTTGCCGAAGCAGCCAACGGCCCAATCACCCCTGCCGCCGATAAGATCCTCATTGAGAGGAACATCCTTGTCATTCCTGACTTGTACGTCAACGCTGGTGGTGTAACCGTGTCCTACTTCGAGTGGCTCAAGAACTTGAACCATGTTTCCTACGGCCGTCTGACCTTCAAGTATGAAAGAGAATCCAACCTCCACCTCCTTGGTAAGTACCGGGAGTGCTCGAAAATACACTGTAAAAAGTTTCTCCGAGAAAGGATTAAAGTTAATTGCAGTATTTGCTATATACCGGGATTAATCTTATCTCTACTGGGATAAGATTAATCCGAATTAGAGATAGTCTCATTTCATTAGAGATAATATTAATCCTAGTAGCAAATAGAGTGTAGGTGATATAGACTTGCACAGTACAAGCCTAAAAGATTTAGAGTAATCGCTTGAACTGCCGAGTACAGTCAGTCTAAAACATCCCACGTGTGCCTATCTTATGGCCTGTACGATGTTAGTGTCGATCTACTTTGCTTATAGGACTTCATTTGTTAATCGGCAATCGCAAGTTTACCGTGTTTTTGGTAAATAAACGTTTAAATTAAGGTTTAGAATAGTTGCAGTATCTTTGCGTTGAACATTCGTCTACTCGTTATTTGTCTTCAGTTATGCAGCTCCCTCTCCTTACCCAAATTAGCTAATTGTCCGTCGCATTCCTGAATCCTCAGATTATCCTTATGGACCTGTCTTTCTTCTAACGCTGAGGCGAACGCAATCTGAATGTGGGAATGTTTACTGAATTTAAAGGATACCTCGCACTAGTATTCTAAAATTAGAATACTAACTCCTCCCCTCCCGTCTTCCGTGAGTCGGTCCGAGAGGAACACTGGCAATGAGTTCCTCCATATCCGGCTAATTCTTCTGCCCAATTTCTACATAGTTTCATCCCATCATTTATTTCTGGTCATATCTTGTAAGTGTATTAGTTTGTTTCATATTCCTCTTCTAGCTTTAAGCTATTTGGAAAATAAACTTGATTGATTGATTGAAATTATCGAAAACCTTAAAGGACCCCTCTTGCTTATTCTGACTTTTATAATATACTTAGCTCCCATATGTAATTTATAAGCTCTGCAATTCCCACCTTTCTCCATTGTTTCGTTTCGTCACTACGAATTTTTAGCGCTTTTTTGGCCTTTCCGAGTTTTCCCGTCACCCAACGAAAAGCTTGCCAGAATCTTCAAGGTCCGTTGACAACTCTTTCACATATAAGGATGTGATAATCTTCTGTTTATTACTTCTGTTTATTTGTTTAGTTTTAACACATTTTAACCAAGGCACGTTCAGTTTTCAAATGTTTTGCGCCCAGCCGCCGCGTCGGAGAGCCGGAAGGCTGGATATAGTCGACAAGCGCTAACAAGAGAATCGCTAGTTTTAGGTGGAAAGTAATGGTATTACCAAAAACGGTTTTCCTGATTAATTTCATAGGGAAAAGATGGTTGCTAGTAAGAGTTGTGCTTTAAAACTAGTATTTACTTGTTACAAATTACCCACGGCTTTGGCTGTTTTAAGACCTTGCCCAGGACCGTTATGAACAAATGCACATAACCTTCCATTGTCCAATGATGCAGGTTCGTGCAGACAATTTTCGGGATCGTGATACGGATAAAAAATAGTGAAACACGTATTTGATAGTGCAAAACGGATACGTCAGCTGAATTTTATTTGAGCTATATTTCGACCCTTCTTGGCAAGGGTCTTCTTCAGGCTGAAAGCCGCTCAAGTTGGAGAAACGAACCTGTGGGAAAACCGCAAAAACAACTTGCAAATTCCAACAACAAACAAATTCAGCTGACGTATCCGTTTTGCACTACCAAATATGGTTCGCAGTCAGCTTGGGCTGAAGGAATATTTGAATATCATGAAACACGGGAAGTGTAAACTTCAGTCTGGCGTCGTCGAGTGGGGTTTAACTGTACTAAAGGAAATTAGAGTCTTAAGATTTAAGAATCGATCAATGCAGGTAAATTACATTAATTTTAAATTTGCGTAGGGTCCTTCAAAGAATGACTGTAAATGAGGAAATATTTTAGAAAATTCGGACAGTAAAGATTGTAAATCTTGTAAAGATCTCCAGTCTCCACCCAACATATCAAAGGAAAGATAGCGTTGTTCTGAGATGTCCGTCCTTCGTTTTATTCCAGCGGTCTACTTTCCATTAGGTAACATTTATTTCTTTTAGAATCCGTCCAGGAGTCTTTGGAGAGACGTTTCGGTCGCGTCGGAGGAAGGATCCCCGTCACGCCATCTGAAGCTTTCCAGAAGCGTATTGCTGTAAGTCTAACCTGATCTTACTTTTAAGCGGTGCCCTGATGACGAAGAAAAGTAGTACGTTAGCATCGAATAAGATACTTAAATGTTCGCCTAAACCCCATCTTCGATTTCTAATTTCTGTATGGTTGGTTTGCGAACCGAATTCATAACTCTGCCTGAACGTTTCGTCCTAGAAAAAAGCTAAATATTTTCGGATACAGCATGCTATGCTTCATAAATTCTACCATGTTCATCTTTCATTTTCATATTGTTCCAGTAAAACCGCCCATTCCAAATTTGATTTTTCTCCCTTTTGTCCAGTTCTGAAGATTCAAACTCAGTTTTTGAGGTTCAGGTTGATTTCCATATATTTTCATTACAAATGAAAATAGCACTGTTCTTGTTAATGACATCTATAATCACTAGTTGGTCGGTCATTAAAACATAAAAGAAAATTGGAAGTTATTTACAGCGTTAAAATTGAAATTCTTTGTTAAAAAAGGCACAAATGACTTTAAATACCTTTCGCTTGAATGAGTAGCTGGGCGTTAGAGTTAAGATCTATTTTCTTTCGTTCTCTGTCGTTGTCTACAGATGCGACAAACTCCGGTTAAATTTCTCAACTTAAACTGAATTCAGTATTCTACTTCGAAAGCTCATGATTTATATCATGCTGGAATCACTGACGGACAGACGGACCGACACATTTACGGTCAAAAGGCGTTTTTGCAGTTATCGTGGTATCTGGCAAGTCGCCGTGGTTACTGATATTCAGATACCACGGTCGGACCGTGAAAATTGATCATGGTATCTGAAAATTTATCTCAAAGAGTCTAGTTTTCTGTCAAATTGGTGGGAAAGAAGTTATGTCACCCTAGATGTAAATGTATATCAGTATTTCTTTTTGGATGATTGCTAAAAGCGCAAATCCGGCAATTGTCGCTTTTGCAGAGCAACCGTATGTCAGATACCACGGTAACTGCAAACAAGACTAATTGCAGATCCAGTTACCGTAGTTACCATGGTATCCGCAAAAACGCAACTATTGACTCTGTGATGTTGGCAGTGAATGTCCTTGGCTCAGTTGTTTGATTGAATTATCAGTAATTTGACTCGCGTTTCTGTTTCAGGGCGCTTCCGAGAAGGACATCGTTCACAGTGGCCTTGACTACTCTATGGAACGATCTGCCCGCGCAATTATGCGAACTGCTATGAAATACAACCTTGGAATTGACCTCCGTACTGCCGCATATGTCAACTCAATCGAGAAGATTTTCAGCACCTACAGAGAAGCTGGCCTTACCTTCACATAAACAGTGATCAAGAGTTAGAGGAACCTTCTTGTCCCTTTTTCAATTGTAGTTTTACTGTTATTCCGGTGGACTGAATATTCTTGTGATCATAACGTTTTTGGTGTTTTTAACTATGACCGAGCGTCTTCGGAAGTTTGATAGAAGATGGAAACTACGGTGGATCGTGAGTGGCGTCCTTCCTCATCTGGTGCCACCCTGAGGAACCTGTATTCAGTGCACATTTCCACTGCTAGATTTCGTCTTTTATGCAATGTTTTTCCAGTGAGCACAGTGTAATATATAGCTATTGAGAATGTGTTCGGATTTGGTTTCCGAATATTTTGAATAGCAGCTGCCTGAAGGCGGTAAATGGAGCAACAATACTGCCTAGTCTTATAAGGACGGTGACTGTTTCTGCTTTTTGATCAATAAAGGCCCTTGTAATGTATACGAAGTCTCTGCAGTGATCATTTTGCAAAGTACCTGCTCTTCCTACCCTAGCCTACTTTTTATTTTACTTTTCATCACAGTTTCCCATGAACAAATTATTAGTATAAAACTAACCAAATCCACAAAATTTCAGATTTCTCAGTAACCCTAACTGGTTAACGAAAAGCGTTCTCTCTCTCGGTGGCCCAAACTTAGCGAACGGAAAAACAGTCTGAGTGAAGCGTGCCTGGAACGATGGCGAGAGGAAGGAAGATGGTAAAACGACAACGTACAGCTATTAACTTGGAACTCATTAGGACATAGGCTGCATTTTTTTTTATAGCTCAATTTTCCTTACGCCGTTCTCCATTTTGTCTATAAGCCCGTTTTTTGTTACTGAGTTTCAGACTATTTCTCCGTTGAGGTTGGTTCTTCTTCTGTCTCAACCCGTTTTCCTGTTGACGGCATTACCCCAGAGCAAAATAACACAAGGGAGTAGCGCCAAGACCTATTATTTCCATGCTTCGAAACATGCAATACTCGTAGCGCCTCCCATTACGCTTGGCATTTAAAGCGAGACAAACTTGTGGGCTTAGAAATTTCTAGTTAAGCTAAGATGCGGTCCGCACACATAGGGGAAACAGGGGAGGCTATATATTATTTTGTGCACTCCTCAGAGTATAAGGTTACTAGACAAAAATAATTGGCGGACAGACATTCGAAAACCGCAATATTGGTGCATTAGTTTTGTTCTGCGGTTCGCTACCAGTTTTCGGTAATGCATTGTTCAAATAGGTGTAATAAGCTGAATAGTGCTATACGCGGTGTTTACGTCTTACACATCCTCGATCAAATAAAAAGAAAAAAGGTTCTTATCAATGCAGCGTGCGGTGTTGCCACAGTGATGCAATTTTTCAAGCTTGTAAAGATCAGAAAAAAATGGCCTTATTACTACTTTAAGTACAGGAGCACAATTTGACTCCCATTATATTGTAAAAAGCTACTAAATTGACGGGTGGTCCTCGAACTAACAATAAGCAGTCATAACGAAAAAAAACATGTTCTTTTGAAGACAAGTTGTTTCTTCAGCTTCCAACAAAGTAGAACTTTAGTGCTTTACGTGGCAACACTGACGAAGCGAGAATAGAACGAGGGCCTATTCTCCTATTCACTTTATTACAGCGGTTTTGGTGGAAAAGAAGAATCTGTAATGTAATAAACCTTATAACTTCTATTTGAACAATTTTTATAGGGTTTGGAGCTCGCTATCCTCTCTCAGTTCTGGTACGGCTTCGGATCAGAATTGTCCATTTCGCCTCTTCGCAGCTGGGCAGCGTAGCCTTGGTCACTCAGATGACTCAAGCAGGTCCGCTGCCCTCAGAAAGTTGATGATTGTCTGGATGATGGATGCTTCAGTAGCAGGGGGGAGAGTAGGATGCACGAGGGAGCCAGTCGATAGGTGAAGATAGTGCTTCTTGAACAATGACACAACCTGATTCCTGTGTTTGTTCAAGTGGATTTGACGATGGGTGCACTGGAACAGGATGTGGTCCAGGGTCTCGTTCAGGGTTCTGCAGAATCGGCAGAGAGGGGAGGCGGGGGTTGGCCGTCAGGTGCTGGGATCTTATACGAGTGTGCTGGGTGGTTCAATCCTGTTGCCCCTGCACGTATCCGGTGATAGACCCTGCTTTCGACTTTTCCCCGGAATGGGCAGAACTTAGGGTGGGGTTTGGCAGTCAGGAGTGGGAGCGGAT
This sequence comes from Branchinecta lynchi, assembly GCA_023053575.1. NCBI lineage: Eukaryota > Metazoa > Arthropoda > Branchiopoda > Anostraca > Branchinectidae > Branchinecta > Branchinecta lynchi. The sequence continues at coordinate 27,656,474 of JAKZAP010000004.1, forward strand.
GCGGGAAATTTCTCGAAGTGGGATTAGCCTGTAGGTTGCAATTTCATTCCCCCGTATCCCCATATGGCTGGGGATGTATTGGAGGGATATGGAGCATCCTTTTTTGGAAAGCTCGTTGATCAGTTGGACTATCATGTGGAGGTCGATGTCTTCATTGTCGCATGTTGGGGTCGCTAACGACTGGAGAGCTGACATCGAGTCGGAGTAGATCATCACCTTCATGGGAGTTGTTGGGAGTCGTAGTAGGGTCTCAAGTGCCAGGTTTATTGCACAGATTTCTGCTGACATGATGCAAAGGGAGGGGGGAGGGAGTTTTTCCAGACTGACGATGTTCAGGTCAGCCAGAAATGCGCTGCAGCCCGTTGAAGAGTCTGTTTTCGATCCGTCAACGAAAACCGGGAAGTGGTTTTTGTGATCCGTCTGCCGTAAGTGGGCAAACCTGATTTAGACATACTGAAACGATAGCTCGGACTTCTTTGTGTCGGAAAAACGGAGGGATATTGTAGGCTTGACGATCGTCCGCGGTGGCAAAATGCTGATTTTCGGCTTGACTACATTTGGCAAAATAGGGTGGTACGTTTGGAGGCGCTTGATTTCGGGCGGGAGTGTAGAAGCCAGCATTTCAGTATGTTGGGGGGTGCCTTCAATCTTAGTTAGTATACCCCGTGTCCGAAACACACGATCAGGCTTTCCCGGCCGGATTTCCTGCAACTCATCACAAGTTGAACAAATTTCAACTTTTCCATCTGTAAGTGATGATGGTGCCGAAAATCCGGGCAGGAATTAAAGTGCGGACACACGATCGTGTGGACACACGATCAAAATGTGGACACACGATCATCCAGGAGCTCCGGTCTCCGGATCCTGACCGGTGTGTTTGCACTACACGGGGTACGCGTTGCTTTGTTCATCGGGGTTTCTATTACTAAACGGTGCTTCTCTGGAGTTTAGTATACTTCCACTTTCGTACAAAAGTTGTTGTTTGTTTCGTTGTTCCTGTTAATTCTCTGGATCTAGTGTTGGGCGATATTTGGATTTTTCGATATATCGATATATCGATATTTTCACTTTCGATATTCGATAATCGATATATCGATATCGATATTTCTTTAGTATGTTTTGCTACAGGATATATCTCGTTTCGCCCAAATTTACTAAAGAAATTGTCGTTAAATAGCATCTTGCATCATCTCAAACTCCGGATAAATAAGAACTGAATTACGGAAAACATATTGCTCCAATTTCGGATATGTAAATGTAGGTTATGTTGGATTATTTACAATAATTATGAGTGAAAAAATATCGTTTTCGATATCGATATTTACGTTTCGATATTCGATATCGATATTTGGTCCGATATATCGATATATCGTTAGCGATATCGAATATCGCCCAACACTATCTGGATCTTGGATTGGAGCCTGATTTTGAGATAGAATGGAAATTACTGACAGTCTGTCTTCGGTTTTGGCAGAAATAACCTCAAACATTAGTTCACTTCAACAGCTGCATGTTGACGACAGTACAGGTATACATTCTGATTATTTTGAGTACTGTAGAGGTATGCTTATTCATTCATTATTTGAACTTCTACATCTGTTTCACTTTCCTTGTTCCTGTCTTTGTTTTACTTATTAAACTGTTGTACTTATAAAAGAGTCAAACAGAAAGGAATAATAAAAAACTCTGATATTAGCTTAGCCTAGCTAATAACCAGCTTATTTCGGGGTTTTCCTGGTATAAACTTTGAGTAAAAACTCAAAATAAGTTTCATTTAGATTTTGAATTTACAAATAAATGTGCTTCTTCTTGTTTTGAGTTGATGTGTCTTTTGGTTTGAGCTGGGTTCCGTGAGTAAAAAATATACACTTCCGGTTTCCTAGTCTACACTGACATGGGTCCGTGAGTCCTATTTTTTTTTATTTTCGTCACTACCGGAACCCTAGCCCATAGTCACCTGTGTCCGTGAGCTGGTCATTTTCAAGCAAATAGTAGTTGCTACCGGTACCTTAGCTCTCAATATATGGGTTCCGATAGTGAATTTTGTCCAATCTTATTTTCTCGAAGTCCGTGAAAATCCCGGCATCCTAGCTCTCATCCAAACTATTCCGTGAGTTTTATATTCCACGTAGACACTACCGGAACAGAAGCTCCAATTATTCAGTTTCCGGTATCAACTACCGGCTCCCTAGCTTCTGGGTACACAATTCCGTGAGGCTACCGGACGAGAAGCTGGTGCGATGAAGTTTCCGTGAGCTATTTCCAATTACTACCGGAACGGGAGCCAGCACGTACAAGTTTCTGTTAGTTAATGACGTCAGATCCCGGAATCGCAGCTCATATGGTTTGGTTTCCGTGAGAACTACCGGTTCCGCAGCCCGTAGGACATAAAGTACGACTCCCGGTTCCCTAGACAGTGCCTTTATCTGAAGTTGATAAGATTTTGATTCAGGGGTATGAACACATGGTGAATCCCAATGTGAAAATTATTTTCATGTCGGGCAAATAGTTTGCTCTCAATCCGGAAATTTAGCATGAAGTTTTAACATAGTAGAGATAAAGTGAGGAGACATGATGTTGCAACTTTCAAACAACTAATGATAAACAAAAAGTGTATGCGATCAGTTTAGTTATGTGTATAGTCCCAACCAGGCATTTACTGGGTAGAAAAGTTAGAATGCACCCGACAACATCTAGTAACAATTTATCAAAATTTATCGACCAATTTTGACCATTGACCAGTCCCTACCCTACCCCTTTATTCAGACATGCAAGCTCTATGCAGGTGGGTGATGTCATTTTGTTTAATCTATACACCCAGAGGCAGGGGCATCATGACTGGGGGGGGGGGGGGTGACCTCCCCCAATGTTTTTGGCCAGTCTGTAAAGCGTGAGGGTAAGTGCCGTGATTTTTCTTAATAAAGATGAAAGCAAAAACAGGCAGTCGGTAAAATGCCTTGCCCCCCCCCCAAAAACATTTTGGCTTGTATATGCGCAAATTTAATTGGGTTTATTAGAAGACTGTTTAAACCTAGCATACACATTCTTTGGGTTTTGGATTGTCGAGGGGGGGGGAGGTTGAAGGGCGATGTATGTTGTTCAAATTTGTAGAAGTATTCACTGCCAAAGAACAGGCCAAGTCCGTAGATGGGTCCTTTAGCCCCATATTTAGAGGCAGAGGAGGTTGTTTTTGAATTAAGGGTAAAAACAAATATGTTTTATAAGCTAATCAGATATTCTTCTAAGGTGTAAGGATTATCACTGTATTTATATCTGAACCTAGTTTTCTTGCCAGACAAATAATTCTCCAGGAGTTCAGCCAAAACTGGAAATTTTTTTGAAGCTCAAAGTTGTTTCTGAGTCGATTAGAGATTCGGTATAAGGAGACATGCTGAATCGAATTTTGAACTTTATTTCCTTGATCGATAAGCTGGCAAAGTTTGCAAAAATCTGGAAATTTGGATTGAAAGGCTCGGCTCTCAGTGTCACTAGATCTTTTGCTCTGCATACAGTTTGCTGGGAATGCTGCTAAAATACGAGGAGTTTGGTAAAAAAAATTACACAATTCTAAAAAACCTTTTTTGAGGTCGATTAGATATGAGATATTGGAGTAAACATGCTTGTTGAATCCGTATCTGAACTTGGTTTCCTCATTTGATTAGTTGTTTGGCTGGAAGCAAAAAACTTCCAAAAGGTAACATTCTTTTTTGTAGGCTATATATTCAAGCGGTTGGTTATGGATAAATGGCAAAAATGTTAAAGGTCTAGCGAACACTCGGAATCCCATCAAAACCTTTGGTCTTCTTCTCAGTAGCGAAAACGGCACCATGTATAGACTATACTTATATTGAGAAAAATCAATCTGCTTTCTACGGGGGAGCTACTTCTGATCCAGCTGGCTAGCATCTTCCTGAATGAGGTGGTCTTCCCAGTATTGCAACTATGTGTTTTCCTGTACTGATTAGGACCCCAGGTAGGTAGGCTACTCCAGCCCGAAATGCAAAAACTTTGACATGGGTAACAAATTCTTTTTTTTTACTAGTTTATCACTAGAAATTATTAGTGTGATACAAAGAATGAAATCATTCAAGATGTAAGCAGTATGGATGAGGAAGCCACTTACAACAATAATTTCCAGTGCTGAACCTTGTGTACAGGAGAGATATCCAACCTCAGACAAGATTTCAAATTTCCAGAGAAATCTTTCCTTCAGAATAACCTGTCTGGCTTAAAAAGGAACCAACAAATCTGATAAACAAACTAGATTGAAGCCAACTGAATGGTTTACACATTAGATAAATAAATATTGCTTCAATATTTCTGGTTAAGCATATTTTTTCTTTTCAAACAAGATCACTTCACTTACCTCGATTGACTTACAAAATGAGAAAAAGGTAGAGTTAGCAAAATCAATAGCCAGAAAATCCCTGTTCAAAGCAGCTTCAAAACAAAGAAAAGGCATAGAATTTGAATTTTGGACACATGACTGTTCAAAAAAGTCATAGTTTGCCTCTTGACTGTCAGGAGAGAGTGTACATTTCGTTTAAACATTTTTGCGGCAAAAATCTAGATAGTGTTAAAACGAGTTCAGGTACCGCTCCTGTAACCAAGTATGAAAAATAAGTCGGTAACCCGTGGCATATCTTGTTGCATTTTGAACTGAGTGCCTACCTTGGATGCTAATGTGAGCTAAGAAGACTCATGGGTGTAATATTGGCGTGAGCGTCCCATTGAAGAAGATGTTAGCCAGCTGAATGAGTAGCTGCCCAAGTATGAAACAGATTAGTGTTCTAGGCTGGCACCATACAAAGTTAAAATAACATCCCAAGAAGGGTTATGCCACTGTAACATGAGCTTTGGCTGAGTATGGTCTCGTGATGTAGCCAAGTCAAGTCAGCTTTCTTTTAACTTCCGAGTTCCATAAATCATAGCCACTAGTTATTAGTTCATTTCTCAACTACATACTCCTTCTCCACCCTTCTTTGAGAAAACACCGAGAACCAGTGAATCAGTCAGGAGTAAAAATGTCAAACAAAACATAAATAAATAGATTAGAAATTCACGATACATCTGCCAGTCAAACAAGATCTTCTAAGTTGGGGAGACCATGGGCAAAAATTTATGATTTATTGAATTCTTATGATGGTTTTGAGGTTTTGTGTAGTGGAAGGTTTTATGTAGTGGGGAACGAGATTGTGAAGCATTCAGCTATCTTATTGCTAAGGTTCCATGAAAGACTAAAAAAAAAATCCTAACTGGGGTCATCTCTTACCCCTAAGATTCTCATTCAAAGGGCCGTTTGTCATCCAATAAATAGCTGGTTACCGCACCGACTGGAATTCTCCAAAATCTAGTTCCCTACTGCTACTGTGGTAATGAGGGTGCATCCGTGTTGCATCTCGGCCAACAAATATGGTGATGTTGAAATCCATTTTCGTTGAACCCACTCTCCGCCATGCAGCTGCTGTGCTCTGAAACCTGATTCAGCCTCTCAGACTCTTCCTGTTTGATTTCATTTTTCAGGAGCAAGACTTCAGATCCTAGATTCAACACAAAAACTTCTGTCTGGAGCAGATGACAAGGTAGGCTGAACAAAAACTCTTTCAAGTATACTTTTCACTACAGCGTTACAAAGTAAATTTCAATTAGAGCGGTTCTTCGACTTGAAAGCCTTTGATTTTAGACACCTTGCAGGTAGATGAGGCTACACAGCAAATTTTAGACCTGCCTGCTTCGCAAAGGGTCAACCTGGAAAGATCGGTTAAGTTATATAAAGTAGAGCTCTCAAGGATTCGAGAAGAATTCGAAAGAGCAAGTGCCAAACAAGGAGTTACATCGTCGTTGGATCTGTTTGCTGATCAGCACTCTCATTTGCTCCAGAACTCTGAGACTTTGGAAAAGGCATCCAGAGAGCTTGACGATGGGTACAGGTAAGCAAAAACAAAGATACACGTATAACAAAGCATTGCCAGAAAAGGGACCTTACAGCCGCTTAGCCTTCCTTTGCTGTTTTTTAGGTGTTCTAAATTTACCTTACCAAGCTAAGCATTGGAAGTTTGCCAGACGTCATATACTTAGTTTTCTGTAAAGAAATTTTTCCAGCATACGTTTTTCCTACAAATAGAAAACATCTCCACCTTTTTTGGCCTCTCACTCGGCGTCACCGTCAATCCCCGTGAAAGCGATTTTTCAAAGATTAAGTTACAATATATGTATCCCAGATCATGCAGTGGCCGCTGCATGAAAACGAAATCAAATGGGGTCGCTGATCATGCAGTGGCTGCTGCATGAAAACGAAATTGGAAAAAGGTCGTAATCATGCAGCGGCCACTGCATGGAAACGAACTCAAATGGGGCCGCTGATCATGCAGTGGCCGCTGCATGAAAACGAAATTGGACAAAGGTCGTAACCATACAGCCGCCGCTGCATTGAAACGAAATCAAATGGGGTCCCTGACCATGTAGTGGCCGCTGCATGAATACAAGCTTTAGTTTATACTGGTATGTTTACTAGGATTGCACTGGAGACTGAAGAAGTTGGAAGCACGATACTGGAAAACCTGGGAAGGCAGCGAGAAACAATACAGAGGACCAGGACTAGGGTAAGGAAGACTATCCGTTCGCTGCTTCTCTAGGGTAGTGTGTATTAGCTCTAGTAGTGTGTATTAGTGTGTATTAGCTCGTAAGCTAGAGTTCAAGGGCGATTGCAGGAGTTTAGGGCTGGGTGAGCGACCTAAAAATATGACTGGATAATTCCCGGAAAGTGAAATGATACTGACTTGAAACAATGGAAAAAATACAGCACCCTGCAGGCGAAAAATGTACAAATTTTAAGAAGCAAGAACACCATCATTTATGAGACTAATCGCATTCGTGATAAGACAATGCCAGCGGATCAATCAGTTCAATTTTTTTTACTGGAGGTAGCCAAGCCCCAGCAGCAGATTCTAGCCTCTGTACCCCAGACGAAGTTTAAAGTTCATCTTTTTGTCTAGCAATCGAGATCCCAGACCTAAAGCTCAACCTAAATCAAGCCCTTCTACTAAATAGAGAATACTAAGAAAGGCATGAACTCCTGTTGGGAGCGAGGTATTTTGATGGAGGTTGGTACATGGACTCTAGACGGCGCGCATTAGTTAGGTTGACTTGAGTACGATAAGTACAATAAAATTTTTCGTGTAATTTCTAAAGATACGAGTGGAAAGACATTTAATACAAATATAAATACCCACCCCTCATACAACTATAGCACAGGCGGTAGTGAACATGATTTTTTCTACTTCGAAACTTACGACTCATAAACTTATTCGCTGGCGGGATTCACTAAACTCTGGAAGTATATGCTGTAATCAGCCTGTGTGCGACCTCTTCCGAACACATCACTGAAACCTGGTCGTGTGCGAGCAAGATGAAACGACTTGGCAACTGCCTTTATTTCGTTCTTAGTGTTGTGTTAACAGAAAAACGCCCTGGGATTTTGAAAACAAGCCCAAACAAGCCTGGCTTAATTTTACCAAAATATTTGCTAATCAAGCAAGTTATAAGAGCTGATTTTAAGGAAGCCATTTGCGCATTCTGGGATGGCGCCACTGTATTTGAAAATCTTCGTCCCTGGTGGATTTTTGGACAAACAAACCATGGAGACTCCTCAAAGGAGGCAAAAAAGGGCTTATCGAAATGACGCCTCTGGCTGATCTCCGGTCGCTCACAGAGGTTAGATCGCTTTTGGGTTTGGGCCCCGCAATTGGGTTTGGGACGTAACAAGTACTTTCGGTCTTACCTGCTTTCAAGATCGATTATTACGGGATCTCACTTTCAAGAAATTCTAGCCAGAGCGGACTTGGCCGGAACCGGACTTCGCCATTAAGGTTCGAAACGTACCCACAACGAACCTAAAGGATCTAGGGTAGAATTATCGAATATGTCGAGTTAAACACTTCAAGCAACCAGATCCTACCCCTAGAAAATGTGAAACAAGTTTTCGGCCTGGAACAAGGATATAGTAAAGCCTGTGTTTAAGTTGAAATCAGTAAGCATTATCAGAAGCCTTTACACCACTTTCGTGGGGAACAGGCAGCCCCGGTTTTTACATTAGCTTTGACAGAATACTAGAAACCTGAATAAGATTGGACCAAACGATATTGTTGCCAGCCTATACAGTAATATAGGTTTGTGCCCCAAAAACCAAGCTTTAAACGCCACGAAAACGCCAAAAACAAGCCACATTTTGAAACAGTAAGCCCACTTTCCCGCCCCAAGCCATCACAAAAAATCGCCAACCCCAGCCCACAGAAACAAGCCTGTGGGGCGAGAAACAAATACCTCTGGCAACACTGGTCATTCTTACAAGCTCAAAACTTGAGACTGACGGTGGGAATCTCTTGCTCTTGGTTCAAACTGGTTCATTGTATGCGGAACGATATTTTTCTTTGATTATCGACGTACGACAAAGTCGCATGAACGTTCCCACCAGCACGCAGACGCAAACCAGACACGAGATAATTCGCCGAGATGGTTCTGCAAGGACAAAGAAACACTTGTGTAGAAAACCTCTAAAGGCGATGGGAAATTGCCCCTCTGAAGACCACCCGCTATTAGGAAAGTTTTAGTCAAGCCCTACAAGTTTTTTTCAGAAGATGACGATTAGGCGGTGGAAAGCCCCGCCAAGTTATGCGCCGGCTCTTTTTTGCTAGTTCGGCTAAAACTCGCGTCGCTTTCCAGAGCTGTTCTTTTCTTTCCATAGTTTCCGCCAGGGACTTTGAAACGGATCCTACGCGAGTGGAAAGTGATTTTGACAAGTCAGCGATAAGTTGTAAAGTCACTGAGGCGCATAGACTTACCGTTTGTTCTTGCGCTCGCCGGATTCTCGCTTTGCTTTTCGGAAAGCCAATCCAACAGATCGCCAGAATCTCACCAAGATCTTTTGTGTTCAGACATCCTAAGATTACAACGTTTTTTTTGAAGAAAATGTAGAACAACTTTTAGCCTTGGAAAACTGACTAATCTTTGTTTCTTCTTTTCTTTTCCGCACAAAGCGCATGCGTTTTGCGTTGATTCTCGCACATAGGATGTGTCAAATTTTGCGCGAAATCACAGTAGTAAGGAACCAGGAGTTATGCATAGGGGGGGGGGGGGGGGGGCACTTTCCTCAACTCTCAAACCATCCTTGCTAGAGTTATGGAGGTTGCCTGCGAGGCAGCAAATGTGACCCAGTGAGGATGCCTAGGCTAGATTGTAAATTACTAGACATTGCTTCGAAGTTAAGGGATTATTATTTTTAGTTACGAGAGACTGACAACGCCCTGTCCATCAGCGGAAGGATCCTGACAAAGATAGGAAATCGGATTGCTCACGGACGGATTCAACTCTTTGGAATCATTGTTCTGGTCGTGTTGGTCATAATTGTTGCTGTTTACTTCGCCATACGAAGATGACACTATCCGTCAGTCGCGAGTTCTGGTTTACGGAACAAATGAAAACTAGGGATAAGGATTACTAGTCGAGAACTTAAAATGCAATAGGATTCCAAAAAGAACGAAAGAGTGAGAAAGAGAATCAAATTCAAACACGTCGGCTGAAAAATGGAAAACCTTCCGGGATGGTTTAAGACTTAAATTTAATTCTTGACTTCAGCTTGCAATTACAAATACATTCAGTCCAGCCTATCCGTTTAGAAAGAACTTTGGACACGTCAATAGGCTACATAAAAATAAGTGTTCAAGGTTATACGAACTGTAATAATTTACGATTCTCACTGCATACAGAGAGGCCTCCGCACAACGGGCAACCAACTGAAGCTCTAAAAGAAAGAAATAGTCGGCATATGCTCGCCTATACTAAGAATGTCAGTTAAATTTCAAGGTTTTAAATAACGACCTATAAAACCATATAACGAACTATAAGACCAAGGAGCAAAAATGTGTGTACGTTAAGGTCATCAGACGTCACATAAATATGCAAAAAAGGAAATACTAAAGCGCTCAGAGGAGTTCATTGAAGGCAGCTCTAAGTTTCGCTTTCCTAGAGACTCGTTTTTCCCCATTGTCTTTTGGGCCGACCTTCAAATATCTTTACTGTTATTTTGAAACTTTGAGGCCAGTATTTTTGACCGGTGGAAGGTCGCGCCTAAGGAAGCTGATGTTTTGGGATCCGAAAACGAAGGTGGACCGCCAAGATTGTCCGTCTGTCCGGCCGTCCGTCTGTCTGTCAGCACGATAACTCTCAAGGGGAGTGAGATATTTTGATGAGACTAGGTTTGAGGATTCTTTGGGTCACGGGAAAGGTCGAGTTCGTAGTTGGGCTCTGTAGCCCTACATTCAGGGGGGTGGGGGGCGGTGAGCGGTCAAATTAAGGGACGAAGAAAATATTCGTAAACAGCCAATGAGTTAGTCGATTAACGGGTATTTATGAGGGTATTTGTGATTATGAAAACCATTTTCTCGGCGAACAAGTAGCGCCCGGAATCTGGTCAAAACCGGAAAGTTTGTTGAAAATAGAACTTTTTATTTGAAGTTGATTAGATGTTCGACCTAGCGGTAAGAAGACATGCTGAATACTTATGTGAAAATCATATTTTACCCGGACAAGTAGTTCGCACGGAATCCGGCCAAAACCGGAAATTTTTTGCGAGGATAAGTTTTATTTGAAGTTGATTAGATGTCCAATTTAAGGATAAGACGAGATGCTGAATTCGTATGTGACAAAGATTTTTTATCCGAACATTTAGTTCGCCCAGAATCCGGCTGAAACCGGAAAATTTGTTACATGTTAAAGTTTTATGAAGTTGATTAGATGTTCGATATAGCGGTAAGGAGATACGATGATTTCGTTTTTAGCTTAATTTTTTCGCTGGACAAGCAGTTCGCCCGGAATTCGGCCGAAACGGTAAATTTGGCAAGAAGTAAGGCACGAAATTCGATGAGTTTCCTCAAAATAGGTATGACTCCATACTTGGTATTCTCAGAGGATTAGCGATTTGGCCTTGATATGTTTCTAAATTTTAATAGTAAAAATGTTCAATAAGTCTGGCGAAGACCCAGTTGTCTGCATCAGACTTTGGTCTTGTTCATCTGTGAGGATGAGTCTTAGCTCGTGTGCCTGGGTTTGGAGTTTTCGCAAATTCGTTTGACCGGTTCCATCACAGACAGAAGCCGCGGTGCGAAGTTGTCGGTTAACTTATAGCGGCCCTCTAATTTGTTGGTCCCAGTTCATTCTCTAATATTAAATCCGAACCCTCTTCGTCATCAAGCTTTATCGACTGTAAACTCATAGAGGAAACAGGCCAGAATGCGGATAACAGACTGCCAGGCATCCATAGCTGTAGCTTGACTGATCACAATGTCGTGCGCTGTTAAGTAAAATACTTCAATAAAAGCAGCTTTTATGCAATCGATGTGGATTCCAAATGAATGTAGGTGAGCAAGTACATAGTATGGTTTTAACGTACTCCAGCTTTCTGTGTTTTACAATCGAAGCTTCTGGAATAAACATACTTTTTTACCGCAAACTTGGAATCGTACATACGTATCCTCTCAGCAGAGGCTGATTGTGAATCGTATTTCTTAGCGCCAAACGGGTACGTCAACTGAGAACACGGTTGGGTTTACAGTACGCAGAATGCCAGGAAGCAACAAATCAACCCCATCTAAATAAATATCTCTTGAATCCGAAAGCACGGGGCACCTACAGAGAAAATGGTCCAAATCTCCTTCCTCCTTACAAGGGAGGCAAAAATACCTCCAGTCAGAAACCACATGGCCTCTTTCAGAAACTGCTGTGAATTGGTATTAATTCAATTCAGATTTATTCATCATAGTAAATGCATAACGTTGTCACGTTGACACTACATGTAACGACACGAAATATTTTGTAACGACACGAAATATTTAATTCCAAATGTTTAGAACAAGTGTTTTCTGTTTTAAAGAGCAACTGAAGAGTGAACACGATTTAAGTAAAAGCAGGTATGCAAGGGACCAATGTGTATGTATTAATCACTTAGTCTTAAGTCAGTCCAAAGACAGTAGCGATTAAGGATCGTTGGATTAACAGATGTATTCGATGTAGGCAGAACTTCAATATTAAACATAAGTGTGATTTCTAAACAATCTTTATTGATGTAGGACCTGGGGCCTACCGTCCGAGCTTCCCCCTCCACAGTTACGAACCATCCCTTCGGTGATTAAGATCAGAGTACCGGTATAGTCTAATATGTACCAACCGCTCGGGTACACGCTACACGTATATTAGATACTCGGTTTCGTACAACAGGTTAAAGCGTAAAGGTATACAAGATACTTAATTTAACATACAATAAAAGGCGAACAAGAAATATTTGAAATCAGGGCTTGTTATAAAACTTAGTAAAATAAGGCACAAATGCTTTTAACAAGTGCGCAAGCGCTCAGACGTGGAGTGTAAAAGAGTGAACTGAACTGACTTAGACTTCTCCCTTCCCGTAACGGTTAATATTAGTTATCCCTGAAGCCAACAATTGAGCTCTCAAAGAATCTCAAAACACGGCTCAGGCCATCTCTCATATAGTCAGTTATGCTCGCTATGAGCACTGTAGGTTTGTTCCAATGCACCTTCGTTTACTTCCTTGCTCGAAATCCCTAATGTCAAAGCCATACATTTCAGAGTGCGTCTCATCTCATCGTCCTAATGTCAAAGCCATACATTTTCAAAGTGTGTCTCATGTTAGTTCACTTAGAAACGCAATCCCTTCACGTAAACCGTAATTCGGTCTCCAGTCACAGTATTGCTCATCTTCGTCTTTCAACTTTTGCTTTGTATATGCCCCGCCCCGTAGGCTTATTCCAATACACTACTGGCTTTACTTTCATCAATCTTGAAATGTATTTCGTTCGTTATACCTTGTTCATACACACTAATGACAAAGTCATAAAGTTTCACATCCTATTTCATCACCACTTCCTAACGCGAAAACACATGTTGTGACCGATTGACACCTCAAACCCTTTGCGAAACACGAAACCAAACAAACGCAATGTGCATCCTACGAAAAGTGCTGTGTACAAGTATACAAGATTAAATTTGATGAGTGTCCTCGTTCACGAACTTAACACGTGAGTAGTCTGTGCCCCGTTGTAAACGAACGGGAAGGGTGGGGGAGGTGAAATTCGAAAACTATAAGAGCCTAGAAACCAAAAGGAAAAGGAATTTCGTTGTCGTATCTCTATTTGTGGTCTATATTATGCAAATTAGTCACTGGGAAACTCCGAGTTACTACTTGATACCGGCCATGGTTTTCTGAAACCGAAGAAAGGTGGGGGGGGGGGGGTGCAGTCTCAAGATTTTCTTCGTAGCCAGAGGATACAGGTACAGGAAAGTTGGTCATTCTAGCTCCAGTCATGGTAAAGTTAAGATCTTAGCCACGGGGCAATTTGGGCCCGATTGTCCCAGGACCCGGGGGAGGGTGAGGATTTGGAACCACAAAAATTACAACTAGATCCTAGCCCCAACAATAATACCAAATTCCAAATTGATCCCTGTCATGGTTCACGAGTTGTTAACTTCACTATCTGGGCCGAATTACCCCTGAACTAGGTGGGTAGGGTGTTGGACCCCTAAAAAGCACAACTAGACCCCAGTGCCAACACCTGTACCAAGTTGCAACTTGATACTCCGTCATTGTTCGTGGGTTATCATCTCCAGTGAATGAGAAACCCGTGCCCAATTGCCCCTGAACCTGGTGGATGTGGGACCCCTACTAAGCAAAACTAGACTCTAGCGCGAACACTTGTACCAGCTTTTAACTTGATATATGTCATTATCTACTGGCTACGAACTCTGCTCAGTGGGTAATCTTTGAATATTTAACATTCTGACTGGTGTCTACGTCCCTACGAGTCATTTTCATGGGAAATCTGGGCCCTGTTACCCGGGAGCGGGAGGGGGGGGGGGACCCATCAAATTGCATATCTAGACGTAAACATCCTTGACTCTACCAGCTTAAGAGTTTGATTCCAGTCACTCTACTCCACATATATATTCCCAACCTTATATTCCAAAAGCACAAAGGAATTTCATCGCCCTATCTCCAGTTATTTTCAAGTTAGAAACATTAAACAACGGACAATCTGGCCCAATTGCCCCTGAACCAAGGGGGGGGGGGGGTGATCTGCAAAAGAGACCCCAATGCTCACAATACTACCAAGTTTCAACTTTATGCCTGTTGATTCCTGTCGCTCCTAGACAATTTGGGCCCAGTTGCCCATGAACAGGTTGGGGGGGGGGGGGGCGGGGTGTGTGCAATTTTAAAAGTAATTTCCCAGCCCTAAGATCTGCAAGTACAAGAAATTTCATCACCCTATGTCCAGCTCTGGTCAAGTCATGAACATTATTTACTGCGAAATCTGGGCCCATTTGCCCCTGAACCGGGTGGGCGTGGGGGCTGCGGCCTTCAAAGGGCACAACTAGACCCCAATAAATACAAGTGTACCAAGTTTAAACTTGATGCTTGCACTGGTTCACGAGTTATGAGCTCCACAAAAAAGGTGAAAACCAAAAGCAGAAAGCTGCCCGCTCGCATTAGTGGATTGTTTCAAGGGAAACTGCACTAAAAATCGCTCAGAATAATGTACACGAGGCTCGTCAAATTTTGCACAGAATTATATTTCGTCTGGTCTTAACTTCATAACAATTCGGTTTAAAATTTGGTAGAATGTTGCGGTGTTTGTATGTATGTATTTTTGTTTTTATATCACAGGCTGAGACCCAAAGAGGGTCCCAAGATAGCAAAAGAAAAAGCAGCAAACACATGAAAATAAGTGGTAAGATAGAAACTAACATACGACTGTTTTATCAATATTTGATCATAATAAGATTATTGCAAGTATGTTGCAAGTTCATTTCTTCTAGCTACAGCCTACCCGAGAAGCCTTTTTCTAGAGCCACGAAAGGCCAAAATATCCCTAGGACAATCTCAGCTCACTTATCCGTGTAACGCCGAGACAAAGGCATAACGTCACACCAAAAAAAAATAATCAGATAGAACCTGCGCCTCCCTGTCTCTGCAATATGATATGACCATACGGAGTTGAATATTTCCCCGTACCCAGCCCGATGCAAACGAGTGGAGGCTAGGAGCTACGCGGCAGATCACGCTTCGTTACCTCTACAATTAGCTATTCGCCGTGAAGCCGCGTAGAAGAAACTTTCGAAGTCAAAGCCGAGCGGTTCGCTGGACGCTCCAGAGCGGTTCAGCGTGCCTCCCGCACTTATTGCTCTGCTATGAGCAACGGCGAAGACGGGTATCAACTCAAAGCTAGAGCAAATATCGCCAGCTCCGGTCAGTTTTATCGGGGTATTCACAGTCGCTGCATGGGACCAAATACTTCTATCTGATTATCTATTCTTGGTCACACCCAGTACCTCTGCGATCCTGAGACAAACTTTCTTTGTCGCAAGCTTCCGACTCGATAACCCACACACCGTTCACAAAAGACACGTGGGGAAGGATAAACAGGAAATGGAAAAAAATAACTCTTGGCGATCTAAATAAAGCGGACACGTTGGCATTTTTTGGTTCTTATTACCTAGTCATATACTCTTTAAAACACATACATAATACGATAAAGCAATAATCCTACCTGGTCAGGTAGTCTCGGACCTTCTGGGGTCGGTTGAGATCTTATAGAATCTTATCAGACAATCAACCGTCTTACTTCGCTTTCTTGACTTTTTCCGAATGTGGTTCTGACGGCGCGTCAAAATCTATGAGTTTCACAGAGTTTTTTGGAAACCAGCCTTTTACCTTATTCCCTCCATCATAAAACTCGGGACTCCGCTTGCTCAGTTCTCCGTAATACCAATATCTGAAAGGAGAGAGCGACTAAAGGACCCCTCTGGCTTATTCTGCTTTTTTATAATATACTACTCTACTCTTGTAGAATTATAACGTTCTAAAATCCCCACCTTTCTCCATTGTTTCGTTTTGTGCTTACGATTTTTTTGCACTTTTTCGGCCGTGCCCAGTTTTGTCCGTCACACAACATACATTTTGCAGGAATCTTCTCCGCAGACAACTCTTTCCACCATAAGGATGTGACAATCATTCGTTTTTAGTGGAGTGTTCCTTGGAACAATCCACTATTGCGAGCGCTGTAGCAGCTTTCGGTTTCCGGTTTTCATCCGTATTTTGTGGAGCTCATAACTCGTGAACCAGTGCAAGTATCAAGTTCAAACTTGGTACACTTGTGGGTATTGAGGTCTAGTTGTACCTTTTAGGGGTAGACTCCTCACCCCAACCCGGTTCAGGGGCAAATGGGCCCAGATTGCCCAGTGAATAAAGTTCATAACTTGACCAGAACTGGACATAGGACGATGACATTCCTTGGACGTTTAGGTCCTAGGGCTGGTAAATTGCTTTTAAAGTTGCATCTTATGGGCAAATGGTCCCAGATTGCCCAGAAGTTAAGTTCGTCACCCTTGCCAGGAATCAACATGTATCAAGTTGAAACTTGGTAGGATTGAGGATTGGGGTCTGTTTTTACTTTTTTCGGGTCCCAAACCCCATCCCCACTTGGTTCAGGGACAACTGAGCCCAGATTGCCCATTTTTTAATGTTTTTAATTTGACAATAAATGGAGATAAGGCGATGAAATTCCTTTGTGCTTTTGGATCATAGGGGCCGGGGAGAGCTGAACCACCCCCACCCTCTGGAAACTGGACAAAAGTTTTTGACCCGTGACTGGAATCAAACTCTAAGCTGGTATTCTTGAGGAAAAAGGTGTAAATACGCATTTTGATGGGTCTCGACCCCCCCCCCTCCCGTTCATGGGCAGGTGGGCCCAGATTCCCATGAGTTAAGTTCGTCTATGACAGGTCTCGAGTCCAACTCTTGTATATTTGGGGAGATGTATCTATGGACGAGGACCTGCGCGAATGGTTTCGCAGCCGATTCCTAAGTTACATCCTGTTTCTGCATCTCATGACCGATACAGAAAAAGCTTCGTACCGTCATTCGTCGAAATATATAACTCATCGTGATTCTTGTATAATTCATCGTAATTCGTGCTTATTTTATAATTGTTTGAATCCTAGTTCTTACATACGTTTAATGTGACGTCATTCGTCGAAATGCATAATTCGTTGTAACTCTTGTTTATGTTATAGTGATTTGAATTTCAGTTCTAATATAAGTGTAATTGTAAATGATCACTTACAGTGATTCGAATTGTATATAAGTTTATTATTTATGACAAAATTATGACAAAGGTGTTGATGTTATTATGTTTATGACGAAAAATCCAATGTTCGGCTTGCCCGTGAAGGAATTTTTAAAATAAATTGAAATTGAAATTGAACTGCGCAGACCACACTGCTTCAAGCTTTCATGGTCCTAGTCGTTTTTTTTAGTTTTGTATACTCTATCCAGTCTTCACACAGAAACGGTTTTTACCGTGAGTGGTCACACGACTCTTATTTTCAAAGCCAGACAGACACAAAGAAAACAAAAATCGCAACAAATTGAGAAACGAAAAGTATAGACTTCACCTTTTACTCTCTCGCCAGGGTTGGTCACCAAGAACCAGGGTGTACTAGTTACTTCAGGATACTTTGGGTTACATTGCATTGGGTTACGTTGGGTTACATTAGGTTACATTGGGTTACTTTGAGATACTTTTGGGTTACTTTCCAGGGTGTACAAAGTTACTTTTGGTGACCAAACCTGGCTCTCGCTAAACTTGTCTCCTTCGTAAATATATAATTTACATGTAAACTGCGTAGAACCGAAGATATCAGGATAGGAGGCCGCAGACTCCACTCAAGCAGACACCCCTATAAATCCAAAAGTCCGTGACACACCAGCAGACAGTACTTACGTTCGTCGTCATATTTGCATACCGCATTCAAACTTGCATTATAACGCAAAATGTGTTTCGCCAAGCAAATTCACTCCGACCTCACGCAACTTGTCGGACAAGTCAATGCGAGGTTAGACAAGTAAAAAGCCACGAAGGGGTCAGAAAAGAGGACCACGTGGCTATTTTTAATATTTGATATTCTGCATTAAACCCGACTAATACTTTGAATTGGTCGTCCTTATTCCTTAACAGGCACAGAGGTCTTCGTAAAGTCTATAACGCTTTCACAAAAAGGTCGCCTAGAACGGCCCACTCGTAACTGTTCGTCCGATACGCTCTCAAAGCTGAGAAACGCGGGAGGGCCACGACATTTCTCAGTCCGACTCGAAAGCACACAAAGCACGTGGCTGTGGCTCAGAGCAAAATAACGCTAGGGACTAGCGCCAAGACTTGGGAAAAGTGACGCACACTTTGTCACTTACGCCCAAATTAGCGTAATTGCTCTTAATTGCCACTAAGATTAAGTGATACAGATCATTGTAATTTTATTGACAACTTACGCGACCTGACAGAAAAATGGCAAGTTATGGGCCATAGTGTGATATGTGATTTAGCTTTATATATACTATTAAGTTTCGAATATTATAATGTTCGAGTATACATTCATTGTTGACGTAAAATCAACTAGTCGGCTTACGCCGTTTCAAGATTTTTAGTGAATAAACCAAAATTGAATTGAACACCAGCGACACTAGCACCACTAGCGATAATGAACATCCCTACTGAAACTCAACCAGTCTTGCACCAGCGCTGGCTCCAACAGCTTGCCATTCTGAACACAGCAAAAAAAAAAGAGATAAAACCTCCACTGTTTCCTTTATGTGTGCAGATCTCGTCTCACCTTTACTACAAAATTTTTAACCCGGAAGTTTGTCTCGCCTTAAATGCCGCAAGCGTAGTGAGCAGCGCTATGAGTAGGCCTACGGCACTTTTTCGAGGCATGGAAAGCATAGGTCTTGACGCTACTCCGTATTGTTATTTTGATCTGCTGTGGCCTCGTGCAACGAAGAGCTGTGCCACCCTTCTAGCAATAGCAACTATTAGTTACTATTTCCGTTCCAATCGTCGTAAAAAGTTACTACGCTAACCGTTCCAACCTTCTCGAAATAGTAACTAATAGTTACTATATGCTTACCACGCTCGGGAGCGTGGTAACTACGCATCTCTGTAACGTGATTGGTCGGATCTGCCCCTGGCAGGATATTCTGCTGGAAATAGAATAATTGTTCTAGCCTTGACGGCAAAAAGCCAGAATTCTTGACGTCATGCATAGTAACTACGGTAAGGAAAATGGAATACGGTCGAAAAATACCACTTACTTTTTCCATCTGGTAACCGTAACGATGTCTCCAACCTCTAAGCCAATCCTTGCCTCGTCAGAACACGGCTGGCAGAACGCTGTTCGCAACCCATGCCAAAGGGGGAACCACGACCCAGAATACCTTCTGGTGACCTCGTAATCTACAGATCTGATCCGTTTCAGACTTTTCTGTTGTAGTTGTTCCACCTATTAAAACAGTGTTGTAAGAACAGTTGCTAATCCTGAAGGAACAAGACCAATGGTAGGCCTACCGATGTGATCCCGAAGGAGAATGTCCAGACTGAGACTATCGGGTCTTGTAGATTTCCAGTCTTCCCCAGGTGCTGTAAGCATGTTATTTGTCCTTTTTTTTATTGCTGATTACCGAGACTGGTCAGATCACACGGCCGGAATGCCATTGCTAGTAGAAAACCCATAGAATATTCTGATCAAGCAAGTTTTTTTTTTATCCTAAACATACAGCACCTTACACATTTTTTCGGAAGATTTATTCATTCTGAAATTTCCGGTTTGTCCTACATACGATTCTGATCATACTTTTACCGGGTGTACAACAAAGCAGATAGATGGATTTATTTTATTCTCGTTATCTGTATCTCGATAGGAATAACCCGACAGAGAGATATATTTGAAATGTAAAAAGAGTGAAAGTTCTGGTGATACGCGGATTAGGGCTAAATCATTGGTACGCTGAGCGAATCCGCCGGGCGAACTACTCTCTCGGCCAGAAAATAAAGTTGAAAACCGGATTCAGCGTGTCTTCAATCGACTTCGGACAAAAATTTTTACTTCTACCTAATTTCCAGTTTTGGTCGGATTTCGGGCGAACTACGCGTGAGGTAAGAAAATACAGTTACAACGAATACAGCATATCTTCTTATCCCTATGCCGAATCTGTAAGCGTTTCCGTTTTGGCCGGATTCCGGGCGGACTACTTATCCGGCAAGAAAATAAAGTTAAAAATTAACTTAGCACATCTTCAAACCCCTAAAAGAGCTTGGTCACACTGGACTCGAAATGCCGCCTATTCGACAAACAACTGAAAATCCCTAGGGGAAGTGAGATTTGGTGACTTAGTGGCAGCTTGGGGATAATGAACAGACTGCAATTAGGGGTCAATTACGGTTCCTGTATCACAATTATACACGCTGTTTTGCTCTAATTGATCTCCTGAATTTAAAACGACAACATTCAGAATTGGTTGTACCTTGTTCTTCTTCTTTTTTCTACTTTTGCAACCCAAAAAGCTCTGACTGTTAATCAGCTTGAAAAATAAAAATCTCACTCCTCAAAATTATCACCACAATAAAATATACGACTACAGGGCCCACCTACGAACCTTAACACAAACGCTCCTGACACGAGTTGAACAAAATACACCAAGCCCTTCGAGAGCTACCATGCTTGCAGACGGACGGACGGACTCAGCCGACGTCATAGGCATCACCAACTATCGATATAAACGTTTCGGTATCACAAAAAACGACAGTTCTTCCGGGGCTCATACACGAATTGACATAAGCGGAAAAATAGAACGCAGTCCAAAGAAATGTACACAGAGGGGTTTCTCACGTCGTGGATACTCACCGTTAGTGTATACTGGTTGCATCCATCTCGCACCGGCCAAGTAATACCATCTCCAACAGCCTTACAGAACAAGCTTACAACCTAGAAAAGAGCATCAGTTAGGCAAGAACATCGGTACAGGCGGTACATTTGATATGTTATTGTGAGGAGTTGAAAGAATTAAGAAAGGAAGTGTTTGGTCGGGAGGCTTGGGAGGAAAGGGATTTGGTTTCAAGTATGGGAAGTAAGTGTTTGTGAGCTCCAAAGGCTGGGTAGATTCCTGAAGCTAGCTATGACCCACCATGAACTATTCGAAGTTGATTTTTGGTTTGTTTTCGGAGTGTATGATATTTTGTTTTTTGTTACTATGTTGTTTCCCGCCATGGCCCTTGGGCTTTATTGGGAATAAATTCATTCATTCATCGAGTATGTCAGAGTAACATTGCTGGTACTTTACGTGACACCGATCAACTGGAATGGTATTGTAAAACCACCCGTACGGTACGCCACCTAGGCCGGGAATCAGGAGGCGTAATATATTTATTAGTTTAGGGCGATCCTGGCGTTCTCACAGATTCGCTTTTTCAAAATGCAAAGCGAGAATCCACCGAGCGCAAAAACTAACGGAAAGTCAGAACTTCTCGCTTACTTGCCCAGATCCCAATAACGGACTGGATTCACTTTCCACGTCACTGGCGGAAACCAGTAGAGCGCAAGAACAGTTACAAAGGGGGTACCACAGGGTAGAGTCCTATCTCGTTTTGTTTTTAAAAGTACTATTTATGAATGCCTCTCGGATTTATTGCCAAGATTTTTCCATGGAGACTTAAGTATTAATTACATAGCTTATGCAGACGACATTCTCTTAATAAATCGAACTTAAAGTGGGTTATCTAACATAAAAACGGTTTGTCACAGTCTTTCTCAAATTGGCCTTTCTGTTAACATTTCTAAATTTCACTATCTTAAATTCAACAGTCCAAAAGATTCCGGTATTGCTTGTGAAAATGAAAGACTCCCGATTTTCCAAACCATAAAATGGCTTGGCATGATCATAGCACAGTCACTAAAAAAATCTGCGATAACGCAGTTTCGGCTGTTCACGATTCCATTCGTGTCCGATATGGAAAAATAGTTCCAAATAGAGGAAGGTATAACAGAACATTTTTTGTTCTCCGTCTTTCTGCCATCTTTCCAACTTTATCTTTTCCGGAGTTTAGGTAAGACAGCAAAGTATTTTGGGTTCTGTTGAGTCCCAAATCAGTACCAAAGAGGCATTTATTTAATACAATGTGACTGCGGAAAGCGTTATGTAGGAAGGACAGAGAGAACTTTCGGAAAACGACTTGCAGAGCATGAGCAAGAAATTGAAGACGCCCTCTCCAATGGACACCGACATAACTATACTATCAACTCTGCACTTGCAGAACGTATTTTCGAAAACCCATCCCATTCAGACTATTTTGAAAAAGGCCAAATTGTTGCAACGTGCACCCGACTCCAGCAAACTATCCGAGAAGCCGCTGAGATAAAGAAAAACCGAGCAGGCATTAACCGAGATACAGGCGAGTACTCCCTACAGGAAACGTGTAACGGGGTTAAAAATAAGTCTCAGTCCCATGTTAACAACAAAACAGAAGTCGATCAAAATGCAGAAATTTGGTTTTTCCTGTCGTCGCCCCAATCGTGCAGCAATATTTAAAAGTAATAGATACAGGCGAGTATTCGAACCAGAAACGTGGAACGAGGTTATTAATGGAATAAAATTAAGCTTTCACTTTCTTAGGAAATACCGAATTTGATCAAAATACAGAACAAGAGCTACGAGCTCATATGGCACTTGTTACGAGTAGGCAGTACAAGAAAGTAAATGAGAACGTCACAAAGTACACCCGCCATCCAAAAATGCGGTTCGGAAATAGAAATAGAATATTTAGTGTCACTCACTTCTGAGCAGTTCCGGCATCGTCTCGAGTATCTGTGGCAAATGCGCATAACTGTTCACACTTCCAAGTTTCAGCCGAATAAATCCACTCGTTTGATCCCTAGACGTGCTACACGATTTCCGGTACTCCCTCTATCTCCCCCTACGGTGGCCGAATCTGGTTGGACTCACAAATGGCTAAAGCATCTTCTTTTATACCATCTATCAAATTTCACTCGAATCTGAACATTTTTGGAAAATTCCGGTACCCCCCCCCCCCTACCAACGTTGTCGGATCCGGTTCGGGCCCAAAATATGTCATCTAGGGTATATGCTCTCTCTACATTCCATGTTTCATTTAAACTGATGCACTCGTTTGACCCCTATGCGACCCTCAAAGTTTCCGACAATCTCACTCCAACTCCCCCTACTGTGGCCGAACAGGACATGAAAACATAAACGTCGTATATCTTAATTCCCTCTTCCTGTCCATCAAGTTTTATTGAAATTGGTGTATAGCCTATCTGCAAGTTTCCAGTACCCCCCCCCCCCCCCCACCTTAGCCGAATCCGGCCCGGACACCAATTCTAGGCCGCATAAACTCGGCACTGTCGAACTTGCATACAGCTTGACGAGGACCCTTGACAAGAAGCGCCGAAATATCGCTGCTAAAGTATCGTAGCTGACGTATCCATTATATGCATTATTTGAAAGGTTTCAAAGTCAGCTCGGGCTCAAGGAATATTTATTACTTTTCTAGTCAACACTACTGAACAAATAGTTGTCCATTTTTCTGCAACATAATCAGAAATTAGTGTTGGGCGATCGATACGATAATGGAAATATCGGTAATATTGAAAAATATCGATATTGACTTTTCAAATATCGATATTTTTGACAGTTGCATTACGATCTGCAACATCTTTATCATTCGGGATTTTCAGAATAAAAGAAGAAATAGGGATTTCAAACTTGATTTCGACTGGGTAGGAGAAACAGACTGGGAAGGAGAAGCGTGGAAATCCTACTATTTCTTAATGGAAATGTTTGATTTTGTTTATTTAGTTCAGTTTTTGTCTTGTTAATTTTTTTGCTCCATGAAAAATGTAGCAGTTTAAACAGTTTCAAATGTCGGTTTACGATAATCGAAATATCGATAACCGAATTTGAAAATATCGATATTTCGACATTCCTAAATATCGCCCAACACTATTCAGAAATGCTGTTTCTTAATAACTGGTCTCCTGAATCATTCAGAATTATTTTTATGTTGTTGATTTTTTTTTTATTTAGCAACCCCCAAAAAGCTGCCTTTTTTTGGATCTAGTGTGACCACTTCGGCGCCTAATTCTGCGCAGAAAAAAGCCAAATGCGCCACTCAAATTCTAACCCTCGCGTGCCCATTTGGTTGTTATGATTCCAATATATATTGTGAGCAGCCTTATTACCATTATTAGTAACTATATACAATCATTAATACCTGCTTCCAGTTCCCTCTTCTTCCAAGGTCATATGGGTGAAGAAACACATCTCCCGACGCCGACCTTCTCGCATTTGCTTTTTCAACAATCCAATCTTCAATACCAGTTCGATTCTTCAAGATGGATTTGACTTGAAAGAACAAGAGTATTCCAACTGCTATAACCACTCCAATAGCCAGTCCCAGGCTCATCACTATCCAAAATAGCGCCCAGGGGCTAGCAAATCGTGCTGCAGCGTGACGCGGGTACCATGGCTGGAAAACAGAACATACTACAGTTAACTTTAATCTTTATACGGAAAAACTTTCTACAGTGTAGATCGGTTTTTAGCACCACACCACAATACCTAGTCTTGTCTTAGTAAAAGACGAGATCGACTTCAGAGCGGTTAGGTAAATATGAAAGGCTCTTTGGGTGATCTATTTATAATTAATTGCTATCCGGAAGAGGGTATTTCTGGTTCTCGGGAGTAGCATCTGAATTATTATGTGAAACGTGGTCGAATAAACGTCTTCGAGGAAGAAAAAGCTAACAGCTATACTGACATTCGAGAAACAGTCTTGTTGGTGCGAAGCAACCAAGTGGCCCGCCGAGGTTAAACCAAGTACAGTTTCTTAAGTATTGCACTGTCTAATGTTAAGGTGACACCTTTAAACAAATAAAATATTTGCTGGTTTACACCTGAATGCCATTTTGGCATATACAGTAAGCATTTGGTTCCATAATCGAAACCTAGGCGATAGTCAGTACAGGCAACGCGAAAGTCATCCGAACAAGCTTTTGCTTGTCACTTCGAAGACGATACTTACTTTGCTCAATGTCGCATAAAGGTAGCCTCCTAAGATGACGCTAGCGTGGGCACATCCAACAACAGCGAATGCTAGGAAGGCAGTGAAGTGTCCGTGGTTATTATGCCCCACGCAATTATTAATCCACGGACAGTGGTGGTCCATCTTTAGTACACATCGTTGACCTGAAAATATGCCATCACTTTTTTTTTTTTATTGAACTACAACACTTCACAAGACCAAAGGTTTCGATACCCCGATGGGATCCCACAAATTTAATCTTTAATCCAGATAATTTGGTATTAACCAGACTCCTGAACATTTAAACTTTTAGAAACAGGAGAAGGTCAATAGCTAATCATCTGGGAAAAGTTCAGATGTGGCATGTGTGTATTTACTCCGCGGCTATACTTCATATCTACTTTGACGAAATCGATCGAATCTTCCTGCCTTACTTCTCGCAAATCTTCAGTTTCGACTCGATTCCGGGCAAACTACTTGTCCGGCAAAAAACTAAAAGCTCAAAATCAAATTCAGCGTATCACCTTACCCCGATATCGATCATCTAATCAACTTCAGATAAAACTTTAACTTTTAACAAATTTTCCGGTTTCGGCCGGATTCTGGACGACCTATATGTCCGGGTAGAAAATGATTGTCAGATGATTCAGCCTGTCTTTTTACCCCTAAATCGAACTTTTACTCTTAACAAATTTTACGGTTTCGGACGGATTCCGGCGAATTACTTGTCTGAGAAGAAAATGATTTTCATAAAAATGTTCAGCATGTCTTCTTACCCTTCAATCGAACGTTTAATTAACTTTATATAAAACATTTACTTTTGACAAAATTTCTGATTTGGACCGGATTCCGAGCGAACTACCTTGTCCGGCGAGAAAATGGTTTTCATACTTGTGTTCAGTATGTCTTCTTATCCCTAAATCAACTATCTCAGCAGCTGTTAAAAAAATTTGTTCGCCCCTTAATTTGACCACCCTCACCCAGCCCTAAAATTCCTCGCACCAAGTTTCATAAAAATATCTCGTTCCCTTCGAGAGTTATCGTGCTTACAGATGGACAACTTTTACGAAGTCATAGGTATCCCTCAACTTACGTTTTGGGATCCCAAAAAGAATCTCTGAATACAGTTTTCTACCAACAGGCGTCATTCCGTGGAAACCTAGGGGGGGGGGGAAGTGGCGCTTTTACGGACCCTCTTCACAATCCTGAACATAAATCTTACAAAGGTGACACCATAAACATTCAAGTGAATTAACAACATATGAACGAAACATTCCTTGATGAAGACTGAAGAAAATCAACCATTTGTATAAAGGGTAGGCTATGTACTGTACATATTCGGTTTTTCGCCTCGAAAACTCGGTTTGAAAGAGGTTTTCACGATCTGGACCCGCTTAGGACGCTACGGACAGCTGCACAACCCCTAAATGAAGCCCATGTTTCTATCTTTCTTCGAACAGCTTGGCAATTATTCCCGGCAGCCACAATAATCTGACTTGACTGAAATTAAGAATCTGACTTACACTTGGAACAGTGGTGAGACCTTGGGGCCTTGTAGCCATTGCAAACTGTGCAGAATTGAAGAAATGCATTATGTTTCTTCTTCTTCTGTAATCATAATTAATTAGCGATATGTAAATGCAGTGACATCAAACAGTCGAAATTAAACTGATGTATGTCGGAAGTAGGCCGTGCGATAAGGTCTTTTAAAGGTGGAAACCAAAACTTAGCTTATTATCTTCGGCCCGTGACGCTTTCGTGACGTCATGAAAGAAATAGGGAAATTCTATTAAAATAATGTTGCAGAATATATATTAGTATCTATATGTATAGAGCCGAGCGGCCAGCAAGGCACCGGACGCGTTTACACTTGTTAACCATTATACGGACAATCAGTTCCGCTAGTAAATAGAAAATATAGACTTTCCGGGTGACGTCAGATAATCAGCTAAGATTTAGTCAACACCCTTTTAACTGACTTCAAACGGATCTCAGCTGGCTTGAGTGTATTCTTAATAAAGGATTTCAGATTCCATACCTTACAGGCCTGTCCTGACTAACCCAATTAGCAAGTCAGCGGCAATGCCCAACTGCTCACAGAAATAAACGATTTGATATTTATATTTGATAGTGCAAAATGGATACAAACGGATACGAAAACCTTTTTTGCCACAAGTTAATTTTTCCGACTTGAGCGGTTTTGAGCCTGAAGAGGACCCTCGCCAAGATGGGCCGCATATGTCTAATAAAATTCAGCTGACGTATCCGTTTTGCACTATCAAATATGGGAACATTTGATATTTGGGAAATATTTGGCAAACAGTAGGTTAGGAGCGTTATCCACCTTTCTAATAATGGTAACTTTTAGTTACTATTTTCGTTCCAACCTCGCAAAAAGTACTACGCTGACCGATCCAACCTCCTCGAAATAGTAACTATTTGCTTACTATGCTCGGGACGTAGTAAGGGTAGTACGCGTCTCTGTAACGTGATTGGCCGGATTCACCCGTGGCAAAATATTCTGCTGGAAAATAGAAAAATCGTTTCAGCCTTGACGGCGAAAAGCCAGAATTCGTGACATCATCCGTAGTAACTACGGTAAGTAGGCTATAGGTCTCGTCCCTGAAATGCCACTAAAGTGGATTGTACCGGCCATCGCTCTTAGTGTCCGAGAAAGCTTCTTCACTCGTTCAAGATTATAGAGCATATTCAGCATTTTACGTCGTAAAGTGGCAAATTTACTATGGTTTAACTTGATACAAAGATAATTCTAAAAAAGATTTACACCCCTAAAGACTTAAATAATTACTTTGATGAAAGGGATTTGCTAGTTAAGTCGAATAAGGTACACGCTGTTGAAACAAATCTGAACTTACTGGAGACCAGGTGAGTGGCACATATCCTGGCCCAAGCGCCAGAGAAGCGAAGAAGTGAAATACAGTCATTGAACTACAGAAAATGAACAGAGACAAATTCAGAAGGTACACAAAAGGCGAATGTGACTGTAGCCACACAGGAGCACACTGGAGAGTTGTGATGGTGACCATCTTGATTATCCCTAGAAAAAAAAGAAAGACCATTAAGACCCTGGAAAAATCATCACATTCAGCCGGTCGTGGCTAGACACATGGCTGGTGGGTTGTTGCAACAATTTGGGGCTGGGGGGGGGGGGGTAATAGCCTACTCTCAGTGAAACTCTGAATTTTCCAAAGAATTGCCTATAATGATAATGATAATAACTTTGTTTTTCATCCGTCAAATAGCACATGGCATAGAAGGAGTAGGAATAAAGAAAGAAAAGAAGAAGGAAACAATACAACAAGAGGAGACCAAACAAACAGAGAGACTACGACAACACTATCCGATCAACAAAACCACCCTATTGTAGAAGAATGCTCTCCCATTGATGTTTAATGTTACTGTTGTAATTCTATATAAGTTGTCGAAAATTTTCGACAACTTTTCGTAGTGAAAATTTTACTATTTTGGGTCCAAGGAGGGAGGCGGAGCAGGAATTTAGAGAAACGAAATAGAGCGAATTTATGTTTTATCAGTGTTAGTTAACATTCGACAGAAAGGTGCGATGTATAAATATTTGTTCCTTTATATGTTTATTTACATTTTTATAAAATGTTTAAAATATATGTTAAAATATATAAAATATACGTGCGATTTATAAAATATCTGTTCCCTAATCAGCGACAACTGCTGCACTGAACACCATATATATTTGCAACACATTATTCTATAAACAGATGGTTTGGTTGCCGATGCATAGTGGTTACCACCCAACAAAATTCATAAGAAGAACTATTGACTGCACTCACTGAATTTCAAACATATTTCTTATGGCCTAGCTTCACCGTAGCTCAGGTTGTACCAATCTACCACAAATGCATGAGTACCACTCTACCACAAATGCATGATTGGGAAGGCTATGCCAAAAGATAGCTAGCCTCAGCCAATAATGCGTGGACTCTCACATCAACTGAAATTAACTGAACATCATGACTTAAGCTTATTAAAATAAACCTTGCTTACTGCTTTATCCAGACATAATATTTCCAGCACAAGACAATAGCCCAACTGAGGAGTCCATGTTTTTACTGCAGGCTATTCTCTTTTGTTAGGATTCCACTCCCTAATGTTGCAAAGCAGCATACAGGTCACTCAAAATAAATTCTACCGAACAAAACAACTATTTATTGAACAGTACTTTCCAAATATACATTGTTGTTCCTAGTGGTTGGGACTGCAACACACATTCTATAGAAACGCTGTAGGGTTTGTGTTCTGTCCAACTGTTGCGCTTTGAACTGCACTTTGTGGATTCAAAAGATTAGCCTCCACTGAAAACTACACTTTTCCCCTTGCCCTTGATACAGTCTCGCTGTCGGAAAGATTTTGCACGATAACGAAATAGTAAGTTCTATTTTGCAAGGCTCACTCTGAACCAGCTCTGGACCAGAAATAGACCCCAACCACTGTTTAAGGTTATTTAGAGGCGAAAGCCTTTTCTGATGCTTTATATTATCGTTATTATTATTAGCCCAGCAAGCCTTATAGCCTCGTCAGCAAGAATTTGGTATAGGCTATTCCAAAATTTTTGGTATAGGCTATTTCACAATTTTATAAGGGTTGCTAACTGCTCTGGTACAGTTTACGTATGTTTCTTTGAGCATTTCTCTGAATTTTAGATTACTCTGATTTTGATTTATACCTTTAAGAAAGTTAAATGGAGTTAAGAAGATACAACATTAAAAACTTAATATCAGTTAAGTGCCAATTTCAGCAGTGCAGCTTCTTTTTGACATAAAGAATGGAATCAAATCTTAAAACTGTGACTTGATATTCCTTTCTGAAGGTTCTTTTGTCTATTAAGATAATACGAGTGTTATGAAAGTAACATGAACAAATTTCAACACTTTGGATGCCATACCCTGCCTGGTTGTTAAAGACAAGAAAACAACTGAGCCAAAAAATAAAAAAATAATAGAATCTGCCTTATATTCTTCGCTACCAGTCAAAGTTCACAGCATGTTAGCTCTAATGTACACAGTCCGAAGTACAGTAGAGGCTGAGTAGTGTTATGCTCACTTCATCATCTCTCTCAATTTTCCTTTCCTTGGTTTCATTTCTTGCTTGCAAATGGAAAGGCAAAATAAAAAACTTAATAAAAATAACCTGCACAGCTTTCTTGGTACTGATGAGAAACACTGCAAACTCACATAACCTGTATTTTGACAAGTCTTGGGATCAGTTGACACCTAACTGTTAGTCGTTATTTCAGAGAGTAATTCTAGAGTAATTCAGAGAAGAGTTCCTGAGTAATTTCAAATTTCAAATTAATTTATTTTAAATTTAAAAACTTTTCTTAATTTACTAATTCTAACTCTTTTATAATAATTTTAAAGACGATTGAGCTGCAAAGTTAGGATAGCTACTACATAAACACTTTTCAAATTCTGACCCTTTGGTCATTGGAATATGCTTCTCCTGGACTTCAACTTTGGTTTGAGTTCAATATTACCTCTCTAACTTGCTCCTAAGTATCCTAATTGTACCATGTTCTTCAAAACTGTGCTAACTGAAATTTTTTTGAAAACTGAGTTAACTATACCATTGGAAAGAACATAGCTGATTTGGTATTCTGTTAAATTATGCTAAGTGTTAGATGACGACATGAGCACTATCTAATACGTAGATTAGTTTTAACTTTCTGAGTTCCTACTTTCTTCATGCAGATGGCATACACAAAACTGGGCCCAAAAATCATGAAAATGTAGTTAGCACAGTTTTGAAGAACACAGTACAATTGTCCATTTGAAAAGTAGTAATTTCTATGAAGCATGCATAGCGCATTAAATCTCACGCCAAATAAACATTTCCCACTGAAACTTTTCCAAGAATTCGTGATGTGATAACAATGACACCATTGTCATGTAAATGACATTTTCTCTTCGTAATTTTTTATTGAAACTGGGTGTTAGTTCTTTCAATATATCGTCACTGCAAATAAGTAGGGTAGCCACAAAAAACGCCATCGCAGTAGATCAAATTCGCGGATATTCCACAATGAAAAGATGAATTGCTGTGAATGTGTCTTTTATGTTTTTCAGTTTTTAACTATCGAAACCAGCTTTAAAAAATAATGAAAATACACCACGGCATTCAGCAATAAACTATCTATTTAATAAGGCCAGCAGTAAGGTGTTCTAACTAACTTAAAATAATCATTAATACCACATATAGTAAATCCAGTATATAACAAGACCAAAAGTTTCGATGGGATCCCAAAAGTTCAAATTTGATCCAGACAATTGGGTCTTTTCTTTGCCAGATCCGGTCTTTGCCAGGCTCCTTGAACACTTTTACTATGAAAACTTAGAAACAGATTAAGGCCAAATAGCTAATCATATGAAAAACCAAGTTCAGATATTGATTCAGCATGCGCATTTACCCCTTTAAGTCATATCTATTTTGAGGAGGCAGATCGAAACTTCCTGCCTTACTTCTGCCAATTTTCCGGTTTCGGCGGAATTCCGGAACTACTTGTCCGGCGAAAAAATAAGCTCAAAAACAAATTCAGCCTGTCTCCTTACCCCTACATCCAACCTCTAATCAACTTCAGATTAAACTTTTACTCTTAAAAAAATTTCGGGTTTCAGTCGGATTCCGAGCGATCTATACGTCCGGTGAGGTCATATGGGAATTCAGTATGTCTACTTGCCCGCAAACCGAACATCAAATTAAATTTAAATAAAACTTTTACTTTAAACAAATTCTCCGGTTTTTCTCCGGCCGAACTAATTGTCCGCCGAGAAAATAATTTTCATATTCGGACTCCTTTCTTGCTCCTAACTTCGTATTAAACTTTTGCTTTTCACAAATTTTCCGGTTTTCGCCGGATTCTGGGTGAACTATTTGTCCTGCGAGAAATTAATTTCATATTCGGATTCAGCATGTCTCCTTACCCCTAATTCGACTATTTCATTAGCTTTAAAAAATATTTTTTGTTCCCCTTAATTTCAAACCCCTCCCCCACCCATATAGAGCTACATACTTCGAAGTTCACCTGTACTCTGACCTAAAGAGTCCTCACCAAGTTTGATCAACATATCTCAAACTCTTCGAGAGTTATTGTGCTAACAGACGGACATACAACTTTTCCAATTTCACAGGTATCCCTCCACTTACGTTTTGGAATCCTAAAAAGTAACTGAACTTGCCTAGAATTTTTTTTTTATATTGAGTACTGAATATCTATGGCCAGCTAAACCAGTAAATTTCCTGTTCTAAGCACTTGAGCATCATATTCACACTTTCTCTTATAATCCATTTGCAGCTAAAGGAGGGGTATGTGACCTCATTTTATTTTTTACACAATCTCAATTTTGCTGTGAAAATGATGAAATGAAATGTCCATGCTATCCTGACACTCAAGAGGCAAAGTCTGATTTTTTTTCAACACTTATAAGTCCAAAAATGCCTTTTCTTTCTTCTGAACCCACTTTACAAAGGGAAATTTTGGTTATGAACTTTAGTAACTCTACCTTTTTCATCAATTTGTGAATCACATAAAGCAATTGGAGCTCAGGTAAAAAATGAGGTGATACTGTTTGAAAATAAAAATATTTGTAACTAGTACGGTAATATGAAAGTCAAATTTGTTTCCCCAATATGCAATATGTAAACCATGTTTTTCATATTTTTCGGGCCCTTTTTAAGCCAGACAGATTTCTCTGAAGGAAAGACTGGATTTGAAATCTTGCTTGAGGTTGGGTATTACTGTATTGCCAATGCAAAACACTCAGAAGACAAAATGGCAGCTACCATGCATTAGGCCAACATTGCTGTATAACTGGGGTTTGAGGTTGAGGGTTGGAAAGGAAGGTAATGGAGAAAGTGGCTTGGGGTCATGGACTCTACTCTGATATTAAACCACCCAGCTGGGCATAGAGATTTTGGCATAAATCACTAAGTGGATGCAAAAGGCATAGAGCTTGGTCACACTGGGCTAATTTCTGCACAGAATTAGGTGCTGAAGTGGTCACACTAGAGCCAAGAAAAGGCAGCTTTTCGGTTGCTAAATAGAAAAAAAATGAAAAGTACAAGATAGGCTACACCTAATTCTGAATGTTGTTGTTTCGAATTCAGGAGATCACTTAGAACAAACAGGGTTTCTGATTATGTTTCAGGGAATATACTTGTATTTTTAGTGCTGTTGACTAATAAAA
The DNA here is from genome assembly GCA_023053575.1 of Branchinecta lynchi. NCBI lineage: Eukaryota > Metazoa > Arthropoda > Branchiopoda > Anostraca > Branchinectidae > Branchinecta > Branchinecta lynchi. The sequence goes on from JAKZAP010000004.1 coordinate 27,689,703, forward strand.
ATAATGTAAAGAAGTATTTTTTTCACTTGAAAAAAAGGAAGAAGACATCAAACAGAGGCTTCTTTGATAGTTTTTGGCAGAAAATAAATAATAGATGTGACTGATGGCATTTTGACATCTACAAACTCTTTACCTTTCTCCCCAAAATAACTTTCGATAATCCTGGGACGTTGGACCCAAAAATCATGATAGTACACACTAGCCCAACATAATTCAGACTGAATTGTTACAAAACAGGTCCAGTTTCAATTTTAAACCCCTAATTGCAGTCTGCTCATTATGCCCAAAGCAATCAACCCTCATGTCCCATAAGGATTTTCAGAATCTCATGGGTGATCACACAATCTGCGCAAGTTTGTAGACTCCTTTTCACCCAAGAAATAATTGTCAAATCGGTGCCATTTTCAAACCAGTGTGACCAGGCTCATAGCAAATCAGTTGGTGGGAGGTCATGGCCACTAGAATGTCTAGAAGGTAGATACAGAGTATTACTTAGAGTTTGATTGGATGGGTCTTTTCCATTGCCAGAATTTTCTACACATCAAAATTAATGCCAAATGGGGGTAATGATTGTTTTTCTAATCAAGAATTCGGATAAGTAGCAAGTTAGAGAGGTAATATTTTACTCAAAAGAAGGCTAAAGTTCAGGAGAATCACATCACGATGTCAATGAACAAAGGGAAAGCAAAGGCTCTGAATTTCTAAGTTATTTATTTAGCAGCTACCCTATTATAAGAGAAATTCTGAATATGGTATTCAAATGCTAAGAAAGGGGGTTCCAAAGTTCTTGCTTGGCATCACCTTTTAATAATAGGGATCTTAATTATAACCAGACAAAAATTGACAAATACCTAATGCAATAAGTGGACCCCAATGTAATGTCCTGGTAAAGTTCTTCAGCACTGACATTGTTATTTCAAGCCTGAGACTAGGCTCTCAAGCATTTATTGGTAGTCTAGCTTTATTCAAGCTAGACCCAAATGGATCATTATTTTCTTGTACATTTAGCAGGGAACGGCAGTTTGAATTCTTTGCGCCTGAATTTGAGGTCGATGAATCCCCAATCCATGGCTTCGAAATTCCAGCCTGTGAAATAATTTATGGCAAATAAATTTAAAAACAAGTAAATACTGTGAAACAGAATATTTACAGGCTTCTAACAGTAAGGAAGGGTAAGAAATTTAAATCTACACATAACTTTTCTTATCAACACTTCGAAAGTATGGAGGGAAGTTATATTTTGTTTCTACAGAAAAACCCAGCCGCAACCTGGAACAGCATAATCGTCAGTTGTTTGTTAGCTTTGCTTTGGTATTCACGATTGTGAAATTCGTCAAAGTTTCTCTAAAGAATCCGTTACATTTGTTTTATCCTTTTTTCGTATGTCACTTCAAAATCTTCAAGTTTTTGGTGAGTTCTTGTTAAATTGACCTTTAGGGCAGTCTACCAAAGACCCCTGATTTTTGGTACACTAGCCTAGCCTATGTCAAATGCTGGGTATATCTAGTTCTTGGCACAGCCTACTAATGCTGGATGCCCTATCCCAGATGACGAATACCTGTTGCTACCTTAACCTTGATCTACTCCAAGACAAATGAATTCTGATTGGTTGATTTGGTTGAATTTTTGGTTGATTGGTTGGTTTCTAATTCCGGACACACCTGATGGGATTAGATTTCTAGCTTAGATGTACCACAACCTGTCAGGACTAGTTAAGCCTGTTGAAAGATGTGTGTTTAAAATCATATTCACTGATAAATCTTTCCTAATTCAGATATTTAGGCCCTACTGTGACGGTAATGAAATCACGGCATCCTGGATTGTTACAGTATAGGAGTCAACGTCAATGTCTGTAAGCAAAAAAGACAAAGATCTTCTCTTTTTAAAATACTAAATGTTTTTTTTATATTGAATTCTTGTTTGTTTCCAACAATTATGCAATTTGCTTTCATATTTTTACAAGTATCTGTGGTTAAACAAAGATTATGTGATGGCAACAAAATTCGGGTGACCAGCTGTAATGGTAACAAAGTCCCCAGAAAACTTTTGGGTCATTGCAGAAATTCATATACTGGAAATGCAGCTTGCACGCTATTATCTCGGAAGAAACCCTAGCATGAAGAAGAAGAAGAAAGCTTTCTTTTGAGATGCTGTATACCTTTTTTTTGGAAATTTCTGTGGTGAGGTAAAGACAGCCAAAGCTGGGCAATGGAATAGGCAGGTTCAATTCTGATGGAAATAGTATAGGCTCCAGTAATCAATCAATATTTGATTGGATTAACGTATCTAGCATTTGGCATAGCATATCAAGCATTTGTCATAGGATATCCAAAAACCAAGGGTTTGTGGTAGACTGCTATAGTGTGGGTATCCAACCTCAGACCAAGTTTCAGATTCTCAGAAAAGCATGCCCCTTGACTTGAAGACTTCAGAAAGATGTATCTATTGTGGATACAAGGAACAAAACAGAAAAATACCAGATAGGATATTCAACAAAAATTTTCATGTTAGAAGAGGCCTTTTCCACGGCTTCAATTGTTTATTCTTATTTTTTTATTTGATTGTTTACTGAATCACTTTATACATGACTAGCCTGAGCTCAGATTATTTACCTGTACATTGAGGACTGCAGCTGACCTGATTAGAACAGTAAAAGGATAACCAAAGATTATCACATTTTGAATTATAGTATTTTGCCTTGAAAGAAATAGCATCATTGTTCTGAGTATGTAAGTAAGTTATTAAAACAGAGCTCTTACTAGAAATAGATTATGAAAAGGGTCGGATTTTTTTCTTCAAAAAATACCATTGGAGCTGTACCTGGCTTTGTTTATACACTATCTCGATTGTTGCCGTGAAATTACTAAAATGAAATGTACATGCTGTCCTGACAGTCAAGAGACAAAATATGACTTATATCAACAGCCATGTGCCCAGTAATATTCAAATTCTGTACCTTTTCTTTGTCTTGAGGCTGCTTTGAAAAGAGATTTTCTGGCTACTGACCTTGATAACTACCTTTTTCATCATTTTGTTAGTCAATCAAGGTAAGGTTAGATTGAAGTGATCTTGTTTGAAAAGAAGAATATGTTTAATTAGCAACATTGCAGCAATATTTACTGATAAAATATAAACCATATAAACCATTCAATTATTCAATCTAGTATGTTTGTCATATTTGTTGGTTCCTTTTTAAGCCAGATAGATTATTCTGAAGGATAGACTTCTCTGAAAACTTGAAATCTTGTCAGAGATTGGGTAACCCCTGTACTTCCACCTGAATCTAGTGGTTTTCTTGTTAGGGCTTGTTGACTACAGTAGAGGTAGGGTACGGTAACCAGTAGATGGCACTTGAAACTTACTCTGACTCTTTACAATGAATAAGTCAACCAAATGTCATTCAATTTCCATGAATTTCCGTGTGCAAAACCAATGTTTAATGCTGACTGTGAGGAAGGGAAAGATTTATGTCACAGTGTTGCCACATGAGATTTTTCATGGAAAATCAGCTTGATGTATGGAGACCGAAAAACGGCCACCTTGAAAGATGCAATTTATTCAATGTGTCTGATGATGCTGAATGTTCAAGTAGAAGAAAAGAGTTGGTTTCTACTGCTGTTGTTTGTTTTGATCCATTTTGCTGAAAAATTCTGTTATCGTAAGTTTAAAACTCCATGGAAATATTTTGGCTGGTTTTTCGTTGTGGCCAGCTAATGGTCATTGTACCCTATGTTCTTTTGAATGTTTGTTGACTTTGGATTGCCCATGCACTTGCTGCCACTAAAGTCAACTATTAGTAAGCCAAAATAGGTAATTAAGGGCCTCTGAAAACACCTGAATAGGTGTGCTATATTATTAATTTCCGTGACATGGGGATGTGAACTGGTTAGATGAATTTGCCTTCGGGCGGGATCACTGTTACTATGGCCGGCTTCTACCAGACTATTGTAGTGGTTTGCGAACTTAAAAGGTGGTGGTTGCGAAGTTAAAAGGTGGTTAGAAGATAGAGCCACCCACAGGACTTTTGTCTTTTATGTGGTTGTTGAGTTTTTTTGTACAATGTAGTTGTGTTTTCTTGGTGAAGTAAAAAAATAGCTCAGTGGTAGAGTGACTGCCTTGTAAGCAGAGGGTCCTGGGTTCAATTCCGAGCTGAGGAGCATTTTTGTCTATCTGTTCACGATTTATAAAATGTTTCCATCTCAAGGGCGTCTTTCCCATTAAAATTATATATTTTGGTTTTATTTGGTTTTCACCATGAGACCCTGTCTTGTGGGTCCTGGTTTGTCTACGTGGCTCCGACAAGGGAGTCCTAGACTTCTAAATTATATTAGAAAATTGTTTATGGTATTGGTCACGGTACAAGTCCCTTGTGTAAAGTGCCATCTATATTCCCTGAATAGGTATTTTAGATCTTCCTTCTACCATTTACCTCAGCCCCAGACAAGATTTCAAATTTCCAGAGAAGTCTTTCCTTCGGAAAAATCTATCTTGCTTAAAAAGAAACAGAAAAATATGACAAATAAATTTTGCTTTAATATTTCTAGTTATTTTTGTTTTCCGACTGTTCCCCCGCATTGATTCATGAGCTCATATTCCTTGCTGTAATCTACAAAGTGATGAAAAAGATCGAGCTACCAGAGGTAAAAAACAGAAAATTCCTTTTTAAAGCAGCAAGACCAAAGGTTTCGATGGGATCCCACAAATCAATCAATTCTTAATCCAGACAACTGGGTCTTGTCTTAGCCAGATCCAGTCATCGCCTGACTCCTTGAACATTTTTACAATTAAACTTCAGAAACAGATTAAGGCCAAATAGCTAATAATCTGAGAAAACCAAGTTCAGATATGGATTCAGCATGTGTGTTTACCCCTGTAAACACACCGGTTTTGTTCCGGTTTTGGCCGGATTCCGGGCGAACTACATGTCTGGGTAGAAAATTGTTCTCACATAAGTGTTCAGCATGTCTTCTTGTCCTAAATCGAACATCTAATCAACTCGAAATAAAACTTCTAATTTTAACAAATTTTCCGTTTCGGCCGGATTCCGGGCAAATTACTTGTCGGTCGAGAAAATGGTTTTCACCATCGTCTTCAGCATGTCTTCTTACCCCTAAATCCGGTTTTGGCCGGATTCCAGGCGAACTACTTGTCCGATGACAAAATGGTTTTCACCATCGTGCTCAGTATGTCTTCTTACCCCATAATCCACTATCACATTAGCTGTTTCAAAATATTTTGTTTGCCCCGTAATTTGAACCCCCTCTCCCACCCATAAATGTAGGGCTACAAAGCCCATCTACGAACTCGACTGGTCCGACGACCGAACGAATCCTCACACCAAGTTTCATAAAAATATCTCATTCCCTTCGAGAGTTATCGTGCTTACAGACGGACGGACAGACGGACAACTTTGGCGATGTCATAGGTACCCCTCCACTTACGTTTTGGGATCCCAAAAAGAAAAGGCATTGAATTCCAATATTTTTGGACACATGATTGTTGAAAAAAAATCAGTTGCCTTTAGATTGTCAGGACAGCACGCACATTCGATTTTAACACTTTTGCGGGAACATTCGAGGTTGTGTAAAAACGAGCTCAGACTGCAGTGTTCACATTTAAGTAACTATCCAAATAAACATACCTCTACTGTATATAGCCTTCCCTCTCTCCGATGCGGCGGCTGGGCGAAAAATTTCAAAAGCCGTGGTTAAAAAGTGCAAAAGGCTCTCAGAAAGGAGATATTGAGCGCGAGTGTTACAAACTCTTACCACAAAGCTAAAGATGCTTGAGTGCAATTTTGTAATTACAAAATATGGTGACATGGATTAGTCTGTAATATCCCTAATATTTCAACAAGAAGTCTGTTCATTATTTGTGATGTAGTGAGGAAATTCCAGTCAAAATTGAAAAATACAGACCAAACCATGTTTACACTAACTGAATTTATATCATATTTTCTGTAGATCCATTTGCCGATGCTGTCAAAGGAAGCGAAGATGATGTTCAGGATGGATTAATCCATATTCGTATTCAGCAGAGAAATGGAAGAAAAACCCTCACCACAATTCAAGGGCTATCTTCAGAGTATGACTTGAAAAAAATTGTCAAGTCCTGCAAAAAGGTAAACTTTTGTGTTATTCCGAACATGCATGCAAATCTCAAGTATTAAGTACATGACAACAGATGATCTTAAGTAATAGCCTAATTCAAGTACTGCATGTTTAGAGAGCATAGTCTTTGCATATGAAGCTCCTGTCATCTAGTTGTGCGTTCACCAATTAAGCAGTGTACTTCACAGGCTGCCAAAGTTTCATCATTTTTTCTGGAGGCTTTTAATTGTTGGATAAATATAGTGCCAACGCAACATGTACTTGAGACAAATTGAAAATGTATTGAACGGCTACTCCAGTCTTCAAGTACCTTCAATATTTTAACTTATAAGTACTCCAGGAAAGTTTTACTTGAGTAAAACCCAAGTATATTGTGCTTAGGTAGTACTTGAAGTACGCCAACACTGATGCTGAGACACCAGAGCAGACGAGACACAGCAATGCTGTGTCTGTAAAGATAATGATGAAATAGCCTACGGTGACGATAAGGTGCAGAAAACCCTGTTGTAAACCTTGGAGATCGTTGAGGGTCCAACACTTCATTATGATTTCTGCTATGGACATTGATGACTCGGAAAATGCCTGCTTTAAATGGACATTCATTGGCATGAGCACAATTATTTTTTTATTTTTGTTTTCAGTCTTATTTTTTTTTTTTTTTTTTAGGAGTTCGCCTGCAATGGGACAGTAGTTGAACATCCAGAATATGGCGAAGTCCTTCAGCTGCAAGGTGACCAGCGTGAAAACATCTGCCAATGGTTGACGAAGTGTGGCCTTGCCAGATCAGATCAGTTAAAGGTTCATGGTTTCTAGAGATATTGCTTGCTCACATTCATTCAGTTTTGCTTACGCATGGACGAATAGACGGCACTTCGATTTTGTGTACTGATGGGCAGTTGCAGACTGAAGGCTTCTAGCCTGAAAACTTTTGTATATTGTACAGTCATAATAAATGTCTGATAACAGTGAACTGACCTACGATAGAGACGCCTATATTCTCTCAAAAGAAGCTACAAAGAAACCAATAGTATGTTCATCACATGTCTTGGTGTTCGAACAGGAAATGAAAAATCTATATTTTCTCAAAAGAGGCTACAAAGAAACCAATAGTATCTTCATCACATGACTTGGTGTTCGAACAGGAAATGAAAAACCTTTGAACAAGTGTATCAACCTCACAACGATCTTTTTCTTTCACGTCCAGTCTCTTGCTATCTAAGAAGCCAGGCGTACAGCGGATCAACCTGAGAGTAGGGAAGCGTCTCAGAGCCCATTCGACCATGTCTTCATTTTCTTCAGTTGTTGTGGTGCATGTACTGTAAACGAGCCTTCCACCTTTTTTGAGTAGATCAATTGCCTGAAGAGATCAAAGCAACTAAGAAAAAAACTTCCGTGTTACTTACACTACTATTAAATAGGGCTTCTGGTGCTGCAGGGCAAAAAATTCGCTGGTAAGAAAATTATTCCGGTCTCCGGAACTGGAAATGAAGCAACATGTATCCCACTAACTGGAATGGAATCCGACTTGTTCCTCCATTATTTCGCGACTTGGTGTAGTATTCTGCCTCAGTAAGATTCGACATAACTGCGGAAATCCCTTTGTTTAACCAACCCTGAGTATGGACGCTACTCAGTAAGACCATTGTACAGTTAGAAGTTTGATCCACTCGAAAGCAGGGTGGCAGTGAGACCCATCATTTCAACGACTCTGGGTTTATTGCGACCCGCACGTACCGACAAAAATGAACTGTTGCCACTACACGGCAATGGTGCTTCCCCACCAACAAATAATAGAGCCGGTGTAAGACTATAGATGCAATGCATCAGCTGAAATTATTCTTGTAATCATAATTTTTCTATACATAGGCTACCCTCTATTTTATAATCTGCCTCTGTCTAGAAAGATTCTAGCCTTTTCAAATCTAGAAAATTTCAAGCCTAATCGCCAAATAAATGAATGACACACCGTTCCTCTAAATAGAGAATACTACGAAATGCGCCACAGGCGAACATTTTGTAAAAGGCCGAGGAGCTTAGCGTCTTTTTGCGATCCCATAAATAAGTAAAAGCTATGAAATCACGACCATCGAAAATAAAGTAGATTTGCTCCGAACTAATAGCAAAAAAGGAATTTTCACGTTAAAAAAATCCAGATTTACGGACGTAACAAACTTTTGGTCTTCGCCCGGGAGGAGCTTACAGAAAAAAATAGAAGCGGTTCGCCGACGAGACTTGAGTTGCGTTTTTTTTCCATGTGCAGTTTCACGGCAGTTTTGATGTACTTTTGTTTCATTATGAAAGCATCGTGTACCGTTTTATTTGTCATAAGACACACTGTAGGTAAATCAGGTAAAGCCACATCTCAAAAAGACTGGTTTGCAAAATTTGATTCTTTCTGTGTAAAAATAAACCCCGATTCATTGACGAACCAAACTTTCGTCTTTCGTCCGATAGAATCCCATGTCTTTCCCGAATGCAGCATATTCAAGCACATCCAAGGTTTATATCTGTCTCAATGTTTACCACGAAATTAGGTTCCAGTCTCAATGCGCTACAGAAGATGCTGTAACAATAAATGAAGAAAGAGAAGTTGGCTTTTAGAATAACTTAAACATAAAAGAGATCAGTTTCGAGTTGTATGAGTGTCCCGGATTTTACGAAGGCTTTCAGATGTGCTTTAACACTAGCATACAGGTGCGTCACGTATGGGGGGGGGGGGGCGGAGCCCCCCAATGTTGTCGGCCAGTTGGTTAAAAAAATATCTGACCGCCGCGATTTTTATGGCGGCCAAGTGCCATATAGCGATCGCAATTTCTGTCCGTCCGTCGGTCGGTCGGTCGGTCTGTCCAAGTTTGTCCACGATGAGAATTGGCAGGCATATCAGGGACCCCAAAAGATTAAGTTGGAAATAGTCTACTTCCCCGATCCCAGCATCGTGGGGGGAGTAGGGGGAGGAGGAATCCGGAATATAGAGTTATTTATAACTTTTGAACGGGTGATTCGATCGTAATGAAACTTGATATTTGGAAAGACCCCGTGTCTCAGATGACCCAATTTAAATCCGAACTGGATCCGGTGACTTAGGGGGGAGCTGGAGGAGGAACCGGAGATCTTGGGAAACGCTTAGAGTGGAGGGATCGGGATGAAACTTAGTGGGAAGAACAAGCACAAGTCGACCAAACTTGGAAGACATTTCAGGGACCCGAACAGATTGACTTTGTAATAGTCATTTCCTGGATCCAACCACCGTGGGGGAGTGGAGGGATGGGGAGCCCGGAGTCTGGTGGCATGCATAACTTTTGAACGGGTGATCGGAATTGAATGAAACTTGGCAAGTGGGAAGAACTATCGTCTCAGGTGTTCCATGTCAAGCGTTGGTTGAATCAGATATTTGTGTGTGTGTGTGGGGGGGGGGGGTGAAGGGTGTACCGGGAATCTCGTGAAACGCTTAGAGTTGAGGGATTGGGATGGAACTTGGTGAGAAGAACAAGCATTAGCCTTAGATACGTAATTGACAGAACCAGTTTATTCAAACAATGTTTTCAACGGATACGTCAGCTACGACTCTTCATCAGCGATATTTCGGCCCTTCTTGGCAAGGGTCCTCGTCAGGCTGTCAAATCCTCTGGTTCAACTTCGGGGAAGGAAACAAACCTGTAATCATTATAGGTTTGTACAGGTTTGTTTCCTTACCCGAAGTTGAACCAGAGGATTGACAGCCTGACGAGGACCCTTGCCAAGAAGGGCCGAAATATCGTTGACGAAGAATCATAGCTGACGTATCCGTTGAAAACATTGTTTGAATAAATGTTTCAAAGTCAGCTTGGGCTCAAAGAATATTTATGACAGGACCAGATCGTATCGGGGCTCTGTGGGGGGAGTTGGAAGGTCTTTCCCAGAATTCCGGTGATCGCCAGTTACGATACTTCCAGCTATTCTAAGAACGCTGAAGCTTTTGCGAACCGGTGGTCCGATTCGACTGAAATTTTATGAGTGATAAGAATAATGACCTAGACAAGCAAAACGTGCGTCCGAACCACATGCGGGCACGTTTAGGAGAGTTGGACGAGGGGGGGGGTACAGAATGGGATGCAAGTTGGACAGAATGCGGCCTTGATTTGTTATTTGGTGTCTGGATCGTATCTGGTCACGGTAGGGGAGGGGTGTGAAGCGGGAACCGGAAATTTGCGGATAGGCTATGTCAGAGATGGGACGTTTATGTTTCCGATTCGTATTCAGCCACAGTGGGGGGAGCTGAAAGGGGATTCCCGGAAACGTTTTGGCTCGCATAGGGGTCAAACAAGTGGAGCGATTTTAGTAAAACTTGGAATGTAGAGAGCTCACATGCCCTAGATGACATATTTTAGGGTCCGAACTGGATCCGACCACGCTGGGGAGTGAGGTGGGAAAATTACGGGAAGTTCCAAAAATACGCTCAGATCTGAATGAAACTTGATAGGTCGTAAGAGAGAATGCTTCAGATGATCCATTTAGTAGTCCGAACCAGATTCGGACTCGGTAGGGGAAGTTGGAGGGGGGTACCGGAAACCGTGTGGCATGTGTAGGGACCAAACGAATGGAACTTTAGGGTTAAACTTTGAAGGTAGAAAAGTCATTTGACCTTGGTGATCCGAGGCGACGGAAATGCTCAGACTCAGAACTAGATATCGTATTTCTAGGTCCGAACCGCATTTTTAGATGGCGGGGTATTTTGGTTTCTTGTCTACTTTTGAGGCACCACCTACTCGTATCAAGTGCCATATGAGCTCATAGCTTTTGTTCGTAAAAACAGTCGATTTCTTTTGTTCGGAAACAGTCAATTTTTCTTAAAAAAGGATCGGTTTTTTGGGATCCCAAAACGTAAGTGGAGGGATACCTATGAAGTCGCAAAAACGTCCGTCTGTCTGTAAGCACGATAACTCTTGAAGGGAATGAGATATTTTGATGAAACTTGGTGTGAGGATTCTTTGGGTCAAGGGTAAGGTCAAGTTCGTAGATGGGCTCTGTAGCTCTACATTTAGGGGTGGGGGAGGGGGTTTCAAATTAAGGAACAAAACAAATATTTTTTAAAAGCTATTGAGATAGTTGATTTAGGGGTAAGGAGACATGCTGAATCCGAATATGAAAGTTATTTTGTTGCCGGACAAGTAGTTCACCCGGAATCCGATGAAAACCGGACACAAAACTTGTCGACCAGTTTTCGGCTATGGCGGTCTACTTATTCTCAAACGATTATAGCTCTGCGCACGTGGCACGTCGTCGTAGGCCTTGTGTTGATTCAGTGACGTAATCGAAGGTCGAAGGGGGCGAGGCGAAAGAGACATGTGGTGAACGTGTTTATTTTATAGCGGGTTTGAATGAATGAATGAATTTTATTGACCCACTGCACTACAATAAGGACTAGTGGAGTATAATAAAAGAAACTGGAAAAAAAAATTGAAATTACTAATTTAGTATGCGTGCTGATATATTACCGCTGGGAGACAGGAGGAGGTACACGGGTAAGCCGATTGGGAGAATTGGTCCTTACTTCTGCCCGATGTGTAGAGAGCGAAAGTGTTTGCGACATCGACTAATCTGTGATTGTAGGAAGTATAGTAGGAATTGTAGGAATAAGTGAGGGGTTGCTCACTGAAAAAGGTGTACTTGTTAAGAGAGGGGTTGCTCACTGGAAAAAGATGTACTAGATTGCTCAGTGGGTGTACTAAAGTTGTTTGGGGAGGGGGTGGGGTCAGCCGGTCCCAGGTACTCGTGAACCAATCCCTGGTGCACGCGAGAGTTTAGGAATTGGGTGTACCCGTTAAAGGAGTACTCGAGGGGTTAGACACTTGGGTGAGCCAAGCGAGGGGGTTGATTCATGGTGTACCAAAGAGGGAACTGCTAGGGTACGCGAGGGGCTACTCACTGAACAAAGGGGGAACTGGCTAAGTGAGGGGTTGCTCACTGAAAAAAGGTGTACTTGGTAAGGGAGGGGTTACTGACTGGAAAAAAGATGTACTGGATAAGTGAGGGGTCACTCAGTGGGTGTACTAAAGTTGCCCGTAAGCAAAAAACTTCAAAATGGTAACATTATTGTTATAGGTTACATATTCAAGCGGTTGATTATGGATAAATAGCAAAAATGTTAAAGGGGTCCAGCGAAGACTTGGAAATGTACGAGATTCGATTGTCCGGATCAAGAAGTCTGATAAACATTAAAATTTGTGGGATCCCACCGGAACCTTTGGTCTTGTCTTAAAATCAGCCGATTTTTCGTCAGAACAGCCGTTTTCTCCGCAAAAAAAGTCGGTAAAAATTACCAGCCAGTCGGGAAATACCTTGCCCCCCCTAAAAAAAAAATACATTTTGGATAGTAACGGCTCTGCTAGCGAGGCCAAAAATTTACTTCACGACTAGAATGAGCTATTCCAGCGTCTGCAGAAGCCCTCCTTTCCTGGGAAACGAATTTCGGGTGTATATTAAAATCTTCCTTGTCCTTTTTAAGCGTTGTTCCCACCTCAACCTCGCTTTGTAATCGACATTTGTCCATCTGTTCTGGGCGCACTGGTTTCACGGGTCACCTGTCATTTGATTTCTGATGGCTTTCCATTATGTTTAAAAATTCTATTCCTGCTTTTTTTCACTTATAGTCAAAGTAACAATCCATGCACATAACCTGGTATCTCGCTTTTGGTCTATAAGGTATATAAATGTTATCCAGTCAGACTTCACTTAAACAACTAACCTATTGTAATTGTGACAGGCTAAGATCTGAAAGACCTAAGTGAGGCAGATACAAATCACATGGGAGTACAACAGGTAGCTGTATTGCTGCCCCATAAATTATGTCTCCGGCCTACCGGGGTTACGAAACCTTATTTAAACGACTCGACTTGTCGTTAGGGACGGGCTTACAACTGAAGCTGTGCAGAGCCAAATTTAATTTTTTTTTTTGAACGACTCGGATTGTTTTTTATTAAAATGAATGCCCTGGACCTCGGCGAGCCAAAATAAACGACTGATACGACTTAGCGAAAGGCAGGGCGGGTGAATCAACCCCCTTCGGGCCACCCCTGCTCAAAAGGATCCAACGCCGGATACCAAGTTTTGCCCCGTTGATAAACGCTACATATGAAGAAAGACTGAAGACCATACCGACATTGGCTTACCGTCTACACAGGGGAGGATTGATTAAAGTATACAAGATTTACGGTGGAGTCTACGATAGTCGGCTCGCAGACGAACTAGATACTCTCAATCCCAATAACTCAGGGGCCACGAGCTCAAACTTAGCGCTCGGCACTTCAAGAAAGACATGGACAGGTGGAAGTTTGGGAATCGCGTTGTGGAGAACTGGACCAACAACCGTCTCACGCACTTTTTTTGCTATTATTAATAATAATAATAAGAGCAGATAAAAAGTGCTTACCGTAGCAAATAGCTTCTTCTGTAATTTCGGGTATGTCTGCAACTCAGCAAAGGTTATCTTGCTCCAAAGCTGTGGTCGCTGTCCGAGGGCAGAGCAGGGGGCATCTAACAGGATCCTATCGAACGTTTCAGCTTGAAACGGTGGGGTGCACGTATCGGTTGCATCCCGGCTCAAGGCTTTCGAGGCATCATGAGCAAAGGTTTTTACAATCGATATTCCAAGTCGAGCGCAGTTATCCTCTATTTCCAGAATTTTCTTGGCGGTTTTATCCAAAGCGAAGACAGTACCCTGAAAGATAAAATGCTGGTAGCGAGATTTGATATCTCGAGCTAACAATCCTGCTTCAGGTACCGGATCAATGGGCGCCCGAGCCGTACAAATAAGGCATTCCCCAGTAAAACACATACGAGGGATAACAGTCGCTCCAGAGGCTGATATACTGTCGCTCCTTTAATTCGGTCCATGCAGAAACTCATAGCACTTATTTGGGTTGCGCGAAGAGTGTTCAACAGAAACGTTGTTGTTAGTATTTTCTAGCTCTGCCCTATCTAAACCTTTTTTTCGGGAATTTAGGAGTGGGACAGTTTCGTAGTGGACGTTCTTTTACTGTTGTGATTTGTATTTTCTTTGCCGGTTTGATCCGAATGTTTGAACTGGTCTGATAGCACTGGGTTCGACCCTGTCCAGGCCAACACTGTGAAAAGTTTCTCCGATTAAGGATTAAAGTTAATAGCAGTATTTGCTACTGGGATTAATCTTATCTCTACTGGGATAAGATTAATCCAAATTTAAGATGATCTTATCTCAGTAGAGACAAGATTAATCCCAGTACCAAATACTGCAAGATTTTTTTTACAGTTAAGAATGCTGAATATGGTATCCCTGTAAAAACAAGTCGTAAAAAACATAGAGCTTTCTATTTTCTCACCTGATTTTTCATGAGCGCCGCAATATGTGTCGTTTTACCCCCAGGCGCAGCACACATGTCTAGCACAGTTTCTCCAGGCTGGGGATCCAACACATGGCCTACGAGAATGGAGGGAAGGTTTTGGAGAAACCCAATGTCACCTAGCTCTATGTCATTCAGACTCGGGCAGTCGAATATACGCTCATCCAAGGATATGCCAATTCCCCTAGAAATAAAAATTTCCGCGTCATATCGTATTCACAGTGACAAGACAAATAAGCCAGTATTTCTTACACGAATCACGCGACAATTCGTCCCAGGATAGTTATTCACAGTGCGAATGTCTCAGATATAAATTGTGTCAAAAACAATCAGCCTTGTGGACAGTTAACAATTCACTTCACGAACAAAACATCCATGAGAGTTCTCCCACAGATAGTTCTATCCCACCGATAACACTTCCAACGGACAATCCATCACATACGCAGATCACAGACACATTTCTTCCCACAGACAATTCTGTATGGGAAAACTGGTCTCAACCCACAAGGACAGTTCTTCAGACAATGTGTTTCTGACAATGACATTTCAGACAATGTGATTCGTTGTCGAAGTGAACAAGGACCAGTTATCGAACTGTATATTTCTGTCCGAGTGGATAATAGGTGATTGATTATTGCTCATCAGGCAGTAGTCTAGAAAGGACTACCATTCCCTATAGAAGAAAATCAAGCATAAGCGGAATTAGAGGACTTGTATGAGGGTTGCTTTTGCCAGCCCACCATTTTAAAGTTTGTTCAGTTTCTGCGGGATCTGCCGCAGGTCATGCGCAAGACCCTGCAAACAACAAGACCAAAGGTTTCGATGGGATCCCAGAAATAGAACATTTGATTCAAACAATTGGGTCATGTCTTCGCCATTCAGTCTTCGTCAGATTCCTTGAATATTTGTATACTGTTAAAATAAAGTTCAAAATGGATTCCGCATGTCTTCTTGCCCGATACCGAATCTCTAATCGATTTAAAAAACAGCTTCAACCAAATTTCCAGTTTCAGCCGAATTAGTGATGCACCATTTGTCCAGCAAGGAAACTAAGTTCAGATATGGACTCAGCGGACTTCCTTACCCCCGCAATAAATATTTGATTGGCTTATAAAACATACATGTTTTTACCGTAAATTCGAAACCCCTCCTCTGCCTCTAAAGATATGAACTTGACCTGTACTTTACCAGTGAATCCTCACTGAACAACATCCTCGCTAGAACAACATTATTTCCTCGTTTGAAAATTATATAAGATAAGATATTTATTACCTTAAAAGCCCAAGGGCCATGGCAATACAAACAAACGGAAACACAATGACAAACTTATTCTAACTACCACTAAAACTACAAAACATGATCTCTGTGAATCGTTGACAGCTTGAAGAATCTACCCACTTTCTTTCTAGTACCATAACACTCGCTCTTAAATATTTTCTCTATCCATTCCTGATCACACTCATTTACTCCAAATATTTCACTGATCAAATCATTCATTTCCGTACAATCACACAAAAGATGTCGCAAACAGTCATTCATATCTCCATACATCGGGCAGAAGTAAGGACCAATTCTCCCAATCGGCCTACCCGTGTAACTCCTCCTATCTCCGAGCGGTAAAATATCAGCACGCATACTAATTAATAATGTCAATTCCTCCCTATCGAAACCCGCTTTAAAATAAACACATTCACCCCATGTCCCTTTTGCCTCTGTATAACTTAGAGAACCCCTTCGACCTTCGATTACACAATTCTCTCCGACGTCAACAGCATAAACAAATGATTGTCGTCATCCACGTGCGCAGAGCTATAGAATAAAGCGGTAGGACCGCTATACCCGAAAATTGGTCGACAAGTTTTGTGTCCGGTTTTCATGGGATTCCGGGTGAACTACTTGTCCGGCAGATTTCATAAATAACTTTCATATTCGGATTCAGCATGTCTCCTTACTCCTAAATCAACTATCTCAGTAGCTTTTAAAAATATTTTTTTTGCCCTTAATCTGAAACCCTCTCCCCCACCAATAAATGTAGAACTATAGAATCCCAAAGAATCCTCACACCAAGTTTCATCAAAATATCTCATTCCCTTCGAGAGTTATCGTGCTCACAGACAGACGGACATTTTTTCGATGTCATAGGGGGTCGCTGTCACTACCTCCACCCGTCAGTTCGCCCACTTCCAAAATCCGACAGTTCGCCCACCCGTCAGTTCGCCCAACGTCAGTACGCCCACCCGTCACTACGCCCACCCGTCACTACTCCCACCCGTCACTACGCCCACCCGTCACTACGCCCACCCGTCACTACACCCACCCGTCACTACGCCCACCCGTCAGTTCACCCACCCGTCACTACTTCCACCCGTCAGTTCGCCCACCGTCAGTTGACCCACCCGTCAGTTCACCCACCGTCAGTTCGCCCACCCGTCATTTGGCCCAAAAATCCGTCAGTTGACCCACCCGTCATTTCGCCTAAGAATCCGTCAGTTCGCCAAATTTTCCGACAGTTTGCCCACCCGTCAGTTGGCCCAAAAATCCGTCAGTTGACCTATCCGTCATTTCGCCTAAAAATCCGTCAGTTCGCCCAATTTTTATGACAGTCACCCACCCGTCATTTGGCCCAACTTTGCTAGATCAGTAACATCTATGAAGAAGGGGCGCGAACCCAGGGGAATAATCAGAAGGAGCGAACCTTTTTTCGTTTAATTAGGGTCGGTACAAAATTTCTTTGGGTGCGACTGTTCTGTTTGCTTAAAAAAAAAAAGATCCTGTTCACGTGAAGATGGGTGAAAAGAAAAGCTGTTCAAATAGTTTGTAACAAACTTTGTTGCTTGATAAAGAGGTTGCTGCTAACGCCTGCCGAGCTAACGAGCTCGTATCCCTGCCGGCCCCCAGTGATCAAAATATATTGTCACAAAGTATTTTTGAAATAAAAGAACCTGAACCTGAACCTGCTAATTTTTACGGAAATTGAAAGGTTTTTGCAACAATACGCGCAAACAGACCTATCCAAAGTTCAACATCCTAGGTAGGTTTCGGAACTGTATTTCGTCGTTTTTTATGTTACTTTTTCACTATAATAATTACGTAAACATTTAGTCAGAAATATCAGAAGCTTGTTTTTAGATTCTGCATAAAATACGAAGGAAAATATAGAGGATGAGCACAAAAGTAAAAGGTAAAAATAGAGTAACGTGCAGCGAAAGTTTTCGTCTGGCAACACGATTGGGAGTAGTTCACAAGGAAATAAAAAGTAAAAGCATAGTTTATTCAAACAATGTTTACAACGGATACGTCAGCTATGATTTTTCATCAGCGATATTTCGGCCCTTCTTGGAAAGGGTCCTCGTCAGGCTCGTAAAGCATAGTAGGAATAAGGGGTGGCCCGAAGGAGCGGAGATTCACCCCTCTCCTGCTTTTTGCTAAGTCCTATCACTCTTTTATTTTGGCCTCATCGAGGTCCCGGACGCTCGTTTTATTTTAAGACAATCCGATTTTTTTTTTTTAATTGTTAATTTTGGCACTTTTGGCCAGCTTCAGTCGTAAATCCGTCCCTGTCAAAGGCAAGACGAGTCGTTTAAACCAGGTTTCATAACCCCGTTAGGTCGGTGGTATGATATGATTTTTTGTGCTACAATGGTAGTGCTAAAGAACATCTGCAAAGCCTTCGTGAATTCCAGTCCCTCAGATGGAAATCAGGACAATCCTTTTATTGTACGTTATTCGGACTGTAAGCGAACTTTTCGTTCTTCAATTGCCGTGTAGAGCATCGCCCGTCGCGTATCGAGACTCGGACCTAAGTTGAGGGTTAGGTCGTAGATTTTAATGCCAAGCTTTCTCGTGTCGCCTCCTAGTATTTCTTGGAGAGAATATTAGCCCTACTATCAAAAGTAATTGCAATGTACGAGACTCAACTCTTTACGGAAATTTTCCTCTTGCTAGTGGGAAGATGGTTTTTCTAATTCTACGTAGCCTACCAACTGAATATAAATAGGACATCAAAGATATGTGTTTATATGTGTAAGAACCGAAGGCTTTCAAACCAGGGACCCGAATGTCCAAAAGCTACTTAACTTTGTCGAGAAATTTTGCGGATTAACCACGACAGACCAGGGTTACAGATTGCAATATCCATTGCAAGTTTTGGGATTCCATGTAACAAGAGGATATCTCTTGAGAAACAAGACCTAAGGTTTCGATGGGATCCGAAAAATCTAATGTTTGTTAAGAGGATGGACGAGTGGAGGCGAGGTTTAATGAAGATAAGGCTCCTGGGGTGTGGGCTGAAGACATTCTGACACCGTAGGTGCCCACTAGCCCCAGGACCAGTCAGGAAACCGGACAAAAGAGACAAGGTAAAGTCTCAGGGAATTCTATAGCTCAGCCGCAGTCAATCCAGAAATCCCTAATCAAGCTGGTTCACACATCCTAGCGAAGCTGGAATTCACATATCCAGTCAAGCCCGAGGCCTACTAGCCGAGATGGACCATAACGTCTATAGTTAATTTATCTATGTAAATCGTGTACAAGAGTGTGACACATATAATATAGCACTAATGGGTCCCTAACTAAATATGTAAACTGGTCCTTACCATAAATTATAATACAGAGTAACGGAGGTCTTACTCCGACCAAGGATGAAAGAGAACTACTTCTGGCTGCGGATTCATTACGCAGCCAAAATACTTAGAATGAAATGGATCAAAGCCTGACCTCGGATTAGCGAGCAGCTAACTGAAGCTAGGATAAAGACCGAGTGACCTATTGTCACGATGCCGGGAAATTAATGATGGTGATGGAAACCGAAGGGATATATAGAAAAGTAGGCGATAGATGGAGGGAATAATTAGGAGGACTATTGCAGAGCAAAGTGCTATGGGATGTCTCCATAACACACCTCCCCCCCTTGGGCAGAGTGGTGTACGGGCAACAAAAGAGTCTACAATGTTTCCATTCCAGCCCCACCTACTAACATACCATCGACAGCTAAGCCATCGCGGCAACCCAGGTTTCTGACAGAGGGGGCAATCAAATAAGTGTGAAAAATCAAAGCCCACTCTCTGTTCAGTTAGTTCAGGGTCCTTTATTGAGCTTCAGTCCTACTGACCTTACCCTGACCACACGAACCAAACCAAAACAAATATAAAATGCGAAATAAAGGCAGAATTAATATTTGAAGCGTCGATGCCTTTAAGTTCTAAAATAAATTAGGGCTGGAAGAAACTTTAAAAAGGGATTATCAGGGAAATGTTGCCAGTACCACAACTCGTCCCAAAAGAGAAGTCTCTGAGATTTGTTAAAAATATAAAATGGAAAAGGGGAAAACTAGGAGGAATTTGGGAGGAAAGGGAAAAAGAAAGGCCGCAATTTTAAAAATTACTCCAGTTAGCTGTCGCAACGACCTAAGGTAAGACCTTGATGCAAAAAAAACTTGAAGTAGAAATGGGGGAGGTCCTACGCACTCTAAGCCGCAAAATAAAGCACTAAAGGTAAGGGCACGCAAGTACTGAAAGCGCAAAAGACAGGCGCAAAGCATTTTTAAGAATCACTTTCACCAACATCTTCTTAACAATGATGTCAACAGTGGGATAACATCTTAACAATGGGGTCCAGAAGTGGGATAACATCTTCTTAACAATGATGTCAACAGTGGGATAACATCTTAACATGTTTGATCCCGGGAATTGGGTCTTGTCTTCGCTAGATCTAGTCTTCGCCACGCTAACCATCTGAGAAAACCAAGTTCAGATATACCTTTATAAGCCATTTCTGTTTTGACGATACTGACCGAAACTTCCTGCTTTACATCTGGCAAATTTCCAGTTTCAGCCAAATCCCGAGTGAACTACTTGTCCAGCAAAAAAAGAACAATCCAGAAACGAAGTCAGCGTATCTCCCTATCCCTATAAAGAACATCTAATAAATTCAAATAAAACTTTAACTTATACAATTTCCGGTTTCAACCGGATTCCAGACTAATTATATGTCCGGGTAAAAATGAGTGTCATATACAGACTCAGCGTCTTTTCTTAGCCCTAAATCTGTTACCTAATCAACCTCAAACGAAACTTTCGCTTTTAACAAATTTTCCGGTTTGGCCGGATTCCGGGCGAACTAGTTGTTCGACGAGAAAATGGTTTTCATCATCGCGTTCAGTATGTCTTCTTATTCCATAATAGAACATCTAATCAACTTCAAAGAAAACTTTTAATTCTAACCAACCAACCTTGCCTTATCCGGCAAGAAAATGGTTTTCACCATCGTGTTCAGCATGTCTTTTTACCCCATAATCGACTATCACATTAGCTGTGAAAAATTTTTTGTGTTGCCCCTTAATTTGACCCCCCCCCCTCCCTAAATGTAGGACTACAGAGCCCATGTACGAACTTGATCTTACCGTTGACAGAAAGAATCCTCACACCAAGTTTCATCAAAATAGCCCATTCCTTTCGAGATTTATCGTGCTGACAGATGGACAGACGGACGGAAGATTACTCCATTGGAGACACCCTTTGTCGTTTAATTAGGATCAACACGAGTTGATTATTAGTGCAGCTTTTATGTTTTCGTAAAGAAGAGTATGAAGATGGGTGCAAAAAAATAGTTGTAAGCTCAAATGGCACTTGCAGCTGTATGTAGTAGGTAAGGGGTCTGTCAGATGTTCGGGTCCCGATATGCCTGCCAACTTTCGTCTTGAAAAACGCCATCACAGGAATTCTGGAAGGCCCCCCTCCACCTCCTACCCCCAATTGTCCTGCTCCAGTCCAATTGTGCAAACGATTTATCTAGAATAAATGCTTGTTCTTCCCAGCAAGTTTAACTCCGATCCCTCCAATCTATCCGTTTCTTGAAATTTCCTACGACCCCTCCATCAACTCCCCCATAGCTGTTGAATCCGCTATCATAAGTTGAGATTAACCATTTGATAAAAAGTGCTTTCCGACTTTGCAGTTAACATGCGCACTTTAAGGGAGCTGGAACTTCATTTGTAAGCAAAACCCATGAAAATGTATATTTCGCTTAAAAGTATTTTTCTTACTTTACAATCAAGATTGGTACTTTAAGGAATAGTCGGATTTGAAAAGTGGCGATTTCTAAGCCAATCTTCTCGAATGTCTAATATTCCAGCCAAGATCGTCCTAGCACATCTAAGTGCCTTAAATCGTGATCACCGGAATTCCGACACCCCCACCCTCCCCTCAAACTCCCCCCACAATCGCCGAAGTCAATCCAGGTGTGAAAAAGATTTATCCAGAGCATCTTTTTCTTACTCCCAGAAAGTTCCATCCAAATCTCTCCAGTATTAGCCTTTCACGTATCCCCCCCCCCATCTTCCTGACATGAAAAAGATCCCCAGAGACATGTCCTTCGTTCAATTATAAAATGTCACTCAAATCCATCACCCGTTCCAAAGTTACGCATAACTCGATATTCCAGATTCCCCCTCCCTCCAGTCCCTCACGTCCTAGCACATCTGGAAGTACCCTAACTCGGAAACATGTGAAAAACTGCCCTAATTTTCCAGATTCCTCCGCCCCCTACTCCCCCGCAGATGGTCGGATCGAGAAACTGGTTATATCCAGGTTAGTTTCGTTGGTCCCTGATAAGTCTGTCAAGTTTCATCGTCCTAGTACATCTGGAAGTACCCTAGCTCGAAAAGTGTGAAAAAAAACCCGGACAGACCGACAGACGGAATTACGATAGGTGTATTGTATTTGAGACAGAGGCTACAAGTGCCATAAAAAGAAATTTAGACAGGTCGTATTAAAATTTCAGTACCTCCATTTAATCTTGCGAAAATTGTGAATATTCCTTGAAAAACTGTGAAAAATTACAAAAAATTAGAGATAAAGTTGATAAATAAGACGTTGAGCTAAAATGTGTTGTTTTTTACAAGTTGTTATGTGTCAGACAACAACTGAGGAACTCACTCAATTCCCTCACTCACCGTGTATCACTGACCAGAATCATGTCCAACAAGTAGTCCAGTCTTGTTACATTTAAAGCTCGATTTTTTTACATGTAATTTGACGTTGCCATATGTACTAAACGAGTGAGTTTCGAGTCCCGGTGTCTCCAACTTTCGCGTATGAATGCTTCCTTTTTGGGATCCCAAAACGTAAGTGGAGGGATACCTATGACATCGTAAAGTTGTCTGTCTGTCCGTCCGTCCGTCCGTCTGTTAGCACGATAACTCTCGAAGGGGTTGAGATATTTTGATCAAACTTGGCAAGAAGAGTCTTTAGGTCAAAATACAGGTCAAATTCGAAGATGGGCCATGTAGCTCTATATTTAGGGGTGGGGGAGGGGTTTGAAATTAAAGGGGAACACAAAATACTTTTTAAAAGCTAATGAAATAGTCGAATTAAGGGTAAGGTGACATGCTGAATCCAAATATGAAATTTATGATGAGCTCTGTAGCCCCATACCTAGGGGTGAGGGAGGGGTTTCAAATTAAGAGACAAAAAAAAATGTTTTAAAAAGCAAATAAGATAGTCGATATAGGGGAAAGGAGACATGCTGAATCCATATCTGAAACTGATTTTCTCGCCGAACAATTAGTTCGTCCGGAACCCGGCCGAAGCCAGAAAATGTATTAAAGGTAAAAGTTTTATTTGAAGTTGATTAAACGCTTGCTTTAGGGGCAACAAAACATGCTGAATCCGTATATGATAATTCTTTTCTACCCGGCCGAGTATTTCGCCCGGAATCCGGCCAAAACCGGAAAAAAATTGGTAAAAGTGTAAGTTTTATTTGAAGTTGATTAGATAGATACAAATCATATACGACTAGAACAGGTTTTAAAACAAGGGTGCAATGGTACCCGTCGTTTGAGAAATAATCATGTCACCGCCCTGACGGGGTATTGAAACCTGATTTAAACGACTCGGAGATTGTGTTTTACAGATGTCACCCCCACTCACCCCCCCCTTTCGGGCCACCCCTGGCCCCAAACTGGCAGTAGATATTGCAGTAAGCAACCCTGGGTGTGTCCTTGGTTAACAGCACAAGGGGCTCAAGGTTGGAAAAGCTGTTTTGTACGAATCTACGATCATATTTTGGAAAAGCTTTTGAATATTCGGGTTTGCTGGGTTGAAAGCCGTCGGCGAAAGAAATTTATAATTCTCACATATCTTGAATCACATAACGTTGATGAGCAGTTTAAATTTAGTTTGTGGGCTACGTAAATTTAGGGAAAAAAATTTCCCACTGACAAGAGGACACTTTCGTACAGAGTAGAGACTCAGACATTGCAGATAGCTTGCGAATATACTCGGAGATAGTACACGGAAGCTCGGTAGTAAGGTCCTGCATTATATTATTTCTATTTTGCTTTTACTTTCCATTTCCGTGTGAACGACTTTAAATCGTATTGCCAATCAGAACCCTTTACTGCTCGTTTCTCTATTTTTCCTTTTTTTTCAACTTTTAGATTTTCCAACTGAATTTGCCGCAGAATCTCGGAAAGCTCCCCACGTTTCTGACTAAATGTCTGCGTAATTGTCGGCTCCTTCTGATTATTCCCCTGGGGTCTCGGTGCTTTTTCATATAATACCTGTTTTAAACCCATCTTCATATCCTTCTTTACGTAAACATAAAAGTTGCACTCATAGGCATCTCGTGTTGACCTAATTAAACGAGGAAGGTCGCCTCTGTTTGAGTAATCTTCTGGGAGTGCGTCCCTTTTTTTACTGACAGGGCCGAGTTGAGCTGATTATTCCCCTGGGGTCGCGGCACTTTTTCGTGGATTTAATGATCCTGCAAAATTGGGTCATCTGTCGGATTTTTAAATTGGGCGAAGTGACGGATGTCGGGAGTGGGTCAACTGACGGATTTCAAGGAGTGGGCCAAATGACGGGTGGGCGAACTGACGGGGAGTGGGCCAAATGACGGATTTCAAGAGTGGGTCAACTGACGGATTTCAAGAGTGGGCGAACTGACGGATTTCAGGAGTGGGCCAACTGACGGACTTTTAGGCCAAATGACGGGTGGGCGAACTGTCGGAAAAGTTGGCCGAACTGACGGATTTTTGGGCGAAATGACGGGTGGGCGAACTGACGGTAGCCGAACTGACGGTGGGCGTAGTGACGGGTGGGCGTAGTGACGGGTAGGCGTAGTGACGGGTGGGCGTTGTGACGGGTGGGCGTTGTGACGGGTGGGCGTAGTGACGGGTGGGCGAAGTGACGGGTGGATGTAGTGACGGGTGGGTGAACTGTCGGAAAAAGTGGGTGAACTAACGTTTAGGCGAACTGTCGGAAAAAGTGGGCGAACTGACGGATTTTTTAGGCGAAGTGACGGGTGGGCGAAATGACGGGTGGGCGTAGTGACGGGTTCCCGTCATAGGTATCCCTCCACTTACGTTTTGGGATCCCAAAAATACGTGGCGATAGATGTGCAACTGAGAGACTGGTTGATCAACCTGTCTCCCGTTCCCCTGATATGGTAGCCGACTTGCGTGATTTATTTCACAACTGTAGGTTTTAATTTCATAAACTCAAACGGCTTTGTTGCTTAGCGAATATTTTTGTTAAGATGATCTGGTTTCATTCATCTTAACGACTTTCCTGTGATGCACCTGCTTTATGAGGCATTTCCGGTGGGATTGATTAAGCATGTGACAAATTATTGGGACCAACTATAGTTGCGTTTTTTTGTATGTACTTTCGGTGCAGTTTACTGTAGTTTGACGTACTTTCGTTTTAGTTTGTTCAGTATGTGCAATGGACAAATAAAACGGTACACATACTGTACTTTCATAACTAAAACAGACGTACGTCAAACTAGGATACAGTGAAACTACATACAAAAAAACCGCAACTTATGCTTGTGACGAATTGTCCGCGGGAACCCGTCACTACGCCCACCCGTCATTTCGCCCACCCGTCGCTTCGCCTAAAAAATCCGTCAGTTCGCCCACTTTTTCCGACAGTTCGCCTAAACCTTAGTTCGCCCACTTTTTCCGACAGTTCACCCACCCGTCACTACGCCCACCCGTCACTTCGCCCACCCGTCACTACGACCACCCGTCACAACGCCCACCCGTCACTACGCCCACCCGTCACTACGCCCACCCGTCACTACGCCTACCCGTCACTACGCCCACCCGTCACTACGCCCACCGTCAGTTCGCCTACCGTCAGCTCGCCCACCCGTCATTTCGCCCAAAAATCCGTCAGTTCGGCCAACTTTTCCGACAGTTCGCCCGCCCGTCATTTGGCCCAAAAATCCGTCAGTTGGCCCACTCCTGAAATCCGTCAGTTCGCCCACTCTTGAAATCCGTCAGTTGACCAACCCTTGAAATCCGTCATTTGGCCCACTCCCCGTCAGTTCGCCCAATTTTTCCGACAGTTCGCCCACCCGTCATTTGGCCCAAAAATCCGTCAGTTGGCCCACTCCTTGAAATCCGTCAGTTGACCCACTCCCGACATCCGTCACTTCGCCCAATTTAAAAATCCGACAGTTGACCCAATTTTGCAGGATCATTAAATCCACGAAAAAGTGCCGCGACCCCAGGGGAATAATCAGCTCAACTCGGCCCTGTCAGTAAAAAAAGGGACGCAATCCCAGAAGATTACTCAAACACAGGCGACCTTCCTCGTTTAATAAGGTCAACACGAGATGCCTATGGGTAACTTTTATGTTTACGTAAAGAAGGATATGAAGATGGGTTTAAAAAAGGTATCATATGAAAAAGCACCGAGACCCCAGGGGAATAATTAGAAGGAGCCGACAATTACGTAGACATTTAGTCAGAAACGTGGGGAGCTTTGCGAGATTCTGTGGCAAATTCAGTTGGAAAATCTAAAAAATGAAAAAAAAAGGAAAAATAGAGTAACGAGCAGTAAAGGGTTCTGATTGGCACTACGATTTAGAGTCGTTGACATGGAAATGGAAAGTAAAAGCATAATAGAAATAATATAATGCAGAACTTTACTACCGAGCTTCCGTGTACTATCTCCGAGTATATTCGCAAGCTATCTGCAATATATGAGTCTCTACTCTGTACGGAAAGTGTCCTCTTGTCAGTGGGAAAACTTTTTTCCCTAAATTTACGTAGCCCACAAACTAAATTTAAACTGCTCATCAACGTTATGTGATTCAAGGTACGTGAGAATTATAAATTTCTTTCGCCGACGGCTTTCAACCCAGCAAACCCGAATATTCAAAAGCTTTTCCAAAATATGATCGTAGATTCGTACAGAACAGCTATTCCAACCTTGAGTCCCTTGTGCTGTTAACCAAGGACACACCCAGGGTTGCTTACTGCAATATCTACTGCCAGTTTGGGGCCAGGGGTGGCCCGAAAGGGGGGGGGGGGGTTAGTCGTTTGAATTTTTTTTATAATATCATCGTAAATCCGTCCCAGTCAAAGGCAAGCCGAGTCGTTTAAATCAGGTTTCAATACCCCGTCAGGGCGGTGACATGATTATTCCTCGAACGACGGGTACCATTGCACCCTTGTTTTAAAACCCGTTCTAGTCGTATATGATTTGCATCTATCTAATCAATTTCAAATAAAACTTACACTTTTACCAATTTTTTTCCGGTTTTGGCCGGAATCCGGGCGAAATACTTGGCCGGGTAGAAAAGAATTATCATATACGGATTCAGCATGTTTTGTTGCCCCTAAACCAAGCGTTTAATCAACTTCAAATAAAACTTTTACCTTTAATAAATTTTCTGGCTTTGGCCGGGTTCCGGACGAACTAATTGTTCGGCGAGAAAATCAGTTTCAGATATGGATTCAGCATGTCTCCTTTCCCCTATATCGACTATCTTATTTGCTTTTTAAAACATTTTTTTTCGTCCCTTAATCTGAAACCCCTCCCTCACCCCTAGGTATGGGGCTACAGAGCTCATCTACGAACTTGACCTGTACGTTGACCCAATAGATCCCCATACCAATTATCAAGAAAGTATCTCTACCCTTTCGAGGTTTATCGTGCTAACAGACGGACGGACGGACTGAAGGATAACTTTTGCGAAGTCGTAGGCATATTTATTCAAACAATGTTTACAACGGATACGTCAGCTACGATTCTTCATCAGCGATATTTCGGCCCTTCTTGGCAAGGGTCCTCGTCAGGCTGTCAATCCTCTGGTTCAACTTCGGGGAAGGAAACAAACCTGTAATCTATATTACAGGTTTGTAATGTACTATATATAATATTTGTCATAGGTATATGACAATAAGCATAATTCGGAGTTTATAAACTGTTGTTTATAGTTGTTTATAAACTTTACGCAACGGTCAGATTTGATACAAGAGCGTATTACTGCGACAAGTAAACCAGAAGTTAATGCTGGATTGTATAAAGGCCCTGCCTTGGTTTATCAATGATCAATCAATTTAATACAAATTCTACTTCTGCTTTATTTGTCTCAGTAAGAGTACACAGTTAACCACATTTACAATAAACTTAGCAGAAATGATAGTGCTTGGCCTAAACATAGGGGTTTCTTACCTATGAAACCCTCGTACACCAGGTGTCAGTCAGGTATTCAAAGTAACTTTGTAGAATCAGTAGGCTATATCGGTCTGCAACATCACCGGGTGCTGGAGCTTTGTTGAGGATATGCACGTGATCCATGTTACTTTATTTTACGTATTTACCTCTTTTTTTAATTGAAAGCCTACTGTTGTAGTCAATAAGGTAAGAAGTGGAACGATATTAAACAAGACCAAAGGTTTAGATGGGATCCCAAAAGTTCAAATTTGATCCAGACAATTGGGTCTTGTCTTCGCCAGATCCAGTCTTCGCCAGACTCCTTGAACACTTTTACTATTAAAGTTTAGAAAAAGATTAAGGCAAAATAGCTAATCACATGAGAAAACCAAGTTCAGATATGGATTCAGCATGTGTGTTTACTCCTTTAAGTCATATCTATTTTGACGAAGCAGATCGAAACTTCCTGCCTTACTTCTGCCAATTTTCCGGTTTCGGCGGAATTCCGGAACTACTTGTCCTGCGAAAAAATAAATCTCAAAAAACGAATTAAGCATGTCTCCTTAAATCCAACCTCTAATCAACTTGCAATTAAAATTTTACTTTTAACAAATTTTCCGAGCCGGATTCCGAGCGATCTATACGTCCGGTGAGAAAATAGTTATCATATGCGAATTCAGCTTGTCTACTTACCCGCAAATCGAACATCTTATCAAATTTAAATAAAACTTTTACTTTAAACAATTCTCCGGTTTTGGCCGGATTCCTGCCGAACTAATTGTCCAGCGAGAAAATAATTTTCATATTCGGACTCACGTTTCCTTGCCCCTAAATCAAGCCTCCAATCAACTTCATATTACTTTTCACAAATATTCCGGTTTTCGCCGGATTCCGGGTGAACTATTTGTCCGGCGAGAAAAAAAATTTCATATTTGGATTCAGCATGTCTCCTTACCCTTAATTCGACTATTTCAATAGCTTTTAAAAAGTTTTTTGTGTTCCCCTTAATTTCAAACCCCTCCCCCACCCCTAAATATAGAGCTACATGGCCCATCTCCGAACTTGGTCTGTATTTTGACCTAAGGACTCTTCATGCCAAGTTTGATCAAAATATCTCAACCTCTCCGAGAGTTATCGTGCTAACAGACGGACGGACAGACAGACAACTTTACGATGTCATAGGTATCCCTCCACTTACGTTTTGGGATCCCAAAAAGGAAGCATTCATACGCGAAAGTTGGACCAGTCTCGATTTCAATAAAAGCAACTTTTTACTAGATCTGTTCGATATCCGTAATTGGAGACACCGGGACTCGAAACTCAGTCGTTTAGTGCATATGGCAACGTCAAATTACATGTAAAAAAAAATCGAGCTTTAAATGTAACAAGACTGGACTACTTGTTGGACATGATTCTGGTCAGTGATACACGGTGAGTGAGGGAATTGAGTGAGTTCCTGAGTTGTTGTCTGACACATGACAACTTGTAAAAAACAACACATTTTAGCTCAACGTCTTATTTTTCAACTTTATCTCTAATTTTTTGTAATTTTTCACAGTTTTTCAAGGAATATTCACAATTTTCGCAAGATTAAATGGAGGTATTGAAATTATAATACGACCTGTCTAAATTTCTTTTTATGGCACTTGTAGCCTCTGTCTCAAATGCAATACACCTATCGTAATTCCGTCTGTCGGTCTGTCCGGTTTTTTTTCACACTTTTTCGAGCTAGGGTACTTCCAGATGTACTAGGACGATGAAACTTGGCAGACTTATCAGGGACCAACCAAACTAACCTGGAAATAATCAGTTTCTCGATCCCACCATCTGCGGGGGAGTAGGGGGCGGAGGAAGCTGGAAAATCAGGGCAGTTTTTCACACGTTTCCGAGTTAGGGTACTTCCAGATGTGCTAGGACGTGAGGGACTGGAGGGATGGGGAATCTGGAATATCGAGTTATGCGTAACTTTGGAACGGGTGATGGATTTGAGTGAAATTTCATAATTGAACAAAGGACATGTCTCTGGGGATCTTTTTCATGTCAGGAAGATGGGGCGGGGGGATACGTGAAAGGCTGATACTGGAGAGATTGGTATGGAACTTTCTGGGAGTAAGAAAAAGATGCTCTGGATAAATGTTTTTCACAACTGGATTGACTTCGGCGATTGTGGGGGGAGTTTGAGGGGAGGGTGGGGGGGGGGGGGGGGTCGGAATTCCAGTGATCACGATTTAAGGCACTTAGATGTGCTTTGGTTGGAATATTAGAAATTCGAGAAGATTGGCTTAGAAATCGCCACTTTTCAAATCCGACTATTCCTTAAAGTACCAATCTTGATTGTAAAGTAAGAAAAATACTTTTAAGCGAAATATACATTTTCATGGGTTTTGCTTACAAATGAAGTTCCAGCTCCCTTAAAGTGCGCATGTTAACTGCAAAGTCGGAAAGCACTTTTTATCAAATGGTTCATCTCAACTTATGATAGCGGATTTAAACTTGAGTTAAACTTGCTGGGAAGAACAAGCATTTATTCTAGATAAATCGTTTGCACAATTGGACTGGACCAGGACACTTGGGGGTAGGAGGTGGAGGGGGGCCTTCCAGAATTCCTGTGATGGCGTTTTTCAAGACGAAAGTTTGCAGGCACATCGGGACCCGAACATCTGACAGACCTCTTACCTACTACATACAGCTGCAAGTGCCATTTGAGCTTACAACCATTTTTTTTGCACCCATCTTCATACTCTTCTTTACGAAAACGTAAAAGCCGCACTAATAATCAACTCGTGTTGATCCTAATTAAACGAGAAAGGGTGTCTCCAATGGAGTAATCTTCCGTCCGTCTGTCCGTCTGTCAGCACGATAAATCTCGAAAGGAATGGGCTATTTTGATGAAACTTGGTGTGAGGATTCTTTCTGTCAACGGTAAGATCAAGTTCGTACATGGGCTCTGTAGTCCTATATTTAGGGAGGGGGGGGGGGGGGTCAAATTAAGGGGCAACACAAAAAATTTTGTAACAGCTAATGTGATAGTCGATTATGGGGTAAAAAGACATGCTGAACACGATGGTGAAAACCATTTTCTTGCCGGATAAGGCAAGGTTGGTTGGTTAGAATTAAAAGTTTTCTTTGAAGTTGATTAGATGTTCTATTGTGGAATAAGAAGACATACTGAACGCGATGGTGAAAACCATTTTCTCGTCGAACAACTAGTTCGCCCGGAATCCGGCCAAACCGGAAAATTTGTTAAAAGCGAAAGTTTCGTTTGAAGTTGATGAGATGACAGACTTAGGGCTAAGAAAAGACGCTGAGTCTGTATATGACACTCATTTTAACCCGGACATATAATTAGTCTGGAATCCGGTTGAAACCGGAAATTGTATAAGTTAAAGTTTTATTTGAATTTATTAGATGTTCTTTATAGGGATAAGGAGATACGCTGACTTCGTTTCTGGATTGTTCTTTTTTTGCTGGACAAGTAGTTCACTCGGAATTTGGCCGAAACCGGAAATTTGGCAGTATCGTCAAAATAGAAATGGCTTATAAAGGTATATCTGAACTTGGTTTTCT
This sequence comes from Branchinecta lynchi, assembly GCA_023053575.1. Taxonomy (NCBI): domain Eukaryota; kingdom Metazoa; phylum Arthropoda; class Branchiopoda; order Anostraca; family Branchinectidae; genus Branchinecta; species Branchinecta lynchi. The sequence goes on from JAKZAP010000004.1 coordinate 27,721,188, forward strand.
CAGATGGTTAGCGTGGCGAAGACTAGATCTAGCGAAGACAAGACCCAATTCTCGGGATCAAACATTAGATTTTTGGGATCCCATCGAAATCTTAGGTCTTGTTTCTCAAGAGATATCTTCTTGTTACATGGAATCCCAAAACTTGCATGGGATATTGCAATCTGTAACCCTGGTCTGTCGTGGTTAATCCGCGAAATTCCTCGAAAAAGTTAAGTAGCTTTTGGACATTCGGGTCCCTGGTTTGAAAGCCTTCGGTTCTTACACATATAAACACATATCTTTGATGTCCTATTTATATTTAGTTGGTAGGCTACGTAGAATTAGAAAAAACATCTTCCCACTAACAAGAGGAAAATTTCCGTAAAGAGTTGAGTCTCGTACATTGCAATTACTTTTGATAGTAGGGCTAATATTCTCTCCAAGAAATACTAGGAGGTGACACGAGAAAGCTTGGCATTAAAATCTACGAAATAACCCTCAACTTAGGTCCGAGTCTCGATACACGACGGGCGATGCTCTACGCGGCAATTGAAGAATGAAAAGTTCGCTTACAGTCCGAATAACGTACAATAAAAGGATTGTTTTCGAGTTGTAGGTGTTTCCTGATTTCCACCTGAGGGACTGGAATTCACGAAGGCTTTGCAGATGTTCTTTAGCACTACCATTGTAGCACACAAAAATCATATCTACCACCGACCTAACGGGGTTATGAAACCTGGTTTAAACGACTCGGCTTGCCTTTGACAGGGACGGATTTACGACTGAAGCTGGCCAAAAGTGCCAAAATTAACAATTACAAAAAAAAAAATCGGATTGTCTTAAAATAAAACGAGCGTCCGGGACCTCGATGAGGCCAAAATAAAAGAGTGATAGGACTTAGCAAAAGGCAGGAGAGGGGTGAATCTCCGCTCCTTCGGGCCACCCCTTATTCCTACTATGCTTTTACTTTTTATTTCCTTGTGAACTACTCCCAGTCGAAAACTTTCGCTGCACGTCACTCTATTTTTACCTTTTACTTTTGTGCTCATCCTCTATATTTTCCTTTCGTATTTTATGCAGAATCTAAAAACAAGCTTCTGATATTTCTGACTAAATATTTACGTACTTATTATACTGAAAAAGTAACATAAAAAACGACGAAATACAGTTCCGAAACCTACCTAGGATGTTGAACTTTGGATAGGGCTGTTTGCGCGTATCGTGGCAAAAACCTTTCAATTTCCGTAAAAATTAGCAGGTTCAGGTTCAGGTTCTTTTACTTCAAAAATACTTTGTGACAAAATATTTTGATCACTGGGGGCCGGCAGGGATACGAGCTCGTTAGCTCGGCCGGCGTTAGCAACAACCTCTTTATCAAGCAACAAAGTTTGTTACAAACTATTTGAACAGCTTTTCTTTTCACCCATCTTCACGTGAACGGGATCTTTTTTTTTAAGTAAACAGAACAGTCGCACCCAAAGAAATTTTGTATCGACCCTAATTAAACGAAAAAAGGTTTGCTCCTTCTGATTATTCCCCTGGGTTCGCGCCCCTTCTTCGTAGATGTTACTGATCTAGCAAAGTTGGGCCAACTGTCGGATTTTTGGGCCAAATGACGGGTAGGCGAAATGTCGGAAAAGTTGGGCTAACTGACGGATTCTTAGGCGAAATGACGGGTGGGTGACTGTCATAAAAGTTGGGCGAACTGACGGATTTTTAGGCGAAATGACGGATAGGTCAACTGACGGATTTTTGGGCCAACTGACGGGTGGGCAAACTGTCCGAAAAATTGGGCGAACTGACGGATTCTTAGGCGAAATGACGGGTGGGTCAACTGACGGATTTTTGGGCCAAATGACGGATTTTTGGGCCAAATGACGGGTGGGCGAACTGACGGTGGGTGAACTGACGGGTGGGTCAACTGACGGTGGGCGAACTGACGGGTGGGAGTAGTGACGGGTGGGTGAACTGACGGGTGGGGGTAGTGACGGGTGGGTGTAGTGACGGGTGGGCGTAGTGACGGGTGGGCGTAGTGACGGGTGGGAGTAGTGACGGGTGGGCGTAGTGACGGGTGGGCGTACTGACGTTGGGCGAACTGACGGGTGGACGAACTGTCGGATTTTGGAAGTGGGCGAACTGACGGGTGGGCGAACTGACGGGTGGAGGTAGTGACAGCGACCCTTGTCCGCGAGTCGGATTATATGTATGACACATTTTCGGACTGATTTATCCTCACAGCCCGATCGCCACTATGGTCTAACAGTACATGAGGTGGTCGGGCAAACACCAGATTTCGACAGAAGCCTATATCGTCGATATACTTCCTTACCTTGGAGGCGGCTTCTCTCCGAACAACTCGTGCCGCGAATACAGGGCAGTGCCGTTACCAATAAACAGTCTCGGGTGGGTGAGGAATGGTCCTGCAAAGCCTCTCAAGCATTTCCCAGCCAGATCTGCGTAAACTGCAACTCGATCCCACCGGCCCAAACCTATAGAAAAAGGGATGATTTTTTTCACACTTTCATTAGATCAAAGAAGAGTAAATTAACAAGTCAGGATCAAGCTTTACAATTTCTCTTTAACACTATCTTGGGAAATAAAGAGAATTCAGGCCTAATATCAAACAAGGGGACAGATGAAGCAAGAAACAATATTTCCATTTGGGATTTACTTTGCTCACATTGAATCCGCTCACAGCGTTATGTTGGGCCGCGCTAACACCCTCCCGGGCTATCGGAATTTCGCTATTACAATGCAGACAACTACCTGTCATTTCTTTAGTGATTTCGACTTTTAGCCATCAGTACTGTCAGAACTTTGATAACATTTAACACAAGATTGCGCATCCTTGTGTTAAATGTAATGTTGGAGGTAGTTAGGTAGGTTTTTATTTTTAACCAAAACATTGAAAATAAAATAAAATAACACTACTAATATCCCATTGCAGCAAAAAGAAAGTCCTAAGGACTTGTGCTGCAATTTATTAATACTACTTGTATCTAATAAATAAATAACTAAACATAACAACTTATTATCCACCTAGCCTATGACTTAAATAACAAACAATTAAACGTGATGTGAGGATATTTATTAGCACCTTCTTCAAGTTCATGTTTTGCAAAGACAAACACTAGTTGCGTTCTTGCAGATACCATGGTATCTGTTACCACGGTAACTGGATCTGCAATTAGTCGTTTTTGCAGTTATCCTGGTATGTGTTACCACGGTTGCTCTGAATAAACAACAAATGCCGAAATTGGGCTTTTCGAAATGATCCCAAAAGAAAAACTGATATTCAGTCACATCACTAAGTGCCGAACCTCATTCCAACCAATTTGACTAAGTCCTAGGCTCTATTATTGGTGATGATGAAAGTGAGATGACGTTTCAGATACCACGATCGGACCATGTTATCTGAATAGCAGATACCGCGGTATCTGGCCAGATACCACGATAATCGCAAAAACGCCCTTTAACCGTGGTATCAGATAGCAGGGTGACTGCAAAGACGAATTTAGACCGTGTTATCAAATACCATGGGTCGCAACTACTGAAAGGGTCGCAACACAAATCTATCGGCATCCCACATAACACCTTACACATGGAGGCACAACTATGCGTTAAATGTTACCAAACTTCTGACAAAGCAAGGCTTGAAGATACAGCAATAGGTCGTGGGTAGGTTGATGGTGATCCCTGCAAGGGGTCTTGCAGATGACAACCTCACATCTTGTTACACCTTTGCTTCTCACTGCTTCTAAGCAGGGGCATGTCAGGTCAGGTGTCTTTCAACATGCGAATCAAACCGTTTCATTCATCAACGGGGGAGGAGAAATGGTTGTGCTTTTTACGACTCAAGGGCCTTATCACACAAGTTAACGCGCTCGGCTTCCGAATAGCGTATTGACAGTAAAATGAAAGTATCAGCGGCGAAAAATTCGCCATATTTCCGACAGTAAAAAAGAACTAAGTCCTATCTAAGTAGTGTGCCCGAAAACAAGGTAGGCTATTTGCAACTTACTGAGTGGACATCCAACAACTCCTGGTGCATATATTTCCGCACCCCTCAATACCGCAGCACCGCACTGCACTCCTACGATCACCTCCTTCGCATCTATTGGCTGTATGCCCGTCTTGCCACTTGATTCGATCACAATAACGTCACAAAGTGTCGGGTGGATGTAAACATGAGGCGTGGGAGTATTGCCCCGAGTCTTGTAGCCCTGTAAAAAGGCTTATATTAGTCATATAAACGGCTAAGTCAGCTGAGGTTTGTTTCAGCGATATTTCGGCCCTTTTTCGCAAGGCTCCTCTTCAGGCTGTAGTTAAATGAACGAAATCGCAAAAAGGCCCGAAGCATCGCTAGAACATATCTTAACATCCGGTTAGCGCCATCAAATATGATTCGCAGTCAGCTTAGGCTGAAGCAGAGCCAATAACACTAGGCAGTAGCGCCAAGACCTATGCTTGATCGGGCCATACTCGTAGCGCTGCCCACTGCGTTTGTGATATTTAAAGCGAGAGAGACTTGCGGGCTTAGAAATTACTAGTAAAGCTAAAATGCGGTCTGCGCACCTATCAAAGAAACAGGGGAGGTTGTATCTTTTATCTGGTGTGCTCAGAATTCCAAGTTACTGGAGCCAGCGCTGCTGCACGACTGATTGAGTTTCAGTAGGGACGTTCTGTATCACTAATGCTTCTAGTGTCGCTGCTCTTCGAGTGTGAGTAGCTTTTCTCAAGTCTTGGTGTTATTCCCTAGTGTTATTTTGCTCTGGGCTGAAGGAATACTTATTTATCACGCGGTGCCTACGCGTAGGCGGATGATTCGGTAAAAATGTTCAGCTTCCCCTAATGAACCGTGCAAAATCTACCATTGTGCTCTGTTCAAGCCGGTGTTTACCCAATATTTGTGGACCATATGTTTACATAGCAGTATATTGCTAATGTGTTTAACATTCCAAAAGACCAGAGAACGTAAGAGTACCGAGGACAGCAAAATAAAGAGCCGCTCTGAAGAGCTTCCCACGTTAACAGAACACAGTTTCCCGCTGGCCTAATCACTCTACAGTATAGCAGTAGCCAGGATAGACTAGCGCTAATGCTTCCTCGATCCTGTACAATCGCACTGAAGAGCTTCCAACGTTACTAAAACAGAGTTTCCCCTATTCCGGTACCTTTTATCAGCTCCACTTCTCTTAGTAAGGGATCAACTTACCTCTGACACAATGGTCTTCACGAGTTCTAGAGCTGCGGCAACTGTGTATCGCAACGTGTTCACTCTGAGCGTTGTGTACCGGGGAGGGAAATTCAGTGCTTCCTTCATCATCTCCTCCGAATGTCCATCTCTACACTGGGTCTTTTTAAGCTCTTCATAAACAAGTGGGTCAGAGAACATGACTGCCCTTCCGATCTAGGGCCTCTAATACACTGTACTTCAAGATAATCTTCTTTCCAACTGAAAAAAATTATTTTTTTATGGCCGAACAGTCGCGTCCATTTCTCTTCCTAGACCAAGTTGAGATCCTTCTTGTATTCGCATGTCTTAACTACAACCACATTCCACTAAAAGCGGTTCCCATTCCGCTTACCGGATTCCATCTCGCCCAGGGACAAACCATATAGTCCTGCAGAGATGACTTTTCAAGAGAATCTAGCCCCTATACAGAAAGGATGGGTGTGCCAACTTTTATCGCAAGTTCTCTAGTAGAGCGTTAAAAAAGACTGAGACTGCTTTTATTGAAACATTCCGGTAAGTCTCGACGATTACTCAGGGAACAAAAAGTTTGGTATGACTCAAAAACACTCCACGTAGATTCGTGCGGCTCTGGCCTGTCGTGATCAAGTCGTCAAATAACACTATTTGGAAAATAGTTTAAACTAAATGGGCTAAATGGCACTAAAGCGCAAATAAAAGCAGAGCCGGGCAGCCAAGGCCTGGCAGGACCGATAGTTCGTTCCTCCAATAGCCAAGACGGTGGTACCTCCCCCGGTCGTGGACACGCTTGGTCCACTCCCACCTCATTTATGAAACAACTCGATTATCTTACCTTTGTTTGGATCCGGGAGATTTTTTAGATACCGTGAAGTCATGCCTGAGTTGGCTCGAGGGTTAACTCAATCGTATATAAAAAGGCTTTTTACATTCGATAAAAAATACAGTAAAAAATTTTACGAAGACGAAAGGGATGTCAAAGAGACGGCTGACGTCGATGAGCGAATCTCTTCTGCGCTAAGGTGGGTGATGTACCTCAGGCGCCCTCTCAGAGCAGGTCGCATGTTCTTGATGATTGGTTCAATACTCGACTTGACCTGATCTCCAGTGAACATATACTTGATGTGATACCTGATGGACATACAGTTAAGGAAAAATTACGGCTAATACAAAACAAAAAAATGAACAGACTCATTAATCGCAGCCGTAAAAAGTACCCGTTGTAAGTTGTTCGTAACTTAATTACTCGGCAGGGCAATCCACAAACTATCGTCTGATAAAGCGGTCTTTCCACACCTCCATCTAGGGGCGATTTTTCCAGTGCCTGGAATGGTACTGAAGGACACTAAAGACAATATCAGAACAAAGGATGTGCTCATCTTCGACAACAACGGTCTTAGAAGACACATTTTGAAACATATTGGTGAAAACATTTGGAAAGACATTGGATGTGGAGTGATAAAAATCAAACAGTAAACTGCTGTTGTTGTGGAACAAACGTCGCCTCTCGTCGTCAAGGACCTCGCGACGTTGGAATCGTCTACTTGAAAGCGTTATGAACGCAGAAACCGTTTAAAGCAGGTGTGGACCGTCACCTGGTCTCAGTTTAGTATTAACAATATCCTGGGAATTTGTACAGACGAAAGCCCGTTTGCTGCATTTATATTATCTTATTATTAAGACATTCGAAGCTATTCCTCCATTTTAGTACAGCTAGAGCTGTTTCACCCTTCTAACAATAGTATAGCCTAACTATTAGTTGGTACTTTCGTTAGTTACTACGCTGACCGTTCCAACCTTTTGGAAATAGTAACTATTTACTTACCATCCTCGGCAGCGTATTAAGCGTGGTAACTGCGCATCTCTGTAAGGTGATTGGCCGGATTAGACCGTGGTATGATATTCTGGTGGAAAATAGAAAAATCGTTCCAGCCTTTAAGGCAAAAAGCCAGAATTCGTGACATCATGCATAGTAAGTAGGGTGGAACACGCTCTAAAGTACGTCTATCGACGCAGTTCTGTTTACTAAACCATATAGAAAAACGGGAAAACGAGAGCGGAAAATTCTCACTCCCTGAGTCCCTATACTGGTAAATTTTCTTTTTTGAGTCAAAGGCCGGCATCTTTTTGGGCAACTTCGGCAGTTCTAACCCAAAATCTATTTTCGTCGGGTAGGGTGCAATCCCTCTATAGTGCAAACTACCTCAATGGTGACAATATACCACGAGAAGGGGGTTTGGTCCGCAGCTGAATTACTAAAAAGGATACAGCAAGTCGCAGATCATATCCATATGCTTCAGTGGGGCTGTTCCAGCATTCCGATCAACCTGTTCCAGGATCTCGTAGAGTTCTACGGTCAATGCGATCAAAGCGTTGGTTCTCTCTGTATGGAGTCTTTGAAGACTTGGTCCAATCATGTGGAATAGGAACAAAATTTGCTCCTCCTTTTTAATCAGCGGCTTCAGCCGCTCTGAGATAAAGCTGTAAGGAAACGGAACACATTAGAACACGCTGATTTTATTTGGGATAAGAGTATTTAGGAGAAATCGAGGTGCAGAAAGTCACGAAATATTCCTACTCTCAAGTTTCAACGTTCAAGTTTGAAATGCAGGCCTTGAACGACCTAATTATAGATATTTGGCGATCAGACCAGCGACGTAACATTCATTAAAGTTTAACTGAAAACCCAACTTCTTTAATTGGATACACTGAATTATTTGGATTCTGTAAAGGTTTTATTTTTTATTTTTCAACTATCCGCTCTAGTTATGACGTTCAGAATATCTGCAACCGTCCCCACAGCGTAAATTCTGCTATGACACGATACATTTTAATCTCAACACAAACGCGGCTTTTCCGTGGGCAGTGGTGAGGTTGGTGAAGATCGCTTAGTCCCTGAACAAAAAAGAAAATCATAAATCTTTCTCGTAAGGCCTACAACAAAAATACAAGCGCATAGAGGTACCAAAAATCACACGGAAATTCCACTATTTGAAAATCGATTATATACTCTTGATGATTCTCTTGATTGATTTATTGTATAATTCAGGTACACAATTTCGTGGTTGTCCAACCAAATTGTTTGACCTTTGTCAGGTAATATATACAACAATTGTTAAAAATCAGATTCGTAATAAAAAAAAAAAAGGTAAACCATTGAAGTCAACACCCGAAATAAAATTTATAACAAAATAACTAAGACAAAACAACATTATTGTAAAAATCCACAAATTTCGGAATGAAGCTATTACAATATCTTTCCCGGTTACATGCGATCGGCATGAGCTTCGGGACTTTGGTGGATACTTGCCTTGGTGGCCTTGGGCGTTCAACCTCAAAATCAGGGGGTAAAAGGGATCGGAGAGTTGGGTGTTTAAGGAGTTTTAGTCCAAAATTTTGACAAAACTTCTGCCTCCTATTAGACAGCGCATCCAGTCCAAATAAAGAAAGAAGGCCAGAGTACGGGATTTTGTTCACAATTCCCCCTGTTCACAATTCTTAGGGCACGTTTCTGAATATTCTCTATACGATTAGACTCATCCTTCGCAACACCATAGTGCCAAACCGGACAAGCATACTCCACAAGAGGACGAACAAACGCACAATACAGACGCAGCATCTTTTTTCAGGGACCTTAAATTTAGTTAGTGTTTTTAACATAAGAATAGACGCATTAGCTTTTCTAATCATGCTATCAGTGTTTTTTTTCCACGAAAGATCAGACGAAACGACCACTCCAAGGAGATTAATTTCCTCCGCGAGGAGGCCATCATCTAACTCAGGGTGGAAACTTGGCTCATCCAATAAAAAAGAAAAAGTCAAAAACGTTGTTTTTCCGCATTTACAACCATATCTGAATTTTTTGCTTCCGTTGCTACATCCTGGACTATTGTCATTGCTTGGCTTTTAAAAGACCGATGCAGTACTTCCACAAGCGACAAATCGTCCACGTACTTCCATCTCTCATCAGCATCAATAGCAATATCATTTATCATAATAAAAAAACAAAGAGGTCCCAACACGGTTCCTTGTGGGACACCACAGTATATAGCACTAGTAAATGATTGAAGGCCTTTATATTTTACAACTTGCTGCCTTTCCGTTAGAAAACCACGCACAATTTTTATAATGAAATCCGGAATATTTTTCTGTCTCAGTTTTTCCAATAAAATATTATGATCAACTAAATCAAAAGCTTTTTTAAAATCTATTGCAATCAAATTTAACCACTTCCCTGGGGAATCCAAATTTTGTATTTTGTCTCCTTGCCGATGCAAAATCTGCGGCCTCTCCGGGTACCTAGCGGAAGAAAGGCAGAAGTGGTGTCGCATCTGCTCCCAAGGATCGCCGTGATTGGTTGACACAGGATTTGAATCGTTGAGTTTGAGTCGTTACGGAGACGCTTACACCTTCTTCCTGAGGATCATTGGCGTGTTTTGGACTTGATCATATCGAGTATTCGTCAATAGCGGAACAACGAAGGAACGTACCTTCAGCGGGCCTTCAAGTCAATTCAAGTGAATAAGTGATGAGTAACCAGATTGTCCTATCCCAGCCCTTTTCGGTTAAACTTTAAACAGCCCCAGATGATGACATCGAACACTTTAGATGTCCTTTCGCCCTTCCCCGGGGACTCCTTGGAGAGTATATGGGAACCGCCAAAGTAGAGCGAGTCACTTCCTCCTCGGACGGACGACACGAGAAGACGTGAAATGCCTCTGTATGATACTGTTTGAAAATTTGCAGGCGCAAGTCCTTGCCAGACTTATTCAGGTGACGCACTTGATCTGTGAAGATCCAGGCACATTTTATTGTAACTTTCGTTTATTTGAAACACTTTTTTTCTTTAACTGTACAATTTTTCTCAAAACCAGTCTTAACCCACAATTAAACTCACCACTGACCATAAATATGGCGGGCCTGTTCCACCCTTGTGACAATAGTGACTATTAGTTACTATTTTCATCGCAGCCTCGTGAAAATACTACACTGACCGTTCCAGACTTCTCGAAATAGTAACTAATGGTAACTATTTCCTTACCACGCTCGGGAGCGTATAGTAAGCGTGGTAACTACGAGTCTCTATGATGTGATTGGTCGGATCAGCCGTTGCATGACGTTTTGCTGAAAACAGAAAAATGTGTTCCAGCCTCGACGCCAAGAAGCCAGAATCCGTGACTTCACGCGTAGTAACTACGGTAAGTAGGGTAGAACACTCTCAGAGTATCTTACCTAGGTAGAAGAGATAACTGTCCAGGAGTTGCATGATGCCAGACAGAATGACAAATTGCCAAGAACTGTACCCACTGGGGATCGTGGTGGTAGTTCGATGCCTCTTTCCAGTTGAAGACCTGTAATGTTGCGTCAAATGAATCGAATGAAAGGTGCTGTACAAAGACTCAATTCCGACATTTGTGCACCTACGTAATTGAAGTAGGGAGGCGCTTCCCAGGTAGCCTACAGCAGAGGTTTGCTTATGTGAATGTTTGTTGACTTTGGACTTTGCCATTTTCATGCACATGCTATGACTAAAGTCAACTATTAGTTAGCCAAAGTAGGTAATTAGGGAGGCTGAAAACATCTGAATAGGCATTTCTTCGCATGTAAAGTAACTGTTCAAATAAGCATACCTCTATCGTACTTCTTGGAGCGCGTTTGAGAGGGATTTCTTCCGTTTTTCTCAGAGAATTATGAGACAGCTTACGTTGCTGAGACAGTCACAGACAGATGAGATCGTTAACCCCTAACTTTTCTTAGGCTTTAATCCCCCTTCCCAGCTTCTACACCCCGACGAAATGTTTATCTAAAAATAGTAGTATGAAGTTGTACGAAAAAGTAGAATGCAGTACAAACTGATGCTCCTACGTTCTTCTATGTCGAGGCTATCGTGTTACTGCATTCTACTATTAGCAAGACTGGATGCTACGATAGCAAACATGATGCTACTGGATACTACTGCTTAAGATTGGCCCAGTCTGAGGAAGATTAAATGATAGTATTCTTTACAATTACAAATCAATGCATGTAACTTTTTCGTACAACCATCATACAACTACGCAGGCTACAGATTTTTCATCGGGGCAAATGTGTGCGGACATGAATTCATGCCGTGTGGAAGGCGCTTCTAGCCACTCTGGCCAGTGGTGTCTGCAGAACAGAGCAAAATAACACTAGAGAGTAGCGCCAAGACTTGACAAAACTGACACACACTCGAATAGCAGTAATACTAGCACCACTAGCGATAGAGAACGTCCCTACTGAACTCATTCAGTCGTTCACCAGCGCTGGCTCCAATAACTTCATATCCTAAACATAGCAAAAAATTCTACAGCCTCAATTGTTCCCTTGGTGTGTGCAGGCCGCACCTTTGCTTTACTAGAAATTTATAAACCCGCAAGTTTGTCTCGCTTTAAATGCCACAAGCGTCGTGGGCGGCGCTACGAGTATGTCCAGTTTGAAAAGCATGGAAAGCATAGGTCTTGGCGCTACTCCTCAGTGTTTTTTTGCTCTGCTGCAGAACCAACCCATGCAAAGCTGGAACATCCTTCTGTCTGAAGTCGAACTGAGTGATCCTATGAATATTTGCAAGAATTTCTTGGACAATCTGCACGACAAATGAACGAGTAAAAACATATCTCACGAGTTGACTGGGAAATTTTTGCTAGGAAATTTCTGCTCTATGTTTTGCTTTGTATTACAATTAGTGTTATTTTTTTGTAAACAATTTCAAAATTTTCGAGTTAGTAAATTTTGTCAAAATTATAGTAAAACAAATCTCTGGAGTCTACTTAATTTTCGTGGGGTGGCAACAGCAATACAATTTTCGCCGAAGTACTCAAAAGTAAATTTGTTTGCAACAATTTAAGTTTAGCATGAATAACGAATTACAGTCATGACCTAAATCTAGAGCATGCCAGGTTCACAATGTCTACCCCCTTAATACACGACAAGACAAACCTGGAAAGGTGAAGCTTTGTAGGGCCAATGGGAAAGCACTGTGCTCTCAAGCATCTGCGCACAACGGTCATTAAAAGCTCCCCAGTACGATTCTGGTAAGGCGGCCAAAAGCAGCCCGATGGAGTTTATCCACTCATTTGTGGAAGCTCGCTCAACCAAAGGATACCTAAAACGTTTGAAAGTTTAGTTGTCTAGCACAATTTCCCTATAATTTCACTCGTAACCGGATGAAAAATTTTCGAGACTTAGTCGTATGGAGTGGTACGAAAAAGTAGCATGCAGTAGTAACTGTTGCCACTGCATGCTACTGCTAGCAAACTGGATGCTATTGCAGCAAGATTGGATGCTATCGGATACTACTACTTAAGATTAACCCATTCAGAGGCATGTTAAATCAAAGTATTCCATACTACTAAATATCAATACATGCAACTTTTTCGTACAACTACCATACAACTACACAGTCAACGAATTTTTCATCAGGAAGAAGTGTTATGATACTGGCCCACACCCCACACACACATGTTTTTTAACGTGAAGAAATGAAGCATACTTCAGAAAACATATTTCCGAGAGGCATGGATCGTGGCAGTGGGGAAAACGGATTTGTATCCCGTCACTTACGTAAAATACGCCCAGCGTTTCAGTTGCGGCGAGTTCAACAGTTCGCAACACAGCCATGAAGTGCATTTTTAAAGTAATAAGGAAGGAGAAAGGTTTGTGTGTAATAACTGAAGGTTTTAGCTGTTTTGAGCCTTTTCCGAGACCCGTTGACTTGTAGCGGAAACAGGGAAAAAATTTACATAACCGTTTTTTCTGATGGGAAAACTTATCGCAGACAACCGTTGACAGCGTGATACACATCGAAGGTAGCAAAACACGGCGAGTGAGAAGATCAGCGTGGTTGCATTACAGTGGGACACACGATCAGGATAGGGAGCTCCCGGACTGGAATTCCTGCCCGGATTTTTGCCACCATCTTCACTTCCATATGGAAAAGTTGAAATTTGTTCAACTTGATGATGAAAGTGCAGGAAATCCAGCCGGGAAATCCTGATCGTGTGTTCGCACTTTTAGAGGCGTTAGAATGTGCCGTACGTAATTGGGTTCTCCGGGTTTAGAAATGTATGGAACGATTATGGAAGTAGGTTGCGTTAGTATTATACGTAAGACAGTTCTTTTAAGCAGAGGAAGCATACCGAGAAAAAAGGACGGAATATTTTGCTATTAAATGCTTGAACCGCATCGTACACGGGCTAGATTCGGTGAAAGGTATCGATGAGAATGCTATCTCTTAGTCTGTATTAATCATGTATTACGTCAGTCGAGCCAGCCGTTCGTTCCGAAAGGATCTTAATCTACGTTCACACACAGTCCAATAAGATTTCGCATCCAAAAATATGCATGCGAAAGTCGCATCTCTTTGGGACACTTGCATGCGACCTCTAAAAATGTTGTGGCGAAGAAGGAAATTCGCATTCGACTGCGAAAATCGGGCTGACCTTTACTAGTTTTCAACGTTAACTGCTCCATTAAAGTTTAACAGAAAAGGGCTGGGATAGGCCAATCTAGTTACTCATCATTCCTTCAGTTAAATTGGCTTGAAGACCCGCTGTAAATGCGTTACTTCGTTGTTGCGCTATTCACGAATAATCGATTTTCAAATAGTGGAATTTCCGTGTAATTTGTGGTACCTCTATGCGCTTGTATTTTTGTCCTATGCCTTACACGAAAAAGATTTCTGGCATTTTTTTTTGTTCAGACACTAACATTAAACAATCTTCACCAATCTCATCACTGCCAGCTGAAAAGCCGCGTGTGTGTTGAGATATAAAATTTCACACAGTAGAATTTACACTGTGGGGACGGCCGCAGATATTCTGAACGCCATAATTGGAGCAGATAGTGGAAAATGAAAAAAATCCCTTTGCAGAATCCAAATAATTCAGTGTATTAAATTAAATGACACAAACATAATTTGGCTTTTCAGTTAAAATTTAACAAATAACGGATCTCTGAAAACAATAGTTTTTAGTGGGTTTTTGGGATCCCAAAACGTAGGTGGAGTTATCACAAATAGATCCACGGCAATTCGGTAACATACCTAAATCCTCTACTACCCATTACCTAATACAATTAATTGACTTTATTCTGAAAAATCTTGAAGAACCAGGAAAATGGATACATTTGATTGCAATTAATTTTCGTAAAGGTTTCGATCTCATTAACCATAAGATTTTAATTGGTAAACTTTCTAGTCAATTCAACGTAAGCCCTCATATAATTAGAATAATTGCTAGTTTCCTATACGAAAGACAATAAATGACTAAATATAAAAGTATTTTTTCTGACCCGGTTCCCATTTTTTGTGGTGTACCTCAAGGTACTCTTTTAGGACCTTTGCTTTTTTTGGTTATGATTAATGAAATTGCACAGGATCTGCCGGATCGGTGGAAGTATGTTGACGATTTGAGTACTATTGAAGTATGCTACCGTCATATTAAAAGTTCAGCAGCAGCAATCATCGAAGACATTCAAAATGAAGCGTCTTTGTCCGATATGCAAGTTAACCAAGAAAAAAGCGCTGTTTTAACTATTTCATTTTTAAAATCACCCCCGCAATTTGAACCGAAGCTCATTGAAAATTTGCCTGTAAAAAAACTGAAACTCGCTTATAAAGGAGCCCACAAATATGACAAACATACTAGATTGAAGCTTATAGAATGGTTTACACACTGAAGAAATAAACATTGCTTCAATATTTCTAGTTAATCCTATGTTTGTTTCCCAACCATTCCTCCTCATTGTTACCTGAGCTTGTTACCTGAGCACATGATGAATCCGAAGATGATAATTAAATGGTATATAATATAGATATAAATAGAATGGTTTACACACTGAAGAAATAAACATTGCTTCAGTATTTCTAGTTAAACCTATCTTTGTTTCCCAACAGTTCCTCCTCATTGTTACCTGAGCTCGTATTCATTGCTGTTATCCACAAGCAGCTTCAAAACCAAGAAAAGGCATAGAATTTGAGTATTTTGGGACACATGACTTTTCTAATGAGATAGTCTATTTAGGGTAAGAAACCATGATGAATCCGAAGATGATAATTAGAATGGTATATAATATAGATATAAATAGAATGTAAACAATTAATAGCAAAGCAGACTTGTCACCACAGCATAACAAAAATAAAGCATGATGTACGGAAAAACTCATTAAAATGTCACACAATGTCATGTCATAAGAAAATCATGATTTCCCATTTTATCATTAAATAAATCATGGAAAAATCATGATTTTTCTTTTATATGACATTGATGTCACGAAAAAGTCATGATCAGACAATAGTCATAATTATTTATCGGAAAATCACGATAATTTGTATTCATGTTTTCTCTAAATCATAATAAATCATGAACAGGAGTTAGGCATTTATGATTTAGTCTTCGTGACTTCAAAAGATCTTGAAAAGATCATAATTGGAACTTAAATGATTATAAAAAATCATTAAAAAATCACTTCTATGATGATTTAAGCCGTCGTGATCTTAAAAATCATGGAAGATCTTAGTGATATAAGTTTTTTGACCTTGGAAATCATAAAAAATCGTAACCACGAATTATGAAAAATATGATTCAGTCTCTATGATTCAAAAAATCATAAACTAGTCATTTTGACAAGAATTATGATTTTGATTTACCAATAATAGATGATTTCAATGAGGAATGAAGCCGCCGTGATCTCAGAAATCATGAAAGATCATAGCGGTAGAAATTTTGTGATCTCTAAAATCCTAATAACGAATCATGAAAGTTTTGAATCGGTCGGAAATTTGGAAATTTGGAAAAAATTCCGGAAAATCGGATATTTGGCCGGAATTAGTACAAATTAAAACTATTTTTGTTGAACCCGCAACTCTCAGGTGCCATAAAACTGCCCCGTACGTGCTAAAGCATTACTTTGTCGGTCAGTTTTCAGCGGACCTAAATCATTGCCTTTGGGTCAGGAATGCAGGACTGATAAAAAAGGAACCAAAGGATCCTCCCACCAAGTTTCATCAAAATATGCCAATCTCCTCGAGATTTAATAGAATAGAATAGTAATTTATTCACTCACACTTTCACGGTTACAAAACCAAAATTGGTGAGTACTGTCATAACATAAACATTTAAAAGCACGTACAAATGGTCAAAGGCTATTTAAAATTTCAACAATCTTTGGTATAAAACTGTTTTGGTAACGGCTGTGTTTGGCCCCTACTGGTTGGAATATTGGGACCTTCGTAGAGACTGCTCGCCCTTGCCTTTCCCTTACATTGTTGTATGGGGAAGGGAGAAACTCATTGTAGATGGGGTGCGAAATAAGTTTTTTACCGATCTCGAGGCATAGGTTCAGTCTCCGTTTCTCCGATGTATCAACTGTATATGTTCTTAGAAGAAGGGAGTAGGGTACTTTTGGGCCTTTATGGATAATATGGAGAGCGCGTTTTTGGATTCTTTCAATACGTGAGTTTTGATCTGCAGTTAGACCAAAATGCCACACTGCGCATGCGTACTCCATTAATGGTCTTATGAAAGAGGTATAGATCCTGAGGATGTGTAGACTTGGGACATTATGCTTTGATAAAAGCTTTAAAATGTTCAGGCTTGAGTTTGCCTTACGGAGTATTATATATCAACATCAACGGAATAGTACGAAAAACTAAACAACAATCAAATACATAAGAAACATACCCAGAACAAAATTAGCGCCAACGCCTTTCATCGGTAAATTTGAATCAAATCTGAACCGCGCGCTAAAAGCAAAAGAGTCATAGCGCGGATTGAACTTAATCCCTCTATAGTTTTCGAAATCCCTCTCACGGTTTTGACCAAACTACGAGGAATTACCAGTCCTGTATTCCTGACCCAAAGGCAATGATTTAGGTTTGCTGACAACTGACCGACAAGGTAATGCTTTAGCCATGAAATCCAACTACTTGGCACGTATGCAGCAGGTGTTATGGCACCTGAGAATTGCGGGTTTCAACGGAATTTGTACTAATTCCGGCCAATTTTCTAGACAAGACCAGCAAATGCAGTCTTGGTGATCTTCACTTTTCCGATTTTATGGCATTGAAATTCGAAAGAAAATGAATTTCACATGAATATTATAGCGTTACTTTTGGACAAAAGAAAGAATGCAATTTTAAAGATGAGCAAAAAAAGCTCGCCGTCGAACGCTCAGCTGTGAGAGGCTACTAAGTAAAATTCGAACATCTTTCTTGGTCAGTTCACGTCACCATAACATTACACCGAGGGCTCCCCCCCCCCCAGGATCAAAGTTCCGTGCACGTATGTGAAGCACAACGTTTTAGATGGGTTGTAGCACCAGTTTCTAAAAACTTCCCGGTATGATCTGTTTGTGATTCTGAAAATGATAAAGACTGAGCCACAACTGTCAGAATTGATGGTCATGATTCATTTTGATGTCCCGTATCACAAGACTTCTCAATATGACCTGTTTACGATGCGAGATTACGATTTCTTATGATTTCCCAGGTAACAAAACTCACATCGCTACGATCTTTCATAATTTGTAAGATCACGACGGCTTGAATTATCACAGAAGGGATCTCTTAATGATTTTTCAGAATCATTAAAATTCCAATTCTGATCTTTTCAAGATTTTTGGAGTCACGAAGACTAAATCATAATGCGTACCTGGTGTTCAGGATTTGTTTATGATTTGGAGAAATCATGAATATGAAATATCTTGATTTTTCTGATAAATGATTATGACTATTGTCTGATCATGACTTTTTCGGGACACCAATGTCATACACAAGGTAAATCATGATTTCTACATGATATTTTTAATGATAAACTTGGAAACCTTGATTTCTTATGACAGTGTGCGACATAGTACTCGACCACCCGCAAGACCAGCATGCAACGACAGATTGAGTTGACACGAAGACCACTGCATGCAGTGTTTTCGCCCGTCAATGGGAATTGTGCGTCCATCTTCCTCCACCACGTGCAGGCTCACATATGCAGGCCCCGACTACGAGAAGCATGCGAGAACTGCAACAGATCTAGTTGTCGGATTTTAATATGTATAAATCGCAGTTAGTCATTCACCAGGGGCGACAAGAGTATAGATGCAGATAGGCAATAAGTTGAGGGATATGCTGCTATCTGCTATGCTTACCTACAAATGAATAAAAAAATATCGGACATCAACAAGTCATTATTCTTAAAACCTGGCTTTCAATATTAATATGACCTTTGTCTACGGTATGACAAAAATCATGATGCAAGGTGAATTTATGATTTCTGAAACATCAAGACCGGATCACAACGTTCATAGTTCATGGTTATTAGTTCCTGTGTCAAACAATTTACGGTGCTAAGACATTTCGTGATTTATAAGATTGCCACGCCTAGAGTCAAAATCGAGATGATATTTTAATGATTTATCAAAGTCATAAAACTTCCAAATATGATCTTTAATGATACTAAGATCACAAAATTTCAGGAGATGTGATACTTTTCTGATTTTCAAGATCATGACGGCTTATGTTAGCTTAGAAATGATCTCTTGATGATTTAAAAAAATCATAAGACTTTGCAATATGACCTGGTTATGACCTGCAAGATCATAAAGACCGATTCAAAACTTTCATGATTCGTTATTATGATCTTTGAGATACAAAAATTTCTAGCGCTATGATCTTTCATGATTTCTGAGATCACGACGGCTTCATTCCTCATTGAAATGATCTCTTAATGATTAATCAAAATCATAATCCTTCTCAAAATGTTTAGTTTTCGATTTTTTTAATCATAAACACGGAATCATAACTTTCGTAGTTCGTCGTTAAGATTTGTTATGATTTCCCAGGTCATAAAACTTATATCACTACGATCTTCCACGATTTGTAAGATCACCACGGCTTAAATCATCACAGAAGTGATTTTTTAATGATTTTCAAAATCATTTTAAGTTCCAATTATGATCTTTTCAAGATTCTTTAAAGTCATGAAGACTAAATCATAAATGCCTAACTCCTGTTCATGATTTATTATGATTTAGAGAAATCATAAAAATAAAATATCGTGATTTTTCTGATAAATAATTATGACTATTGTCTGATCATGATTTTTTCGTGACATCAATTTCATATAAAAGGAAAATCATGATGTCTCCATGATTTATTTAATGATAAAATGGGAAATCATGATTTTCTTATGACATTATGTGACATTTTAATGAGTTTTTCCGTACGGGTAAGCCATGGAACTTCTAATGAAACACTAGAACAATCAGGTAAACTGCATCTGCGGCTTGATCTTGGGGACATCTCAAATATATCCTTTTCTACCAAGCATTGCTGGGAGTTTTTGAACTTCCTGCCACGATATCCCAGCTCCTAAGACTTGGATCGCCGAAATGCCAGAGAGGTAAAGACAAGGGATAACAAGAAAACGGCCGATTTTCGTAGCACCTTTTAAAGGAAGTCGGAAATGTTTATTTGTGAAACATTTAATACAAAGTAAAGCATTAGAAGTGTCAATTGTGCTTTAACAGCAAAAGTTTTCAAGGAATCTGACAAAGACTGAATGGCGAAGACATGATCCAACTGTTTGAATTAAATTTCAGATTTCCCATCAAAACCTTTGGTCTTATTTTTCTTGTCTTTTATACTTTCTCTTTTTGAATTACTCCGCTGTATCCTGTCCAATCAAGAAGCGGGGGGAGATAATATGAGGCCAAATATTAAACCGTTGCAAAGATTGCTCATCTGCTAGATTCGCTCAAAAAGTGAAATTGTCTTACCCTTTTAGTACTGTATCAATAAGGTAAGCACCAGCAATTTGAGGGGACACCGGGAGCGCCAGCACTTCAACGGCTGTCGTGTACAGTGCATGCGTGGGCAGGTTTGGAAACTCGTTGAACCTCCAGTCCATTTGCGGGTAAGGGCATGGCAATTTCCCAGTGATGGCTAGAATTTCATAAAAATTTATAAACCAGAAAATCCAAACAACGAAAGACCACATTATATCTTAACAAAACAAGATACAGCAGAACACAAATATTTTTTTCCATTTGTGGTAGGCCAACTTACCTGTAATAATAGACAAGGGAGAATTCACAGCCAAGAATGACAGCAGCAGGAAAACAGTAAAAAAAAACGGGTTTCAGCTGCACCATGGTCGAATTTTCCAGATAGTCACGAAAGGTATTCTTCATCGCACATAGGCACGATCTCTGCCCAGAACAGTTTTTAACAGAACAGGGAAATTTGCTTCTTTCAGACATTTATAGACAAGGCTAGAGTGGGACCACTCAGGTAAAAAAAAGAGCAAACTCCCTGAGCGTGTTCCAACAATTTTCTATTATCCAGCAGAATACCATGCCACGTGCAAATCCGACCAATCGCGTTACAGAGATGCGTGGTTACCACGCTTACTACGCTCCCGAACATGGTAAGCAAATAGCTATTACTAGTTGCTATTTCGAGAAGGTTGGAACTACGAGGCTGAAACGAGCGTTGCCAGGAAGATCCAAAAATCCGCCAAAGAAATATCTGCTGGCTTTTTTGTTTGCCGTCATGATATCGGAAAAGTCTGTAGATGCTTTTTGGGCGGTTTTTGGCTGGCAATGCTTCTATGCATAAAATTTCATGCATAACCTTTGTCATGACAACAGATAACATTCCAAGTGCTGTCTGTTGGAGCCGGGCATCCTTGTGTAATTGTCTGTTGTGAAACTTCTGACAGTGTAGTAAGCTAAAGGACAAAAAAGGTGCTCGTGAAGGATTTAAAACTCAGACACAAAAGACAGACACACTAGTTAGCTTATTTAAAAACTGTCACACGTCTTTGTTTGAAAGAATTGTTATAGTTACAAAAAGTGTTGTTTTTGAAGGGAAACGTCTCCGAAAAAAGTTAACGTAACAAAAAGTGTTGTTTTTGAAGGGAAAACGTCTCAGATAAACGTTGGTGTAACAAAAAGTGTTGTTTTTGAAGAGAAAACGTCTCAGAAAAACGTGTTGTACCCAAGAGATCAAGATCCTGAACGGAGTCCACTATCCTAACAAAATAACCGAGAACCTCCCTATCTACAGGTTTCAAGACAGTCAATTATTCAAGAGCTTAAGAAAAGCTAAGGAAAAAAATAAATAAAAATGAGACACTTTCGTAAAAAAACGTCACAAAAAGTCGCAGGAAGAAAGTTTGAATTATTATGTCAAAAGGTAACAGCGTTGATAGACAATTGCTTGTACTTGCACCCTAAGTTTGAACTGAATCTGATAGAATATACAGGAGTTATCAGCAAGAGGAGACGTTTTTGTTACGGCAAAAATGTCTCAAACATAAAAATATGTTGTCTACCTGCTGACAGTGTACCAAGTTAGGCATAAGGCGTTCACAACACCTCAAACTTGAACATGAAATCAAAAGCAGATCTTACTGTTCACCAACATCCCCAACAACTGCACGAAATGCTCAAGGTCCGGCTGCCAGCCCTGATATTCTTCTCCTTGCTGCTGGACAGCTCTCGCTGGCAGGTTCAAGTACTGCTGGAACGCTTCAGTGAAGCACCAGTTCTTCGGCCGCACGTCCTTCAATGACTGGAATATGAAGGATGCGATTCGGCGCTTCAACGGGAGCCGGTCAGAGAGTTTCCTGTCGTAATAGTGGAGGGACTGGTATAAGTACGTGATCGGCCGGTCTAAAAAAGAAAGACACGACGACATGACTTTTACTGACAATACTAAATACTAATTTTTTCATAACAGACAACAGAAGGGTGAGCGGTTTCAACAGACAATGCGTAACACTTCGGATTTTGTCTGTTGTGTTTGAAAATGTTATGCATGACAAGCGTTGCCATCAGGAAGAGCCTGATGGCAACGGGAAGAGCCTTAATAGTTTATATTTAGTTGTTTAAACAAAATGTAGTTAAAGAAATTTTTTAAAAGATCAAAATGAGAGAATTAATTTCCAAATATTAGGGGCAAAAAATCGTAAATAAAATATGGGTTAATTTAAAAAGTTAGGTGACGTGAATAGTTAAAATAACGTCCTGAGGGATGGAGGAGTAGCCACAAAAAGCACGAAATATGATTTCTTAGCTTTTAAGTAATATAAAAATAAGTTAAATTACAAAAGATGCTACGGGGGAAAAAAAAAAGGAAGAGCCGAAAAATCGCAAAAAAGCATCTGCTGAATTTTCATACACCACGACGGCAAACAAAAAAGGCAGTGGATACTTTTTTGGCTCTTCCTGGCAATGCTTGTTATGAAACATTTCATGTATTTAAACACAACAGATAACATCCCAAGTGTTGTCTGTTACGCCTGTCTGTTGAAACCGCGTATCCTTCTGTTGTCTGGTATGAAACTTCTCACAGTGTATGCTAACACTAAACAAAAACAAAAAAAAACTAAACCTTCTTATTCCAACCTGATAAATTTACGTCCCTTATCATTCCATCCGTTCCATTATCGTGGTTCCGGACTTCCTATGTATGTTTGTCCATCTTGACGACTCTAGACTGATTCTTGCGTTTTTATGAATGAATTATTTTATTACCCATTAACGATGGAATATGGGAATAAGAAAAGAAAAGTACAACAACAAAAACAAAACAACCGTTAACCTAGATACAAAATCAAACACACCTCGTCAGAACATGAATATCCAGGGGTGCACAACATGCAATTATTACTCAGGTTCGCGACCAGATCAACAACACTTAGAATGGGGTCGACGATCGAGAACTTCTGAATCAAGTACGGGTTCGAAACCAGCTGGGAAGTTGAAAATTAAATTTAAAGTTCAATGGGCACATCAAACTAACCCAATCCCACTCTGTAACAACCTAGGACCAACGCTTACCCCCTAGCTCAGCAGATTTTTCAACAGTTTCCTCTCTGTGACATTTCAAAGCGTAATTTTTTGGGCCAGTACATGCTCAAATTTATTAGCTTGGACAAAGATTAGAGTGATGTTTCTTATAATACTTAGTTGATCTTTATTTAATGCCTAAATCAGCTTGTAGAATTCATATTTGAACAGGCTAATTGTTTTTTTAATGATTTTTGAAGCTAAGTTATTTTTTATAAACTTATTGCATATTACGGTACATTTTATAAAGAACGTTAGCCAAATTACGACTGAAGAAGAACTGGAACCATCGAAGACTTAAATTATATATGACAAGAATATTTTGGAGGTTTAACATGTCTTCTCCGATTCCTCATTTGCACCCTGCTTTGGTGGCATCTCAAACATATCCTTTTCTATCAAGCATGGCCGGGAGTTTTTGAATTTCCAGCCACGAAATCCCAGCTCCTAAGATTTGGATCGCCAAAATGCCAGAGAGGTAAAGACAAGTGATAACAAGAAAACAGCCGATTTTCGTAGCGCCTTGTAAAGGAAGTTGGACATGTTTATTTGTGAAGCATTTAATACAAAAAAAAGCTTTATAAGTGTCCATTGTTCTTTAAGAAATGTGAAAAAAAAAATTCCAACTCTTTCTTATCCGTAGCATTCAGAGGACCCCAAATGGAGCAAAAAACATTACATGACGCAAAGCCAGAGCATTGCATCCAAAACAAAGGTATAATGCTTCGGGCTGTTCACTTCTCGAAAGCTGAATGCATAGGCTACCCGTGTTTGGCAGTGTTTGACACTTTTTGAGCCGAACCAGGCTCCCGCTTCTCGCTTCCGAGGAGCTCATTGGTCAGACATACCGGTTATGCAAGTTCCTCCCTATTGCTCACCAAAACCAAGGGGGCTGCTTGAGGCCAACAACAGCGAAAAGAGAAACTCAGCAGAGTTTACGCATGCCAGAGTATTGGAACAGAAAATGTATCTGTTGCAGCTTGTGCTTTAAGTAAAAGAACTCCCATTACCTGATGGAGCTTCAGGAATCTACCCACGTCTTTAATATTAAACCTTCATTTTAGCATTTGCCGAAACATTCTGCACATAACTCATTTGTACTAAAATATCCCCCCCCCCCCCGCAACCCATTAAGCACTTCGCATTCACAAATCAAATGTAGGACAATGTCATTCATGCATCAGCGCACGCGTACACGCCAGAAGTAATAACTATCTTCCCCATTTCTTTGGCCGATATACTTCCCTCCAACGGCAAACCATCAACCCACAAAGTAACCGCTCTCTTCATGTTTAAGACTCAATTTTTAATAAACAATTTCGCCCCGAGCCACTTTCCTTAGCATCAAGCTAGACATGCAGAATTATTTGCACCACGAGCTTGTGCAATCGTCTCTGCTGACGGATTATCGGGGGGTGAAGGAAATTAGAGATATTTTTTTTTTTTTGGGGGGGGGGGGGGGCTGGTACCCATACTATTTCCTGGTATTTTGGAGTCGACGAATCGTCAGGTAATTCTGTCTGTATGTAAATATTTTAAGTGTATATTGGAAGTTTAGATAGGTATTTTGGAGTCGACGAATCGTCAGGTAATTCTGTCTGTATGTAAATATTTTAAGTGTATACTGGAAGTTTAGATTGGAGGTAATTTGGTTAATAGTAGAAGGGTTAAAGAAGTAATCTTGTTGTATGTAATATTGAAGGTCAATTTTGTTGGTTAAGTGCGAGGATGAATGCTGATGTATGGCTCTTTGTTGGCTTTAATAAATTATTATTATTATTATCTCCTATCCCACAGGCCCCAAAGCACCTTTTCTAATTCCACGTTGTTGCCAGCCAATCAGTCGAAGCCTTCAAAAAAGCCGTTGATGATCTCGTTGGAAGTGACACTGATCATTTTCGTAGAAATTGTTCGAGGCTTACGCCTGTTGTTTAGATATAAATAATAATAATAATAACATAACCGATCTCCAACTGTATGAAAATAGAGAAATCCCAAAATCTATAAGGTTCTTACGCAGCGAAGAATTATGCAGAGACAACAAACGAAGTACAGCAATTCTCTGTTAAGAACCGGTGCAGTTGTCACTGCCGCATTTCCTAATAAACTTATATGTCTGAAAACTCTCTAGAAAGTAAAACTGGAAAACCTGAAACTGATAAAGCAAACTGTCACTTGACCTAAACATCCGTCGACCTTCTTTCTTCTTCGCAGATGAAATGACCGACTATTTTATACTCTCCCAAGCTGCCCGGAAACGGCTCAAACTCGCTTTGAATGTAGACTACTACTGGGCAACCTAAGCGCTTACTAAAACGAAGTGACTGACGGACGACTCAGACGGCGTTGATAACGTTCGCAAAATATGTTAGGTAAAGTTCGTCGCCGCTCAGACGAGAATTCAACCGTTAGCTTTACGAAAATTTGTGTTTGGCAATTAATTCTCGAGAAATTTATTCGAACTTGTTAATACAACTTATAAACCATAATAATAATCATCTCAGCATTTTCAGTTTCCTGATCCCTCATTTTCGAAGTTCTTTTAAAACATTATTCTGGATCTCTTCTCCTATTGGTCAACCTTACGAGCTTTTTCAGAAGTTAACTTCTTGCCTACTTCCGTAAAGTACTTCATGCGGGTTAGCGGAACAACTTTACAAACTTTGCGAACGACTTTACGAACGCCGTCTGAGCCGTCCTTGAATTGCATACCATGGAACTTGTAGAGACCTCCGAGATGATCCAGGATCGAATCCAACGACTTTGCAACTGATGGGATTTCAATATAGCGGTGGATAACGATGTCGAAAACGGGGAGGAACCTCAAGCAGACGTTGCCAAAGTAGATGGGCAGATGGCCGCTTCCGGAAATCTGATCGGACATGTTTTCAGAACCGAATTTTTCGGGGTGTTTCCGGAGGAACGACTGGTGCTTATCGTGCCTAGGAAAGACTAACATAACTTACTGCAACAAAAGAGCTCGAATAGCTTGCTATTTCGAGAGTGGATAGAAGGAGGGGAATAGCAAGAACAATACTTGGAATCAACTGCCCGAAGAAACAGCAAACTCTCCATCACTGAGCAGATTCAAGAAAGAAATTGACGAAATGTTTCTTTCCCAAATGTACGTCCCTAAATGTTTCAAAAGAACTTTGTAGAGGCTTTGTGGCCTAACTGTTTTTGCAATATATTATTATCATTATTATTAATACTGCAGATCGGAACGTCTGATTGCTCTATCAAAGCACGGCTACCCGCGAGGACAGACAATCAGGTTTTTCTGTCCGGATTTCTGAGCACTTTCACTTAAAACTTAAAAATCTCTACTTCCATGTGAAACTGCTTAAAAATCCTGGCAGGAATTTTAATTTACAGCCATACCCGTCCCTAGTCGTCTGTCCGCACTGCAATGAAAACAAAAAAAAATCCAGCAGGCTCCAGATAAGCCAGCAGTACAGTAGAGGTATGCTTATGTGAACGATTGCTAACAGTGAACGATCGCCGAAGACGAAACTAAAACCCAAACCAGGCATTTTTTCCTATAAATCTAGTAATCATCACTCACACTTTTGTCACTTTTTGAATATTTTGCTAATTCACCATTCACCTATGAAAGTGACTCAGCTGACACCTCTGTTTTGTTTTTTATAATTTGAAAAGTTTGCCGGGAGGAACGCACCTTCAACGGAGAAGATGGCGGTCCGAACCGTCAGATGCCTACAAAAGAGAAAGGACCTTTTTAATAATTTCTGCTTCAAGTTTGTGCCAGGATAACCCTGAAATAGTTGGCTGTTAGCTGATATCAAGTTTGTTATTTTTCTTCTCCATTTTACTTTTTTATATGCAAGTAAGAAAGCCAAGGTACTGGAACAGTTAAAAAAGTGTTCAAATAAGCAAACCTCTACTGTACTTCAGCGCTACGTCTGGTCTAACTGCAGGTCAAAACTCACGAACTGAAAGGATTAAAAAACGCGGTGCCCATATTATCCACTAACGCCCAAAAGTGACTCCATTCTTCTAAGCACGTACAAAATCGTCCCTCGGAGGCACGGAGACCAAACCTATGCCTCGATCGATGAAAAAAACTAACTATTTTGCACTCCATCTACAACGGGTGAAAAAGTGATGATTTTGACAAAAAGTTTTTTACCATCCATTCTGCTTCCAATGGTCGGGCGAATGCTCTTTAACAAACTCATGGACACGATTTCGGAACTCTTGGGGCTTCAGTAGCAATAGCTGGATAATGTAGAAACAAACCTGAGCCTCATTTCCTTCAAGCGGTCGTAGAGCCTAAAAAGGAAGGAAATACACAAATTTGAGGATCGCAACATCACCAGGATCAGCATACAAACCTACAGGACACCCCCCCCCAAACGAAAAAAATGTCCTAAGCGAAACGCCCCCATGTCAAAATTTCCACATGACAAAACGTCCCCATAACAAAATGTCCCATGGCAGCTGGATAATGTTGAAGCAATCCTGCTTTGTGCAAATTTCTATTTGTTCCACCGACAAGGTAGTACATAGAAAGGACGGTTAAATAAATTTGATTGATCGGACTGACTTATTTATGAAAAGAGCTACGAGCTCATATAGCACTTGTTACGAGCAGGTGGTAAAGAAAGTTGATGAAAACATAACAAAATACTCCGCCATCCAAAAACGCGGTTTGGATCTAGAAATAGGATATCTAGTTTCACTCAAGTCTGAACGTTTCTGGCATCGCCTCGGATCATCTAGGGCAAATGACTTTTCTACCTTCCAAGTTTCAACCCAACAGATCCACTCATCTGGTCCCCACACGATTTCCGGTAACCCGTCCAACCCCCCTCACGCGGCCGAATCTGGTTTGACTCCTACATGGATCATCTGAAGCATTTTCTCGTACTACCTATCAAGTTTCACTCGAAACCAAGCATTTTTTTTAACTTCCAGTGACTCTCCCCCCCCCTCCGCTGTCGGATCCTGTGTGAACCCTAAAATATAGTGTGTAAATGCACTGGTGTACAGACACCAAACGATTGACGAATAAATGACATTACACTTGACTTTAAATACAAACCCAAATCAGTTAATGAAGTCCCATGAACTTTGCGCTTAACCTTAAAGTCAATAGGTGATAAGATACTAACTAGTTACTCCATGAACAAACTGCGTCGCAGCATTAGTTACTAATATTACAGCATTAGTTACTAATATTACAGGGGTTCCCATTTTAAATCGAGCAAGGCGAGATCTTGAGGTTTCCCTCGTCATGACGAGTTGTTTGTGCCTGCTTTCGGCACCACTGTAGAGGAAAAAAGAAGGAAGGAAAAAGGATATTTAAATTCAACTTACCAAGCATAAAATCAACTTGTCGATGGTAACAATATTGTATTTCCAGACGATATCGTTGACTATCTCCACAAACTTGTTGACGTGTTGACCGCCTCCCGAGTTGGCGAACTCGTAGACCAGGAAATCACAGAAGTATCTCACGTGCGATGACAAAGCCCGGGCACCGATGCGATCCAGAACACTGAAATATACTGAATCTGCTGATGACCACTTAGGCAAGTGTCTTAGTCGTATATTGTCCAATGGTAAATTTCGACTGTTTTTTAAGGAAAGTTTGAGACAGATTTTATTTAAGGCGTCAAAAGTGTTCACCTCTGCTTTTACTCTTCAGCCCAGATATTTTTATAGCACTTGCCCTTCGGCCAAGTGCCATATAGCGATCGCGATTTCTGTCCGTCTGTCGGTCCTGTCCAAGTTTTTCTAGTTCGGGCACTTCCACACAAGCTAGGACGATGAAACTTCGCAGGCATATCAGGGACCCGACCAGATCAACTTACAAACAATCATTTCCCCGATCCGACTTTCCCCGGATCCAGGAGTCTGGAAACTATAAAGCAAAAGCGGAGCGAAACGGTAGCAGAAAGAGCGCTGCCCAAATGCGGGATCGAACCACTGCGCCAAGACTTCATGTATGAGAGTGTGAATGCGGGAGTATATAGAAAGTGCATAAACTAAACAAATCTCGTGAAATGATTCCACATAAGCTAGGACAATGGAACTTGTCAGGAATATTTGATGTATTAGAGAGCGAATGCGGGAGTATATATTGTTAAAAGATCGAATCGGGGACCCAACCTGATTAACCTGGACATAGTCAAGAAACTTATAGTTCGGGCACTTCCACACAAGCTAGGACGATGAAAATTCGCAGGCATATCAGGGACAAGACCAGACTAAGTTGGAAATAGTCACTTGCCCGATCCGACCATCGTGGGGGGAGGAGGAGGTGGCGGAATCCGGAAAATAGGGACATTCATCACTTTCGAACGGATGATCGGATCTTAATGAAACTTGATATCTGGAAAGACCTCGTGTCTCAGATGTCTCATTTCAAGTCCCGACCGGATCCGACGAATCTGGGGGGGGGGGGGGTAGGAGGGGGGAACCGGAAATCACGTGAAACTCTCAGAGTGGACCGACCGGGATGAAACTTGGTGGTAAGAACAAGCACAAGCTCTACATACATCACTGACAGAACTCGACCGGATTCGGACACTGTGGGGGGAGTTGGAGGGGGGTTTCGGAATTCCGGCGATCCGTAGTTAATGTACTTCCAGGTGGGCTAGGACGATAAAACTTGGCAGGCGTATGAGGGACCCAGGGAATAGACATTTGCCCGATCCGACCATCGTGGGGGGAGGGGGAGGTGGCGGAATCCGGAAAATAGGGACATGCATAACTTTCGAACGGGTTACTGAATCTTAATGAAACTTGATATCTGGAAAGAACTCGTGTCTCAGGTGTCTCATTTCAAGTCCGGACCGGATCCGACGAATCTGGGGGGGGGGGGGGACCGGAGGGGAGAACCGGAAATCCTGTGAAACTCTCAGAGTGGAGTGATCGGGATGTAGCAAGTTCATGCGGCCTAGATTTGTTATTGACGTCCGAACCGGTTCCGACCAAGCTAGGAGGAGTATTTGCAGATATGCTCCGATTCTAGTTAAACGAGGACGGGAAGAGAAGATTTTAGAGATGCGAAGTCTATGTGTCCGAATCGGATTCGGCCACAATGGGGGGAGGGTGTTGAAGGGGGGGTCTCGGAAATGTTGTGGCTCGCATAGGGAAGTGAACTGAATGAAACTCGGAAAATAGATATGTCGTATGCCTTAGATGACATATCTCAGGGTCGGGACCGGGTCCAAGCACGATGTAGAGGGGTATCGGACTTCCCGGAAAAATCTCAGATTAACTTTCTCGTTTCTCACACCACCTACTCGTAACAAGTGCCATATGAGCTCGTAGCTCTTGTTAAACTTTGCCGGAAAACTATGCAAATCCGCCTGACAGAAAGAAAATCCTAGCAAGTGACTTTCGAAGATTCTGGGCAGTGCAAGCCAAGGCTTTAGCCAATCACGCAGGTCATCTAGAGCTCCTCCCAGCGCAAACCTGCTCGCCGGTACCATGTGATCCACATGTTCGACAATCCAAAATTACAGAAGACATAACTAACCAGGTCAAGAATATTCTATTTTTTTTTTTTTTTTTTTTTTTTATTTAATATAATAAAGCAAAACATATCTCTCGTGGGCAGAGCCCAAATACGATGTTTTTGTAGTCATAAACAGAGATAAAATAAGTTGTCAACAAATAATTAATTCTACATGACTCCGAAACACGCCAGTGATCCTCAGGAAGAACGAGAAAACGTCTCACTAGCGACTCAAACTCAACAACTCAAATCCTGCGTCAAACAATCACTGCGATCTTCGGGAGGAGCTGTGATACCCTAGGTGATGCCGTTTCTGGCTCTTCCGCTAGGTACCCGGCGATTTTGCATCGGCAAGGGGTAGTTTGTCATCAAGAGTATACTGAACATTGACAAGAGTTATGAACATGACCTACGTGTAAGCGATGGGATTGACCTGTCCAGTCTCCAGAAGCATCCTCCAAACAATACATAAGAATAGTGGCGGCGTTCCAGGCATGGCGAAATGGTTTACGATTTCGCCCTCGTTATTCATTCCACTCCATCTGCTGTACTCCTGGTCCACGGCCATCTAAAAGCAAACAAGGTCAGTCTCGAACGCATGTTTTAGCCGAACTCTGGACTTCTTGGCTCGGAGTAGAAACACGGGAAACTATCTTACTCACCAATGAGCTTACAGGAAACAATAATCGGGAACAGGGGCGTCACGTATAGGGGGAAGGGGAGACGCCTCCCCCCCCCCCCGAATGTATTTTTTCTGAAAAACGGTCGATTTTTCGTTAAAATAGTGAGTTTTTCAAAAAAATCGGATTTCCTGAAGATCTGTCGATTTTTATTCAAAATTGTCGGTAAAAATTACCAGTCAGTCGGTAAATACCTTGCCCCCCCCCCAAACAATAAGGCTGCTAAACCAAAAAATTACAATACCATAAGGCTACTAAACCGAAAAATTGCTGCGAATCGCACCACACAGGTGGATCTACAACAATTCTTACAAATCTTATCTTCCAATATTCCCTTGAACCATCCCTGGTCCCCTTTCTCAGCACCAAACATTTTTTTTTCAATCCTGCCAACTCTTTACACTGTACATAAGAAATGAAATAAATTTTCATCTTCACTCCTCACATCGGGAAAAAATACTGACCGTCCGTAACCTTTACCAAATTAGAGTGAGTTCCTGATGAAAAGTTTTCCAGAATTAGTTATTAGATCAAATAGCATACAGTAGTAACTTTTACCACTTCATGCTACTATTAGCAAGACTGGACGCTACCATCGCAAGTGAGGATGCTACTGGATACTACTACCAGGGGCGTCGCAAGGGGGGGGGTGCAGCACCCCCCCCACCTTTCTGAGATTCGGTAAAATTTTGGGCCGGAGGCCCAAAATTATACTAAAATTGTTCGGTATTTTTTCGATGGCAGAACTGTTCGATATATTTACGAGGATTCGGTAGTTACACAGATCCTATATAGGCTACCTGTACAAATTTATTCGGTATAATGACCGGGATTCGGTACAATTGCCAGTATCCGGTATTTATCACGAATTTGGTGAGAGAATTTACTGAAATCATTTGGTAATTTTTCGATATCGGCACTATTCGGTATATTTATGGAGATTCCTTAGTTACACAGAATCCCGAGTAAGCTATTGGTTCACAATTATTCGGTATCATGATTGGGATTCAGTAATTTATTCAGTATAATTTCCGGGATTAGGAAGTTAACCACGAATCCTGACTTTGTTCCAGTTTCAACGAAAGTATACCGAATATGAATATTGTTAGGTAGTCTTTGGATACCGAAACAGTTCGGTATAATAACCGGGATACGGTAGTTGTACAGAATCTCGAACATGCTTAAACCGATGAGAGGTTCTTGCCCTGATGTTATTACTCTTTATACTCGGACCGGCGGCTTATGTCCCACTTGGGATCATTATATGGTAGCGTTCGAGCGGCAGCAGTATTCACCCTTCGAAGGCGTATAGGGATCGTAGTCTTTCGTTTAGGGAGGTCGGTTCTTTTCTTTTAACACTTACTTTAATTCCTTCTTCTAGTTAACAAAAGTCTTCTCTGTATCAGCACTCAAGAACATCTGCCCGTTTCGAGCTTCACATCAAATTCCTATTCTTGCTTACTGCGTAGGAGCTAACCTTTAAAGTTCAACTAACCGCACTCGCTACATGTAAAAGGTTAAACCAAAGTCCTGATCAAACATGCCTGAAAACTCAGGAAGAGGATGTTCAACAACAGGAAACTGATAAGGCTACTTCCATCGTCCCGAGGCTTGAATTATTACCAAATATGGAGTTGCTTTTCTGAGCCCGCATTATTTCAGATTACTGAGTCATCTTTGATATTTAATATCCTAATACTATCCGTAACATGCTATCGGTAAACTTATTCGGTATAATAACTGGGATTCGGTAATTTATTCGTTAGGGTTCGGAAGTACGAACCTTGAAACTCAGAAGAGGTCGAGTGAAGCACTGGTCGCAGACAAAAGGGATAGTCTATGATGTCATCGATAATCCTTACTTCTATTTTGGATCCCGAAAAGAATATATACGGTAATCATAAATATTTCGAAAATTCCGCCTGCAGCACTTTTCGTAATATTCTCTATTTTGTGGAAGGGCGCGTCCTTTGACAGGGGTTTTAAGCCAGTTTTAGGATTGAGATTTCGAAACATTAAAAGCTAGAATTTGGATGGAAAATAAATTTGGCAGGAAAAAGCAAAAAAAAAATTCACTTGCGGCGCTCACTTTATGTGATTTTGGGTAGTATATTGACTAAATTACAGTTGCTGCTGCTGCCGGAACGTCGCTATATCCGTTTTCTGGAACAAGAGGATCTGAAACTGGAGTCTCGGTATTTAATCAACGGTAAATGATAGAATTTGTAAGAGAAACAGTTAATTTTAGCCTAAAGAAAAAGAAATGGATTTGCTAAATTTTCGCCTGCGGCGCTCGATTTAATTTTTGGAAGTTGTTACAGTAATCATGCCCGGCAATATATTCTCCATGTGGGCTTCGCCAAAATGCCGCCTAATAGTTGGCTTATCGTCTTTCATGCTGACCTTTATTGTTACTCTTCCTACGTAATCGTTTTTGTTCCGTAATTTAAAGCTCGAGTTCTTGGTTCTAGGATTCGGTAAAATTTTTGCAAGATTCGGTAAAATTTTGGCTCTGCACCCCCCACCGAAAATGGACTTCCGACGCCCCTGACTACTACTGAAGATTGGCCCAGTCTGAGGCACATTAAATGATTGTGTTCCATACTACTACATATCTATACATGCAAATTTTTCGTACAACTATCATACACAGGCTACACATTTTTCATCGGGTTACCATACGAACTGAAACCTTGGGCATAAAAAAGAACAGTTGGAACTATTAGAGAAGTAGAGTGGACTATTACTATCGAAGCGACGGTACAATCGTACAAAACGTTGTAAAATATGGATTTCTTTAAAAATGCAAACTCTTTTAGCGTCGCGGTTCAGGGATAGTGTGAGACAAAAAACATACCTTAAGCTGCTGTTTTGATTCTCTCGTTGCTTTTCCCTGGGTGAACAATTCTGCTATTGCCTGCGGAAAACAGGTCAAAGTATTCGGAGACCAGCTGTGCGGTGTCGACTGAAGGATCAGCCGCAATATCTCTCCACACCACGTCCCAGTGTCAATTCCTAGGACAAGGAAAACGAATGTTATCTTCTAACAGGCCAGAATCATTAGATTTTGAAGAAGTAGTGTAGATACATGCTTCTTTCAACACTTCTCCAAATTTTGTAATACCTTCCGGCGTATTTTCGCCGTTCCCCGAGGACTCCACTTGAGGAGTCTCCACGTTTTTTTTGTCCCGGGAACTCACTCCACGGATGGGGAATGCTCCTATTATCATCACCATCATAAAAAAGGACTCCCTTTCAGATTCAGAGGGGAATCAATTTTTGCTGGTGTTGGTGCAACGTACAATTAATTAAAAACAATTAGAATAAACAAACCAAAAATAAAGTGGATCGCAGACTAACTTCGTCAACTGCATATTTATTTTTAGATCATAATCCATTTTGGGAGTATTACCCGTACTCTCGTTGTTTCCCGTACGCTGAGTCCGCGTGGAGTAACTCCCTCTATTCTCGCCGTTCCCTTCGATTCCCCGAAGAGTCCTCGGAGAACGGCGTATACGCCCTTAAGTTCAACAGCCAAATAGGAATACACAAATTAAGAACTTATTTGCTAAAAGCAAAGTATTTCAGAATCCTTCCGATGTCAAGAATGAGATAAGATTATTTTAATTTCAACTGTTGTTCCTTTTTGAATGTTGTTTTTCTTCTGTTGGGATACTTACTGACGGTCATGAGGTAATGCAAAAATGCTGCGATATTTCGGACGCCGTAATTTGGCGTTAGCGTGTGCAAAAGAACTGAGTAAAAGATAAACTATTGTTTACGCTCATCCCCAGAGTAAAATAACTCTAGAGAGTAATGCGAAGACCTATTCTTCACATGCATCATGAATGAGCCTCCTTCGCAGCGACGCCCTGTTCGTGTGTACAGTGGCGGACGTAGAAAATTCTAGAAAGGCTAAGATGCGGTGCAGACCAAATCAGAGCCAGCGGTCATTAAGGACTGGTTGAGTTTCAGTAGGGATGTTCGTGTCCTCTAGCGGAGCTAGTATCGCTGCGATGTGACTGTGCGTCACTTTTTCAAAGTTCGCGCATTACTTTTTAGAGTTATTTTGCTCTGCACATCGCTATAGGCTACCCTAGTATTTGCTAGGTTAAAATTTCATCATGTACTTCGACGCCCTTCATAAGTTAGGCGACTTCGAAGTAATATATCTATACTTTAGCCATCTAACCTGACATCCAGTTGAAAAGGGGCACAACTAGCCACCTAAATAAACCCACTGCCAATAAGTTGAAACCTTTCGATAATAATAATAATAATACAAAGCAAGAGAAAAGGCTTTCGCCTCTAAATAACTGTAAGAAATTTCGAGTAGTCGAACTGATCAGCGTTGAAGAAGTAGGAAAGTAAAACCCGTCGCATCTACGCTGTTTTTTCTGACATAGGGGTATACTTTCCCGCTGGCTAAACATGCGGCAAGAAACTTAATGGACCCCTCGCACTATTTACTCTTTAACTTACAGTATTTTGAAATATTTGAATACTTTAAAACTAGGCTGTGCTTTCAACAAATACCCAATACTTTTGGCTGTTTTAAGCCTTTTCTGAGACCCGTTGACTTGTAGCGGAAACAGGGAAACAATTTACACAACCGGCTTTTTCTCATGGAAAAACTTCTCTCAGACAACCGTCGACGGCGTGATACACTTCAAAGATAAGCAAAACACGGCAAGTGAGAAAATCAGCGTGGTTTTGTTAGAGGGGTTAGAATGAACCGTACGAAATTTGGGTCTCCGGGTTTAGAAATATATGGAGTGATTATGGAAGTAGGTCGCGCTAGCATTATATGTAAGACAGGACCTTTAAGCAAATCTCAAGGATAAGAAACTGGGTAAACCAACCGGAATAAGCGCAAAGGTACTTTATTTATTTATTTATTTGAATGCAATGCCGGCCAACTAGGGCCATTATATATACATAATAAAATAACACTTCACAAACTTACACTTTACACACTAAGTTGGGTCAAACCCACAGTATACCAACTCCCCCCATTTCAGCCAAATGGGAAGAGATAGCCGCATGTGCGGCACAGAGAGAAAAGCCAACAGAGGGTTCTGGGACTCCAAAATTCTATTCTGAAGCGAAAAACAAGCTGATCTACGAACTTGAACTGGACCGAACCCCCCTTGTACTGAACAAGGGCTGAGTTATTTAATCAAAATCTTTTGTCAGTCAAATTTGAACTGATGGCTACCAAAAGCGGCGAAACTATCGGCTAAAGACCAAAAAAAAAATAAAATAAAGCTCGATAAATATTCAAGCAATGGCCTCACCTGTGATGTTGATCGTGCGTGCTAAGGTCAGGATAAACGCTCTGTTGAGTTCCTCTGACTCCTTCCAGACATACGACTTAGGGTCGCTCAAAAGACGAGAGAGGTGGGGCTGCTGGAACTCCGCACTTCCCAGACCCATAATGAGTCGAAGAGCGGCGTTTTCAATGCTGCAAGAAAAGAATATCGGGAAAAAAGGCTGATTTTAGTTGCATTTTTGCAGTTATCATGGTATCTGATACCAAGGTCAAAAGGCGTTTTGGCAGTTATCGTGGTTATCTGATATTCAGATACTACGGTCCAACCGGGGTAACTGATCGTAGTATCTGAAAAAGTCATCTCACTTTCATCAGTTTTTGTCAAATTGGTTGGAAAGAAGTTTGGAAGTTAGTTATGTCAGTTTTTCTTTGGGGATGACTTCGAAAAGCGCAGTTTCGGAAACTTTCGTTTTTGCAGAGCAACCATATGTCCGATACCACAGTAATTTAACTGCAAAACCGACCAATTGCAAATCCAATTACCGCGGTAACAGATACCATGGTATCTGCAACTACGCAACTATTGTGTATTGAAGGATCCGGCTTACGAAATCCCATTGGCAGAGATCATTATGACAATTTTGTTTCACTTTGTTTCATCTACATGACAAAAACAAAATCCGGATTAAAAACTAGAGTTCAGATAATAGCATTAAATCACACATGATATCGACACGGCTGTGTTGTTTGTTGACGCCTGTGACCATAGTTGCGTTTTTACAGGTACCATGAAACTTCATCGTCACCTTTCTAGGCGGGATGATTTCTAGTAAGGTTATAGTCAATACTTGTTTGGTTACTGGGGATGTGAAATGTCTTGGTTCTAATGCTGTTCGTATTTAAGATATTAAAAACATTTCACTTTCACACTCCACGTTTGACCGCAAGCGCACTTGATTCAGACATATACAGTAGAGGTATGCTTATTCGAACACTTTTTTGTTCCCAATACCTGGGCTTTGTTACTTGCATATAAAAAAGTAAAATGGAAAAGAAAAATAACAAACATGATATCAGCTAACATGAACTATTTCAGGGTTATCCTGGCACAAATCTGAAGTAGAAGTTCAATTAACTTTCTTTGATTTTGAATTTACTAAAAAGGACAGGCATCTGCAGGTTCGGGCCGCCATCTTCAGGTGCGTTCCTCCTGGCAAATTTTTCAAATTATAAAGCTAACGAGGTGTCAGTTGAGTCACTTTCAGCCGTGAATCAGCAAAATATTCAAAAAGTGACTTGAGCTTGAGCGGCCATTACAAGTATTCGTAGTAAAAAATGTGTGGTTTAGGTTTTGGTTTTTTCTTCGGCTACTCTTCGCTGTTAGCAGACGTTCACAAAAGCATACCTCTACTATAGGAACAACTCACAGATCTTCAGATCTTAATTTGCTCCTAAGTGCAAATAAGGTAAGGTAACCTGACTTCTCTACACTCTGTGGTCAGCTACGAGCAAATTACAACGGTCATGCCACTTTTCCACTAGATGGGCATATATTAGTTACGTTTTTGCTGATACCATGGTATCTGTTACCACGGTAACTGGATCTGCAATTAGTCGTTTTTGCAGTTATCGTGCTATCTGATACACGGTGCTCTGCAAAAACGACTATTGCCGAGATTGCACTTTCCGACGTCATCCCAAAAGAAAAACAGATATCTATGGTATCTCTTACCACGGTAAATGGATCCGCAATTAGTCGTTTTTGCAGTTATCGCGGTATCTGATACAAGGTGCTTTGCTAAAACGACAATTGCCGAAATTGCACTTTTCGAAGTCATCCCAAAAGAAAAACAGATATCCAGTTACATCACTAAGTGCCAAACTTCTTTCTCACCAATCTGACAAAATTTGATGAAAGTGAGAATGACTTTTAAGATACCACGACCAGTTACCACGGTCGGACCGTAGTATCTGAATATCTGATACCACGATAACTGGCGAGATACCACGATAACTGCAATAACGCCTTTAGACCGTGGTATCAGATACCATGGTATCTGCAAAAACGCAACTATTACTATATCGTAGGCGAGCGGCTTGGCCCAGACTAGCATTCAGGGTTGGACGCGTAAATCATGACGACACAAAATGGAGTCAATAAACTTACCACAAGTTAAGCTGCGTCTGATTTGACTGCACAACTTCGGACAGGCTGTGAAGATGTGCCAATAGCTGTATCCGATACTGAGGGAGTACGTGATGCAGCCTGTAGCTGAACATCTCCAGCAGCGTATGCAAGATAACCCACGCTTGAGGCTTGAAAACTGCTGGCAAGAGTTGGCCTAAGACAAAGTTAAGCTCAGTTACAGGAGATTTTTTCCGAAGCTTTCACTCGGAATTAAGCTAGTGTTTTAAAATTCACTTTCTTCAAACTCTTTCACACGACGACTCTTACCCACACGACCACCAAATAGTACATGTTAAAAAAAAAAAAAAAAAAAAAAAAAACATTTTAATTTTCGCTGTTTATTTTCACGTGCATGTCATCCCGTGAATTTCGAGCCCACATCGTTCTTCTAGATTTACTTATATCATCCCTGCATGGACAACCAAAAGATCGTTCTGACATATTTTCCGAAATTAGTTTTACTGGATTTCTTTAGAATCGAAGGAAAGACGCGTCTTTTGGTTTAATTGTACACTAAATTGAAGTTCAGCCAGGTGACGATCCACGCCTGCTTTCAACTGATTAGATTTCCTTTCTGTTATTTTGATGCAAACCGAAAAGGCAAGTTGACCCGGCAGTTACGCTTGCTTTTTCTTGTTTATATATATATTGGTGTGTAGTTATATGTTGACGTTGGAATCTGTTAGTCGGCACACGCCATGAGTAAGATTTTTAATAAATGATCGAATATGATATATGATAATTGACGTATCTGTACAAAGCATATAAGCTAATAAATATAAGATACTATAGTATACCCAAGTGGTCATATCCACCTTTTTCAATGGTCTATACCAGTGGTTCCCAAGCTTTTCCGTAGCGCATACCCCTAATCAAGGTTCGAAAACGTTGCGTACCCCCTTTTCGCAAACATTTTCGTTGGCTTAATTAGCAACCTGAATGACTGTGTCACTTGCAATGTTCTTCTTGAAACAGTATTGTTTGACACAGGAACAGATTTTAGCACTAGGCTAGCTGTTTTGGAATCTACAATATTTCATTGACTTTCACTAGGGCTTGTAATTAGAGCCATTACGCACGGGTTGGGAACAACCCTAGCCCCAAAGTGATATTCCAGACGGTTAAAAGGAAATGAGTCTTTTTTTCGTAGAAACAGTAATTTTTTCTTTCTAAACAGTCGATTACTGTAAAAAACAATAAAAAACGAGTGAGGCGAGATTTTGAAGCTACAGGCTAAACCGATGTTGGTACCTTCGGGTACCCCTTGCAAGGGTCTCGCGTACCCCTTTGGGTACGCGTACCACCGGTTGGGAACCACTGGTCTATACAAATAAAAAATAATATTTATTTCGCTCTCCTGAACAATTCTGGAAAGTGCAGATAAGACCTTTTAGTTTTATAGGGGAGATATGTCATCTTACTGTTTGTCGAGTCCGCATCGTTTTTCTGTTTTTATATTGTCTAAGAATTTGTGATTTAAATTAAACTAAATTTTATCTGAGACCCGTCTAGGTACAGACGGAGCACAGTTAGTACAGTTACAGGAGTATAACTTTAGTTTGTTCTTCGCTGTTGTCGAAAGTGCAACCAGAATACCCCAAACATTTATTATCCCTCACTTCACATCTTAGGTTCATTGGCTGATAAATAAACTCCCCGAAAATCACGTTTTTGCTATTTCAACAGAGATATTGGCCTATCTCCGAAATTTTCCCGTAGGCCCCTATAACATACAGTCGCAGTGGACCATACGCTGTTGGAGGAGAACAATCTTGCAAAGAGTTGTTCTTAGTACAACATCAATCAGTCTAACGACTCTAAAACGGATGAGATTTACCGTACGAAATTCAAAGCTTCAGGAACGGAATGCGTCGACTAATTACGGAGCAAGAGTGGGTTATTGCGTACAGCAAGTCCTTTAAAGTTTAACTGAAAAGCCAACTTATCTTTGTATCACATAACTGAACCCACGGCATTATTTGACTTGTGTTAAGGAATTACTTTTTTTTCACTATTATGATGCACAGAATGTCTAATTTCGAATCTCATTACACACGCGGCTTTTCAGTGGCCAGTGATCAGCTCGCGGCAGGCAGCTCACGACGTGAACACTTTATTTCTCGTAAATCGTTTTTGCCAAGCATAGAACCCAGGTACAAGCGCGTAGAGGTACCAAAATCCGACAGGAAATTCCACTATATGAAAATCGGTTATTCGCGAAGAGCGGAGCAACGAAGTAAGGCATTTTCATCGGGTCTTCGATGCTCTTTGTGAGAATAAGGGATGGGTAACTAGATTGTCCTATCTCCCTTTTCAGTTAAAGTCCTAATCCAAACATTCCGTTTACCTTTACTTAGTTATCGCATGCCACAGGTTTATTCTGAATTGATCGCTGTTTTGGCTCGAGAAAAAAACCACGCCGAAAGTCTTCTTTTCTAGATGACGAGATTTTCCAGGATTGATTAGCAAAGAATTATATGACCTAATTGATAAGTTTTGTATGTCTTCAGAGGTACCACACTGGTCTTGGTTTTGTAATTTATTTGTATTTGTAATAAACAGTTGGACCATTAGATGGAAATTATTATTTTGACCCTTGGCTCCCTACGTGCCATAACAGCTGTCCGGGATAATCGGCTGAGATTTAGTCCAGACAGAGTTATTTCAAACCTAGGGAATTTGGTGGGGTTTTTTTATTTGCTCATTGTTTTACGGTGTTTTTAGTGGTTTTAAACATTCATAGTGACAGTAGGGATGGTTAGCATTGTGTATGTGGTGGAAATACCATTTTTTGTGGCCCGCTTTAAACTTTAAGCAACTCACTGATAAATCCCTTGATTCCCAACGACTCGATTTCCATGTAAACCAACAACCGACTGTAAGTCTCCACAAGTGCCGGCGGAAGTGGCGTATTATTCTTCATCGTTGCACTTTTGATAATCCCAGTGACGATGCCATGGATAAGGGACATCTTCGCATGGACTGTAAGGGAGTCGAGAAGTGCCAAGGACAGGGGCGCCGACGACACCACCGACTGAAAGGCAAAGTCACTGCAAGTTACTCATCGGGATGCCTACTACAACCTTGTCGTTTGCAAGTACATAAGTTGAAAGTGATTTAGAATTATGGAACTTCAGCTCTTAACGGATCAGTAACTAAGGTTTTCTTACCATGTCGACGGCGTTTTTCCAAAAGTTTGCAAGCGAACAGCGTAAAACAGGATTTAGCTGTGTTGCGCTTTGTTGTGTTTTTTTTTTATGATTTGTTTTTAAAGAAATAGGATTTCAGAAAAGATTTGATGTAATAAGGATCATAATTTTTTTGTTTTTAAATCAAGATAAAAGGGGTAAAAAAAGTGATTTTAAAATGAAAAGTAGAGATAGAGGATAGTGTAGGTGACGCTAATTAGTTAGGTCGGTCAAAAAAATTAAAGGAAAGTTTTGTTGTAAGACTCTTGGCGTCACCGAGGGTAAGTGGAACCGTAGTCACCGGGAACAAGACCAAAGGTTTCGATGGGATCCCAAAATTTCAATATCTAATCCAGACAACTGGGTCGTGTCTTAGCAATATCCACTCATCGCCAGACTCCTTGAACATTTTTACAATTAAAATTCAGAAACAGATTAAGGCCAAATAGCTAATAATCGGAGAAACCCAAGTTCAGATATGGATTCAGCATGTGCGTTTACCCCTATAAGTCACATCTGTTTTGACGAAAACTTCCTGCCACTTCTGCCAATATCCCGGTTTCGACCGAACTCCAGAACTACTTGTCCGGCGAAAAAAAAGCTCAAAAACGAACTCAGGGTATCTTCTTTCCCCAATATTGAACATCAAATCAACTTAAAATAAAAATTTAAACTTATAACAAATTTTCCGACTTCAGACGGATTCCGGTCGAACTATGTGTCCGGGTAAAATATGATTGTCACACACGGATTCAGCATCTCGTCTTACCCCTAAATCGGTTATCTAATCAACTAGAAATAAAACTTTCACTTTTAACAATTTTCCGGTTTTGGCCGGATTCCGGGCGAACTACATGTCCGGGTAGAAAATTGTTTTCACATAAGTGTTCAGCATGTTTTCTTGCCCTAAATCGAACATCTAATCAACTCGAAATAAAATTTTAATTTTAACAAACTTTCCGGTTTCGGCCGGATTCCGGGCAAACTACTTGTCTGTCGAGAAAATGGTTTTCACCGTCCTCTTCAGCATGTCTTCCTACCCCTAAATCGAACATCTAATCAACTTCAAATAAAACTTTTACTTTTAACAAACTTTCCGGTTTTGGCCGGATTCCGGGCGAACTACTCGTCCCATGACAAAATGGTTTTCATCAACGTGCTCAGCATGTCTTCTTACCTCATAATCGAATATCACATTAGCTGTTTCAAAATATTTTGTTTGCCCCTTAATTTGAACCCCCTCCCCCAAATGTAGGGCTACAAAGCCCATCTACGAACTCGACTGGTCCGACGACCCAACGAATCCTCACACCAAGTTTCATCAAAATATTTCATTCCCTTCGAGAGTTATCGTGCTTACAGACGGACGGACAAACGGACAACTTTTGCGATGTCATAGGTATCCCTCCACTTACGTTTTGGGATCCCAAAAACAGCGTAAAACAGTTAAATTTCAATTCAATTAGTTTATTCATAAAAGTCTTGAAACGGCGGTAGGCCGACTAGTGATTTTACGTCCACAATACATCCAATAAAGAAATAAAATACAATCTCAATATAGATAATCATTATATATAATCCCAACCTTTCACCTTTGGGCCAGAAAGGGCCTAAAAGTCCCAGAAAGAAAACTCTATAGGCTATCTCCGAAGCGGATGAAATGAAAGCGGCTGATAAAACTTTTTACCAGACATGCTGGATTCATTTGCGGACAGGGCACTGCTACTAACTAAATTTCTTTTCAAAATCCAATCCGTGAAATTCAACGTAGTTCCATCGCTCGATTTAAACCAGAAATTTACGGCCATTTTAGTCATTTTCTCAGGGATCCACTTACTGGCGTCAGTAAACGCTGAGCATTTCACTTCAGGAATTAAGGAGGGAGGGTTTCGGAATGGAGGGTGGGCGAACGAATGGCTGGTGGGGAGGTTGGGAGAAGAGATTCTTTCTTTTCCGGGTACTAAATCCGGGAAAGTTTTTCTGTTCGGGAACGTCGCACAGGGAATACTTTCTCTAGATTTGCATCGGCTTTCGTTTCCGTTAATACGTAGATTGCAGACTCTGTTTTGCTTTATGTGATTTACCATGGGTCACTTAGTTAAAGTATGCTAGTTACTTAACTTTCAACAGTGCCATCCCTTCCAATTCCTGCGATAAAAGCAAAATAC
Source organism: Branchinecta lynchi (assembly GCA_023053575.1). Classification (NCBI taxonomy): domain Eukaryota; kingdom Metazoa; phylum Arthropoda; class Branchiopoda; order Anostraca; family Branchinectidae; genus Branchinecta; species Branchinecta lynchi. The sequence continues at coordinate 27,765,229 of JAKZAP010000004.1, forward strand.
CAGTCAGTGAAAGCAGTTCCTTAAGTGCAACTAAGAACTTCTAAGTGCATGTACTGTGATCACTGTTCAAAGCTAGATAACTTGCCAAAGACGCATAGCTCTACTGTAGTTAACTTACTACTTTACTTACTAAGTAGTTACACTTACTTACTGAAGCCCGAGATACAGAGATTCCAAATGATTAGCTGGATTAACCTCGATGCTAAAGCAACCTTAGCAACATGTTCTAGAAAAGACATCGCAAAACCTACTCACTTTTTGGATTGTATCAAGAATAGCATTCATGGGCCGCGTGAGGATATCAGGGGTGGTGCTGTACGCGTTGCAGAGAAGAGCTATTCTGTAGTCATTTAAGCTGACATGGAAGGTATTAGAGGACTGACTTTGAGATACCAGGAACCTGTGAAGAAAAAAATCACAATCGACCTGTCCAAAACTAGAGAATGGATATGTAACAATGACGCATCTAGTCTCATTGGTACTTTCTTCTTCGTTTGCCGGATACACGTCAACTAAACTTCATGTCGATCTGTCAAATCTATTAGAGAAATTAAAGAAATACAGTAGTGACTGATGAGGTAGCCATTCTTTGGGCGATTGGGTTAATGGCATGGATGGCTTAAAAATGAACTAGGATGTGCTACAATTACTAATGGCTGCTAAAAGTTACCACCATCATCACTATGAACTTATGAAGGTTTGAACAGCGATTAGATCTGACTAACTTTATACTGGGGTAGTGGGTTTGAATAAACCCCTAGAGGCAGCATCTCTCTAAACAAAAAAAATTGGAACCCCTCTCACAGGATCCCTCTTCAGGTGAAGAGAGAATCATATTTGATGGTGCAAAACGGATACGTCAGCGGAATTTAATTGGAGGTATAGTTCAGCCCTTCTTGGCAAGGGTCCTCTTCAGGATCAAAACCGCTCAAGTTGGAGAACGGACTTGTGGAAAAAAAACAACAAAAAAACAAAACAAAACAAAACATAAAAATGTAGAAATATAGCTCCAATAAAATTCAACTGAAGTATCCGATTTGCACTATCAAGCATGATTCGCAGTCAGCTTGGGCTGAAGGAATTTTATCCTCGAAGAAAGAATGATCACCGAAAGCTCCTGGCACTGTCCTAAAAGGGGATCAACGGTATCTGGCCCAGAACGACAAAATGGGCAACTGTAATTCCCCTTCGCTACCTGGTTTTTCGGATAAAAAACTAACTTTCTTTCTAGATCTTAGTGGAAGAGAGTTAGTCAGAAGTTGGAACCATGCCTTAAGTGTCTTATTTAAATATCCAAATCCACAGACCACTTACTCGTACTGCAATTTTTTAAATACCCAAATCCAAATTTAAATATCCAAGACCACTTACTCGTACTGCAATTTTAGGCAGTTGGGAAAAGCCCTTTTCAGTTGGAACCATGCCTTAAGTGTCATATTTAAATACCCAAATCCAAATTTAAATATCCAAGACCACTTACTCGTACTGCATTTTAGGCAGTTGGGAAAAGCCCTTTTCAGTTGGAACCATGCTTTAAGTGTCATATTTAAATACCCCAATCCAAATTTAAATATCCAAGACCACTTACTCGTACTGCAATTTTAGGCAGTTGGGAAAAGCCCTTTTCAGTTGGAACCATACCTTAAGTGTCATATTTAAATACCCAAATCCAAATTTAAATATCCAAGACCACTTACTCGTACTGCAATTTTAGGCAGTTGGGAAAAGCCCTTTTCAGTGTCGTTTGATCATGAGGGCCTACCGCTTTCTTGGCAAGGTGCATCCAAATACAAGTGGCGGCCATCTGGTGAACACAAACGGCGTGGGAAATATCCGGAACGGGTAGCGGCTCTCGTTCGGGGTACAGATGATCAAAGAGTTTCAGGACAGGAAGGAAATCGGCAAGCTGAAAGTATAAAAAAAATTTCCATGGCTCACTTACTGAAAGTCCTGAAGAACCAAATCTGAAGTACGGGTATAGCTATGTAAGCAGTCATAATCACGTTTGATACCAATTTTAAATTTTACGGAGCAGCAATAATTTGCTGGTCAAAATGATAACAATCAAACCACAGTACTACAAGACGAATACCACACTTCTGTCGTTTCCATCTTCGAATAATTAGGATAGTCTTCGTGGATTTATCGTGAAACAAAGCATCGCTTGAATTGAGAAAACTGATCGGTTGATTCAAATCGAGGCAGCACCGAATGGCGGGCCTATCTTGCTTGAAACTACACCTACGCTTAAAACCAGACCCATGAGTTAGATTCTTTGCATTTTCATCGTGGGAGAAATCGCCAGAAATAAGGTTAAATACCTGATTTTTCTGAATGGAACCAGACACAAACTGTAGCAGTACCCACATCAAATGATCTCTTCCCTTACGCAGATTCTTCTGAGTCAGCTGGAAATATAAGTAACTGTAACAGGCATCGGCCCATCCGAGTGAAACTTAGAAAACATAAGTCCATTTCATAACTAAGCTACACCCAAAGTAACTGGAAGCGCAGTGCGTGGCGGCAGCTGAGGAAAACGTAAGAGAATCTCAAGAAATATCTGTTTGTTTAGTCACAATCTATCCGAGGAAATATGACCGAGAAATAGGCTACACTAAAAACTACGGTCTTTTCACTTTGTCAAGGTTTTCAGAAACTTTCAAATGATCAACCTGAATTACCTGAACTTGCACGGGCTTAGAACTGCAATGAACAGAGCCATGCCTAAACTTCCAAAAGCATCATACAATTTTTTTTTCTTTTTCTTTGTAGAGATTTCCTGTTGATTTCTCAGGCAAACTTTGTAAACATGACGCAATTTCGGGCTATCCAATCGAATATGACTTATTATCCGCAAGAATTAACGGGCGACTGTGGTGCTGGCAGAAGAAGTACCGGTTTTTTCGTGGTTGATGCATAGACACTGCATGGACATAAAAGAGGGCTTGTCAAAAACCTTTTTGGATCAAAAGCGAGGATTTACAGTGCCTCACAAAACGCTACAAGATCGTGGACGCGTATTCCTCCCCCTCCCCTCCCACTAAACAAAAAAAGCTCTGCCCCTGCCTGAGAAGATACATTCCACAGGCCTACATATTCGCAGTTTTCGAGGATTACCATAGAAGTTACCGCGTTTTTGCTTAGCCAGCGGACTAACATCCCGCTTCCTCAAGGCGTCTCCACGGCCAAATAATGCTCCGACTATCGCACCAAGTCTGAATAACACGTCTCAACCCCTTCAAGAGTTATCCTGCAGGGGACTACCCTAGAAGAGTTACCGCGTTTTTGCTTAGCCCGCGGACTAACGTCCCGCTTCCTCAGGGCGTCTCCGCGGCCAGATAATGCTCCGACTATAGGCGTATTCTCGCCGTTCCCCGAGGACTCCTCGGGGAATTAAAGGGAACGGCGAGAATAGAGGTTCAAGGTTCAAGGTTCAAGGTTTTATTATTTACAACAAAACAAAATAACTAAATATCAGGAAGTTACCCGGCAGAGAGGGACTCAACAAATGCTCGGGCAACAAGAGTCAACAGAGAGTCACTCCACGCGGACTCCGGGGACAGAAACAGCGAGAACACGGTGAATGCTTCCAGCATGGATTTTGTTCGAAAAATAGATATGCAGTTGACGAAATGGGTCTGGAGCCATTTTATTTTGGGTTTTGTTAATTCTGATTATTTTTAAATAATTTTACATTGCACCACCACCAGCAAAAACTGATTCCCTCCGAATCTGAAAGGGAGTCCTTTTTTATGACGGGGCATTCCCCGTCCGTGAGGACTCGCGAGAATACGGGGAGTGAGTCCCCGGGACAAACAAAAACGCGGGGACTCCTCAAGTGGAGTCCTCGGGGAACGGCGAGAATACGCCTCAAGTCTGAATAACACGTCTCAACCTCTTCAACAATTATCGTGCGGGGACTACCACAGACGAGTTACCGCGTTTTTGCTTAGCCCGCGGACTAACATGCCGCTTCCTCAAGGCGCCTCCACGGCCAAATGATGCTCCGACTAACACACCAAGTTTGAATAACATCTCTCAACCCCTTCAAGAGTTATCATGCTAACAGACGCAAAGACGGACAAACAGACAAGTCATACGGACGGACAAGCTTGACGAAGTCATAGGTATCCCTTCACCAACGTGTTGGGATCCCAGAAACCGCTTTACAGAAGGGGCACCGGCCTACTCTGCTTGAAACAGCAGCTTCATTAGTTGTCTTTTTGCTGATACCACGGTATCTGTTACCACGGTAACTGGATTTGCAATTAGTCGTTTTTGCAGTTATCGTGGTATCTGATACACGGTGCTCTGCAAAAACGACTATTGCCGAAATTGCACTTTCGAAGTCATCCCAAAAGAAAAACAGATATCCAGTTACATAACTAAGTGCTAAACTTCTTTCTCACCAATCTGACAAAATTTGATGAAAGTGAGATGACTTTTCAGATACCACAACCAGTTACCACGGTCAGAACGTAGTATCTGAATATCTGATACCACGATAACTGACCAGATACCACGATAACTGCAAAAACGCCTTTTGACCGTGCTATCAGATACCACGATAACTGCAAAAACGACTTTAGACTGTGGTATCATATACCATGGTATCTGCAAAACGCAACCATTGCCACTACATTGCCAGTTGGTAGTTTGGAACGGCTGGAATGGACGTCAAAAAAATCTATTATCTGCGTTCTTGTGGTCTCCCCTCAAGGTAGTCCCAAGGAAGTGACCAATATTTGCTATGGTTCCCATCGTCTTCTCAAGAAGACCCCGCGGAACAGCGAATGTATAACTTAAAGCCGATTTCACATGGACGCGTTGAGCCTTTCACACTAAGCTACACAACCTCTGCGTTGTGCTTGCGTCGATGCCATGCAGAGCTTACGCAGACAAATAAAACTCAACGCATCAGATTTATCAGTGAAAAATGGAAGTTTCTGTAGATAAACTGGAGAAAATCTACTAACGATTAAGAAAAAACTTAGTAATGATGAAAGAAACAAGAATTCAGCATGAGAAACAAGAGAAAGGAAAACGTAAATACAAATCCAGCGTGAAAACTTGTCGCGCAGGTGTGAAAGATACGCTACGCAACCTGTACGCAGCGCAAGATAAACGCAGACGCAGCGCATCGCAACGACGCGTCAATGTAAAAGCGGCGTAAGTCACGGCATGGGAGTAAGTGAAATGCATTACCTTTTCATGCAACGAGTTGACAACATGTGGGAAGGACGCAAAAGAGAAAAGGACGAAGTAAATCATCTGGCTGGACATGTGGTGCCACATCAAGTGCGTTACTCCGAGTTCCTCTTGGACAGGGACACCATTTTCATCAACACCAGAAATGCCATGGTGGGATATTTCATTCCGTTCAAATTCCTCCATAGTGTCCACGAGGTTTTCAATGATCAACTGTTCCAGAACGGGGGAACGCTGTTTGTGCTGTAAAAAGTTAAAGTATTAGACAACCTTCCTTCAGCCATTCTGACAGGTTTCTAGGAAGCATGCCTTTCAAGTCCCCACTCCAAGAATCACCTCGGGTACCAATCGGCTGGGATCTCTGCAACGTCCATAGCCAAGAGTTCTCGACGTAAAACGAGAGTGCGGCAGAACTTCTTTTCTGAACGGCAATGTTGTGTTTTTTGTGTTTTTTTATTGAAAGTATTGTTTTTAAATTTTTTTTTGAGGTCAGCTTCTACCTTTCAGTATATGAGGAAAAGTGATCGATGAACTCGGTTTTTGAGGAAAAGTCCTCGACGAGCGCTAAAATTGCGGATTTTTTCCCTAAGGGCGGAGGGGTCCTAAAACCCAAACCAGATTTTGAACCCCATGCACTGTAAAGTTCCTCCGGGTACGGATTAAAGTTAATTGCAGTATTTCCTACTGGGATTAATCTTATCTCACCAAGTTTTGGAATTACAAGAACAGTGGTAACGTCACGGGACCTTACGTCGCTTGCACTGGAAGTGCAATTGCCTCACCCGAGAGAGGTGCTGCAAAGACATTGGTCGGTACAGGGGCGTCACGTATGCCCCCCCCCCCCCAGTGTTGTTGGTCAGTCGGTAGAAATAGCCGAGTCGGCACGAAGCGCTGCGATTTTTCGTGAAAACTGTTGATTTTTTTCTTAGAAACAGTCAAGTTTTCTTAAAAACAGTTGATTTTTCGAACTAATAGTCGATTTATTCTCAAAACAGTCGTAAAAATGACCAGCTGTAGGTAAATACCTTGCCTCCCCCCCAAAAATATTTTGACTAGTAACGCCTCTGAGTCGGTGAAGTTTCAGAAATCGAGCCCCACTTCAGTGGAGTCAACCCGAAGAAACAGCAAACTCTCCATCACTGACCCGATTCGAGAAAAAAATCGACGAAATATTTATAACCGAAATGTTTGACCCTAAATATTTAAGAGGACTTTGTAGAGGCTTCGTGTCCTTATTTTTTTTGCTATATACTATTATTATTATTACAGGGTTGTTTAGTTTCGACGAAAAAAAAATCTTGCAACATTTACTACTGGGATTAATCTTGTCTCTCCTCCGATAAGTTTATCTCTAATTCGTATTAATCTTATCCCAGTGGAGATAAGATTAATACCAGTAGCAATTACTGCAGTTAACTTTAATCCTTTATCCGAGAAACTTTTTACAGTGTAGCTATCATGTGATTATGAGTTATTTCTAAAGTTGAAGAAAACTCACCTGTTTCTGTAATCCAAGCATAGTCAAGACGGTTTCCCTGGAGTAAGGTTGTTGAAGAACGTGCTTTATGAGATCCATTTGAGGTGCCTAAAAATGTGAAAAGATTCAACGAGCTCTGGCACTCATATTTATATATATAGAAAACTATTTATATATAGAAAACTCTCCGGTACGGCTTATGCGCGCCTATCCCCTCACCACCGTCTTATCCGTTTGTTTCGTTGATTTTGTATATATTTCTTTTTCTCTTTTTTGTGTTTCTTTACTTATTCCTTGGGTGATAAATAAATTAAATTAAAATACCTGCATTCAGAGGTTCTAAGGAGCATTGTTGATGGAACTGCTTTGACTGACCATTATTTTACTTTTATCGCAGCAAGTAAGCAGCAAGTCAAAGTGAAACAGATGTTCAAAGAATCCGGCACTGCCTATCGGCAATGAGTGGCTTCACACCAGTCCAACTTCAAAGACAAATTTTTGTCCGCGACAGTATCTGTTGACATATCCGTTATAATAATAATAGCTTTATTGCCCATAATAATGCACAAATGTACAAAATTAAATAAAGCAGAAGAAAAAGAACAAACACGAAAGAAAAAAGAACACTAATATCAACAACAATAATGGAAAGAACGCAAGAAACCTAAAAAGAAAACAACACACACTGACAGAATTTACACTGAGTAAAGCATCTGCAGAACTACATTAAAGTTTAACTGAAAAGGTTTTAGATAGGAAAATCTAGTTACCCATCACTTATTCACTTACAAAAGCTTGAAAACCCGGCGAAAATGCGTTACTTCGTTGCCCCAATATTCATGAATAATCAATTTTCAAATAGTCTGATTTCCTTGTCTGATTTGTATGCTCTATGTGCTTGTATCTGTGTTGCATGCTTGACGAAAACGATTTTCAAGAAATAAGTGTTCACGCAGTGAGCTACCTTCCGTAAGCTGATCACTGGCGACGGAAACGCCGCGCATGTATTGAGATTCAGTTTTTCTGCGTCATAGTAGAAATTTGCGTTGTGAAGACGACCGTAGATATTCTGAACGTCATTCTAGAGCAAACAGTGAAAAATTAAAAATCCCTTAATACAATCCAAGAAATGCAGTGTATTCAGTTAAAGGATCCAAAAATAAGTTGGCTTTTCAGTTAAACTTTAAGGCTGCGCTGAAAGCGCTCTCTCCTTTCCCGAATAACAGATACAGATCGTGCTACTCTATACTTTAAAGACAAACTGTTATTACTTGTCCAGGGTGGAACTCTCAGCAGATACATTACATATTTGTAAAAGATTTACGAATGCCATTCATATCTGAGCAGGAAAACAGCTTCTGCCAGAGCAATAACGTGCGGAACTACAAAGGAATTATACGTTTTAGCAAGAATAAATCTATTAAATCTCAATTTCATGGAAACAAGGATTCCGTATGCTTTACGAGCTTTATTACGAAGAAATGTTTTTAGACACGATCGGATGGCACGGAGACTGGTTCCCAGAGGTCCAGAGATTCCCAGACATTTTTCGCTAAAAGTAACGTTTGCAAATCATGTTTAGTGTTACGTTTTACGGATCATGAGACAATTTATCGGTAACATCAACAGAGAGTTGAACCTGCACATCCTTCTGTAAATGCCTTGAAATTTCTGACATGGCGGTAGCCCTTTTATTTCGCTTGGAATGAAGTACTAAGAGTTAGGGACAATACTTTCTTTCTCCCGCGCCGTGGGATATGAATCTGAATGAAAGAATACGAATAGCCTATATCACCCAAAAATGCCGAGAGCCATGGCAACAAAAATTACGTAAATTTTAAAATTACGCAGATCCAACACCAGGGGCGTCACTAGCCAAAACTCGAGGGAGGGGGAGGGCGGGGGTATCCAAGCTCAGGGGCGGTTTGAAGGGCTTGGGCGTGGGAGGTGACTACCTCAAAATACGACTGGCAGATGTCCAGCAACTCTCAAGTAGTCTCAAGATTAATACCAGTTATAAACAATAGCCAAGAACCACAGCACCACATTCGAGAAACTGTACCAATTTCAAGAAACATTAAAGCTAGTATTTGTAAGGTTAAGATGAACGTCAGTCGTAATAAGAGGAATTCGCTTCCGCAGTAGCCCGAGCCGCAGCAGTTTCTGATGACTGTATCATCAGACAGAACGAAACTGAGCACCACTTGCTAAGTTTAAAAAAAAAAGTAAGCTATTTTTTTTTCGGGCATAACACCACTTCCCCCTAACAGAATCTAGCTTTTAATGTGGCCGAATAGCCCCGAAAGTCAAGCCTAAACCCGAATTAAATTACGCGACCTTTCAGTAAAAAGAGCCTACTACAAAAGCCGCTGCAGGCAAAATTAGTGGAATCCGGTATGATCAGAATGTCTTTTGGGATCCCAAACGAAAGTAAGGCCCACTTAGCACGAATCTGCCCGTCTGTCTTAGTTTCCGACGAATTTGACATTTAGCTGGAAGTTGGTAATTTTTTTCAGTTCGACCCTTTCCGAAAAAGAAGGACTGATCAACCAGAAAAAAAAAATTGAAAGAGAGCAGACTTATTCTGAATTTACAGTTAAATTAGTAAGATTCAGCATTAACCGTCATCATCGGGGGCACGCGTACAAGCTTGCAAAGTCAAGGTTCCACAAGGACGTTTTTAAGTGGGGTTTTGGCAACAGAATTGTTGATCCTTGGAAGAGCCTTACCGAAGATGCGGTTAATGCTGAATCGATCAATAGTTTCAAGTGCATTGTTGATGGGATTTTTAACTCTTATCAGTTCGACTACTCAAAATTTCTTAGAGTTATTTAGAGGCGAAAGCCTTTTCTCTTGCTTTATATTATATTATTAAAAAACCAAATACAAGTCAAGTGACGTGTTGCAATAATCAGGCCAGTCATTACATCATCTCTCATTGCTCACAAAGGCGATTAGTTTTTAACATCGCACTAGAGGAAAACTCAAAACATCGAATTTTTTTCTGTTAAAATACAAAAAAAAATTTGCATGAGTGTTACTTGAATCGAGAGATACTGGAACATGTAACGAGGAGCTTTTACCCACTCTTTACCTTTGAACCGATGATGTTATTACTCTTTACTTCCGAGGTCCCACGATGGACCTTTCGTTGCCGGTTCAGATAAGATAGATAAGATAAGATTTATTCCACTAAAAGCACAGAGGCCATGGGAAAAAAATAAACACATACAAAAATAAAAAACACAAACCAAATAAATGCTAACTATTTTACATATTCCTTTACAAGAATCTTTCTCTGTGGTTCATCGAGACCGAAAGGAATCTTCCCAACTTTTCCATATCACCAAATATTTTACTTCCCATTACTTTTACCAACCAATCCTCTCCCCAATTATTAACACCAAAAATTTCCCCACGAAGATCTGAAAGCTCAGGACATACGCACATTACGTGAAAAATATTTTCGTCCAACTGTCCACACATTGGGCAAAAGTAAGGACCAGACAACACTCTTACCTTACCCAAATATCTTCTACGCATTCCTAAAGGTAGACAATCACCTCGTAAACTCATTAACAACCTCAAATGATCTGCTGGAATCCCCGCCTTAAAATAAATTTCCTCCCCCCATGTCTCTTTGGCCTTCGCGTACAACCACAATGAATCAGATGCCTCCACCCCACACTGCCATAATTGTATTTCCTGGTCATGTAACCTAACCTCCACCTCCTTAGCAATACTCACACTATTACCTGCTCTAGGTCCTTTTCCATCACACCAAAAATGAGACAAACCGCTACTATCCAAAATACTTTTAACCTGTTTTGACCACGATTCCTTTGCTCCATCCTGGAGGGATTCCAGATATGCAGCCTTTAACGGTCTTACTCTCGGCAACGCTATTATTTTTTCCCAAAACCGTATCATACTAACAAGACGCCTACTCCTTAATGAAAATAAACCTAAATCTCCTCTTATTACTAATGAATTAATCTTGCTACTAAGGCCTAGAACTCTTTTGAAGTAGCCTAATTGCACTTGTTCTAGCTTAATACTCGGACTATACCCCCAAATTTCCGCGGCATAATGCATTACTGGAACTAGCTTAGACGAAAACACCTGTTTATGCATTCTTAAATTATTTATCTCTCTCAACTCACTCTTCAACAACATATTTAGGCACTTCTTCCCCTTCACTAAACTAAAATCAACATGTTTCCCGTATTTCCCCTTTGACGACAACTTAAATCCCAAATAAATAAAATCTTCTTTATATTCAATATCTTCTCCTTCAAATTTTATTTTAATATTATCTAATATTCCAACCCTTCCTAAAACACATTACTGCCGTTTTACTAACATTTAATGTCAACTCTTTCTTTCTCAAAAATTTCGCCGTAATATCCACCAATACCTGCAAATCTTCTTTTGAATTCGCGAGCAGTGCCACATCATCTGCGAACAATAATAAACACAACTTAACTATATCAACGGATAACATGGGTGCCATTCTCTCATTCATATACTCTTGCCAATCGTTTATATACAAAGAAAATAACTTTGGAGACAAACTACATCCTTGCTTTAAACCAATTTTTGATAAAAACTCCCTAGAACATTTCCCTGCTACCCTAACCACCAGTTTGACAACATTATAAATTTCCATTAAAATAATCACGAAAGGACGTGGGAATCCAATTTCAATTACTGTTTTCATTAATAATTCCCTTTTAACATTATCGAAAGCCCCCTTTAAATCAAGGAAAGCCACGTACAACCTCCCCCCTTTCTTTTTAGTATATTTACGTATCATAACATTCAAAATAAATATCTGGTCTAACGTACTATATCCCTCCCTGAATCCGGCCTGTAGCGAAGACATTTTCTCATTATCATTCAACCACACTTTCATTCTTAGGTCTAGCACTTTACAAAAAATCTTACTTAATACACTGCCTAAGTGGATCGCTCGGTAATTATCATGTATAGTCCTAATTCCCTTCTTATATATAGGGATAACTATTGACGTCCTCCATTGATCCGGCCAAGTAGCCGTATTAATTATACAAGAAAATATAACCGCCAAAACTTGCACTATCGCATCTTTACCCCATCGCCACACAATTGCCGGTATACCATCATTTCCGGGGGCCGATCTACCCCTCATTTTCCTTAATACATCCCAAACTTCTGTGTTTGTAACCGGGCCTAATAGACCGTAGTCTGCTTCCATTAATGGGTAGCAAACATGGTTTCGCGTCTCTTCTTTAAAACTTGTAGAAAAGGTTTCTTCCTTCTCTTTTTCCTCCTTTTTCTCAAAAAATTCAGGCCATGAATCAGCCTCTGGTGCGGTATTTCTGGGTACTCCGTTCACAGATCCGCGAACATTTTTCCAAAAATTCCTACTATCCTTACATGTGAATGCCCTAATAATAATTTCTCTCGATTCTCTCTCTTTCGATCTTTTCTTCTCTTTCAATAAACCTTTATACTCCTTTCTAACCCTCCTATACAATTCAACATCTCTATGAATATCATTACCCTGGCTATTTTTTACTATTCTCAACGCTTCAACCACACTTTTTTTCTTTTCTTTACACTCATCATCAAAAAACTCATACTTTCTATGGCTAGTCTTAACACGTCTACTTTTTACTCTTTGTTCAACTGTTAATAAACTTACTGCATCATAAACAAAATCAGATATCTCATCTATTGCTTCTTCCACCTGAGACTCCTTCACCAAATTCATACAACGATCAAGCCGTAATTCCCCTTCCGATAACTTAAGTTGCAATCCTAGAGCAATGTCACATTCAACATACAACGGTGTCGTTATCCCACCTCCTTTCTTCTTAAAACTCGTAGCGTCCACCAAACGCTGTTTACTTGAATGACTACTCCCTAAACTACTATAACTACTCCCTAGATTTACTACCAATACAATTGGGACGTGATCTGACCCAACTCAATGTCGGTACTCTGACAGTGGGCTAAACCCAACTTGCGAACATAACGCTAGCGTGCGAACGGGGGAATCTCTCGACTCTTCAAAGGCGTATCCGGGATCGTAGTCTTTCGTTTGGTAGTTCGAGCTGGCTTACTGTATTGATAAATTGGTATCACAAAGTTCCTGATTCTTCACAACAACTTTTCATCCCATTCCAGTTTCATCCCATCATTTATTTCTGGTAAAATCTTGTAAGTGTATTAGTTAATTCGTTTCGTGTCTGTGTATATTTTGTAAATTTGTATTCCACTTCTAGCTTTTAGCTATTTGGAATAAACTTGATTGATTGATGGAAACAAGGTAGGCTAATAAAGGCAGGGCTTTGTATTAGACCCAATCAGGGTAGAAGAGGACATGTCCGGTCGACCAGAGTTAAACGCTGAGCTGAGACCAGTCAGGGTTGCCACATCAAAAATATTTAGAGAGTGACTTTTGGACCAAAACAGAGAGTGAATTAGGAGTGAAATATGTTTTCATGAAATGTTCACTTTTGTGAATCGCCTCTGTAAAAACGGGGTTCCGGCTAAAAAAAAACCCGCCAAACCACCCCTGGCTAAAAACCCCCGGTTACCAAAACCCCCCCGGCGAAAAAAGCCCGATACCAAACCCCCCCCCGAACAAAACCTCCCCAGTACCAACCCCCCCCCCCGGTACCAAAACCCCCCGAACAAAAAAACCCCGGTATCTAAAACCCCCCGGAACCAAAACCCCCCGAAACCTTTCATTTAAGACGAATCCAAAACATTTAGCTTGACTTTTGATATTTAGCTTAGCTTGACCCGTAAAAACGACACATCTTAGTTTTAGTTTCATGAAAAAAAACTTGAAATTGTCACTTCTGGTCGGAATCCCTGCAGCAAAAATGATACATTTGGTCATTTTCTTAAATAGAGTGACAAGAGTGAAAAAAAATAAAAAATAGAGTGACAATTCACACAATCGTGCGACATGTGGCAACCCTGAGTTAAGTAAGAGATAAACAAAAAAAATACCTGGTATTCTTTGTCATAGGGGAGATTCCCTTTGAGACAAAATTTCACTGTTCCGTTCTCCATTTTCCATGCATAATGACCAGCATGTAGTGAGTGGTCAACTATCGGCAGTAGGCTAGAGCGCCCTATGACTGAGAGCATCTGGGCCAAGGGTCGGAAACTGTCAATGCTATTCATGAGAACTGGAGCCAGAGCCTAAAAGGGCGAGGAAATTATAGCAGTCCTTATCTCAAATATACTCTTTAGGCAGAAAACAGGTAACCAGTATTTGGGGACGCCTTATCCTACTTACCGTAGTTACTACGCATGACGTCATGAATTCTGTTTTTTTGCCGTCAAGGCTGGAACGATTTTCTATTTTCCAGCAGGATCTCACGCCAGGGGCGAATCCGACCAATCACGTTACAGAGATGCGTAGTTACTACGCTTACTACGCTCCCGAGCATGGTAAGCAAATAGTAACAATTAGTTACTATTCCGACAAGGTTGGAACGGTCAGCGTAGTAACTTTTCGTGAGGATGGAACGGAAATAGTAACTAATAGTAACTATTGTTAGAAGGGTCGAACACGCTCTAAGGCACCGACAGATGGCGAAGGTCGTACATCTCATCTTATCGTGGATATGTCTTCAAACGGCACGATACATCTCGAAAACATTGGGCAATTTTACGATTTTAGGATTTTGCTTTTGTTTTCAAAATTTGCGCCGGATGGGAATCGACGGGAAACCGATATAAGAAATAAAAACAAAAAACACATAGCCCATACATATTTCTAGACACAACTGGTAAACGTAAAAGAAATAGTCTCGCCTCGGATGAACAGTCCGACCGGAATCAGACCGAAACAGAATAGTTGCGTTTTTGCTGATACCATGCTATCTGTTACCACCGTCTAAAGTCGTTTTTGCAGTTATCGTGGTATCTGGCCAGTTATCGTGGTATCAGATATTCAGATACTACGGTCCGACCGTAGTAACTGGTCGTGGTATCTGAAAAGTCATCTCACTTTCATCAAATTTTGTCAGATTAGTGAGAAAGAAGTTTGGCACTTAGTGATGTAACTGGATAACTGTTTTTCTTTTGGGACAATCGACAAATTGCGGATCCATTTACCGTGGTAAGAGATACCATGGTATTAGCAAAAACGCAACTAATATCAGCTACAAACAGTACAAACACAACTGCTAAACGAAGCTCAACAAACTGCCAGAAATTTTAACCGGCATGAATCGAAATATAGACTTTTTTCTTTTAACTACGACGAATGAAAACAAAATAGTGGAACCGATACACTTCTAATCAGATCTAAGGCCGCCGACGATGGGCAAACGAGAATGTTAAGTCGTCATGCTGAACGAGAAGCTAACAAATCGGATACTTGACAAACAATTGAACAATTGTCACATGCAATATTTGAACACAGATAACTAGGTAACTTATGTCGCATTCTGTACGTCGAGCGGCTCGGATTCGGATTGACCTTAAGAACACCTCCCACATATTTACTTACCCAATGAGGCCAGTTACGGTTTTCTGGATACATCTTCTGGATCTCATTCACGACAAAATAAGCAGGCAAAAGGCATTCATTCCTATCGCATATTATTTCCAAAAGTCGCTGCAGAGCTGTCACTTGTGGCTGTAGGCTGGCATCATAAGATACTGGGAGTAGATGTGCTTTTTCCAAGCAAACCTAAAAGGTTAAATTAAGCCTACTGGAAATGCTACGATCATAGGCCACAAAATTAATTCAGTCATTGGTATGATGGCCATGGAAACAGGCACAAACTTACAACCAGAACATTGACAAAGCAGAAATTTCACAGAGCTGATCAAAATTAATTTGTTAAGAGCCCGAAGAATCATCACAGTATCACAAAACTCGCTTTTCCTCATGTTAGAGATTTATTCAAACCTCTAATCAGTCAAATCACTCAACTCGTTTAACCGCTATGCGAGCAACAACATTTCCGGGACTCCCTCTCCAATTCCCCCCCCCCCCCCCACTGCGGCCGAATACGACTCGGACACATAAACTTCGCATCTCTAACATCTCCTCTTCCCGTCAATCATGTTTAACTTCAAATTTCCGGTTCCCGCTTCATCCTCCTCGTACTTTGGTCGGATCCGGTTCGGACGCCAAATGACAAATCTAGGCCGCATGAACTTGGTACTGTCCGACTTGCACCCCATTCGGCCCATCCGTTTGGTTTTTGTGCATGTCACAAAGATTGCAGACCCTCCCCTCTGAAAACTTCCCCAACCATGGCCGCATGGGGTTCGGACACATGCTTTGCATATCTAGGTCATCGGTTCTTATCATCCATAAAGTTTCACCTGAACTGGACCATTTGTTCGCAAGCTACGGAATTAATTTCCGGATTCCCCCTCCCTCAACTCCCCCCAAAATGGGCTGATCCAGGAACAGAAGTCTTCCAAGGGCATTGTGTAGGGTCCTAAGTATATTTCGTCGGGTCGCTAATATGCCTGCCAAGTTTTATCGTCCTACGCACATCTGGAATTATCATATCTCGCGATCACTCGAATTCCGGGAAACCCCTGCAACTCCCCCCACAGAGCCCCGATAAGATCTGGTTCTGTCAATTACGTATCTAGGGCTAACGCTTTTCTTCCCATCAAGTTTCATCCCGATCCCTCCACTCAAAGCGTTTCCAAAAATTTCTGGTTCCCCCCCCCTCCAGCTCCCCCAATGTCACCGGATCCGGTCCGGAGAACGAGATGTTTCTAAATATCAAGTTTCATTTAAATCCGATCACCCGTTCAGTAGCTGAGCTTGCCACTAGATTCCAGATTCCCCATCCCTCTACTCCCCCACGATGGTCGGATCGGGGAAACTACATTATCAAGTCAATCTGTTCGGATCCCTGACAAGCCTGCCAAGTTTCGTCGTCCTAGCACATCAGGAAGTACCGAACTCGCGGGATCACTAGAAATTCGCCCGCCCCCTAACTCCCCCACAGTGACCGGATCCGGTCCGTTTATGTCATTCGCGTATCTAGGACTTGCGCTTGTTCTTCGCACCGAGTTTCATCCCGAATCCTCAACTCTAAGCGTTTCCCAAGATTTCCGGTTCTCCCCCTCCAACTCCCCCAAATGTTCACCGGATCCGGACCAGATTTAAAATGGGGTGTCTGAGACACGAGGTCTTTGTATATTTCAAGTTTCATCAAGGTCCGATCACCCGTTCGTAAGTTAAAAATTCCTCATTTTTCTGAATTTCGCCTCCCTCCACCCCCCCCCCCCCCCCGATGGTCGGATCGGGGAAACGACTACTCTCAAGTCAATCTATTCGGGTCCCTGACAAGCCTGCCAAGTTTCATCGTCCTGGCACATCAGGAAGTACCAAACTCGCGGGATCACTACAAATAAGACCCCCCCCCCACTCCCCACAGTGAGCGGATCCGGTCCGGTTATGTCAATCACGTACTGCACTTGTGCTTGTTCTTTCCACCAAGTTTCATCCCAATCTCTCCACTCTAAGCGTTTCTCAAGATTTCCGGTTCCCCCCCACCAACTCCCCCCAATGTCACCGGATCCGGTCCGGATTTAAAATGGGAACTCTGAGACACGAGGTCTTTCTATATGTAAAGTTTCATTAAGATCTGATCGCCCACTTGTAAGTAAAAGTATCTAATTTTTCAGGATTCCCCTCCCTCCACCCCCCACCCCCCCAGATGCTCGGTTCGGGGAAGTGACTATTTCCAACTTAATTATTTGGGGTCCCTGATATGCCTGCCAAGTTTCATCGTCCTAGCTAATGTGGAAGTGCCCGAACTAGGAAAACCTGGACAGACCGACGGACGTGCAGAAATTGCGATCGCTATATGGCACTTGGCCGAAGGGCAAGTGCCATTAAAAGTGATTCTGGCAACGCTTGAAAGAACTCTTTAGACAGTCTCCGCGCCAAAAGAGCACAAAGAGTGATCAGAAAAACTTTGCCGAGGCCCTAGAACTTTTTCAAGCATTGTGTTCACTTCGGCAGGTGTCGACTTAATTGTATCGGAATTCTATACAATCGTGACGTTTTGAGTCGCCTGATTTAGGAACCAACATAGGATTTGATTGTCCCTAGATCGTTTTATAAATGTCGAGGGGTTGCTCATTCCACACCACCGGTGTACACGTCGGCGCGGCACCGCCGCACCCGCCACCACCGCACGCGACACCGCCGCACGCGACACCGCCGCACGCGACACCGCCGCACGCGACACCGCCGCACGCGACACCGCCGCACGCGACACCGCCGCACGCGACACCGCCGCACGCGACACCGCCGCACGCGACACCGCCGCACGCGACACCGCCGCACGCGACACCGCCGCACGCGACACCGCCGCACGCGACACCGCCGCACGCGACACCGCCGCACGCGACACCGCCGCACGCGACACCGCCGCACGCGACACCGCCGCACGCGACACCGCCGCACGCGACACCGCCGCACGCGACACCGCCGCACGCGACACCGCCGCACGCGACACCGCCGCACGCGACACCGCCGCACACGACACCGCCGCACGCGACACTTGGTGTACATCGTTTTTGGGAGTGAGCAACTCCTGGACAAACGTAAACGCGACCGGAGCCTCGCTGGCCGCTCGGCTCTATATATATAATAAACTACAATTTTTCGTTATCTGAGGTAAAATAGATCAATGGGTGGGACGTCACGCTTGTATGGAATTCCGATACAACTTAGCTAGACCTCGGCAGAGGTCGATTGTGACAGACACGGACCGTGGCGCTAATCAGTCGTTCGACTTCCGCAAGACTGAGGACACGGTCAAAATCTAACCCCATGAATTTACGAAAATAGCATACAATTCAGATGAATCAAAGTCTAAGGCATTCCTTTTTTTGGACGGGCAGAGCCGTCACGTATGTCCCAACATAGAGAGCAGTAGGTACAAGTGGCACATACATGCGTTCGTGAGGACGGAGGCCACGAGACGGCTACCAAGGTCGGATGGGAATTAAAGTTTAACTGAAAAGCCAACTTATTTTTGTGTCATTTAACTGAATACACTGAATTATTCTGGATTCTGCCAAGGGATTTTCTCATTTTCCACTATCCGCTTTAGTCATAACGATCAGAACATCTGCGTCGTCCCCACATCGTAGCTTGTACTATGACGGGTGGAAATTTCAATCTTAACACAAACGCGGCTTTTCAGTGAGCAGTTGTAAGCTTGCTGAAGACTGCTTAATGCCTGAGCTAATACAAAATCATATATCTTTCTCGTGAGGCATACAACACAGACACAAGCACATAGAGGTATTTTCGGTTAAACTTTAAGTCAAGAATTCAAGATTATATATCTCTATCAAAAGGTAGTTTTCTGTAGCTAACCCAGATCTAACAAACTGATCAGTATAGGGATACTTACTTTCATAACTTCTCTCACACCCTTGTAATCTACTTCAGCTATTATCTTCTGAATAAGCTGGAATGTTCCATTCCAATAATATTCGTTGTAGGGAGACAGCTTCTCATTTGCAAGCAGGGCATCGCAGACTTTCCTGTGAGAATAGGATATTCAGTTTCTGTTGTCTACACCCCTCCCTCCCAAAGTCAGGCTCTTCGAATCTGTGTTTTATTTATAAAGACTTTCTTTGTTTGAAAACCGATTTACTAATTTTGGCACTTCCATGTAGCAAATGTTCCGGCGGCATTCCCTGCTGCTTCTTTAATAAATTATTTTATACCCTTTCTTCGCGCGCGTCATTTCATCGGCGTCTCCATGCTGCTTTTAATCACAAAGCTTCGCTGCTCTTTTCATTAGCCTATCATTGCACTGCACGAGAGCGTCTCTTGTCGCCTGCGTGAGACAGATATCCTATTTCCTACCTTGCTGGCACGGCACCCGAAGAAATCAGCTCACGCAATAAGTAGAACAGCTTTTTTGTACGAAAATGGACCACCTGGACTGAAATTGCATGAGCGAGTTGTTTTAACGCTGAGTCAGAAACTTCTACTGAATGTCTTTTCAAAGCTGTAATCAGATCTTGTTCAAGAGACTTCTGTCTTACAGCGTCTTCTTCTGGGTTCACAATAAGAAATGGACTGAATCCTTCCTCTACTGTATTCACTTTCTGAAAATAAAGGATGGCTAAAGACCTTCAAAGCACCTCTCGAGTACATGTTCAAAATAAACAAAAAACACAAGCAGCTCAAAACAATTACGTTCATTTAAAATATATTCTCATAATATCTACTCAGTTTTACATAACCAGCATATTTGTAGATTTTCTTTTGGGTATCCCTAAACTCAATATAACAGCCAATACTGTTCTATTGAATTTTGGAGGAGCCTACCACTATTGCAGAGAGCCCTTGATGAAGTAGGAACGATTTGGGGGTTATATCAGGAACACAAGAGTGATCACCAATGGAGATATTTTTATGTCAGTGGCAAAGTGGTCAGTGCAATCAGACTAAATGGAAATATATGCAAAGAATTTTAAAATCTTATTCTGAAACATTTGTGACGACATCACAAACAAGTGAGCAAGCGCTAAGACGTGGAGTGTGAAAGTAAAATGTTTATCACATCTTATACACAAACAGCGTTAGAACCAAGACATTTCAAATCACCAATAGCCTAACCAAAAAATATTGAAATAACCTAATCTGAAATCATCCCAGTTTAAAAGTTTTTAATGTAAACAAACTGCATTTAGAAATCTAAAGAAGATCTTCAAACTCTTGCAAGAATGGTCCAACACTTTAAACCTCTTTTCCATTTGCAAGGTAATAAAAAGTGTAATAAAACCAAATGGTTTTATTGCCTGATATCCCCCTTGTCACAACTTCCTTAAGAATGGCATATAATCGATCATATGACAAAACGGTCCTGTTTCCAACTGATCATTAAGGATTACAGTACAATGCGTGGTTTTATTTGTTTCTGTTACAACATAATCCGCATCTATACATCTATATCCACAAGTATACAAGAGTTGAACTTGAGACATGTCATAGACAGGGGCGTCACGACTGGGGAGCCGACAATGCTGTCGGCTAGTCGGTAAAAAATAACCGAGTCGGCACGAAGCGCCGCGATTTTTCTTCAAAACAGTTGATTTTTGTCATGAAAATAGTCGTTTTAACTTAAAATTGGTCGATATTTGTCAAAATAGCCGGTGTTTCTGAAAACTGGGCGATCTTTACAAAAATGTAATTTTTGTTGTGGAAACAGTCGTTTTTTCTGCAGAGACGGTAAAAATTCCCAGCCAGTCGGTAAATTCCTCGTCCCCCCCAAACATTTTGGCTAGTAACGCCTCTGGTCGCAGACGAACTCAACTCGAGGGAAGCCTGGGCCCAGTTACACTTGAACGGGACGGTGGGGGGGGGGGGGATCGGGACCCATCAAATTGCATATCTAGACCTACATATCCTCGAATATACCAACTTAGAGTTTGATTCCAGTCAAGGGTAAAAAACTTTACTAATGGGCAAATCGGGCCCACTTTCCCATCAACAGGGGGGGGGGGGGGGAGTGGTTCAACTTCACACTGATATTCCCAACCCGATGACCTAAGAGCACAATGGAATTTCATCGATATCTCAAGTTTTTGTCAAGTTAAATACATAAAAATGGGCAATCTGGGACCAATTGCCCCTGAACCAAGTGAGAGCATGGTTTGCGGACAGCAAAAAGCAAAAAGTGACAACAATGCTCACAAACCTACCAAGTTTCAACTTGATATCTGTTGATTCCTGTCACGGGTAACGAACTTTACTCCTGGGCATCTCGGCCCAGTTGCCCTTGAATGCGGTGGGTGGGGGATGTGAAACTTTGAAAGTACTTTACCTGCCCAAGGATCTACAAGTACAAGGAACTTCATCTTCGTATGTCCAAGTCTGGTCAAGTTATAAACATTATTCACTGGGCAATCTGGGACCATTTGCCCCTGAACCAGGTGGGTGTGAGGGGTGGGACCCCCAAAAGGCACAACTAGACCCCAATTCCAAAAAGTGTACCAAGTTTCAACTTGATACTTACACTGGTTCACGAGTTTTGAGCTCCACAAAATACGGTGAAAACCGAAAAGCGAAAGCTGTTACAGCGCTCACAATAGTGGATTGAGGAACACTCCACTAATAATGAAACTGATGAAATAAGAATATGGACAGATCTAAATTCAAAGTCCTCCCATTAGGAGTAATTTCGAACAGCCTGTTTTATTTCAATTTTAAGAGAAAAAGAACAAGTGCGCAAGCGCCACCAACCCAACAAGTATTTAAATAACCTAATTTTTAATCACCCCACTTTAAAAGCTTTAAATTTGAACAAACCGTAAGTATTAATCGAAAGAAATGTTGAAGATCTTGCACAAATAGCTGGAGTTCCAACTAGGGTCTGCCAGTCAGTCCGACAGTTTAAACCTCTTTTCCATTAGCGAGGTAATAAGAAGTGCAATATACCAAATCGTAGCACTCTAATACCCCCTTTGTCACAATTCATTAAGAACGGCATATCATCGATCATATGACAAAACAGTCCATTTTCTAACTGTTCGTTGAAGATGCACGTCGCGTCGTCTTGTTTGTTGCTGCTGAATCCTCATCCATAGATATATCTCCCCAAATGTACAAGAGGACTTGAGACCTGTCATAGACGAACTTAACTCTTGGGAAATCTGGGTCCAGCTCGCCAGGAACGGGAGGGGGGGGGGGGGCCTAGACCCATCAAAATGTGTATTTACACCTCTTTTCCGTTAAGTATACCAGCTTACAGTTTGATTCCAGTCACAGGTCCAAAACTTTTTTCATGGGCAATTGGGCCCACTTGCCTATGAACGGGGAGGGGGGGAGGTCAACTCCACATATATATCCCCAACCCCTCTGATGCAGCACAAAGGAATTTCGTCGCCTCATCTCCAGGTATTGTCAAGCCTACCAAGTTTCAACTTAATACCTGTTGATTCTTGTCATGGGTAATGAACTTTACTCCTGTGCAATCTAGGCCCAGTTGCCCATGAATGGGGTGGGTGGGAGAGGTGCAACTTGCATTGTCCTATGTCCAGTTCTGGTTAAGTTATGAACATTATTCACTAGGTAATCTGGGCCCATTTGCCCCTGAACCGGGTTGTGCAGGGGGTGGGACCCCTAAAGGCACAACTAGACCCCAATACTCACTAGTGTACCAAGTTTGAACATGATACTTGCACGAGTTATGAGCTCCACAAAATATGGTGAAAACCGGAAACTGCTACAGTGTTCGCAATAGTGGATTATTCCAAGAAACACTCCTCTAAAAACCCAAGCATGTCCTGCTGATGGTAGCCTAGGTTACTAACTTCTGTCCTATGTGAGGAGCTAGTAGCAATCCAGCTACCTAATGCCTTCCTGAATGAGAAGCTCTTTCCAGTTTTGCAACCACATCTAATTAATCTCTGAGACTGGCACATTGGTAGCAATCATGGCCTTCAGCTGTCTAATCTATGGGTAATTTTATACTGTCAAAGCTCGCTGCTAAGTCACCACAGCTGCCAGCACAATAGATGTCCAACAAAGACAAGTGCCTTTTTTTTAGGTTGACAGCAGAGGCGTTACTAGCTAAAACGTTTGGGGGGGGGGGACAAGTTTTTAACCGACTGCCTGTTATTTTTACAGACTGTTTTTGCCAAAAAAATTGAAAGATTTAAAAAAAAAAAATTATTGTTTTCAAGGAAAGTCGACTGTTTCGAAGAAACAAATAGACTGTTTTAATGAAAAATTACTGCGCTCAGCGACGACTCAGATATTTTTTTACCAACTGTCTGATAACATGGGGGGGGGGGGGGGGGTCAACCTATTTCAATAGCTGGGGCATCCGCCCCCCCCCCCCCCCCCCCCCCCCTATATGTGATGACCCTGACTGACAGAGGAAATTATTGTTGCAAGTGGGATGCAATTAAGGAAATGACTGAACACAGAGTTTTGGTTAATGTTAAGGTTGTTTAAAGGACACCTGAATGAAGAGTACCAAGTATCACCCTTATCTGTATGACTCCATTTGCATCTGTCCTTATTTCAGTACCAAACAATTTTAGAAATGAACAAATGTCTTCAATCAACCCTTCTTCAGGAATATTTTTTAACCAGTTAAGTGTAAACGTCTATCTAGAAGAAATTCCAATACGATTCGGCCAGCGCTGTACAAGATTTGAATGAATTGCACTTTTTGTCTTGGAGTCTGCATGTGCAAACCTCCAGAAAGGAACATCCCTATTTTGAAAACGTCACACTCAGGAGAATAATGCTCTCCGTGGCCATGTCTGTAAATGCATTCTCCATGGTGTGTTCAAGTATGGTTTCATTGTTCAGGTGTCCTTTAATGAAAGCAAAACTCATTATATTTATATGCTTTCAGATAAAGCTAACACTTTGATGAGCTGTCACATGGGAAATAACGGCCGTCAGTTCCAAGAAGCAAAAGGGGATAGCTATCATAATTTGCCTTCAATTTGAAATAAAACCGTAAAACTCCCCATACAGAAACTATTAGTTTACTCTCAATCTACTACTGAGACAGAAAAGTTTGTATGATCTTTCCTGAAATTTTTGGGCATCAAGTTGCTCCACATCTTTTTTTTTTACTAGCCTAAATCTTTTAGTTCTGTCCAAAAGACACTGCAAATGTTCCAAGTCCTATAATCCTATTTGTGATAGTTCTTGAGCTAATCTAATTATAATAACTAAGCACAAGAAGGCTGGTATGCTGTATAACAAACACAGTGACAGGGACAATACTCAACAGTCAGTGTCAGTGTATTATGCTCACAGAAATTAAAAAAGCAACTGCAGTACAAAGACGGAAGGACTTTTCAAATTTCTGAGAACAAGAAACGGGATACTGAGATTTGATCTACGAATAACCATACAAGCTCCTCACAGTCAACTCATTGATAATATTTGACACTTCACTGTCACCCGCCATGTTCCATGGAAGTTTTGAAAAGATGCCCAGTGAGATACAACACAGAGCTAATGGGTCGCATGAAAAAAGAAATTTTCTCTTATACCCCGTTAACAATCGCCGTCGTTCAAGTTTACATCTTTAGTACAAAGAAAAGAAGAAATGATGTTCTAGGATTCAATTCTAAGACATTTCTAAGAAATGAAAACTATAACTCAGTGTTTTACAAGAAAGATACTGATGAGTGGTTTTCAAGTGAATTTAGTGTTATCCTGAAATCAGGAATTGTCTGGAATACTGCAATATACATATATATATAGCACGAAAAGAATCTTAATAAGAATGAATGGAAATACACCAAAAGCCCCAACTGGAAATGAGTGCCGCCAGTATGTTGGACCTTACCGCCTGGAAAAAACGCTTGGGAAAGGACAAACAGGTATGTGAAAAATATGTGTAGCCTAGATCTTGTCTGGGTCTTGTTACCTTGACAAAGTAACACTAACACGCATGTTTCTTGCAGGTGTAAATAATTGCCAAATTGGTAGGTCGAGACAGTCTAGGGCAGGCCTAGGGTAGTACTCCAAAGAAGTTATTGGATGGTATGAGGACAAGAGCACCAAAGAGGAAGAGCTGGCTCTCTTTTTTTTATAATAAATAATAACAGACTTAGCCTGGGGTAACTATCCTAATTCTCAAACAATTTCACACTTACTGGCAGATTTATTTAAAAAAATTGCTATAAATTTCCCCAAGGAGATAGAAGAAAACTCTCATCAACTGATCATGCGTTGTATAACTGGCTTACTTACTGGAACATGCCACCTTTCTACTTTGAAGCGGATGGTGGAAACAGTAGTTTTTCTTAACTGTAGTAGCTTTTCTCAGTTTCCGAACACAAAGAGATCAGAAAACCGTTCGGATACCAATGTTCGGAACCCATGTTCCAGTTCCTGAACTTTTCATCTCAGTTACCGAGTTTAGAATCAAAGCCAAAACTGATTGCTGGTTTAGTTTCCGAATGGCACACCTTGTCTTTCTAGCGACATCACCTGTTTAAACACTAATTGAATGCTAGCTGCGTTTGTTTTCGTCGTTCCAACCGTCGTTTTACTTCAAGCATATTTTATAACTCTGTTTATGTACGGTTTTGAACTGCCAATAATAAGATGTTTTCTTTATACGGTGGAACTGCTGTTTCATTGTCATTTTTGAAACGACGAACTAAGGCGGAAAGTCAGTTTCTATATTTTGGGTCGGTAATTAGGCGCGAGTTTTGAATATTCTCAAAGGAAAAATCAACTTGTTTTTTTCTCTTTATTTTCTCCAACAGGTACGTAATGTATATTCTTCAATGACCAAAGGGCAGTTATATCACGATAATATTCACACAGAAAAAATAGCGGTGGAAATGGGAGGATGATACGAAGTCATATCAGCCTCCAGACAGGATGATCGAAGTCATTAAGCCTTCAGAGAGAATGGTATGAAGTCATCAGCCTCCAGAGAGGATTTCTGTTCAACGAAGTTATAACACGAGGTCTACTAAATTTCTGGTCTTTACCTGACTTCGTGCATGGTACTGACCAAGCACAGTAAGCCAAAATGATCGACTCAGAATCTCAGATCATGGAAACTCAAAACACTTGAACTAGAAATTATAAACAATTCAGATAAGTCATTTTTTCGCCAGATTTCATATGAACTAATTCGTATGAACTAAATTTATTTCATGCCGGATGAAAACAGATTTATCGTGATTTTCACCCCCACAGAAAAGTCTGTTTTTACATCTAGTTTAAATAGGAACTAAAAAAACATGACAAAAAATACTAGATTGAGGCTTATACACTCATCTACATGCTTGAAGAACAAATTGTTCCTCAGTTTTTCTGACTAAACCTAATTTTATTTTCATATTGAACCACCTTATTCCCACCTGAGCTTAAATTCCCTGCCGCGATCGACAAAGTGATGAAACAGATAGTTACCAAAGTCAGTACAGTAACCAGAAATCCCTTTTTTTAAGCAGGTTCAAACATAAAAAAAGCAAATCATTGTGACATATTGGACTCATAACTTATAAAAATAGTTAGGTTTGTGGTTCCTGATCGTCAAAACGGCATGGAAATCTCATTTTGACTGCACATTTTTTTAATCCCTCGTTGCATCTTTGCAATAAAATAAGTCTGTTTTCGAATTTTTGGGCTACGACTCCTCCTGTCATTGACATTAATATTTTCTTAAGCTCTTTAACGTCACCTACTCTTTCCATAATAAAAACATAATTGAAATTTATACTTCAAAACCATAATCTTTATTTCAGTTATTAACCTATTTTGTAAATTTCAAATTACAAATCCACATTTTCCTTTTAATCTTTTCTTCTATAGTTCTTACTAACTGCAAATTTTGAGATTGCGTAATTTGAGGTCTGTGTCCTCAACTGTATTTGCTTATTTTCTTTCTGTTTGCTGATTCAGATTATAATTTTTGCTTAGCTGCATTTAATTTTACCAACAAGATGGCATTCAATATGTATAGCATTCCCCAATGGACGAAGAAGTATTTTTAAGAGTAAACAAATATAAAATAATATTCTAACCTAGTGTATATGCAAGAAGAAATCTGGAATAGTGGGCTGTTTTATTTTCTTTGCTTTCCTTTCTATTTGACTGTTCTATAAGCAAAAAAAAAACAAGACCAAAGGTTTTGATGGGATCCAAAAATTTTAATATTTGCGTCCAACAATTCGGTCTTCTTGGTATTCCAGATTCCGGACAAACTACTTGTCTGGCAAAAAACTAAAGCTCAAAAAAAAGTTCAGCATGTCTCTGTACCCCTATGTCCAACCTCTAATCAAGTTCAGATTAAACGTTTTACTTTGAAAAAAAATTTCGGTTTCAGCCGGATTCCGAGTGATATATGCATCCGATGAGAAAATTATTGTCATATACGAATTCGGCATGTCTTCTTACCCGCAAATTGAAGATCTTATCAAATTTAAATAAAACTTTTACTTTTAACAAGTTCTCCGGTTTTGGCCCGATTCCGGCCGAACTAATTGTCCAGCAAGAAAATACATTTCATATTCTGACTCAGCACGTCCTCTAACCAACGTCATATTAAACTTCTACTTTTCACAAATTTTCCGGTTTTTGCCGGATTCCGGGTGAACTATTTGTCCGGCGAGAGAATAAATTTCATATTCGAATTCAGCATGCCTCCTTACCCCTAGATGAAATATCTCAATACGGTAGCTTTCAATTTTAATGTTTCCCATGTAGCCAGTTTTTGGTTTTCCGTTTTTGATTTTCAGTGTTTCTTTATGGATTTCATAGCTCTTGAACCATGACAGGTATCAAGTTAAAACCTGGTATAGGTACATAGAATAGAATATAATTTTATTTTTCAAAAGCAGCTGTCACAGTATTACAGCCAAATTTGACCTTTTTTTCATACAAAATGAGGAATCCATAACACTTTGTAAGGAAGGAAGAAAAAAAAAACTAAAACGGACTCGGTTATTGTACAAGGGCAACTCCATGAGATGGTCTACCGAGGGATAAATTTTCAAATATAAGCTGGTGGAACATTTTTAGGTTGTACTTATAGACCATACCCTGGGCTTTAAGAATCTGTTCCAAGTTTCAAAATTGGAGCATCCTTTCTAATTTTTGAGCTGTCCAAATCTTAAGCTGATCAGCTTCAGGGATTGCCACATTGCCCCCCCCCCCCACAATTTTTGTCTGCCAGTCGGTAAAATTTAGAAGAAGCGGCCCGATTTTGCCATGAAAACAGTCGATTTTTATTCAAAACAGTCAGTTTTTCGCAGAAATAGTCAATTTTTCGCAAAAAACTTCTTAAAATTCGTAGAATTTCTTGAAATTCTTTAATTTTTTGCAAAAAATAGTAAATTTTTCTGCAAAAACAGTAGGTAAAAATGATCACCAGTCGGTAAATACCTTGAATCTCCCCCCCCCCCCTCAAACATTTCAGCTAGTTACGCCTCTGGGCACATCAGAGATTTGTTTACAAATGAGTTGAAATATTTTTGGATTGCGAGAAGGAATATCTAGAGAGAAGATATATTCAAACAAATGCATAAAACGGATACGTCAGCTACGACTTTTTGGCAGCGATATTTCGTCCTGTCCTGGCAAGGGTCCTTGTCAGGCTGTCAAACTTCAGGATCAGCGTTGGGGAAGGAACAAGCCTGCACTCATACCCTGCATATCCGTTTATGCATTGTTTGAATACATGTTTCCCGGTCAGCTTGGGCTCAAGGAGAGGGAATAGGTCAGTAGGCCAGAATTAACTTGATTATACATCCCTACTCAGTATGCTACTTCCCTGGGATGATCCAAAGCTTAGAGAAAGAAGGTGCATATGACAGTGACCCCCCCCCCACTCCTGGCGGTGGTAATAGCACCCGTTCTTCAAACAATTATGTAGAGTTCGATTCTTAAATCATTGCTCACTTATTGTTTACAAATAAAACCGTTTTGCTGAAGATTCTGGTGAGAATTCGTAGAGTTACGTTGGCAACGAAAATTTGTTGCGTAAGTAACGGAGGAAAAAAAATCGTAGAAACGAAGCGTAAGGCTCAATCCTGAGACTGTTGGTAACTGACGAAAAAAAAAATCAGTTCGCCAGACCTTATAGGTTCGCTAAAAATTCAGAGTAGCCGTGCACACAAACTGTTCAATTGAAATCGCTGGAACACTTTACATAAGAAAGATGAAGGCTCGACCTTTGACATAGAGTAAAAACGAGTCCTCCAAGTTGAGAATCGATGACGCTACAGCCTTTCTAAGCGTACAAAACGTTACGTTGGTAACGGTGGAGTTGCCCACAACTCAACAAATGCTGGAACAAAACTCCTTCTATATCTTTCATGAAGAGGGGCCACAGGGGCTAGTTTGGGAATTTTCTGGGATTTCTCTCGCTGGGGTCTAATACGTGTAGGAGAATAGGGGGGAGGGAGAATATTACGTAATCGGGGAACAGATAGGGTTTTAATACCGAAATCGATGCTAAGGCGGGTTTGTCTCTCTTCCAGGGTAGCCAGCTTGAACCTTTTTAGTAGGTAACTGTAAGACACTTTACCCTCCCCGTTAATAATCACGAGGGCCCTTTTTTTAACGTTCTCGATACAGTATGTGTGTTCTGAAGAGAGCCAGAAGTGCCAAGCAGGACAAGTGTATTCAAGAATAGGTCTGATAAAACTAATGTAAATTGGGAGGAGGTCTTTAGAAGGGCAAGCAAATTTTATAAGTAGTGGGCATCAAATTTTAAATCTTTGGTTAAAGTAACTCCTAGTAGTTTAATTTTTTTAACGGAGATTTCTGGGGGAATGGGGTCAAGAAAGGCTGGGGTAGATTTTAAAAAGCTAATTGTCACAATTGAAGATTTCTTGGAGTTGACTTTCATTACAAAGCAGCTTCCTGGGTAATGTCATCCAGAATCACAAGGTAATGAGAGGTTGACGTTTCCTTCAGATTCCCGAACTGTTTAAGGTCAATCAGTTCCAGGATATCTGCCTTCAACCAATCGGCAAGAAAACTTTACCTTAAATCCTTGAAATACCTTAATCGCACTTGCAAGCAATAAGGATGTTGTATCCCGATGAGTAGCTCGCGGATGATGATGGTGCTATGTTCTGGTTGCTGCTTTCGTGGCGCATCAGTCCTTTTTCCAGGGCTGCCCGTGCCAGTCCTCATCGAGTCGCTTTTTGAAACCTTTGGGCGTTTCGCTGGTGACAGTTGGTTCGGACAAGCTGTTCCATAGAGGAACAGCTCGGTTACTGAAGAAGTGCTGGCGAACACGAGAGGTGTAGGACCTTCTGGACAGTTTCCGGCCCCTAGTCCGTGAGTGGTTGTCGGGGGCGAAGAGGGAGGGGAGACAATTAGAGTTGAGGATTCTGTAGGCTAGTAGCAGGTCCCCTCTCTTCCGCCGGTAAGTAAGTGTCGGGATCTTCAGTTTCTGCAGTCGTTGTTCGTAGGGTAGTGATCTAAGGCCTAGGATGGATTTTGTTGCTCGCCTCTAGACACCTTCGATTAGTTTCTTGTCTTGTCTTGTTTGTTATAGGGTGAGGGGAGGGCGTTGCCGCTCTCCAGCTTAGGCCTGACCAAAGCTTTGTAGAGCTTAAGCATGAGAGTCGGTTTGCGGGATGTGACTGATCCTTTGATCATCCCTAGGGTCTGATTGGCGCTAGCCACTACCTTTTTGGTTTGAGAGTGGAATTTTAATTTGTCGTCCACAATAACTCCGAGGTACTATCTTCTGAGGTGGAACCGTGATCCATGTCTTCTCATCTGGTACTGTCGCTTTGGGTTATTGTGTCCAAAGTGAAGTACACGACATTTGTATGGGCTGAACTCTAGTTTCCATTCGCTTGACCAGTCAGTTAAAGTGTTGAGATCTTCTTGAAGGGTGTTCGTAAAGGCATTGGCAATCAGCTTCGAGTCATCTGCGTATTGTGGCATGGGGTTCTTCAGAAGCTGATGGGCGTCGTTGATGTATATGTTGAAGAGGGTTGGTCCTAGTACTGTCCCTTGCGGGACCCTACTAAGTACCGCGGCTTCCGATGACAAGACCTCCTCACCTGCTATCCCGAAGACTCGGACATCTTTGGATACATCTTTGAAAATGTCGTGGTCAGTGTAATTGGTGGGACTCCGGTGAAGTCATTTAGACCTCCCTTTTTCTCAATTGGAGTAACATACCCTAACTTCTAACAAGACGGATAATTTCCCGATTTACTAATTTCATTAAAAACGCTTAACAGCGGAATAGTTAATTTGTCTGGGAAAGCTTTGATCAGATCAGTTGGGATATAAATGGAAAAAATGGTCGTTTTTTTAAGCTTCTTTATTTTACTAATAATTTCAGTAACTGTAATTAATGGAACATTTTCTACTGGTATACTTGGGATTTTATGGCTACTCGAAAATGGGGAAAAGTGGCTAAGTGCTTGTTGAGCTCATTTGCGGTCTACAAAGGTGGCTCGTCCAAGTGGAAATCCATATTCTTATGCGTACGACCACCAAGCTCCTTAGCTTTTCTAAACCACTGGCGGGGCTTACTTTCTTTAAGAACATTTAACTTGGTCCTTCCTTAATTGGAAGCAGCTCGTCTGATTTCTTTCTTTATTATTTTACGCAAAGCAATTGCAGCATCTTTTTTTCCATGACGAAACTGTTTTAATTTTTGTTGAATGAGTGATTATATCTTTTCAGTGATATAAGGTTTCACAAGGTTTCAAGAGAAACCTTGGCATCAAGGGCCTCACAAGCTGTAACATCTTCCCAGGTCTCAGAAGAAATCCAAGTACCAAAGTCTAGAAGCCCTTGATTCGTTATTGGGCGGTAGGAATATTCAGAAACTGTTACATCTGTTTTAAATTTAAATTTAAACGTTTAAAAAAAAAAATGTATTGGCATTGGGGTCTAGTTGTACCTTTTGGGGGTCCCCCCCCACCACACCCACCCTGTTCCTGGGCAATCGGGCCCAGATTGACCCCTGATTAATGTTCACAACTTGACCAGAGCTGAATTTAGGATGATGAAATTCCTTGTTCTTGTAGATCCTAGGGTGGAATTGTTTTTTAGAAGTTGCAGCTCCCCCATCCACTGCCCCCCCCCCCCCTCCCGTTCATGGGCAACTGCGCTCTTATTTCCCATGAGTTTAAGTTCGTTACAGGTCTCAGATTCAACTCTTGTATAGTTGTGGACATACACATGTATAAATTTATATTTTGAGGAGTAAGAGCAACAAAAAGGGCCACGCGACTTACTTTACTCCTTAATGAAAAGGTGGAAACTGGATGGTTTCGGCGTATGATTGATGATATGCCGTTCTTAAGTTGCGACGAAGAGACTATTAGGCTGCTAAGATTAGGTTAATTGCACTTGTTGATTGAAAAGAAGGCCAAAACGGTCGGACTGGTGGGCAAGAGACATTCAGTATTGAAATTGAAACCGTGCTCGCAAGTTGATGTTTGGATTTCCAGATGCGGTTTGTTTAAGTTTTTAAACTGCCTGAAAAACTTCGTCGGCACCTTTCCTTAAGCGCGATAAATCAAATTAGGTTAGTTCAATACTTGTTTTGTTATTGGGAATGTGAAATATCTTGGTTCAACGCTGTTTGTATTTAAGATATGATAAAAGGTTTACTTTCACACTCGACGTTCGTTTGAGCGCTTGTGCACTTGTCCATTAGGGCAACTCCATCGTTACGTAGTTAACGTTTTGTACGCTTAGAAGGCTGTAGCGTCATCGATATTCAACTTGGATGACTCGTCTTTACTCTATGTCAAAGGTCAAGCCTGCTTCTTTTTCATGTCAGCGATAAGAATATATTCCTTTGAACGGTTTGTGTACACGGCTCCAAAAACCACGCGGTTTCCAACGTAACAGAAAACGGAAGTGACTTTTTGGTACTGTGCATACAGTATTAATTTTAAGCGAATCTGTATGGTCTAGTGGACTGATTTTTGTTCGTCACTGAACGATTGAGCTCTATTCAGTTAGTTCTGACCTACTGACTTATTCTCACTAGATAAATACTCCTTTGCCCAAGCTGACTGGGAAACATATTCAAACAATGCATAAACGGATACGCACGTTATGAGTGCAGGCTTGTTCCTTCCCCAACGTTGGTCCTGAAGTTTTACAGCCTGATGAGGACCCTTGCCAAGAAGGGCCGAAATATCGCTGCCTAACCGTTTATGCATTGTTTGAATAAATATTCTCTATCTCTATAGATATTCCTTCTCGTAATCCAGAAATTTATCAGCTCATTTAACAGGGGTCTAAAATGCCAAAAAAATCACTGATATTCCCAGAGGCATAACTATCCGAAATGTTTGGGGGAGGGGGGGGGGACAAGGTATTTACCGACTGACTGTTAATTTTTAACAATTTTTTTTTGCAGAAAAACGTTTGTTTTTACAAAAATCGAACTTTTTACTTTTTAAAAAATCTACTTTTTACCGACTTGCAGACAAACATTGGGGGGGGGGGGTCTCCCCCGCCTCCCCCCATACGTGACGCCCCTAACCCCCTCTCCCCATCCTCCAATCTACTGATAAGTAATATTTTCTCATTAAGGGCACTTTAGATTAGCCAGGATGATCGATACTACGATTAACACCTTGCCACATTTGCAGACATTTTCAGCGTTACTGATGTATTTTATTTATTAACGAGTTTTATTGGTTTCAGGTATTAAGTTAAATTTTCGTCTTTTGCTTACTGGAATAATCACTAAAATCGCTATTTTCGCACAGTCTTAACTTGCTTGAACTTAGTTGTAGACAAACGATATGCCACTTTTTCGTTACAAACGTAACATTTTATGGCTTACCGTGCAGCACTGATAAAATCCAATCCGTCAAGGATAGCGACTTTGAATGAACTCAGTTCCGTTCAGGGCTAGTGGGGCTTTAAGTATGGTAAATTAAGAGGATTAGGGGTTATGTCCAGGTATATTCTCATAGCCTCAGAAATGATCGTAAAATTTGGTAATCCCTGAAACTGATCAGCTTAAGATTTGGACAGCTGAAAAAATTAGAAAGAATGCTCCAACTTTGATACTTGGAACAGATTCTTAAAGCCCAGGGTATGGTCTATAAGAAAATCCTAAAAATGTTCCACCAGCTTTTATTTGAAAATTTGTTCCTCGGTAGACCATCTCATGGAGTTGCCCATTAGTATTGTTTACTTCTCATTTTGTATTCTTCTAAATCTTGAGTACTATCCAAACATTCTAAAACCTCTATTCATCTTTCCATTGCATACTCACATGTTTGATTTCGGGTCATTATGTTGTTGCTGTTCCTGATTCCTGTTTTCTACTAGGTCTTGTCAAATTGGGTGTCCACTGTGTATCTGGAAGAAAAGTAGCAATAAAGATCATCAATAGGGAAAAATTGAGTGATTCTGTTCTACAGAAGGTAAGTTTTCTGTTTTGCTTCTAGTTTTTGTAAAGTTGCCGAATAATAAAATCTTTTTAATTTAAATTGGTAAAATAAGGTGAAATTGGGTAAAAAAGATATTCCATTGAAAATAAAGCGTAGAATTGACATTTCAGAGTAGATCACGGATCGAAGGCATGTTAAATGTTTATTTCCAGCTGATTGGATGGCCCTAGATTTTAAGGAAAACACCGTAAGTTGCTGTTCCGGCACTTAAAAAATTAACTGTTTTCACTTATGATCTTACGATTTTCGTTAAAGTAATATAGCTATAAAATAGCCCAAGGCGACCTGAACAGTAACCGAAGAAATACCTTTTCCTCTTGGCACCCTCTATCCAGCTGAAAAACTAATTTGATGGAGTGGAGTCGGGAGTGGGCAACCACTTCGACCAGTTGCTCTTATAGTGCAGTGCGCCCCGTGCCTTCAGTACTAGCCTAACGAAAGTTAGACCAAGGTATATTTTGCCTCTCTGTGTGCATTCTTTCCTAATCTCGGACAGTTACAGTTTGGCTTTATGGCCATACCTAAATAGGCCAAGTAGCATCACAAGAAGACTTAGCATACATGCACAATTATTGCTGGCACTTCCTTTCCGATTCCTGATGCCACTAGGTCCCTTCATTCCCTGGGGGGTTCCGTGCGTAAAGACGTCAGTAAATACGGGTGAATTAAAACATTGGTAAAATACGAAAATTACTTGAATAGTGAAAATGGTAAAACTATGTCGAAAACCAGTTTTACGATCGCCGTAAATTACGGGAAAATACCCAATTTTATCGTGACCAGTTTTACCGTTTTACACTACTCGCTTCTTTAGCTTGGGCTACCAATAGTTGCGATTTTACAGATACCATGGTATCTGTTACCACGGTAACTGGATCTGCAATTAGTCGTTTTGCAGTTAACATGGTATCTGATATCTGCAAAAACGACAATTGCCGAAATTGCGCTTTTCGAAGTCATCCCCAAAGAAAAACAGATATTCAATCACATCACTAAGTGCCAGACCTCGTTCTCACCAATCTGACATAAATTTGATGAAAGTGAGATGACTTTTCAGATACCAAGACTAGTTACCACGGTCGGACCGTGGTATCTGAATAGCAGATACCACGATAACTGGCCAGATACCACGATAACTGCAAAAACGCCTTTTTAAAACGACTTTAGACTGAGGTATCAGATACCATGGTACTGCAAAAGCGTAACTATTATTTACTACTTTTTGGGAAACTTCAAGTCTCCATCCACTTAACTTGCATCTATAGTATGGTTGCTTCCAGCTTCGAATATCTAATTTTCTTCTTTGGTATTTTCAGGTTGAGCGAGAGATAGCCATTATGAAGTTAATTGAGCATCCGCATGTTCTGGGACTCTATGATGTTTACGAGAATCGCAAATATCTGTAAGTATTGCCTGTAGTGACTGTTTAGCCTAAATCGAATGTGTAGCTTAGGCCTTTATTTCCTATGAATAGCCCACCATTTTGCTGGTTTCTGGAGAAAAGCCTGGATGTAGAAAAATCTGCCCAAAGGTACAGTTGGGCCAGAAAACGCTCATTCCGAGCCTTTTTTGGAAATAATTATTGCTGCGGGGATGTCGAGCTTAAATAGCTTTGCGTCTCTCCAGATCTTTTTGGGTCCCAAAACGTAAGCGACGGGATACCTATGACTTTGCCAAGTTGTCGGTCCATCCGTCTGTCCGTCTTTCTGTTAGAACGATAGCTGTCGAAAGGATTGAGATGTTTTATTCAAACTTGTTGTGAGGATCCTTTCAGTCAGAGTACAGGCCATGTTTGTAGACGGGCCCCATAGTTGGATATTTAGGGGTGGGGGAGGGGTTTCAGATTAAGGGGTGGAAAAATATCTTTTAAAAGCAAATAACTTAGTTGATTTAGAGGTAAGGGTACATGCTGAATCCGAACATGAAAAGTATTTTCTCGCCGGACAAGTAGTTCGCCCGGAATCCGGCCAAACCCGGAATTTTAGAATGAAGTTTCAAAACCCAACCATATAGTCGAAAGAGGGTGAGGAGACATGCGGTTGTAGCTTCCGAATACACTAAAGATAAACAAAAAGAGTACGAGGTCAACTGCCTGGTGAACAATTCACTGAAATTTGTCGAAAAACCAGGTGGCGCTACCAAGTCCCTCCCTACCCCTTTATCCGTAAACGCGAAACCTTCTCGCCTTGGTATCAAAACTGACTTTACTCTTTGTTCAGTGTACCTGTGGCGGAGGGAGAGTCGGGGCCGGTTGCGTGGTCAGTGTGTCTTAGGTCTTAAGCTAAGTGCACACACAGTCCGGTAAGATTCCGTACGCGAAAACGCGCATGCGAAATTCGTGTCACTATGCCCGACAGGTCTTTCAGAGAAAAAGAAATCCGGACTGGAAACTTGGCCTCAGATTTGAAAAATCCACTGCTTAGCCTACAATCAGATGATGCTGATTGGTTGTAATTATTTTATTGCATTGATTGCTTAGTGAGTGATAGTGCGTGGATGAATAAGTGAGAAATTGGTGTGTACGTTGCTTCATCTGGGTATTACTGCATGCATTCTTGCCTACTCGTGTTTAATTTATTGGATTGTATTGTGTGATGGTATAAGTAGGGCGTTCATTTGTTGTTCGCAATATTTTTAACATTTTAGATAACCACTGCCATTACGAAGCTTATTTTTCTTCAGTGTTTGTCAAGTGTAAACGTTTGTCATAGTATTTTGTCTGTAGAAGTTTCGGTTTATTCATAACGCTCGCTCGGGTCGGGAATGGCATAAGAAAAAAAGCTCCGTTGCTACAAGAAAGACACGGATGTTTTACTACACATCATCGTTAACAGTTCCTACTACTGGTCATGGCTCGTGATTTGTTTGTCATAGTCATTCACAAGGCCCTTTCACTGGCTTACTTTTATGTGGCCTTATTCCCTTCCCTATGTGTTTTCTTGATTACCGTTAGATGACGCGCAGCTATGACAGATAATAGATGTTGATCTGGCCAATCTACTCGGTTCAGACAGAAAACTTATTTACTCTTGTTGAAAACAAAACAGTCGATTTTTTATAACTCTCCAAAGTAGGGCGTTGCGGGCACCATTCCTTAACTGTCGTAGATGTGCGCCATCTGCCGGTAATGGAAGATGCGCGCCATCTACCGGTAACGGAAGATGCGAATTAGGTCTGGGAGAAATCGCGCTACGGGAAGGCCCTTGTGATTAATTATGAGCACCAAAACTTGGGCCCTTGGTTAAACTAACTTATAGTTTAACTGAAAAGGCTGAGATAGGAAAATCGTGTTACCCGTCACTTATTCACATAAAGAGAGTTGAAGACCCGGTGGAAATGCGTTACTTCGTTGCTCTGCTGTTCACGAATAATCGTTTTTCATGTAGACGAATTTCCCTGTCGGATTTGTGGTACCTCTTTTTACCTGTGGTGGATGCTTGACGAAAGCGTTTACGAAAAATAAGTGTTCACGCAGTGAGGTACGATCATTGGCCACTGAAAAGCCACGTTTGTATTGAGTCTAGGTTACATATTGTGAACGTCATACAAGAGAAAATAGCAAAAGAAAAAAAAAATCCCTTTAAGTTTAACTGAAAAGCCAACTTATTTTTGTGTCAATTGGGTAAATACACAGAATGATTTGGATTCTGCTCAGGGATTTTTTTATTTTCCACTATCTGCTCTGGTTATGGCGTTCAGAATATCTGCGGCCGTCCCAACAACGTAAACTCTACTATGACGCAGGAGATTTTAATGTCAACACAAACGCGGCTTTTCAGTGGGCAGTGGTGAGCTTGGTGAAGACTGCTTAGTGCCTGAACAAAAACTAATCCACAAATCTTTCTGGTAAGGCACACAACAAAGATACAAGCGCATAGAGGTACCACAAATCTATTATTCGTTAATAGCGGAACAACGAAGTAACGCATTTTCTACGGGTCTTCAAGCCAGTTTAAGTGAATAATTGCTGGGTAACTAGATTGTCCTATTTAGTTAAATTGTCAGTTTGATTGTCCCCTTTTCAGTTAAACTTTGACCGAATCCAAATTATGTATTGTATTCAGTTAAATGATACACAAGTAAGTTGGCTGTTCAGTTAAACTATATTTTTATGTTAGCGACGCGCGCTACTTAGTCCTCTATATACGCCGTTTTATATTAACTTTCTTCCCTTTCAGCTACCTGGTACTCGAGCATGTTTCTGGAGGAGAGTTGTTTGATTATCTCGTGAAGAAAGGACGCCTGACTCCGAAAGAAGCAAGACGCTTTTTTCGGCAGATAGTGGCCGCACTCGACTTCTGCCACAGTCACAATATCTGGTATGTCTTTTTCCTACAGTCGTTTCATGGGGAAGAGATCAGGAGATTGATTTGACAAAAGCCTGGGCTGGGTTCACGGTCTTTTTAGGAAAGCTCCTTAATGTTCGGTGTGTTGTCGCCCTACAATCGTAGTTTTTGCAAGGAATCATACGAATATTTGATCTTGTTCTTGTTTTTCCCACAAGTTCTTTTTCCAACTTTAGCGGTTTTGAGCCTGAACCTTGCCAAGAAGGGCCGAAATATAGCTCCAATAAAATTCAGCTGACGTCTCCGTTTTGCACTATGAAATATGACTCGCAGTCATCGTAGTT
Source organism: Branchinecta lynchi (assembly GCA_023053575.1). Taxonomy (NCBI): domain Eukaryota; kingdom Metazoa; phylum Arthropoda; class Branchiopoda; order Anostraca; family Branchinectidae; genus Branchinecta; species Branchinecta lynchi. The sequence goes on from JAKZAP010000004.1 coordinate 27,804,462, forward strand.
TTTGCAAGGAATCATACGAATATTTGATAGTGCAAAACGGAGACGTCAGCTGAATTTTATTGAAGCTATATTTCGGCCCTTCTTGGCAAGGGTCAGGCTCAAAACCGCTCAAGTTGGAAAACAGAACTTGTGGGAAAAACAAGAAGAGCAGAAATATAACTGAATAAAATTCAGCTGACGTATCCGTTTTGCACTATCAAATATGACTCGCAGTCAGCTTGGGCTGAAGGAATATGAATCATACGAAGATACTCTTGCATCAGTTCTTTCATTGGTCGCCATTCGGTGCGTAGGCTTTGAATCAACGATGCGCAGAAAGGAAAAAATAACCTCCGTTATTAAAAAAATTATCCGTTTTGCACTATCAAATATGACTCGCAGTCAGCTTGGGCTGAAGGAATATGAATCATACGAAGATACTCTTGCATCAGTTCTTTCATTGGTCGCCATTCGGTGCATAGGCTTTGAATCAAAGATGCGCAGAAAGGAAAAAATAACCTCCGTTATTTAAAAAATTATCCGTTTTGCACTATCAAATATGACTCGCAGTCAGCTTGGGCTGAAGGAATATGAATCATACGAAGATACTCTTGCATCAGTTCTTTCATTGGTCGCCATTCGGTGCATAGGCTTTGAATCAAAGATGCGCAGACAGGAAAAAATAACCTCTACCTATGCTGATGGGCGTGATGCCTCCTGCTTTCATAGGAAGCGGTTGAATCGCGGGCTATTCCATTCGTACATGGAAAAAAGCTCCTTGTCATTTGCCCAGTGCCTTTGTTAACATATAGCCCTATGACTTCCTACTGTCTTACTCGATTACCTTTATCAGGAACATGGGAAGAGTGTCTATTTCACGCTCTTGACTCTTGAAATAGCAGACACCCAGCCATGTCAGGGGAACGAAATTAAAAAATGAACACGAGAAGGCTTTATAACAAACTTGTAAGGGGCCGGAGGGGTTGGAGTGAGTGATTTTATTAGTTGTATTAGCTGCAAGGCAGGCGTTTTCTTGACGCTAGAAACGCTCGGACCGAAGCTCAAAATAACTTTATGCAAGAGTAGGCTCGGACATGTGTAGACGGACATGTGTATACGGTAGACAGATAGAATACATGCTTTTTTTGATCCATTTGCTCCCAAGTATTATAGTATTTCCCAGTAGGCTACTATATTCTTTCTAACATGTTAGATCCACTTTATCTGTCTGTATATTGCCTCAGCTATCAAGTTACAATGGTATACTACATAACTTTATTTCGTTCCAAGTGTTACCTAGATATTGCAGAAAATCTCTCTCTCTCTCGACCCTTCGTGAATCTTTCCCTAAAAGGAAAGATTGCTTTGTAGGTCTTTATTTTTGTTTTGTTTGGTTATTTGTTTTATTTCGTAGATTGCTTGCACGTTTGGTGTGTTGCCTTTCAAGCACACGGATTTCTTTTTGGTAAGATTTATTTTTCTTTTATTTAATAGTGACTGATTTTGGGATCCCAAAACGCAAGTGGAGTGATACCTGTGATATCTCAAAAGTTGTCCGTATGTCCGTCCGTGTGTCAGCACGATACCTCTCGAAGGAAATTAGATATTTTAATGAAGCTTGGTGTGAGGATTCTTTGAGTCAAGGGAAAGGTCGAGTTCGTAGACGGGCCCGATAGCTGCATGTTCTGCTTTTGCTGAGAAGTCAGGCTGCGTGAGGACTGGTGCATTGATGAGGCTCTTCTTGAGATTGTTGAAGCTATCGCGGTATTGGTTGTCGAAGTGGAAATCTACTCCTTTCTGCGTCAGTTTTGTTTTGTCAATGGTGCTGCTATCTTGCTGAAGTCCTTGATGAATCTTCGGTAGAATCCAGCTAAAGCCTCTGTTTTAAGGGAGGGGGAGGGGTTTCAAATTAACGGGCGAAATTTTTTTTGTTTTAAAGCTAAAGAGATAGTCGATTAAGGTTTAGATGACATGCTGAAAACAAATGTGAAAACCATTTTCTCGCAGGATAAGTATTTCACCTGGGATCTGGCCAAAACCGGAAAATTTGTCAAAAATAAAAGTTTAATCTGAAGTTGATTAGAGGTTAGATTTAAAAATAGAGAAACATGCTCAATCCGAATATGAAAATTATTTTCTCGCCGGACAAGTAAATCGCCCGGAATCCGGCCAAAACTGGAAAATTTGTTTAAAGTAAAAGTTTTACATGAATTTCATTAGGTGTTTGATTTAGGGGTAATAAGACATGTTGAATTCGTGCATGACAATCATTTTCTACCGCCACGAATCCTGCTGAAATCGGAAAATTTGTTAAAAATTTGAAGTTTTATCTGAAGTTGATTACAGGTCCGACACAGGTAATTTTTACCGACTGGTTCTGCAGAAAAAAACGGCTGTCTTCACATGCTGAACCCATATTTGAACTTGGTCTTCTCAGATTATTACAATTTGCCTTAATCTGTTTCTAAATATTATTAGTAAAGTGGTCAAGGAGTCTGGCGAAGACTCTCTATAAGACCCGATTGTCTGAATCAGATATTAAGTTTTTGGGATCCCGTCGAAACCTTTGGTCTTGTTCCCCAATCGTACCAGAATCGTTCTCTTGACCGCTCGCTTCTGTCTGTCTCGGGTGGAAACGGATAGCGTTTTTTTGCAACTGCAGCTTGATAGACTGCAAAACATCTTCTACCTACGGTGTGTGTTGGAATCCCAAGTGGAATTCTAACGATTGCCTTTAACCGACAATTCTGGTATCTTTGGCACAGGAGCTCAATTAACTGCTTGCTCTTTTCTATCTCTTTTTTTGTGTAATTAGCAGACCAACAGGGACTGTTCACGCATGTTGTGTAACGTCATAAGTAAAAGAATAAGTTTATATGGGGGTTGTTAGTTTATATGTAAGAAAGTTCGTTCTTCATGCCTATCTTGTTGGCTACTTGCATGAATTTTTGTACTTCACAAACAAAATCTTACCTATCCTTAAAGCACAACTCTTACTAGAAATGATCTTTTCACGATGAAATGGCGTAGAAATACCGTTTTCGAAAATACTATTATTTCTACGCGAAATTACAGAATGTCTTGTCAGCGCTTAGATAGATAGATAGATAGAAAGTTTACTGTAAAAATCGACTATCGTGGTTCTAAACTAAATTTGCGATTATTGTCAAGCAATCAGAAAAAATTACTACTAATGATTACATACTAGTCAGTACGCTTAAAAGAATTCACACTTCGTTGAAATATTTAACGAAATGTGAAAGTCTACCTTCTTTTCGGACGAATTATATGTCCGGTTAAAAAATGATTGTCATGTACAGACTCAGCGTCTCTTCTTACCCCTAAATCTGTCATCTAATTAACTTCAAATAAAACTTATTACTTTTAACAAATTTTCCGGTTTTAGCTGGATTCCGGGTGAATTTGTTGTCCGGGTAGAAAATACTTTTCACATAAGTGTTCGGCATGTCTACTTACCCCTAACCCTAAATCGGTAATTTAATCAACTTCAGATCAAACTTTTGCTTTTAACCAGCTTTCCGTTTTTTTCCGGATTCCAGACAAACTACTCGTCCAGCAAGAAAATCGTTTTCACCATAATATTCAGCATACCTTCTTACCCCTCAGTAGAACATTTGATCAACTTCAAACGAAACTTTTACTTTTAACCAACTTTCCGTTTTTTTCCGGATTCCGGGCGAACTACTTGTCGGAGGAGACAATGCTTTGCATATTGGTGTTTAGCATGTCTTCTTACTCCATAATCGACTGTCACATTAGCCGTTTAAAAATATTTTGTTTGACCCTTAATTTGCACCCCCTCCCCCACCCCTAAATGTAGGGCTACAAAGCCCATCTACGAACTTGACCTTGCCCTTGACCCAAAGAGTCCACACCAAGTTTCATCAAAATGTCTCATTCCCTCCGAGAGTTATCGTGCTAACGGACGGAAGGACAACTTTTACGATGTCATAGGTATCCCTCCAGTTACGTTTTGGGATCCCAAAAAACAGCGCTTTAAGCTTCTCATGTCCTTGTGTAAGAAAGAGTTGTCGGCGGACCTTGAAGCTTTCAACGAAGTTTGCGTTGCATGATGGGTAAAAGTCGGCTAAGCCGAAAAAGCGCTATAAAGCCGTGAGTACAAAACGAAAGAACGGCGAAAAGCGCGGATTTCAAAAGCTTATAACTCCATAAGGGAGCGTGAGATAGTAGAAAGGCAGAATACGCAAGAGGGGTCCTTTAAACGAAACGGCTCTGGAGCGACCACTCCGAATTCTTACCCTTGTGCGGCCTGCGCGGGCAATACGTGTTCAGATTCTCTACAGACCAAACCCCCTTTTCCGTTTTCAGGGTAGGTCAGGTGTGATGTTATAGTAACAGTACCCTACTCGTATTCTCATTATCGCTAGAATAGAGTGTTTTTCGGTTAGCGAAACGATCAGAAGAGAAATACCCCCAGTTTGTCGAGAAAAATTCTCAGCCTTGTGTGGCCTGATCCGATGCGGCCACGCGTGGTAAGTACTCCACTATCGTTGTTTCGACCGTAGGTGGAATTGGCGATAATATTGTAGTAACATCCTCTTCATACTCTCAGTCGCCGCTAGAAGGCAGTCATCTTGATTTGGTGGGGATGATCGGTGGAAGCGAAAGGATGACAAAATGAGAGAGCCACTAGCTATAGAGATTTTGATCCTTGGGACTCCGAATTAGCTCCGGCAGATGGAGGGGGGGGGGAGGGTGAATTTTCATAGAATACTTTTTTCACGGACAAGTTGCTGTATGGAATTCGTGTTGAGACATAATCAATCCGAAAGCGGAGGGGGGGGGATTGTTCCGCGTTCATGTAGTTGACATACGCTGTAGGCATATCGCTGAAATTTGAGTAGATGGCTATTGACGACTATGGCTATAGTCGGCTATAGTCTATTGACTATCTGTGCTATTTGGAGAACTGAACTTCTTACGACCAAAAGCTGGGAGCTCAGGCGAGGGGTGTCAGAAAGTTTTCCGGAACTAACTCACGAATGGTTGGCGACCGCAGTGAAGGGTGACGGAGGGAAAGCTGTGGCTCAAACGACTCTCGAAATTGTGGGTGGATGGGTTGGAGATCTGGTTTACAGGAAGAGCACACCCCCAAGACCAAGGGCCCGGCGAGAGCGACCTTAGAGAATGGTAGGTAAGGGGTCTTAATAGGACAAAGATGCAACTTTATGCGTGGAACTTCAGCTCTCTCATATTTCATTTTAACTCTCGTTTTGAACCATCTTCAGTCTTTACAGAGAATTACGACAGCTGTTCAGATCGATGAAAAGAAAAAAATGAAAGTGTTTTAAGGGTTCCCCGTTTGACTATATATTTGGCGGGGGGGGGGAGGGGGGTCTTTGAAGTCTGACTGACCTGAATCAAACTATCCTTTATTCTGTTTTTGCTCCTTAAGTTTCAACAAACTTTTTTTGATGCAATCTCGTCATCGCGAATAATCCGCGATTTTGTATTTGAGAGAAAAAATGGTCCTAGCATAACTGGAAGTACCCTAACTCGAAAAAGTGTGACAAAATGCCCTAAATTTTCAAGTTTCGAGCGCCCCCCACTCCCCCGCATATGGTCGGATCGGGAAACTGATTGTTCCCAGGTTAGTTTGGCCGGGTCCCTGATACGCCTGCCAAGTTTCATTGTCCTAGCTCATCTGGAAGTACCCTAACTCGAAAAAGTGTGACAAAATGCCCTAAATTTTCAAGTTTCCAGTGCCCCTCACTCCCCCGCATATGGTCAGATCGGAAAACCGAATATTTCCAGATTAGTTTGGTTGGGTCCCTGATATGCCTGCCAAGTTTCTTTGTCCTAGCTCATCTGGAAGTACCCTAACTCGAAAAAGTGTGACAAAATGCCCTAAATTTTCAAGTTTCCAGCGCCCCTCACTCCCCCGCGTATGTTCGGATCGGGAAACCGATTATTTCCAGATTAGTTCGGTCGGGTCCCTGATATGCCAGCCAAGTTTCTTTGTCCTAGCTCATCTGGAAGTACCCCTAACTCGAAAAAGTGTAACAAAATGCCCTAAATTTTCAAGTTTCCAGCACCCCCCACTTCCCCGCATATGGTCGGATCGGGAAACTGATTACATCCAGGTTAGTTTGGTCTGGTCCCTGATATGCCTGCCAGGTTTCCTTGTCCTAGCACATCTGGAAGTACCCTAACTCGAAAAAGTGTGACAAAAAACTCGGACCGACAGACGGAATTTTTTATCGGTATATGGCACTTGAGCCAGAGGCTGCAAGTGCCATAAACTGACATTCCATAACATCACTAAGTGCCAAACGTCTTTCCACCAATTTGACAAAAATTGATGAAAGTGAGTTGACTTTTGCAGATACTACCATCAGTTACCAACTTAAATTCTTTTCTGCCTGGGAAGAAAGTTTTCGGAACTGTAACAGCCTTTATTTTCTGGGGTTGTATTTCGGAAACTGCAATTACACTGATTTTTCTGGACGGCAAAATTCGACTTTTCCTTATGTTCTGAATTAAAAGCTCGTGGAAAGTTCTCAGGAGTCTGGCAGATGTGTACATTCTTTTATACCTATAATTATTTTACATATATCAATGAAATACATTATACACAATATCAATGAATTATGTATACTATATACTTTGTGAGAAGGAGGAAGAAAATTTGGACCATTTCCTCCGTAGATGCCCGAAACTTTCTGATTTAAGGAAAATTTATCTAGTGGGTGTTATTTTATCACTTCCTGAAATTTTGAGCAATAGTAACCCTACCGTTATTACTCGAGTGGGCGTGTACATAGATAAATCTTTAGAGTTAAGAAGGAGTCTGATTGTTTAAGTTATATTTTTGTTTTTTGTTTGATTTTAATCATTTAATCCTCGTTTGCAGCCATCGGGATTTGAAGCCGGAGAATTTGCTCTTGGACGAGAAGAATAATATCAAAATTGCTGACTTTGGGATGGCCTCCCTTCAACCTGAAGGCAGTATGCTGGACACAAGCTGCGGATCTCCTCACTATGCGTGCCCTGAAGTGATCAGAGTAAGTGAGGCACTACTGTCGGTCTTAAAGTTTCACTGAAAAGGGCTTAGCTAGGACAATCTAGTAACCGGCCAAAATGCGTTATTTCGTTGCTCTGCTATTCATTGATAATGGATTTTCAAATAGTGGAATTTCCTTGTCTGATTTGTGTGCTCTATGCGCTTGTATCTGTGTTATATGCTCGGACGAAAACGATTTATGAAAAATAAGTGTTCACGCAGTGAGCTACCTTCCCTAAGCTGGTCACTGGCCACTGAAAAACCGCGTATGTATTGAGATTCAGTTTTTCTGCGTCATAGTAGAAATTTGCGTTTCTAAGGACGACCGCAGATATTGTGAACGTCATTCTAGAGCAATAGTGAACCATACAAAGCCCTTAACACAACCCAACAAATGCTGTGTGTTTAGTTAAATGATACAAAAATAATTTGGCTTTTCAGTTAAACTTTAAAGGACACGTCGTACTTATGATAGTAATTCATTCTACTTCAGTAGTATTCTTATCCATTCCCCTTCCCGAGATTCTTCACTTCATAAGTGTATCCTATGTCCTCTATTAGCAATACACTGATCATAACGCATGCCACGTCTGTTCTCTTTACATGGCGTATCAGGCTCCCGATTATTGATTCCGAGGAGCTTATTCGTGCGGAGACCGGTTATCCAGGTATGCCAAGATTGTCTTCCTAGGCAAGGGGTATGCACAGAGGCTAAAAGCAGCCGAAGCCGGTTGTAATTTTCTGTAAGCATATAGCTTACCTGTAAGATATATTTGACGGGGCAAAACAGATAAGTCAGCTATATTTTTTAAATGTAGCTGACTTGTCCGTTTTGCCCCGTCAAATATGATTCGCAGTCAGCTTGGGCTGAAGGAACATCTATCACCGGAGTTGTACGATAGTCAACTATCTCACACCATCTGAGCAGAAACCCGATGTAGTGCGAGGTGTCCTTTAACTATCTTCTCTAGAAGACTTACCGCCGAGCCTACCGCCACGTTGTTTTTAGGAAGTACAGTCGAGTTATTTGGTAGCCCTGAAGCAATTAGAAGTCGGTCGCAGAATCTTTCATTGGCAGTGTCAATATCAAAGATAAAATCTCTCGTTAATCAAAGATCAGACGGTGCTTGCGTGGCGTAAGTGGTTATGTTACAGTTTCGCCCTTAGTTCGTTAAAGTTCCATGGGCAGATCAGACTACCCCAATCACACTCTGTAAGAGCCTAGGAACAATGCTTACCCCCTACCTCAGCAGCTTTTTCAACAGTTTCCTCTCTGTGATATTTCAAAGCGTAATTTTTGGGCCAGTACATGTTCAGTTTACTAGCTTGGACAAAGATAAAAGTGATGTTTCTTATAACACTTAGTAGATCTTTATTTTTGTAGCTATGTTATTTTTTTATAAACTTATTGCATATTCTGGTACATTTTATAAAGCAAACTTATTGCATATTCTGGTACATTTTATAAAGCAAGTTAATCAAGCTTCACAACACTATTCTACAAAGAAAAGCTTTTAATAGGCAGTTACAGCATGGACTTGAAATGAAACACTTACTCATGAAACACTAGAACAATCAGGTAAACTGCATCTGCGGCTTGAGTTATTGGTGACATCTCGAATATATCCTTTTCTATCAAGCATTGCTGGGAGTTTTTGAATTTCCTGTCACGATATCCCAGCTCCTAAGATTTGGATCACCGAAATGCCAGAGAGGTAAAGACAAGGGATAACAAGAAAACGGCCGATTTTCGTAGCGCCTTCTAAAGGAAGTCGGAAATGTTTATTTGTGAAGCATTTAATACAAAATAAAGCATTAGAAGTGTCCATTGTACTTTAAGGTTTTTTTCGAACGTGGAAAATTATGAAATGGATTGTTTAGGAATCATTCTCCAAATAAGTTGACGACTACGATCAGTCCTGAAGTAGTAACACTGCATTAATAGTACTGTATTTATGCTGCTAGGCTACCACCATTTACTTAATCATCCGAACGGCTTGAACCATCCAGAAAGTTGCACATCCTAGAGTAAGAAATATGCCTCGGAAATGATGCTTAGCTTTTTTTGTGTGTAAAGGTTTTACGACTTTACTTAGTATGTGGAAGGTTTGCGTAGCGTACGAAACTTAGATAGATAGAATAGTAATTTCTATCTATTTTTTTGAAGAAAAAAAAATTATTCACTCACACTTTCACGGTTGCAAAACCAAAATTGGTGAGTGCTGTCATAACATAAACATTTAAAAGCATGTTCAAATGGTCAAAGGCTATTGAAAATTTCAACAATCTTTGGTATAAAACTATTTTGGTAACGGCTGTGTTTGGCCGCTACTGGTTGGAATATTGGGACCTTCGCAGAGACTGCTCGTTCTTGCCGTCCCCTTACATTGTTGTATGGGGGAGGGAGAAACTCATGGTAGATGGGGTGCGAAATAAGTTTTTTACCGATCTCGAGGCATAGGTTCAGTCTCCGTTTCTCCAATGTATCAATAGTGTATGTGCTTAGAAGAAGGAAGTAGGGTACTTTTGGGCCTTTATGGATAATATGGAGAGAGTGTCAACTTGATGTAAACTTAGCTTACTTAACGGTAAATATTCCGGATCCACTGCGAAAGCACCTTATCTCGGACAGAATATAAAGCACTGTCGTCGTATAAACATAAAACTTGTTCAATAAAACTCATGCTATTACTACTACCACTACATATGGTGTACAAATATATCATGTGTATTTTATATAGTATGTATATGTCATTGAAAGGATCAGATGGTTTAGGCATAGTTCTCTTTTATACATTATATTTTGTACTACTCAGTTCTGAGGGAAATAAATACATATACAGAATATAACAAGCGAGCGTTCAACAGAATGTTGTATTATCCCATTTCCGAGAAAAAGAAAACTTGTCCATGGTAACCAAAGTCACTGCGACGATCACACGGCCGAATGTGCTTTTGTATCTCTTTATTTAGTCCTCAGGGGAAATCGGTATGTTTCGCGTAGATTTCTCACAGAAATTCTGTGTTCGCTTTTACGGTTTAGTCATTCTTTGTATTTACAAGTTTGTACATAGGGGGACAAATACGATGGAAGACGAGCGGATGTTTGGTCATGCGGAGTCATTCTCTACGCGTTACTCGTTGGCGCCCTCCCTTTCGATGACGACAACTTGCGGCAGCTTCTAGAAAAAGTTAAACGCGGAGTATTCCACATACCGCATTTCGTTCCACCAGAGGTCCAGACCCTTCTAAGAGGAATGATTGAAGTGTCGGCTGACAAACGAATGCCTGTAAGTAGTTTTTTCGGTTCCTTTGGTTTAGACATGCTTAAGTTAAAATTTTTAAAGGACACCTGAACAATGAAACCATACTTGAACACACCATGGAGAATGCATTTACAGACATGGCCACTGAGAGCGTTCTTCTACTGAGCGTGACGTTTTCAAAATAGGGATGTTCGTTTCTGGAGGTTTGCACATGCAGACTCCAAGACAAAAAGCGCAATTCATTCAAATCTTGTACAGCGGTGGCGGGATCGTATTGGAATTTCTTCTACATATACGTTTGAGCTTAACTGGTTCAAAACATATTCCAGAAGAAGGGTTGATTGGAGAAATTTGTTCATTTCTAAAATTGTTCGGTATTGAAATAAGGACAGATGCAAAATGGAGCAAAAATCTTAGCTTTGAAACACTATTTCGTATTTGGATTGGGTTTTCTGCAGGCAATGTTAACGGAAGTCATACAGATAGGGATGATACTTGGTACTCTTCATTCAGGTGTCCTTTAAAGGGGACGTCTAATTCGCAACATGATAAGGCGATGTATCTCTACGAAGCTCGTCTGAAACATTTTTTGTTTCGTTTTGTTTATCTGAATTTGAACAACAGTATAGAGTATACCTGCCGGGAAATAACAGAAATAGTACTTGCTTTGACAGCATGTCATCCGTTAGAAGAGCAACTGGATATTTAAAAAAAACAAGCATCCATAATATAGATGGGGATATACAATGGTAAACTGTTTCGATTTTTTTCGGGATCCCGGAACGTAAGTGGAGGGATACCTATGACCTGGTAAAAGTTGTCCGTCCGTCTGTCTGTGAGCACGATAACTCTCGAAGAGAATTGGATATTTTGATGAAAATTGTGTGAAGACTCTTTGGGTCAAGGGAGAGGTTGAGTTCGTCGATAGGCTCTGTAGTCCAACATTTAGGGGTGGGGAGGGGGTTCAAATTAAGGGATGAACGATTTTTTGCTATTAAAATTTGCGATTGCTTATTGTTAAAAGTGAAAGCTTATCTGAAGTTGGTTAGGTGTTCGATTTAGGGTTAACAAGGCATACTGAATCCGCATTTGACAATCATTTTCCACCCGGACATACAGTTCGCCCTGAATCCAGCTGAAACCGGAAAATTTGTCATAAGTAAAATTTATCTGAAGTTAATTAGAGGCTCGATGTAGTGGTAACGAGTCATCCTGAATCCGTATACGAAGATTATTTTCTCGTCGGACAAATATTTCGCCCGGAATGTGGCCAAAACTAGAAATTTGTTAAAAGCTAAAATTTTATCTAGAGTTGATTAGATGTTTTGATACAGAGGTAAGGAGATACGTTGAGTCTGTTTTTGAGCTTCAGTTTTTGCCGGACAAGTAGTTCGCCCGGAATCCGGTCGAAACCAGAGATTTGGCAGAAGTAAGGCGGTAAATAAACGCATGCTGAATCCATATCTGAACTTGGTTTTCTCAGATGTCTAGCCATTGGCCTTATTCTGTTTCTAAGTCTTAATAGTAAAAATATTCAAGGAGTCGGGCGAAGACGGGATATCGATAAAACCAAATAGTCTTGATCAGATATTAAATTTTAGGGATCCCATCGAAACCTTTGGTCTTGTTTTTATAGAGAAGGAATTTATGACGACGGACTTTTACACCTTTTAGACTCCTTTAAAGGAGAAACCAAAAACTAGTGAGAAGAAAATAGGAAATGTCAGTAGTGCGAAGAACGCCCCTATTCTGACGGCGGTCCAATCTTTCTACCATTTGTTATCCTTCTACAAGGTCTAGCTTTTCTATTCGTCATACAGGTGTAAAAGTATGGAATTTATTGCCTGAAACTGTCAGGGTGTCCGAAGATAGGAATGTATTTAAAAGAGCTCTAAAAAGATTTATGTTATCTAGCAATTATATTTCTTCTATCTGATTTAATCGATTCATTTTTGTTTGTGCTCGGAGGAAGATCAGACCCATGTCGCAAACCTTTTTTATTTTTCATTTTTTCTTTAGTCATATGTCTGTTGTCGTAAATTCTCGTGTTGTCCTTAAATTTTAGGGTTGATGTGTGATAGTTGTTCGTTTGTTTTTTCTTTACAATAGTTTAGGCTAGAATTGTATTAATAATTTTTAAAAAATCCCATCAGAATTGGTGAAGCGTCGTTTTTTATGCCACTGGCATGTCTGATGCTTTTAAGAAACACCAGGTTTATTTATTTTTGCCATTAAAATTGTACCTTACCTTACCTTACCTTACCTTACCTTCTTAGTTGACAGGAATGACGTCTTTTATAATGGACGACATAGTTAGCAGTCGGAAAGAATTAATTCTCATTTGCATTTATGCTGAATTGGCAAATCTCATTAAGCTAGTTGGTGGAAGCTTTTGGACAGTTGAACGGCTTGTTTGAATTCTAAGTAAGTTCTGTGGGACCTGGTATGATGACTTTGTGGGTGTATTTAAGAAATTAGGGATTCCCCATGCCTCCATCTTGCGATTGCTATTGGGGGCAAGCATGCGCCTGGCTGATCCTGGATGCAAAGAGGTTTTGCAAAATCTGATATGATACGTTGATTGATTCGATGTCTCATGTCTCCGTCTATGCTTGGGCTTACGCGAAATCGTGATTGGGTTGTTCCTGATCCTGTCATTGGATGTGTCCGATTAGTTTTCGGTGTCAATGGGCTTTGGTTTTTGGGATCCCAAAACGCAAGTGGCGGGATACCTATGACATCGCAAAAGTTGTCCGTCTGTGCGCACCATAACTGTCGAAGGGAATGAGATATTTTGATGAAACTTGATTTGAGGATTATTTGGGTCAAGAGGTCAAATTGGGTCAAATTCGTAAATGGGCTCTGTAGCTCTACATTTAGGGGTGGGGGAGGGGATTTAAATTAAGGGGCAAATGAAATATTTTTAAACAGATAATGTGATAGTCGATTAAGGGGTAAGAAGACATACTGAACACGATTGTGAAAACCATTTTTGCGCCGGACAAGTAGTTAGCCGGAATCCGGCCAAAACCGGAAAGTCTGTTAAGAGTAAAAGTTTTATTTGCAGTTGATTAGATATTCGAATTAGGGGAAGAAGACATACTGGGCACGATGGTGAGAACCATTTTTGCGCCAGTCAAGTAGTTAGCCCGGAATCCGGCCAAAACCGGAAAAGTCTGTTAAAAGTAAAAGTTTTATTAAAGTTGATTAGATGTTCGATTAAGGGGACATGCCGTTAATCGAAAGGACATGCCGAACACCATGGTGAAAACCATTTTCTCGCCGGACAACTGGTTCGCCCGGAATCCGGCCAAAACCGGAAAGTTTGTTAAAAGTAAAAGTTTTCTTTGGAGTTGATTAGATGTTCGATTTAGGGGTAAGAAGACGTGCAGAACACTTGTGTGAAAACAATTTTCTATCCGGGTAAGTAGTTCGTCCGGAATCCGGCCAAAACCGGAAAAAGTTAAAGTTCTATTTGTAGTTGATTAGATATCCGATTTAGGGGTAAGAAGAGATGCTGAATCCGTGTCTGAAAATCATTTTTTCCCGGACATACAGGTCGACCGGAATCCGGTTGGAGCTGGAAAATTTATTATAAATTTTTGTTTATATAATTATATTATAGTTTTTATTTGAAGCTGATTAGATGTTCAATGTTGGAGAAAAAAGATACGGTGAGTTAGTTTTTGAGCTTTCTTTTTTCGCCGGACAAGTAGTTTCGGAAGTCGGCCGAAACCGGGAAATTGGCAGAAGTGGCAAGAAGTTTTCGTCAAAACAGAAATGACTTGTAGGGGTAAACAGACATGCTGAATCCATATCTGAACTTGGTTTTCTCAGATGATTAGCTATTTGGCCTTAATCTGTTTCTGGATTTTAATAGTAAAAATGTTCAAGGAGTCTGGCGAAGACTGGATCTGGCGAAGAGAAGACCCAATTGTCTGGACCAAATATTGAATTTTTGGGATCCTAGCGAAACCTTCGGTCTTGTTTAGATAGATATTAAGTTTTACTGATCCAACTGGTAGCGCCGAATCGGCACTAAATATGTCGACTATTACACTCAAAGGGTTATAATGATGAATATTGAATATATACAGTCATACAAAAACATTCACTTGGATTCCACCGGCTGAGAAAAAAGTAAAATACCGGTTTTTAGGCCTATGGCCCTTCCTTGGCAACAAGAGGATTTGGTTTCCTGGAGTCTTTGATAAGTAAATGACCTGTCTTACCTATAATACTAACGCAGCCTAATTCCATAATCACTCCATACACTTACACAAAAATCTTGCAGTATTTGCTACTGGGATTAATCTTGTCTCTAAAAAGATAATCTTATCTCTAATTTTGGATTAATCTTATCTCAGTAGAGATAAGATTAATCACAGTAGCAAAAACTGCAGTTAACTTAAATCTTTACTCGGAAAAATTGTTTACGTGAATGAGATCCCAGTTTCTTACGGTACATTCTAATTTCTACCCCTCTAACAAAATCACGCTGATTTTCTGAATTGCCGTCTTTTACAACCTTAGATGTGTATCACGCTGTCAGCGCTTGTCTGCGAGAAGTTTTTCCATCAGCAGAACCGGTTATGTAAATTGTTTCCCTGTTTTTGCTATTAGTCAACGGGTCTCGGAAAAGGCATAAAACAGCCAAAACCGTGGGTTATTTGTAGAAAGCACAGCCTAGTTTTGAAGTAATCAAATATTTTAAAATACTATAAGTTGAAGAGTAAATAGTGCGAGGGGTCCTTTAAGGACAGTGGCGCTCAGACAGTACTAAGGTGCTATTCCTCGCACGCTAGTCGAGATTTACTAGGCGACTTCTTGCAGCAGATGCAGGGCACGGTGCTGCACTAATCTGCCATAGTTCTTACACCAGTCAATTTTTACCAGGCGACGTTTTGCCAAACTCGGCAGATATAGGGCGGGTGCAGTGCAGACAAATGCAGTTCCTGCGCCGTATAGCCTGTCCGCTCTTTAGTATGATTTATTGTCAGGCTAGTCATGACTTGTAGTCTCTTGTTTCCTTCTCCGTTTCTAAGACGTCACATTATGCCAAAGTTCTGCAGGCTCTTTATCTTTTTCTCCCATCTCAGAAAAGGCTTAGTCTTTTTTTCTTGCCCCTAGAGATTAGTTTGGGCTCTGCGCTCTAAAATGCTGTCAGGGCTGGCGCTATCCTTTTTTCTGGGAGATCTTTTTCTGACTTTTAATTTCTCCGTTGCGTTGTGGGCCTGAATCCGTCCGAGGAAATGAATGAGTATTTTTGTTTCCCGCTTCCGCAAAATAGAATTAGTGGTTTTAAAATGCAAAAGGAAAAAATCAAATAAGGAGGGATATAACGAATAATAGTAGCCTAAATATTTACGCTTCAAACGAAGGGGTGACCATTGTGTGGTTGAAAACATTGCATCCGACAGCTTTCTACACAACTCGTTTGATAGTTACATTAGTGACTGAAAAGTTTATTGGTTCAGGTTCATTTAATTTCAAATACTGAAAAACAAGGAAGTAATTTACATAATTCATGGCAGAGAGCAGGCTCAATGGCCAATCATTTTGATAGTAATTTTGTACCAAATTGGAAAGGAGAGGAGAAGTTGACAATACCAGAATATGAAATTCGAATAGTTGCTTTTTTTTTTCAGCAGGGGGTTAAAGCCCAAAAAGATAATTTTAAGTAAGTTGAGTCCCAACAAAGCAAAGTGTTTTTCAGCGGAGTCTATGATACGAGCAGATTCGATGATTCCTTATTCGCATCGCACATACTGCGCCTGGTGCATTTTCTCGCAGCCGCAAAGACTGATGCAAAACATGACATCATTTTGTGTGAACCTGAGGTGATCTCAAGTGGCGCATTAAAGTTTGGTCGCGTGACAGTTGACTACGTGAACTATACAAAAGTCACCTTCCGTATTAATTCGGTCCCACAGCGTCTTCCATGATAGCAGACTTAACAGGTTGGGCCTTCGGCTTACCTTTTTCGGGATTGTAAAGATGTATTTTCTAAATCATTAGTCCTTCTCATCCAGTCTTTGTCATGAAGTTTGGAAAAATACTACTTTTCCAAGTTTAGCTTGGGGAAGGTAGAAGTTTGAGTGGCTTCAGAGTCTTAGCATTCTGTTTGTAGTGCCTTCGTACGAATCCTTTTTCTTTTTTACAAGTAGTGAACTGATAGACAAAAATGCTCATCAGCCGGGATTTGAACCCAGGATCATCTGCTTACAAGGCAGTCGCTCTACCAACTGAGCTACCGAGGGGCTTGTGAAATCTTGAGAATGGAATTCCAACAATGAAGTCCTAGACTTCTAAATTATATTCGAAAAAATAGATTATGGTTTATTGGTCACGGTACAAGTCCCTTTTGTAAAAGTGCCATCTATGTATCCTTTTCTTGTTACCACGAAAGCAGGGTAAGATTTCAGACCTCGAAATGGTCAGTTGAACAACATTGCCTTGAGTCCGCAGGCTAAGAAGCAACGTGCTTGGGGAATTGATTTATTTCTTAAAACAGGAGGTTAGCGAAAAACAACGAGGTTAACGTTGCTAAAATCAGGGAAAGGGCTCCTGCCTGTCACTGTCTACTAGAAGGGCTTCTGCCTTTTTATCTTGTCGAAGAACAGGGGTCCTCTCTTTCTCGTTTTTCGGTGCAGTATTCTTCAGTTTTGGAAAACCGTGAGCGAATTGTAGTGCGTTCTCTCGGTTCTTTTTCACTGTCACAAACCTGAGAGATTGTCGCATCCTGTTTTTGTTCTTTTCAGCAGAACGAAGTTTTTATCTACGTTTACCGAAGTGTTTTCGGCTTGCACGATCGCCTTTCGTTTTTTCCCTTTGTACGATTTTTGATCCTTCTAACATGTTGCCTCGAATCTCATAGTCTACGGAAAGGTTTGGAACAAACACATAACAAGTCAGCAGTGCCAGTAGGGGATATTCTGCTAAAGTAGGGAAATCGATGTAAAAAGAGTGTCATAGGCTTCTTATCCTTTTGGCACGTGTCGGGAAGTTAACAAAGAAAGCTTGCTTAGGTATACTCCCCTGCATTGTGTGGCGTCCAAAGACGCCTTATAGGTCAGATTAAGTTGATAATTTGTCATCGAACAGTAGTGGAGGAAGATCACCGATAAATTATACTGTCGTTAGTACTTTGAAGGGCAATAGTATCAACGTACAGTAACAGTAATAATAATAATAACAGTAAAACTATTGTATTGCATAATGGAAAGTCGTTCTCGTGAGAAAAATCGCGGAAGTTCAAAATCGTGAACCTTGACCCTGGAAGATCAGTTATTAGACCCTTGACCCTCCCTGACCTTGACCCAGGAAGATAAGTCATCTTCCGATCATTTATCAAGAAGAACAGAAGATCTGCGTGCCCGCTGTGCTGGTTTTTCGTTGGGCCCCTTGACGTGCCAGTCAAGATGAAAATTAAGTTAGTCATCGATTTATTTAATAATAATAATAATTTATTTTTAACCCACAAATCGTACAAGACGAAAACAGTGGAGTACAAAAGAATATATGAAGACATAATTAGGCAAAACACTACACGTACAAACAAAATCTACTTAAGAATCAAACAGACGAATAAGCCCATGAGAGGGCGACAGACGCGCGTACGCCGTTTCGGACAGTTTTCTGTAGAGAACAGACAATTTCTCCGTGATATCCGGTAGCGAGTAATTACTAATAATTTTGGAATTTCTTTGCCAAGGAGGGAGAAAAAGAAGAAATTTACAAAAACGAAAATAAGATGATCGCATAGCTTTAATATCCTTTTTCTTTAAAACAGGATAGATACCAGATAAAAAAGAATAGAATTTCTTAGTCTGGCTCACCGCAGTTCGCGCAAAATTTGCATGAATACCTTTAGATGCTGCGTTATCAGCTAGTTTCACTGTCGCGCTGCGTAGATATCCGGGGTGGATTTTCTTCACTTTCATCATGAGGTTGAACAAACTTCAGCTTGTCGATATAGAAGGGGTAATGTTGTCGAAGGAATTCCTGTCCGGGAGCATCCGACCCTTATCGTGGGTTCGCACTAGAAGGGAGTTGTTTTTCGCTCTTACAAAAGAAGAAAGTGATAAAATTGAACGGGTTCAGAAGAGGTCTCTACAAATCATCTACGGAGGTTCCCCACTGCCTTACTCTTTTTATCTAAAAGAATACAAACTTGACCCCCTTTTTGTCCGTCGAGAGAAACTGTGCCTAAAATTTGGCTCAACCCTCCTCCTCCACCCCATCTACAAGAACTTCCTCCCGCCTCCCTTTGTCCCCCTCAGATCCCGACTCCCCAGAGAGGCGGCTGCGAAAGTTCCAAAACTGACACCGGTTTACTCCAGGTCACAGCGTTATTCTCGAAGCTTTGTGCCGAGTTTTGTTCGTACTTTTAACAATTCGTAACTTGTGCGTTTTATCCTATTCTTTTTGTTTTTCTCGTTGACAAATCTTTCTTGTATTAACTGTTAGACTAAAAGATACCATATTTGGCTATGCCTATGAGAGACTGTATCTTGTTTACATTAAATGATTTGATTTGACTAGTCGGTTTATTTCGCCATGCAACAGGTTGCTATTGAGGATTTGATGTCGAGGTCTTATTTCCCTGGTGCTTTGTAAGCGAAACGATATTTTTATTTTGACGGACAACAGAATCGTACGAATGTTCACACCGTAACGCAGACGCTATGGGAAATTGAGTTTTTCTAGACTATCAGGGGATAACCTCTTAATACTCAATTTAAAAAAAAAACGCTTTACAAGACTTGTTCGGCTATTATTCAGGACACCACATTGATTCGGATTGCATATGGTCGTTTATGTCCAAACAAAGGTCGCTACAACCGGAAGGCACTTGAGCGAATTTATAGCGCTTTCTGCGCTCCTTACGTCTTGTATTGTTCCGGTGTTCATAACATTCTGGAAAAAAGACGTTAAAGCTTTAGACGTGTTTGTTATAATCATCGTAAATTTTGTATGTACCTTCCTCGTTTCTGCCGCAACCACAAATTAGTTCAGAAGGTGTTTTTTCAGAAGTGTTTTTCGTTGTTCTCTTTGCTCCGCTATCACCTTGTGTATTTGGCTGGTTACAAATACAAAATATAATACCTAGCCGACTCACTACTCTTAAGATTTTCAGAAGTTCCCACGATTCACAGAGAAGGAAGTATCCTATTCTACGTTTCTTCGATGGCCTAGGTGGTTCAGATGCTTTTACGCCTTTGGAGCAGAGACAGATTTTTTTGGCCCACTGCCTGTGTCGATTCTTTCAATGACCGATTGGCTGATTATAACCTAGTTGGAAGTTGGAGCTTTTTCCTTGTTTGTTGTCTTACTACAGGAAATATCGTGACTAGAACAGAAGAAAGAGATGGAGGTAATCGAGACATTGCTCACTGACCGACTTGGTCTAAACCAAGGGGACCTGGGTGCATTCCCTCCGAGGAAGTCTGTCGCAGAATAGTTGTCTTCTCTGTATGAGGGTTCTTTTTAATTGGTCAACCCATTTACTTCCTAGCACTCAATAAGTTTCTTTTCTAAATCTTGGCTCCTGTGTTCTTTTCTTTGAAGCCGTCTACAAAATACATGTTTCTGTTTGAAACCAAAACTGCTCTCTGGTTCGTTTATGCATGCGAGATTGTCTTTCAACAAAGTATCTTAAAGAATGACTCAGTTGAACAAGCATTTATCTCCTTCAAGTTGTCGGTTATTCAGTTTCTAATCCCTGTGCTAAACATCCGTCATTCAGCTCCGTTGTTCTGCGCTTACATTAGTCGAGTTTTAGATAGCTTCTTGTAAACACTTCCTCCTAACGAATATGTAATGTCTTTTTATTTCTCATCTTTCTTGGTAGATATTAGTTGCTATTTGAGATACTGAAGCCTGAAATCTTGTTTGGTCTCCCCGGAGAGGGAATATGTGTTTGAAGCTGAGCTATACGGCTTACGCGGATGACTTGCTCTTAGTAAGCCGCAGTCTCTAACCAAAAAATGCATTTCAACCCTTCGTCAAACTGTTTAAATACATGCTTCAATCTCTCTTGGGTCATTTATCATCAGCTCAACCAACTTCCTACGATGGCTTGGCATTACTTTCAACTCTACACGTTCATAAACTTGCTCTTCGATTGTTAAAGACGTATGTACATCTATCCGTACCGCTTATGGACGGATCGTCCCGAACAGTGGTCGCTGCAGTCGGAAAGTTTTTGGAAATTTATACAGCTCTTTTTGTGTTCCATCCATTTTATTTCGCTCTTTTGTCGCACATGTTCTACTGAAGAAGGAGATGCAGAAGATGAGAAGATGCTATTCTAAGGATGCGAAACACATGTTTATTTACTGAAGTTATACCTCAGCCACATGCCTACGGAGCGTTTCAAAGTTAAATGGAAGCGTCACACTCTTGGAAATTTCGTCGGCATTGCCACAAACTATGGACAACAGGGCCCAGCCAGCACATAACACTCTACATTCTTGTCTGGCCGATGGATGAAATATTGTATTTGTTGTGTTTTATTTAATTCTTTTATTTTACTTTACATACTCCGCTTTTTAAATGCGGAGCAGAAATAAATTACTTACTTACTTAGACCTTTAGTTGCCTTGGGCTGCACATGTTGACGACGATAGACCTGGCGCACAACTGCACTTGGTGAAGGAGGGGGAGCCCTTCCTCACAACGAAGGCCATAACCGAGAGTTTGGTGTCTCAGATGTCTGGACTTATCGTACCTGGCCTCTTTCCTTCACCAAGCTCTTCACCACCAGAAGTTAGTAAGTAAGTGATTTATTTATGACCCGCCATTTTCAAAAGGCGGAGTAAATGAACAAAATAAACAAAACACAAACACACAGAAAAAGACACTTAATTTTCAATCTTCGGTCAGGAAGCAGTGGACGACGTCGTGCGCTGGTTGAGCCCTGTTGTCCATGATTTTTGAAAGCGATGAGGAAACATCCAAAAGGGTTACACTTGCATCTTGAATTTCTCCATCAGTGTATGGTTGACATAATTTCGACAAGTGGTTTAATGGTCACTACAAGGTATACACCACAACTAGCCTGGATGTCGAGAACCTGAATGCTGCGGCAAACTGTTTGAAGAGCATCTGGACGCAGTTTGGTACTGCTGAATGCAGAGATTTGAATTCCAAACAGCTTGCACTGTCAGACGAAATATTCGACGGACGATCGGATCAACCTCCGTTTAAGGGTCGAGGAAATCATTGCACCCATAGCACCACACCCACTAGCCTGGATGTCGAGAACCTGAATGCTGCGGCAAACTGTTTGAAGAGCATCTGGACGCAGTTTGGTACTGCTGAATGCAGAGATTTGAATTCCAAACAGCTTGCACTGGTCAGACGAAATATTCGACGGACGATCGGATCAACCTCCGTTTAAGGGTCGAGGAAATCATTGCACCCATAGCGAAGACGATAGAGAGTGCTCACTGACGAAGAGGCCTATGTGCTAACTGGTTAGTTTTGGGTTCCTAATCTGCATCGTTATTTGCTTCCGCATTAGCGTCTTGAGAACGCAAAAGTGGAAGAACCTCGAGTCGATTACCAGATACGAGGAGATTCTGAACAAATCCCTTAAAGCCATCGCTGCCGGCAGTGTCCAAACACACTGTTACCTTTCTTTTCCCCAAAAACCTCACGGTAGCCAACGTTATCCAGAAATTACTTGGAACAAAAATTACCTGAACGCAGATCCGCCATTGCTAAATAACTATTCATTGATCTCACGACGCTTGTCAAAAGATTACTGAGAACCTTCGAGAAGATCATGTGGCGTGTAAGAGGATTAAAATAACTAAGTACATCACCATGTGGACGTTTAGATATGTCGGAAGAAGAAATCATCTGCTAGTTTGACATTTGTTGGTCTCGGAAGCTGAATATTATTTAGCTCAGTTTCAGAATCTTCAAGAAATCACTGTAACAGAATTTAGTATAATTTACGGCGTTTGTTTACTGTGATCTAGTTTACATTCTTTATTCTTTGGACTTAACACTTTGGAATTAACAAGAAAAAAAAAACAGAAAACGAAATATCCATCCTCCCAATGTTTGGCGCTTCGGACTTGCGCCGCTAGATGACCCAGCGGTGAGATCGAGCCTTGTCTTCTCCTTGGTCTTGAGGGGGGGGGGAGTCTAGACGTTGCAAGTGCTAGAATGCATATTATATAACTCCTTTAAAAATTCAGAACTTCCTGGAAAACAATTATCTACTTTTGAAACTCGGTAAGGTAGTCAGAAATAGAACCACCCATAGGATAACAAAAAAATAAATATTCTTTGAGCCCAAGCTGACTTTGAAACATTTATTCAAACAATGTTTACAACGGATACGTCAGCTATGATTCTTCATCAGCGATATTTCATAAACATTGTTTGAATAAATAACAAAAAAATGGTGTAGATCCGATAATAACTGCAGGACTTAAAATCGTGTTGTTCGCGAAACGAGTCCCGGCAAGCGGATAAAACTGGAAAAAAACACATAATTTATTGAAATTTTTTGAAACTTAGTAGGGTAGTCAGCATGGCCTTATGCAGGGGGCGGGTATCAAAACTGACTACTATCCTAACATGCACCCTCTATATATATATACGTTAGCTCACTTTCAGCTGATTGTCTTAATCCTACTTTTCTTAATCCGGGTTTTCTCGTGGGAGGGTTGCCTAACGACTAATTGCCTCTCGAAGATTTGTCTAATGGTCTGATTGCCGCGCGGATTTGCCTAGTGACACTTATCAAAAGCCAGTTGTAGCTTGAAAATTTGTCTCGTGATATGCTCCCGACGTGTTGACGCAAAACGTCCCTATTGGAAACGTCCCCCGCGATATTTCCCCGTGAAAAAACGTCCCCATGACAAAATGTCCCCACGACAAATCGTCCCCGATTGAAACGTCGCCTGGCGAAACTTCACCGGCTATAGGATTTTTTTATTTTTTTTCAGATAGCTAGGCCTATGACTATGAGATTACTGATTTCTTCATTAGTTCAGAAAAAAACATTTTTGAAAACCACGATGGGCTGACTACCTCAGCATTTAACAGATAGTCAAGAAACAACCAGTCAAGTGTTACTGCTGGCTATAGCCATTCCTTAAAGGACCCCTCCCACTATTTACCCTTCAAACTACAGTAAGTAAGTAAGTAGGTAATTTATTTATGACCCACCATTTTGAAAAGGCGGAGTAAATGAAGAAAATAAACAAAACACACATAAAAAGACACTTAATTTTCAGTCTTCGGTCAGGAATTTTGACGTATCATAATAATTTCAAACTATACTGCGTTTCAACCAAAAACTCACGGTTTTGGCTGTTTTAATCCGTTTCCGAGACCCGCTGACTTGTAGCGAAAACAGGAAAACAATTTACATAACCGGTTTTTCTGATGGAAAAACTTCTCACAGAGAACCGTCGACAGCGTGATACACATGGAAGGTAACAGAACATGGCAAGTGAGAAAATTAGTGTGGTTTTATTACAAGGGTTAGAATGTACCGTATGAAACCGGGTTCTCGGGGTTCAGAAATACGTGGAGTGATTATGGAAGTAGGTTGTATTAGTATTATAGGTAAGACAGGTCCCTTAAAGAAAGCATAAAGATTTAGTAGTTTGTAAGTTTTCGTTTTATCTTTTATTTAATTGGTTTATTTGTATGTTAGTTTACGCTGCGATAAAACTCATTGATCTCGCTTTTGTTCGATATTAAAATTGGTGATATTCATTATTAAAGGATTTTATCAAGGAACAAACTCGTTAACCTAACTACTAATCGGTCCATCCGCTTTCGGTTCCTCGCTTCCCATGTCATTTTTATCCAGCATGACGGCACTACGCTTATTTTTGTATTTCCCTTGTTTGACTATCTTTGAGCCACAACGGGCTTCCCTTATCTGAGAAGCTTATTGGTGCTGCTCCGATTGTGCATTAGATTCAAACGACCTAGAGCTGATCAGTTACGAGTCAATTTCAAGGCATATTATACTACATATTTTGACTGAAACAAAACATTTATGAAGCAACCGGTCCTATGTCCGATATTCCCTGCTTATAAGGAATGTTCCTACATCTGTAATGCCCACTCTAAAGTTGTTGTACCTCGATCATGCATCTTAAGATCGAGGCGAACTTAAAAATCTATGCTTGGGGACGTTTCGCCACGGGGACGTTTCGCCAGGGGACGTTTCTTCAATAAGCCCTAGAAGTATTTTCATTTTAAAGTTTTAATCACACTTTTGTATAAAATCACAATAAATAGAGGGCCAAGCCGGGGACACAAGGTCGATTGAAAACAAAACAAAAAAACAGTTTAAAACAAGACCAAAGGTGTCGATGGGATCCCAAAAACCCAATATTTGATTCAGACAATCTGGTCTTGCTTCGCCAGATCCAGTCTTTGCCAGGCTAATCATCAGAGAAAACCAAGTTCAGATATACCTCTATAAGCCATATCTATTTTGACGATACTGACCGAGACTTCCTGCTTTACTTTTGCCAAGTTTCCGTTTTCGCCCGAATTCCGAGTGAACTACTAGTCCAGCAAAAAAAAATAATTCAGAAACAAATCCAGCGCCTATCTCCTTATCCCTTTAAATAACATCTAATCAACTTTGAATAAAAGTTTGACTTAAAAAAAAATTCCTATTACAACCGGATTACGGACTAATTATGTGTCCGGGTTAAAATTGTTGTCGTATACAGACTCAGCCTCTCTTCTTACCCCTTAATCTGTCATCTAATCGAACTTTTGCTTTTAACAGATTTTCCGGCTTTGGCCGGATTCTGGCCGAACTAGTTGTCTGGCGAGAAAATGGTTGTCACCATCGTGTTCAGCAGGTCTTTTTACCCATAAATCGAACATTTAATCAACTTCAAATGAATCTTTTACTTTTAACCAACTTTCCGGTTTTCACCGGATTCCAGACGAACTACTTGTCCGGCTAGAAAATGGTTTTCACTATCGTGCTCAGCATGCCTTCTTACCCCATAATCGACTATCACATTAGCTGTTTAAAAATATTTTGTTTGTCCCTTATTTGAACCCCCACCTCTAAATATAGAGCTCATAGCCCGTCTACGAACTTGACCTTACCCGTGACCCAATGAATCGTCAAACCAAGTTTCATCAAAAATATCTCATTCCCTTAGAGAGTTATCGTGCTCACAGACGGACGGGCAGACGGACATTTTGAGATGTCATAGGTATCCGTCCACTTACGGTTTGGGATCCCAAAAACAAAATATGAACAGTTACTTAAATTTGAACACTGCATTTTTGGGCTAAATGATAGAGATTAGATCCAAAATACCTATTCATGTATACCTATTCAATTACCTACTTTGGCTAACTCATAGTTGACTTTAGTCACAGCATGTGCACGACAATGGCAAGTCCAAAGTCAACAAACGTTGAAATAAACATACCTCTGCTGTACAAAACAGTATTGACTAGAGGTACGTGGCAAAAAGCGGAAGAAAACGACGCAGTGGCCCTACTTATTCCGCATCGTTGAGGGATTACTAGACGACAAAAGGGGATGAGGATTACTAGACGACAAAAAGGGATGAGGGAAATTTCCGGAAAATTACTTTTATTTTAACTGAGACTCCTGACTTCCCCCGCCTGGAGATCAGAAGGGATTGAGAGAAAAGTATACAGTAGGTGTACGTGGGATGTTGCCGAGGGCCAAACAAGATATCTTATACCGAATGAGATTTAAAGAAAAAGAAATAAGGTACCGGATTAAGAGTATAGAACACCGAGTTTTTCTCTGGCCACTATGTAAATGTATTCACAAAGTAAGAATTGCTGAGTTCTTTGCTACCGAAGTAATTACTGGTGACCTCTGGATGTTCCTAGAAGACGTTTTTAGATGCACCGGTGGTTACTCCCGAGTACTTTAAAGCCTGGTCATGAGGTAGGTTCTGGGGAGTAGTAACCGCGAGATGTCCCAAAAAGAAACTGAAGAATAAAAAACAGACACCACCAGGAGTGGGACCAACGCGGCTAATAATAACATTTGTTCCTTTAAAGCAGATAAATTGTATAATATCTTTTACGATAAATGGTCTAGAAATGTTGTACTTCGAAAACACCAATACTTTTCCCGTGATATTAGCGATTTTCTTGTTCGACTCCATGCAGACTTCTCCGAAGCAGAGATACGACCCAAAGTATTTGAAAACAGCGCGCGCCTTGTTCAAAAGTTGTAAAAGCCAAGCGAAACGAAAGGAGTCTGAATTTTCCAGGAAATGGCCTACCATGAAACACAGAATACTGAAGCTTAATTTTGTAACCTTCTTCGTGACATGGTTGTCGAAATTTCGGCCAAGTTTTCGCCGCTTCACTTTAAAACTCTGCTCGGCCAAAATGTCTTAAATAATTGTAGGTGGAAAATGAAGCAATGACGGACAGTGGGGGTTCTGAAGATTATCGTTCTGTTGAGGAGCTAGAAATAGTGTAAAAATCAGAATAAGTACGAGGGGTTCTTTAAACCTACGATAAGGCTACCGCCTGACAATAGCTGAGGCTACCTTTCATTCGTCTTCCCTGTTTATCTGAACACACATCAAACAAACTTGGACTACAACTAATAGACTAACAGGGACATGTTAGAAAATGAAGAACCACAAGCAAACGATATACCAACAAAGGAGAAAGGAAAATTTGACAAGAAAATACTTAGCCCTTGACTTGAATGCTA
Source organism: Branchinecta lynchi (assembly GCA_023053575.1). NCBI lineage: Eukaryota > Metazoa > Arthropoda > Branchiopoda > Anostraca > Branchinectidae > Branchinecta > Branchinecta lynchi. The sequence goes on from JAKZAP010000004.1 coordinate 27,831,478, forward strand.
ATAGGGCCGTAGGTACGTGGAGCTGAAGAAGTCCTTGTTTTCCCCGAAAGTATTATTTCTAAGTGACGGGCCTAGCTCATGATTAATATTGATCGTCAATTATCGCATTGCAGCTTCAGGAAGTTTTAAAGCATCCGTGGGTTACCGGAGTAACTGCCGGACGTCCTAATGGTGACCTGGAGTGTGAAGTTCCTATGATGGCAGCTGTTCCCACTCATGTAATCCCTTCAGAGGACGCCCTGGACCCAGATGTCTTGCAAGCGATGAACAGCCTTGGCTGCTTCAGGGACAAGAATAAGCTGATGAAAGAGCTGCTGAATCCTCAGTAAGTTGTAGTTATTTATCCAGTTGTGTGATATGCAACAACGTTTTATGTTTTTACATATAACTGAAGAGTGATTCGTCTAGCTTGCCCGGAAACGACTACCCGATGAAAAATGTGTAGCCTGCGTAATTGTATGAAGTTGTAAGAAAAAGTTGTATGAATAGTAAAGAATACTATCATTTAGTGTGCCTCAGACTAGGCCAATCTTGAAGGAACAGAAAACTTGACTCGCGGAGCTAGCTGACATATCAAGAATGTACCCTGAGTCGATATTGAGAGTAAGAAAAATTCTCGTTACGACCATTGCAGTTTCCGGGCAGTTTCCGAGAATTCGACTTTTGAGTTGGTAGAAAAAAAAAGCAAAAGGTTTGTGTGCCGGGAGTAGGAATCGAACGCACGACCTCTTGACTACTACCCCGATACTGTGGCCGTAAACACGGCCAAAGGCGAACTTTTACAGTGCATAAGTGCATAAGGGGCAAGGGCCTGCCAGCTAGCTTTGGGAACACTAAGGAGGGGGTTCGGTAGAAGGGGGGGGGGGGGTCCTGTCGACAATAAGTCCCTGTATCTTTATATAAGCCCCCCAGGTCGGTTTGATGACCGAAAGTTGCGTAGTCAAGTTTTCTGTGCCTTTAAGCAGTAGTATCCAGTAGCATCCAGCCTTGCTAATAGGAGCGTGCATTATAATGCAGTAACATGGTAGCCTTGACATAGAAGCATGTAGTAGCATCAGTTCTTACTGCATGCTACTTTTTCGTACAACTTCATACTATTTTGAGAGAAATTTTACATTGGGTAATGGAGAAAAGAGCCAGGAAAAATACTAGTAAATTTTCGTATCTGCTGATGTCCGGTTCAGATTCAGGTTCTTTTATTTCGAAAATACTTAGTGACAATATATTTTGATCACTGGGGGCCGGCAGGGATACGAGCTCGTTAGCTCGGCCCCATTTTAAACACTGACTATATGAACATAGTATAAATGAGTCGTTCGTCTGTAAATACACACACAAAAGAAAGAAAGACTCGTTCCATTCCGTATACTTACACACGCCATACCAAACTCTCCACACGATAAGGTAAAAAATAATAATAACACCAAGTCGTGGCCTAAGCTGAAGGAACGCTAACTTGTTCTAAAACAAAATTAATAATTAAGGGTTGGAGATTTACCGGGATAACATATACGTGAACGTATCATATTTTAATATCGATATTCTGCCAACAGATGAGTTTTAATTTTCTTTTTCAAAATGATCAATGATCGGTCCTGTTCAAAAAGGTCTATAAACTTGTTCCAAACTCCAATAACTTTATTCCTTATCGAAAAACGGTGCCAGGCTGAAGTGGTTTTCTTACTTTTCAAAGCAGAACTCATACTCGAACTTATCTTTTTACGATAAAGCGGTCCAGAAATATCGATTTCGTACCAGTGCTTGCCCCGTGAAAAAGCGAGGGTTCCAAGCAAAAGAAAATAAATTTTATTTGATAGTGCAAAACAGATAGTCAGCTGAATTTTATTAGAGCTATATTTCGGCCCTTCTTGGCGAGGGTCCTCTTCATGCTAAAAACCGCTCAAGTTGGAAAAACAAACTTGTGGGAAAATTTGAGACGAACTTGAGCGGTTTTGAGCCTGAAGAGGACCCTTGTCAAGAAGGGCCGAAATATAGGTCTTATAAAATTCAGCTGACGTATCCGTTTCGCACTCTCAAACATGATTCGTAGTCAGCTTGGGCTGATGGTATATTGAAGAAATTTTAGTTTAAAATTTCTTGTGAGAGACGTACTACAACACACAAGATATGTCTGTTGGTGTATCATGCATCACAAAAGAGAAACAAAATTATGCCGTAGGCGCAAAACGAAACGAAGGCGGAGTGCGACCTGTCTAATTTACGAATATGAGCATTTCAAAGCGCCCGCCCTCATTATCGTTGATACGGCACATATCATATATTCGTTATCGTGGCTCATAGTAGAAAGGTAGATGATTAATGGACTAAAGCATTGAGGTTTCATTTGTTTTTTTTTAGCTATCGTTGCGAATTAGCTGGTCCCGATATGTGACCGCTGTGGTGCAAGATCTTGTGACTGGTTAGGGTACTAAGTGAGTAAGTAATTTATTTCTGACCCGCCATTCGAAAAGCGGAGTATGTAAAAATATAATAAAAGAATTATATAAAACACAACAAAAGATATTTTTTCATTCATCGGCCAGAAAAGAATGTAGATTGTCATGTGCTGGCTCGGCCCTGTTGTCCGTGATTTTTGGCTCTAGAAGTGGTACACCCATACCCAAAATACGTTATTTAACATCGCGAGAAAGCCCCATCTAGGTATTGCCTTAATTTATTCAAACAATGTTTACAACGGATACGTCAGCTATGATTCTTCATCAGCGATATTTCGGCCGTTCTTGGCAAGGGTCCTCGTCAGGCTGTCAATCCTCTGGTTCAAGTTCGGGGAAGGAAACAAACCTGTTCGGGGAAGGAAACAAACCTGTTCCCCGAAGTTGAACCAGAGGATTGACAGCCTGACGAGGACCCTTGCCAAGAAGGGTCGAAATATCGCTGATTGTTTCAAAGTCAGCTTGGGCTCAAAGAATATTTATTGCCTTAATTTAAGCTGAACGAGTCTCCGTCTCAGCTCAGTTCATTTTCGACATGTTCAGCGGACAAATCTAATATTCGTTCCCACAAAAGCTATAGGCAAATAGGTGATGAGGCTATGGTTTTGTTTGCCATGTTGTTGTTTGTTGTTCCCAATTACCATGACCCTTTGTGTTTTGCGTGATAAATCTTATTTATCTTATCATTGAGTTGTCCATGAAAATGTGAAACTGTTGTGAAAATGTGAAGCATGTGCCAGAAGGCCAGCTTCAAGAACTCCACAAAATTCTTTGAATTAAACAAACAGCCACCTTTATTTTTACTTAACCCATTCCATCTCCCGAGTTTCACTAAATACTTATATTTTCAGTCCCGTCAGACTGATTTAAGAACTGGCTTTAGCAGGCTTTAACCGGTCTGGTTTGTGGAACGTTTTTCGCAGTGACACCCTCCCTGTGACTGGAACTTGAGACAAAAAGTTTCTCGAGGGACTGTACGGTTGAAGTGTACTTGTGGCCCTTCCTGTTGTGCGTCTCTAGTCCCCTGTACCTGACTATATCCTTAGGGGAGATATCTTTTAACCTTAAATCCCGCTTGCCAGTGATATAAGTACACCTTTCCGTCGCCGGTTTAATAAGGAAGACAGGCGCATCCCATTCAAATCACTAGAGCTTGGCCAACCAGTCCTCACTTTGTTGAATGCACACAGGCCATCTTTTAAAGTCCAGCTGATCTATACTTGGCCTTAACTTATCTTCACACGAAAGCACCTGGTTAAAGTTTAACTGAAAAGTACTGAGAAAGGACAATCTAGGTACCCGTCACTCCTTCACTTAAAGAGGCGTGAAAACCCGATAAAATTTCGTTACTCCTTTGATCCACTATTCACGGATACTCGGTTTTCGTATAGTGGAATGTCCCTGTCGGATCTGTGGTACCTCCTTTCGCTTGTTCCTGTGGTATGGCTAACGCAAAAGATTTACGAGAAATAAATGTTCGTGCAGTGAGCAGTGATCACCTAGTTCACTGCTGGCCACTGAAAACCCGCGTTTATGTTGAGATTGAAATTTCCCGCGTCATAGTAGAATTTTGCGTTGTGAGGACGGCTGTAGATATTCTGAACGTCATACTGAAGCAAATAGTGATAAGTAAAAAGATCCCTTTACGCAATCCAAATATTGTATGCGTATTCAATTAAATGATACAAAAATAAGTTGGCTTTTCAGTTCAACTTTAACAAACACACAGCATTTCCTAGTGAACGACGGAGAGGGCTCACGGTCGGCCTGATGACTTTAATTTGGCTGGATGAATGATTATGGCATTGATGACAGTTTTTATCTTGCATAACAAGTAGCTGACCAAAAAATGTCCGTTTGTGTTTATCTGGCTAAAAGTGTTTTGGGGTGTGACGGCATGCTAAAATTGGCGACTTGAACATTATGCAGTGTCCTATTTTGCATCTCCGAAACCCAAAATTAAACTGTAAATTTTTAGCGTATTTCTTTAATTAGAAAGCCCTTGTCTATTGACGTCATTGTCTTCCAGATTCCTGATCGGGACAAAATACTTAAAAATGCGCACGGTAATAGGAATGACCGATACGATTCAAATTCTGTCGGCAGAACTTCCTAGAAGGCGGGTTCTCGGATGGTGTTCACATTGAAAAAATAGTGTTTCGAATTGGTTAAGAAAAATGTATGGTCAAGTGTCTGTTGGTCGAGTTAGTTTATTGTGAAAGTTTGGAAGGGTCCGATGGTTTTCCCCAGGGATATTTACAATGAAGCACTAGGCTCCGACCTTCCATTGAATGAGCGAGGTTATATGGCAGCCGCGCATCGGGAGAGTTTCATATGCCAACTCCCATCGCTTAGAATAGAAATGATGAATGCAGTTGATGATGAATATAGGATCAATCACTGTTTAGGCCAGGATCATTCGCGGTCTTAAGTTGTTCAGTACATATGCTGTCTGAAATTATGTGCATTGGTGAGGCAATGCACACATTCTTGCTTTGAGCCTTTAGCAGTACAGCCGTAACTTGCAGAAAAAGTCTCTTCTAGAGGCGTATTCTCGCCGTTCCCCGAGGACTCCTCGGGGAATCGAAGGGAACGGCGAGAATAGAGGGAGTCACTCCACGCGGACTCCGCGTACAGAAACAGCGAGAACACGGGGACTGCTTCCAAAATGGATTTTGCTCAAAAAAAAATATGCTGTTGACGAAATTAGTCTGGATCCGCTTTATTATTGGTTTTGTTTATTCTGATTGCTTTTAATTAATTTTACATCGCACTAAAACCAGCAAAAACTGATTCCCCTCCGAGTCTGAAAGGGAGTCCTTTCTGATGGTCCGTGGGGACTCGCGAGAATACGGGGAGTGAGTCCCCGGGACAAACAAAAACGCGGGGACTCCTTAAGTGGAGTCCTCGGGGAACGGCGAGAATACGCCTTAGAAACTGCGGACAATCGAATACTGGAAACTTGCAATTAACATGAACTTGTTTCTCATTCCTTTGATATGAGCCATTTCAGTGGATTTCGGGCCATAAAACTGTCGTGTAAGTTCAACGCTCAGACCTTTAATTTATGGAAGGTTCTAGTCCCGGCTTATGTAGTCTTTCCGCTCCAGGAACTTCTTGGCGGAGACTAATCTTTTGAAGAACCTGTCGAGGTATTAGAGGGCGAGGCTAGAGGTTAATAAGATATGTTTTGGGTGCTCAGGGAAAGCAAGAGCGGAATTCGTGATTTCCTAAGTTCATCGTTATACGAATGCCGTAAAAATATGGTCTGTTTCGCAATATTGTGTTTGCGTCGTGAGCAACATTTCAACAACAAAAAATCTTAAATCTTTCTCGGGCATACAACACAGATACATGCGCATAGAGGTACCACAAATCACACGGAAATTTTACTATTTGAAAATTGGTTATTCGTGAATAGCGGCACAACGAAGTAACGCATTTTCACCGGGTCTTCAAGCCAACTTAAGTAAATAGGTTATGGGTAACTCGATTGTCCTATCCAAGCTATTTTCAGTTAAACTTTAACAGCAAAGCGCCACCGTGGTAGCTGAGTTTTTACGAGGTTGAATGACCAGTTACCGTTACGCGCCTGACCTCTCATAATGAATAAATGCTTTATTTTTACCCAACTAGCATTAGCTAGTGCAGGCATTATTCAAACAATGTTTACAACGGATACGTCAGCTATGATTCTTCGTCAGCGATATTTCGGCCCTTCTTGGCAAGGGTCCTCGTCAGGCTGTCAATCCTCTGGTTCAACTTCGGGGAAGGAAACTTCGGGGAATGTCAATAGATGAGGGATTGGATTCACCTTGTATTTTTTTTCTTATTTTAAAGGAATAATATTTTAGTTAAGCTCAATTTTGTTTCAGCCACAATACGGAGAAAGTTATTTACTGTCTGCTGTTGGACCGGAAACGTCGGAAACCGGCACAGGAAGACGAAGCCGAGGCCTTGGCGTCGCGTGGGAAATCCGAAGTGTCTGATCCGCCGAAAAAACGAACTGATACAATCAAGTTGAACGGCGTTTCTCCCACGCAACATCTAATGTTGGCGGAAGGGTCCCCTGTCGCACCAAGGAAACAGCTGCATGCGTAAGATTTGCTTTTATTCTATATCGACAGGAAATCATCCCCTCACACCTCAGACCTCATGCTACTGGGGTTAATTTAGCAAAGTGTAGGAATACATTATTCTCTTTTAACGGTATACAAACAGAAAAAATCATTTATAGAGAGATCAAAGTATCCTAAACTTTTATCGAATAGGTATGCAATGCATATCTTCCCATGTCCACAGGAAGTTATATTATGACAGTTACTTTTGTGCAGGCTGTTATGACCTCGTATCGTCCTCCACAGAGGCTGATACGGAGCCGTAATAGCCTCCGCGGATGTTCATCGAGCACTTTTCCTGTAAATTCACCGAGCACTTTTCTTCAATACTGAAAAGTAGAAGATCACCTCCAAAGACTAAATTAAAAAATGCTTTCAAAAAAAAATAAAAAAATGCTTAAAAAAAATGAAAAAAATGTTGAAAAATGACAGAACATTTTACTGTCTTAGACAACCAGTCTATGCCCTAGGTCATACCTTGTCTCAATCTCAAAATACAGCATTACAATTGAAACGACATCCTAATATCCTTCGCTTTCCAATAGCTAGTTATTCAGCATTGAAAAAATCGACAGAAATCTTACTCTCATAGACAACCTGCATATGCCCTAGTTCATACCTTGAAACAATCAGATTTCCACTGAAAAAAACAGCTTGTCAACTAAAACAACATCCCTTGCTTTCCAAAGGCTAGTTCTTCAACATTGATCACTGTCTTTGTTCTGGAATTATTCAAGACAACATGTGGGGTTTGTTATTATTTACTTTTTGCTCCATCGACCCCTAGAGTAGTCATTTTAGTAGATCTATTGCTGGTTTTCATGACCGCTAGATGGCATCTGCCGCAAAAAGTAAAAGACTATATTGGTAGAAATTCAAGTGCTTGGATCCCAACAGTATTTTAGTAGGTCTACAGTAGGCTTGGGTTGCTACTTTACTAAATAAAATTTCCTACCCCATTAGCGGAAAGTACAACAAAAAAAGAATAAGACCTACCTATAAATATTCTATTCGAAAAAACATAGCTCCATCTCGGTTCATATCGGTATAACAACCCCTACGGCCATTTAAAAATATCAACCTCGCTGCGCTCGGATGATATTTTTCAAAACCTGCCTTGCCTTCGGCTCGGACAGGTTATTTTCAGTGGCCGTCTCTTTGTTGTTTTCCGATATCAACCTCAATGTCTGAGGTTAACCTTTTATAACTTTTCTCGAACAGGTATGAGATGCAAATCACCTTATGACAAACGGTCAGTTATGCTACGATAATCTTCACGCAAAAAAACTAGTGGTCGATATGACTCCATATCATCCTTGACCACCTCTAACTTTCTGTGTGATGATCATCATAATATAACTAAGTGTGGGATTTAGGATCATGTGCAAGGTTAATGGTTCTGTTCGGAAAAGTCAGCTAACACAACTCCATCTCAGCTGACATCGGAATAACAATCTTGACTGCCACTCAAAAACAGCATCCTCGCTGCGCTCGATCAATAGCCCATCTCTCATAACCTACCTAGCCTTCGTAGGTTATTAATGCCCGTCTCTTAATTATTTATTTTTGTCGGTTCGACGCATGTACAGTAGCCTTACCTTAGACCTTAGATCCTCCTGTGCCTCCAGAGGCGCCCAGGGCGTCCAAGAAGAGTCTCCAGTCGTCTGTGAAACTTGCGGCTGCGACGATGTCTTCCCACTCCGGCTGTACTGAGGCATGAAAATGCCGCAGGTCGTTGTTGTAGGTACGACGGAGCGTGTTTTTGGGTCTTCCTCTGCGGCGGGTGCCTTCGGGTAACCAGAAACACGTTGACTTGGGGATTCTAGAATCGTCCATGTGCAGCACATGTCCGATCCATCTACGTCGTCGTATGGCCTCAATGAGGGACGGTTGGCCTGTGATGGTACTTATGTGCTCGTTCATTACCTTCTGGGTCCAGTGGATGCCAAGAAGTCTCCGGAGGCACATGTTTTCAAACGACTGAATTCTCCTCTCTTGGTCTCGGTTGAGATGCCATGTTTCAGATGCATAGAGGACAACGGGCAGGCCGTTGCTGTTAAATAGGCGGAGCTTAAGCCGGAGGGAGAAAGTACTCAACCTCCAAACTTTTTTGAGCCTGTTGAAGGTGCTGTTAGCCTGTCCAGTTCGGGCGGTGACTTTTCTGGCTGTAGATCCTGTGTTCTCGATGGTGCTGCCAAGATATTTGAAATGAACCACTTGTTCCACATCGTTGTCGCCACATTTTATGTTCATAGGTGAATCGCTAGTTGCCATGCCTTTAGTTTTACTGGTGTTGATGTTGATATTGAGTCCAAAACCTTCTGCTTTTTGTTGAATGCTCGTGAGCAGCGCTTGAAGTCGTGTTTTGCAGGTTTCGAGGATGGCAATATCGTCAGCAAAATCTAGATCGCTGAGCAGGCGATTGTTTAGGCGTAGCCCAGTTGAGTCGAACTTATCAACACGAAGTCTATTACGACCGCGAACAGTAGTGGGGATAGGACGCACCCTTGTTTTACTCCGAAGAGGATTGGGAATTTACGTGAAATTCCTTCTGCTGTCTTCACACAACTGGTTGTGTCTTCGTACATCGCCATTATGAGATTTATTATGGTATCTGGGATACCATAGTGGCGAAGGAGCTTCCAGAGTGACTGTGGTCTAATGAGTCGAAAGCCTTTTCGAAATCTATGAAGATCATGTAGAGCTTGTTGCGCCATTCGCAGCTCTCCGTGAGCATTCACAGGGAGCATATCAGGTCTGTGCATGAACGGTTTGGGCGGAAGCCATGCTGCTCATCACGCAGGTATTCATCTAGGTGACGTTGTATTCGGGACAGGATAATGTGGTACAACAATTTGCCAGGGATCGAGTGCAGGCTGATGCCTCGCCAGTTGTTACAGAGCGTGGCATCGCCTTTCTTGAAGAGTTTTACGAGCGTACCGTGGCGCCAGTCTGAGCGTACTTTTGCTGTTGTCCAGATGTTTTCGAAGAAGTCTTTCCAGTGGGTGATACAGGTGTCCATGGAGCATTTCAGCATTTCTGCTATGATGCGGTCGTCTCCTGGTGATCTTCCGTTTTTCAGCTTTTTGACCGCCTTCAGAATTTCGTCTTCAGTCGGGGGCTCGGTGTTAATATCGAGCGAGAACAGGGGGTTTTCGGGGATGGAAATTGGCTCGTCCGGGGGTGGTCTGTTCAGGATTTTGTCAAAGTAGTTGACCCGTACCTCCTTCTTTTCTTCGGAGCCGGTTACCAGTACGCCATTTTCATCCTTCACCGGGCCATTGCTGGCTCTCTTCTTCCCGATGATCTCGTTCGTAATCTTGTACAGCGTCCTGCTGTCTCCATTCTTGGCAGCTTCTTCAGCTTTCGCAGCCTTTGCTTCGTAGAAGTGGCGTTTGTCTCGGCGCGCGCTTTTTGGGATCCCAAAGCGTAAGTGGAGGGATACCTATGACATCGCAAAAGTTGTCCGTCTGTCCGTCCGTCCGTCTGTAAGCACGATAACTCTCGAAGGGAATGAGATATTTTGATGAAACTTGGTGTGAGGGTTCGTTGGGTCGTCGGACCAGTCAAGTTCGTAGATGGGCTTTGTAGCTCTACATTTAGGGGTGGGGGAGGGGATTCAAATTAAGGGACAAACAAAATATTTTGAAACAGCTAATGTGATAGTCGATTATGGGGTAAGAAGACGTGCTGAACACGATGGTGAAAACCATTTTGTCATCGGACAAGTAGTTTTATTTGAAGTTGATTAGATGTTCGATCGAGGGGTAGGAAGACATGCTGAAGACAGTGGTGAAAATTATTTTCTCGACGGACAAGTATTTCGCCCGGAATCCGGCCCAAACCGGAAAGTTTGTTGAAAGTAAAAGTTTTATTTGAAATTGATTAGATGTTCGATTTAGGGGTAGGAAGACATGCTGAAGACGATGGTGAAAACTATTTTCTCGATGGACAAGTATTTCGCCCGGAATCCGGCCCAAATCGGAAAGTTTGTTGAAATTAAAAGTTTTATTTGAAGTTGATTAAATGTTCGATTTAGAGGTAAGGAGACATGCTGAAGACGATGGTGAAAACTATTTTCTCGACGGACACTTTGACCGGAATCCGGCCCAAACCGGAAAGTTTGTCAAAATTAAAAGTTTTATTTGGAGTTGATTAGATGTTCGATTCAGGGCAAGAAGACATGCTGAACACTTATGTGAAAACAAGTTTCTACCCAGACATGTAGTTCGTCCGGAATCTGGCCAAAACCGGAAAACTGTTGGAAGTCAAAGTTTTATTTCTAGTTGATTAGATAAGCGATTTAGGGGGAAGAAGAGATGCTGAGTCCCTGTGTGACAATCGTATTTTACCCGGACATTTAGTCCCTGATTTCGTCTTTGAGCTTTCTTTTTTCGCCGGACAAGTAGTTCTGGAGTTCGGCCGGAACCGGGAAATTGGCAGAAGTGGCAGGAAGTTTTCGTCAAAACAGATATGACTTATAGGGGTAAACACATATGCTGAATCCAAATCTGAACTTGGTTTTCTCAGGTGATTAGCTATTTGGCCTTAATCTGTTTCTGAATTTTAATTGTAAAAATGTTCAAGGAGTCTGGCGAAGACTGGATGTGGCTAAGACAAGACCCAGTTGTCTGGATCAGATATTGAATTTTTGGGATCCCATCGAAACCTTTGGTCTTGTTTTGACAGATTTGTCAATCCGTCTATAGTTCTCGTTTTTGGATAACTGATTCGCGTCCTGGCAGGCAAGGAGCTCAAGTTTTGCAACTTTCCTGTCATCTATGAGCTGCCAAGTGCGGTCCGATAGCCACTGGTCCTTCGGTTTTTAGCGGTGCCCAAGAATCTTGCTTGTTGACGCGTTGTAGAGGTTCTTTATCTGGTCCCATATTATTTCTTGGTCGTCTTGGTCGCTGATGTAGAGTGCTTCGAACTTGTTGCTCAATTAAGTAACGAACTGGTGCCTTGTCGTTCGGTCTAGAAGCTTGTCAGAATCAAATTGGTGTTCCGACTTGGGTGCCTTATTCTCATTTCTTTTCAACTTCAGGGAGAATTTGGTTACTAGCAGGCTGTGATTGGATCCAACGTCGGCGCCTGTATAGGCTCTCACATCTTGTATTCTTGAGCGGAACTTGCGGCTAACAAGACAGTGGTCGATTTGGTTTCTGACTGCTCCACCAGGGGAGGTCCATGAATACTTGTGGACGTCTCTATGGGGAAAGAGGCTGCCTCCTATCCTAAGTGGCCAATCAACCAATTTTCAGAAAAACCGACTGTTTTCATGAAAAAAAAAAAAAAAATCGATCGTTGGCCACTGCATAGTCCATCAACATCGTTCCATTCTCGTTGCGCATGCCCATGCGGTGCCTACCGAGTGACTGTGGGCAGTAGGACCGACTTCAAAATAAAAATAATTTCGATCTAATAATGGTGGGGGGAGTGGAGGGAGGGGAATCCGGAATATTCCGTCATGCGTAACTTTGGAACGGGTGATCGGATTCGAGTGAAATTTAAGAATTGAACAGAGGACATTTCTCTGGTGATTTTTTTCATATTCGGACCGGATCCGACAACTATTGGGGGGGGGGGATACGTGACCCGCTTAGAATGGAGAGATCGGGATGGAACTTTGTGGGAAGAACAAGCAGATGCTCTAGGTAAATCATTTACTGAATCTGATTGTCTACGGGCACCGTGGCGGAGTTGGGGGGGGGGGGGTAATCTCGAGAAACGGTTAGAATGGAGGGATTGGATTGGAACTTGCTGGGAAGAACAAACATCTGCTCCATGCAAGTCTTTTGCACAATTTGACTGGATCCGGACACTTTAGGGGGGAGGGGAGGGGGTTTCCTGGAATTCCGGTTTTGGGGATTTTCACGACGGAACTTTGCAGGCACATCAGGGACCCGGTCAAACTGACTTGGAAAAAAAATCCTCGATATGATAGTCTTGGGGAGGGGAGTTGAGGGAGGGGAATCCGGAATATCGAGTCATGCGTAACTTTGAAACGGGTGATCAGATTCGAGTGAAATTTATTGAATAGAAGACATTTCTCTCTGTTTTTTTTTTTTTTTCTTTTCATTTCCGGACCGAACACGACAATTATTGGGGGGGGGGGGCGGAAAATACTTGACCGGCTTAGACTGGTGTGATCGGGATCGAACTTCGTGGGAATAAGAAACAGATGCTGTGGATTAATCATTTACAAAACTGGATTGGCTCCGGGTATTGTGGGTGGAGTTGGAGGGGGGTTGGGTCTGGGATTCCGGTGATCGCGAGTTAAGGTACTTGTAGATGTGCTAGGACGATGAAACTTCGCTGGTATATTAGAGATTCAACAACATTTGCTTAGAAATTGCTACTTCCCAAATCCGATTATTCCTTAAAGTACCAATCTTGACGGCAAAGTAAAAAAAAAATACGTTTAAGCAATATATGTATTTTCATGGTGCCCATCAGCCCATTAGCACTTTTGCCTCAAGCGTTTTGCGTACAAATGAAGTTCTAGCTCCCTTAGAGTGCGCATCTCAACCGCAAAGTCGAAACTTACTTTTGATCAATCAAAACATCTTGTCAAATCAAAATCAAAACATGCAAGTGCCATATGAGCTTACAGCTTTTGTTCAACTTGCTTTCAGAACATTCAGAGTGGACAGAAAAATAACAAACTAGTAGCTTAAATAGACAACTGTTTCAGGGTTGTCTTGGCACAGACTTTTAGTTTAAATCCGGCACTTAAAATTTGTATAATGAATTTGTTTGATTCCATCGTCGGATTCCATCTATTGGTGAAGCTGAGTTCGACTCAGAAACATGAAAGGAATACTAAGTGGCAGTAATTAGCAGCAAACTGACTGCAAAGTTCTCAAATTAAAAGTGTCATCTGACAATAAATGAATAGACAATAGTTTGGCAAGTATTTTGCAGACAGTAAATGATTGGAGTAAATTTTTGGCAAGTATTTTGCAGCAAAAGTTGCCGTGTATGCATTTTAATTATTTCTTTTTCGACCGTTCACTGTTCGGTGACGTTCGGAGAAGCATAGGCCTACCCGGCTGTTCCACAATTTATAAAATTTACTTTGCCTTGTTCAGTTCATGTTTCGCTTTATATTCGCTGAAGTAAGTTTTTGAGGGAAATTTCGGAATGTTGTAGGTCTGTACTACTAGATTCACTGAATACAAAACATTTTCTTAAATAATATGAAGAGAATCGATGGTTTTGGTTCCACTTTAAATATGAAAGGAAACGAAGGAGAAAGCAAATTTGAAAGTGGTTGAAGTCCTTTTTTCTCAGTTTAAACGCTTGATTCCCACTTGGACTTGTATCTGATTACCAAGAAGAGCTGAAATATCGATCTGTCGATGACCGAGTTGAACAGCAAAAACAGCATCCGTGTCTAGATTGAAAAAGCAGCACCAGCTTTAACTCCAATCAGTTTTCAGAAAAGAAGTTCACAACATCAGATATTTAAAGAAGAATCTTTAATCGCGTCCCCACAAGCTCATTTTCCAGCTTGACCGGCTTCAGTCTGAAGAGGACCCATGCCAAGAAAGGCCGAAAAATAGCTCAAATAAAATGTAGCTGACGTATCCGTTTTGCATCGTCAAACATGGAATAAATCTCAGTGACTTTTTGGTGAGCTCCATAAACAAGTTTCCCCGTTGCTCCAACTCTTTCTCGGTGTCCTCTCTGAAAGCAAACTTTATTCCGTGGCTTTACTAGCATATTTTCCTGCCTCTTGGCTGGCGCTGTTCTTGAACTTTGAAGCCCAAAGAATCTCAGTGGGGAGTTCGGGAGATGCTGATCCCTTTACTATTAAAATAGTGTTCAAATGTAATTTAGTAAAAATCTATTTTGTCACCTTAGCGAGGGGTGCCCCTGCTAGTGATCAAATAATGCCTCAATGCACCTTCAAGCTTTCGGCCAAGTTTGTGTTGCGTGACTGGCAACCCGGCCAACCGACTAAGACCAAAGGTTTCGGTGGGATCCTAAATTTTAATATTTGCTTACGACAATTCCGTCTTGTACATATTCGGTTCAGCAGACTTCTTAAAGATTTTACTTTTAAAATTTACAAACAGGTTAAGGCCAAGAGTAATAATCGGAGAAGACCAAGTTCGTATTTGACACCGAATACGCCAGCTGAAATTCAACCAGTCCAGATATATTGTCATATGCGAATTCAGCATGTCTTCTTACCCGCAAATTGAACATCTTATGAAATTTAAATCAAACTTTTCCTTTACCAAATTCTCCGGTTTTTGCCGGATTCCGGCCGAACTAATTGTCCGGCGAGAAAACAAATTTCATATTCGGACTCAACACGTCTCCTTGCCCCTAAATCGAATCTCCAATCAACTTCATATTAAACTCTTACGGTAAGGAAATAAATTTCGTATTCGAATTCAGCATGACTCCTTACCCCTAAATCAAGTATCTCAATAGCTTTCAAAAATATTTTTTGTTTCCCTTAATTTGAAACCCCTCCCCCACCCTCAAATATAGGGCTACAGAGCCCATCTTTGAACTTGACATGTAACTTTACCCAAAGGATCTTCCCACGAAGTTTCATCAGAATATCTCAATCCCCTCGAGAGTTGTCGTGCGGAACTTTTGCGATGTCATAGGGACCCCTCCATTTACGTTTTGGGATCCCAAAAAGTGCTAAAAACTCGTAGGTACAAAACGAAACAATTGGGAAAGGTGAGGATATCAGAAGCTTATAATTCTATAACGGGATCTAGGGATAATATGAAAGACAGCATAAGCAAGAGGGGTCCTTTAAACCACAGACATACAGAAAATTCGCATTTCGTGGATCTGGACCTCCAGATCGTTCCCACTAATATAAGGCAGTCAACCACAAACTCCTGGTTTTAGGAGACCCTAGGCCAAACGCTGGGTATATCTATTGTTCGGCATAGCTTATGCCTAACGCTGGATACCCTATGACAAGCGCTGGATAGCTGTTGGTACTTTAATCCTGACCTAGCACACTATAGATGAATTCTGATTGTTTGATTTCTGAGCTTCACTCAAATCATCAATATCTTATTGGGTTCAAGTATCCAGCATTTGGTATAGTGCATTCAGTGTTAGGCATAGGGATATACCAAACGCTAGGTCTACCCAGCGTTTGGCATAGGCTTTCCCAAAATCAGGGTTTGTGGTAGACGGGTATGCGGTAGTGCAAACAGTGGACAAAAGCAAGCGTACAGTTCAGGTATGCTTATTTAAATGTTTACCCGTAGTGAAAGGTTGCCGAGTAAAACACTAAAACCCATACCAGGCAATTTTTACCGCAAAATTCTTGCCGAACGTGTTTACTTCAAATACAGTTGTCATATACTAGCTGGAATTCGAAATATTTGCCCTTAATTTCTTCTGTTTCTTATCTCAAATCTTTCGGTAACTGGCGCGTAATTCCACATATTAGCCTAGATGGCGTTTAAACTAAACAGCATACCGAAGGAAGAAGAAGCAAATTACAAAAAATTGGAAACGAACTGTTTGTTCCAGAAGAAAGCTGAAACAGTTGACAGCTAGTTAACCGAAAGTTGTTATTTTTCCTTTTCATTTGACCTCTTTACAAGCAAGAAAAATAATCCATGTACTGAAACAATTAAAGTATGTTCATAGAAGCTTAGCTCTAAGGAGGATTTTCGCGAGATTTCGGAATCACTTCCAGGTGAGCGAAGCGTATCGCGAAAACTGTACGAAAGCGATTCCCGGAATCACTTTACCACTGAACTGATCTCAAAACGCATGGAAAACCGATATCGACGGGAATATGCTGAACTACAAACCTTATAGAATAAATATGGTTGACTTGACGTTTCTTTAATTCTAATGTATTCCATCGCAGTCATCTTTAATAATGTGCATCCTTTTTTTTTTATTAGTGATATTCGCACTGTTTTTTTTCCACACTTGTAAAATTCCTGCTGAAGCATTCAACGAAGTCATCCCAAAAGTAAAACTAATATCCAGTTACATAACTAAGTGCTACACTTCTTTCTCACCAATTTGACAAAATTTGATGAAAGTGAGATGACTTTTCAGATACCGCGGTCGGACCGTGGTATCTGATAATCAGATACCACGATAACTGTCTAGATACCATTATAGCTGCAAAAAACCTCCTGACCTTGGTATCAGATACCACAGTGACTGTGAAAACTACTTTAGACCGTGGTATCAGATACCATGGTATCTGCAAAAAAGCAATTTTTGTGGAATCACTTTGCGGGAAATCTGCTTTGGTTTCCAAAGCGCGAAAACCAGGTGGAAAGTTATGCAACTTTTCGAAGTAGCGCGAAAACCGTTGGAAAGTGATTCCTCTCCAGCTCGCGAAAACCCTCCTCTATTGTACGTGGGATATGGCAGGGCTAATTCGTTAAGAGTAGCTTCATGGCATAATGATACTACGCGGATTCAGACGAGAAAGTAAGTGGCATTCTTTTTTTCACCCTTTGTGAGTGACCCATACTAAAGAAGGTCTGTTTTCTTAGACATTGGTCTCGTCGATGTGGGGGTCACACCTACCCTGGTCCTGGTCATCATAGCAGCACAACCCATTCCACCGCGTCTCCCATGCATAGTGCCAACAATACGCCGTCTGCTTCTCCGGCCCCCTCACCTCGACCGAACCACCGACTACTACCTCAGCCGTATAACCGAGAAAACAGGTAAAGATAATTATAATTATGATAATGATAATGATTTGTTCACGCATTTGCAGATGGCTAGCTGCGGATCGTCACATTAAAACATTCTTTTTTTTTTTTTTGTATTGTTGTTCTGTATTTGAGATTGTTTGTCGCATCCGACACAAAAGGGTTCCAAGAAGGGATTTTCGGGATCGCAAAACGAAGTAGAGGGATACCTATGATATCGTAAAAGTTGTCCGTCCGTCCGTCTGTCCGTCTGTGGTCACTCTAACTCTCTAAGGGAATGAGATATTTTGATGAAACTTGGTGCGAGGACTCTTTGGGTCAAAAGTAAGATCGAGTTCGGAGATGGGCTCTGTAGCCCTGCATTTAGGGGTGGGGGAGGGGTTTAAATTAATGGGCAAATGAAATATTTTTAAACAGATAATGTGATAGTCGATTATGGGTAAGAAGACATGCTGAACACGGTGGTGAAAACCATTTTGTCATCGGACAAGTAATTCATTCGGAATCCGGCCAAAACCGGAAAGTTTGTTAAAAGTAAAAGTTTTATTTGAAAATGATTAGAGGTTCGATTCAGGGGTAAGAACATGATGGTGAAAACCATCTTTTCGCCAGACAAGTTAGGCCGGAATCCGGCCAAAACCGGAAAGTCTTTTAAAATTAAAAGTTTTATTTTAAGTTGATTAGATGTTCGATTTAGGGGTAGGAAGAGATGCTGAACACGATGGTGAAAATCTTTTCTCGCAGGGCAAGTAGTTCGCCCGGAACTTGGCCAAAACCGAGAAGTTTGTTAAAAGTAAAAGTTTCATCTGAAGTTGATTAGATGTTCGATTTAGGGTAAGAAGACAGGCTGAACACTTATTTGAAAAGTATTTTCCACCCGGACAACTTGTTCGCCCGGAATCAGGCCAAAACCGGAAAATGTGTTAAAAGCATAAGTTTTATTTGAAGTTGATTAGATGACAGATTTATGGGTAAGAAGACACGCTGAATCTGTATATGACAACTTTTTCTTACCGGGACATATAGTTCGTTCGGAATCCGGTTGAAACCGGATTTTTTTTTTCTAAGAAGTTTTACTGAAAGTTGATTAGACGTTCCTTATACGTATATGGAGATACGCTGAATTCGTTTCTGAACTTTTTTTTTTTTTTTACAAGTATGGTGGTTCGTTCGTAATTGTCTGGATCAAGTATTAGATTTTTGGGATCCCATCGAAACCTTTGGTCTTGTTCTTTTCTGGATTTTCGAAGTGGCCGTTTAGAGCCTTTGGTGTGTTGGCAGGGGATTAGCTAGTATAAGGTTTGAAGCCAAGCTGACCATTCATTACGAAAGAAATAGAAAAAGCAAAATACCCCGAAAATCACGGTTTTCTATTTCTTTCGATTAGCTAGTTGCTTTTTCATTGTGTAAATAAAATCAGTCAATCAAAATAACACTGGATAACATAAATGCAGTTGAAAAGGAGAATAAAATACATCACAAAAGAGGAGTTTTTCCTTTCAGTCTTGGTGCGGCAAAAGTCGTGCCTTCTCCTTTTGCTTACAGAACTTATCAGCTCCATGTTGCTGATGTTACCGTCCACTTCTATTCAAAAAATGTTTACAATGGATACGTCATCTATGATTCTTCATCAGCGATATTTCGGCCCTTCTTGAAAAGGGTCCTCGTCAGGCTGTCAATCCTCTGGTTAAACTTCGGGGAAGGAAACCAACCTGTGTTCAGGTTTGTTTCCTTTCCTTGATTACAGGTTTGCTTGGTTCACGTCCATCCTGGATTCTTTTACTAGCAGCGAACCCAGGTGAACGTATATTAGAGCTGTGTTACTTCAGACGTCGCCTAACTTTAGGCGTTTTCCCGCGCTTATACAAACAGTTTGCGCGTCGATTGTGGCTCAGAAAGAGCGTTTCCGCCGTCTTTTTTGTGGCCCCGCGGAAAAACGCCTTTTGAATGGCGCCGAGAAATACGATGTGAAATGCTATTTATTACACTAAAAGCCCAAAGGCCATGACAATATAAACAAGAAAACAAATCGATTTTATTTAACTATAATTTTAAATATCTTTCACGTTATCTCTGTGTTTCATCGACAGCTTGAGGTATCTACCAACTCTATTGAAATATTATACCCACTCTTCATATGATGAAGTTCAATTCTAGCAAACATTCGTACGCAGTTGTTTGCGCCCTCTGATAGCCAGGTTACGACGTCCAAAGATAGCGGCATTTTTCATTACTTTCATGACCTTCCGAAGTATCCAACAGAAAAAGAACACACAAAATGAAGTAGGTAATTACACCAGCAGAGTTCGATTTCGTGTTTGATGTTATAATAATAATAATTCAAAGCAAGAGAAAAGGCTTTCGCCTCTAGATACCTAAACTAAAAATCCCATAAACAATGCACTTGAAACTATTGATCGATTCGGCATTAACCGCATCTTCGGTAAGGCTGTTCCAAGGATCAGTAATTCTGTTGCCAAAGCCCCACTTAAAAAGGTCCTTGTGGAATATTGATGTTGCAAGCTTGTACGCTTGCCCCCGATGATGACGGTTATGTGACGGTGCAAAACGGATAAGAGCGATCACAATTTCTGTCCGTCTGTCGGTCTGTCCAGGTTTTGCTAGTTCTGGCACATCCACATAAGCTAGGACGATGAAACTTGGCAGGCATATCAGGGACCCCAAAATATTAGGTTGGAAATAGTCACTTCACCGATTTGAGCGATTTGAACCGGAAATGTTGGAAAAACCTTAGAGTGGAGGGATCCGGATGAAAATTGTTCAGAAGAACAAGCCTAGGTCCTAGATAGAACGATGACAAAACCGGACTGGATTCGAGCACTGTTGAAGGCGGGGGGGAATTCCGGTTATCTCGCTAGTTCGTACTTCCGGATGTGCTAGGACAATGAAACTTTGCAGGCGTATCAGTGACCGCACAGTGGGGGGAGATGGGGGGGGGGGGGGGGAATTCGGTGACCCCACGAGTTCGGTACTAGGACGAGGAAATTTTGTAGGCATATCAGGGACCCGAACAGACTGCCTTGAGAATAGTTGATTCCCCGATCCGACCTTCGTGGGGGGCATGGAGGGATGGGGAATCCGGAATCTAGTGGCATGCATAACTTTTGAGCGGGTGAACGGACTTGAATGAAACTTGACAAGTGGGAAAAGCTATCGTCTCAGATGTTCCACGTTAAGTCCGGATCGGATCCGATCTTTGTGGGGGGAGTTGTAAGGGGCCACCAGAAATCTCGTGAAACGCTTGGAGTCAAGGGATCGGGATAGAATTTGGTAGGAAAAACAAGCATAAGCCCTGTAGACACGTCCTTGACAGAACCAGATCTTACCGGGGCTCTATTTGGGGGAGTTCGAGGAGGTTTCCCGGAATTCCAGTGATCGCGAGTTATGACACTTCCAGATGTGCCAAGGACGATACAACTTGCCGGGCATTTTAGTGACCCTACCAAATAGACTTAAGAACCCGACACGATGTCCTAAGAAAACTTCCGTTCCTGGACTTCCGTTCCTGGATCGGACCGTTTTTGAGGGAGCTAAGGGAATGGGAATCTGGAAATTACTGACTTCCCTAGGTTGCGAACAAGTGGTCCGATTCGAATGGGCCGAATGGGATGCAAGTTGGGCAGGACCGAGTTTATACGTCCCAGATTTGTTGTTTGGCGTCCGAATCTATTCGGTCACAGAGGGGGGAGTTGGGAGGAGTATCTCTGAAATTCTGTGCCTCGCAGAGGGGTCACGAGTGGAGCGAATTTAATGAAATTTGGAAAGTAGAGAAATCATATACCCTAGATGACATATTTAGAGTCCGGACCGAATCCAAGCACGGTGCTCGAGCAATTTCCCGAAAAATGCTCAGATTCGAGTGAAACTTGATAGGTCGTAAGAGAAGATGCTTTAAATGATTCATTTATGTGTCCTAGCCATATTCGGCCAGGGCAGGGGGAGTTGGAGGGGGGGGGGTACCGGAAATAGTGTGGCATGTTTAGTAATCAAGCGAGTGGATCTAAACTTAAAAGGTAGAAAAGCAATATGCCCTAGAGTGAAACTAGATATCCTATTTCTAGGTCCAAACCTAGGGGGTTAAAGGTGGTATTTTGTGACATTCTCATCTACTTTCTTGCATCAACTACTCGTAACAAGTGCCATATGAGCTCGTAGCTCTTGTCAAAGAAGAATTTCACAAAATCAGATAATTAAGGAAGAATATTCAATTGTTTTTCAGAAGTTAATTTTCCAGCTTGAGCGGTTTGAGCCTGAAGAGGACCATTGCCAAGAAGGGCCGAAATATAGCTCCAATAAAATCGAGCTGACTTGTCCCTGTTGCACCGTCAAATATGATTCGCAGTCAGCTTGGGCTGAATTAATATTCGATTCAGTTCATTTCAAATATTTTATTGACCTCCTATATCGGAGAGTAAAAAATTAAATAAATACAAACAAATTGGCCCAACATGTAATACTAAAAAAAAACAATCTGGCCAAAGAATACTGATTGTACAAGAAAATAAAATTATACACACGTGTTAAACTATATTAACCCTTTTACCGCTAAATACAAGTTATGAGTAAGAGAAGACATATCTATTCTTTATGTCTAATTAAAGTTGGAACACATGGCTTGTAGCTGATATTGGATTCTTAATTCATTATTGTGATTGACTGTTTAGGCTAAAACAAAACCATATTGATCTAAGATGTAGAGAGAGAATTATTCGAATTAGGAAAAAAACCTCTATTTTACTATATTTTATATAGTAATACGGTTTATATAGTTTTATTTACTATATTTTACCCTTTCAGGGATAACTCTTCGCGCGGAGATCGTCATCTTGATATAATGGACTCGACGAGTCCCCTCCCAACTCCACCGGGGTCACCAAATCCACAGGCACCGTGGCGAACTCGGTTGAATACAATAAAGAATAGTTTCCTGGGGTCACCGAGGTTCCACAGACGGAAGTTGCTGGCTCAAGGTAAGACGAAGCCTACACTGTCAGAAGTTTCAGAACAGACAACAGAAGGATGTGTGGTTTCAACAGACGGTTCGTAACAGACAACACTTGGGGTGTTATCAGCTGTGTTGGAAAACATTATACGTGAAATGTTATGTGGAACAAGCTTTGCCAGGAAGAGCCATTTACTGACATTTTGTTTGTTGTTATAATGTCGGAAAACTCAGCAGATGCTTTTTTGCGATTTTTCGGGTCTTCCTGACGGCAACGCTTGTTATGTATAACATTTTCAAACACGGTAGACAACATCCGAAGTGTTGTCTGTTACGCATTGTCTGATGAAACTGCGCATCCTGTTAACTGTTATGAAACTTCTGACAGTATACTGGGCAATTCTCATCATTTTTGACCGCTCATCATTTTTTATATACTTATTAGTTCCGTTTTTGCATATACCACGGTGTAAAGTTGTTTTCGCTACCGTGGTATCTAGATAGAAGAAAGTATCCGTGGAAGTACACTTTAGTTGCGTTTTTGCAGATACCACGGTCTAAAGTCGTTTTCGCAATTAGTGTGGTATATGATGCCACGGTCAAAAGGCGTTTTTGCAGTTATCGTGGTATCTGGCCAGTCACAATGGTAACTGATATTCAGTACTACGGCCCGACCGTGGTATCTGAAAAAGTCATCTCACTTTCATCGTCACCAACAATAGAGCCTAGAATTTTGTCAAATTGGTGGCGAAGAAGTTTGGCGCTTATAGTCGTGTGACTGGAAATCAGTTTTTGGGATCCCAAAACGTAAGTGGAGGGATACCTATGACACCGCAAAAGTTATCCGTCTGTCCGTCCGTCTGTAAGCACGATAACTCTCGAAGGGAATGAAACTTGGTGTGAGGATTGTTTGGGTCAAGGGTAAGGTCAAGTTCGTAGATAGGCTCTGTAGCCCTATATTTGGGGGTGGGGGAGGGGTTCAAATTAAGGGACAAACAAAATATTTTTAAACAGCTAGTGTGATAGTCGATTATGGGGTAAGAAGACATGCTGAGCACGATGGTGAAAATGATTTTCTCGCCCGACAACTAGTTAGACTGGAGTCTGGCCAAAACCGGGAAGTTTGTTAAAAGTAAAAGTTTTATTTGAAGTTGATTACATGTTTGGTTTAGGGGTAAGAACATGCTGAACACGACGGTGGAATCCATTTTCTCGCTAGACAAGTATTTCGTCCGGAATCCGACAAAAACCGGAAAGTTGGTTTGAAGTAAAAGTTTAATTTGAAGTTGATTAAATGTTGGATTTAGGGGTAAAAAGACATGCTTAACACGATGGTGAAAACCATTTTCTCGCCGGACAACTAGTTCGCCTGGAATCTGGCCAAAACCGGAAAATATGTTAAAAGCAAAAGTTTTATCTAAAGTTGATTAGATGATTGATTTGGGGGTAAGGTATATGACAATCATTTAAAGTCAAAGTTTTATTTAAAGTTGATTAGATGTTCTCTATAAGGGATAAGCAGATACCCTGGATTCGTTTCTGAATTTTCTTTTTTTTGCTGGACTAGCAGTTCCCTTGGAATTCGGGCGAAACCGCAAATTTGGCAGAAGTAAAGCAGGAAGTTTCGGTCAGTATCGTCAAAGTATATATTTCTGTAGAGGTATAGATAGATAGATATAATATCTGAACTCGGTTTTCTCTGATGATTAGCCTGGCGAAGACTAGATCTGGCGAAGACAGGGCCCAATTGTCTGGATCAAATCTTAGATTTTTGGGATCCCATCGACACCTTTGGTCTTGTCGTTTTGGGATGACTTCGAAAAACACAGTGCAGAGCAACCGTAGTATCAGATACCACGGTGCAATGCAGAGCAACCGTAGTATCAGATACCACGGTAACTGGAAAACGACTAATTGCAGATCCAGTTACCGTGGTAAATATACCATGGTATCTGCAAAAACGCGACTTGTATTTTTTTGTTGTTGATGAAAATGATGAAGTCCGTCATTGCCGTTTTTGCAGAGCAACCATAGTATCAGATGCCACAGTAACTGCAAAAACGACTAATTGCAGATCCAATTACCGTGGTAAATATACCATGGTATCTGCAAAAACGTAACTAATATTTTTTTTTATTACGATTTTCAGAACCGCAAGTCCGGCCACTGTCGTTTTTGCAGAGCCACGGTTACAGACACCACGGTAACTGCAAGTCGACTAATTGCAGATCGAGTTGACTAACTGCAAGTCGACTAATTGCAGATCGAATTACCGTGGTAGTGGTATCTGCAAAGTTTTTGTTTTCAATACTACCATTCTCAATCGGTCCTTAAGTAACGAACGGAGAGCCATCTACTTTTGTAGTGCATACAAGTTGAGGAAGTTGCTTCCTGTGCCAAGAGCCTCGATTTGTTGCCATAGCGCTGCCGCATCGCTACTGCAGCACTTCTTTGCTTTTGCACAATATGCGTTTTTGGATTCACTTTCTTCTTGGTTGAAGCGGCAGCACTGCAGCCTTGCAGGGAAGCACGGACTTGGTCGGTGAGCAAGTCCGTGATTCTCGAGAAGCGCTGCCGTCTTCCTCGGAAGCACTGCAGTGCAAAAACGGATGTAGAAAGAATCAGTCCGGAATCGGCCGAGAAGTGGACCTGCAGCATGCAACAGAAACGAGGCTCAGGACTCCACGGACCGCAAACCGCAAGTGAATGCCTCCGTATGCATTTTGTTCGAACCGTTCGAACATCTGTGTATTTATTTCCTTGCCATTTCAGTTCAGTAGTTGCGTTTTTGATCGAAGCTTTGTTTGGCCGTTAGCGTCGCGGGTAGCTTACTGTTCATTTTCAATCGCCGTCAAAGTACCTCGATTTCTTAATTATCGTTTTTCGACTTTTTTGACCTTGTCATCCTCTGTGCAGACTAACTTCTAACTTGTTAGCTCAGTTAGACGGTATTAAAGGGCCTCTTGCTTATTCTGCCTTTTATGATATCCCAAGTTCTGAGAACGGATTATAAGCTTCTGGAAACCCCGCCTTTCGCCTTTGTTTCGTTATGTACCTACGACTTCTTAGCGCTTTTTCGGCCTAGCCGAGTTTTGACAGTCACGCTACGCAAACTTTGCAAACTTCCGCCGACAACTCTCTCACACATATGGACATGAAAAGCTTCAAATATTGCTTTTATTTTGGAAGACCATCTGTTTTATTTTGCTTGGTTTTCCCATTTTTTTAACCACTGTAGATTCAGTTTTCAAAATTTTGCGTCCAGCCACCGCATCGGAGAGCAGGAATTCTGAATAGAGTCGATAAACGCTAACAAGAAAATGGCTCATTTCACGTGGCAAGTAATGGTATTTTTTTGAAATCCAATGATTCGGAGCCATTTCGTCGTGAAAGATCATTCCATGTAAGAGTTGTGATCTAAGCCCCATTAACCTATTCTGTGAAGGTTGTCATTCGTATTAACTCTCTGAGTTTCCACCAATCGCATATTTAGCTTGATGATTATAATATACGCCTTCGTTTGTGTGAATGATGCATGTGCTTAGGAACTGGACTGCGATGTGTGGACCAGTGTAAAAATGCAAAAGCTCCGAGCAAAAGTTCGTTGGGCCTGACCGGGATTTGAACCCGGGACCTCTCGCACCCGAAGCGAGAATCATACCCCTAGACCATCAGGCCTGTCTGGGAACAGTGCTGGTCAGAGTCAAGCTAATTGCTTGTAAATCTCACGTAACTATAGGAAAACTACCTGAGAGCAGAGGCGTTACTTGCCAAAATGTTTGGGTGGGTAAGGTATTTACCGGGCAAATATTACCGACTGGTTTGCACAAAAACGAGTATTTTGACGAAAAACGACTGATTTTCAGTAATAAACGACTGTTTTTAAGAAAAGATCTACTATTTATATGCAGACCCACTGTTTTTAAGAAAAAATTACTGTTTCGAAGAAAATTCGGCTGTTTTAACGAAAAATTTAGGCGCATCGCGTCAATTCTATAATTTTTTTACCGACTCGCCGGCAACTTTGGAGGGGGAGTGTACCCCCCATACGTGACGCCCCTGCCTGTGAGCACACCGGTTGCAAAGAACGTTGTTACTATTGTCCTTCTTCCAGACGAGTTGCACTTTACCCCCGAGTCTTCCCCTGAGCTGACGAAACGGTCGTGGTTCGGGAATTTGATTGGCTCCGAGAGAGACGAGAACTATACCATTCTGGTGAAAGGAAAGTCTCTTGCTTCAATAAAAGCGGATCTCGTACATGCTCTTTTATCTGTAAGTATAGGTTGGATTACAGCCAATCATCTCGTACAGCGCATTCATATCTCATATATGTTAGAGGGTCTGCTTACTTGCCAAACCCGAGTGTACACCAGACGAGCACACGGAAAACGTGGAGAAAAAGGGATGTACAGTCATTCCAAACGGGCACCTGATGCACAAAAATCGAGTTGTCAATCCCTGGAGATCTAGCCTGCAGAAACTTCCGTTCTTCAGTCCCGGATGGTGCGTTAAACGAGGGCTTACTCACTCCCAAAGGGATGTACTGTAAGCAAGGCCGTATCCAGGGGGGGGGGGGGGGTTAGGAGGTTCACCCCCCCCCCCCCCCCCCCCCCGAAACATACAAAAATAATGATTTGTATAGGCTTTTCCCCCTAATCTATGTGTTTTTTTGTTCTTTTTTGTCCGACCAGCAGGCAATAACCCCCCCCCCCCCCCCACCCCGAAATAAATTCCTGGATACGGGCCTGACTGTAAGTGCTTGGTGCCGTCGGCCCGCAGCCGGTACCCGTGGAGGATTGTACGGTGGTGGCCAACAAGAGATTAACCCCTCGGTTTTATACAGATAAATTTATACGGGACAGATCTGGGTTGCAGAAATGCCGGCAGAAATTTTCATTTACGACTAAGCGAGTTTATACAGGACATAAACAACATCCGCGTTCAGTCCACTCTCCTTGTATCAAGAACGGAAAATGGTAACTTCCGTAAATACTGACCAGATGTTTACATGTCAAAAGTTTCGTAACACAAGGATGCGCAGTTTAAACAGACAACACTTGGGATATAATGTGTTGTGATTTGAAAACGTTATGCATTAAATAATATGCATAACAAGCATTGCCAGGAAGAGCCGAAAAACCGTTGAAAAAGCATCTGCTGACCTTTCCGACATCGTGACGAAAAAAGGAAAAAGTCAGCGACTAAGTCTTTTCGGCGGTGTTTCGGCTCTTCGTGTATGCATACGTTTAAGTGCGCGACGTTCGGAAAGCACAAAATCATCGTAAGTGTTATTTTTTTAAACTGCGCATCCTTGTGTTATCTGTTATAAAAGTTATATGCAGTGTAAACCCAAGATTCTGTGCCCCATCGGTTTCGCATAGCGCCGAAGAGCAACGTATTGAATCTTTCACAGACGTGAAGATGAAGAAGTCTCAAGAGTTCATTCGGGTCGGGAATTTCAATCAAACAATCAATCAATTTTATTTAGAACCCTAATAGCACTAGGCTAACATGGGCCGGAAAAATAAACACTCACTACAATACAAGTAAGACGCAAACTAACAAACAATAAATAAGAAACGAACATAGATCACGAACCGTTAAAATGTTTAGTAAAATACGGAACGAATGAATTAAGGTATATTTCGGAAGATTTTGTAGGTGGGGGAACAATCTTGGGTTTTGGGTCGTCCTTGCTTCGCGTATTCGGTCCATGAGAGGGTGTAACGAAGTCTGGAAGGAGGGTCCTGTGGTGTTGAGAATTCAAAATTTGGTGGCCAAAACGCATGAGAAGATTATGTCTTCTTTCAGACAGTTTTTCGATATCGAGGATTTGAAGGCTTTCGTTATAAGATTTGTAAGCTTAATGCTGCAACTGTTGACTGTACAAGCCTTATTCACCCAAAAACTAATTCAACGGACCGTTAAGGGGCGTCATTCGTACCCTAGTTCATAGGCTACATCAATTCATTTCTATGCTTTGGTATTTCTCTCTATACATTGCCTATTTTCCTTGTGAATGTCCTGAATTCAGTTGTTCAGTTTAATGACGATCTTGCGCTAGGGAGTTGTTTGTTGTGTGCCGTTCAGGAAATCTGAGGTTATTATCTATTGCTTTAAAAGCCCGAGGGCTGTATAATAAAGAACAGTAAGGCAAAAAATAAAAAACAAACACATGACTGATAAACTACTAAAACAGCACGATATTCAATTCAACTCCAAAAATCTGTTTCTGTGCTCTAATGCCAGCCTGAGGAAACGACCAAATCTTTCCATACTTATAAAGCGTTTGTTAACAATTTTCTTAGCCAGCCAACCATCATCAAACAGGCATGTACCAAACGCTTCATTTCGCAGTTCACTCAGTTCAGTACGCTCACGCATCAGATGACTCACACCATCATTCATACTTCCGCACATAGGGAAAAAACAAGAACCTCCGTCCCATGCCCCTCCCTATATATTGCGATATATTGTCTTCTTTTCTCAAATGGTAACTACGAGGGTGTTCCACCCTTCTAACAGTAGTCACTATCAGTTACTATTTTCGTTCCAACCTCGTAAAAAGTGACTACGCTGACCGTTCCAACCTTCTCGAAATAGTAACTATTTGCTTACAATGCTCGGGAGTGTAGTAAGCGCGATAACTACGCATCTCTGTGACGTGATTGGTCGGACTCGCCCATGGCATGATATTCTGCTGGAAAATAGAAAAATCGTTCCAGCCTCTTCGTTAAACGCCATAATTCGTTACTTCATGCGTAGTAACTACGGTAGGTTGGTGGAACACGCTCTATAGTTCAGAAATTCCGTTGAAGTTTGTTTTTATCCGCAGATAAGCGAGCTTAGCCACAGTTTGTCTGGCCCAACCACATTCAGAGTGGAGTACAGGCGAGCGGGAACTGGAGCTGCCATGTTCCAGCGCCACGTCCGATTCGACATTGATATAGCACCGGTGTCAAACCCTCCGGAAGATAATGAAATCAGTATTACAGAAGGCTTACTTTACGCGATGACTTTCAGCCTCGTGGCAGGTAAGCTCATTGTGGTTGATAAGGTTCTGCGCAGGGGACAACGAAACGGCCAAACCTTCTAAGTGATTCAGTCTAGCGAATGTTTTTGATCCTTTTTATTAGAATAATGCTTAGGACTTCTTTGCAGCGTTGCCACATCAACAACATTTAGAGAGTGACTTTTGGCCCAAAACAGAGAGTGAAACACGAGTGAAATTTTATATTCATGAAAAAAACGTGAAATGGTCCCTTTTGGTCGAATCGCCTCTGCAAAAATGACACACTCTAATTTGTTTAAAAAAAAACTTGAATCACTTCTAGTCGGAATCCCTGCAGCAAAAATTACACATTTGTACATTTGGACTATTATGTCTTATAGGACAAGAGTTACAAAAACAAAATAGAGTGACAACCCTGCTTTTAGTTCAGTCCAAATACTCTATATAATTAAGTACGAAACATGCCATTGAACCTCGGGAAGAACGAGAAAGGCCACCCAAGCGATCCGATGCAAGCCAATCAACAACCTGTGTTGAGGACAGCTGCGGTGACGTTTCTGGCTCTTCTGCTAGGCACACGGCGATTTTTCCTCGGCACGAGGAGTTATTTAGTCATCAAGAATATTTGTTCCAGCCAGATTAATGTTGTACGGTAGTGATGTTTGTATGATATTTGTTGTTATTTTATGGTGAAAGCTGAAATAAAATTTAATGTTAATATAGGATACAACGGCTTATTGTCAATTGTTGTAAGAAGTTTATTTTTCCATTTGACAGCTTTATTTTTGAAATGAAAAACCATTTTCAGATAGAGGTAGATAGATTGATAGAAAGTTTACTGTACAAATCGATTTGCGATTATTGTAAAAAAAAAAAAAAAAAAAGTGTCCGGGATGAATGGAACGTGAAGTGACACAGCTCGAAAAACAGCTGAAAGAAAACCTACACGAAGACACTTCTGATTGACGCATCATTGTTTTTGAAGAACCTACGCTATATATAGTCATTATGGTTGTTCATAAATTGGAGCTGACGCTCCAGGTTCTGTGTCCCTTTTTGCATAAATTACAGGGTGTTACTATACTCGATTCTCTAAATCAAGTAAATATTCAGTAACTTATTTCAAATAAAACGCTAATCTGGTCATCGGTGCTTTAAATGTATTTTCTCCAGTCTACGGGTAATGTTTTTTGTTTTTTTGACACGCTGTTAGGTTGAAAATTCTTTTCTTGAAAACTTTGATTCGAGTCTTTTTTCTCAGGCAATCTTCGACGCTTCCGACGACTTTGTGAAATACTCCAAATCCAAGTTAGCAGTAGGCGCCCGCCTCCATCCCCCAAGGCGTCTAGAAAGAACGTAGCAGCGTATGGGGATATGAGTGAGAGTGACAGCTTCTACTCGTCTGATAATTCAGAAAGGACTTCTCTGAAGAACACGCCAAGACAGGTGAGAAAACGCGTTGACCTTGGATTTCGGCCAGCGGCGAAAATGTGGGGCTCTGAGACGAGGGAGGATTTAACCATCTGCTTCAGGGTCTTCATGTGCCTGTGGGAAGTTATCTTTGGTGACAGCAGGTGCATGCTGCAAACGCGGATTTGCATGTAGTAATGATGCGCGAGTGTTTTTTGTAAGCAGAATGTTTGCTATATATGTATGGACCGTGTATGAATGACATGTAGAATAATGTAAAAAAAAGTGTTACCACATTATGTAGAATAGAGAAGACTGCCACCTGCGGCCAACAAACCCTTTGGGGCTTTCTTAGCAGGTGCTGCAAATTGTTTTGTACATATGTGTAAAATCTAATCATTCATGTTGCCGATTCTGGCGCCTTGAAGTGAAATAAATCGCTTCACGCCTTTCCAACTCGTTGATTTTCTTTTCCGCGTCACCTGCTTTCCTTTTGGCTGTTTTCTAATCTTGGCGTCAGCATCTGGTCAAAACAAAATCTATTTCTTCTGCAACTGGATCGAACCTCTTTCAACATAAATGCGCGTAAGCGAAACCCGAGTAAAGACAGTTACTGAATGGGAAATTAGTGCGACTTTAACACAGCTCACACTTTCTATTCCAGTCTGTTGACTCCGATGGCGAGAGTGAAACGTCCCGTCCATCCCGTCCTACTAGCCGTCGCAGCAAGTCCGTCCGTCCCGAAGGCAGAAAAGCCAGCTGCTGTCCCACGTCACCCCCTGAACTCAGCGTTGACACGGCTTCATCGAATACCCTCAGCGATGCTGCGAATGCTTGATACATAGCCCATTACTGCTTTGCCCTTAGCTCTGTTACTAGTAATTTAGGAAAGTTGCTGAAGATGAATTTAAGCCCGCTCAGTCCCTTCCGACTCCATGGATTTTAGACAGTGCGTTCCTCTACCTCACACCTATAGGATTCATGGGAGAAATTTTGGGAATTGAAAAGCATTCCATTTGAAAAGCAAATCCGACCTGAGTTTCGAGTAGCTTTTGGTGAGGTCCAATGAGTGCATAATGACGGCTGCTGCAGCCTTCAAAAGCTGTTGCCAGTGAAATGCCCTTATGAATAATTACGAACAACTCATCAAGGGCTCTCGGTACTGTGAGATGACAGGTCCTTTAAACGAGGGGAAATGGGCCGTGTTTTCTGACATCCGCACGTTCAGCTACTTCCGTTGTGTTTGAACGGTCTTTATAGTCGCTTTGCGTAGTGACTAACTAGAAAAGAAATGTTTGCTGAAAAGTTAGTCTCTCTGAAATCATTCCAGTTCATTTTCTAGTCAGAAATGAAGAATTTCAGTACACATGGACGCCGTCCAGTTTTGCGGTAATTTTGTATTTAGGCTTTGCGCTTGTGATATTGATATGTAAACACTTTTAGGCTGTTAGTTAGGATTTTTGAATTCAAGATGTCGCGAGTTGTGCGCCGTTTGTTTGCGAGTGACGGGAGTCCGCGCTTTAGCTTCATCCTAGAGATTCGGCATGTTGAAATTGTATTCCGTGTGGTTACGGGAAAGCGAGTTCAGAGTTCGACGGAGGATGAAACAACACTTTGCTCGATTGGAGAGGCTTCGGCGCCTTGACTCTGTAGTTGATAAGGCGAGAGTATTTATAAGGTGTAAGAAGCAAGTCCTTAAAGTTTGAACCAAAAGGGCTGGGACCAGAAAACATAGTTACCCATCACTTAATCACTAAAATTGGCTTTAAGACCCGCTGAAAATGCGTTACTTCGTTGTTCCGCTTCTGTGGAATTTCCGTCTGGTTTGTCGTACCTCTATGCGCTTGTATTTTTGTTGTATGCCTTATGAGAAATATTTATGACTTTTTTTGTTCGGACGAAATCTTCACCAGTCCCACCACAGCCCACTGAAAAGCCGCGTTTGTGTTGAGATTGAAATTTCCCGCATCATAGTAGAATTTTCGTTGTGGGGACGGGCGCAGATATTCTGAACGTCATAACTAGAGTGATAGTGTAAAATAAAAAATTCGCTTTACAGAATCCAAATAGTCGAGTGTATTCAATTAAATTACACAAAAGTAAGTTGGTTTTTCAGTTAAACTTTAAGAAGCTAGAAAATCGAGTAGTCGAAATTATTGTTCACCTGCTTGTCTTTGTTCATTGGTTAAAGCTTGTTTACCTGAATCTTAGCAGCATTGAACTTGTCTTTAATATAGAGTTCTGTACTACAGAATAAGTACACAAAAATGATGTTTGAATTCACATGCTTTCTACGGTGTACATGAGTTGCTGCAGTAAATTGGTCTCCGTGAAAAAACTGGGGTCTGTCGGCTCGCGCTCAAAGGGATATCTTGTTCATGAGGACCGTAGTGGTGTTGGTCTCAAGGGGCTTTAGTCCCGTGGCCTTCGAGCAGGGAGAGAGCGTCATTCCGAAGGGTTTTATGTTTCTGTTGGTTTAATTTTTGTTGTCAAAACTAACTACGAAGTACTTTTCCGCTTCTCTACGTGCAATTCTCATTTTGCTGTTTTTGCAATGACACTGAAAACGATTGCGTTAAATGGACTACTAATTCACTGAAGAATCCATCGTACCGATAAAACTAATCCGCTCTGCTCTTACTACCATTGTAATTTGCGACAATCTTCATTTCATACGGTGAATCCTGTCTCTTTTTCCGGCACTGCAATGATTTTTCACTTGCCGAGTTTGGCTCTTTTCAAGACGTCTCAGGCTAAGTGATTCCTGATTCGGAGAAGCTGATTGATGAGAAAGGCCAGTTTTGCAAACCTTGCCGCCTTTATCATCCTAACCAAGAGGTTTGAAGAGAGGCTAAAACAGCCAAATCGGTATAAAAAAAAAATTGCAAAAAGAGGTGCCTTTAAAGTAGTAAGTAGTGCATAACAGTTATCAAATGCAGCAGAAACAGTAAGTGGTCTCATTTCAAGGTGATGGTGCACTGTTCGGGTTAGACATAGAACTTTCTTAACTTGACAATAGTTGCGTTTTTGCAGATACCGTGGTGTCTGTTACCACGGTAACTGGATCTGCAATTAGTCGTTCCTGCAGTAACCGTGGTATCTGATACACGATTGCTCTGCAAAATCGATAATTGCCGAAATTGCGCTTTTCATCCCAACAGAAAAACTGATATTCAGTCATATCACTAAGTGCCAAACTCCTTTCCCACCAATTTGATGAAAGTGAGACGACATTTCAGATACCACGGTCGGGCCCTTGTTATCTGAAAATCAGGTACCACGATAACTGTCCACATACCGCGATAACTGCAAAAACGCCTTTTGACAATGGTATCAGATAACTGCACAAACGAATTCAGACCGTGGTATCAGGTACCATGGTATCTGCAAAAACGCAACTAATATTCTTCGTGCACAAGGCCTCTTCGATGTGAGCTCTCAGTCGAGCAAACCGTCCTGTTTCATATTCGCCGAACTCATTGTATATAGATTTCTTCCAAACTTAGGCCTAGTGCTGAACGCCTGAATCTGTAACCAAGATTGATCTCAGTTTGATTGCAATCTGCCAAAAATTGTTGCCTGTGCGTCCATTTGATATATTGTTACGTCTTTGTCTTGTGGTATTTGTGTTTATGCTCTGTGCATTTAAACCATGTCTGGCAAGCTTTAACTTACGCCGTACCGAGCAGATATTTGAACGCCTGTAGGCTCTATTTTCCTTACAGGCAATTTGCGTAAAAGTTTACTGATATCCGTGTTTGGCTGCGTGGTATGCTCATAATAGTTGCCTTTTTGATCCGAATTAGAAACGAATTCTCAATTTCTTGCGTTGTTGCTCTGATAGTAAATTCTGGATTCTCCTCGCTCCGTTCTCTTCCCTGATTGGTCAACAGAGTACGGGTGTTCAATACGTAAACACGTATACCGGGTTGCGGACGAGCTGGCGAATTATTGTTTTTGTCAAAAGCGGAAAAGGAGAAGCCAGAGGAGCAAAAACGGTAATTTGTACGACAATCGAGGATTCAGAAGCGAGAATTCACAAAGGAGAATTCGGATCAAAAACGTAACTATTGTTGCTTGTTCCTAAAATCTAAACTCGTAACTTTCTAAGAACCTCGAGGTTTAAATCTGTAGAAACACGTCCACACAATATACTGTTTGTTCTGATCAAGATATTGTTCTAAGCTCCTATGAGCTCGGCTGCATGTTCAGTCGTTAGTGTGCCAACTTTTTCTAAACATCGGCTTAGAAATTAATGTTCCAGTCGCAGCCTACATTGTTAGAAGTTTCATAATAGATAGCACGAGGATGCGCGTTTCAACAGATAATGCGTAACAGGTAACACTTCGGATGTTATCTGTTGTGTTTCAAAATGTTATGCATAATAAGCGTTACCATTAGGAAGAATCGAAAAACCGCCAAAAAGTATCTGCTGAGTTTTCCGACATCTCCGTCAAGCACACTTCTTACTAGAAGTCATCTTTTCCCTACGGAACAGACCAGATAAAACGATTTCAGAAAACACCATTACTTTCCATATGAAATTAGCGATTTTCTTGTTAGAGCATGTCGACTCTGAGCGTGTTCCACCCTTGTACCAATAGTAACTATTAGTTACTATTTCCGTTCCATCCTCACGAAAAGTTACGACGCTGACCGTTCCAACCTTCTCGGAATAGTAACTAATAGTTACTATTTGCTTACCATGCTCCGGAGCGTGGTAAGCGTAGTAACTACTCATCTCTGTAACGTGATTGGTCGGATTCGCCCGTGGCATGATATCCCGCTGGAAAATAGAAAGATCGTTCCAGCCTTGACGGCAAAAAGCCAGAATTTGTGACGTCATACGTAGTAACTACGGTAAGTAGGGTGGAACACGCTCTCTATCCAGCCTTCCTGCTCTCCGGTGCGGCGGCAGAGCGCAAAACGTTTGAAAAGTGAACGCGCCGTGGCTAAAAAATGTTAAAACTAAGCAAATAAAAGAAGTCAAAAAGAGAAGATTATCATATCCTTATACGTGAAAGAGTTGTTAGCGGGACATTTAAGATTCCGTCAAACTTTGCGTTGTCTGACGGGCTAAACTCGGCACAGCCGAAGAAGTGCAAAAAATTCGTAGGCATAAAACGAAACAATGGAGAAAGCTGGGAATTTTAGAAGCGTCCACAAGGGAGCTAGGTATATTGAATGAATGAATGAGATTTATTTCCCATTTTTAAGACTCAAGTCATAAATGGAGTATGAAAGAAAAGAAAGAAAAAAAAGACAAGAAGACACAACATGTAACACATAAATTTTGATACTCTTATTTACACATGGGGCAACATAGCCCTAAACAAAGTATGGCTAGCGTCAAGAGAACGAATAAAACCTGCAGTTCGCTCAGATATTGCAATAAACGGATCGGTGACATTATACTTTGCCGACAATCTAGAATTACGGGCCCTTTATTATAAAAGGCAGAATAAGCAAGACGGGTTCTTTAAGGAATAAAGTCAGGAGATGCTTTTTTGGCTCTTCCTAACAAAGCTTCTTATGCATAACATTTCATGAACATCTTTTTCAAACACAACGCATTATCTGTTGCAACCGCGCATCCTCGTATTATCTGTTATGAAGCTTCTGACAGTGTATTCCTCGACTTTCGAGGCTTGCTATTCGCTTGCACGGGCAGTATGCTCAGCTGCGTTCTTTGCGAGTTCTTTGGTGGAAATCGTAGTAGCTCGGATAAAGAGTTCGCGTTATCTTTTAGATTTTTTTTTTAAATTCACCTCAGAAGAAGAAAGTTAACGTTTGAAAACAAGGCTCCGAACATGGAAATTTGTCAAGGAAGAAGTAGCATAATTACGCCAGAAAAGAGTTCACGTCTCTCAGCTCTTCAGGGAGAAGATGAAAATAGAACAGGGATCTTGCCTCCCTCGTTTTCACGAGTTTGGTACTTGGATCTTTTACACGCGTATACTATCGATATCCATGTCATAGATGTAGGTGAGCATTTTTTCGGTAGAAACAAAGCATTCCGAATATGGTATTCCTCAGAGCAGCCACTCAAGACCTCGCGAGAACGTTTTAATCCATTTCTAGCAGTATATTTATTGAAGTTTTCTTTGAACAGTTAGAGAAATAAAATTGTCAAACTGGAAACAAAGACAGCTGTCGATACGTCTTCACTCCGATATGAGTCTACAGGCGTATTCTCGTCGTTCCCGAGGACTCGTCAAAATCCCTTTCAGATTCAGAGGGGAATCAGTTTTTGCTGTGTTGGTGCAATGTAAAATTAATTAAAAACAATCAGAATAAACAAAACCAAAACTAAAGTGGATCCAGACTAATTTCGTCAGCTGCAGATTTATTTTTTTTTCGAACACAATTCATTTTGGAAGCGTTCTCGTTGTTTCCCGTAGCCTACTTGTGAGTCCGCGTGGAGCGACTCCCTCTATTCTCGCCGTTCCCTTCGACTCCCCGAGGAGTAAGAATAGCAAGAATACGCCTATAGATATAAGTGAGCATTTTTTCGATCGAAACAAAGCATTCCGGATATGGCATTCCTTAGAGCAGCCACTCAAGACCTCGCGAGAATGTTTTCGTCCATTTCTAGCAGTATGTTTATTGAAATTTTCTTTGAACAATTAGAGAAATAAAATTATCAAACTGGAAACAAAGGCAGCTGTCGATACGTATTCACTCGGGTAGTCAATCACTTCCAGCCATCGCGGCGAGATATGTCACTATGCCTTGGTCCTCGCGCTCGTCTAATGTAACTTCACTGTCGGCCTTTATACGGTGACCGCAGATTTCTAAAGTAACAAAGTTTGTGCAAAAATGTAATGCCATATAAGACGAGGGCATTTAGTCGTCGTTCCTCGAGTTGGAGAGACAGTCTTTCATGAAACACCTACGGCGCTTCATCAGCTTCTTCGGGCAAGGCTTGCCTCCGTTCCTTGCGTAAACCTGGAAAAGCGAGCGAGTTAACGTGGTTGGAAGGGGATGATGTCTTTACGTAGACACGACACTACGAAGACACGACACTACATCGAAACGAAAAAAGCGTCAGTACATGGACACGTCACTACAGAGACACGACGGAACGAAGACCGACACTACATGGAGACGACGCTACAAGTACCGACACTACATGGACACGACGCTACAAGTACTGACACTACATAAACACGACGGTACAAGTACTGACACTACTTAGACACTTTCTGATTTTCGACGTAGTGTCGGATTTTGTCCACGTAGTGTCGTTCGACGTACCGTCGTGTCTACGCAGTGTCGTTCGATGTACCTCGTGTCTACGTAGTGTCGTCCGATGTACCGTCGTGTCTACGTACCGTCGTTCGATGCACTGTCGTGTCCACGTAGTGTCGTTTTTTTTTTCCACGTAGTGTCGGGAAATTTGTCCATGTAGCGTCGGATTTTGTCCACTTACTGACGTGTCTACGTAGCGTCGTGTCTATGTAGGGGCGGGCACCCGTTGGAAGGCGACTTCAGAGATGAACTTGGCGCCCGCAGAACGCAAATCTTTTCCGATTACATTTTTGAATTCGCCAAGAAAAAGCGAATTTTTTCGAACTGTATATGCGCATGAGAATCCGCGTTTTGTGGGCACAAAGCCAATTCTTGTTTTCGCGACAAGCTTACGTCGCCACCGCAATTCTAGAAGATGATCAGCACCAAAGTTGGCTTACAACAAGGATTATAACATTTCATATCCTCGAGGTCGCTCGACATCCGGAACATGGACGGTCAGTGGGTCGGGCGACACAAGGATTCTCTAGCACATTGGTTCCCAACCTTTTTTATACCGCGTACCCCTAATCCAGGTTCGAAAAGGTTGCGTACCCCCTTTTTCAGAACGTGAAACGTGAAAAAGACGATATTTATTAGAAATATATATAAACTCAATGAAACACTCGAGGCTGCTTTGTAGCAAACATATTGTCAAACCACGGCTTGACATCATTAAAGGCAATATTTTTTACAGTCCGCCCGTTTCTGTGTTTGGTTGTGTTGTTCTCCGTGGTTTCATCAAGCTGCATCGCAAACGTGTTCGTTAACTCAATTCGCAACCTGAATGACAATCTCACTTGCAGTCTCTTTATTCTTCTTGAAACAATACTGTCGACACAGGAACAGATTTTACGGCAGTAGGCTAGCTGTTGTGGAATTAACATTATTTCGTTGACTTTCACTAAGGCAAGTAATCAGAGATATCGCGCACGGGTTGGCAACATCTCTCCCCCCAAAGTGGTCGGCCAGACGGTTAAAAAGAAACCACTAGGCGCGAAGCGCCGCCATTTTTCGTAAAAACAGTTATTTTGTGAAAAACAATCAGAGATATCGCACACAGATTGGTAACACCCCTCCCCCCAAAGTTTGTCGGTAAAATTTACCTGCCAGTCAGTAAAAATACCTTGCCCCTCAAAACACATTTTGGCTAGTGACGCCTCTTCTCTAGTATTAGGCTTTTGGCAATCAAAATGAATGAGGCGAGATTTTGAAGCTACAGATCAAACTGATTTTGGTTCCTTCGCATACCCCTTGCAAGGGTCTCGCGTACCCCTTTGGGTACGCGTACCACCTGTTAGGAACCACTGCTCTAGCAGATGGTGAAATAATGGCGATCTCTTCGATTCACTTTCCGAAAAGCAAAGCGAGAATCCGCCGACCGCAAGAACAAACGGAAAGTCGTCGCGCCTCTGTAGTACCTTTGCAACTTCTCGTTGACTTGCCGAAATCACTTTCCACTCGCGTAGTGGATTCGCTTTCCAAGTCACTCGCGGAAACTAGCGGAGCGCAAGCACAGCTCTGGGAAGCAAAGCGGGTTTCAGCCGAAGTCGCAAAACCAGCCGGCGCAGAAGTTCATGGAGCTTTCTAGACCGCCAGAATCGCCCTGTAGCTCGTCCTCCAGCAAGGCATCGGTCCGACCTTATAGCGCTGCCTGCCGGAATTCACTTGAGGGTCTCTTAACATTGGAGTGGCAGAAATCACAAAGCGCTGTAATCCATAATACAACAAATGCATATCAAACTGCTCGCTTTACGATCGATATGCGCCACCTCTAGGAACAGTAGCTAGAGAAGTAACAAGACCAAAGGTTTCGATGGGATCCCAAAAGTTTCATATCTGACCCAGACAATTGGATCTTGTAGATATCAGCGTGTGTACTTACCCCTAAACGTCATCTCTACTTTGACGAAACTGATCAGAACTTCCAGCTGCCTTCAGGGGCGTCCCGAGCCTTTCCTCACTGGGAATCGGTACCTGATTTTTACTAAATTTATTTTATTTTATTTTTTTATAAAAACACAGCGAGTTGCCTTCATGAAGCTACAACATAAAACATTGCAAAAGTATATAGAAACAAGTCTAAAGAGAAAATTGGCGCGTTTTCACTCTTATCCGCTTATGTCTTTTTTACATGGATACGCCGTCACTAGCCTTTTACCTTTGGAAGCCTTTCCAGTTTTGCCAACAGGACTTGAAATAATCGAAAAAAAACCGCCGTTGCTGCATAGCGACAACGTCGCTAACAGCAGTACCCAGGATTAATTAAGGCGCCGCGGGCGAAATTTTTTGAATCCAACTTCTTCCCATGCAAATTCTAGCTTTTAACATGGTTCAAGCCCCCGAAAATTTCAAGCCTGAAACGCCAACTAAATAACGACCTTTCTTCTAAATAGTGGTGACTGCAAAATGCGACGCAGGCGAAATTTTATGGATAACACCGATGATAAAATATGCGATCCCAAGATTACCTATCCAACCCACAGCTGTCTGGCGAAATGAAAGGGGCGATCTAGGGTAAAGTAGATACAAAGTACATTTGTTCGGAATTCCCAGCAAACAAAAGTAGGCTGGTTTTCACGTCCAGAGACATGCTTATTGTGCAATCCCAAGAAGCACAAAAATTAACAGCAACCAGAAGCTACCGTAAATGGTAAAGAACGAGAGCTAAATAAATCCCACTTAAATTTCCGAACTCAGTAACTGGGCTGAAGCAAATAATGAATTCGTAGTGTACCGAAAAACTAACTAAAAAAATAAGGAACAGATCAAGAGCGGTACAACAACCGAATTGCGTAATGAAATAAACTCTTGTTAGAACCACCTAAAACAACCGAATTCAGCAAGTCTAATAATCGAAACGGACAAAAGAAAAATGCGGTGAATTACCGTATTCGGTAACGAATCAGAACCAAAAGAGTCTCACCGAATTTAATTATGAAATGGACTGACCGAATGCGACCGAACTCGGTAAAGAGACCAAACAAACAGGTTAAATCACCGAATTTGCGCAGGGACGGACCGAATGCGGCGAAATCGATGCGGAATGAACAAAAGTTGAATGAATCAGAACCAATCAGAATCAGAACCAAATGTATCTGATTAATGACCGAATTATGAAATGGACTGACCAAGTGCGACAGAACAGATACGGACTTGAGAAAAGCCCGGTGAATTACCGAATTTGCTAACGAATGAGACCAAAAAAAAAAGGTTAAATCACTGAATCTACGAAAAGGCCGGAGGCGAAGGCCGGACCGAATGCCGTGAAATCGATGCGGAATGAACAAAAGTTGGATGAATTAGCATACTCGGTAAAGAAAGGGGAACCAATAAACACGTTAAATCACTCAATTTGGGAATGCGGGGACAAACGATTTTACGAAAAGGGCATCACGTCGCGTTTTTACCAAGTTTTTCGCCTTCGGAGAAAATTTTACTGAATGCCCAAAACGGAGGGAGGGAGCAGCGCCCCCACCCCCCATCAGGACGCCTGTGGCTGCCTTACTTCTGCCAAATTTCCGGTTTCTGCCGGATTCTGGGCGAACTACTTGTCCGTTAAAAAAAGCTCAAAACGAATTCAGCATATCTCCTTACCCCCTATATCGAACCTCTAATCAACTTCAGAACAAACTTTTAACGAATTTTCAGGTTTTGGCCGAATTCCGGGCGAATCATTGGTCCAGCGAGAAAATAATATACAAATATGGATTCAGCATGCCTCCTTACCACCACATCGAATCTCTTCTCAACTTCAGATAAAACTATTACTTAAAAAAAAATTCCGGTTACGGTCGGATTCCGAGCGAACCATATGTCCGGGTAGAAAATTATTGTCATATAAGGATTCAGCATGTCTTCTTACCCCCAAATCGAATTTCTAATCAAGTTCAACTAAAACTCTTACTTTAAACAAATTTTCCGGTTTAGTCCGGATTCTGGGCGAACTACGTGTCCGGCCTAGTTTTCATAAACGTGCTAAGCATGTCTCCTTACCCCTAGACTAAACCTTTAATCAAATTAAGATTAAACTATTATTTTTCACAAATTTTTCGGTTTTAGCCGAATTCCGGGTGAACTACTGTCCGGCGAGAACAAAATTTCACATTCGGATTCAGTACGTTTCCTTGCCCTTAAATCGACTATCTCATTAGCTATTAAAAATATTTTTTTCGTCCCTTAATTTGAATCCCCACCCTTAAATATAGGACTACAGAGCCCATCTTCGAACTTGACCTGTACAAATAAGAGTCCTCGTGCCAAATTTGAACAAAATATCTCAACCCCTTCGTGAGTTATCGTGCTAACTTTTACGGACAACTTTTACAAAATCGTAGGTATCCCTCCATTTACATTTTGGGATCCCAAAAAATATACTAAGGACCAGGATATTCAGAGGTGGCAGGCTGACAGAGATAGTTCGAAATCTCTAAGGTTTTATACAGATGCGAAAGAGATTATATTTTGGTTAGCCCGTTTCTTTGGTAAAGATGCCTGAATTGTAGAGTTTTTCAGGTTGTGGGTTCTGACCACGTCCCGTTTGCTCTTTTTATGGTTCTCTAAGATCTCACGGGCCTGATATTATAGAGCAAGACACACAGACACAGGGGCGTCACTATGGGGGGGGGGGAGGGAAGGGACTCCCCCCAAAGGTCCTGAGAAAGTACTTTCGTCGGGCGAAGTCCGGCGAAAGTTCACTTGTTTGTCGGCGCGAAGCGCCGGCAAATACAGAAAAAATATAATTTTGTATGCTTTTTATCAGGCATCGGTCGATTCGTCAGCAGATCGGTTGTTTTTATATGCAAGAAATAAAATCCTGCAAATGTTTGTCGGTCAAAACACTGAAGAACTCGAATTCTGCATGCTTCTGTCGTGCCTCGGTATTCTCGTCAACACATTGTTTTTTTTTTATCCAGAAGGAATCCAGAAGAAATAAAAAACAAATTAAGTTTTTGTCGGGGGTCGGTCGCCTCGTCGGCACATCGGGTTCTTTTTATACGCAAGAAGTGAAATCCTGCAAACATTTGTCAGGCAAAGCAGAAAAAATAAAATTTTGTATGCTTTTTATCAGGTATCGGTCGATTCGTCAGCACATCGGTTGTTTTTATATGCAAGAAATAAAATCCTGCGAATGTTTGTCGGGCAAAACACTGAAGAAATCGAATTCTGCATGCTTTTG
This sequence comes from Branchinecta lynchi, assembly GCA_023053575.1. Taxonomy (NCBI): domain Eukaryota; kingdom Metazoa; phylum Arthropoda; class Branchiopoda; order Anostraca; family Branchinectidae; genus Branchinecta; species Branchinecta lynchi. The sequence continues at coordinate 27,874,579 of JAKZAP010000004.1, forward strand.
TCGTGCCTCAGTATTCTCGTCGGCACATCGGGTTCTTTTTATACAGAAGGAATCCAGAAGAAATAAAAAACAAATTAAGTTTTTGTCGGGCGTCGGTCGACTCGTCGGCACATCGGGTTATTTTTATACGCAAGAAGTGAAATGCTGCAAACATTTGTCAGGAAAAGCATAAAAAATAAAATTTTGTATGCTTTTTATCAGGCATCGGTCGATTCGTCAGCAAATCGGTTGTTTATATATGCAAGAAATAAAATCCTGCAAATGTTTGTCGGGCAAAACACTGAAGAAATCGAATTCTGCATGCTGTTGTCGTGCCTCGGTATTCTCGTCGGCACATCGGGTTCTTTTTATAGAATCCAGAAGAAATAAAAAACAAATTAAGTTTTTGTCGGTCGTCGGTCGACTCGTCGGCACATCGGGTTCTTTTTATACGCAAGAAGTGAAATCCTGCAAACATTTGTCAGGCAAAGCACTAGAGAAATCGAATTCTGCATGCTTTTGTCGTGCCTCGGTTCGTCGGCACATCGGTTTCTTTTTATACATAAGAAATCCAGAAGAAATATTTTTTTTTATGCTTTTGTTGGGCGTCGGTCGACTCGTCGGCACATCGGGTTCTACTTATACGTAATAAATCAAATTTTGCAGACTTTGTCGGGCACACCCAGGAAGTTTAAGTTTCATTGGCACAAGGGGTCATTTTTACACGTATGAATCAAGTTCTGTACAGTCTAGTCGAGCACAATACAGAACAAATCAAATGCTCGATGGTTTTGTCGGGCGTCGGTATTCTCGTCGGCACATCGGGTTCTTTTTACACACACAAAAAACACCAAATTCTGTAACTTTTTATCGGGCGCATGCCGAAAGTTTTAAGTCTCGTCGGTACATCGGCTTCTATTTACGCGTAAAAAATAAAGTTCTTTACAATCTTGTCGGGCAAAACACAGAAGAAATCGAATTCTGAATGCTTCTGTCGGGCGTCGGTATTCTTGTCCGCACACCGGGTCTTTTATACGTAAGAAATCAAATTCTGCAAACATTTGTCGGTCGCAAATTTTTCCGGAAAAAATACAGATTTAAAAAAAAATTCGCCAGCGTTGCTTAGTTCAACTTGTTCTGGGTACAGTCGTTGGAAGCTTCGCTTCTTAGGAAAAGTTTAAACGAAAAGCCGAATATGTGAAATTAAACATATGAATTTACATCAAAGGAACAATGTCAACTGATGCATTACAGTAAGTTTTACACAAAATTTCGCCTGCGGCGCATTTTGTAGTATTCCCTATTTGGAAGAATGGTGTATCATTTAGTTTTCCTTTTAGGATAGAAATTCGTGGGGTTTGAAACACGTTAAAAGCTGGAAATTGTATGGTACTATAGCTGAATTTTCTTCAAAAAAAAAGGTTAAAACAATTTCGCATGCGGCGCTTGGTTTAACTTGCCTTGGTACAGTCATTGGAAGCTTCGCTTTCAAGCGAAGTTAAAATGAAAAGCCGAATATGTGAACTTTAAAATACGAAATTATACCAAAGGAATAACCTCAATAGATGCGATGTTACAGTTAGTTCACACAAAATTTCGCCGTCGGCGCTTGTAGTATTCTTTATTTAGAAGAACAGTGTTTCATTTAGCTTGGCGTTTTAGGATTGAAATTCGCTGAAACATGTTAAAAGCTAGAACTTGTATGGTAGCTATAGGTAAATTTTTCCGGAAAAAAAGGCAGATTTAAAAAATTTCGCCTGCGGCGCTTGGTTTAACTTGTTCTTGGTACAGTCGTTGGAAGCTTCGCTTTTTAGTGAAGACTAAAATGAAAAGCAAGATATGTGAACTTAAAATACGAAATTATATCAAAGAATAATCTCAACTGATGCATCACAGTTAGTTATTTTCAGCTAAAGTAGTATCTGCTATGCCTGAGATTTGGGGCTTCCATAAGGGGGATAAGCTAGAGAGTGTACAGTTACAATACTTTAAGAGGGTATTAGGGGTTAGCGTGAAAACTAATAGTTTAGTAATAACAGGGGATTTAGGTTTAGGGTCGATCCGGAGTAGTAGGTTAGTAGCTATCATAAGATATTGGGAGAAAGTGACGAGTTTGCCAAGAGTGAGAGTTCTGAAAGCGGTGTATTTGGAAATACTTGGAGGTAAGAAAAGGGATTCTTGGCCTCAGTAAGTTAAAAAAAATATTGGAGGATTGTGGTTTTGGGGGTCTGTGGTGTGATGGAGTGGGACCAGGTTACCCCCTAGGTAAGGTAGCTATGAGTGAAAGAAAGGCTAAGAGACCAAGAGATTCTGAGGTGGCATGGGGGTGTATCAGAGCACCAATCTCTGAAGTTGTATGGTGTGGTCAAAGAGACATGGGTAGAAGAATTATATTTTAAGTTCGGATTCGGGGGGGGGGGGGCAGAACTGAAGTGGATGGTGAGTCTTAGGGCGGACGCTCTTCCGGTGGGGATGCGGAGAAGTTATATTGGTAGAGATAGGAAAGGTACTGGTCCTTTTGTCCAATGTGTGGTATTGAAGGAGAGGATGCGGTACATTTCATATGTTATTGCGAGGAGTTTAAATAATTAAGAAAGGAAGTGTTTGGTCGGGAGGCTTGGGAGGAAAGGGATTTGGTCTCAAGTATGGAGGTAAGTGTTTTGGTGAGATCCAAAGGCTGGGTAGATTCGGGTGGAATTGGGTGGTTTAGATAGGGTGGAATTGAAATTATTTATTAGTATGCGTGCTGACACTTTACCTCGAGTAGATAGGAGGAGGTAAACGGGTAGGCGGATTGGGAGAATTGGTCCTTACTTCTGTCTTATGTGTGTGGAGATATTTATTTATTTATTTCTTAATAGAAAAAAGACGGTAAGCCGAAGCTTCTCTCTCTACCTCTATGAATGAGTGTGTGCGACATCTTATGTGTGGTTGTAGGGAATTGAATAATTTGAGAAGAGAAATATTTGGATTCAATGAGTTTGATTAGGAATGGATGGGGCAAATGTTTAAGAGTGACTGTTATGTTACAAAGAAAGTGGGTAGATTCCTCAAGCTGCCAATAATGATTCACAGACAGCATTTTTTTGTAGTTTTTAGTGGTTGTTAGTAATAAGTTCGTCATTGTGTTTCTTTTTGTTTGTATTGCCATGGTCCTTCGGCTTTTAGGGTAGTAAATATAATTTCATATTCCTCTCTCGTGGGATACTGTAAGTGTTACCATTATACCTTTTCGTTTACTTATTTAATCCCACCGATGGCTGGTCATTAAAAAGTACATACACAGCCAGCCATAGTAACCGAGGAAAAATACATTCTTTTTGCAAGCTTGTTAATTTGTACGCCTCTATCTGGCTGGAACCAATCAACAGTCGTGCAGCTCTAATTACCATAGGCCCGACTCGATCGATTTTTACCTTGACCATCCTGAACTTCTCTTTCCATCCTTTGCCGCACGTAGCGCTACAGTAGGCCCAGTCGGACCACTCAGATACCATGCAGTCCACCGGCTCGGCTCTTGATTCAAACGGTTTGCGAGGCCGCTGGGGCTCAAACGGCTTCGGTGTCTGCTGTAAGTGGTTCCCTGGTTTGAACGACGGGTAAGAAGCTACTGGTTCAAATGGTTCGTCGTCGTCATCTACGCTGTCGCTCTGGATATCTGAAAGTAAGAAAACCAAAGGTTTGATGGGATCCCGAAAATCTAATATTTGGTCCAGACAATTGGGTCTTGTCTTCGCCATATCCAGTCTTCGCAAGGCTAATCATCAGAGAAAACCAAGTTCAGATATACCTCTATAAGCCATATCTATTTTGACGATGCTGACCGAGTCCACGAAAAGGCGTCTGGAGACCGTCTTGAGACAAGTCCAGAGTCCGAGTCCACCAGCTCTGGGATATATTATTCCACCGCTTTACGCTTGCCTCTGTGGTGACAAAGTTTGATTATTTGCCTTTGATTAGGTAATGAAAAGCTTTAAAAAAGTTATGAAAGGAACAAAGAAAATCGTTCTCCAGCGGATTTGCGTGTATCGGATTTGCGTGTATCCTTTTATTTTCTAGTTGGCTTCCTTATTTTTCTAATTCTAATATTGCGCATATTAAAACTACTTTTTTTAATTTTGGTAAATTTTTGTGTAGACTTTCAAAATTCCATTCTACCTCGTCTACTATAAGTTTGTACCATTTGATAGATCCACTTCAAATTATGCGAAAAAGCAACAAAAATTTCTGTCGAAAATGTCTTCTCTTACTCATAACCTATATTTAGCGGTTAAAGAGTTACTATAGTTTTACACGTGTATATAATGTTATTTCTTTGTATTTTTAGTATGATTTGGCCAGATTGTTTTTAGTAGTATTACATGTTGGGCCAATTTGTATGTATTTACTTCACTTTAAACTCTCCGATCTTGGAGGTCAATAAAATATTTGAATTTGAATTGAATCCAAAAAGTTGGGTGTTGTCCAGAGCAGCTTCGTGCACTCCGTCTCCCATAGATAGGGGAGCTGCCAAGTTCAGAATAAGCAGCTTTGTGGTAACTTTAAACTGGGTACGCGAACTTAGAAGAACCACCATCTATTTCACAAACACGCGCTTGTCTGAATAACAGTAGCAATATCATAATAACTTTAAACTGGATATGTAAACTAACGTGAACCACATCAATTATTCTTCCTATGCCCGAGCTATATTAGAATAATAATAACTTATTTATAAGCCGCTTATAAAATACAGTAGAGTAACGAAAAATAAGAAAGGGCTCGAACGAAAAAATCGCGAATTAGGCTGCTTGTCTAAACAAGACCAAAGGTTTCGATGGGATCCTAAAAATCTAATATTTGATCCAGACCATTGGATCTTGTCTTCGCCAGATCCAAGTTCAGGTATACCTCTATAAGCCATATCTATTTTGACGATACTGACCGAAACTTCCTGCTTTATACTTCTGCCAAATTTCCGGTTTCGGCCGAATACCGAGCGAACCAGCAAAAAGGTCCAGCAAAAAAAGAAAATTCAGAAACGAATTCAGCGTATATCCTTATCTCTATAAAGAACATCTAATCAACCAGAGCCCATCTACGCACTTGACGTTACCATTGGCCCAAAGAATCCTCACACCAATTTTCATCCAAATATCTCATTCCCTTCGAGACGGACGGACAGACAGACGGACAGACAGAAAATGTCGTAGGTATCCCTCCAATTACGTTTTGGGATCCCAAAAAGAGTCACTAAGATCAGTCGCGAGTCAATAGCGATGTCTAGGAGGGGGCATGGGGGGATTAAAGAGCGTCAGTTGTTTTTTCAACGCTGAATATTAGCTGGTTTCCGTGATTCTGGCTGTAATTTGGCGACGAAAAAGTCTTCTCGAGGAAATCGCAACCACAAGCAGCCATTTTTTGCGGTATTGGGGGTAGGCTAGGACTTGACATTTTGGTTTCTAAGCATCTAGGCTCAGGAGAGTCTAAGGAATCCTAGAAGAGCCGAGAAATAGCAAACGATGATTACCATGAAGCGTCTGAGACCTAGTATACTGAAGACTGGTGGGCGCTTTCCCTATCAGCGCGCCTCTATCCTTATTACTGAGAGCGAGAGTTATATGTGTATAATATACGCAGGTATATACTAGAAGACGGTGCCCCGAGGGGTCGAAATGAATGGATAGGTGCCGAAGATGGTCAGAATTTGAAAAGTTACGTAGTGTGTAGTCAAAGTCAAGATGTCGGATTATACGTCTTGCCTGAGAAATAAATAAAGCGCAGTTCCCGTCAAGATGTCGGATCATATGTATTACCTGAGGAAATACATAAAGCGCAATTCCCGTCAAGACGTCAAATTACACGTATTACCAGGGGAAATAATTAAAGCGCAGTTCCGGAGTACGATGACTAACAGAAAAATCGGTTAAAGTTCAACCGAAAAGGGTTATTTAAACAGGCCTGAAACCCCGATAAAAATGCGTTACTCCGTTGTCCAGAGATAATGGATTTTATCGAATGAACTTAATCTTTTGGATTTGTGATACCCCTATGCGCCTGTCTCTCTACGCTGGGAATATTTACGAACTACAAAGGTAAGCCATTGCTGAAAAAAAAAAAAAAAATGGCCGATTCCTTGCAAGACATGTCCTTGTCCGCCACGGTCTCTCCACGCTTAGCGTCCACAATCCTTCAAATGCAGGCTTGTTTCAAATTCAAAATCGTCACGTCTGGATGAACTTTCGGTTGTCATGAAAGCAGCTCACATTCTGAACGTCATTACTAGAGCCTCGGGAGAAAAAACATAAAAAATCGTCTAGATGGGCCAAAATGTTTCAGTGTATTCAAATATCAGGTGTAAGAATAAGCTACCTTTTCAGTTAAACTTTAAGTGATTGCCTGACACCTATCGTATCTTTCGGCCCCCTTTAGCAATGGTGCCTCAGCCCACCAACCCCTCTTGGTTTCTTTTATTTCAAAAATTTCCTGTCGCTCCCCGTTAAGTTCAGAATTTTAGGAAGCAGAAACAACGAGCTATATACACTCAGTACCTATACATAAAAATTTATCTCAACAATAATATAATGCAACAGAAAAGAATTTCGCCTCTAAACAATTAAATTTCTTTCCGAGAAAATGGGAGTAACTATACTGAGCAGTAGGGGCGTCACGACAAGGGGGGGGGGGGGACGCCCCCCCCCCCTAAATGTTGTCGGCCAGTCGGTAACAATAGCCGAGTTGGCGCGAAGCGCCGCGATTTTTCATAAAAACAGTCAATTCTTCAAACAAAAACAGTCGATTTCTCGTAAAGATGTTCGATTTTTTTTCAAAATAGCCGTTTTTCTTAAAATAGGCAATTTTTCATCAACACCGATCTTTAGTTTTTTTCTCAATAATAGTCGCTTTTATCTGCAAAAACAGTCGTAATCATCTATTATAATCAATCAATTTATATATCCCGCATAGCTTCTTTTTCATTTTTTCTTGCTGATCGAGCCAAAACAACTGGCTACGTCTCCACCTCCAACTCAGTATCTATTAAACATTCTCGTAAACTCACTCCCTCTTTCAAAAAACCCTTCCTCCATAAAGTCTGTATTTACAACCAAAATCTACCCGTTTTTTATTTTTAGTGGAGTGTTCCTTGGAACAGTCCACTATCGAGCGCTGTAGCAGCTTTCAGCTTTCGGTTTTCTGTTTTCACCATATTTTGTGGAGCTCATAACTCGTGAACGAGTGCAAGTATCAGGTTGAAACTTGGTAGGCTTGTGGGTATTGGGGTCTAGTTGTGCCGTTCGGCCCCCCCCCCCCCCCACACCCAACCGGTTCAGCGGCAAATGGGCCCAGATTGCCCAGTGAATAATGTTCATAACATGACCGGAACTGGACATAGGACGATGAAATTTCTTGGACGCTCCTAGGGCTGGGAAATTGCTTTAGAGTTGCACCTCACCAACCTACACCGTTCATCGGCAACTGGGCTCAGATTACGCAGGAGTAAAGTTCGTTACCCTTGCCAGGAATCAAGAGGTATCAAGTTGAAACTTGGTAGGATTGTGAGCATTGGGGTCTCTTCTTACTTGTTGCGGGTCCAACCCCCCCCCCCCCCTTGGTTCAGGGACAATTGGGCCCAGATTGCCCATTTTTTAATGTTTTTAATTTGACAATAAGTGGAGATAAGGCGATGAAATTCCTTTGTGCTTTAGGATCATAGGGACCGGAGAGAGTTGAACCACCCACACCCTCCCCGTTGATGGGCAAGTGGGCCCAAAATTGCTCATGAAAATAGTCTTTGACCCGTGACTGGAATCAAACTGTAATCTCGTATTCTCGAGGGAAAAGGTGTAAATACGCATTTTGATGGATCCCAACCCTCCCCCCCCCCCCCTCCCGTTCATGGGCAACTGGGCTCAAATTTCCCATCAGTTAACTTCGTCTACGACTTTTGTATATTTGGGAAGATATATCTATGAATGAGGATTTGATGTAACATCAACAAATAAGAAGACGCGACGTACTTTAATCTTTAATGAACAGATGAAAACTTGACTGTTTTGTCATATGATCGATGATATGACGTACTTAATGAATTGTGACAAAGGTGGCATTAGTCTGCTACGAATTGGCTTATTGCACTTGTTATTACCTTGCTAATGAACAAGAGGTTTAAAGGGTGGGATTGGCAGGCAGACCATTCAGTGTTCGAACAAATGCTATTCGTGCAAAATCTTCAACATTTCTTTGGGTTTATACTGACGGTTTGTCTACATTTAAAGCTTTTAAAGGGGGGTGATTACAAGGTTACTTCAATACTTGTTTGGTTATTGGGGAAGAGAAGTGTCTTGGTTCTAAAGCTGTTTGTATATAAATGTCATACAAATTTTACTTTTACACTCCACGTCTGAGGGCTTGCGCATTTGTTCTAACTATATTAACTTTTACCTACCATATGTTACAACCATAAAATATCTTTTTTTCTTTACCATCAACCAATTCATATTTGTAAACCTGGTAAACACCCAAAACATATATTATTTTTCATCATTCCGAATCAAGCAGTCAAATTTCTTAGGTTTGATCAGGAATAAAAAAACCAACAAAAAACTCTCTGAGCTGGAAACTGATTACTAACAGAATGTCAATTCTAATTGCATTACCTCGGAAGAGGGCCTCGCAGGTCTTATTGCAGTCTTCGTACCGCTCGAAATTATTCCTGTTGCCTCGGCAACCATTGTAGATGAACTGGGTGCACATTCCTTTTCCCGCATCATAATACCAGCGAGGATAGTATCCGCGGCAAGGGCCTACGTCCTTTTCCAACATACAGAGGGCCTTAGCATCTGCCATGTCGAAGTTGCATTCCGGCCTGTCTCCTTCACACGTGGCCTGTTCCATCATTTCCACACGACAGTGGTCCGGGAGTTGGACGCTTAGAAGCGGCAACCGCGTGCGGACTTTCATTCCCTTGCCGCAAGTAACGCTGCAAGGCGACCACTCGCTCCATGCTGTGACGGAGCATCGGCTGTCTATAGGCGCGACCTTGAAAAGAAAGGGGCGTCTGAGCCATGAGTTGCGTTTTGGCAGATACCATGGTATCTGTTACCACGGTAACTGGATTTGCAAGTAGTCGTTTTTGCAGTTACCGTGGTATCTGATATAGCCTACGGTTGCTCTGCAAAAAAATTGCTGAAATTGCGCTTTTAGAAATTATCCCAAAAGAAAACTGATATTCAGTTGCACCACTAAGTGCCAAACGTCTTTCCCACCAATTTGACAAAAATTGATAAAAATGATATGACTTTTTCAGATACCACGATCAGTTATCACGGTCGGAACGTACGGTATCTCAATATCAGATACCACGATAACTGGCCAGATGCCACAATAACTGCAAAAAAGCCTTTTGACCGTGGTATCAGATACCATGATAACTGCAAATTACCATGGTATCTGCAAAAACGAAACTATGGTTAAAGATTTAGCAGATCCACTCCCGGCATGAGCATAGAACTTCGAAGTTTTAACTGAATACATGGTCCCTGCCGTCACTTACGAACTGACTCCTCACTGCGGAAGTAAAAATGTTGTTGTTACAAAAACATCCGCAGCAGTGCAGCCACCCTAATGAATGACATCAGTAAAGAAGCTGTATGGTGGATTTACACACATTCCGCTCGGTCCTTTTCGAATGGTTTGCAAATTATAATCGATCAAACGCAGCGTTTGCGCAGCCTGACCATGTGAGCCGTACCTTCAACAGAGAGCTGTTTTGCAATAGAGTCCCATATTAGGTCTTTCTTCTCTGTTTTTTTTTGAAGCCAGGATCAGCAGGGTCATATAAGCTGGGATGCCCTTCAAAACTTTCTGATCATCACTCATTTTATTGAAAACGATGCTCAGAAACCGACCAGATCAAGCAAATCCGAGCGAAGAGCTAGACAAATTTTCAAGCAAAAAAAACAGTCGGAAAATCCGCTCGGTTTTTACGATCCTCTTGGATTTACGCAGTGTGTAAATACACCACTACTCCATCGAATGACCGTCACCCATGACAAATCAGCCGCTCTAACTATACCTTTTCTCAAGTCCGATCCAATTTTTATACCTGACCTACCTGATCGCAGCAGAGTGGAGGAGCTCGAGCTTTTAGGTGTTCGTCTAACTTCAGATCTCACGTGGGATAAGCAAGTAAAATCTATGCTGAAAAGAGCTAATATGGGCACAAGATCCCTCAAAATGCTCTCTCCGCCACGGCACTGCCAAACACCAGCTCCTTCGCATTTACCTTGGGTTCATTTGGCCTTCCCTCGAATACTGCTGTCCGGTATGGCCCTTCGGTTTAACACGTCTCGAGAGGATCAAGTAACATTCTTTACTAACAATTATCAAAACCCCGTACATTTCCCTTCTTAACGAGTTTTGTCTCGTATCTCTGTCAAACCGTAGACACCAACTTTCTACCAAGTTCGGTGACCAACTACTTGAAGACCCCAACCATCGTCACATCCTTCCCCCACCTCACATTCCCGACCGTATAAGGCCACAGAGAATGGCAGCATGACCAGTTCCTAAGATCCAAGCCATTCGGGAAATTCATGCGCGGTACGAAAGAAGTTTTGTCCTCCTTTGTTTTTTTTTATTTAAGTTTTTTTTTTTAAGTCTCTACAACAACTAAAACAAAAAAATAAAGAAAACATAAATAAACGTTCATTTGATCGTACTTTACATACAAAATTAATTAGTACGATTAAATGAAATACTTTTAACGATTACCAATTTTCTTAATATAAAACTACTTTGATTGCCAAAAATAACTTTAAAACTTTATCCCTTTCTTATAACTTTAACAATTACCATTTAAATATAACTGTACTATCCCACTTATTATTTTTTTTTAAATTAAATTTCAAACTAAATCATCAATATTAAAATTGAATTCCAAATCATTTCCTACTTTATCTTTACTACCTTTATTATTTCCCAACATTTTTTAACTTTCATTAATACGGAATCATCCTCACCTTTTTCTCCTTTGCGAGTGTTTGCAAAGGCGAAGTATTAAGTAAAATCTTTTTCCTCTTTTTTGAGGTTATTATTGAAGTTTAGCGCTTTAACTTGTTGCAATTTTTGTTTTTGTGTAATTAATGAATATCTGACTATGTAAAAGCGCAATTGTGTATAGCCTAGACGAGAGAATAAATATTCGTTATTTTTTTTAATACCGTAAGGAATGTTTTTCGGATAATAAAGATTGAGATAAACTACAGATCCAGCCCAAGCTAGCAAGCCACGAATCATATTCGCTGTTGCTAAAATATCCGAGAATTTTGCGGCCCACCTTGTCTCTAGCCGTAGGATCCGAACTGGAATGTTTATTGGACTTGCTTGATTCAAACAATCGAATCTTGTAGATTTCGGGTCTTCGCCAGAACCCTGAACGTTTTGATATTTATCCATAATAACCGCTTGATTATGTAGGCTGCAAAAAAATGCTACCGTTTTGGTGTTTTTTGACAACTTACGGCCAAACGACTAATCCGATAAGAAAACCATGTTCAGATATTGATTCAGCATGCATGTAGGTAAGTAAGTATGTAATTTATTTGTAGCCGCCATTTTTAACAAGACCAAAGGTTTCGATCGGATCCCAAAAGTTCAAATTTGATCCAGACAATTGGGTCTTGTCTTCGCTAGATCCAGTCTTCGCCAGACTCCTTGAACACTTTTACTATTAAAATTTAGAAAAAGATTAAGGCAAAATAGCTAATCATATGAGAAAACCAAGTTCAGATATGGATTCAGCATGTGTGTTTACCCCTTAAAGTCATATCTATTTTGACGAAGCAGATCAAAACTTCCTGCCTTACTTCTGCCAATTTTCCGGTTTCGGCGGAATTCTGGAACTACTTGTCCGGCGGAAAAATAAAGCTCAAAAACGAATTCAGCATGTCTCCTTACCCCTACATCCAACCTCTAATCAACTTCCAATTAAACTTTTACTTTTAAAAAAAATGTTCGGTTTCAGCCGGATTCCGAGCGATCACGTCCGGTGAGAAAATGGTTGTCATATGCGAATTCAGCATGTCTACTTACCTGACAAATCGAACATCTTATCAAATTTAAATAAAACTTTTACTTTAAACAAATTCTCAAAACTAATTGTCCGGGGAGAAAATAATTTTCATATTCGGACACGTCTCCTTGCCCCTCGAACCTCCAATCAACTTAATATTACTTTTCACAAATATTCCGGTTTTGGCCGGATTCCGGGTGAACTATTTGTTCGGCGAGAAAATAAATTTCATACTCGGAATCAGCATGTCTCCTTACCCCTAATTCGACTATTTCATTAGCTTTTTAAAAATATTCTTTGTTCCCCTTAATTTTAAACCCCTTCCCCACCCCTAAATATAGAGCTACATAGCCCATCTTCGAACTTGACCTGTACTTTGACCTAAAGAGTCCTCATGTCAAGTTTGATCAAAATATCTCAACACCTTCGAGAGTTATCGTGCTAACAGACGGACGGACGGACAGACAGACGGACAACTTTATGATGTCATAGGTATCCCTCCACTTACGTTTTCGGATCCCAAAAAGCGGAGTAAATGAAAGAAAATAAATAAAACACATAAAGACATATACAAATAGACTAATTTTCAATCTTCGGCCAGGAGGCAGTGGTTAACGTCGTGCGCTGGTTGGGCCTTGTTGTTCGTGATTTCTGGAGCGACGAGGAAACATCCAAAAGGGACACTTGCATCTTGAATTTTGAACTTCTCCGTCAATATATGGTTATGACATATTTTCGACAAGTGGAGCAGGTGCTACGCATATTTAAATAACTCCTTTAAATAGATCTCCTTTCGCAGAACATGAGTGACACCAGAGTGAAATAGTATAGAAAGAGCGCAGAAAGTGCTGTACAAATTTCTCGATTATAGCGCCCCCTGTTGGGGACAAGCCGCAATAGAGAGTCTGTCGATTTGACGATGAACGATCCAAGAGAGATAGAAGCTTCGGATGCATTAGAACGATTTGACGAAGGGTTGAAACGCAGGTATTGAGATTCTGAGAGGTTAACTTCAAGGTCGATTTTGAAAAGTTCCGACGACAGCTTACTGACATTTTTGGCGAGTGTGGATCGGCTACAGCTTACTAAGAGCAAGTCGTCCGCATAGGCTATGTAGCTGTAGGCATGGTCTTTATAAAAGTAGTTAGGGTGTAAAGAATCGAGGCAAGAAGATATTTTTTGTTTACTCCTGTATCTCATATCTAATCGACTTCAGAAAAGCCTTTTACTTTCATCAAATTCCTCATTTTAGCAGTATTCTTGGGTACCTGCATGCAGAGGAAAAGAGCTGTTGACACTCCGAGGCGAACATTTGGATCTAAATTTCCGGCTGTTGGCAAATTTTGCCAGCTTATCCGTCAAGGAAATAAAGTTCAAAATTGGATTCAGCATATCTTCTTACCCGACATGGACGTTCTAATCGACTTCAGAAACAACTAAAGAGCTTAAGAAAGATTTCAGGTTTCGGCCGAATTCCGGATGAACCATTTGTCTGGCAAGAAAACAAAGTTCAGATATGGATTCAGCGTAACTCCTTACACTAAAACGACTATCTCATTAGCTTGAAAGACATATTTTGTTACCCTTAATCTGAAACCCCCTCTAAATATAAGACCCATCTACGAACTTGATCTGTACTTTGATCGACTGGAGAACTTGAACAAAATATCTCAACCCTTTCGTGTTAATCGTTTCATCATTTCGTGTTAATTCTTTATCGTGCTAACAGACGGACAAAACTTTACTAAGTTTATGAGGTCATAGGTATCCCGTCAAAACTGATACACCAAATATGCTAGACTACACGATACGCAGAAGATAGTTTGTACAAGACAATCGAAAGACAACGAATATGCTATACTAGAACAACGTGTGCAAGCAGTTCAGATCAAATTCTATCCCACCAATTCCCAAGAGTGCAATCAAATTTCGTGACGAAAGCGCGATAAAGTTTCGTCCTCCAACAAAGGGGTAGGGTTTGTATCACCAATTCACCAACCTGTATTTTCCAAAAATTGCCCTAAATTGAGCCCTAAATTGACCAAATCATTAGGTTAAAACTTCCTGGTAAATTTACGGTTATGGCCGGATACCGGGCGATCTGCTTCTCCGGCAAGGAAATGAAATTCATAAACGGATTCAGCATGTATTCTTACTCCTAAATCGAAACTTCAATCAACTTCAGATTAAACTTTTACTTTAACAAATTTTCCATTTCTTGCCAGATTCCGCGTGAACTACTTGTCCGGGCGAATAAATAGTTTTCATATTCGGATTCAGCATGTCTCCTTACCCCCAAATAGACCATCTTATTAGCTTTAAGAAAATATTCGTTTTGCCCCTTAATTTGAAATCCCTACCACTACTAAACATTAAGCTCTGGGGCCGATCTAAAAACTTGTCCTGTACTTTTACCTAAGGGATTCTCACTCCAAGTTCGAGCAAAATATCTAAATCCCTTCGAGAGTTATCGTGATAACAGACAGACAGACGGACGGACAACTTTACGAAGTCATAGGTATCCCGTCACCCGTCAGAAAGTTGGCAACAAAATTTCACCAAATATTTTTTTTTTAAGCTAATTCAATGACCACCAACACGGGATCGACTAAAACCAGGAAGGGAAGAGGACACGAGAAAAGCAAGAAGGTATACTAAAACGAGGAAGGGATACTAAAACGAGGAAGGCTGCCGCCAGAATTCGCCGCAACGTTCCCTTCCTCGTTTTAGTATCCTGAGATGGGTAGACATTAAGTTCAGTGAGGGGTCGGCAACTATAATAATATTGTAATTCTCCTTTACGATTTCTCGTTCTGACGGTAGGCGACAAGAATCCTTCTAGTCCAGCGAGGGGTTGGCAACTAAGATATTTCAAGACCACCATTTCTTTCCTCGTTTTAGTACCTTGAGTTCCCAGATGATCACTCGATGACTCGGAAGGATTTTAGTTGCCGAAGTTGCAAAAATGGACAATTTAAAATGTTCTTCCTTGTATTAGTACTTTAAAGGTACTAAAACGAGGAAAGAAATGGTGGACTTGAAATATCTTGGTTTCCCACCCCTCGCTGGACTCGGAGGACTTTAGTCGCCTACCGTCAGAACAAGAAATGAAAAGGAGAATTACAATTACTATAGTTCCAGACCCCTCACTGAACTTAATGCCTACCCATGTCAGTATACTAAAAGGAGGAAGGGACGGTGAACTTTGAATTTGAAAAGTTGCCGACCCCTCAAACAATACTAAACAGAGGAAGGGAACGGTGCGGCTTTCCAGTTTTGAATTCTGGCGACAGCCTTTCTCGTTTTAGTATGCCCTTCCTGGTTTTAGAATGCCTTCCTGCTTTTCTCGCGTTCCCATCCCTTACTGGTTTTAGTCGAACCCCACCAACACAGAACATAAGTAACAGGACGGCCGGCTGTGATCAGTCTTGACTAAATTTGTCGACAAACCTTGGCTGTGGCTGGAAGGATAGATCCATGTAACGGGTGATATAACATCCACTGATGATATAACGCCTTTTGGCGAACAGACACTACGCTGTCAGAAGTTTCATAAGAGATAACACGAGGACGCGGGATTTCTAAAGATAATGCGCAAAAGATAACACTTCCGATGTTATATGTTGTGTTTGAAAACGTTATGAATGAAATGTTATGCGTAACAAGCTTCGTTAGGAAGGGCCATCTGCTGACTTAATTCCTTATCGTCATGATATCGGAAAATTCAGCAGATACCTTTTGGCGGTTTTCGGTTTCTCCTGATGGTAACGCTTATTATGCATAACATTTTGAAACACAACAGTTAACATCCTTGTGTTATCTGTTACTCATTATCTGTTGAAACTGCGCATCCTCGTGTTATCTATTATGAAACTTCTGGCAGTGTAGGATGCTCTTTTATGAACAGTCTTGATCAAACTTATCAAACGCATTGCATGTGGCCGTTACGAGCGATCGAGCGATTGACACGCCGATGTAACAGTTCACAGTAACAGTTGTACAGTAACTATTACTATAAGAGTAAGAGCTGACGCGACGATGTAACAGTTATCAGTTCACCGGACTGCGCTAAGGTTCACCGCTAACTCGCGAAAAAGACTAGAGGCGTTTTTCCATGCTCCCACAAACAGTTTGTGGACTTATGTGGCTCGAGAAGAGTGTTTCCGCGTTCTTTTGTGCGGACCACAAGCGATTTGTGTCGCTCGAATTCGACAAACAATTGCCGAGGTGAGTGTTCCGTCCGGTAAGGACTAATGTTAACTGCAGTATTTGCTACTGGGATTCATCTTATCTTTTTTTCGTATTAATCTTATCTCCGTAGAGATGAAAATAATCCCAGTAGCAAATACAGCAGTTAACATTAGCCTTACCGGATACAGCATTCGTCCATAAAATTTGGAAACTAGAGACATGCTATTGCTAATATATTTTAGATTAGGCCTACGACAGCGCATTTATCTACAAACTAGTTCCAACCTAATAACTTGCCCCCCCCCCCCCCCCCCCGCGTTCAGTGCCCAATCATTTAGAAAGCAGAAAGTCGGAAATCCTCCAGCAACATTTAGATCCCAAACTGGCACATTATATTACAGAACCAAGAAAAGTAAAAAAAGAAAGCCGTTTGAGAAGACAGCTTTCCACTTCGGATGGTCCCTAAAGACGTTTTCTTCCACTCCTAAATGCACATTGATCCCAAAGGCCGCAGAGGTGCGTGCATCTGAAGCCCGCCATTGGAAAACAAAAGGGAAAAAAACGAACATATTGAGTTTCAAAGCCTTTGTCTTTCATCCGTACCAACAGAATGAAATTCCAAAGTAAACAAATTTCGAGAGCAAACAAGAGAAAGCCAGAAAACCGCTACAGGGGAAGCATTTTTTCGGTGGTGGAACATTTTATCGAATATTCAGAATTGTCCGGGGAGCTTTCCTGCCGCCTATTCCTAGCCGAATTTATTTAATGGATGTCGAACAAAGACTACGAGTTTTGAAGAGGGAGGGGAACAGCAGAGTTAAGAAAGGGGTTCTTTTGAGAAAATTGAACCCGGTGAACTTGACATCTAACCGCCCTCCAGTCAGAAATGCAGCGGCGTAGCTAAGGGGGACATTTTTTGTCAAGTTTTTGTAAACAAAAATTACGTCAGCTCTGTTCTAGTTATCATTTTCTGCATCGAAATCCAACCAGTCGTAAAATAAATGTAGAATATGCACACAGTGCCTGTTTCCAGGTGCGTCATTTGGAGGGGAGGAGTTGCCCTCCACCCTCTTTACATGGGGCTTAGGTTTGGGGTTTTGGTACTTTAGCCACCTAAAAAGCTAACATTTCGCAGAACTTGCGTAGACAAATAAAACGCAACGCAAGAATACAATCAAGTTATATTCTTGCGTTGCGTCGACGCGTACGCATCACATTTGTCAGTGGAGAATGAAAGTTTTTGAAGAAAAACAAAAAAAAAACTTGCTGATGATGAAGAAAAAGTTCCTGCTAGTGAAAGAAATTAAAATTCAGCAGAAGAAACCGAGAAAGGAAAACGTTAATGAGTTCCAGCGTCGCGCAGGTGGGAAAGATACGCTACGCAACGCAAGATCAACGCATACGCAACGCATTGCAACGACCCGTCAGTGTGTAAGCGGCTTTACCCTCGAAGGACCTATCGTCACGATAACACAAATCCAGTCTACTTCCATCGCCTTTTTATCTGTTCTTATTTCCGAGATTCTGCGTTTCCTAAGGCTAACTCCTCCTATTGGCAGACCTTCTAGTTAACAAGTGGAAAATAGTGATCAAGAATTCGACGTCCCTCATTATTTCAATTTTAGTCACCACACATAGAAATCAGTCGGCATGTTTCGGGCTCCCCCCCCCCCCTCCCCCCACAATCCTTATGACGGTAGTTACGCGCCTGTAGAAAGGCGAATGCGTCATTCAAAGGTTTATTTCATCCCAGTTCCTGTCTGGGTTCTGAATTTCCTCCAATGTCACAAAACCCACGAGAAACCAACTTCAATCGTGTCACTAAGCTCAATGGATCCACCCTCAAACACAACTACCGTAATGCTATTCGAATGAAAAGTTTGTTTAAAGCACAGCTCTTACTAGAAATGATCTTTTAACGATGAGATGGTTCAGAAACATTGGTTTTCGAAAATACCATTACTCATCCTTACTCGGAGAAAAATTTTACAGTGTAGAGTCGGCGGACGTTGAAGCTTTCAGAGCAGTTTGCATTGCGTAACTGTCAAAACTCGGCTAGGCCAAAAATGGCTAAAAGTCGTGGGTAGGAAACGAAACAATGGCCAAAGGGGGGAATTTCAGAAGCTTATACACTGTAAAAAGTTGTTCCGTATAAAGATTAGGGTTAACTGCAGTATTTGCTACTCGGATTATCCTTATCTCTACGCAGATAAGACTAATACCAAATAGAGATGAGATGAATCGGAGTAGCAAATACTGCAGTTAACTTTAATCTTTATACGGAGAAACTTTTTACAGTGTAAACCCATAAGGGAGCTAACGACAATAGAAAATCCAGAATAAGCAAGAGGTGTCATTAATGGTAATAATCCACTATAGTCCCGTAGCTTCCCATGACGCGGCCTAATGCTCGGTTCCCAAACAAGGCAGTTTCCGCTCGGTACAAACAGTTCTCCGGACCGTTGCTGCAGGTTTTCCAGTCATATGTTGGGAATCCGACTGGCGAACGGATTGCGTAAGAACCAGAGCAAAGTAACTCCAGAGAGTAATGCGAAGACCTATCCTTCCCATGCATCAAAAATGGGCCTCCGTCGCAGCGCCGCCCAGCTCGCTTTGTTCGTTCGTGTAGTGTCTGACGTAGCAAATGCTAGCAAGGCTAAGATGCTGTGCTGGTTGAGTGTCAGTAGGGATGTTCGTGTCCTCTAGGGGAGTTAGTGTCGCTGCGATTTGACTGTGTGTCACTTTTTCAAAGTCCGCGCATTACTGTCTACTCTCTTTTGCTCTGGTAGGAACCTAGTTAAAGGCAAGCACCTAGGTCACCCCGAACACCAAATGAAAAAAGACCTCACCTCTGCATTATGATCGCACTCCATAACCTCAGCAGCGCACATTTCATTCTGCAATAACTGAACCTGACATTTCTTCCTTCCCATACGGTCGAAGTACCGCCTCGTCCTTGACCGGAGACCCTTGCCGCAAGTTACAGAACAGGGAGACCATGAGCCCCAGTCACTCACTGCACAGACGTCGTCGTGCTTGAATGTATCATCACCCCTAAAAGTAAAAGTAAATAAATATTCTTGAAAAGACGTTCTTAAAGGACACCTGAACAATGAAACCATACTTGAACACACCATGGAGAATGCATTTACAGACATGGCCACGGAGAACATTCTTCTTCTGAGCGTTCCGTTTTTAAAATAGGGATTTTCGTTTCTGGAGGTTTGCACATGCAGACTCCAAGACAAAAAGTGCAATTCATTCAAATCTTGTACAGCGCTGGCCCGATCGTATTCGAATTTCTTCTAGATATACGTTTGGGCTTTACTGGTTAAAAATATTCCAGAAGAAGGGTTAATTGGAGACATTTGTTCATTTCTAAAATTGTTCGGTCCTGAAATAAGGACAGATGCAAAATGGAGCAAAAATCATAGCTTGGAAACACTATTTCGTATTTGGATTCGGTTTTCTGCAGGCAATCTTAACGGAAGTCATACAGATAGGGATGATACTTGGTACTCTTCCTTCAGGTGTCTTTTAAAGGACCTATAATACTAACCCAACCTACAACCGTAATCGCTCCATATATTTCTCAACCCGGAGACCCCAATTTTGTACGGTACGTTATAACCCCTGTAACAAAACCACGCTAATTTTCTCACTTGCCGTGTTTTGCTACCTTCGATCTGTATCATGCTGTCGACGGTTGTCTGCGAGAACTTTTTCCATTAGAAACAAGAGCTACGAGCTCATATGGCACTTGTTACGAGTAGGCACGGCTCGGTTATATCAATGATTTATCTAGTGTTTGCTAGGTGTCTTCCCACCAAGTTTCATCTCGATCGTTTCGAAAACTCATAGCGTTTTCCAATATTTCCGGTTCTCCCCTCCAGCTCCCCCCAAAAGTCACCGGATCCGGTCCGGATTTTAAGTCTGTCGTCTGAGGCATGAGGTCTTTCCAGATATCAAGTTTCATCGAGATCCGGTCACCCGTTCAAAAGTTATAAATACCTCAAGATTCCGGATTCTCCCCCCCCCCCTCCACTCCCCCGACAGTGCCCGAATCGACTCCGTCATGTCAATGATGTATCTAGTGTTTGCTAGGTGTCTTCCCACAAAGTTTCCTCTCGATCCCTCCACTCATAGCGTTTCCCAAGATTTCCGGTTGCCCCCTCCAGCTCCCCCAAAAGTCACCGGATCCGGTCCGGATTTTAAGTGGGTCGTCTGAGGCATGAGGCCTTTTCAAATATCAAGTTCCATCGAGATCCGATCACCCGTTCAAAAGTTATAAATACCTCAAGATTCCGGATTCCCCCTCCCTCCACTCCCCCCACAGTGCCCGAATCGGCTCGGTTATGTCAATGATGTATCTAGTGTTTGCTAGGTGTCTTCCCACCAAGTTTCATCTCGATCCCTCTACTCATAGCGTTTCCCAAGATTTCCGGTTGCCCCCTCCAGCTCCCCCCAAAAGTCACCGGATCCGGTCCGGATTTTAAGTGGGTCGTCTGAGGCACGAGGTCGTCCCAAATATCAAGTTTCATCGAGATCCGATCACCCGTTCAAACGTTAAAAATACCTCAAGATTCCGGATTCCTCCTCCCTCCACTCCCCCCACAGTACCCAAATCGGCTCGGTTATGTCAATGATGTATCTAGTGTTTGCTAGGTGTCTTCCCACCAAGTTTAATCTCGATCCCTCTACTCATAGCGTTTCCCAAGATTTCCAGTTGCCCCCTCCAGCTCCCCCCAAAAGTCACCGGATCCGGTCCGGATTTTAAGTAGGTCGTCTGAGGCATGAGGTCTTTCCAAATATCAAGTTCCATCGAGATCCGATCACCCGTTCAAAAGTTATAAATACCTCAAGATTCCGGATTCCCCCTCCCTCCACTCCCCCCCACAGTGCCCGAATCGGCTCGGTTATGTCAATGATGTATCTAGTGTTTGCTAGGTGTCTTCCCACCAGGTTTCATCTCGATCCCTCCACTCATAGCGTTTCCCAAGATTTCCGGTTGCCCCCTCCAGCTCCCCCCAAAAGTCACCGGATCCGGTCCGGATTTTAAGTAGGTCGTCTGAGGCATGAGGTCTTTCCAAATATCAAGTTCCATCGAGATCCGATCACCCGTTCAAAAGTTATAAATACCTCAAGATTCCGGATTCCCCCTCCCTCCACTCCCCCCCACAGTGCCCGAATCGGCTCGGTTATGTCAATGATGTATCTAGTGTTTGCTAGGTGTCTTCCCACCAGGTTTCATCTCGATCCCTCCACTCATAGCGTTTCCCAAGATTTCCGGTTGCCCCCTCCAGCTCCCCCCAAAAGTCACCGGATCCGGTCCGGATTTTAAGTGGGTCGTCTGAGGCATGAGGTCGTCCCAAATATCAAGTTTCATCGAGATCCGATCACCCGTTCAAACGTTAAAAATACCTCAAGATTCCGGATTCCTCCTCCCTCCACTCCCCCCACGGTGCTCGGATCGGGGAAGTGACTATTTCCAACTTAATAATTTGGGGTCCCTGATACGCCTGCCAAGTTTTATCGTCCTAGCTTATGTGGAAGTGCCCGAACTAGCAAAACCTGGACAGACCGACGGACGGACAGAAATTGCGATCGCTATATGGCACTTGGCCGAAGGGCAAGTGCCATAAAAACAGTTATACTACAAGTCAACGGGTCTCGGAAAGGCTTCAAACGGCCAAAACCGTGGGCTACTTTTTGAAAGTACAGACTAGTTTTAAAGTATTCAAATGTTTTAAAATACTGTAAGTTGAAGAGTAAACAGTGCGAGGGGTCCTTTAAGAGTGTAACGCGTTCACAAATTTCGTAAAGTTATTCCGTAAACTACTTTGGGCCAGAATTCCCGCTTTAATTAGATTTCTCAGTCAAGTTAATAAGGTTGACTACATGAGAAGAGATGTGGAATCAGATAGATATTCCTTCTGCCCAAGCTAACTGCGAATCATGCTAGACGGTGCAAAATGGATAAGTAAGCTACATTTTATTAGAGCTAAATTTCGGCCCTTCTTGGCAAGGGTCTTCTTCTGTTCAGCTTGAGCGGCTTGAGCCTGAAGAGGACCCTTGCCAAAAAAGGGCGAAATATAACTCTAATAAAATGTAGTTGACTTATCTGTTTTGCACCGTCAAATGTGGAATCAGAAACGAACAAGACAAAGGGTTTTGATAGGATACCAAACATTTAATACTTATTGGATTTCTTGATCCAGACAATCGAATCTTGTACATCTCCAGTCTTCGCCAGACCCCTTTAAAATTTTGCTATTTACAATCAACCGTTTAAGGCCCCAAGAAAACCAAGTTCAGATATGGATTCAGCAAGCATGTTTACTCCAGTATATCATCTCTCTTCGACTTCAGAAAGGTCTTTTAGAATTTTTAGGAATACCAAATTCCTCGTATTTTAGCAGTATTCCCGGCGAACTGCATGCAGAGCAAAAGAGCAAGTGATACTGAGAGCCGAACCTTTCAATCCAAGTTTCCAGTTTTTTTGCAAATTTTGACAGCTTATCCATCAAGGAAATAAATTCAAAAATTGGTCCAGCATGTCTCCTTACCCTGATACCGAATCTCTAATGGACTTCAGAAATAACTTTGAGCTTCAACCGAATTTCCAGTTTCGCTCGACTTCCTGGTGAATCATTCGTCCGGCAAGAAAACTAAGTTCAGATATGGATCCACTGGGCCTCTTTACCCCTTAAACAAATATCACTAACTTATAAGACATATTTGTTGTACCCTTAATTCGAAACCCCCTCCTCTGCCTCTAAATACAGGGCTAAAGGACCTATCTACAAACTTTGCCTGTACTTTGCCATTGAATCCTCACACGAAGTTTGAACAACATATATCAACCCTTTCGACCCCCCAGCAACCCAAAGAATACGTACAGTAAGTTTAAATAGTCTTCGATTAAACCCAAGAAACTTTTCGCGTTATACGCGCCACCGAGGTCACCACTTCTCCTGCGTCCATGGATTAAACTAAGAGTCGTCATCCACGCGCAGAGCTTTCCCCTGTGTGAATGAAGGGGTAGGGTAAGGACTGGTATTGCCACCTGTTTTTCCGAAAATTGGTCAACAAATTTTATTCAATTGTTCACCAGAGCAGACAGTTGGATGCATTCTGCCTTATCTACCCAGTAAATGCCTGTTGGGACTAAACTGATCACATACACTTTTTGTTTGTCAGTGGTATGGTCGAAAGTTACAGTAGCAAGTCTCCTCACCCTATATCGACAGTTATTGGGTTTTACAACTTCATGCTAAATTTCCGGATTCAGGCGAACTACTTGTCCGGCGCGAAAATAAATTTCATATTCGGATTCAACATTTCTCCTTACCCCTAGATAGACTATCTCATTAGCTTTTAACAAATATTTATTTTCACCTCTTAAACTGAAACCCCTCCCCCACCCCTAAATATACAGCTTTGGGGCCGACCTACGACCTTCACCTGTCCCTTGACCCAAAGAATCCTCACGGTAAGTTTCATCAAAATATCTGATTCCCTTCGAGAGTTATCGTGCGGATTATAGACGGTTATAGATGGACGGACAGACGGGGACAACTTTTACGAAGTCATAGGTATCCCTCCACTTACGTTTTGGGATCCCAAGATATGTTGGAATTATGATCTGGTAAAAAAAAAAAAAAAAAAAATCAGATTATTCAACTTTATTATCATCTCTATAGAGGTCTAAAGAGATCCGATGACCATAAAGTAAATAATCTCTAAGATTTATATCTGACAATGCAAAACGGATAAGTCAGCTCCATTTTATTAGAGCTATATTTCGGCTCTTCTTGGCAAGGGTCCTCTTCAGGCTCAAGCCGCTCAAGCTGGAAAATTAACTTTTGGAAAAACAATTTATTTCCACAAAGATTGATTTTTTTAAGAACAATTTGAC
The DNA here is from genome assembly GCA_023053575.1 of Branchinecta lynchi. Classification (NCBI taxonomy): domain Eukaryota; kingdom Metazoa; phylum Arthropoda; class Branchiopoda; order Anostraca; family Branchinectidae; genus Branchinecta; species Branchinecta lynchi. The sequence goes on from JAKZAP010000004.1 coordinate 27,898,719, forward strand.
AGACATTATTTTTATAAAGTTAATAAGGTCGAATTCTCGTTTGAACGGTGACAAACGTTACGGAACATTTTTGCCCAAAATTTCTCGTTTGGCGAAGCCAGTTAGCAAACCTGCATAGTGGATTCAAAATTAAGCTGAAGGACGTCAGGTGACGTTTGGTAGAGAATTTCGCCGAAGAAGAAGTCAAAAGTATTAGAAACACCATTCACTGGTAGAAGGTCCCCAAAATTTCTCGTTTGGCGAAGTCAGTTAGCAAACCTGCATGGTGGATTCAAAATTAAGCTGAAGGACGTCAGGTGACGTTTGGTAGAGAATTTCGCCGAAGAAGAAGTCAAAAGTATTAGAAACACCATTCACTGGTAGAAGGTCCTTTAACCTTTAAAGGACCTGTTTCCATGTCATACTAATGCAACGAACTTCCATAGTCACGCCACATATTTTTAAACCCAGAGACCCCATTTTCGTACGGTACATTCTAACCCCTCTAACAAAACCACGCGGATTTTCTCACTTGTCGTGTTTGGCTACCTTCGATGTTTGTCACGCTGTCAAAGGTTGTCTGCGAGAAGTTTTTCCGTCAGAACAAGAGCTGGAAGCTCATGGCACTTGCAAGGCTGGGTCAGATGGAAGTGATGGTCGAAATTATTTTTTTTCACTTTTCGGTTAAGATGCGCACTTTAAGGGTGCTAAAAATAATTTCTAAACAAAACCCTCGAGGGAAAATTCGTCAAAAAGTAAATTTTGCTTAAAAGTATGTTTTGTACTTTGCGGTTAAGATGAGTTCTTCAAGGGATCGGAGAAGTGACGATGTCTAACCCAACGATGTCAAGTTTTTAATGGTCCAGCAAACTTTATCGTCTTAGCACATATGGAAGTACCTCAACTCACAATCACCGGAATTCCGAACACCCCCCTACAGCTCCCCCCCCCTCGGTACCCGGATCTGGTCCAATTCTGTCACTGATGCACCTAGGACTTGTGCCTCTACTTCCCACCAAGTTTCGTCCTGATCGCTCCACTGTATGCGAGTCACAAGATTTCCGGTTCTCCCCTCCGACCGCCCCCCACCCCCAAGTTCATCAGATCCGGTCCGGATTTGAAATGGGACAACTGAGGCATGAAGTCTTTCAAGATATCAAGCTTCATTAAGATCCGATAACCCTATCGAAAGTTATGCATGCCACTAATTTAAGGATGCCGCCGCCTCCCCCTCCCCCCAAGATGGTCGGATGGGGCAAGTGACTGTTTCCAAGTTAATCTGGTCGTGTACCTGATACGCCTGCCAAATTTTATCGTCCTAGCCCACCTGGAAGTATATTAACTACGGATCGCCGGAATTCTGGAACCACTATCCAACTCCCCCCACAGCGTCCGAATCCGGTCCAGTTCCGTCAGTGATGTATCTAGAACTTGTGCTTGTTCTTCCCACGACATTTCATCCCGACCGCTCCTCTCTGAGAGTGTCATGCGATTCCTCTGACTCCCCCCAGATTCATCAGATCCGGTCCGGACTTGAAATGAGATATCTGATACACGAGGTTTTTCCAGATATTGAGTTTCATTAAGATCCGATCACCCATTTGAAAGTTATGCATGCCCCTATTTCCCGGATTCCGCCACCTCCTTCTCCCCCCACGATGATCGGATCGGGCAAGTGACTGACACGTCTGGAAGTACAGATCGAAAAGTGATCGGTATATGGCACTTGAGCGACGCTACAAGAGCCATAAAAACCGGTTATGTAAATTGTTTCCCTGTTTTCAGTACAAGTCAACGGGTCTCGGAAAAGGCTTACAACAGCCAAAACCGTGGGTTATTTGTTGACAGCACAGCCTAGTTTTAAAGTATTCAAATATTTTAAAATTCTGTAAGTTGAAGAGTAAATAGTGCGAGGGGTCCTTTAAAGCTCAGGACAAATTCATCAACACGGAGTCCACAATTCGGAAGAAGTCTTACGCCCTTCTTACGCCAAGGCTTAACCATTCACGGGCCTTCAGTAGCGTACTATTAGAGAGAGAGAGAGAGGAAAACTTAGTTTCATAAAAGCCTTCCTCATCCCCCTCAACCCCACGAAGCAAACAATTTTTTTTTTCTTGAGAGTCTGAAACCAGCAAAGTCTGTCATTTTACTTGAGCATAGCTTTCCAGGAGCAAAGTTTTCAAAAGCGGAAGACGATAACCTCTAATGTGAGATGAGAAAACACATACTTTCCAACTCTCATCTTAGACGAGAAGTAAACACCCTTCTGTAGGTATTTAAGCACGAGCTCAAACTTTTGTATCACAAGTGTTTTCGAATTTCCCTTGGGAACAGCCAAGTTTCAGATCCTTAAGTAACACGGCCCGAAGCTATTCCTGACAGTGCTTGTTCTATCGTCTTGAATTACAGCTATAGAGAAAGAGTTGGCTATCTCGCGAGTATCTCCAGCCCAAAAGGTCACGGGTTACGGAACAAAATACTGTAAAAACTGGTGCCTTAGGGGTACTCTTGAATTTTTTTTTCTTTGAATTTCTGTACTTTCCATGAACTACTTTCGTATGTTCAGACCCAAAACTGCTTTAGTCCCATAGGACCACGGGCGTCACGTATGGGGGGGGGGGGGACGTCCTCCCCTCCGAATGTTGTAGGTAAAAAATATCTGAGTCGGCGCGACGTGCCGCGACTTTTCGTAAAACATTCGAATTTTTCTTCAAAACAGTCGGTTTTTCGTAGCAATGGTAAATTTTTCATGAAAACAGTCGATTTTTCTTAAAATCAGTCGATTTTTCTTCAAAACAGCCGTTTTTCTGAAAAATAGTTGTTTTTTCTTAAAAATAGTCGTATTTTTACAAGACTTTCGGTAAAAAAAAAAAACCCAGCAAATCGTTAAGTGCCTAACCCCCCCCCCCCCCTAACATTTTGGCTAGTATGCCTCTGCATAGGACCTAGGTAGATAACGGACCTGGAGAAGAGTGAACGTAAATTATGATAAGGCATATTGACATGAGCGGCCAATCTATTGGGATGATACAGTGTACACGCGGCACCTCTGATCTGGAAGTCGAACGTTTCTGGATACTCTTGATGACTATCTCTCCTTGCCGATGCAAACTCTCCGGCCTCTCCAGGTACCTAGCGGAAGAAAGGCAGAAGTGGTGTCATAACTGCTCCGAAAGATCACCGTGATTGTTTGACACAGGATTTGAGTCATGGAGTTTGAGTCGTTAGGGAGACGCTTACTCCTTCTTCCTGAGGATCACTGGCGTGTTGTGGACTTAGAGCGTGTTCCATCCTACTTACCGTAGTTACTACGCATGACGTCACGAATTCTGGCTTTTCGCCGTCAAGGCTGGAACGATTTTTCTATTTTCCAGCAGGATCTCACGCCAGGGGCGAATCCGACCAATCACATTACAGAGATGCGTAGTTACTACGCTTGCTACGGTCTCGAGCATGGTAAGCAAATAGTAACTATTAGTTACTATTCCGACAAGGTTGGAACGGTCAGCGTAGTAACTTTTCATGAGGATGGAACGGAAATAGTAACTATTAGTAACTATTGTTAGAAGGGTGGAACACGCTCTTAGTCATCCAGAGTATTACAAAGTGCATCAACCACAACGTAGATCGTTGGATTGGACCCAAATCATGCCGTAGCAGAATCTTCATCTCTTAAAGGTTAACTGAAAAGCCAACTTGTTTTTGTGTCATTTAACTGAATACACTGAATAATTTCGATTCGGCTAAGGGATTTTTTTATTTTCCACTATCTGCTCTAGTTATGATGTTCAGAATAACTCCGGCCGTCCCCACAACGTAAACTCTACTATTATGGAGGAGATTTTAGTCTCAACACAAACGCGGCTTTTCAGCGGGCAGTGGTGAGCCTGCTGAAGACTGCTTAGTGCCTGAACAAAAAAAATCACAAATCTTTCTGGCAAGGTATACTTATACAAGCGCATAGAGGTACCACAAATCACACGGAAAATGCAATATTAACAATGAAGTAACGCATTTTCAGTGGGTCTTCAAGCCAATTTTTCCCAGCCTTTCCCAGCCTTTTTCAGTTAAACTTGAAACAAGCAGCTTGCAGAACTCTCAGCCACTTCCAAACGGCCACGATCGATTATTAACTCGCAAACACTGCAGCATGAGACTAATGCATACACATTTGTGCACTAGTAGCTTTTGACAGTAATTGTGTATTCTCAAGCTCTTTACTCTCTTTAGAGTAACGGCATTAACCCCATTATATTTCTCCTTCGTTATTGGTATCGTAAATCTTACCTCCGAATAAAATCTAATGGTTCTGTTTCAGGTTCAAGGATTCCTGTCCGTTGTGGTATAAGACAGTATGCCAAGGAGGGAGAAAAAGAAGAAATTTACAAAATCGAAATTAAGAGGAGTATATTCAAATACTCCTAGTATATTCAAAATGTGTATTTCTGAAACGCTTACAAATATTTCTTCTTCTTATCTCCTTGGTTTTTCAAATGTTTCATATCTTGCTTATGCAGATGACCTTCTATTAATTAGCCGATCTAGGAGCGAGTTGTCGCGTTTGGTTTAGAAGGTTTCCTCTTCATTTTCCAATATTGGACTCTCTTTAAACGTAAAAAAATGTGAATATCTGTCTTTTAACTCCGGCCCATCCGCGTCTCTAAATTGCTTGAAGTTTTCTATTCCAAGTGTTGATTCTATTCGGTGGCTGGGTATTACCATTACTAAAAATATTCGTTCTTTCCGATCCCGGACGGTTCCCGGTTGTAGACTAAAAATTCAACTGGGTTTTTCGAAAATTGTTGCTAACAGGGGGGGAATACAATCGGAAAGCTCTTGGCAAACTATACTCTTCCTTCTCTGACCATTCTATTCTTTTTTTTATCTGGTGTCTATCCTGTTTTAAAGAAAAAGGATATTAAAGCTATGCGATCCTCTTAATTTCGATTTTGTAAATTTCTTCTTTTTCTCCCTCCTTGGCAAAGAAATTCCAAAATTATTGGTAATTACTCGCTTCCGGATATCACGGAGAAATTGTCTGTTCTCCATAGAAACTGTCCGAAACGGCGTACGCGCGTCTGGCGCCCTCTCATGGGCTTATTCGTCTGTTTACTCTTAAGTAGATTTTGTTTGTATGTGTAGTGTTTTGCCTAATTATGTCTTCATATATTCTTTTGTACTCCACTGTTTTGTCTTGTACGATTTGCGGGTTAAAAATAAATTATTATTATTATTATTGAGGGGTGTAAAGGCGTAGTCTCGCTTTTCCCCGAGGACTCTTTGGGAAATCAAGGGGAACGGTGAGAGTAGAGGCAATCACTCCACGCGGACTCCACGTACGGAAAACAGCGAGAACACGGTGAATGCTTCGAAAATGGATTTCTTAGAGAGAAAAAAATGTGCAGTTGAAGAAATTAGTCTGTATCCACTTAACTTTTGGTTTTGTTTATTCTGATTTTTTCTAATTAATTTTACATTCCACCAACACCAGCAAAAATTGATTCCCCTCCGAATCTGAAAGGGATTGCTTTTTGGGATCCCAAAACGTAAGTGGAGGGATACCTATGACATCGCAAAAGTTGTCCGTCTGTCCGTCCGTCCGTCCGTCCGTCCGTCCGTCTGTAAGCACGATAACTCTCGAAGGGAATGAGATATTTTGATGAAACTTGGTGTGAGGGTTCGTTGGGTCGTCGGACCAGTCAAGTTCGTAGATGGGCTTTGTAGCTCTACATTTAGGGGTGGGGGAGGGGATTCAAATTAAGGGACAAACAAAATGTTTTGAAACAGCTAATGTGATAGTCGATTATGGGGTAAGAAGACATGCTGAATACGATGGTCAAAACCATTTTGTCATCGGACAAGTAGTTCGCCCGGAATCCGGCCAAAACCGGAAAGTTTGTTGAAAGTAAAAGTTTTATTTGAAGTTGATTAGATGTTCGATTTAGGGGTAGGAAGACATGCTGAAGACGATGGTGAAAATTATTTTCTCGACGGACAAGTATTTCGCCCGGAATCCGGCCCAAACCGGAAAGTTTGTTGAAAGTAAAAGTTTTATTTGAAATTGATTAGATGTTCGATTTAGGGGTAGGAAGACATGCTGAAGACGATGGTGAAAACTATTTTCTCGACGGACAAGTATTTCGCCCGGAATCCGCGCCAAACCGGAAAGTTTGTTGAAAGTAAAAGTTTTATTTGAAGTTGATTAGATGTTCGATTTAGAGGTAGGAAGACATGCTGAAGACGATGGTGAAAACTATTTTCTCGACGGACAAGTATTTCGACCGGAATCCTGCCCAAACCGGAAAGTTTGTCAAAATTAAAAGTTTTATTCGGAGTTGATTAGATGTTCGATTTAGGGCAAGAAGACATGCTGAACACTTATGTGAAAACAAGTTTCTACCCGGACATGTATAGTTCGTCCGGAATCCGGCCAAAACCGGAAAACTGTTGGAAGTCAAAGTTTTATTTCTAGTTGATTAGATAAGCGATTTAGGGGTAAGAAGAGATGCTGAGTCCCTGTATGACAATCATATTATACCCGGACATATAGTTCGACCGGAATCCGGCTGGAATCGGAAAATTTGTTATAAGCTAAATTTCTATTTGAAGTTGATTAGATGTTCATTACTGGGGAAAGAAGATACCCTGATTTCGTGTTTGAGCTTTCTTTTTTCGCCGGACAAGTAGTTCTGGAGTTCGGCCGGAACCGGGAAATTAGCAGAAGAGGCAGGAAGTTTTCGTCAAAACAGATATGATAGGGGTAAACACACATGCTGAATCCAAATCTGAACTTGGTTTTCTTAGGTGATTAGCTATTTTGCCTTAATCTGTTTCTGAATTTTAATTGTAAAAATGTTCAAGGAGTCTGGCGAAGACTGGATCTGGCTAAGACAAGACCCTGTTGTCTGGATCAAATATTGAATTTTTGGGATCCCATCGAAACCTTTGGTCTTGTTGATGATGGTAATGATAATGGGAGCATTCCCCGTCCGTAGGAACGGGGAGTGAGTCCCTGGGACAAACACTGCGAGAATACGCCTTAAGAGTTTTAAAATTATTGACGCTCTGAGAAGACTGAGGTTGCATATTCTCTGCATTATAGCCCATTGAGAAGATGCAACGGAGGTCTACCCCAACTCTACATTTAAATGATCGGCGGTTATGCCCCAGCTAAACTGAATTCACTTACTCGCACGTCTCGATGGCAGCCGCACACATTTCTTTCTCAACCAACTGACGATCGCATCCCATCATATCTGCTTTCATTTGATTGACGTAGAAACGCTGTCGCATGCGTAGACCTTTCCCACACGTGACGGAGCAATGACTCCACTGACCCCATTCGGAAACGGAGCACTCGGCTAAAGCAAAATAAATGGTCACATTTGGCGCAAAAATAGCGACCTGAAAGCGAAATTTCCTCACTAGGCGAACAATGCGTGAAAACTGAATGCGGATGAAGCGGCATGTGCGTTTTTGGGAGACGACGCCGGACTCTCCGCGCAAGCACGATTTCAGATTAGTTGCGTTTTGTATCCAAATTCTCCGCTCTGAATCATAGATTCTCGTACAAATGACCGTGTTTGCTCCTCTGGCTTCTCCATCCTCGCTTTTGACAAAACACTAATTTGGCATCTCGTCCGCAACCTGATATACGTATTGATGCAGACTGAAAACCCGCAGTCTGTTGACCAATCAGGGAGGAGAACGGAGAGAGGAGAATCGCAATTTCACCACCAGAGCAACTTCTCGATTCTGCAGAATCGCGAGGCTTTTCCGGTTCTCGGTTCTGACAAAATCGCAAGAAAAGGAGAATTCTCTTTAACTGAATAGTCCAAAACGCGAAATAGGAGAATTGCGAGGAGAATCGCAAGGTGAATTTGGATCAAAAACGCAACTATTGTCGGGTCACTTAATACACATTTTCGGTGTCCTTTTTACGGAATCCGCGCCCGAACTCCGCTCCGCTTCTGGGAATCTCGCATCCGTACACAAGACTTCGAATGCACATGAATCCAGATAACAGGAGCTGTCACAGACCAGAGTCACATCACCAACGACGGGTACTTTACATTTTCTATCCTTGAAGAGTGGCTCCGAGCCGAACATCGACATAGCGCATTTGACCAGTGACGAAGTAATGACCGCAACCCCCAGCTGTCCCTCTGTCATTAGTTCACTCTATCATCCCTACCACTAGTACTACCAACGTCACTCCAATCTCATATATATATATATAGGTTAGGACGATCACGATAGTACATAGTAACATTTCGCAGAGCATTTCGTTCTTCGCAGGAGGTTGAAACATATCTAACTGAAACAAGACTGAAACCCTGCATGGAGTTTCATTGAACCAAACAAAAAAAAGTATTTTACCTTCTCAAAAGCTACCATACGGCTCCCTCGCAAGGTAGCTACAACAGACGAAAATTACAACCAATCGAATTGTGCTGAGCAGAAGTTTACGACGAGTTCTGTACCTCCTTCTAGTCCAGTAAAAGTACGATAACAAGTGGGTCAAACCGGACAAAATTACAACACCAAAGTTTTTTAACCAAAATGTTCAGAAAAAATCGCCGAACAACATATCCAAAGTCCACCAAAATCGTCCGGTGGGAAAATGTTCTAGGTATATTCAAATAATGTATACAACGGATACGTCAGCTACGATTAAATCGCTATCCGATGTAGACAACGTATCAGTTGTATGCACTATTTGAATATATATTTCAAAGTCAGGTTGGGCTTAATTAAGGGGCGATAACAAGTTCTGTTTAGGGCGATGTGACAGTCGATTCAGGAGTAATGAGACATGTTGAGTCTATATCTGAACTTTATTTTTCACCCGACAAGTATTTCACCCGGAATGAGCCCGGAATCCCGTGAAAACCGGAACTTCGGTACCGTAGAAGTAAAAAGTTTCTTTTCAATAGAAGATATTTTTTTGGTCAATAGCACAGTCGATTTAGGGGTAAGGAGACCTGCTCCATATCTAAACTTTTGTATCCAGCTGGCAAGTAGCTCACCGGGAATTCGGCGAAAACCGGAATTCGGTACTATAGGCCTACAAGAAAAAAGTTTATTTTAAAAAATTACTTTGTCTAATAGAACAGTGGGCTTAGGGGTAAGGAGGCCTGCTCCGGCCATATCTAAACCTTTTTGTTCGCCCAACAAGTAGCTCGCCCGGAATCCATGCGAAAACTGTAAACCGGGACCAAAGGTAGCTAAGGTCCTTACGGACTTGAAGGCTACGAAAGACGATCTTATTGCAGCAGGAGAACAAGAACTTTAGAATCTATAAAGGGAAGTCTGGAAAAGCTCTTATGCATTACGACGTTGCCTGTCCTCGGCTTAGCCAAGCTAGCTTCAATTTCATTCGTTTTATTTGTACACTAAATCAATGCACAGTTGGCTAGGCCTGTAGAGAGGAACACTCGAGGATACTAGGCCTAGTCAGGGACATACACTATATTAAATATACCGAATGTGTTTGAAGATTGAAACTTCGCCTTCCAGCTTGTCTGCCCGGATTGAATACATTCTACGCCTTCAGCAGCGTAGTTCGATTCTATGCATGTGAATTTGTATATAAAATAATGGGAAAGCAACTCTTCTGCAATGAACCAGGAGAACTGGTTATGGCCACTTTCTGCTGGAAGTTACATACACAGCAACGATGAAGAAGAAATCAGCCCCCAAAAGTCTTCTTCACGTCAACCCCTGGAACTCGTGGAAGCGCCAAGCAAGTTGTGACTTGCGAGACGATAAAATGCGACGGCCGTGGTTACCAACGAGCCCGCTAAGCGCCGCCCGAGAGCCCGACAAATTTGTAGACGGTGCTTCCGGCCAACAGACGCTGCACCCCGACTGAGCTATTTCTGGAACTTGAGCCGCAGATGTGACGACCCCTAGATAAAGAAGGAGCGCTAGCCCCTGCCACTCTCTGGAAAAAGCAAAGTGGGGGCCAGCCGGACATGGCTGAACACTCTGAAACTAAACTGTAGTGCAAACCCATAGGAGGTTTCCTTTGCCACAGAGGTGGTGGGATTTGTTCTGGATGCAAATCGCGATGTACTTCACCAAAGAACGGGATTTATGGCTCAGTTTCGTCTGTCAAAGTTCATAGGCCGGGAGATCTAAACGGCTTGCGTCCTGAACCAAGAAAGCCAAGTTAGTAACAACTGCAAGAACAGCATAGTGCGCGGCACTTGCTTGCATAGTGTGCATGGGAGAAGTTGCACCAGCTCATGCCGAAGCTCTTATCGACTTTCCATTTTACATCGATCCAATTTTAGCTTTTTGTCTAGGCTACTGTCTACTCGTCCCACGACAAAATAAATTTCAGATTTGGATATCTGCATGGATAGTTACCCCTATGCTGAAACTGTAATCGACGTCAAAATAAACTTTTACTTCTACGGAATTTCCGGTTTTTGCCGGATGCCAGACGAACTACTTGCCGGGGGAAAACAGTAAAGTTCAGAGATGGACATACAATATCTTCCAACTCGTTAATAGACATATTAGCCTAAACAAAATTTTGTCAGAATAGAATTTACTTCTATCGAATTTCCTGTTTTCACCGGATTCCGGACAAACTAAATGTCGGGCGAAAAACAAGTAGGCCTATATACAAGGCCTAAGCAGGTATCTTCACCCCTAAACCGACTGTGCTATTAGACCAAACAATTTTTTTTTTCAGAATAAACTATTTTCTTATATGGTACCGAATTCCGGCTGTCGCCGGATTCCGGGTGAACTACTTTTCGGACGAGTACAAAACTAAGATGGATTCAGTAGGTCTCCTTTCCGCTGAACCGACTTTGGTGTTAGACTAAAAAAGACATTTTTTTGAAAATAAACTTTTTGCTTTGGTCCCGAGTTTCCGGTTTTCACCGGATCCCGTACGAACAACTTGTTGGATGAAAAAATAAAATACAGAAATGGAATCAGCAGTTCTCCTTACCCATAACTCGACTGTCATATTATGATAAACAAATATTTTATTCTTCCCTTAATTTTTCACTCCCCTCCACCCTTTCAAGCAGCTGTAGAAAGTTTTCCCACAATTTTGGTAGACTTTGGATCATTTAGCGATTTGCAAACGGGCTATGCTTGTAGCGACACCCACTAGGCTTGCGGCATTTAAAGCGAGACAAACTTGCGGGTTCAGGAATTTCTAGTAAAGCAAAGGGGCGGTCTGCACACACCAAGGAAACAATGAAGGCTGTATCGTTTTTTTGCGTTGTTCAGAATAGGAAGTTATCGGAGCAAGCGTTGGTGAACGACTGACTGAGTTTCAGTAGGGATGTTCTCTACCACTAGTACTGCTAGTATCGCTGCTAATTGAGTGTGCGTCAATTTTGTCAAGTCTTGGCACTACTTCCTAGTGTTATTTTGCTCTGAGCGGGTGCCACGAGTAGACTGAACTCAACAGGCAGCACACATTCCATAACTAAGCTGAAACGTCGACAAACGACGATAACAAAAAACAGCGGTAGGCAAGTTAACTTACGTCTACTTGCATGTTCACTATTATCCGTATGTGTCAAGTCGGCTTCCATCTCGTGGACGGACACTGGATCGGAACAGCTTTTGTCATACACACGCTGACGGGAGACGGTTAAAGTGGCGACCGGTTTCATCGGGGCACCGGATGCGTCATAAAAAGGAGACCTTGGGTCGGCCGGCCATGTTGAAGAGATTCTTCGGATCTTTTCCCTAGGCTGCGATGGAGCGTTCGCAGACTGATACATAGAAAGATAGAATATTTATTGTAAAAATCGACTATCGAGGTTATAAGCCAAATTTGCGATTATTGTCTAACAAACAGAATAAATTGCAATATATGTATCTAATGTCAGTCGCGCTTAAAAATTCACGCTTCGTTAAAATATTTCACTAACTCGGGAATAAAACCTTGTGCATATCTAGCGTGTTTTTCAGGAACGGGATAGAGCTTAGGAACCCAAGAACTAACCACTCGTTCTCATCGAATTCTAACAAGTCTAAAAAGCAGAGCACAGATTTTGAACACTGTTACTGTCTATGGTTATTTTCATTTATTTTTCTGCCCTGCGCACCACTGGCGGCTAAAGAGGGTCTAAGGTAAAGTGTCTCGCCAACCCAGCGGAAAAGTAACCTTTCCCTGTTATGCATCTTATCAAGGAATAAATTACCAACATCCATTTACTATGCCTTTTCGCTGATTTGTAAAATAAAAATATAGAATAAATTAACATTAAGAAAAATGAGGAAAATAAGAGAACTGAGGATGAGAATAAATAGTTACACTTCGAATATACAGACAAGACCTTGGCGCGGATAGAACGCTCCAACCACCAGCTTACTATGCAGCATCTCCTGTTTGTTGGTTCTGTTAGTGAAGTGACGTAAATTATTTGATAATGTTACCGTAGAGTACCGGGAATATAACACTCAAATAGCTGCCAAATTCTTTTTCTTCAGAAGGATGATCCCAGAGGGCCCATTTTTCTTGGAATGATGTAGTGACCCTTCCGAGCTGTCAAAGCGATTCCCAACAGATATGAAACGACAAGATCACTGCCTCCGAAACTGAACTCGCTTGCAGCTGGACGTGCCAGATTCAAGTCCGGAATTCCTCCCCAGCGACCAGCGTCGTCTTTCGTACCTGACTTTTGCTTCGTCTTACTAGCTATGGTCTTTCGTCACAAATCCGAACACGAAAGCGAGGGATAACTTTCAAAGTATTTCTGTAAAGCATGGAACAGGAATTCTTTAGATCAAGAACAAGATGAAGGTCGCACGAATGTGATTATATAAGTAGCACGTGTACTGCACCTTCACAAAGGAAAGTCTAAAACTGACCCAAGCAATTACCGGCCCATATCCATTCTTCCTTTTTTTTTCGAAAATTTATGAGAAAGTAGTTCATAAATTATCTTCAAGAGCATGACTTACTTTGCAAAACGCAGTTTGGTTTTCGCAAAGGACTTTCAACGGATCTTGCCATTCTAAAACTGGTTGATTGGGTGAACGACGCATTTGATAAAGGCCTAATTCCCGCAGCATTATTTTTAGATCTTAAAAAAGCATTTGATACTATTGATCATGATAAGTTGCTCCAGATTCTTAAATCAATAGGGGTAGATAACATAGCTTTAAATGGTTCTGCATAATTCCAACTTAACATCTGAGAGCCGTTTTATAACGTGTGGTGTCTCGCAAGGGTCAATATTGGGACCTCTACTGTTTCTTATTTATGTTAACCAAATACAATATTATTTAACTGAAGCTAATATAATACTATCAGAATTAGAATCGTTTATTTACACAAGCTATCATAGTCAAGAAGAGAACTCAACTAAATGGCGCTTGGGCTTACAAATTAAAAGAGGACAAAAATAAGAATTTTGTTGCATGTGAAAGTCTACCTTCATTGTTAGAAAAAAATGGAAACAGCTCTTACTGAATTTGTATCATGGACTGATTCGAATCATTTAACACTAAATTACAGTAAGACAAATTATACTTTATTTTCTAGAATAGCATCAACTGAAACAGATCTGAAATTAAGAGTAGTTAATAATACCATAGATAGAGTAAAAACCAGCAGATATCTTGGATTCACAGTTGATGAGAATGTTTCGTGGAAAGAATATGCGAAATTAGTTGGTAATAAACTTACAAGGTCCCTTGGAGTCATCCGCCGCCTTAAATTCCGTTTTCCTAAAAAAGTACTAAAAAGGATTAATCATTATATTTTCCATCCTCATCTGTCTTATGGGTGCTCCATATGGGCAAGTAACTTCATTTCTTGTTATAAAAGAGTTCAAGATCATCCAAAATAAGGCAATTCAAATTATACCACCGGTTCAACACACTGGTAACATTAATCTTCATTTCAAATGTGCCAAGATATTTGACGTATCGAAGACTCGAGATTTCCAGATCGCAACTTTTTGCTACGAGTATTTCAATAACCTCCTTCCGCCTTCATTCCAAAATATGTTCTCACTAAATCAAGACCTGCGTTCTTATGACACCCGAAACTCTTGTGACATAGTCCACGAAAAGCCAGAAAAAGGGCTTCTTTTTTAATTCGATTTTTTGCCCCGTCAATTTGGAATCTACTACCGTTAGATATCCGGAATTCGAATAACCTCATTTCCTTCAAGCGAGCAGCGAAAGGTCATTACAGGATTTTTTTTTTAGTGTTATCCTCCTTTAGACCCCCCTCCCCCTGTTTTTCTTTTCTTTGGTTTTCTTTCTTTCTCGTTCCTTTTTTCCCTTATATTTAAAGTTGAAACCATAGGTTATTTTTTTCCTCTCCTTCTTTTTTCTTTAAATAGTATATTCTGTTAGTTGATTCTGTTTGGTATTTAAATTAATATAGGTTATTTCCCTGCCTTAGCCAAGCACTACATTTGTGCTTTCCTGGCAGGAATGTAAATTCTGTATTTTTTTTGTCTTTAAATATAGTCCAATGGAACTGAAACTGAATTGGCATATTACCTCAACACCCAGGGTGGGGAGAAGATAAGAAAGTATAAACCTGGCCGCAAAAACAACACGTCGAATTGTTCTACTATTAGCCCTTCTATCCGACGGACAGGTCGGCCATTTTTTTCTGAACTATCCGTTTTCGTCGGGTAGGCTGCAATCTTTCTATTGCTCAATCAACTATGGTGCTGTGAAATACAGACGGTCAAGCAGTAATGGGGTAAGCACATGGTCGACAGCTTTTGCACACAATGTTTGGTGCTGACAGGCGCTCTTCATCCTGTCGGTTTGTCGGGACGCGCTGACACTAAACAGACAGACAAAGAGAAACAAAAAAACAAGAGCTACGAGCTCAAATAGCACTTGTTACGAGTAGGTGGTACAAGAAAGTAGATGAGAATGTCACAAAATCACCCCTTCAACCCCTCTAGGATCCGACCTAGAAATAAGGTATCTAATTTCATGCGAGCCTGAGAAATTTTGGCATGGCCTCGGATAATCTAGGGCAAATGTTTCACCATACTGATTCCTAGGAGTGCCATACTATCACCGGTAAGCCTCGCCCTCAAACTCCCGTATCAGGGCCAAATGTGGTTCAGCCACATATATAGACTGTCTAGGCATCTTCTCGTACCGGCTATCAAACACTCAGGTCGAAGCTTTTTCTGGGGAAACTCCGGTAGCCCCCCCTCCCCCGTGTTCAGGTCCGGTCCGGACTCTAAAACATGTCATCTAGGACACATGGACTCTATTTTTTCCAAACTCACTCTATCTAGCTCATTAGTTCTGATCACCCATGACGTTCACTTGAATCGGACCACCCGTTCGCAAACTACGCAAGTCAGTAAATTCCGGACTCCCCTTCCCTTAAATCCCCCCAAAATGGCCGGATCCAGGAACGGAAATTTTCCTAGGGCATTGTGTCAGGTCTTTAAGTCTATTTAGTCGGGTCGCTAATATGCCTGCCTAGTTTCATCGTCCTTAGCACATCTAGGAGTACCCTAGCTTGCGATCACCGGAATTCCCGGAAACCCCCTCCAACTCCCCCTAAAGAGCCCCGATTTGATGTGGTTCTGTCAAGAATGTATTTACGGCTTATGCTTGTTCTTCCCACCAAATTCCATACCGATCCCTCGGCACTAGGCGTTTCACGAATATTCCGGTGTCCACCTTCAACAACCACTCCCCCCCCCCCTACAAGTATCGGATCTGGTCCGGGCTTGACAGAGACGACACCTCTTTCCACTTGCCAAGTTTCATTCGAATCTGATAGCCCGTTCGACAGTTATGATTGCCACAAGCTTCCCGATCCCCATCCCTTTGCTCCCCCCACGACGATCGGATCATGCAAACGACTATTGTCAAGTCAGTTTGTTCGAGTCCCTGATATGCCAGCCCAGTTGCATTGTCCTAGTTTATCAGGAAGCACCGAACTCACGGATAATCAGAAATCCGGCCCCCCCCCCTCAAATCCCCCCATAGTGCCCGAATCCAGTCCGGTTATGTCAATGATTTATCTAGGACTTGTGCTTGTTCTTCCCACCAAGATCCATCCTAATCTCACTCTAAGCGTTTCCAAGATTTCCGGTTCCCCTCTCCAGCTCCCTGGAAGTCACCGGGTCCGGTCCGGATTTTACGTGGATCGTCTGAGACGTTCAAGTTTCATTAAGATACGATTACCAGTTTAAGAGTTATAAATACCTGAAGATTCCGGATTCCCCCTCCTTCCACTTCCCCCACGATGCTCCGATCGGGGAAGTGTCATCGTCCTAACTGATGTGGAAGTGCCCGAACTAACAAAACCTGGACCGACAGAGCGACGGGCGGACAGAAATTGCGATCGCTATATCGCACTATATCTAGTTGTGCGAGTGTCCTCCTTTGAATTCAGCTCTTTTCTCCCATCGAGTACAACTTTAAATGAGGGCGACGTTCACCTTTGAAAAACAAAAACTCCTCGAGTCATTCCAGGAATTATGTCACTCTTAGCTGAATCCACAAACGACCTAAATCGGGAAGCCTGTTATTTTCAAGGCCACTACGGAAGCCCTATTTAGTCCTTCTAGGACCTAGGTAGCTCAGGAAGTAATCAGTAATGTTCCTCAAACGCCACAAACGGTTTGACGAAAGAAAACGGAACCCTTATATCCTCTATCTAATCCCTGCAGCTTACCATGTAAGTGATTCCACTATCTGTTCCAGCGTCCCACGGGTACAGGTTAAGGGTTCGGTTCTCAACCCAGCTACAATTTCGGAGGCAGAGCTCCAGCGCAGACACGCCAACAACCCAATCCGGGGAGGGACCTGTGTAGAAGGATCAGTAAAAAGACGACAGGAAAATAAAGGTGCTTTGGCACTGAATCCGTAAGGTGGGGCTTACGTACTCAAATGAGTTAAGTTTCTTTGGTGTAATGGTAGTAACTTACGGTAACTTACGCAATGCGCAAGCTATAAGCTTTATGAAAAGCCGGCACCAGCGGAATTCAAATCAACTCGAATACGCAAATCGAAAGGCGAACACTCAGACCCTGTTCAGACTGAGCTTATTATCGAGCGTAGTTTCAGTTTGGCTGTTCCACCTTCCGTTCAAATCTCCCATCGCCTGTCTCCTTTCCTAGTGGCGGAAACTGGGTCGAGATCCCATCGAAACCTTTGCTCTTGTTTGACACTAGACCACCTATATTATGGCAGTCTATCCACTTCAGTCTCTCTACTTTAGTCTGTTCACTTTACGAAAATGTTAAAATCAGCGGTCGGTAATGTAACTAAGGTACAGCTGCTGATTCACGACACATCTGAACGGGCTCACAAAGATGTGACGTTGTTAAAGTGTATATTCCAAAGCTTGTAAGCACGATTTCCCTCATTTGACCTATAATGACCTAGAACTCCGCCCAGATAGAGCTTTATTTTCAAGCATAATGAGAAGCTAGTGTGTCACTATTATTTAACAACTATCTTCGGTATATAATGCTGGATGTCCTCATTACAGAATGGGACACATGACACGTACTCACCAAGCATAGACACAAGCGACATGAGATGGTGTTTCCTGTCGACTCGAAACACAGCTGAGGTCTTTCCGTTGACATTCGGGTACCAGAGTCCCCGAGATTTGATGATTGTTCGGATATGATCAGTCTGCTAATGCCCAAAACGAAAGAATATTTCAGTCGGGAAAACACAATACTTCGTCAGAATTTTCATCTTTGAGACACTAAGTGACATTAAGGTTTAAGGTTCAATGGAAAAATTGCCATAATAGCAAAAGCTAAATAATATGCAACAAGACGGAAATAAATAAACACACATTACTAACTAATACATCTAAATAATATACCATCAACAACAAAACTTAAGACAAAATACAGAAACAAATCAAGAACCGAACAGGCACAAATAAACAACAAATGTGAAATTTTATTGGTTATTAAAATAATTATTAACAAGGGGGAGAATGAGTGGAGCCGACGTGCGGTACTTGATGCTGGAAAAAGCTTGAGAAAATTTGAGTGTCTCGTTGCGTAAGTCGGTTCAGGGAGTTCTTCGGGAAGGAGGTGGCGGAATCTGTTTGACTGCAAAATTTTCTTATCAAAATCTGTTGTTACCAACGAAATGACACTAACTCTTACATAACTATCCATGCCTTCTTTTTTACAAGTAAATCAGAACTTGTGTTTTTGCTTATACGTGACAGGCAGTTAACACGTTATACAAAAATATGAATGGTTATTATATGTGTTAACAGAAAAAACATCAATATTTTATGGCGTTACGGTGCGCGACGTTTGGCATGGACTATTCCAAACTATGGGTAAGCTATGGCAAACAAATATTCGAAATCAGGGATTTGTGGTGAACTGGATTATTCTGTTCACAACTTTCTAAATTTTTTCTTTCTTAAAAATGTTTTTCGCCAACCTTCCAAAGTCCGCAAAGCTTTCCGCTAGCGTCCATGAAAGCTGCTTGGGTTCCCAGAGCGTGAAATCCAACTGAAAGTGATTTCAGTTTTGCTTCCCATCCCGAGAAAGCCTTATTTAGTTCTGAAAAGTCCTAGGAATAAATATTAACGCATAAATATAAAAAACACATATATAAAATATAAAAAAACACAACAAATCTTCACAATGAGAAGCAAAATAAACTACCTGCGATTTCAGCTCCCCCTCGAGCTGCCTTGTTGACCCCCACTCTGCAACCTGCCTGAGACCGTCTGATGCAATTCCTCCATATTCCCAAACCCTGAAGTTTGCTGCATGGGATGCTCCAATGATGTCACTGAAATGGGTGAGCCACTCGTTGTTCGGGTAGTCCTTTGGATGGGTCTGACGGGACCAGTGTCCTTCAAAAGTGACCTAGAGAGAATCTGCGTTACCTAAATTTTCCGTCAAGTCGTAGGGACAGAGACGTCCTTCAGAGCGTAGGGACGGTAGGCACTTCTAAAGTGGGTCCTCCATTGCCAATCGCAAGGACGTCGGAACCGTGCTCGTCCAGACCCGGTGTTCTCATTGGCTGAAAATGGCTAAAATGGCCGCTTACGAACGTTACGATGGTATCCATGTTTACGATTGCCAGTGGAGAACCAACTTAAACTTTACGGGAGAATGGAACAAGAGCTAAGTGAGATTTTATTAAAAAGACAAGGAAGAGAACCCATTCCGAGCGCAGAATTAGACGGTGGCGCAGTTGAACATCCTTAAAGGACCCCTCGCACTATTTACTCTTCACCTTCCAGTATTTAAAACAACTGACTACTTTAAAACTAGGCTCTGCTTTCAACAAATTACCCACGGAACCTGGCTGTTTTAAGCTTTTTTCGAGACCCATTAACTTTTAGCGATAACAGGGAAAAGATTTAAAAAACCGTTTTTTCTGACTGAAAAATTTATCGCAGAAGGCCGTCGATAGCGTGATACGCATCGAAGGCGGCAAAACACGGGAACTGAGAAAACCAGAGAGGTTTTGTTAGAAGGGCTAGAATGTACCAATCGAAATTCGGGTCTCCGGGTTTACAAATGGAATGAGTGATCACGGAATTAGGTTGCATTAGTGTTATAGATAAGACTGGTCCTTTAAAGTTTAACCGAAATGGGCTGGGATGGGACAATCTAGTTACCCATCACTTATTCACTTTAATTGGCTTGAAGACCCTCTGAAAATGCATTACTTCGTTGTTCCGCTATTTACGAATAATTGATTTTCAAATAGTGACATTTCCGTGTGGTTTGTGGTACCTCTATGCGCTTGTATTTTTGCTGTATGACTTAAGAGAAAGATATACGATTTTTTTTTCTCAGGCACTAAGCAATCTTCACCAATCTCACCACTGTACATTGAAAAGCCCGGTTTGTGTTGAGAATTAAATTTCCCGCGTCGTAGTAGTATTTACGCTGTTGGGACGGCCGCTGACATTCTGAACGTCATAACTAGAGCAGATAGTGGAAAAAAAAAAATCCCTTTGCAGAATCCAAATAATTAGTGTATTCAATTAAATGACAAAAACACAAGTTTGCTTTTCAGTTAAACTTTAAATCGAAGGAGGATTAGCACCAACTTCAATCTTTCCCGAGAAACGCTTCCGCCAAGTCCCAAACTGGAGTATGGATAGCTTGTCAGTCAACATCGATTTTTAAAAGGAACAGAAGATGGCCGTGTACGCGATTTCGAGTCCTCCGAACTGAAAACTAGCAACATATCCTAATTACACACAAGTAGCTTCACCATATGTAGATTCCAACCAATTTGATTGGGTAACCTTCTCTGTCCCCAAACGTTGGCCCCACCCACAAATGTCAAATTTACGAACTGAAGACCACTCCTGGCATGCAGCGTCTACACACCAATACTGATACAGATAGCTCGATCCTTCCGGGAGCTAACGAGGTTACAGACGTACGGACGAACAGCAAAATCTAGGATATCATGGACTCTCTTTCGTTGGAACAAAAACTGAACATAAGATTTTCTTGTTAAGATCTGTTTTAAAATTGCCCAAAATAGTGCTACCAAACCGCATCACCAGATGAAACCACGAACGTACCGAGTCGCGGTTGGAAGTCGCGACATGGATGAGGGTGACGTTAGTTGCGTTTTTGATCGAAGTTTGAAGTTACCTTCAACCTCAAAGGTCTCTGCTTAAATACCGTTTTTGGTCGCCGGTCACAGTTCCTTCGTCCTTCAAATTCTGACCGTCGAACTTCGCGCGCTAGCAAGTTCGAAGTTTGCTTGAATCGTCGAAGAAACGTCGACCTGGCAAGGATCGCCGGAGTCATAAACACACTAATTAAGCAAACGGTAAACTTAGACGGCGTTCAAAAACGGAAATTAAGCAACCGGCTAAGCGAACGGCGAACAAAACTTCGATTAAAAACGCAACTATTATATTACAAATTCTAAAATGCTTCCGATTCACTCCTTTAAGTAAAATAACATCGCTTAGACCAGGTTAGCCTTTGGTCTTTCTAAAGACGACATTTCAGTTTGGACAGGAAATGATGGAAAGCACAGAGACGGTTTGACGGCAAGCCAACTCTTCGGCCTTGGTTCTGGATTGCAATCCGGGCATGTGCCCCAATTCTCGAGAATATTGCAGGTGCAAGCTGGCACTAAAGTCAGAAAGTTAAAAGAAGGCCAATTAACAAGAAGAACCAAGAATCTCCTGATTTCCGAAAGATACACGGAAAAACTGTCCCGGTCACGTACGTACCCTTCCTCCAATTTCATCAGCTTGCCGAAGGAATTTAATAAGACACACTATTGGTAGAAGTGTTGCCCCGGAAGCAAAGAGATTAGTCTTCAAATCGGGTTTTTATCTCCATCATTCGAACGGTCCAGACTTCTTTGTTTGTTCGAAAAAAAAAATCGACCCATGGACCCATCCCGCGGCTCCCTTGCCTATTACGAACATGGAGAAAATTACGTAACCGATCCTTCTGTGAGCTCCCGGGACACTACAACAGGGAGGCAGATCCACTTCGAAAAAAAAGCCAAAATATCGGTGTAGTTCCATTAGGGTTGATAGAATTTGGGAATGAGAATGGATGGCACGATTAGTGATTGAGTTTAAACCAGTAATCCCGATGAAACTTTGTAGCCTGTGTAGTTGTATGATTTTATGAAAAAGTTCCATGTATCAATATGTACTAGTACAGCATTCTATAACTGAATGTGCCTAAGATTGGGTCAGTCTTAAGCAGAAGTATCCTGTAGCATCCTGTCTTGCTACCGCAGCATCCAGTCTTGCTAATAGTAGCATGCAGTGGTAAAAGTTACTAATGTAAGCTATTCAGACTTACAACTCCATATAACCTTTAACCAAGTGGAAGTAATGCATGCCCTATAATACAAAGTATAGAGCTATGAACCACGGGTCTCCATCGGTTTTAAAAGCAGCTATGAGTTTTTTCCACGCTATCCAAGCTCCTCGGTGATAAAACAGGTCAGCATTTCAAAACTATAAGGGTTTCAGCTTCAAAGCCAGTCCGAACAAGACCAAAGGTTTCGATGGGATCCCCAAAAATGTACATGTGATCCAGACAATAGGCCCCTTATAAAATTCCTCTCAGATTAGTTCTTTTTCGACCGCTAGGTGCGCTATAGTAAATAAAACAAATGACACGTTAGTTTTGGTGTACGTTTATCCAGGTTTGTTCTGCTATTTTCAATTCTTCTTAGACTTAACCATGTTTAAAGTTTAACCGAAAAGGGATAGGATACGACAGTCTAGTTACCCATCACTTGTTCGCTTAAATAATCTTGAAAACCCGATGAAAAAGCGTTAGTTTGTTTTTCTGATATTTCCAAATAATCGATTATCCCATTGTGCTTGCCGCTCTTCCCGTTTTTGTGATATCTCTATGGTGCCTGGAACATTTGGCAACAACACCAGCAGCGAACGAGTAAATAAATTGTGTATCAAATAAACAAAGAAGTGTCTGCAGTCTGTAGTGCCAAAAACTAGTGCTAGCTAGTGAGGTGTCTTGTGTAGTGATAGTGCAGTGATTTTCGCGGGCGAATTGTGGACGGATTCACCATGGGAAAGCGTCCACATTCCCAACGTCCCTACTGAAGACTACTGTGGACAGAATGAAAATCACCAATAGGTGTTAATAATTCAATGTATTTGAATCTAAGATGTAAAAATAAGTTGCCTGTTCAGTTAAACTTTAAAACTGTTTAAAATGCCTCTTCCCCTTTTTTTGCTTTACCCAACTCTGTTCTGTCAAGCGTCATCAAGTTTGTCATTTCGGGCTCCGACTTCAGTGCTGAGTGATGACTGACTTTTCAACGGGGCTAATGCGCGACTCGATATGAAGCGAAAGCCTAATCGCTTATTCACCCGTCAGATAACTTATCCCCAGATCTCACGTGTGATTGTTATTGTTCCTCTAGCGCGTCTGGCGGCAATTCGTCATCGGATTTTATGAAGCACGTATTGGGTCAAGTAGATATCCGGTCTCCTTGAACTTACTATATATAGCTATGTGTCCAGGCAGAAAATTCTTGTCATAAGGCGTATTCTCGCCGTTCCCAGAGGAGTCCTTTTGAGGAGCCCTTGAGTTTTTTTGTCCCAGGGACTCGCTCCTCGCTGTCCCACGGACGGGGAATGCTCCGATTATCATCACCATCATACAAAAAGAGATAAGAGCTCATATGGCACTTGATACGAGAAGGTGGTACACGAAAGAAGATAAAAACGTCACAAAATACCCTGCCATCCAAAAATGCGATTCGGACCCATAAACAGGATATCTAGTTTTAGTCAAGTCTGAGCATTACCGGCATCGCCTCGGATCATCTAGGGCAAATCAATATTCTACCTTCCAAGTTTCAACCCAGTAGATCCACTCGTTAGGTCCCCTTGGTCCCTCACGATTTTCGGTACCCCCTCCAACTCCCCCTACCGTGGCCGAACCTGATTCGGACTCCTAAATGGATTATCTGAAGTATTTTCTCTTACCGCCTACTAGGTTTCATTAAAATCTGAGCATTCTTGGGAACTGGCAACTCTCCCCCCTACCCCACCGTTTCGAACCCTAAAATATGTCATCTATGGCATGTGATCTCTCTACACTCCAAGTTTCATTCGAACCGCTCCACTTGTTTGACCCCTATGCGAGCCACATCATTTTCGGGACTCCCCTTCGAACTCCCCTTGCTGTGGCTGAATACGACTCAGACCCATAAAAGTCGCATATCTGACATGTCCTATTCCCGTTCTTTAAGTTTGACTGAAATCGGAGCATAGCCAATCTGCAAATTTCGGATTCCAGCTTCATCCCCCCCCCCCCCTCCCCAAACCCATCCGGATTCGATCCAGACGCCAACATAGCAAATCAAGGCCGAATAATCTCGGTACTGTCAAACTTGCATCCCTTTCTGTCCATCTGGTTGGTTTTGTGGATGTAAATCCCCCCCCCCCTCCTCCAACTCTTCAAGCCTCATGTGGTTCGGACGTATTTTTTGCTTGTCTAGGTGATCAGTTCTTATCACCCATAAAGTTTCACTCGAATTGGATCACCTGTTCGCAGTTTACGGAAACAACTGATTTCCGGATTCCCCTTCCCTCAATTAAGATGGTCAGATCCAGGAACACGAATATTCTTAGGGCATTATGTCTGGCCCTTAAGTCACTAATACGCCTGCAAAGTTTCATCGGTCCTTAGAATATATGGAACTATCCTAACTGGCGATCACCGGAATTCCGGGAAACAGCCTCCAACTCCCGCCCCGATTCGATCTGATTTTGTCAGTTACGTATCTAGGGCTGATACTTTTTCTTCCCACCAAATTCCATCCCAATACCTCGACTCTAAGCGTTTCACGAGATTTCCGGTGCCCCACTCCAATTCCCCCCACAGGTATCGGACCCGATCAGGACTTGACGTGGAACATCTGAGACGATAGCTCTTTGCACTTGCCACGTTTTATTCAATTCCGATAACCCGTTCAAAAGTTATGCATGCCACTAAATCCGGGCTCCCCATCCCTACACTCCCCCCGTGATCGTTCGATCGGGCAAACGACTATTCTCAAGTCAGCCTGTTCGGGTCCCTGATACTCCTCCCAAGTTTCATCCTCCTAGCACATCAGGAAGTACCGAACTCGCGGGATCACCAGATTCCAGAGCTCACCCCCCCCAACTCCCCCACAGTACCCCAATCTGGTTCGGTTATGTCAAACTATATATTTAGGACTTTTGCTTGTTCTTTCTACCAAGTTACATCCCGATCCCTCCACTCTAAGCGTTTCCCAAGATTCCCGGCTCCCCCCTCTAGCTCCCCCCAAAGTCACCGGATTTGGAAGGGTCGTCTAAGACACGGGTCTTTCCAAATATCAAGTTTCATTAAGATCTGATCACCCGTTCAAAAGTTATAAATACCTCAAGATTCCAGATTCCCCCTCCTTCCACTCCCCCTACGATGCTCGGATCAGAGAACTGACTATTTCTGTACTTGACGGTGCAAAACGGATAAGCCAGCTACATTTTATTCGAGCTATATTTCGGCCCTTCTTGGCAAGGGTCCTCTTCAGGCTCAAGCCGCTCAAGCTGGAAAATAAACAATTAAAGATTCTTCCTTAAATATCTGCTTTTGTGAACTTCTTCTCTGAAAATTGGTTGGAGTAATTGGTTTAAAGCTGCACCAGCTTTAACTCCAACCAATTTTCAGAGAAGAAGTTTGCCTGAAGAAGATTTTTGCCTGAAGAGGACCCTTGCCAAGAAGGGCCGAAATATAGCTCGAATAAAATGTAGCTGGCTTATCCGTTTTGCACCGTCAAATATGATTCGCAGTCAGCTTGGGCCGAAGGAACATCGACTATTTCTAACTCATTCATTTGGGGTCCCTGATATGCCTGCCAAGTTTCATCGTCCTAGCTTATGTTGAAGTACCCGAACTAGCAAAACCTGGACAGACCGACCGACATAGCGACAGACCGACGGACGGACAGAAATTGAGATCGCTATATAGCACTTGGCCGAAGAGCAAGTGCCATAAAATGGACTCCCTTTCAGATTCGGAGGGGAATCAATGTTTGCTTGTGTTGTGCAATGTAAAATTAATTAAAAACAATTGGAACAAAGAAAAACAAAAGTAAAGCGGATCCAGACTAATTTCATCAACTGCATTTTTTTTTCAACAAAATCCATTTCGGAAGCATTCCCCGTGCTCTCGCTGTTTTCCGTACGCGGAGTCCACGTGGAATGACACCCTCTATTCTCTCCGTTTCCCTTAATTCCCCGAGGAGTCCTCGGAGAACGACGAGAACACGCTTATCGGGATTCAGCATGTATTTTTACCCCTACACTGACGGACGTACAGACGGGCAATTTTTACGAAGTCATAGGTATCCATCCACTTACATTTTGGGATCCCAAAAATAAGGATTTGAGGTTACCAGGATTCTTAAGTCCGTCAAACTCTTTGACACCATTCACAAACTTTCGAAACTTTTTCGCCTGGGGAAAATAGATCCTATTGATTGCTGAACAACCCAACTTTTTTCTAGAAGCATCTTGTGAAGAAAGCCCTAAACATCCTTAAAAGAAGAAGGTAAACTTGAGGCGCAGTTCATTCCTGGCAGCTCTAGGCAACCAACAAATTTCCTATTGGTTTCTACCGATTTCTTCTGAGACTTGTATCAGACATTACTCACTCCTGAAACCAATTAGAAAGAGCGGAAATTCTCCGAATGAAAGTTTAAGGGCTTTTCTCGAGAAATTCCAGGCACAAGGAGAAGTATCAAGGACCCAATTCATATTGCTGAGATAAGACTATTAGTGTCGAAAAGAAAAGTGAGGACGGGGAAAAATGAAAATATGAAGACATGGCAGACCAGACTATCCGAAGCTTTTTTTAATTTATTTTTTACTCAAAATCCGCGTAGCATCTTTTATATTTGTGTTGCGGATCAACAATTTGGTTTTGTCCGGTTTTTTCCCTAATCAGCCGATTTCTGCTCATTGTTAGAAGACTGCAAGCGTGTCAGTGGTTTCCATGGAAAGTTTAAACCTTAGGTCGGGTTGATGCAAACAATATTTCATTTTGCAAAGGTTCAAAGAATTTGAACCTTGACAAATTGATGACAAATTTGTAGCCTGCGTAGTTGTATGAAAGTTGTACAGACAAGTTTTGATGTATTGATATGTAATAGTAAAGAATACTATGCTTTAGGCTGGGCCAATCTTAAGCAGTAGTATCCAGTAGCATACTGTCTTGCTATAGTAGCATCCAGTCTTGCTAATAGTCGCAAGCACTAGAATACAGTAACACGGTAGAGTCGACACAGAAGCACGTAGTAGCATCAGTTCGTACTGCATGCTAATTCTTCGTACACGACTATTTTGAGATAAATTTTTCATAGGGGGGGGGGGGGGGGGGGGGGGGGTTTGCATCGAAAATTTGAACCTTAGGCCGGGTTGACGAAAACGACATTGCATTTTTTCCAACACAAGCAGCCTACAATGTGTGAGGTGGTTTTTGGTGTTTTTTTTTGTGTGTGAAGTTTTTCAGTCTGACGGGATTTTACGTTTCAGTCTCAAGGGGCCCTTATACAGACAATCTTTCTTTTCTGTTTGTTTGTTAAAAATTCGTCTTCCGATGTTCTATTTTAAAACTTGCCACTTGTAGCACTGAAAGACCAATCGCCTAATTTGTCTCTGGCACAGCTGCCACAAAAGGAAGTATACCAAGTGCCGGGTAGTGCGTGATCCCTCGGGAGGTGCAGGGCAATCAAAGTGCTCCACACAATGCTCCAAATGGTGACTTCACCGTCACCGACTAATTATTTCATAATGTTACACACTGCACAAAGCAGGCCCAAGAGGTGCTTACTTCGTATTTAGCTTCGTCGCAGGCGCAGCAAGGGTCGACAATTTCTGGTTGCTCATCGTGGCTCTCCTGTTTCTCTTCGCAAAGTTCTTTGGTAAGACCACCATCATCTGAATACCATACGTCTCTGCTTTCGATAACCATTGACCTAGGAAAAAGACAAAATGCTTACAATTCAATTCAATTCATTTCGTTCCTCCATAAATCGGAGAGTAAAAGACATAGTAAACGTATACATAACTGGCCAAAAATATAAAACGACAACTATGACAAAACAAGCCCGTATCGCATAAAACAGATGAACAGGTTAACAAGCAAATATCAAACAAAAATTAAAAAATACGATATATGCATAATAACTCAACCATCAGCTACAGCCTCAGCGAGGTTGTGATGGGTTTGACGAATTTTAGAAAGAAAATCAGCATGTTTTTCTTTGTATGATATCTATTGGGTTTTATGGCACTTGCCCTTCGGCCAAGTGCCATATAGCGATCGCAATTTCTGTCCTTCCGTCGGTCCGGCTTTTGCTAGTTCGGGCACTTCCACATAAGCTAGGACGATGAAACTTGGCAGACATATCGGGGACCCCAAATGATTAAGTTGGAAATAGTCACTTCCCCGATCCGAGCATCGTGGGGGGAGTGGAGGGAGGGGGAATCTGGAATCTTGAGGTATTTATAACTCTTGAACGGGTGATCGGATCTTAATGAAACTTGGTATTTGGAAAGACCTCTTGTCTCAGACGATCCACATAAAATCCGGACCGGATCCGGTGACTTCGGGGGGAGCTGGAGAGGAGAACCGAAAATTTTGGGAAATGCTTAGAGTGGAGGGATCAGGATGAAAATTGGTGGGAAGAGCAGGCACAAGTCCTAGATACATCACTGACAAAACCGGAACGGATTCGAGCAATATGGGGGGAGTTGGGGGGGGGGGGGATTTCTGATTAAACGTGAGTTCGGTACTTCCCAATGCACTAGGACGATGCCATTGGGCTGGCATATCAGGGACTTGAATAAACCGACTTGACAATAGTCGTTTGCATGATCCGATCATCGCGGGCGGAGTGGCCGGAGGGGGAATCCGGAATCTTGAGGTATTTATAAATCTTGAGCGGGTGATCGGATCTTAATGAACCTTGGTATTTGGAAATACCTGGTGTCTCAGACGATCAACATAAAATCCGAACGGGATCAAGTGACTTCGGGGGGAGTTGGAGAGGGGAACCGGAAATCTTGGGAAACACTTAGAGTGGAGGGACCAGGATGATACATACATCATTGACGTGAAATTAGATACCATATTTCTAGGTATAATCCTAGGGAGGTTGAAGGGGGGATTTTGTGACATTCTCATCTACTTTCTTGTACCACCTACTCGTAAGAAGTGCCATATGAGCTCGTAGCTCTTGTTTTAATCGATAAGTCTAAGATATTTAACAAAATTGAAGAAGGTAGTTTTGATGTGAGAGAAATTACTCGATGTGAAAAAAGGAAGCAAAGGAGAGCAAAGAAGGACCCGAGGAAGAGCAACAGTACTAAAAACTGTTGCTACAATGCCACTGCTCTTCCACACCTTCTGTATCTTTCCCCTTTCTGGACCATCTTCAGTAACGAAAATCTTCGTCAAATTCGTTCTATCTTCTTTCGGTTTTCTTAATATTTGCTACGCCTCCCCCCCCCCCCCCTGGACAAGAAACAGCCATCTCATCGAAAAGATCCGTCTGCGTCTTTCCTGAGATCTATCAACAGGATGAAGGAAACCTGTAACCACCCATGGAGCTCCATGATGTTCCGGTTTACTGAATTTTAATTATTTTGGTTGCTGTTGATGTTATGTTGTTTCTCTCTCTTTTCATATTTTTACCATACTCCGTCTTTACCTAGACGGGTTACAAATAAGATTTAATTTAATTTAAAGAAATAGAAAACCGTGATTTTCGGGGTTTTTTTTCTTGATCAGCTAATTATCCCTCTAGGATGATGTGCGAGGGATAAATATAAATTTGGATATTTCGGTTGCACTTCCGGCAAACCGTCCTCAGCGAAAAACAAAACAAAACTAAATCATAAAATCCACCACAATCACAACAGGAGAACGATGCGGAACCAACAGACAATAAGACGAGATGTAACTGAAAACCAGAAGAAAACGGTGGGATGCAGATAAAAATAAAATAACGAAAGATAAAATGTGCGTGTTAAAAATGTATATGTACAAATCTGTGATTATTTACAATTCTGAGCTCTGTTTATATTTACAATTTACCATCCGTCTGGGAAAGCGCAGAAGCTTTCACCCAGAAAACGGCCCACTCGAAAAATCCATTATACGTTGACCACAATGACCACTATTGATAAAATCTTCCACAAAACTCAATTTCTTTCGTAATGAATGGTCAGCTTGGCTTCAAACCTTATATTTAATTTAATTAGATCCAAGTTAACACCTTTTAAAAGACACCTGAACAATGAAACCATACTTGAACACATCATGGAGAATGCATTTACAGACATGGCCACGGAGAGCATTCTTCTCCTGAGCGTGACGTTTTCAAAATATTGGATGTTTGTTTCCGGAGGTTTGCACATGCAGACTCCAAGACAAAAAGCGCAATTCATTCAAATCTTGTACAGCGCTGGTCGGATGGTATTGTAATTTCTTCTAGATATACGTTTGGGCTTAACTGGTTAAACAATATTCCAGAAGAAAGGTTGATTGGAGACATTTGTTCATTTCTAAAATTGTTCGGTACTGAAATAAGGACAGATGCAAAATGGAGCAAAAATCATAGCTTGGAAGCACGAATTCGTATTTGGATTGGATTTTCTGCAGGCAATGTTAACGGAAGTCATACAGATAGGGATGATACTTGGTACTCTTCATTCAGGTGTCCTTTAAAGCTTAACTTAAAAGCCTACTTATTTTTGTATCATTTAATTGAATACGCTGTATAAAGATTTGGATTGTGTAAAGGGATTCTTTTATTTTTCACTATTTGCTTCATTAATGACGTGCAGAATATCTACAGCCGTCCTCACAACGCAAAATGCTACTATGCGGAAAATTCCGATCTCCACATAAACGCCGGTTTTCAGTGGCAAGCGGCGACTAGGTGATCACTGCTCACTGTACGAGCATTTATTTCTCGTAAATCTTCTGCGTCAGCCATACAACACAGGAACAAGCGAATGGAGGTGCTACAGATCAGACAGGGAAATTCCACTATATGAAAAATCGATTATTGGTGTAACGAATTTTTATCTGTTTTTCGCGCCTCTTTAAGCGAATGAGTGATGGGTAACTAGATTGTCCATTCAGTTCAGCTTTAAGATTTCGAATTCTAATCTGTACTTTTCTTCAGCAAGCATGAACAAACAATTCAGCTTGGCTAGACATCGCGCCAGGAACGAACGAACAACACGAAATTGTACACTGAAATCCGAATTTCGCACAGGGCTCTTTGGGACCAAGTTTAAGAGAGGGAAATCCCTCGTTCAAACGCATCTCTTGAAAATTATATGTCAGTTAATTAATTAGAAGCGAAACCAAGAATTTCAAGGTAGCTCTCAAACACACTAGCCAAGAGATAAAGACACAGGCAGTGGCAGGGGAATGCGGATTTGAGGTGACTTTTGGCATGATTCCCCACCAATATTTTTGACAAAGTAATTCCCACCTCTGAAGTTATGAGACCTGACAACAAACTGATTCTGGGCCAGGATCGCTTCTAAAGTACCTCATTAGACGGAATAACAACTGGAATGCAAAACGCAAATAACAACCGGAAATTGTACCAAACCAACCCAACTCGGGAGCTGTGAATGAATAGTAGTCTGTATCAGAAGAGACTGGAAGTTCGGAGAGGAATGTCAACTGCATTGGATAATAAATTACGGGGCCAGTCACATAGTAGTCGGCGTTGAGCTTTCTGTTTACAAACAAATTCCCTTGGATTTATTCCCACTAACGCGACCGCGAGGCAAAAGCCTTGGATTTTACATTTCTAGAAATGAGTTTCGCTCGTCTACTGGGCCCTGATCTAGTCTATCCTTGCACAAGGACCACGTCAAGGGGCCGATTCGTGATATATGCCGAATTCTTTAGGCTTAGCCGCATGGTTGAGTATCGGAGTAGTCCACGACTTTCCACGAGGACAGCAATGGTCCGACTAGGCCTGCTAGTAAATGGATATTATTTATTCATACTTTCAGTTAGGACTCCGTATCTACCTTCTAGTGCCCACGACCGCCCACTCTCTTTTTGCTAAAACACCAAAAAGGTCCCTGACTCCCTTACTGCCAAAGGGCCGGTCCCTAGGCCAACGTATAAACTACGTCACCATCCTAAAAGCATGGTATAGTGCGATATCCATTAAAAGGAATCTTGGCTGTTTTGCCGACGAGGGTTGTCTCTGATTGGTTCTCACGAATGACTTTAATAATGTGTTTCGGTACAACAGAAAATTCCACAAATTCCTTATTTTTGAATGGGCCATCTCAAACTGTGGGTATGCCAAACCAAACTTCGGCCTATTAAAAAAAATATAATTTGAGGTAAACTTAAAATTTGCCAGAAATCATTTCCTTAGCTCTTCGGGTGTTATTTCTAGGTGAGTCTTCGGATGGGTTTTGCACCAAGTGTCGATGGGCTCGCAAGGCGGTTGTCTACTGCTGAGTCACGGAATTATTCTTTTCTGTCGAGATTTATAAGTTATAGATAGATAGATAGACAGATAGATAGATAGACAGATAGATAGATAGATAGATAGATAGATAGATAGATAGATAGATAGATAGATAGATAGATAGATAGATAGATAGATAGATAGATAGATAGATAGATAGATAGATAGATAGATAGATAGATAGATAGATAGATAGATAGACAGGTATATAGATAGATAGATATATAGATAGATAGATATATAGATAGATAGATATATAGATAGATAGATATATAGATAGATAGATATATAGATAGATAGATATATAGATAGATAGATATATAGATGGATAGATATATAGATGGATAGATATATAGATAGATAGATATATAGATAGATAGATAGATGTTTAATGAAGCCCTTGGGCCATGAACAAAAACAAAACAAAACAGTACGTCCTTTACATTCATTATTCATTATGAGTAAACAAAAATAAATGAATCGTGTTTTTGTCAGTCAATACTGTCTTCCGATCAGGAACATTTTTTGTAGGCAATTGCATGAGAATAATGATAAGCCATGAACACTGTGAGCAAGTCAGTAAGTAAGTATGTAAGTATTTTACTTGTAACCCGCTATTTTGAAAAAGGGGAGTAAGTGAAAGAAAATAAATAAAACCCATAAACACACAGAAAAAGACACTTAATTTTCAATCTTCGTCCAGGAAAAGCGGATAACGTCGTGCGCTGGTTGGGCCCTGTTGCCCGTGATTTTTGTGTGTGACGACTTAAACTATGAACCTTGAATCATATTGTGAAAAAAAAAAAAATCCACGTGGTGACTGAGCAGACTTCAAGGGCAAATGGAACGATGCATCTCTCGACAAGTCTCCCACGACACCCACGCATTCCCACGCTATGTATTGTATCACCACGCCTGACGCCATAGTTCCCAAATCCCATACCAGAACGGAAGCCATATGGTGCTAAAACACCAAAACGGCAGATCAATAATCATTTTTGAAGTATCCCTCCACACATTTCCAACAATTTCAGAGATTTTAGAACTTTGCGAGGGGCCGATAGCTTTACCTATGCCAGTTTACAGTAATTAATGAAACGACGAATACTAAGGTACTTCTCATTAAAAGTGATGGAGCCCTTGGAGGAGGACCCGACCGCTTGGGATCGACTAAAAGCAGGAAGGGAAGGGAAGGGCATGGTGCAC